>OY971424.1:2500000-5000000 GCA_963853865.1 Helleia helle | reverse complement strand
AAACATAATATATCTGTAATTATTCGGATTATTTATATTACTTCAATAAAGCTTATGTTTTCTTACATATCTGTTCAGTGGTTTTAAGTGAAAGACGAACAAACATTTATGCAAGATTTAATATGCACATTTAATATTGGTAGGAAGCAGGATAATGGACAAAGATCAATTTTATGTTTTATTTCATAAATATATAAAACCTACCGGTGGGAGGGTAGCTCTGTGCCGGCTGCATGGGTACCACCATCTTGCTTGTTTCTCCCGTGAAACAGCTTTGCTGTTTCGGAGAGAAGGGCAAGACAGGCAGTGTAATTACTGGCACCTGAGACATAAGGCACATCTTATGTCTCAGGATAGGCAACACATAAATAAGTTGCCTGAGCTCGTTCCAGGTAAACTAGTTTATGTTCATGGGCGACGTTGACCACTTACCATCAGGTGGTACGTTTGCCAGTTTGCCTATAATAATAATAATAATAATAATAATCTATGGACGCTTTCACACCACGTCAATCTGGTCCCGTGGTAAGTTCTCGATTAACTTGTGTTACGGGTACCAGGCAACGGAAATATATTTAATACTTTTATACTATACATATATTTAAGATTTTTATTATATAATACACATATTTAATACACATCCATGACCCGGGAACACAGAAAAAATTTTTTGTTCTCTGGCGGGATTCGAAGCCGCAACCTCCGAGCTTGAGCGCCAACGCGCTTACCACTGAGCCACAGAGGTCGTTTTACAGCCTATCCAACTAATATAAAAAAAAACATTAACAAGTAAACAAACATTTTCAAATCAAATTCTTTTATTTGCGATTGTAAGTACAGACATAAGATGTTAAAGAAACAATATATTTTAAAACAAACTACAAGAAATTAACAATAGTAGTAGTATGCAAACGTCACACATTATTCTTCTTCATTATGTCCATATCTGTAACAACATGTCCATATGTGAAACAGACTGATACAAATAAAAACAAAGTACAAATTTAAATATAATTAAATATTAATTTGTATAATACAATTTGGCACTTTGTTTTGTTGCATGTAATTTATTAACTATATTGTGCTATAACAGCTTGCCTCATAGCAATTTCTTCACAACATTTCTTGTTTTTATTTGAAAATTATTATAAATGGATTCTGCCCTAGAGTGCGGGTTTAACAGAGGGGTTAATAAAAATGGTAGACATGGATATCCATTGTCACCAACTATAATTCCTTCTATATCACCTCTAACAAATCTCATATTATAAGCCCTAGAATTTCTTAATATTCTGCTATCATGCGAACTTCCTGGCCATCTTGCCACAATATCAAATATTTCCATATTGGGCCCAACAATTACTTGTGTATTTATTGAAAATATACCTTTTCTATTCCTATAAAGTTCTGAATGTTCAATATTTCTTGGTATATTCATTTTTATATGAGTGCAGTCTATTGCTGCCACAATATTATTCAAACCACGATTGTTGGAACTCCTTCCCATCTCTTCAAATTTTATTTTTATAGCAAGCAAGTTTTCATTATTTGGAAACTGAATAAACTTAGGGAGAAGTCTTGCTAATGCTCTTGACACCTCTTCAATGACCCTACATACAGTAGGTTGACTCACACTTATAATGTCTCCACACACAATATTTTCAACACGGATTGAATAGTTCGTCAATCCTTTCGACGTTATCCATTTCTTGCAGCAAAGTCCGTATTAGAGATTAGCCAAGTACACATGTGAAATCGGGTATCCAAAATTAATGCTTTAGTTGATAAATAAAGAAAATAACAAAAAAACACGTAAACGACTTGACACAATTCACACAAACACCAAACCAAAGTTCCAAATTGAAACAAATTACAAAATCTTTGGTGATTGCCGATTGGTCAATGCATTGTCATTAATTCGTTCTTTTCAAGTTTAATACGTCAATAAGTTAATAATTTGTTTAATTTTTTTTTCATTTTTTTTTATAATTTGCATTTGTGAGGTAATTTGTATGAATAAAAAATAAGTGATTTTTTATTCATACAAATGTATTTTTTTGTATAAATTAAAAATTAAATATAAATGGTGCTCATTTTATTAACGTCGAGTAATTATATTATGCGTGTAACGAAACTAGCCCTAACTTTGCCCCGAGTATAAGATACGCTGTGTAATGTATTCCATCCCATTCTTTTACACGTTCAATCCCACAGATATATATGTTTGTCTCTTTCTACGTAACGCCTCAACTTTTGTGTTACACTTGAATTTACTCCTCATAAAATTTCCGCGCCGGGCCTTATAACTCAAATCGTTTCTAGAGTAAACTCCAAAATTAAATATAAATGGTGCTCATTTTATTAACGTCGAGTAATTATATTATGTGTGTAACGAAACTAGCCCTAACTTTGCCCCGAGAATAAGATACGCTGTGTAATGTATTCCATCCCATTCTTTTACACGTTCAATCCCACAGATATATATGTGTCTCTTTCTACATAACGCCTCAACTTTTGTGTTACACTTGATTGTACTCCTATCTATAACTCAAATTGTTTCTTAAGGAGTAAACTCCAAAAATAATGTCATTTGTTAAAGTTACAGTCACATTAGTAAAGTATTTATTGATTTTAAGAAAATATTGAAAAAAAAATGATAATTCCAAAACCAATGGCTAAAAATGGTTTTAAAAAAATTATGTGATAGGTGAATACCTGTACTATAATTGACTTAACGTTGGACCACTATTTACGACACATCCTGTATATACCTAGTTCCCGCATCGGGCAAACACGTTGAGGAGAACACCGTCGGGTTTTAGTGGGTAGAGCTGCGTCCACCTTACCATCACCGGGTGCAGCGAGTCTGACATACCCGCCAGGGGAATCCCCCCTCTCCCCGCGGGATGCCTAAGAGCATTTCCCGACGGAAAAAAAACAATTAATTCAAAAGCAATTCTTATTTTTTTTATTAAACTACTTTATTAACTTGAAAAGTTAAATGAGTTTTGTTATCTGCTTCTTATGTAATTTTTGTTGGCTAGAATAAAATACCTTTTTTCTAACATTAATTTCATAAATAAAATTTACGTTATTAATACGTTGCGCGTCTACGCTGCAAAAATATTTTCAAAAAATATTTTGTATACCGCGTTATTTTCCAACAATAGTTTTCGTAAAAATTATTTCGTATTCTCAAAAAAGTTAATGTATAACTTACATAATATTATTAATATTTCAAAGACTGCACGACATCCAGATACATAAATGGATCCATCTACTTGCAACAGCTAGTTCAAGAGGATCAATGGTCATAGCGTTAATTGAAAGAGATGTACCTGTTGTATATGAGATGTAGTTGGTTCTAATAATTAATATTCTCACAATCGAACGAAATGTTTCTATTTAAAATTCGTATCCTTTTTACTAACGTTCACCTTTGTCCAAAATACCACCAGGTTTCAAAAGAGCAGCGTCCATCTACATGGGTGCCGATTGCATCGCCAACATACAATCCTTAATGATCCTTGGTGGGTCAAATTTAAAAGAATTGTATGGATGTTCGGTGTTCCCAACACTCAGTTTATTTACGACCTCGGTGTATGTACTTTAAATAAAAAGCAACATCTTTTTTGCGTCAATGCTATTTTATTCTGACAGGCTCATTTATTACAGGCTCATTCAAATTATTATATACAAGCTGCTGTCCGCAGCTTCACCCGCATAATCTTAGATTTACAACAGAGTCCAGATTGATGATAATTATTACATATTGTTTTAAACTACTGGCACCGAGACTTAACATCTTATGTCTCAGGATAGGCAACACATAAATGAGTTGCCTGGGCTCGTTCCAGGTAAACTGGTTTATGTTCATGGGCGACGTCGACCACTTACCATCAGGTGGCACGTTTGCCAGTTTGCCTATCCAATTAACATAAAAAAAATGTGGTTAAGCGCCATTTTTCCAATATGACGCCGCTTGCAGCAGAGACATGTGGTGGTAAAATAAGTTGAAACTTGAAATTCGGACAAAGCTCCCGAAGTATCGTTCTTCACTCTTTTCTAGTAATAATTACCAATTTTCAGGAATTACCAAATAAAAATTTTGTAGGTAGGCTAAATTGTAATCAATGAAAATATTTTAATTGATTTTTTTTTCAATTTTAATAATCTCTTCTATATATTTCTAAATCTAATAAATATAAGAATTTTGCAATGGTAGCAGGTTCGATTGGATAAAACAAAAGAAATCGGGCGTTCCGTATGTCCTTTGTGGAAGTAGTTATTCAATACAAAGATTATGTATGCTCGTAATTGTAAATTTCCTTCTTTTATTACGTTGGCAATAATTGTAATGAGAGTTAATTCATTCTAAGTGTGTTCTTTCTGACTTCAATACTTTTATAGTATACAGGTTGTTGTTTTATATGATAAGATGAATAGAAAGCGAAATTGCAAATGGCAAAAAATCTTATACACATAATATGAAGACAGATTTAATAGATATTTTTGAGAAAGCGTCATGCGTCCGAGATTTTTAAAAACTACAGATAAATTAAATATATTTCTTTATAAAACTTAGATTACTGTACCAAGCGGTAAATATGAAGTAGTGGTACCTAAATGGGAAAACTGTTTAAAACAAGGCTTTTTTAACCATCTGCCCGTTTGTCACAGCTTTACTAGCTCTATTGAATAGTAGATGAGCCTTAAATTGACTCCAATAAAAGACATTTAATCCTAATAAGAATCATCATCATCATCATCACCATCAGCCTTTATCCATCCACTGTTGAACATACGTCTCCCTCTATGAACTCCAAGACGGCCGGTCCCTAGCCACTCGCATCCAAAACTGACCGGCCACCGCACGGTGTCTTCCCACCTGGTTAATGGGCGACCAACACTATGTCTATCTAAAAGCGGCCTTCACTCTTGAACCTTATTGGCCCATCGGCCATCCGTTCTCCTAAGTGTATGACCAGCCCACTGCCACTCCAACGAGCTTATTAATCGCGTGATATCGATAACTTATCTGGCTGATGTCTTCGTTTCGAATACTATCTGCCAAAGAATCAAAGATTATGTACATTCCACCAAGTATCATATTTTACTAATAAATTACCTGAATAAATTATACAATAAAAATAAAAATTAATGTACTGTTAAGAACAATTTGTATGACATAAAACGTGCAAGAAAAATTAAAATTTTGCATAAAATAATTATACAATAATATGATAATAATTACTAAACGTTTATAAGCAATGTTAATTGTATTGTTATTTAGATTCCGGAACGTATCCTGTGTTGAGCAATATCCTAGACCCTTGCGTGCACTGCGGTTGTACGATCAGTTAGTTTTGGTTGTCTAAGCAGGCAACACATCATGGACATTAGTGATAAAGTATTCCTAATCACAGGCGCCGCGTCGGGTATAGGCGCGGGAGTCGCAAAGGCCGTTTTGGAAAAGGGTGCCAAGGTATCGTGAAACTAATTTCTTTTACTACTTTCATTTGAATTGGTCTTATTAGTATGTTTTACGGAATAAATTATCCAGATACGTCTATAGTAAAGGTTATCAAAAGAGTATTATGTATTTTAAGATTATTGTGTGAATGATTTTTTTGTATATCATTGTCTCTGTGTCGAATAAATGTTTCTTTCTTTCTTTCTATTTGGTTAACTTAAAATCAATGTTTTTTATATGTATAAGATCATCCAGAATATATTAATAGTCCTAATAGTCTTTTTTTTTCTTTAACGCCGGGAAATGCTCTGAGGCATCCCGCGGGGGAGTGTGTCTCCCCACGCGGGTATGTGGGCCTCAGTGCGCCTGAAAGCTGCTAAGTGGACCCAGCTCTACCCACTAGCACCCGGCGCGTGCCACCAATGCCGCCTTTGGTGAGGTGCCCCGGATCTAATGTGCAAACAGGGCACCTCGACGGCTAGTCAGTCCCTCAGGGGACAGACGCCACTTTCACAGAGGGGTTGTCCCTCACCACAGAACAACCCCTCCCAACGTCGGGACAGTACAATGGGGTGAGGTTCCCGTCCTCGCCCCTTGCCCCCTGCTCTTTTGTCCCCTCTTCTTATAAGAGGGGTACAAAGAGCCCCTGCTCAATTAGCTAGCCCCACCGCCACGACAAGGCTTAAACCGTGGTAGGGAGTCCTAATAGTCTTATATTAGCAAAGAGTGTCCTATAAATTATCTTACACCCTCCTACGAATATAAAGAGAGATCAATTCCTTATTTTGGATGGAGATGGTTATAATTAACGTAACGAAGTATAGTCGTTTACAATGCGTAGGTCACTAACCAACTTCTTTAAAAAGAGGAGGTTCTCAATAAATCTGTATTTTTTTTTTGTATGTGACTCGATTACTCCGCCAACTGTGAATGGATTTACATGATTCTTTTTTTTTAAGAGCTGGTGTTTCAAATTTGGTCGCATATTAATTTGATTAAGATTTCGTTTTTGAGCCATTTGAGCCATTTGAGGCCATTCGTTTTTGAGTTATTCCCAATAATGCTTATTTGGTTGACTTATTTAGCTTAATGATGTGCTCATTTTATTACTTATCGTAGTTGTCGATGTAAAATGATCAAAAAACACTTTTTGGATGCTTTAGTAGCATTTCGATCATAGTATTTCGAGATCATCGTAATCATCATCATCATTATCATTTATCCGTCAACTGCTGAACATAGGCCTTCTTCAATGAACGTCAAGACCGAACCCTTGCCACAACACGAACGGGCCACAGCTCGAAGATTACCTTTCCACCTGGTTAATGGCCGACTAACATTTCGTCTATCCGAACGCGGCGCGTGAAGGTTCAATCTAATACCTGTTCCAAAATTTTGCTTATACTCAATAGTATATTTTTATTGCATATTAGACAAACGAGCAGTCAAATCACCTGAATGTTTATGTCACTAGACATTACGTATAATTAACATGAGCTGATGTTCTATGAGAGAGGCCTATTGCTTAGTAGTATACGGACAAAAGCCGATGATCATTAAGATGACGCAGCAATAACTGTCTAGCTTAATATTTCACTGATTCGCGAAACACTAAAATATGAAAAATATTATACGTATGTATTTAATTTTTTTATTACAATAATATTCTAAATTACATTCCTTAAAAAAATAGATTTCATAATTCATGATGACGATCTCCGTACAGTGGCGGGTCCATGTTGGATGCGAGTGGCGAGGGATCGGTCGTGTTGGCGTTCTTTGAGGCATAGGTTCAGCAGTGGACGGATAGGGGCTGATGATGATTATGATGATGATGATTGGATTAAAATTATACAAAATAATACCTAATACCAATTAAATTGTATACACCCCAATTACACCTACCTACTACATACTTGTGTAGAATATAATAGTGTCCAAGGACCCGCGTTATACACTAGTGAAAAAATTAAAAGATCAAAAATAATCTAAATTTTTGGTGATTTTTCAAATGGTTTTATCTTTGATGAAAATGGTTGTACTGGAGTAAAATAAAGCACATAAAGAAATTTCTAGTTTGTTTTATTTATTTTAATAATTTTCTTTGACCAACCATTATCGCGCAATCCTAATGTCTTTTTTTCAATCTTATTTTTGGTGTATGGACTTGAAAAAACATTTCGTCCGTACATATAAAATAAGATTGATAAAAATCTTGAATTTTTTTGGTCATGATATTCATTAGAATTGCACGATAAAGGTTAGTTAGTAATTGTATTTATTGCAATATCCACAAACTAGAAATTAAAAACTTCTAAATGCTTTTTATTACACTCCAATACTACACTTACAATATTTTTATCAAAAATCCATTTGAAAAATCGCCAAAGGTTTTTTTTTTTGATCAATTAATTTTTTCCACTAGTTTATTATAGTTTTATACCTACACTAAATAAAATGTATATTAATATAGAACGACTTCAATAAGCGACAACCAGTTTATCTAACACTTATAGATGACGTCAACATGTCTCGCGCCACAAAATAACAAATGGCTCGCGCGATGTTACCACAGCGCCTGTTGCCCGCTGTTCGATGATGTACCGCGTAAGTGAGATGAAATAACAAGAATATATTGCACCCTCTCTTATGTTTCGCTGCGTTCTACTTTTAATATTACAAAGGTCAAAGTGTAAAACTCGAGGTGCGGGTGTGTGTACAAACTTTGTGTTTACCACGTCATCATTATAATTTCTTTTGGAGTTGGCATCAGCCAAGGTAGGTGGTAGAGCAACAAATACGACACCGAAACCAAAAGTAACATTAATAATGTGGTAAATGCAAAGTTTGTACATTCGTAGAAGAATATGTTAATTATAACTTATGAATTGTAAGCACAAAAATTAAAGAAACGCAATATTTTATTACTTTTTTAGAAGTAATTTATATTTTATTTTGTATTCAACTCATGTCTTCAGATAATACAACAAGGTTAGATTGAGACAAAAAAAATCAAATGTACTATTTGTATTCTAGTTATGCTGCTCGAGTGCAAACAATAGAGTTACCAAAATGGATCCCGGTGGCATTCTGTTTTGTTGTCGTGGTAAAATTATTTTTAACAATCCTGAGTCTGGCATGAGGAAAATAGGTTGATAATAGTTACTAGGAAATTTTGTATGTAAAACTTGTTACGTCTATTTTCCTTTTCCCTCGTGAGCTAAATAATGTCAATATTTAGCACACAAATTTAAACTGATTGGCATATTCTTTAATATAATATATAAGATTTAAAAAAAACTATTTAAACAGGATACACATTCGTAAACAATGCTGAAATATCGAGCGTCACGAAATAATAGTAAAAAAATATTTTTAAACAATTTTTATAACAACCTACTATTGCTAACAATGTCGAATTAAATTGTAAATAATTCATTTAATATGTACTGGAACTTAAAAAAAAATCAGATGGTATATATTTTATAATTGAAATATTATATTTTGGCCTGTTGATCTAGTGACCCTGACAAATGTTTGTGTAATTAGCATTATCATTTGTTCTGTGTCTGGGTGTAATTTATCTACAATATGTATGTATTTAGAAATATGTATGTATCAGTTGTCTGTTTACCATAAGAACAGGCTTTGCCTAGTTTGGGATTAGATGGCCGTGTGTGAGTTCTCCCAACATATTCTTATTTCTAACATATTAATTAATACTATGATTGAACTTGAACAGTGAGATAAAAAACATGTAATTATAATCAAACCTGAATAGAATTGTACAAAATATTTAAATAAATATTGTTTCAGGTGCTTACCACGTTTATAGGTTTATTGAGGTCCCGATATTTCGACAATGTTTCAATCGATGGGCTCACGGGGAGACTGGCGTACGGTGCTGGTAGATGGCGACAGATAAGAAAAATCTGTCTACCCTCTTTCTTCTTCGTTTCGGCACACGGACGCACTTATTCACCACGACACATTATACTGACAGTGATTTTTTTGTACTTTGAGCATCAATATCGTGACGGACCTTCACACAAACTAGTCACGGGATTCCACATACTCGGTATTCTGAATACCTATTGATATTAGGATATTTTAAAATTTATATTGCCTCCTTTACTAATCGAGGGAAATGATGACGCTCGGATGATAAAACCTGTGGCATATGTAACTCAATCTAGTGATTAGGACCCGCTTCTAGCAGATGTTGAGCTATGGACGATTTATGGGGGTCATTTTTTTGTGACGGCTATCGATGTCCTCTTTGATGCGACACGATATTGTCCTTTTTGTCTGGCCGATATATGAACTGCCACAATTACAGTCTACTTTATAGACACCTGTATGTTCAAACGGAAAGTAATCCTTTGGTGAACGTAGTGTGCTTGCAACCTTCTGAAGAGGAGTAAACACGGTTTTAATTAAATATCTTTCAAGGTCTACTGATCCTGTCGGTTACCCCTCTCACATACGGCAGATACGCAGTTTGACGTTCTAGGCTACGCTTTTTATGTATTTCCCCTGTTTTTAGTTTTTATTTCAGTGACGTTGCGGTTGTAACCATTTCTTTTTAATACTTTCTGTATGTATCTATGTATTAACTCTCTTTGGAAGCTTGTATCGTGGGCGCGATTTGTAAGCGACGTCACTACTTGATGAAGATGGCGTGGTCGATGGTGTGAGGTAGCGTGTAGATTTCGTATATACAGTGTGCTAGACTCTGTGTTTTCTAGACGTGTTAATAACAGTACAACACAAGGTATTGTCTCGTACTGTTATTAACACGTCTAAAAGCCAAGGATCTATTTGCTTGATTGATCAATTAGCAATGGAATAATTATCCAGTACAAAATTGATCTTACTGTGTGAGTTATTAAGGTAGGTTAAAAACGTATTGGCATCATCAGGCCCTCCTTCCAAAATACAAAAAACGTCGTCAACATATCTCTTCCATAGTTTTATCGGTAGCGGTACAATGGCAACGTATCGATCCTCAAACCACTCCGTCCAGATGTTGCCTACTACTGGAGCGACCAGACTTCCCATTGAAAAATTATTGCAGTATTTTTGAATGGCGAGCGATCGACAGGCAACGGTGACAATGCAAAAATATATGGACGGCTCGTCCAAAAATATTGCTTATATTTCATAGTCTGGCTCATTGCCGGCAATGTGAGTGTGAGCCAAACATTGCAGGAATGATTGCCTATTTTAAAGCACCTTAATGAAGAAATAATACACGTTAGAGAAAGTTTATGAGCTTCTAGGTCGATGGAGTTGATAAGCATATTTCTCGATCTTTCACTTGTTTCTTCTCATCGTCATAACTTACTTTCCATCTCTTTCAAGAGGACCGATTCTGCACTCTTCAAAGGATATTATCTTACTGATTGCCTTTATATCGCTCAATGTGGGTTGGCGAATGCCACACGTATTAAAAGATTTTTAATCTCATCGTGCATGCAGATTTCCTTTGCTGTTATACTTTATAAAAGTGTGTCCTTGTGTAATAGAGTGTACATTCGTTTGTACACACTTATCTAGAATAAGTATCATCTTGTCTTGATTGAATGGAAGGTCATATTGATTACATACATAATAATTGACTGCGTGGAATGGTCAAGATGTGTATCTACCACTTGTCCAGTATATTCCAGTTAGCATCACCGATCATAACTTTTTACTTTGAACGTCTAGTTGAAATGGAGATATATTCGGAATTCCCGAGGGTCGATCAACCAACTAGATGGGTCGACAATGTCCCTGCAGAAGCCAGTCATATTTGATTGCGAGTAGCGAGGGATTGGACATCTTAGCGTTCAATGAAAGAGATATAAAGTGGAGGACAGTTGATATAAAATATACAACTGTTTGATGTTGGTAAATGTCTGTTTATTTTTTGCAGCATGTTGCAATTTTGGATATTGGGGTCAAGGAAGGTGAGGCATTAGAAGCTGAGTTGAATGCCAAACATGGAGCTGATAAGGCGAAGTTTATAAAATGTGACGTCACTACCAGTGAACTGGATGCTGCGTTCGAAGAAACTATCAAATCATTCAAATACATCGATGTTGTTATCAATAATGCTGGAATCATGAACGATAACTTGCAAGTTTATAAAAAAGAAATAGCAATTAATGTGGTAAGTCTTTTTTGTAATTTAAAAATTAATACTAAAACAGAAGTACCTACTACAAACTGCTCAAATATATAGCAGGCACATAGTATGGTATTAAACTAAAAGGAAACATGATTTATCTTATAAGATTTTAAAATATTATTTAGTGATTCAAAATGGAATCGGGTTTTTTTTGATAAATTACCTTAAAGAGTTAAAGAGTATAAAGAGTTGATTACGACTGATAAATGAAACGTAGAACAAAAGAGGCACCCCGACATTACTATTACGTAAACCATTTGAGAGTGCTACCATAAATGCTACCAGCAAGTAGTAGCATGCTGAAGCGAACTTTAAAACAAAAGTGTCCTAAGCTATTATCATTTTTTAGACCGCGTTAATCAATAGTTCCTTGAAGGCCTACGAATTAATGAGGAAAGATAGAAATGGGAAAGGAGGCACTATAATCAACATCTCATCAATAGTTGGACTATTTCAGTCCCCCGTTTTACCTGTATATAGTGCAACAAAAAGTGCAGTGCTGCAATTTAGCAATTGCCTCGGTGTGAGTATAATTCAATTTAAATTTTAAGTATCTAAACTTTCTCTATGATTTGGCACAGTTATGGTTAAACTAAAGATAAATGGGTCTTCCACTAACTAAATAACGACAGAGGATGGTAAATAGATAGTTGTGCTACTTTTTTATAAATCTCCAAGATGGGTTTTGAATACTTTATGCATAATTTAGTGCCTTTGTCGATTAAATTGATATTCATTTAACAAACAACTTACATATATAAATATTTTAGCAAGAATTTAACTACAGTCGGACGGGTGTCCGCGTTCTGACAATTTGCTTCGGACAGACGAATACAAATTTAATATCAGACCATTCACTTGGCTGTATCGACGAAGAGAGTGTTGTTGCATTACAAACTGCCATGAAAAACCTTTCTTGCCAATCGTAAGTTAAACAATTTTAATGTGTTATATTAGCTATTTCAATATATGTTTTATCGTACCTTGTTTGTCAACGGTAGATATCATGGCATTAACATGTAGGTTCATAGATATCAAAATCAAAGTGGAGGTCTTTGAGCTTGTTAGATTCATTTATATTTTTATTTATTGGACTAAATTTAGTTGTAACATTGTCATTTTCATGCATAAAAAGTTCACTAAAAATAAGCAAATTATCTCATTGTCAAGCACAAGATTTCAGTTGTCTCAAAATGTACAAAAAGAAATGTAACTCAAATTAATTATTTGTAGCTTAAAAATGACTATAAAAATGGACGCAGATATAAATAACAGAAAATTAAAAGACAATATAAATTATATACACACATACATTTAGACTAGTGAGACTAACTTAATGTAACTGTAACTGTAATATAAACTATTTAAACAACTTGTATCCAATTTTGTTTGTTTACTGGACTTAATTATTATTAAAACTAAAACATAATATGATATATTACTAGAGATTATTATACATTATGTATAATCTCTAGTTAGCAAACCTTTTGTTTGATTTTAGATTATAATGTTTCTTGTATAACTTGATGTAACAAATAATGTTGTTATACTTCTATATTTCATTAAACAGCCACCATCTTTGTTAAATATTACATCCAACATAGTTTTATTATTTAGGATTTCTGAGGAAGACATAATATAAAACCAGCCCAATTTTTTTCGACAGCATCGAGTCAGCTGTTAATGGACTAATAGAAGCCTTTGAAAAGGGTACCAGTGCAAGCACCTGGTTGGTAGACGCAGACAAACCAGCACAAGACATAACCAGTAAAATTAAGAAAACTGTCGAAATATTGTCAGAAGGAATATTCTCTAAATAATTTACTTCCCACTTTATATACATCTTGTCTTTATTCATTTATTTAGTTTATCTACGCACGCATGCACCGCTAAACTAAATCTTTTGAAAACTAGCCACTTACTGTCTCATCACACATTTAAACAGTTCTATTTGCTATCATCAAAACGAAAATAAATTATGATCTATATTATCTCTGAAATTAATGTATTAATTATTAAGAAATATGTGGGTAATAAAATTTAATTTATTATTTATTTAACGCATTGTTTTAAATTAAAAACGACTACCTAAATTATACCTAAACATTATGGACCGCGTTAAGTTGAACGGTTTTTTTTATGTTAGTTTGATAGGCAAACTGGCAAACGTACCACCTGATGTTAAGTGGTCGACGTCGCCCATGAACATAAACTAGTATATCTGGAACGAGCCCAGGCAACTCATTTATGTGTTGCCTATCCTGAGACATAAGATGCTAAGTCTCGGTGCCAGTAATTACACTGCCTGTCTTGCCCTTCTCTCCGAAACACAGCAAAGCTGTTTCACGGGAGAAATAAGCAAGATACCCATGCAGCCGGGATTTTCTTGGACGGAAGTTTTACAGTTTTGAACATGTGCCTATTTAAAAACAAAAAAAGCGTTGACGTAGTACTCTCGACATGTCAATAAAAGCAGTTTTCTCGAAACTGTAAGTGCTTCATTTAAAATCGACCGTGTAAACGATCAGTTGCAGGCGTTGGCGATCTCCCTCCGCATAAAGGAGTGTTTAGTGCACCTTACATCGAGAAAGCCATCCACTTTTTTATAGCATAAGAAGGCAAACGAGCATTCGAAGCCTTTTGGCGACTCTCGACGCCCATACACATCCGCACAACCAAAGATTATGCAGACGTTTTGTTACTCTCCCCTATCCTCCCAATAGGCCACCGGAAACTCACAAACCGCATGAAACGCAACAGCATAGCTATAACGTTACGCTGGTGTTATGTGAGGGAGAGGTATCCCTGTTGTGCCGGCCCAATTCGGATGGAAAGAAGAGTGGCACTAGCTCTTACTACGTACAGAAAACATACGTTTTCTCATTTTCTTTCTTTCTTCTTTTCTCTTTGTTCTTCAAACAATTCTTAAATTGAATAACTAACTAATTCATGAGACGTATGCAATTTAACTCACCTGTGTACGAGTAGCCGCACGGCGGTACCAACCAACAAATAATAATAGTTTTTCGGAAAATAAGATTATTCACTTTTGGATTTTCCAAATCTCTTTTTGTATACAAAATCATCAAGAGTGAGTGGGCCTGGAAGAAATTACTTTTGAACTTTCCAAGTAAGAAGAGTTTGATAAAGATACACAAATAGAATTATAAATATGTATGGTATTGTAGATCCATTGCTGTGATGCAAATGATGCCCGTAACTGAACTATAACCTCATTGTTAGATGTAATGCAATGCTTGCTATAACGGTTGTTTTGTCTGTCATCTGATACCTAGCCATACATAAATATACTTCAATGAAGCGTGGATATCGAAGTTACATACAATTGGTGTTCATTCCTACTTCATTTCCAGCATTTTCAGATAAATCAAATCCAAAAGATCTTTATTTCGTAGGTAAACTTATACACTACAAATTCGTCGAGCAAAAAAGTCAATAAAAATATTGCTAATGATTATACAAAACTTGTTTGAGATGTCCTTTTAAGAAAAACGAAAAAAAACTTAGGTTGCTCGTTTGGCAAAAATACACAATTCATTCATATATTTGGAAATCTTAAACATGTCATGGATAGATGTTTCACATCAAAAGTGTACAGCTTCACTTTTGATGAAATGTCTATTTGGCGTGCCTTGTCCCCTCGAATGTCGTGACGGCAAATGAGATGATGTAAGTTCGCGCATATTTATTCCATCCTTTAATATAGATTTTTTGAAGTGAAAATTTATTTTAGCGCACCGCACAAAGATTTTGTAGGCTGTGAGTGAGGCTGATCCGTCACGCTCGGTGGGGAAAGGCTCGATCGGGTGAACTCGGGACCGCCGAGTTTGCCCGAACGCGAAAGATACAGTCAGCAGCTCTTCACTGCTGAGTGCTGTATTTTCGTACATGAAAAAGATAACTGTAGTGCGAAAAGGACAACAAATGCAGATATAGCCTGTTGGTGACAAGACTTATAATTATCTGTGAGTTCTATAAGCATCTAAAAATGAAATTGTATTTCAGCATAATATACATGATTGATGATGAGTATTTTCTACTAATAAACTAAGAGTAAAATTCTAAGTTATAAGTTTTCACTTCTATCGGCAGTCCTAATGAATATGAAAGGTGACAGGTAAGTTAGAAATTATAATTAATATCTCCTGGAAGTCTCGGTAAGTTTTTTTAATGAGAAAAAGTAAAGGAATCCTCTTTTAAAATGACAATAAGTTATCACCGCCACTGCTGAGCCGCGTTCCTGGCTGCATGGTGGGTACCACCACCTTAATTATAATAATAATAAAATGCTTTATTGTGTACCAATACAATAAAAAATGACAGTACAATATTTAACAATAACTAAGTACAAAAAAGGCGGTCTTACCGCGCCAAGCGGTCTCTTCCAGACGACCATTGATGGGTGTATATGAGGTAGGACTTAGGTTTTTTGTTAGTTTCTCCCATTAAACAGCTTTGCTATGTTTTGGAGAGAAGGACAGGCAGGCATATTACTGGCCCGAGACTTAACATCTTATGGCTCAGGATAGACATTCATCCCCACCATGGTACAGGCCTTGACGTGGCGGTGGGGCTCAGTAGCCTAGGGTTAGCCCAGCACCTTGGGCGAAGCTAATTGAGCCGAGGGGGCTCTTTGTACCCCTCTTATTAGAATAGGGGACAAAAGAGCAAGGGGAAAGGGGCGAGGATGGGAACCTCACCCAATTTCTTTTTTTTTTGTTGTTGTTCTGTGGTGTTGGACAACCCCTCTGAGGAGGTGGTGTCGGTTCCTTGCGGGGCAGACTAGCCGTCGACGTGCCCTGTTAGCTTAACAGATCCGGGGCCCCTCACCAAAGGCGGCACTGGTGGCACTAGCCGGGTTTTAATGACGGGTAGAGCTGCCTCTACTTACCATCTTTCGGGTGCAGCGAGTCCCATATACCCGCGTGGGGAGACCCACTCCCCCGTGGGATGCCTCAGAGCATTTCCCGACGTTAAGAACTTGTTTAAGTTCATGGGCGCCGCTGACCACTTACCATCATGTGGCTCGTCTGCCAGTTTGAATATCTAACTAACATAAAAAACCCTATCATCATATTCTTATAGATCACACTTCATAGTTCATATCAGGTTTGCAGATACCATGCCGGCATTTTAAATATGAGTATACTTTTTTCTTGGAAGTCGAAAAGGAAGTGTGGCCACTGCTTCCACATGACATAGTGGTCGTGCGAAGCAGCACTTGCAGGACCTGATTTTGCTTAAAAATTGCGCTGTTATAGCAGACTTATACGATTCTTTTATTATAACACCACATAACACGATTATCAGTCAGATGTACCTACATATTATAATAAATACGGATAAGAAAAATATTTTGTCTATATAAGGTTTGGTAAAATCAACTACGGAAACTTTGGGCACGTGATCTACTGCTTGTGTAAAGACGTTTGGGCACAAAAAAAATTTGAAATTCGAAAAAAATAAAAAAATAAAAATTGCGGGAAATGAAATCTATTGCATTAAATCGTCCGCCCGCAATTCATAAACACAAGAAAGGTATATAAAATTAAATTATATTCGTTAAAACCCCGTTACATAAGTCGATCAGCTGTCGAGACTTGAACCCGATGATCTTGTGTTTATTTATTGCGCGCTGTTGATTTAATGCAATAGATTGTATTTTTTGTAATATAATTTAATTTTGTATACCTTTCTTGTATGTATGAATTGCGGGCGGACGATTTAATGCAATAGATTTCATTTCTTGCAATTTTTTTTTTTATTATAATTTTTTTTTCGAATTTTAAATTTTTTTTTCCTAAACGTCTTTACACAAGCAGAAGATCACGTGCCCAAAGTTTCCGTGATTGATTTTACCAAACCTTATATAAGGTAAATGTCACGCTGACGGATGTAATATATTCGTATAGATTACAAATATTCCGATAAACTTTATTGGAAGACTAGCTGTTACCCGTAGCTTCCCCCGCGTCAACTACTATTTACGAACGTATCCGGACCGATGATGATCATTATTTTGTTTTTATATCTTTAAAGGAAATAAGGCAGCGTTTTCAATGTAAGCTCCCAAGTGGCTTATGTGGTGGTAATTTGCATAGTGTAAAGGGAAAAAATAATTTTCATTAAATGCTCAAGCCAACTAACGCATTGTTATGTTACCCTTATGAGATAGATATATGCCATCGCGGACTTTCTGTAGATCTATTTAAAATACACAATTCCACCATTTTTTTATATCTCAAAAGGTAGGCAGCGTTTTCGTTGAAAACTCCGAAACGGCTTATTCTTTCCCGACATTTCCTCGGACTTCCCATTCCCGTGAGTGTACAGGGATAAATTATAGCCTATAATAATGTGTTATTCTGATGTATAAGGCATGTTATTGTAGTTTCATTAAAATCCATTCAATCGTTTATGCGTGAAAGAGTGACAAACATATATTATTACAAACTTTTACATTATAATAATAGTAGGAAGGACTAGTAGGATGTAGGTACTTGACTGCGTCCATTTACCATCTTTCGGGCGCAGCGAGTCCCAAATATCCACCTGGGGAGGACCACTCCTCAGGCGGGATTCCTCAGAGCGTTTCCCGGCGTAAAAAGAAAACAAAAAAAAAGATACTTGACAGAAAAACAAACATTTTTTTAAATATTTAGTTACGTCATCATTTCTTATCTATGAATAATTGTCACAATTTATTTTATCTTTTAATACATATTTTTCTATAGATAAAGATTTGTTGTTAAAATAATATGCTTATGAGTATGCTTATAAATTGAAAGTCATCAAAGATATGCAAATATAATATGATACGTGATAACAAATTGCGTTATTTACCGGTAGGAGGGTTGCGCCGTGCCGCGCTCCCGTCTACATGGGTGCCACCATCTTGCTTGTTTCTCCCGTGAAACAGCTTTGCTGTGTTTCGGAGAGAAGGGCAAGACAGGCAGTGTAATTACTGGTACCGAGACTTAACATCTTATGTCTCAGGATAGGTAACACACGAAATGATTTTCCTTGTTTTTTTTTTTACCGACGCCTCCTCCTTAGAGTATCCTGCACCACAGAACAACCCTTCCCAGGGACAGTGCAATGTTCCCTCTTCTTATAAGTAAAAAAGGGTAAAAAGAGCAACCCCCTCGGTTAGAGTAGCTACCTACATATCCCCACCATGGTTCAGGCCTTGACGTGGCGGTGGGGCTCAGTAGCCTAGGGTGAGCCCAACACCTTGGGCGAAGCTAATTGAGCCGAGGGGGCTCTTTGTACTCCTCTTATAAGAAGAAGGGACAAAAGAGCAGGGGGCAAGTCGTAAGGATGGGAACCTCACCCCATTGTACTGTCCCGACGTTGGGAGGGGTTGTTCTATGGTGCGGGACAACCCCTCTGTGGAGGTGGCGTCGGTCCCTTGCGGGACTGAGTAGCCGTCGAGATCCGGGGCACCACACCAAGGCGGCACTGGTGGCACTCGCCGGGTTTTAGTGGGTAGAGCTGCGTCCATTTACCATCTTTCGGGCGCAGCGAGTCCCACATACACACCTGGGGAGACCCACTCCCCAGGCGGGATGCCTCAGAGCATTTCCCGGCGTAAAAGAAAAAAAAAAGCTACATATACTATAGAGTACCTATAGGTACTATAGAATCTCTATAGAGTACAGAAAGCAAATATTTTATTAAAATTATGTTAAATTACATTAATACACTATTACATATATTATAATATGATTACATAACCTTACATTTGCAAGACATATCTAACATTTCCGTTAGTAAAGCATCATAATTACGTACGGCCAATGCCAAACATAAAATAGAGACATTGTATGTTTAACACGCTCAAGGCCATTCAGCAAATTGTGAAACCACAAGTATAAACAAATATTTTACACAGGGGTTTTGAAATAAAACGTATACTTTGTAAAATTCAGTTGAATGTCAGGGATGAGAGAGATACCCACCATAGTTGTCGTGGCGGTGGGGCTCAGTGGTGCCTCTTAGGGAAAGCCAAGTAACCCAAGGGGGCTGCTCTTTGTATCCCTCTTATAAGAGGGGATGAAAGAGCAGGAAGAACAAGGGTTGGGGGAACCTCAGCCCATTTCACTGTCCCGACGTCAGGAGGGTTTGTTTTGTTGTGCGGGACAACGCCTCTGTAGAGTTGGTGTTGGTCCCTTGGGGGACTAGCCGTCGAGGTGCCCTGTTGCTCAACAGATCCAGGGCGCCTCACCAAAGTCGGCATTGGTAGCACTCACTGGGTATTTATGGGTAGAACTGCGTCCACTTACCCTCCTTCGGGCGCAGCAAGTCCTACATACCCGCCTGGGGAGTCCCCGCGGGATGCCTATGAGCATTTCCCGACGGAAAAGAAAAAAAGGGATGAGAGAGATCAGAGTTAGAGACCCTCTGGGTTCCAGGATAGGTAATACATCAATTAGTTGCCTGTACTAGGACCGTTAAACTCATTTATAACATATTAAATACTCATTTATACCATATTAAGCGACGTTGCCAACACCAGGTGAGTCATGTGGTAGTTTGCTTATCTTCCGTAAGTCAAATATATTATTTGTATGACGTATTGGATTGTTTCACACATACTCTTTATTCGGGTACCTAACACACTTGTAATAAAAACAATCGGTCGACAAAAATACTCGAAATAAAAATATCTCGTTCGATCAACGCCAGTTGCACGCACGATGTTCCACAATGAGTCATGTTAATCCTTGTTGTCACGTTTCGCCTGAGCCGATCATGCAAGAAAGAGCGCGGATCAGATCGATATCGGCACGATCGGCCTAAGCGTTCAGTTTGTGACGCATTATTAACCGACTTCAAAAAAAAGAGGAGGTTCTCAATTCGTCTGTATGTTTTTTTTTTCTTTTTTTTGTATGTATGTGACACGATTACTCCGCCGTTTGTGCATGAATTTCAATGGTTATTTTTTTTGTTTGAAAGCTGGTGTTTCCAATTTGGTCCCATATTAATTTTATTAAGATCTGACAAGCCGTTTTTTTGTTATTCCCAATAATGCCTATTTGGTTGGTTTTGTTTACCTTGATGATATGATTATTTTATTACGTGTCGATGTAACAATTGTATAGGATGCTTTGGTAGCACACCATAGTATGTTGCGGTCATCGTAATCATCATCATCATCACCATCACTATCATCATCATCATCATCATCCTTTATCCATCCACTGCTGAACATGCCTCCTTCAATGAACGCCAAGACGACGAATTTCGGAATCACTAAAAATTAAGAAATAAAAACATTTTACAAAAAATTATAACCGAATTAAAAAAAAACTAAAAAGTAATAAAATTATCGCTTTAATTTTTGTGTCTACAGCTAATAATAATCTTGTACTTCTACTAATGTAAGGAATTTTGAAAATCGGTCCACAATTGACAGAGAAATCAGTGTACATACATTTAAAAAATACCGATCGAATTGATACACTCCTTTTTGTTGAAGTCGGTTAAAAATTAAAAGATTTTATAGAAGATACTACACCTTGGTAATAGGGCGCTACACCCAGGAATTTCAGGATAACATTGCCTATTGCTATTGATATGATTAAAACAGCGTCAATTATTTGGAGCTTTACGGCATTTATTTTCGTGGCTCAATAGTCCGGGATTTACAGATCCTGCTACATAATGTGCAGTTGTGAGAAGGCTGGATGTCCCTAGGTGGTGGGGGATTATTTGCACAATAATGGTAAATACTAATATAGCTGAAGAGTTTATTTGTTTACTTGAACGCGCTAACCCCAGGAACTACTGGTCCGATTTGAAAAATTCTTTCAGTGTTAGGTAGCCCATTTATTAAGGAAGGCTATAAGGCTTTTTATCATCACGCTAAGACTAATAGGAGCGGAGCACCTTTTGAGAACTTCCTTTGAGAGTGAACGGTTTTCGCAAAAATCGTGTAGGACAGAATTGTTCCCCTTTAAAAGTTCTAAAAAAACCGCGATAAGCTTAGCCGTTTGATTTGATGACAGCTCAACCTGAGAGCCTTGTTGCCTAAAATATATAAAATAAAACCTATATTTCATAAAAGATAATTTATATTTATCTCTTGTAAGGTAAATCTGACACCGGTCATACCAGTACATAAGCTGTCTTGTAACAAATTTGCAACTCGGTCAATAAGAAAAACGGTAACTCCATATACAAGTTGCAGTTGACATTTATCTGAATATGGAAGAAACTCCTTCATTTCGTCAGCAACATACATTTATTTACAACCTCTTTAAAATTTGTATATATCCAGCTTATGACTTTTCAATGACATGACCATTTTAGATTGAGATCATCAGTGGCATACCACAAGGAACAGTTCTGGTCCTCTTGCTTTTTACAACTTTTATCAAAATGATTTCCAACTATTCATAGAAATATCTCCTCATTGTTAATTTGCAAATTCTAAATTCATTGTAATGTTTTTATTTCTGTTTCATAAATATAAACAGAAACATGACACAACAAACAAAAAACTGGCACGTGAATAAACTTCTTAAAAAGTATCTAATACAATAAAAAATGGAAACTGTGCAACCCAAAGATTCAACTCAAAGGAAGAAATTGTTTTGAAACATTTTCAATCCTCAAACGCAATAAATACCCAACGGAAAGTATTTTATCACAATATTATACTCGTATGTATATTGTTTCACAGGCAATTGTAATTCATAATAATCACTCTTCCAAATTCTTGCTAGCGTTTAATACTATACAAAATTATTAGATTTTTTACAGGACAAAATTAGCTATAGATTAAGTAGTATATTAAAGAAAAAAAAATATTATATTTTAGGCTTCAGATTTTGATTAAATGCAGTTAAATCCTTTTGGAAAACTAGAACATATCTTGAAACGGGGCCATATGAAAATCTATTCAAATAACACGTCGGTAAGTATTTTGTAAGCCTTTTTAACTTTATCTGTGATATCTCTCACGGGCTTGTCTTCAACTGATAACCAGGTGCTTCCACTTTCTCCATGTTTGCAGACTTCGACGAGAGCACGGGCTGCTGACTGAGGTCTGTTGATCATTAACATTGATTTAATTTAAGTACGTCTCAAATATACCACTTCTTAACGTCAATATCGTTATAAGTTTACTTTGTTGTTGAGTTGAGATGTTGCTTAAAACCACACGTCAAAATTGTATGGCAATAGAAATAAAGGATTATTTTGCTGTGGTTCTAATTTGCTTAAGAGAAAATACTTTTTTTTTATTAATTTCATACTAGATTATTGATATTGAACTAACGAAATATGAGATATATTTTCTAGGACTTGCTTTATCTTATTGTTTACCATACTACTACCGGTGGAAGAGATGCGCTGTGCCGCGCTCCCGGCTGCATGGCACTATTTTGCTTGTTTCTCTCGTCAAAAAGCTTTGTTTTGTTTCGGTGCGAAGGGCAAGACAGGCAGTCTAATTATTGGCACCGAGACTTAACATCTTATGTCTAAGGATAGTCAACACATAAATGAGTTACCTAGGCTAGTTCCAGGAAAACTAGTTAATGTTAATGGGTGACGTCGACCACTTACCATCAGGTGGCACGTCTGCCAGTTTGCCTATCCATGTAAAATACAAAAATGTGAGGTAACATTTATTTTTGGTACAATTTATGTGATTTTTAAAAATTATTTCATGACGACATCAAACTTACAATGACTCTTAAAATATTTACTTTATTAATTAACTAGCTGTTGCCCGCAGCTTCGCCCGGGTTAACTTAGATGTAGAGCCGTACACGGATTGATGATGATTATTAATCTATGGACGGGCGTAGGACTTTATTTTATAATATGAAGTGATTAATACCGTATTTTTGTAAATAGCTTTTACATTACCGCTTTATAATTGCCAATTTTTAAAGTCTTATAAAAGCATTTTACAAAAAAATTAAACCGACTTAAAAAATACTAAACTAAAAAGTAATAAAATAACAGTTTCTTTAATGTTTGTGCTTACAACATATTATAATCAACTTAATCTTCTACTAATGTACAAACTTTGCGTTTACCACGTCATTATAGTTACTTTTGGAGTCGGTGTCAACCAAGGTAGGTAGGTAGGTAATGTACAGCAACAAATACGACACCGACTCCAAAAGTAACTATAATGACGTGGTAAACGCAAAGTTTGTACATTAGTAGAAGATTAAGTTGATTATAATATGTTGTAAGCACAAACATTAAAGAAACTGTTATTTTATTACTTTTTAGTTTAGTATTTTTGAAGTCGGTTTTAATTTTTTGTAAAATGCTTTTATTTCTTAATTTTTAGTGATTCCGAAATTCGTCGTGTTGGCGTTCATTGAAGGAGGCATGTTCAGCAGTGGATTGATAAAGGATGATGATGATGATGATGATGATGATTACGATGACCGCGACATACTATGGTGTGCTACCAAAGCATCCTATACAATTATTACATCGACACGTAATAAAATGATCATATCATCAAGATAAACAAAACCAACCAAATAGACATTATTGGGAATAACTAAAAAACGGCTTGTCAGATCTTAATAAAATTAATATGGGACCAAATTGGAAACTACAGCTTTCAAACAAAAAAATAACCATCGAAATCCATTCACAAACAGCGGAGATATCGTGTCACATACATACAAAAAAAAAAAAAACATACAGACGAATTGAGAACCTCCTTTTTTTTTGAAGTCGGTTAAAAATGGATATAGGTAGTACGCGTACGTTATATTTAACTAATATAGAATATTATTCCATCGCGAACTTTTCAGTAGGCATATTTAGGATACACAATTCTACCATACATTGATACAATAATAATTATTATCCTAACTTTCGGAACCGGGGACGGGCCCGGCTCGTGCGCGAGGCGCGGCATCACGGAGCGCCCGGCTCGCGCGGCTCGGTCGAAATCACGGTGTTGCATTATTTTGATTTTGCTATATCTCCTAAGATATGCATTTCATTTGCATGGTGTAAACGGAAAAAACATACTTCATGAAATGGTCAAGCTATCTATCTATCTATCTGTTAGGGTTCATCCAGCGTTTGCAATGTAAGTGCAAAAAATGTGTTTATTTACAACATCACATTAGAAACCTCTAAAATTATCAGTGTTTATCTACTATATTATTATTTATATTATACACATAAACCATCCTCTTGAATCATTCTATCTATTTAAAAAAACCGCATCAAAATCCGTTGTGTAGTTTTAAAGATCTAAGCATACAAAGGGACATAGGGACAAAGAAAGCGACTTTGTTTTATACTATGTAGTGAAGAAAAGAAGGAGAAACAAACAAAAACAATAAACAAACTAATTATATTATTATCTAATACCCACTTTAAACTTATATCTAAAAACTACGTATCTATGTATTATTAAAATCTGCAGCGCGCTTATTGCTAGAAGAGTCGTTAAGAACCACGTCCGTTCGCATTAAGAGTGACAATGTGAGTGAAGTCGGCGCGGTGAGCCGTGAGCGCCCTCGCCTTTGTATAGATGCAGCGGATGGCCATTTCGCGCGTTAAACAAAAATCAACCGTATAGCCGTACCCGTACTACATCTATATCTTGTGTGTTTATAAACCGATTTCTATAATATTTTTTTGTATAAAATAGATATTAAAGTGTACTTTTTGAATATGGGAGTTTGATAAAGTTTGAGAAATTTCTATGTGAAATACAATATATTTATGCATTTAATACAATTTGAAGAAATGCTTACGATTGAACACATTATTGTGGCTGATTTATAAAAGATAGATATATACTATTGAGGACTTTTTTGTAGATCTTTTGAAGACCATCATCTTTGTAATACATACTTTTGGTGTATGATCAACATATGCCAGGATAACAGCTCGAAAGCGCATTTTCATCCGACTTGCTTCAAATTTATCGTCACTGCTCAGCTCCTATGTGTCTTAGCGTTATGTTATATAGCCTATAACCTGCCCAGGAGTATGGACTACAATCGTACCAAGTTTGGTTAAAATCCCTTTAGTAGTTTTTGACCCATGCGTGCATATACAGACAGACAGACAGACAGACAGACAAAAAATTTACTGATTGCATTTTTGGCATCAGTATCGCTCACCATTCATCCTCCAATATTCATTTTGAATATATATTCAATATACAGAATTGACTTCTCTACAGTTTTATTATAAGTATAGATATTAACACAAAAACCTTTGAGTCAACCGACTTAGATACTTATTACTTACTGTGCTCCTTAGATATAATTTATTTAAATACTCACTCTTGTTTGGGAACGGATTTAACTATAGTTTGTACATCTGTGTTTACGCTTGTGTCATAATTACTTAAATTTTTTATATCTACTAAAGCCGTGTCAGTTTTTCCAAAACATATCGTTACCACGCGAACACCCGTTTTGATAAAATATTCTGGCATCTGCAAAAAAAACAACTTATTAGCTAGTTTTTTTTATGTTAGTTGGATAGGCAAACTGGCAAACGTGCCACCTGATGGTAAATGATCGACGTCGCTCATGAACATAAACTGGTTTACCTGGAACGAGCCCAGGCAACTCATCTATGTGTTGCCTATCCTGAGACATAAGACGTTAAGTCTCGGTGCCAGTAATTACACTGCCTGTCTTGCCCTTCCCTCCGAAACGCAGCAAAGCTGTTTCACGAGAGAAACAAGCAAGATGGTAGTACCCATGCAGCCGGGAACGCGGCACAGCGCTTCCCTCCCACCGGTAAATGAGACTAGCTATTTAAGTAAAACCTTTTATATTAGAAACCAACGAAATCCTATTCATATTGCAAACAAAAGCTCTCTAAGCTAAATAATTACCTTATTTTTTTTTATTTCTATGCTCAAAGCTTTGTATTGCACCCTATATTAGAGAAGAATGAATTGAAAAAGAAATCTTTAATTTCTCATCTCGTTCTTTCGCAAAGAAAAACCCTATTTCAAGGAAGAAATAAGCAGGTTGGTCGTACCTACGAGCATCACCTACGATCTAAAATGTAACTATTATTTAATATTTATTACCTAATAAACGCAACCTTTTAAAAACAAGAAATAATAATAATTTAGATAGCCTATTTTATGAAGGTTTTGTGGAAATTCCAACTGAATCCTATGAAAACTACTGAATATTGATATACTTACTCCGACGCAGTTGCTGAATTGTAATACAGCACTCTTCGTGGCATAATATATGGGTAAAATATGATCTTGGAACATTGCAGCAATTGAGGAGATATTCACAACTACTCCTCCTTTCCCACCTTTATCTTTTCGCATTACCTCTATAGCTTTGTAAGTGCATGTCACCACTGAAGTCTAGAAAAATATATTAAATTGTGACTCTATATTCTATAATGCGCAAGTTTTTTTGAAGTGTAAACTCTTTTTAGCGCGGTACGCATATTTTAGATGAGATAAAATCTCTGAACTCGCGACACCGCACACGAAACGCTGGAGACGCAGTGTGACGTTTATATAACGTGGACTCGCGACACCGCATGCGAGCCGCCGGAGACGCAGTTTGACTTTTATATGACGTGGACTCGCGTGCGGCCGCTGGAGACGCAGTTTGACGTTTGATTTATTTATATATACAGGGTGGCCCGTTTACAGTGGTCCAAAAATTTTTTTCAGCTTGAGAGCATCATGAGTAACCATTCTAAACATACTTTAGTCAAGCGAAAACTTATGATTTAGAAATTATGATTTTTTTTTTAAAATAATTCGAAGTTTCAATATTTTTGACACAAAACCACTCTGTTATGAAAGCTACTGGACCAAATTGAATGAAATTTGGTATAAATATAGCGCAATGACCTACCTATCGCGGTATAGGCTCATCTAGTGTAAATAATTAGACTACATTTTTTTATTTTAACTTTTACTGTAGTTTTTTTGAACTTTTCGGCAAAATATTGATTTTCGAAAAAATCCTGTAAAAAAAATGTATCGCCAAGGTTTTGCTGGCACTGCTAAAAAGTACCTTAATATAGGGTTATTCTTTACACAAAAAATCATAGTTGTCCTTCGATTGTAACATCTTCAAAAACAACATCATGTACATGAAAATCGAAAAATTACGAAATTTACCATAATTTTAATTTTAATCATTTGGCCGTTAGTTTTGATTAAAGAATCAAACATTTCGATAAAAATCGCTACAAATCAGTATTCACATGGCTAAACTAACTAAAAAAAAATGAATGAAATAAAATTTTAACCTGCCAGCCAAGATGACTTAACTTTATTCTAATGTCAATGTTTTTGTTTGATTCTTTAATCAAAACTAACGGCCAAATGATTAAAATTAAAATTATGGTAAATTTCGTAATTTTTCGATTTTCATGTACATGATGTTGTTTTTGAAGATGTTACAATCGAAGGACAACTATGATTTTTTGTGTAAAGAATAACCCTATGTTAAGGTACTTTTTAGCAGTGCCAGCAAAACCTTGGCGGTACATTTTTTTTCACAGGATTTTTTCGAAAATCAATATTTTGCCGAAAAGTTCAAAAAAACTACAGTAGAAGTTAAAATAAAAAAATGTAGTCTAAATATTTACACTAGATGAGCCTATAACGCGATAGGTAGGTCATTGCGCTACACTTATACCAAATTTCATTCAATTCGGTCCAGTAGTTTTCATAACAGAGTGGTTTGGTGTCAAAAATATTGAAACTTCGGATTTTTTTTTTTAAAAATCATAATTTATAAACCATAAGTTTTCGCTTAACTAAAGTATGTTTAGAATGGTTACTCATGATGCTCTCAAGCTGAAAAAAAATTTTGGACCACTGTAAACGGGCCAACCTGTATATAAGATTCTAAATTATTCGAAGGAACTTATAGGTAACGTTATAGGTATTTGAATTTAATTGTTTTGTTTCCACATGTATCGGCAGTCCCTGTGACTGGTTGGGTTTTTTTATCTTTGCAAAATACAATAAAGCTATTTCACTAAAGAAACAGGCGGGATGGTGAAAATACCCATGCGCGGCACAGTTTTTTTTTTCTGATCTGATGGATCTATGCTAACGGCCCGAAGTCCCTAATGCTACATCGGATTAGTGTGAGCCCATTCGGCTCACTTTTGGTTTATAAAGTGGGGGGTTGCCCCTCGCCAACCGTGCAGTCTGCGAACGCACGGCCTCCTGGCGTCGATTATGGCGCGGCACAGTGCATCTCTCCAACTGATCAACTGTTAATAGTGATATGATTTTACTCAACAGCTTGATACTTTTTTTTCGAATTGTCTAAGCTAATAGCCTATTGGCCCTAATGCTACATCGGTTTGGTGGTGAATCAGCTGGCTCACCTATTGATTTTATATGGCTTGATACTTGTCTAATTACATAGTACGTGTACTTAAACAAATGATACTTGTATATGACACAGGAATAGAATAATCTGCAAGATTATTTTGTTTTGATCTAATTGACGAAAAGGATCAATTTATAGTTTTTATTAAAACACTAGCTGTCGCCCGCAGTTTCGCCCACGTTAACTAAGATTAACTTAAGAGAACAGTATTCTGATTATTGTTGATATTTTTTTTTCTCAGAGTAATTTAAATTAATTAATGTAAATTAGTATTTTTAGAGACCAAAATTTACTTTAAGAATGTTTATATGTACCCGTGACCGCCGTTTCACCTGCGTAGATCCCGTTCCCATGAGATTTTTGCAGGATAAAACTATCCTAGCAGCTTTTCTCAAACTATATCCGTATCCAATTTCATTTGGATCAGTTAGATTGTTAGACCACCCCACCATAGTTCAGTCCTGGACGTGGCGGTGTGGCTCATTAGCCTAATGGTGAGCCGCTGCACCTTGGGCGAAGCTAATTGAGCCCAGGGGGCTCTTTGTACCCGTCTTATAAGAAGAGGGGGCAAAAGAACAGTGGGACAAGGGACGAGGATGGGAACCTCACCCCATTGTAATGTCCCGACGTTGAGAGGGATTGTTCTGTGGTGCGGGACAACATCTCTGTGGAGGTGGCGTCGGTCCCTTGAGAGACTGACTCGCCGTCGAGGTACCCTGTGTGCTCAACAGATCCGGGGCAACTTACCAAAGGCGGCATTGGTGGCACTAGCCGGGTTTTAGTGGGTAGAGCTGCATCCACCTTACCACCTTTTGGGCGCAGCAAGTATCACATACCCGCCTGGGGAGACCCACTTCCCCGCGGAATGCCTCAGAGCATGGCCCAGCGTAAAAGACAAAAAAAAGCTACGGATCTCTATAATAATAATAATAATAAAATTGAGAATTCTTACGATCGAATCAGTACTTCCAAAGATTACCTTAGAAACATACAAACTTAAAAAAATTTTAAACAAAAATTTAAACCGACTTCAAAGTTAAAAAAAAAAACTAAAAAGTAATAAAATAATTTTCTTAATCTTTGTGCCTACAATTTATAATCAACTTGTTCTTCCACTAATATACAATCTTTGCATTTACCACGTCATTATTGTTACTTTTGGAGTCGGTGTCTGCCAAGGTAGGTAGTGAGGTAGGTAAATCAACGAATACGACACCGGCTTCAAAAGTAACAATAATGACGTGGTAAATGCAAAGATTGTATATTAGTAGAAGAACAAGTTGATTATAAATTGTAGGCAAAAAGATTAAGAAAATTATTTTATTACTTTTTAGTTTTTTTTTTTAACTTTGAAGTCGGTTTAAATTTTTGTTTAAAATTTTTTTATTTCTTAATTTTTAGTGATTTCAAAATTCGATAACTGATTTTATTTGTCTGAAATATGGGTAGAACTATTAAACGCGTTGCTCAGATTAGATAGCGCTGTATTAATGAGATGAACATAGAAAGGGTTTAAATCATTACATAACAAATGAAAAAACCGAAATGGAATTGTGTAAAACTTTATATACATGTAATTGAAAGCAATCACGGCAGATTTGCTGCTATTCGTTAAATAATTCCATTATATATAGGTATAGAACATCACCAATATATAGTATAGAATGGATATTATGATGACCTTGAAAAACTATGAAGCGCTTCCAAGCCACAGTTGTTTTGTGTTCATTTAACAACGACAAGTAATAAAATTACATGATTTTGGCATAATATTATTTACCGTATGAAGTAAGCCCAATTAAAGCTATAAAGCATCGAGGATTCCCCTCGACTGTGTATGGTCTCCATCATCACACCTGTAATGGCGCTTATAACCCATATGGGTACAAAGTTCTCATCAATTTAAATTAATTGAGTCCAAACACAAGGTAGCTACTGCAAAATTTTGAGGAGTTCCCTTAACTGTCCTTTGTCTTCATCATCAGACCCCTAATGACAGTCACAATCCATCTAGGTGTAAAGTTCTCATCATTACAAATTAATCAAGCCCAAACACAAGGTTACTGATGTAAATAGTTGAGGAGTTCCCTCGATTGTCATTCGGTTCCAGCATCAGATCGACTCCAGACCTTCATTAAATTGAAGTCCTTCAAAACACTTTATAAAAAAAATATCAAACGCACTAGTCGCCCCTACGTTTTTCGAAAGTTCCCCTCGATTTCTCTGGGATTCCATCATCAGATCCTGATTTCCTTATCATGGGACCATTTGGCAAGTATACCCTTTAGAACAAAAAAAGAATTTTTCAAATCGGTCCAGCCATCTTCGAGTAATCAGGTAACATACATTAAAAAAAAAAAGAATCCGACGAATTGATAACCTCCATCTTTTTGAAGTCGGTTAAAAAACTTTACCTTTTTATAATATTAGTATATAATTATAAATTAAAATATACCACATTGATATCAATTTCCTTCTTGTACAGAGCCTTGCTGTCGTTCATGATCCCTGCATTATTAATGACGACGTCTATATAACCGTATTTGTCGAGCACGGACTGAAAAGCTCCGAACAGTTGGTCCTCTTGAGTCACATCACATTTGTAAAACTTTACTTTGTCGTTTCCATGTTTCTTATTAAGCTCATTCTCTCGTTCTTGTCCCTTTGTTTCTAACACGTCAAGAAATGCAACATGCTGTAACAAAAATAATATTTTACCGGTGGGAGGGAAGCGCTGTGCCGCACTCCCGGCTGCATGGGTACCACCATCTTGCTTGTTTCTCCCGTGAAACAGCTTTGCTGTGTTTCGGAGAGAAGCAAGACAGGCAGTGTAATTACTGGCACCGAGACTTAACATCTTATGTCTCAGGATAGGCAACTAATAACTGAGTTGCCTGGGCTCTTTCCAGGTAAAATAGTTTATGTTCATGGGCGACGTCGACCACTTACCATCAGGTGGCACCTTTGCCAGTTTGCCTATCCAACTAACATAAAAAAAATTAATAATATACAATTCTAAGTCTTTAATTGCGATTCATAGAATGAACATTAATATGTATGAAAATGTACAGTCTAAATATTGTAACAAGATTTATGATTTTCTACTTATCCCCGCGTAATTTTTTTCTTGAAAACAATGCAACCAAATATAGTAGAAACACGACTCTGAAGAATTTAAAAGACTAACAGGAAAATCGTAATGTACTAATTTATAATACATTACATTATTCCGGGTCTAACAATCACGTATCATCATCATATCTTTAAATGAGCAATTCTTGTATATATATATAATTGGAATCTCGGAATCGGCTCCAACGATTTTCATGAAATTTAGTATATAGGGGGTTTCGGGGGCGATAAATCGATCTAGCTAGGAATCATTTTTAGAAAATGTCATTTTTTTTTTAAACCGAGCAGAGCTCGGTCATCCAGGTACTAAGTATTTAAATATAATCATCCTCATCGTATTAATAAACAGTACCTGGATGACCGAGCTTTGCTCGGTATTTAAAAAAAAAAAAAAATGACATTTTCTAAAAATGATTCCTAGCTAGATCGATTTATCGCCCCCGAAACCCCCCATATACTAAATTTCATGAAAATCGTTGGAGCCGACAGCAGGAGGCAAGGGGCGAGGATGGGGACCTCACCCCATTGTACTGTCCCGACGTTGGGAAGGGTTGTTCTGTGGTGCGGGACAACCCCTCTGTGGAGGTGGCGGCGGTCCCTTGCGGGATTGACTAGCCTTGGTGCCTTGTTTGTTTATTAGATCCGGGGAACCTCACCAAAGGCGACATTGGTGGCACTCGCCGGGTTTTAGTGGGTAGAGCTGCGTCCACTTACTAGCTTTCGGGTGCAGCGAGTCCCACATACTCACCTGGGGAGACCCACTCGCACGCGGGCCCGATGCCTCAGAGCATTTCACGGCGTTAAAGAAAAAAATAATAATAAAAAAATTAAAAAGGCCTTTCCTAGTATAGATTCTAGTCTCTCATAAATGAATATCGTGTTAGAATTAAGATATTTTTGTCTCTATTCAAAATAAACAATAAATTTATTAATTATTGCCGTATTATGAAATGGTAGTACCTACCTTAATTTTTTCATCCAGTAAAATATCGATGACATATGCACCAATACCAATCGCTCCACCAGTTATTAACACTACTTTATCTTTTAAATCGTAAGGCATCTTAAAGATTTCTCTTATTTGCTGCTATACAAAATACGCGGACGCACCTACAGGTACATATTCTAAGTAGCCTCGGTATTTTATGGTTCAGATAGTTCTATCGAGTGCGATAAAACCTTTCCAACTTAATCAAATTAGATTGTGTGTTTATGTTATATCTAGTACAAGCTTTCATTCACGTAATTATGCAACAATTGATACCGGTTTTCCTTGATAGCAGGGGCCAATTATTGGTCAACTTCACCATGAACGTAGATAAAATGGAATATTTTGCATGGAGCTCGAGTAGATGAACTTTGTGTCAATTATTACCACGCATATCCATTTTTTTACCGGCGGGAGAGATACTATGCTATGCGCTCGCTTATTCCTTGAAACAACTTTGCTGTGTCAGAAACAAGGGTAGAAAGAAGGAATTACTGGCGTAATTCCGCTAACCTGGGAGCACCCACGTAGGTGGGATGCCTCAGAGCATTTCCCCACGTTAAGGAAAAAAAAGGCAACTCATTCATGCTTGGCTTATCCTTAGACGTAAAATGGTAACTATCAATGGTAACCCTCACTGGTAGTGGAATTACGCCAGTAATTCCTTCTCTCTACCCTTGTTTCTGACACAGCAAAGCTGTTTCAAGGAATAAGCGAGTATCTGGGACTCGCTTTGCCCGAAATATGGTAAGTGGACGTAGATCTTTTTTATTTCTGTTTTGTATTGATTAAAAAAAAAAATATAACTGACTTCAAAAAATAAAGTAACTAAAATGTTATAAAATAATCGCGATTCTTTAATTTTTGTGTCTACAACTAATAATCATCTTATACTTCTACTAATGCACAATTTTTGCGTTTACCACGTCATTATTGTTACTTTTGGAGTCCGTGTCAGCAAAGTTAAATATGTACCTACAGCAACAAATACGTCACCGTTGTCGTATTTGTTGCTCCAGGTACCTACCTATCTACCTTGGATGACACCGACTCCAAAAGTAACAATAATGACATGTAGAAGTACAAGACAATTATTAGTTGTAGACACAAAAATTAAAGAATCGCGATTATTTTATAACATTTTAGTTACTTTATTTTTTGAAGTCGGTTATAATTTTTATTTAAAAAATTTTATTTCTTAATTTTTAGTGATTCATCAAAGAAAGGCATACAGAGATAGACATTTTGGCATATTGATCCGTATGAAGTAAGCCCAAAAAAAGCTGTAAATCGTCAAGGAGTTCCCTCGACTGTCTATGGTCTCCATCATCAGACCTGTAATGGTATGTATCACCCATATGGGTGCAAAGTTCTCATCAGTATAATTTAATTAAGTCCAATCACAATATAGCTACTGTAAACTAATTTTTAGGAGTTCCCTTAACTGTCCTTTGCCTTCATCATCAGACCCCCAATCATAGTCACAACCCATTTAGGTGTAAAGTTCTTATCAATACAAATTAATCATGCCCAAACACGCGGTTACTGAAGTAAATCATCGAAGAGTTCCCTTGACTGTCTTCCAGCGCCAGCATTAGATCGACTTTAGACATTCATTAAATTGTAGTGTTTTAAAATGTTTATTTAATTAATTATAAAAATATTAAGCGCACTAGTAATTCCTACAAATTTCGGAAATTTCCCTCGATTTCTCTAGGATGCCATCATCAGATCCTGGTTTCCTTCTCATGGGACCATATACCCTTTCCAAAAAAAAAAGAATTTCGAAAATCGGTCCACAATTGACGGAGAAATCGGTAGACATACATAAAAAAAAATACCGGCCGAGTTGAGAACCTCCTCCTTTTAGTTGAAGTCGGTTAAAAGCAACACTCATGGCACTACTGGAGACCACCTCAATATCATAAAATCCATATTTTATATCCATATTATTATTATTTTTAATCCTTTCATATTATTTTTAACGTAAAACCCATTTTTGTGATGTATTGTTATAGGAAATTAATAATTAAAAGCAAAATGATATGACAAAAAAGTGCAAATCATCCATTTAAGTATCAGATAAAGAGTAAAACACAATTAAGACGACGCATTTTTAAACAATAATTCTAATACCGGACACGCGCCAAAGGGGACTGAGCGTCCTGAGCGGCAGGAGGATCTCCATACGCGCGCGAGCTTATAACTAAATGACGCAAACGGCAAAATGGTTTTTGTTATTTTATTACGTTAAAAACGATAATTGGAAAATTAAAGAACATGTATAGACTCATCTACGAAGAAAGTTAAGAGGCTTAAACCGGTCCCGTGTGAACATAAGATGTGAATCTCCTTATGTTTTGAAAACTATCAAAATAAGGTTTTTATCATGAACTTATATTTTCATTCATTGAAATTGAATTTATAATAATAAATAAATTGAAATTACTAATGCCTCAATTTCCAATGCGTCCTTTTAAAAAACGATTACGCCTTACATTTTGTTATCTTAATGATAATAAGAGTTCTCGGTTTTATCACTAACTTATCATGTTGTTTTCTAATAAGTACGTTATAATACGTACTATTGTTTACAATGACATAAAGTACTAAAGTACTTTATCAACGTTCAACTAGTTAATAATAATAATAATAATATCCATGGACGCTTTCACACCACGTCAATCTGGTCCCGTGGTAAGTTCTCGAGGAACTTGTGTTACGGGTACCAGGCAACGGAAATATATTTAATACTTTTATACTATACATATATTTAAGATTTTTATTATATAATACACATATTTAATACACATCCATGACCCAGGAACACAGAAGATATTTTTGTTCCCTGGCAGGATTCGAACCCGCAACCTCCGGGCTTGAGCGCCAACGCGCTTACCACTGAGCCACAGAGGTCGTCAAAACTAGTTACATCATCCATTTGGATGATTTTCGTGAAGTCGATCCAAGTTGATTTAGTGTCAGAGAATCTCTTGTCGTTGCATGTCTCTTGTATAGCCCTGAAGAAGTCTGATAGTGAATGAATACAGACTTTTTTTTTCTTTAACGCCCGTAAATGCTCTGAGGCATCCCGCGCGGGAGTGGGTCTCCCCACGCGGGTATGTGGGACTCGTTGCGCCCGAAAGCTAGTAAGTGGACACAACTCTACACACTAAAACCCGGCGAGTGCCACCAATGCCGCCTTTGGTGAGGTGAGGCACCTCCACAGAGAGGTTGTCCCGCATCAAAATCAAAATTAAAATCAAATTTTTTTTATTCAAAATAGTACTAATACAGTATCTTTTTGAACGTCAATTGAATCTACCACCGGTTCCAAGGTAAGCCCACTGAGAAGAAACAAACTCAGTGGAACTAATCTTTTCAAATAATATATATTACATAACAATTTTAACATCTTATCTTGAAATGCCCGGGAGGAACGCCTTATTCCCAGGGTGTGGTATCTTCCATGAAATCTTTTACTTTATAATATGCTTTACCACACAAACGCTCTTTAACAACTTTTTTGAATTTTTTTTATGGAGAGCTTTTGAACGTTTTCTGGGATCCTATTGTAAAAGCGTATACAGTTGCCTTTAAAAGAATTGCTTACTTTCGAAAGTCTAATCATTGGTGCATGTAACCTGTGTCTATTACGTGTATTCCTACTATGAATATCACTTTTCTTACAAAATTCATTTATGTTTTTCCGGACATACAGTAAATTTTCTAAGATGTATTGAGAGGTGACAGTCAGAATTCCTATTTCTTTAAATTTTTCTCTCAAAGATGAATAGGGAGGCAACTTGTAAATTGCACGAATAGCCCGCTTCTGCAGCACAAAAATGTTGTTTATGTCGGCCGCATTTCCCCATAAAAGTATGCCATAAGACATAATGCTATGAAAGTAGCTAAAATATACTATTCGCGCTGTATCTACATCAGTAAACCGTCTTATTTTTCTCACTGCATATGCTGCTGAACTGAGTCTATTCGCCAATTTAGCTATGTGGGGACCCCACTGCAGCTTAAGATCTAGAGTTATTCCTAGGAAAACTGTGGAGTCCACCAATTCCAAGTTTTCACTGTCTAAGAGTACATTTGTTTGCAGTTGCTTAACATTTGGCAAGGAAAATTTTATGCATTTAGTTTTTTTACTATTTAAAAGCAAGTTATTAACGCTAAACCAATGTACCATTCTCGAAAGTGTGTTGTTTACCTCGTCATAATTAGTTTCTTGTCGTTGGATTTTAAAAATAAGTGAAGTATCATCAGCAAACAACACTACCTCTTGACTATCTTTAACTAGGTAAGGTAAATCGTTTACATAAACTAGAAAAAGAAATGGACCTAGAATAGACCCCTGTGGGACCCCCATCTCTATTTTAGTCCCGGATGATCTTTTACCATTTATCTCGACCTTTTGAGTCCTGTTTTTAAGATAGGAATTAAAAAGATCCAGTGCCGTACCGTCTATCCCATAGTGGCGTAATTTCCTGATCAAGGTCTCATGCTGTACACAATCAAACGCCTTGGATAAGTCACAGAAAACTCCCAAAGCATCACGTGACTCCTCCCAGGCCTCATATATGTGGTCAATTAAGTTAACGCCAGCGTCTGTTGTGGAGAGACCCTTTCTAAATCCGAATTGTTTTTTGTGCAGTAACATATTGGTTTCAAAGTAATATAGTAACTGATTTAACATAATTTTTTCAAAAATTTTACTAAATGAGGGGAGTATTGATATTGGTCGAAAATTTGTAACATCTGATGTACTGCCAGATTTAAAAAGAGGCAAGACTCGACTATGTTTCATTAAGTCAGGAAAAACGCCACTATCAATACATTTATTAAAAATTGTTGCTAGATGGGGTGCAATTACATCAACTATGAGCTTAGTGACTTTTACAGATATTCCCCATAAATCTAGGGTATTTTTATTGTTTAATAAGTTAAATGCATTTAAAATATCTTTGGGGTATATCTCTTTAAACTTAAAATTAGCTTCACATTGTTTGACATTGGTTTTAAGTTTTGACATCACAAAACAACCCCTCCCAACGTCGGGACAGTACAATGGGATGAGGTTCCCATCCTCACCTCTTGCCCCCTGCTCTTTTGTCCCCTTTTAAGAGGGGTACAAAGAGCCCCCTCGGCTCAATTAGCTTCGCCCAAGGTGCTGGGCTCACCCTAGGCTACTGAGCCCCACCGCCACGCCAAGGCCTGAACCATGGTGGGGAACGACTAATATTCCTAATTTAATATAGTCGTAATTAGTTTAGTAGTAGAAGGTGCAATTTTTGCACACTCTTGGGATAAAATCATTTGAAGTTCAAATGCAGCAATAAATAAAGTCGGGAAGTGTAGATAGTATGCTAGTAAAATATAGTGAAAAAAAATTGCTTAGGATATTTTACAAGTATATTAATTTATTTAATATATTTGATGTTTTCGCTTATATTTTCAACTCGAATTTTCCTGTCGCATAACAAGATCTATAAGTATTTTATGTGATTGCTTGATTTGTGGTGTAATGTCTTGAACTGGCTTGCCCTCCATTGACAACCATGTGCTGCCACTTTCTCCAAGTTTACACGCGTCTACCAGGGCACGAGCTGCTGGTTCTGGCCTGGTAAAAAAACATACGTCCATACTAATATATTATATTATATAGTTAAAAATATTGTTTGTTTTAACGCTAATGATCGGAACAAATGATGGCCACTGAGCCAAAGACTGCTTTCAGAGTTATTTCATTTTGAGTTGTTTGGGGTAAAAGGGTTATTTAATTTGGTGGTGAGAGACACAGCTGGAAATATTTACTTCTGGTTCACAATAAGGGTATTGTGTAAACTCGGGTGAAGCGGGAAACAGCTAGGGTTAATTAAAGTCTACATTCCTTTTTATGGCATAATCTATCTCTTGGCATTCCATAAAAATCGGTTCAACGACTTAGGTTAGGTTAGGAAAAAGCAGACAGACAGAGTTTCTCACGCATTTGTACTAATGGGACCCATGCTTAATTTTTCTCGTCGTGCCTTTACTATATTGTCAACTTGGGTCCACAGTTTTATGTAAGCTGGGAGAAAATGAGTAGACTATCCATTGTTCACTCAGTTTACTCGGGACTAGGCCAGCAGCTTATTTATGCATCGCTGAAGGGTAAGATACTGAGCATACTGTCCGTGTTTCCAAAATACAGCAAGGCTGTTTCACGAGAGATATACAGAATGGTGGCACAAACGCTGAAAGGTACATAACAAGGGCTGCCTTCCATTTACTTATATTTTAAGCACACATTTCAATATAACGTAAGATACTTACTCTTGAGAAGGAAACATTTGAAACGCATACTGCATCTCAGCATTTAGAGAGGTGTCAAAATTACTCAAATTGTCCCTCGTCAGCAGGTCCGTGTTAGTTCTGCCAAAACACACCGCTATCACCCGGACGCCAGTTCTGGAATAATATTCTGGCACCTGCAAGTAATAAGTGCAAGATCAAGAATTCAATGATTTTGAAATAGACCAACAATTTTCAATGTTTAAGCCAATTTCATTCATTCTAAAAAAGATAGGAACATGGTTGCTACAAAGTATCCGAAACTTCCGAATTTAAAAAGCGCAATAAAATATGTAAAAAGTCGTTTCATATATAAAACGCAAGCAAAAAGAAGTTCCTTGATGGTAAATGGTCATAGGTCACATAAACGAGTTTATTAAGGAGCCTTATTCGCCAATGGAATCTGAAAACTCAAAGCGGCCTTAATGCCAGAAACCATGCTGAACTGAACTTAAGTTTTTCTTTTAACTATCGGCAATCTGCGTGCTGTCTAGTGTTGCCAATGTCTATGTGTGTCTGAGATTACGTACGATCACTGGGTGAACCACAGATTTGCCGCCTCTTATCATGTCAAGTTTTTTAAGATTGTTAGCAACTCATTGTTTTACTTAACACTTAGCGCGCAAATCGCACGTGTCTATTTTTACTTCGTTTTTACATGTCACTTACCCCGACACCGTTACTGAAATGTAGTACAGCTGCTTTTGTAGCACAATACACAGGTAAAATGTGACCCTGGATCAAAGCAGCCACCGAGGAAACGTTCACAACCACTCCTCCTTTCCCACCTTTATCCTTCCTCATCAATTCTATAGCTTTGAACGTGCTCGTCACCAATGCTGTCTAAAAAAGAAACATTATACATCTTCAGAAACAATCCTAAACTGAATCATCATTGTAAGTTAGAATAAAAAATTATAACTCAGAATGTTAGTTTATCAGCAGAAAGTACTATCATATGATGAAATACAGCTGTCATTTTGGATTCTTACGGAACTCGCAGATAATAATTATAACTCTTGTCACCTCATTCATACATGTCGCAGGCTACATCATTTGTTGCCTCTTTCACACTACAAGTATAAGGTGTCTCTTTTTGTGTAAGTAAACACAGCGCCATAGCACTCAAGTGTGCAGTAGCAGTTGAGAGTAGCTGATTCTATCTTTCTTATTATGCTTGTTCAACATGCAGAGGTAAATAATTTGCAATTGTTATAATCAATTATTTAAAATAATAAGCTGAATTGAAATACACTGCGTTGCTAAAATTGTTATATAGTATAAGATAGTAGATTTAGATTTTTTTAACATTCATCTATATATTAAGATAAAACAAATTTGTGCTTAATGATGTAAATAAAATAGCGTCGTATGTACCTGTGAGGTGCACATGGCATCTTCAATGCTCAAAAGTAAAACGTCGATAGGAAATCTTTATGTCAAACCAAGTCTAGGTAGTATATGGCTATTGCTAAATTCACAAACCATCGTAAAAGGAATATAGGTATATCGTAATACCCAAGCTGTTACGGTACCTAGGTGTGTTAGAACTTGGGTATTACGATATAGTGTTTAAGTGCATACAATAAAATTACAACTGCGAAAGTGAGTTTCTTTGTATATTACACATTCGCATTAGAACCGCTAATTGTACGATGTGCAAATTTACCATATAAAACTGTAAATCTAATTTAACGTAAATGAAGCTGCCGGTAACAGTGATCAGTTTTAAATATATGATATTTTACAATTCTAAACTTACCACGTTAATTTGTATTTCTTTCTTGTATAGAGATTCACCATCGTTCATGATCCCTGCATTATTAATGACGACGTCTATATAACCGTATTTGTCGAGCACGGACTGAAAAGCTCCGAACAGTTGGTCCTCTTGAGTCACATCACATTTGTAAAATGTCACTTTATCGTTTCCATGTTTTTCATTTAGCTCTTTCTCTCGTTCTTGTCCTTTCTCTTCTAATACGTCAAGGAATGCAACATGCTAAAAAAATAGTTTATGTGAATAATTCGTTTGTGTATCAAAACCTTTTATGTACCTACTATTTTTCCTTTTCTGCAAATTCATATTCTCAGACCAAATTAAATCTATACTATCTATATCTATACTAATAATATAAAACCTGAAGAGTTTGTTTGTTTGAACGCTCTAATCTCAGGAACTACTGATCCGATTTAAAAAAGTCTTTCAGTGTTATATAGCGCATTTATCGAGGAAGGCTATAGGCTATAGCCTATAGCCTAACTAACATCATGATGTGACATATAGGAGTTAAGTTAAGTAAATTAACGCGGGCAAAGCTGCGGGCAACAGCTAGTCTTACATAAGTTGGCTCATCCTATCTGAATCTCAAGGAAAAAACATGGTCTATTCGATTGCATGGAAAAATATATTTTTTTAATAAATAAAGGTAGATAAGAAGTTCAAATAGCACTTTGTTTTATTCACGTTTCAGCGTTGAAAGAACTTATGTATTTTAGTATGTGATTTGAATATCCCAATCAGACGTGAATTGCCATTGCGCGGTTCTAAAAATAGAATTTTTCGGCCATGAGACTGTCCTTCAACTTTGACCCAACGTAACTAACATCGTAAACAGAATATAATAATGTCCAAAAAACTTGTGTCATATTTCGCCTTGCAAAGCGATTCATTATTATTATAATAAACACAAATAAAAGTAGGATACAAATGGTATAAAACAAACAAAAATTAAGATTGTCTATTTATTTTGACGACACGATGAATTATGGCGAAAAGTTCACTGATATTACAAGTAGTATTTTATTTTTAAAAAATTGAGTGCCGCGTAAAAACACAAAATAAATTTCAAAAAAATTCATGGTAAATTTCCCGTTTTGAATAGATTTAGTGGGGAAAATTGGCACATTGTTTCTTTAAATATAATTTTGTGTGGTAGCTTCATAACAATGAGTTAAGCTAATAATAATGTATAAAATATTTTTAAAAGTACCTTGACTCCTTCATCTAGTAGGACATCGACAATATTGGCACCTATTCCTATTGCCCCACCAGTCAGTACCACCACTTTATCTTTCAAATCATATGTCATCGTAACTACGTCCAAAAGATATGTGACCGTTATTGTTGTTGATTCGACATTACTTAATTGACTTTTTTATCTTCTTTTATTATAATACTAATTATTCATAGATAATATTTATTACTATCAGTAAAAGAACTGTCAAGTTTGATAAATGTATGAAAAAATTGCATATACTAGTTGTGGTATGTAACTTTACACGCGTAACTCTACGAGACTTTCGTCACCTGCGCCGTCGCAATTGAGACTGAAGTCATTTAAGAGAACAATATGACACTGTTCATCTTAAAGAAGTTTTAACTTGAATTGCGTGATTCCTTATTGTATTTAAATATCTGATAAATCTTAAATCCTACTTCCTACTACTACTACTACTACTACTACTACTACTACTACTAATATATACTAATATTATAAATGTGAAAGTAAGTTTCTTTGCTACGCTTTCACACGAACACTACTTAACCGATCATCATGAAACTTTGCACACATATTCTTGGAGGTATTAGAAGTAGCATATAATACTTATATAAAAAAATGAAAATCGTATCCTACTCAAACGATGTCGCGGGCACTTTTGAGTATTAGATAATCGCGAAAGATTGTATGCATTAGATGTTTGTTACTCTTTCACGCAATGGAAGTACTCCGGTGAAACCGTGGGGTGCTGCTAGTATTTTTTCTCTAGGCAAATTGAATGTCCCAGCTGATGACTCACCCCTTCCGGCCTACGGATTAGTCATGCGGACTAGCCCAGGGGTTCTCTCAGCGCCAGTTACATTGTCAGCACACATACTGTATTCTGAGCACGGAAATCAGCCATGGAAATAATTAGTGTAATAGTTTGCCTATCGCCCAATATAGGATACCTAAGGAGCTCCACTTTCAAAGGTCTTAATTTCATAGCATTAGGTAAGCAAGCACGTTGACACAGTCAGGTGTAAGGAAAAAATTTAAAGGTCCCTGCAATTTGCGTCCAATATAGACTCCTTGATTCCTTTAGCTGAACAGGTAAGAGGTAGTGCCATACTGCTTTGCAGCCAAATTGGCCACGGCCGGGATGGTACCTCTCGCTCACATAACACCGGCGTCAAGTGACAGCTATGCTGTTGCGTTTCGTGCGGTTTGTGAGTTGCCGGTGGGAAAAGAATTGTTTTTTTTTTTTTTTTTTTTTTTCGGATGGATCTATGCTAATGGCCCGAAGGCCCTAATGCTTCAACGGATTGGTGTGAGCCCATTCGGCTCACTTTTGATTGGGGGGTTGCCCCCCGCCTACCGTGCAGTCTGCGACCACACGGCCTCCTGGCGTCGGTTGTGAAAAGAATTGTGCGGACTAGTTGTGCGTATAGACATCCTCTATGGGCGTCGATAGTCGCCAAAAGGCTTCGACTGCTCGTTTGCCCTCCTATGCTATAAAAACAGGTTTGCTTTGTTGGACAAGAAAGGATCAGACGGGTACTAGGTACGGCGATCGGCCATCTCAAGATTGACAATTACATCAATATTAATAATATATCTTATATGTTAAAAAATTAGGAGCATTAAAACTTTGACAAACATAATATGATCCTCATTAATATTACCCTTTGTCAGTCCACTGCTGGACATCAAACCCCTTTCAATAATGGCCAAGTAGGCCTTTAGTTTAGTACAGAAAATTGTGTATAAGTAATGAATAAAGTTTTTATTTTAATTTTATGTACCTTATTAATTCATAGATAACCTTGGGTATAAGGGATTTCCATAAACATAGATAAGATATATAATATCTGAATACATATCTACTAATTTCGTATGATTCATACTAATCATTATAAATAAGTTTTATACATTTGTAATTTTGTACATTGGTATTGGCAAAGGCTGTATTATTTATGTTTTGATAGGGTTTGTGCTCGACTATAGATGTACTTGACGTTCACGTTCTAGTTTAGAAATTAAGTATATTTTGTAAAATTTACCGGTGGGAGGGAAGCGCTGTGCCGCGCTCCCGGCTGCATGGGTACCACAATCTTGTTAGTTTCTCCCGTGAAACAGCTTTGCTGTGTTTCGGAGAGAAGGGCAAGACAGGCAGTATAATTACTGGCACCGAGACTTAACATCTTATGTCTCAGGATAGGCAACACATAAATAAGTTGCCTGGGCTCATTCCAGGTAAACTGGTTTATGTTCATGGGCGACGTCGACTACTTACCATCAGGTGGCACGTTTGCCAGTTTGCCTATCCAACTAATATAAAAAAAATGTAGAGTTAGCACAGTGGGCTCAACGCATCGAGCATATAAATAACCGGAATAGAGCGGTAATTTTTTTTTTTTTTTATAGAAGAGGAGGCAAACCGATAGTCGGTTCACCTGATGGTAAGTGAAGAGCGACATCCACAGACACCCGCTACACCAGTGGATTAGCAGGTGCGTTGCCGGCCTTTCAGATATGAGTATGCTCATTTCTTGAAGGTCCCTAAGTCGTATCGGTTCGGAAACACCGTAGGAGGCAGCTGATTCCATATATTAGTCGTGCGAGGCAGGAAATGCTGTAAAAATCGATTTGTTGTGGATTTCCGAACATCGAGATGGTGTGGGTGAAATTTGGAGTTTTTCCGCAATGTCCGATGGTGGAATTCTGCTGCAGGTATTAGTCCGAACAATTCCTCGGAGCACTCCCCGTGGTAGATGCGGTAGATGATGCAGAGTGATCCGACATCTCTACGCAGCGCCAAAGAATTAAGCCGATTGGAGATAACATTGTTTATTTTTTTACGCTCTAAAATTATCAGTGTTTATCTAAAATATATATAGATAGGTAGATAGATATAATATATTATACATATAAACCTTCTTCCTCTTGAATCACTCTAGGTAAGTATTAAAAAAACCGCATCAAAATCTGTTGCGTGGTTTTAAAGATAAGCATATTATATAGGTACAGACAGACGTGAAGACACTTTTATACTATGTAGTGATGATTCCTGCAATATTAATACTTAATTAGGTGCGAAATTAAGTTGTATAATAAGCGGATTTTTTAACTATTCCGCAGGAACTCATTAATTTTTCTGAATGAAAAGTATCTTAAATGTTGGCCGGGCATAATATATTAAGTTTTCATTTAAATCTGTTGAAAGACGCCTTGTAGCCAGTTTGTAATGTTTTAATTTCCCGCGGGAACTCGTCACTTTTATGGGATTAATAGATAATATACATTATTTAACCGGTAACATAAGGTATCAGCTTACCAAATTTTACTAAATTATTAAGTTCATAAGTTGTTGTATACAAAGCTATTTAATTAATTAAAAAAGAAATTCAACTATCCCACGGGAACTCTTTAATTTACCGGGATCAAAGGTATTAGATATAAGGTATGACCTGTACTGTGACTGTATGTTGACCAGGGATATAAGCTACCACTGTCCAAAATTTCATTTAAATCGGTTTAGTCTTTTCGGAGATTAGCCCCTACAAACACAAAAAATCAAAATCAAAATCAAATTTTTTTATTCAAAATAGTACTAATACAGTATCTTTTTGAACGTCAATTGAATCTACCACCGGTTCCAAGGTAAGCCCACTGAGAAGAACCGGCGAAACAAACTCAGTGGAACTAATCTTTTCAAATAATATATATTAATAACAATTTTAACATCTTATCTTGAAATGCCCGGGAGGAACGCCTTATTCCCAGGGTGTGGTATCTTCCATGAAATCTTTTACTTTATAATATGCTTTACCACACAAACGTTCTTTAACAACTTTTTTGAATTTTTTTATGGAGAGCTTTTGAACGTTTTCTGGGATCCTATTGTAAAAGCGTATACAGTTGCCTTTAAAAGAATTGCTTACTTTCGAAAGTCTAATCATTGGTGCATGTAACCTGTGTCTATTACGTGTATTCCTACTATGAATATCACTTTTCTTACAAAATTCATTTATGTTTTTACGGACATACAGTAAATTTTCTAAGATGTATTGAGAGGTGACAGTCAGAATTCCTATTTCTTTAAATTTTTCTCTCAAAGATGAATAGGGAGGCAACTTGTAAATTGCACGAATAGCCCGCTTCTGCAGCACAAAAATGTTGTTTATGTCGGCTGCATTTCCCCATAAAAGTATGCCATAAGACATAATGCTATGAAAGTAGCTAAAATATACTATTCGCGCTGTATCTACATCAGTAAACTGTCTTATTTTTCTCACTGCATATGCTGCTGAACTGAGTCTATTCGCCAATTTAGCTATGTGGGGACCCCACTGCAGCTTAAGATCTAGAGTTATTCCTAGGAAAACTGTGGAGTCCACCAATTCCAAGTTTTCACTGTCTAAGAGTACATTTGTTTGCAGTTGCTTAACATTTGGCAAGGAAAATTTTATGCATTTAGTTTTTTTACTATTTAAATGCAAGTTATTAACGCTAAACCAATGTACCATTCTCAAAAGTGTGTTGTTTACCTCGTCATAATTAGTTTCTTGTCGTTTGATTTTAAAAATAAGTGAAGTATCATCAGCAAACAACACTACCTCTTGACTATCTTTAACTAGGTAAGGTAAATCGTTTACATAAATTAGAAAAAGAAATGGACCTAGAATGGACCCCTGTGGGACCCCCATCTCTATTTTAGTCCCGGATGATCTTTTACCATTTATCTCGACCTTTTGAGTCCTGTTTTTAAGATAGGAATTCAAAAGATCCAGTGCCGTACCGTCTATCCCATAGTGGCGTAATTTCCTGATCAAGGTCTCATGCTGTACACAATCAAACGCCTTGGATAAGTCGCAGAAAACTCCCAAAGCATCACGTGACTCCTCCCAGGCCTCATAAATGTGGTCAATTAAGTTAACGCCAGCGTCTGTTGTGGAGAGACCCTTTCTAAATCCGAATTGTTTTTTGTGCAGTAACATATTGGTTTCAAAGTAATATAGTAACTGATTTAACATAATTTTTTCAAAAATTTTACTAAATGAGGGGAGTATTGATATTGGTCGAAAATTTGTAACATCTGATGTACTGCCAGATTTAAAAAGAGGCAAGACTCGACTATGTTTCATTAAGTCAGGAAAAACGCCACTATCAATACATTTATTAAAAATTGTTGCTAGATGGGGTGCAATTACATCAACTATGAGCTTAGTGACTTTTACAGATATTCCCCATAAATCTGGGGTATTTTTATTGTTTAATAAGTTAAATGCATTTAAAATATCTTTGGGTCCTATCTCTTTAAACTTAAAGTTAGCTTCACATTGTTTGACATTGGTTTTAAGCAATGATTCGGCAATTGCAGGACATGAGATTAAATTTTTTGTAGTCGAAATCGGGATGTCAGAAAAGTATTTTTCAAATACTGTCGCAACTTCCTCGTCAGACTTAATTATTCTATTTTCAATATTTAAATTAAATTCAGAGCTACGACTACCCACTCTCCCAGTTTCATCCTTTATTATGTTCCAAGTAGTTTTTATTTTATTTTTTGCGTTTTTAATTTTTTCCTTAATATAAAGCGATTTGGCCGCGATACAAACTTGTTTGAATGTTTTTGAATATATTTTGACATACTGCTTAAATGATTGATTTTGATTGTATGTGCGTTCTTGGTAAAGGTCATATAATTTGCGTCTACTATTGTGGATTCCTGCTGTTGCCCAATCATTAAAGCCCTTTTTATTTGTGGAACTGACTGTTTTAGAAGTAAAAATGGCTTTAAAATGTGTATTAATTAAATTAAACAATTCACCAAAAGCGAAATCTGGACTTTTGTTATCTTTCAAATATGTAATATTTGCCATTATACTACTCCTAAATTTCTCAATACGTCTTACATTCACAGGAACAAACACATTATTTTTGTTACAATTTTTACTATTAGAACTTATAAGGAATTCAGCTAATTGACCACAGTGATCAGAATTCAACTTGTTGATAATTTCTTTGTGGACAGGAGTTAAATTACTAAAAATATTATCAATACATGTAGCTGTAGAACTACAAATTCTTGTTGGTTCTGAAAATAGATTAGTCAGATTATATGATTTTAACAATGATGTGAATCTAACTGTGGTGGAATTATTTTCTAGTAAATTAATATTAAAGTCACCACAAATTAGTATGGGCTTGTTAGACCCACATATTTTAGTTAATAATTCTTCCATGATTTTCTCAAAAGAATCATATAATCCATTTGGAGGTCTGTATACACTTACAATAATAAGGCGCTCCATCTCTATACAGGCTATTTCAATAGTACGCTCAGCAGAGAGGCCCACAATATTCGTACGTTCCTTAAATTTTATTTCATTTTTAATAATTATTAGTGAGCCACCTCTTATGGCTTTTTCTCTACTGAACGAACTTGCCACCTGGTGCTCACTGAAGCTGAACATAATTTCATTTTTTTTTAACCAATGTTCGGTAATACACAGTATATCTATATTGTAGTTTTTTAAGAATAATTCAATTTCCAAGGCTTTGCCTAACATTCCTTGTAAGTTTTGATGCACCAGGTTAAATGAGTACAATTTTTTATTTAATTTCTTTACATTGATTTGTTCAATATTTTTATTTAATATATTATTATTATTATTACTAATTAATGGGCTAGAGATTTCCTCTATTGTCTTATACTCTAGTTTAAACTATTTGGAACGTATTCCAAATTTGTAAAATTGTATGTTTTATTATCACACTGTTCAAATAAAACAGTGGTCGGATTAGCCAAATACTTGGCTGGACTTAAAGATAAAAAATATAATAGCGAGGCTGCTATTTGTCGCTTATAAAATTTTGATAGGTAATACCTATCAGATGTCAGATTGTTACAATTATTATCATTTAAAATGTTGTTAATGTCAATTATATTTATTATGTTACTTTTATTTTCATTAAGTAAAATACAGTTATTGTTACATGCACAGTGTAACAGGCTATTTAATTTTAGTCTAATTTTATTCTCCTGTGGCAACTTGTCTGATTTAATGTAGGGAAATGTGAATAGAAATACCCTCTCAACATTGGGTAAACCTGAAAGATTTTCTATATATTTAGCAAGTTGTTTCCCGTTCACACCTCCCCTTCTCCCAACTATAATTACAATGGTTGTATTTGGACAATGTGTGGCATTTAAAATCTTATTTACAACTTGATCAAAGGATGCCCCCGGCATACAAGTATTAGTCAATTTTTGTCCTTCGTACAACCTGTGTAACAACACACCAACCTCTTGGCCTATCTCATCACTATATAAACTAATAAACTTATTTGTAGAGGCTGGTGGTACAGTTTTTATAAATGATTTGTTAAAGGGGTCAGCATGCACCTCCAAGCTTGGACCCGTGTAAGTTTGACCTATACTTTGCGCTGAGCGTTTCACAGTTGAACATATGCATTGAGAGTTGCGACTCAATAAAGACTCAACCCTGTCCTCATTGTAATGGCATATGTCCAGCAAACCACTCAGAGCTGATATATGTCCCGCTATTTCTTTCTGGGCTATTTCATATTTACAGATAAACAAACAGAAAAAAAAATAAAAAAATCTAAATTAGCTCTATTTCACTTCTCACATCCCCCTGAATCGGTTTTTAACCTTTTTTTTTTCATTGTACAGAAATTCGACCTCTACAGTTTTATTATACGTATAGATCTTATTGTTATTTTTATTTTAGTAGAAAATCCTTGAGCTTTCGCGACTGACCACAGAAAACTACTACTACGTAAATACTTCGTGCGGGGATCATTATAATATAATATATTACTTCTTCAAAAGTTTCTGGACCAAGGTAATAACTTAAAACTACTACTACGTAAATACTTCGTGCGGGGATTATTATTATATTACTTCTTCAAAAGTTTCTGGACCAAGGTAATAACTTAAAACTACTACTACGTAAATACTCCGTGCGGGAATCATTATAATATTATAATATATTACTTCTTCAAAAGTTTCTGGACCAAGGTAATAACTTAAAACTACTACTACGTAAATACTCCGTGCGGGGATCATTATAATATTATAATATATTACTTCTTCAAAAGTTTCTGGACCAAGGTAATAACTTAAAATCTGACGTCTTTATTGTATTTGTTCTTTTATTTTTCATTTGTAGATATAAACCCTTTTATAGGTATAAAAACTTCATAAAATATCTATTCAAGTAACACATCTGTAAATATTTTATACGCTTTCTGGATATTTTCTGTTATATCTCTCACAGGCTTGTCTCCAACTGATAACCAGGTGCTTCCACTTTTTCCACGCTTGCAGGCTTCTACCAAGCTACGAGCGGCGGATTCAGGCCTAGATATAATAAAAATTATTTAAATCAGTATTTTTAACATTACTTCCAACTTTCTACAAGTAGTACGAGGGCAACACTGAAAATTATTAAAACTGGCCATTTGTAAATGTATGTACTTAATAAAAAAAAGTTCAAATGAAAATGGAACGCTGTGCCAATATGATTGTATATGTATTTCATTCGTTTAACATTTGTTTTACGATGTGGCGTCAAATTGAACATTGTCATGTCTCGCCAGCATGAATATAACGTGAGAAAATTTTCGTGCAGTGGTTTTTTATGAGTTTCGATGTCACTTAAGTCAACGAGAAAGTTATGATAGAATTCAATTGACCTTTCATAATGAAGTCGCAGAGGAAGTCCCATCTCGTGCCATTGTTAAAAACTGGTTTATCGAGTTTAAACGTGGTTAAATCTCACCGATGATCTGCTTGACGGACGGCCTTCTACGCCGAGGACTGAAGTTGTGCGGCGTAACATATACAATGACAAAAGAGTTATCTATCAGCAGATACGGACATGCTTAGGCATCGGTATGAGTCAAGTGTCAATATTTAGCGGTCAGAATGTTTTGTGCCCGGTGGATACCTCAGGACACCACATAATTTGACACTGGCCCAAAACCTCCGTCTTGTCTACTGGTGTCGTAAAATGGTTAAAAGATTTAATGGAGGTAACTCAAATGCTGTGTTCGACATACTACGGGTGAAGGAAGCTGGATTTACTGGTATGAACCTGAAACTAAACGACAGTCTGCTGAGAAGGAGTTTCCTTCAGGGCAACAAATGTGAAGAGAGCTCGAAGCGTGGGAAAAAAGATGGTGACCTCGGAAGGACAGGTCATTATCAGGCAAAAATTGTTTTAGAGAATCTAAAAACAGTTTTTTCAGAATTTCTAGGTCACCCGATGTATGATATGATGATATAGTACCCCTGAACACTCTGACCTCGTACCTTGTAATTTTTATTTATTACTGAAAATGAAAGAAAAACCTCAAAGAAAAAGTTTTATGGACGCCGAGGAAGAAGTGGCTGCGTTTCAAAAATCCATCGAAGAGACGAGTGGGCAAAGTGCTTTTCTGAGTGGATCCATCGGATGTAGCGATGTATTCATGTACAGGTATAATAAAACTTATAACTTGCTAATGTTTTCAGTTTTTTATTTTCTAAGAACTTTCTGTGTCGCCTCTAATAGTAGTAAAAATAAGTACGTACTGACATATGATATTTTTTTATTTCTACACAGGCATCTCGCTCTTTCTGTTTTACTTAGCCAAAATCCGAATTCCGAAAAGTGGTTCCCAACTTATAAACATTGTTTTGTCCCAATAAAAATCAAGTCCTCCATGACTTGATTAGTGAAACTATTATTTGTATCAAGTTTTGAACCATAACCAAAGAGCGATTTTTCTGTACAAAATGCGTAAATTAACTTCAGCTCACGAAGATACCAAATTTATTTTATACATCAACATCATCATAATAATCGACCCTTATTTGTCCCACTGCTGAGACGGGTCTCCTAAAAATCAGGCAAGGACCCGTGCCCAGCCCAGAGGAGAAGAAATTCGTGACCTAAACAACTCTTCCAAGACTTTCAACCTCATCAGGCAAGAGACCATATCGATATATACTTAGTACTTTCAGATTAAATGAGTAAAAATAAAAAATTATAATACGTAAAATTATAATAGGTATTTCGTACTTACGCTTGACAAACAAAAGTATCAACATAGGCCAACAGACCTTCATTTTCTGAAGTGTCATATTTACTTAAATTATTCTTATCTACCAGGGCCGTTTCCGTTTTACCAAAACAAATCGCTATAACCTTAACACCGGTTTTAGCATAATAATCAGGCATCTGCAGTGAAAAAATACAATCATTAAACATACATAAAAAAGTTGGTTGTCTGTAAGTTGGCTTACGGACGATACAACGTCATAGCAAAACGCAAGTGTACAATGAGCGGAACGGGACATTTTCGTGCATGCAGCCGGCGTTCAAAGATTGACATTGTCGTTGTCACGTCAATATAATCAAATGTTCATAACTTACTCATGTTCCCCATTTTGCTCGCTCAAAAATTATCGAACTGAGCGAGAAATTATCAATTTACGAGCTATAGGTCTAATTCCAAAAAAACTTCAAATGTGACAGAGAGATACACAAAGTGTTCGTGTGACGTACCCCAACACAGTTGCTGAATTGTAAAACTGCACTTTTGGTAGCAAAATATACTGGTAGAAACTGGCTTTGTATCAACGCTACAATCGAGGAAATATTCAAAACCACTCCTCCCTTCCCGCCTTTATCTTTTCGCATTATCTCAATTGCTTTGTACGTACATGTCACCAAGGAGGTCTGAAATAAGAATTAGGATTATAATATTTTACTTTGACAATTAGGGTAAAAAATATATAAAAAAAATATGTATACACGAACACAACCTCCTCCTTTTTTGAAGTCGTTTAAAAATAGATTTAAAATGTTCCCTCAGTCTTCGATTATTTAAAAAAAATTTTTTAATATTCTGTTAATATTTCAAGAGTCTACTGTGTTCTACCTGTTGCCGCTATTAATATCGAACAAAAAACGGCAAAAAATCACGTTTGTTGTATTGAAGACTTTTTAGTATTTGATGTTATAGCGGCAACAGAAATACACCATCTATGAAAATTTCAACTGCCTAACTATATACAGCCTGATTTTTTGAAGAACGGACATAATCATGGACGTGATAGAACTTGGTTTTACCAATCAAAGAAAATTATATTCACCAAAAAAAACCACATAAATAACAAAATATAGACAAATGTAAATAATGCATTGTTGGCCTCAGAATATTATCACGTGCATTTTACGCGCTAAATTTAGACAGACGGTGTGATGGTAGTGGTGTAGGTATAAAATAATCGAATGAACTATGATAAGTGGTAAATAAATAATGTATGTAATGTAAAATAAATATGACCTCATTTTTCCTTCATACTTTGATCCTGGCTTAGGACAGGCAAAACTACCTAGGTACCTACTAAAGTAATGATACAAGTTAATTTAATTAAATTGATTTATCTTTATCGTTAATCCTTTGTATTACGAATTTGAGACACATTTGATTTTTCATTGTGTCTGGGTGCGCGCGTGCTTAACGAAAGCCAAGGGTTTAATGTATTCACATGACGTTAGATAAAAGAAATTGTAGTACCTATGTACTTCTATCGCATTAAAAAAATGGAATCATACTATTTACAACAATTGAAAATAAGATATTTACACAACCTACATAACTACTAAATTAATCTAAGTAAATTAGAACCTCCCCTAGTAAAGTGGATCATTTTTCACAGTCTCAAACGCTGTTTTTATCCGTGGTTTTAATTCTTCCCTATCTGCGTACTCTGTCACATAGACTAGGCGTTTGATCTCGCCCCACAGATAAAAGTCTAAGGGTGTTAAATCAGGCGAACGAGCCGGCCAAGACACGGGGCCTCCACGGCCTATCCACCTCTCGCCAAACTGACAATTGAGATACTCACGAACACGAACCTTTACCTTTAGAGGTTACGGTGATAGATGAGAGGCACGTCATCCAACATATCATTCACCACATTTGACACAAGGTACGCGACGATTCGGAAACCTTTCGCGGTACAAGTCTATCGCACCACGTACACTGTCACCAGATAAAGCATAAGCTCTTACCATCTCCCAATATTCTCCATTTGAAAATTCATTCGACATGATTTAATACGTAATTAGTAATTACGTATTATACGCGACACGCGGTTGACACAAACAAAACATACGCTCCGGACAATGACGCGTATCGCACTGCCCTTTCTTTGTGAAAAGCCGACAGTCGACACCGGTCACCGGCCATCGCGCGCCGTATTTCTTAGGCCCCGTGGGCACGAGCGATTTTTGACCGACCGTTAAAAAAGAGTTTGAATGGGACAAATGGATAACCATGTATCTGTTCACACGAAAGCGTTTTTAAAGTGAGGCGCATTTTTGTCAAGTGCTGTTGGATTTTCGACCTTAAGTGTTTGGCGTTAATTCGAATTGAGCATACCAAACTCCAAAGTCGGGTTTTACCGCGACACTTTTAAAACGCTCGTGCGAACGGGGCCTTAGGTGTGGCTCGCGGTAGAACGTTCGACCACTTTATTTTGTGGTTCGGCGTATTTGATGCATCGTATCTTACCTATTTCATAATACTGTTTACTTTAATTCGAGTGTGAAGGATAATTTTGAAAAAAACTAAGACCCCACTTGTGATATATTTTTGGAATGAGGATCTTTAGCTCTATACGCTACTTGAATATGTCCGTTCTTCAAAAAATCAGCCTGTATAAATATAGGTTTGGTTTAGTTAAAAAGTAGACGTAGTATTTTTTACGGTTGTATCAGACAATGATAGCTTAAAAGATTCCGGGACTACGATTTGAAAAGTTCATTATATATATCTCTTTACTACCGGTGGTAAGTAATCACTAATGTCCGCAACGGAAACTCTCCGCAACTTCAAATTTATTGCTAATGCCTACTTTTTTAATATTGAGGATTAAAAAAAATAAAGAAGTGAATGGGACAAAAATTTTGGGATAGCATATTCCTAAAGGCTTCTAGCAAAATTGTACTTACATACATATTACGGCATTTTGAAATTTGACAAAAAGGCAAGTTAAAATATAAAAAATTTATAAATTCTGTAATTCAAAATTATTATTTAAAGAGTAATATTAAATTTAAAAAAACGTACCACATTGATATCAATTTCTTTCTTGTACAGAGCCTTGTTGTCGTTCATGATCCCTGCATTATTAATGACGACGTCTATATAACCGTATTTGTCGAGCACGGACTGAAAAGCTCCGAAAAGTTGGTCCTCTTGAGTCACATCACATTTATAAAACTTTACTTTGTCGTTTCCATATTTCTTATTTAGCTCATTCCCTCGCTTTACTCCCTTCTCTTCTAATATGTCGAGAAATGCAACATGCTGAAACGAAAATTTAAAAGAACATTCATTTACGCTCACATAGTCTTACAGTAACGAGGTTTGTTTATTCGCAGTTTTCGCATTAAGATTACGAGTAAAAAAAAATACACACGAACATAGAATCTCCTCCTTTTTTGAAGTCGTTTAAAAATGTGTAATTAATTATATTAAGCTTCGCAGTCAAATCCTTATCTCCATGGATTCCTTACGTCCTTATTAAATTTTGATTATTAATATGTAAATTATTATTATTAAATTCTTTAAATATATTTTTACCTTAACCTCTTCTTCTAGTAAGATTTCTGTGATATGAGCACCTATTCCGACTGCCCCGCCTGTTATAAGCACGACCTTGTCTTTTAAATCAAAAGCCATATTCACCAGATCATTAACTCAGGTTCTGAGCTAAAATGAAGTGTTTTCGCAACTTTGCAGACAATTATTATTATTGATAATCATATCAAGATTGATGGTTAGATTAAATGCACTTATATAATTATGATAAGGTTATATTACATATTATATTGCCTCTACAACTTGTTGCACTTATATATTTTTAATATTGTGTATAACTTGATTCTATTTCAAGTATCGAATTATGTACCTAGTCCAGCCATAAGTTCTGTTACAAATGAAAATGTATTTTTAATGAAGTGATGTAATATTATTAAAATTTATACTTACATATATTTTATAAGTCTCAGCAAAAAAATTAAAAATATATATTCTTTTCTAAATGGCCACCTTTGGCTTTTATACAGGCCTTTAATCTGTTTGGCCACAAATCTACGCACTGTTTCGAAGGGAAATTTCGCCACTGCGTGTTCCAACGATTTTTTAAGAGACTCAATGTCGCCGGGTCGCTTAGAGCCAGGTCATGTCCTATAAAACTGACCATAATTTGAAGTGAAAAGTTGAGGTCTGGGCTAGATGAGGGCCAGTCTTCAGTTCAGTTCAGTTCTTATAAAGTAGTAAAAGTCTTAAAGTTAGTCTTAAAGTTTGCGAGGTCATCCACGAACCTGTCTTACTGTCGGAAAAACATCTCGAAGATGATGATGCTCATTACAAAAAGCAAGTAGACAGTCGCGCTAAAAGAAAAATTTCATTAAAACCAAGGTAATGTAAAAACACAAATGCATCTAAAATCCAACTCCAAGTCGAGGGCGTACCATTGGAATATGTCGATTCTTAGATTTACTTAGGAAAACAATTTTTTTGACAAACAAAGCAATGAACAAGAATCGAAAGGAATAAAAGAGACGTGGAAGAAGTTTTGGAGCCTTAAAGAATTTTTTAAGGGCCGAATGCCGGTAAACATTAAGAGAAAAGTCATGGACATCTGTCTTCTACCATCTCTCACGTATGCTTGCCAAACGTGTAAATTCACACGCCGCGTCAAAACAGTTTGCCAGAGAAGTATGATGAAAATCAGAAAAATTAATAAAATACGTCACATACAAATAAGAGAAGTATCAGGAGTAATAAATCCACCATAACAAAAAAAGCCATATCCAAAAAAGCTGCAGATGAAAGTCTGTTAGATAAACTATATATGTGAGGGCCCCATTGAAGTTTGGCATCTAAAGTAATTCCTAGAAATACCGTAGTATTTTCCAGATCTAATTCCTCGTTGTTATTCCGGATTCTATCACTTAAATAAGAATTAATTAAATCTAGCGCAGTATATCTAATTGCGTGGTGAAATAGTTTCCTGACTAATATTTCATGCTGCACACAATCAAACGCCTTAGACAAATCACAAAAAATGCCTAGGGCATCATGTGATTCCTCCCAGTCTTCAAAAATATTTCGTATTAATTCTACGCCTGTATCAGTTGTAGAGCGACAGCGTGTAAAACCGAACTGTTTATTATGTAATAATTCATTCAACTCGGCAAACATTGTGGTGACCTGACCAACGGGAAAAAGAAAGAGACGGAGACCTAGAACCAGACGGGCAGACGATATTATTGAAATGGCCGGAAACCGATGGCTAGACATAGCAACGTATAGGGACACTTGGGCATCTCTGGAGGAGGCCTTTATCAAATATCAGATACAGGTTTTTTTTCCGGAATGATCCATGCTAACGGCCCAAATGCCCTAATGCTACATCGGATTAGTGTGAGCAATTTGGCTCACTTTTGGTTTGTAAAAAGGGGGGTTGCCCCCCGCCAACCGTGAAGTCTGCGACCGCACCGCCTACTAGCGTCGGGTTGGTGTCTATGGCGGGACTGGGCCGCGTCTCCCTCGGGTGGAGTGGAGCTCCAGGCGGACTACCCCTACCGGGTGGGCTCTTTGGCGTGAGGACCCGGCAGATGGCGCCAGCGATACTGGGGCCCACTCCGCCGGTCGGAACTGCAGCGTCCGCCACAGGAGGTCTTGATGAGGGTTGTTGGGTGGGGCCCCCCTCGACACCCCGCGGTGGACTTAGCCTATCGGAGCAGATAGAGGGGTTCACGTCTCACGCAAGACACACGTTAAATACAATATATTTTAAATAAAGTAATATAATAGTAAAAAATAATGATAAATAATAATCTAAGATCAAGTAACAATAGATTTGACAAGCTAATAATAATACCGTATTGGAACGAGATAACAACATACGAAAACCTCAAGAGTGACAGAGACATAGACACTTTCTTTTGTCTTTGTCAGAATATCACTTTTTGTTTTATATAATATCACCATTATATAATATCACCAACAAAAAATTATCGACAAAATTTGAATGCCATACAAACATTCTCACTCGCGAACAGTTTGCCAATATGGCGCCATTTTGTACTACTTTTTAATTTGGTCGGTTTATGTAGGTATGGTGATACCAGTGTCGTTATAGGCAGATTACCCAAGAATGTGGTATTATATAAAAAGGGTGACTGGAATTTTCGAAATAAACACAATAAAAACAAATATGTTTATTGCTATCCTAAAAGGCTATTATCATACATATTAAGACGTATATAGCCTTCTTTTTTATTATTTATGTTTTTAGCGGTTTGTTATTAGTCATTATATAATATTTTCGATAATCCGGAAAAATGCAGCGGTCTAAAATTGCAATAAATGTTTGGTTAGGGCTAGTGCTTATAGCTATCTATCAACCTATTCCAGATTTTTTATTATTTTAAATACACTTGTTTCAAGAAAATAAGCAGACTTGTTATTATGAATGTGGTATCCCTGTAATATGCCTGTCCCTTTCGGGTATACGCGAATGTCAATTCCATATGATACTTGTTCCTAGATAATAATAATAAAACAATTTTAATTTATTATGTAATTTAATTTGTTCAATCTATTTAATTACCCTAGCTAAATTAAAAAATATATAAAAATAAGAAATTACTTCATTAATATTAATCTTATCTATTATTTCTTAAATATGTAAACGTTAAAAATATTTTTTTAATAACTAATTGTAATGTAATAATATTATAATAAATTGTATTTATGATGCATGCATAAAATCAAATTGATAAAAAAATATTTTTACTGCTATTTTTTAAATACAATATTAGTTCTTATAAAATGAAATGAAATGTTTTATGTGTCGTGAAATAAAAAGACTTAATTTTATTTATTTATTATTATATCACACTATTCTAATAGTACTAAATATTGGGTTTATTTGGAATCTTTGTAATTATCATTTTATGCATGACAGGTATAATATTTTTGCTAGACTTATATTACATAGCGTCACAAAATTGATTTTTTTGCTTACGAATTTTTTTATTAAATGTCTTATCACTGACTGTAAAATATGGATTACATTGATATGATTTTATACAATAAAGCTGTTGCTCGCAGCTTCGCCCGCGTTAACTTAGATAATATACAGCCGTAGCCGGATTGATGATGATTATTTTTATAGCCTAAGTTACTCCTTATAACATCAGCTTTCTGCCAGTGAAAGTCCCATCGAAATCGGCCCAGCTGTTTCAGATATTACCCGGCTGTTCCGGGTAATCTCTAAAACAGATAGACAGACAGACAAAAATTGTAAAAAAGGCTATTTTGGTATATGCACCGTGTACATACATTCATTTGCATTTAGTACAAACGCTTATTTTAATATTACAAAAAGACACTCCAATTTTATTTATCTGTATATAATACCTAGATATTCGGCTGACGAGAATGATATAAATAAATTGAAGACTGATTAAGAAATATTTGCTGCCCAACAAGCTATTTAGCTAACAAATAAAATTTTTGAAGCGTTAACTTCTTTTAGCGCATATTTTAGATGAGATAAAATCTCTGAACTCGCGACACCGCACGCGAGCCGCTGGAGACGCAGTTTGACGTTTGATTTATTTATATAAGATTATGCAATATTTGTTTTGCAAATTATGTTGCTTCTAAATTATGTCATGCAGCCATTTTGTGCGCCGTTTAAATTGTATAGGTTAGGTTAGTCTTCTTTTACAACCTGTATTATAGGTATTTGAATTTAATGTTTTGTTTTCACTTCTATCTGCAGTCCTTGTGACTGGCTGAGTTTTTTTTGCTTACAAAGATACAAATAATTTGCTAACCGCCTGAATATTATCTTATATATATTATAAAATTTCCATGTCACAATGTTAGTTACCGTACTCCTCCGAAACGGCTTTACCGATTTTTACCAAATTTTACATGCGTATTCAGTAGGTCTGAGAATCGGTTACTATCTATTTTTCATACCCCTAAGTGATAAGGGTGGTCAACTCCTCAAATTTTAAAAGTTAACGCGGGCGAAGCTGCGGGCAACAGCTAGTAACTATCTAAAATAGCTACCGCGAACATAAAAAATGGACACACCTAGCCTAAAGTGACTTTGCTATCATTATATTTTAATCATGATATGCATGATATGATAGCTAATAGATAAAATAAAAAAATAGCGTAATCGCAATCATGGGTAAAAAAATTGGTATGTTAAGTATAATATTATTTTTCTACTTCCTCACCATGGTACAAGCCTTGTAGTGGCGGTGGGGCTCAGTAGCCTAAGGTGAACCCAGCATCTTGGACGAAGCAAACTCAACCGAGGAAGCTGCTCTTTGTAGTTTGTACCCCTTTTCAAATAATAGGGGACAAAAGAGAGGAGAGACAAGGGGCGAGGATGGGTACCTCACCCCATTGTACCGACGTTGAGAAAACCCGACGTGCGGGACAACCCTTCTGTGGAGGTGGCGTCGGTTCCTTGATGGACTGACTAGCCGTATAGGTGCCCTGTTTGCTCAACAGATCCGGGAAACCACACCAAAGGCGGCATTAGTGGCACTCGTCGGGTTTTAGTGGGTAGAGCTGCGTCCAACTTACCAGCTTTCAGGCGCAGCGAGTCCCACATACCCGCCCGGGGAGACACCCACTCCCCCGCGGGATGCCTCAGAGCATTTCCCGGCGCAAAAGAAAAAATATAATATATTCTACCTAGTCCAGCCATAAGTTTTGTTACAAATGTAAATGCATTTAGAGGTAGTGCCATGCTGCTTTGCAACCGAATTGGGCCGGCACGACCGGGGTGGTACATCTCGCTCACATAACACCGGCGTCAAGTGTAGCTATGCTATCGCGTTTCGTGCGGTTTTTGAGTTTCCGGTGACCCATTGGGGGAATAGGGAAAAGGAGGGCAACGCATTTGCATAACTTTTGGTTGTGGAATGTCTATGGGCGTCGATATTCACCATAAGGCTCCAACTGCTCAGTTACCTCCTTGTGAAAAAAATACGTGTGGCACTCGGGGACTGCCGCGGTAAAGCTACTGCATAGGATTTTTTAATCAACTTAAGCAATTATAATTATTTAATTATTTTTTATCTATGCAGTTTTTTTTCTTTCTTTTGTTTTATATTTTATATTTAATGGATTATCAACAATTCTATGATTTATATATATATATATATATATATATATATATATATATATTTATATTTATTTATTTATATATATTTATGACTAAATCATTTACAAACTTCAATTCAAGAACCATTTCAAATTTTATATAATACATATAATCAACAAAATCATATTATCACTTTCTTCATTAATAAATGCACTTTGTTTATTCATATTTAAAACATTTAGGTAATATATTATAATACTAGCTGACCCGGCGAACTTCGTACCGCCTAACAATTAATTAATGTCGTGTTTTAGATTCATCAATATCATCGTCATCATCATTATCATCAGTTTCTATCCGTCCATACCCACCTGGTTAATGGCCGACCAACACTTTGTCGACCTAAATGTGGCCTTCACTCTTGAACCTTATATAACCTAACCTTCCGTCAGAGAACTAAGGTTACCGATATCATTCAAATAATAGGCACGTTGCTAAAGTGGACTGCCACTTTGTGCCTTTGCCTGATAAAGTGAGCTGGTCACACACTCAGGAGAACAGATATCCGAGGGGCCAATAACGTTACAAGATTAGCTGAATGTAATTTATGATTTTATGAAAGTAAAATAATGATTGCAAAATAAATAAGAAGTTCAGTACTTTATTAAGATAATGACACCAAAAGATTCAGCGATTGTCGTGTCCATGTGAATTTCGTTTTCAAGCAAATTGAGCTCTTAAAACATGCTACACGAAATGTTGGGCACACTATACCATTATCAGTCTGTAATCACTACAAATCAAATGATGTTGGCCCACGAACATTTACCAGCAACAACCGCAAATAGTAACATATATACCCATCGTTGCCAGTGATGATCTTTCAGGTGACAATTTATAGTATACTAGTGTCACCGATTGTTTTTGCGAATCTAAACCATCCTAGAATCCCCTTGAACTCACACAAATTTTTTTATCAAGATCGGTCCAGCCGTCTAGGAGGAGTTCAGTGACATACACACGCACACAAGAAATATATATATAAGATAACGCCTATGTCGATCGCTCTCCTTTCTATTTAAGCTCCGTGACACACGCATAAAAAATTGACAACTATTGTACTTATAATATTATGTCAATTCTTTTTCATTATTTACATTTTTTAAATCTAAACTACGCCATTATCCGAATATTGTGGATATATGTTGTCGATTCGAAACATTTATTTAAATGCGTTCTTTAATTTGAGAGGAGAACTTACCGTATCCCACACCCAAAGACTACTATTGTCCCACACCTATATACTTTCTCACAAACAGCTGCTTACTTATTCGTCCGATTTCGGAGCAGCTCGTCACTCGTCGGGTGTTAGGTTTTTTTCGTTACGGAATTTCTTGATTCGGTCGCCGCGCTCAAGGCCCGCGATAAAAGCTATGCAATCGCTTAAAAAGTATATACGAATATACGGTTGATACCAAGCTTTTGAAGTGTCTGGGGTATGACCGACGGCGTCATACCCACTTTGTGCAAGGCGATCTTTACAATGCTATTTTCTTTAACACCCCATTTTATATTGTAATTTGATAATGAACACGAAAAAATAAGTGAAATGGCGCAAAATCGAAAGAACATTTTAAAATAATATACCTACGTATTCCAAATTCAAAATAATTAAGAAGTTGAAAAAAGAAAGGTTTTTATGTAGCAGTATTAATGGCCAGACTAGTTACTTATTATGCCCCTGCTCTTTCCCTCAGCCCCCTCGGCTCAATTTGCTTAGCCAAAGTGCTGGGTTAGGCTACTGAGCCTGTTTTGTATTTTTTTGGGGCTAACGTGACTATTTTCTATAGGATTAGTGCCGTGTGAAATATCGATAAATTGTAAAATACGTAGATTATCGATAGTTAGGGGTTAGGGGTACTTTAGTAAAAGAAAACGATAATTCGTTTTTAATTTAGGTATATTTGCAATCTATGATAATTTTAATTATGATATTTAAGTTTAACTACTCTTTATACTAAGCAGTGTCACATAATATTATCACATTTTCATGAAATCCTAAAACATTACTTAAATTAATTGTAAAGACACTGTATACACAATATTGAGCTTCCTTTAGTATAACTCGTGAGTTGTGACTGAAACGAGGACAGTTTTGTTTTTAACCAAAGGTCGACCTCTTGGGTCGAGCCACTCAAAGGTTTTCTCTTGAATAGCTCTTTTCTTTTTTCAGATATACTTTTGGACCAACAAGTTAAATACCAAATTAGATCAAAGCATGTTATACATATTATAGGTAGGTAGGATGTAATTGATCCGGTTCTTTGGTAAACCGTGTAAATAAATGAGTTAATTTGTCTAACCACACTATTCATATCTTAAAAGGAAAATATATTTAAATTTTGTGTGCAATTGTAATAAACGAAAAAAATTTAAGTATCACATTTGTTTACGCAATTTACCCCAGGCCCCAATTGCATTCAGTTCGTGTATGGATTGCACTGTATATCGATATGTGACTATCGCCGCCTTATTCCAAAACGAAGACTAAATATAGTACCGAGTTTAATACCAGCTTTAAACCATGGTCTAATATAAATGTTATTACAAAAACTAGTTTAACGCTAGTACCAGGACTATCTATGGTACTAAAGTTAGACCACCGTGACCCCTAGTTTAACTTCGGTACTAACCTCAAAACTTTAAATTATCAGATGTCTTATGCGTTGAATTTGCGTTTTTTCGTATTAATTGTATTGAAAGGTAATTAAATGAACTCGATGTAGACAAAATTATGGAATTGGACTAACATTTAAAATAATTATTCTGACATCCTTATATAATTTAACATTCTATTTCTGTAATTTTGTTGTATTGTATTTTGTCATTGATATACATACCTATTTTATATCATATGTAATAATTCTAATTTACTCTGATATTTTTCATGTATGTTTGGATTAAATAAACACTAACCTTTTCTTGAGAAGTCCAATTATCATCCCTTTTTTCTTTTGTTGATACATTTTACAACATAAGTAATGTTCGTGGCACACAAATTCACAACAAAAAATATTATACTATTCTTATGAACAACATACCGTCTATTTAGAATCAAAGAACAATAATGGCTGTATTGTAACTATTGGTAACTCGACTTACATTGCAATAACTAAACATTAAACAATAAACATTTCGATGACATTAGAACTACGCGCGCTTTGTATTTCATTCCCTTATACGCTAGCTATATAAACAACTTAACAGCGAAATATTACAATATTTGTGTGTAATAAACAAGAATTTAAATCACACTACCTCAAACTACCTTTACTACTTTGTACAAGTAGTAAAGATTTCAGATATTTTATATAACACAATAAATTTTATCATCAAAATATTGATATATTTTCCACATTATATTTAATTATAAATTAGCGAGCTTTGCATAAAAAGGAACGGTGTACCGAACTAATCAAATATTGAACGAACAAAATGAATGATATGTTGCTCAATAATCTGTGGATACAATTAAACCAGGGACGATCTTTGGTACTACCTAGACCTCGGTTGGTCCTCGATTTGTAATAAGAATGAATTTTAGTCCATGGACTAACGTTAATACCGTAACAAACCTGGACTTTTCAGTCTTGGTTTAATCCTGGTACTAGATAAGTTTTTTGTAATAAGGCGGTCGAAGTTCGACTTTTGATACGATCACGAAAGGGCTATTGTGACTAAAAAAACTAGACGCAATCGCCCCGCAACGCAATAATTTAAGGCTAATGTAACTAATGAGATAATATCTTACGAAATATAAGATATTATAACGTCATAAAAATAAGTGTTAAGTGTACATACCTTTACTATTTCTTTGTCTATTCATAAAACCTTGCTTAAAATTCACGAAAATTATTATTTTTAATCAAAAGACAATGAGACGTGTGCTCACAAACACTTGTCCAAAATGAAGTTTAGCAAAAAAGCTCTGTAATTATAACGTTGATTTTATTATGTAACAGTTTCAATTCCTGTGACACCATCTGTTTATTATTAGGTTAAACTATAGTTTTTCTATAGGTCAATTGATGGCAGTTCATTTAAATAGCATTAGAATAAAAGATATTGTCGTTAGCTGTTGCTTTCGCCCCATAGTTGCAATAGCCTCTGGCCCTGTATGTCCACAAACTATATAGTGAATACTACGTAATACGTATTGTATGTCTATGGACCTTACACATTTCTTGTAGCTTGCAATCAGGTTACTGCTACTGCCATCTAGTAGGAAACATTAAAGCGGTTTCTATATTTTGTCCCTGTACCTACCCTTTGTCTCAATAGGTGACGCTAGTACTGAAATTAATAAACAAGTTTATTTTATGAAACTATTCAAAGTATTCAATTTTATTTTATTTAATTAATGACATGTTAATAGATACAATTTTCCTTATTGTTACGGTGTAACAAAAACCCTCAGGGGTTTGTCCGTACACCGACATACATCGCCAAAGTTATGTCTTTAAAATTATATTGAATTAATTTTGAATTCTTCAAATGCAGTGTTTTATTTAATATTATTGTCTCCTCTCGGAAACGGTAAATAAACCTTGCCAAAAGAAATATTAAGTAACTATATTGTATATAATTTTATGTGCAACACAGTTCTAAATTTTTCAACAATTCGACAAATAAAATGGTTTTGGATGTTGGTTTTTATTTTTTCATTACTTAATTAAATTAATTTTACAACTCTTTTTCACTTTTACCACTTTTATTTTATTATACATATTATAAATTTAGGTAAAATTACGCGACCGGTTTTGACAAAGTCGTCGTCGGGTGTCACCTGATATTAAAATAATTGATAACGTTAGACAGGTTTCAAATTTGAATAGCACTGCGATTTCAGAGACATCTATCGATAATTTTTAAACTAATCGTTTTTTGGTTAGGAAAAGTAGATGGCGACTCTTTCTGTTTTGAAGATGCGCTTGTTCTAACTTCCAATTGTCCCCCCCCCCCCTCATTCACATTCGTTCTTCCGCCGATTGAACGCGCGTGCTTTGAGTATATTTTAGTGTTTCGTGTGTGGTTTATTAGGGATTATTAGTAAATTAAGACTTATGAACAACTGTTAGAACATGGATAAGTAAGTATGAAACACTTTTTAATTACCAGATTATAGATGTCTAAAGTTTTTGTAAAAGAATTAAATCTTATTAGACATCGGTGGTAAACTGTAAAGTGTAAACTGCGGTAATGCCTTTTACTAAATATTGACCATGCATTGTCATTAATTTTAACGTAAAATTTTATTAGTTGTATTAAAATTTCATTAGTACCGTCGATTAAATACATATATTATAAGTTATACAACTAATTACGGTTCATTCAATCATTGATGATTTGTTATAAAATCTTGAAATCAAAAAAACGCTACGGACAATCGGATTCAGAAAATTGTTTACTGTCGTAGCTTGTAACTTGATCGCATACTGCATAGTAGCATCGAGCCGTGAAGCAACACGGGCCTCCATGCATAATATGTTCCGAAAAAGCAAAAATGACGGTACAAAAGATTTAAAAAAGGATGGAGAATATATGTACCACACGTAGGAACAAAAAAATGTAATATTTAAGTTTTATTTCGAAATTACAACAAACAATCGTGAAAAAAATAATTAAATGATACTGAAAAGGACAGCGAATATTGACGACAACTTCAGTGCGATAAGGACAGATAGAATGCGTCGGGCGTTCGTCAAAGAGAACTTATCAATCAGAACTATTCAGAAGCGAAATCGTAGGCACAGTAGGTACTTTAAGTTAAAACCATAGATATTATATTATATAGGTACTTATAATTTAATATCTATGGTTTTACCGCGTACTAGATTTCTGTTCCGAAATCCGAACACTCACTTTGTTCAACTGAACTGTAGGGTACACCTTACTTTAGAGTTTAGTGTTTTCTGTACCGATTGAGCTTAAAGGCAAATAGCATTATTCTATTCTACAGAATCAACAACTAAACAACATTGACAATCGAATAAAATAGGTATCGATTTTTCATACAGAATTAGAAATCGACTTGATGAATTTGTGTGAAAAGACAATTTAACTGTATGGAAATAAAATTTTTGGGCGTAGTATTAAAATATTTACTCAGGTTACACTGCGCCCAAAGATTTTTTTAATATGATCAATACCTTAGTTTGATGAGGATTGGTAGGATGACTGCTACCTTCCTTCCTTCTGAATTATTTTTTACCTTTTAGTACATTCTCTACAGTTTTTATTCTTTGTTACCTACCCATATTTTCATAGAGCAACAGGGGCCTCCGTCCGGCGCCGCGCCGTATTGGTCTAAGCATATTTTTTATTAATATGCGGCCATCTTGGATTTACAATGATATCTTTTGTATATAAAAATTTCGTGTCACGATGTATGTTCGCGATAAACTTCGAAACTACTGAACCAATTTTTATCAAATTTTGTAAGCATTTGTAATTTGGTCCAACTTGTGAGATAGGGTAGTTAATATCTCAATTATTGATCCAAATATTTGTTATTGCAAATTATTTGTTTATACATATTTAGTTTAACTAACTAAATGTTTGTATAATTCGGTCGAGCTAACTGTGGACCCGGCATTTTGGCATTCTGTCGTATACAGTGTGCAAAAAAACCTTTTTTATTACATTATATTATGTAGGTATGGGCGTTTAAGCGATAAATGCTTCAAAAAATATGTATTATAGAATGTAGGTATAATAATCATAATATGTATTAATATATTCAAAATAAGCAACCAAACACGCTTATGGATTTAAACATACTTTGTTTAAACGTTGACAGTTAAGATCCAAAATTTTTAAATTAAAGACTATTATCATAATTGAAGAAAAACACCTTGTTTCAATAGCTATAAAACTAAAAATTAAATGAAAACATTATTATTGCTAAGACGTAATTTAAGGCTGTTATCGGTAAAAAATTGCAATAATGGCAAAAAATGAAATATTTACTTTATTGTAAACTAATGTCAGTACCTACTATATCAAAGATATTTTTATGTTGTTTTTGTAGAAAATATAAATCGCAAAATGTTATTATTCATCAAGATAAAAATATATGTATTTGGAACTCATGTTTTTGAGATTTTATGGAAAGACTGATTGTCTGAGTGAAATTATCAATGAACGATGGGTCGTGAAAATCGAATAAAAATATCTATCTATAATATAAAATTGGTCTAAAATTTTTTTATCTATGAAAAATATTTATAAATAGGAGAGATGCTATTATTGTAAGTGTATAAAAAAAAATAAGTCATTTGACGCGTCAAAAATTATTTTCGTTACCTTATAGGTATTTCAAAAAATAAAACATCACTTTTACATGTCACTAAGCTCGGAATAATTTCAGAACACTGCTTGTAAGACAAGTTACGATAAATAAAAATAAACAGAAACATTTATTATGTTATTATTTTCACTCAAAATTAATTTTAAAAGTTACATAAATCACTACCGCGCGACTGGCATGTGAATGGCTGACCTATGTTGCGTGCCCAGCAGTGGAATATAGTGAATATATAATAGTGGATATTATAATATACATATTTTTTTAATGTTAGTTGGATAGGAAACTGGCAAACATACCACCTGATGGTAAGTGGTCGACGTCGCCCATGAACATAAACTAGTATACCTGGAACGAGCCCAGGCAACTCATTTATGTGTTGCCTATCCTAAGACATAAGCCGCCTTATTCCAAAACGAAGACTAAATATAGTACCGAGTTTAATACCAGCTTTAAACCATGGTCTAATATAAATGTTATTACAAAAACTAGTTTAACGCTAGTACCAGGACTATCTATGGTACTAAAGTTAGACCACCGTGACCCCTAGTTTAACTTCGGTACTAACCTCAAAACTTTAAATTATCAGATGTCTTATGCGTTGAATTTGCGTTTTTTCGTATTAATTGTATTGAAAGGTAATTAAATGAACTCGATGTAGACAAAATTATGGAATTGGACTAACATTTAAAATAATTATTCTGACATCCTTATATAATTTAACATTCTATTTCTGTAATTTTGTTGTATTGTATTTTGTCATTGATATACATACCTATTTTATATCATATGTAATAATTCTAATTAACTCTGATATTTTTCATGTATGTTTGGATTAAATAAACACTAACCTTTTCTTGAGAAGTCCAATTATCATCCCTTTTTGCTTTTGTTGATACATTTTACAACATAAGTAATGTTCGTGGCACACAAATTCACAACAAAAAATATTATACTATTCTTATGAACAACATACCGTCTATTTAGAATCAAAGAACAATAATGGCTGTATTGTAACTATTGGTAACTCGACTTACATTGCAATAACTAAACATTAAACAATAAACATTTCGATGACATTAGAACTACGCGCGCTTTGTATTTCATTCCATTATACGCTAGTTATATAAACAACTTAACAGCGAAATATTATTTGTGTGTAATAAACAAGAATTTAAATCACACTACCTCAAAGTACAAAGTAGTAAAGATTTCAGATATTTTATATAACACAATAAATTTTATTATCAAAATATTGATGTATTTTCCACATTATATTTAATTATAAATTAGCGAGCTTTGCATAAAAAGGAACGGTGTACCGAACTAATCAAATATTGAACGAACAAAATGAATGATATGTTGCTCAATAATCCGTGGATACAATTAAACCAGGGACGATCTTTGGTACTACCTAGACCTCGGTTGGTCCTCGATTTGTAATAAGAATGAATTTTAGTCCATGGACTAACGTTAATACCGTAACAAACCTGGACTTTTCAGTCTTGGTTTAATCCTGGTACTAGATAAGTTTTTTGTAATAAGGCGGAAGATGTTAAGTCTCGGTGCCAGTAATTACACTGCCTGTCTTGCCCTTCTCTCCGAAACACAGGAAAGCTGTTTCACGGGAGAAACAAGCAAGATGGTGGTACCCGTGCAGCCGGGAGTGAGGCACAGCGCTTCCCTCCCACCGGTAAATTATTAAAATATTAATATATCTTGTTTAACTAAGTATCGAATAAAATATAATATACTCGGTGGATTGTAAACTCTTCATATTTTAGAGCTGGTTTTTCCCTTTTTGTTAGTGGTTATATTTTATAGTCGGGTCTTCTTTTATATAATTATTTTTAATTTGTCTTTTTAGGTTCTTTTTTATTAAATAAGTGTTTAGAATGCTTAAAGCATCTTAGGTGGTAAGTCCTTTATTTCTATTTAAATAAATGCGGAAAGTTCAGACGCTTGCTGAGTTAAGTTTCCGTAAGGCGTAGACGATGGAGCTCTTCTAACGTATTTTGGTAATGTGGCCGATGAACTTTTACAGGTTTAGATTACTAATGGCTTTTTTTTTCTTTAACGCCGGGATATGCTCTGAGGCATCCCGCGGGGGAGTGGGTCTCCCCACGCGGGTATGTGGGACTCGCTGCGCCCGACAGCTGGTAAATGGACGCAGCTCTACCCACTAAAACCCGGCGAGTGCCACCAATGCCGCCTTTGGTGAGGTGCCCCGGATCTAGAAAACAAACAGGGCACCTCGACGGCTAGTCAGTCCCGCAAGGGACCGACGCCACCTCCACAGAGGGGTTGTCCCGCACAACAGAACAACCCCTCCCAACGTAGGGACAGTACAATGGTGTGAGGTTCCCATCCTCACACCCCTTGCTCTTCTGTTCCCTCTTCTTATGAAAGGGGTACAAAGAGCCCCCTCGGCTCAATTAGCTTCGCCCAAGGTGCACCGCTCACCCTAGGTTACTGAGCCCCACCGCCACGACAAGGCCTGAACCATGGTGGGGGATTACTGATGGCTAGTCCATCTCATGGTTTATTCTGCTTAGAGCTACGTAAGCTTGTCCCTTTGTTTTTATTTTATAATATAATTTAATTAAACATACATACATACTCTCGAAAAACAAAACCCTTTTTTTAAGTGAAACTCTTTGCGCGCATGAGGGTAAAATTATTACGGGTGAAACGTCACGTAAATGTCTTAACGTTTTTGTCCAAGAAGAGGGAGAGAGTGATTGAGACCGATTGAAAGAGAGTGAGAAAGGGCGAACGTAGCATGAAGCACATAGCCATGGAGTAAGAAAGATCGAGAGAGAGAGAGAGAGTGAGATAGAGTGAACGTCGCATCGTAAGTCTCGGAAAAGCTTTAGATTAGTATAAATATAAACGAGATTTAAAAATTAGTTTTCCGATTAGTTTCGATTCCCACATACCCACCTGGGGAGACCCACTTCCCCGCGGGATGCCTCAGAGCATTTCCCGCCGTTAAAGAAAAAAAAGGTATTAAAATAACCATAAACCAGCGAGCTACGATTTATTTTCGAGATAGCGCCTTAAGATGGAGCATGAGGGTTTAGGAAGCACAAGTTTATGTGATTACAATTTAATTTATATTAATTCCCTTTTAGGATGACTATCGTAAACATGGAGGATCTTCCAGTGGGAGTACCACTGGAAACCCGTCTGCACGCTAAAAGGCGGCGCACTTGGAACTCGTAAGTAGCTATTTTTTATTTGAACAAACACAAGACTGTACACAGGTGTTGATTTCCTCGAATTAGCACAAGATAATACTCTTTATTGCTTAATAATTTTGGGAAATATACGTCTATATGTATATCCCAATTCCCATCCCACAACTCTTGATTACTGAATCTTGATTATAGAATCAAAGCGCAAGAGTTTGGGATGGGATAGGAAGGCTCCCCCTAGTATTTTCTCTCCCGCCTCCCCCGCGGAGACGCTTAGCTTATGAGATATTTCAGGGTTTCCTAAGAAATGTGTCGGGGGATATAGGAGCTGATAGGGGAAGAGGGCAGAGCGGTAAGGTGACAAGAATAACCCCCTCACTACTTCCCCTTCTAGGAAAGAAAACAGTAAAGAAAAACACATGCTACTAATTATTATTTATGGATTAATCAACTAGGTAAAACCAAAATTGTTATTTCTTCAACAACAATAGTTATAAGACACAAAGTCCACGATGGCCAGACCTTCGTTATTTATAAAAACTGAAAGTCTTACAACTTACTTAGACAGTACAATGGGGTGAGGTTCCCATCCTCACCCCTTGCCCCTGCTCTTCTGTCCCGTCTTCTTATAAGAGGGGTACAAAGAGCTCCCTCGGCCCAATTAGCTTCTCCCAAGGTGCACCGCTCACCCTAGTTTACTGAGCCCCACCGCCACGACAAGGTCTGAACCAAAAAACACTCGTACACCCTTGTTTTGTAAGTGTTTACCCTCTTTTTATGACAGCACATAAAACAATTGCTTAATTGTTTTATGTGCTGCTAATACGTGTATAATGCATTTTGTAGATTCTGTTAACTGTTAATTTTTTCTGTTAACTGGTAATTCTGTTAACGAAGTTTGTTATAAATATACTTTTGCCATATTGTTCATACAAAATACTAAAATCGCGATTATTAATTATTGGTGGGGGTGGCGAATTATGGATAGGGGGTAAAAAAATATTTAAGGACCTATACCAAATACATAAAAAATATTAAAATCGGTAGGGTCGATAGGAATTCGACCACAAACAATGAGACACGAGATTTTTATATATTAGAATGTACCTTACTAGTATCTTCAGCACTACAACTATACGCGACCCACCTCCCCCACTTGAGGGTGAGGAGAGGGCCGGCCCTCACATTAATAGAACCGAGTTCAACTCGTCGACCGTATTGGGTTCGTTTAGTTCTAATAAAAAGTTAATAAACATTAACGCGTCAAATAGGCGATGCCCACCGCGGGGTGTCGAGGCCCCGCCCAACAACCCTCATCAAGACCTCCTGTGGCGGACGCTGCAACTCCGACCGGCGGAGTGGGCCCCAGTATCGCTGGCGCCATCTGCCGGGTCCTCACGCCAATGAGCCCACCCGGTAGGGGTAGACCGCCTGGGGCTCCACTCCACCCGACGGTGACGCGGCACAGTCCCGCCACTGATACACAACCGACGCCAGGAGGCCGTGTGGTCGCAGACTGCACGGTAGGCGGGGGGCAACCCCCCAAGCAAAAGAGAGCCGAATGGGCTCACACTAATCCGATGAAGCATTAGGGCCTTCGGACCATTAGCATAGATCCATCCGAAAAAAAAAAAAAAAAAACAACAACTATATAATAGTATTGATTATGTTGAGCACAAAAAAAAAATGCTTACAAAATAGTACAAATAACTCTAACGCCTCTTTTGTTTTCTTATCTTGCAGAAATTGTGAAAGGCTTAAAAGAGCAACTAATTTCTATAAAGTATTTTATTTTGTATTTACGAAATATTAATATTTTCTTTATATTATTCTTTCTTAACAAAAATATTCAATATGTATGATTATTATCAGTTTTTGAAAAAAAAACAGCAATTTCGTTAAATATTTGAATAAAAAATTAATTTTACTTTCACCAATAGTTTATTAATATTATTCAATCATTTGTTCTTTGTGTCACTTCACTAAAATACCACAGCGTTAAGAAGAGCAGTGGGACAACGCGTTTGAAGTCGCGCGAAATGCTGCTTTTGTGTAGATATTCGTCATTGTTGCAGGGCTTTTATACTATAACGAAAGTATAATTATAATTAATTAACTGTTACTGTCATAAGTGAGGGACTTCTTATGTTATCCTGAAGGAAATATAAACATTTTGAGCTTTATACTTTAATTTTTTAAGAAATTTAAGGACTTTTTATTATAATATAATATCTATTGACGCTTTTACACCACATCAACCTGGTCCCGTGGTAAGTCCGCTAAGCCACACAACCATTAAGCCAGAGGTCGTTACACCTTTATTAGCTGTTATTTTTAAACACTTTTACTACCTGTTACCTGCCGAAGTAACCACATTGAGAACAATATAGTCGCTGGTCGTTCTTGGAGACAAATACAGAAAAAAATTCAGCTTTTATAATATAACGAAGGTCTGGCCGTCACGGGCTCTTGAGCGATAAGTGTAAAGTCGGACCTGCAACTTCGCCAGCCGTTGCTGCGACACGCTCGCGCACTTAAATCATGTTCTAACCATAACCTAACCAAATTGTTCTGTAATTTCTCGAAAATTACACACTTCCGCATAGAAAGGCGTTTGTTTCATGGCTTCATCCCCTACCAATTAAAACGAAAGTGTTATTAAATTCGTGAGTCTTGATTGTATAGCCGACCCCAATCGCCAGCCAATTCACCGCCTCCTGCAATGTAGATTCCTAACTTTTCTATTTATAGCTGCTTTATGACTGCGACTTTATCCATGAGGTACTAGTTTCCATCTGAATATCAGGTAAAAAAATAATTATATCCTTCTCCAGGACCTCTGACGAGTTGACGGCGGAGAGTGATACATCGTTCTCACCAGCCGCTTCACCTTCTCCGCCATTGTAAGTTGCTTACTTCTCTATTTAAATTTAAAAAATATATTTCAAAATAAAATTAAGGGCTTTAGGCGGCCTAAAAACTCCGTCACCAGAGTAAGCTGGTAGCACATACGAACTTACTTACGTTATATACAGCTTATATATATTTACACCAAATTCCTGCAATCTAAATTCCTTACTTTTCTATTCGTAGCTGCTTCAAAACCGACTTTGTACTTTGACCGCGAGGTACTAGTTTCTGTTGGAATTTCATCAACATCATCATCATTAGCCTCTATCCGTCCACTGCTGAACATGTGCCTTTTTTTTGTCGCAGTGGAAATGCTTTGCGCATTCACCCGGGGATGGGTTGTCCCCTGGGATATATAGGACTCCCGGCGCCACCCCAGCTACCTGACGCCGGTATACCGCACTAAAACCGCTGGGAGTTGCCTTCAGCCGCTTAAAGGGAAGTGTCCCGGATCTGACTAACACAGAACACCCCCCGCGACCGGCCGGTTCCCTCGTAACCGGACTTCATCCTAGTATGGGGAACTCCGATAACCTAGAGCACCCCCGCCGATGCCGGAACTTTTCTACCGAGGCAGTTACCCAACCTTACCCCGAGTCCCGTTAGACGGGAGGCAGGAGGTGCGCATAGCGCCTCCTCCGCACTCCCGTCCTACGTCGACGGAGCGGACGGACGTAGCGTCTTTCTCTCTGTCCCGCTCCGCGGCCTCTTTCTGCGAAACCGTCATTTCGCCGCCGTGACCGCTACCTGCCAGGCCTCATCACTCTCGAGCATGCAGCGCACCATACTCGAGAGCGAAAGGTCCCCTCCAAGCACAGCCACGAGATTGTGACGCTGTGCGGCCCATCTATCGCACACCTCTAGGGTGTGCTGGGCAGAGTCCTCCACAGCACCGCACTCGTGTCAGGCTGGCGTTGGCTCCGTCCTGGCAACCCGACACAGGTACTCACCGAAACAGCTGTGTCCGGTGAGCATCTGCGTCAAGCGGAAGGTGAGGGGTTTCTTCCGGCGGCGCATCCACGCTGCCAGGACCGGACGCAGTGCCTTGGTCGTACGTTGGCCGTACGGCGACTTCCCCCCACCTTTGCAGCAACCACTGTTGCCCCAGCCTCCGCGTGCTTGAGAGCTCCTCCCACGTCGGTGACTCGCCAAAAAGTGACCTCCTCTGTGAACAGAAGAGGCGCACCTCGGCAAGCACCAACGTCACGAGCTCCCATGGCGGATCTCCAGCCAGAGCAGTGGTTGCCACCCAGGCGACCGTACGGTAGCCCCTGATAACCCTTACCGCTACGATGCATACGCCGCAGCAGGGCCTTGTTCCTAGCGGTAAGGGAGTCCGCCCGGATTGGGGCACCGTACGAGGTTATACTCCGGCAGACTCCGGAGTATAGCCTTCTGCAGGCTTCGCTGGGCCCTCCTATGTTAGGAAGGAGTCGGCCCAACGCTGACGCCACCCTTATGACCTTTGGCCCCAGTTGTTGGAAGGGGGGCCAAAGGTCCACCTCCCGTCTAGGGTGAGCCCCAGATACTTCATCGTGGGGCTCACCCTGACCTACATCTCTCCGATGAGAAGTCGTGCTCCCGGTAGGGGGACCGCGGACCCTTTCTTTCCAGGTCCGCGGAAGAGCAGAGCTTCGGTCTTATCGAAACGGACACGAAGCCCCAGTCGCTCTATGCGGCTGGCAACAAGGGATACTCCCACCTCGGCCTGCCGCGCAGCCTCCTTGTATGATCGTCCCCGGGACAAGACTAGAGTGTCATCTGCTATAGCAGATGACATCCATCCCGGGGAGGAGGCCGCTCCACAGGACCCAGTCGTAGCCGACGTCCCACAAGATTGGGCCCAGAACTGACCCTTGTGGGACGCCGCACCCGACTCGCCACCTTACAAGGGACCCCGACCAGTCCTCATACACCACTTCTCTATCGGAGAGATACGCCCTCAACAGCCTTCCAACATACGGGGGCACCCCGAAATATTTCAGTGCCTCCCGTATTACGCTGTGGGGAAGGCTGTTGAAGGCGTTGGCGATGTTTTTTTTTTTTTTGTTAGTTGGATAGACAAACTGGCAAACGTACCACCTGGTGGTAAGTGGTCGACGTCGCCCATGAACATAAACTGGTATACCTGGAACGAGCCCAGGCAACTCATCTATGTGTTGCCTATCCTGAGACATAAGATGTTAAGTCTCGGTGCCAGTAATTACACTGCCTGTCTTGCCCTTCTCTCCGAAACAGCAAAGCTGTTTCACGGGAGAAACAAGCAAGATGGTGGTACCCATGCAGCCGGGAGCGCGGCACAGCGCTTCCCTCCCACCGGTGGTGGCGATGTCTAAGGACACCGCCACCACCAACTCTCCCCGGCGTTCCGCTTCACTCGTCACCAATTTTAGACGCCCTAAGGCGTCGACGGTCGACCGACCGGCTGGACCGGAACCCGAACTGAAACTCCGATAGTCCAGGTCCCGGGCCCTCAGAGAGAACCCTTCCATCCACCCCGCCCCGACCTGGCGCCGTCTTCTTACTACGGAGGCGGAATAGAACCGCCTCCATTTCAGCGTCAGTGACGGGTGGCGGAACACCCTCCTCTTCTATCAAGCCTGGCGTTTCTCGGACCATCCGCGGAGGGGAAAAGTCTACCGGAGGTTCGGGGAATAACTCCCCGACGATGTTCCTCAGCAGCTCTGGCTGGAGCGTCTCCGTCAAGGGGCCGACTGAGCGCGAAGTTTGTCTCGCGCCCTTTTATACGGTCGGCCCCAAGGGTCTCGTTCGAGACCTTCCACCAGCTCCAGCCACGACTGCCCTCCTTCCCCAGACTTATGGCCAGCTGCAGGATCTTGCGCTTCTCCGCATAGACCCTGTGTAGCCGGCCATCCCGGTCCACGTCCTGGGGATTGCGCTGCCTGCTGCGAACGTAAACGCGACGCGCTGCGTTGCAGGCGGCTCGGAGGTTGGCCAATTCTGTTGAGCCCCAGTAAACCGCCCGTCGAGGAGAGGGAGGACCCCTCAACATAGGCATGGCAGCTCGGCAGACGCCAGTAAATGCTTTGCGGAGACAGTCAGCCATCTGGTCCACTCCCTGATTGGTCACCCAAGGTGCTGGATTGCACCCCAGGCCCCTTAAGTAAGCCCCACCGCCACGACAAGGCTCAGATCTGTGGTGGGGTGCTGAACATAGGCCTGCCTCAATAAATGCTAAGACGGCGGATTCTTTTCCTCGCAATTTTGTTTTTTTTATTTAAAAATAATTTTATGTCCTTCTCCAGGGTCTCTGGCGAGTTAAAGGCGGAGAGCGATGCACTGTTTTTACCAGCCTCTCCACCTGCTCCGACATTGTAAGTTGCTTAGTTTTCTATTTAAAGCTGCTTGTTAAAATAATAATAAGGGCTTTAAGCGGCCTAAAAACTCTACCGCCGAGTAAGCCACTAAATCATACAAACTTACTTCAGCTATATTCACACTAAATTTCATTAATACCATTGTTTAAGAACTAAGGATTTATAATATTGGGAATTATTAGAAGAAGGTAGTAAAGAATAGAAAGAAAGACTAACAAAACTGTTTATATTTTAGTTTTGGTGAATGTGGTGGTAGTGCAGCAACTGAGCCAACTCAGCCCCTTGAATTCCGTCGACAAATTCTTCCCGACGAAGATACTTACTTGATTTTATGTTATGGTAAGTAGTTGCGAATATTGAGGTGAATTTATGGCGGGGATTAAATACCTACGTATTATTTGTTTAATCAGGAAGCGAGCCAGATTCCGAAGAGAGCGCTGAGGAAGAGTTGGCTCCTACCGTATTGACCAAGACATTTTTGCGCTCTCTCGATACTCCGGAAGACAACGCCGCTACTCCGGATACACATACTGCCATACTACCGACCGCCGCTGCCAGTGATGATGTTTCTACCGTCAGTGGATCAACAGGTGCTGTCCAGTTAGAATTTTACGATTTTAATTGGACAGACTTCCCTGATCCTCCTGTTCCACCCGAAGCCAGGAGGGAGCAATTCAATTCTCACACTGGTCCCACTAACCCATCTGCCGACCCTTGTAGAACTTTCGTTGCCATTTGGGATCGGAAAATCATGGACCACATTGCCATGGAAACCAATAGGTATGCTCAGGAATTGGCAAAAAAAATGTTAAAAAACGGCACTCTTCATCCCAGTAGCCGGATCCGCCAATGGTATGACACCACAACAAACGAGTTATATGTTTACTTTGCGATCATACTCGCAATGGGCAACGTTGTTAAAAGTCAGTATTCGGAGTACTGGAGTACCACTCCACATATTTTAGAAACGCCAGGTTTCCGTTCATTAATGTCCCTCAGACGCTTTGAACTTCTTTCAAAATGTCTACATTTTAACAACAATCGGAAGAAACGTGGGCGGCAACTTGACGCTTCGCAATCCAAATTATACAAAATCCAACCATTGGTGGACCACCTAAACAATAAATTTCAAAATCTATATAATCTAGGACAAAACATCGCCTTAGATGAATCCCTCTTGCAGTGGAAGGGTTGGCTTGATATAAACCAATTCATTCCTAACAAGGCTGCTGCTGTAGGGATCAAAACTTATGAGGTATGTGATTCTCAAACCGGATATTTGTGGCGGTTTGAGATTCACGCCCACAAGCGGTTTTTGCAGCCTAGTCAAGATCCTCTCGACGCAATGATACCGTCAACCGTCTTAAGACTTATCCAAGGCCTCGAGTACAAGGGTCACACACTATGGATGGATAATTTTTACAATTCACCAGCTCTTGCTAGAAAACTAAAATCTATAGGGTTTGACTGCGCTGGTACTTTGAGGACCAATCGCCAGTTTGTGCCCGAACCTTTAAGGATTTTAACCAAGGCACAGATGCGAGTAGGTCAAGTAACAGGATGCACCTCAGGCGATGTTGACCTTTTAGTTTTCAAGGACAGGAATAGAGTAGCAACCATTTCCACGTATCATGGCAATGCCAGAGCTGATGATAATGGGAACCTAAAACCTATTATAATTTTGGACTATAACATCATGATGGGGGGAGTTGACAAAAAAGACCAGATGCTGGCAATGTACCCGATTGAGAGAAAAAGAACCAGTATCTGGTACAAAAAATTATTCCGTAGGCTCCTTAATGTATCCGTGTTGAACTCATACATATTAGTGAAATCCAATACTTCTTTAACGCATCGTGCATTTAGAACGTCCCTCATCTTATCGCTTCTACAACACCATTCCTCAGACACCCAACTCTTCTTTGTAACAGACAAGTTTGAAGCAAAGAATCACCACTTAGCAGAATTCCCAATGCTCCCCAGCAAAAGCGGTCGGCAACGGCGCGTTTGCCAGATATGTAAAAAACGCACTACAACCTACTGCGTGGGTTGTTCCAAGACTGTCTGTATGACCCCTTGCTTTGTAAGTTTACATTCATAAATAAATATTAAGTATGTAATATGTATACATATTTAAAAGGCAAAGGTGATTGACTGATGTATCAACGCACAGGCCCAACCCTTAAGGCTATACAATTGAAATTTCGCACACATATTACTCTTATGACGTAGGCATCCACTAAGGAAGGTTTTTTTTAATTAAACCTCCAAGGGGGTTAAATAGGGGATAAATGTATGAAACTTTTTATTCCTTATGCAAAACCAATTTTAAAACCAATTAATATGAAGACACATACAAATCTGCAGAGCGAAGTCTTAAATACGGTTCCTCAGGGAATATTAGGACTTCTTCTATTTATTATTTATATCAATGACATTACGAACACAATAACACAACTTATGACATTATTTTCTGATGATAGCACAGTGACAATAAAATGTAACGATAATAACTCTTACGAAGGGGACATAAATAATTCATTAAAATCTTTAATTACATGGTTCGATCATAATAATTTTAAAAAGACTAACATTTCAATCAAAGTAATACAATTCAATACTTCTGTAGTAAATGTAGCTTATAACGGTGCGATTATTAATCAAGTTGATTCTACACGATTTTTAGGTCTCATAATAGACACAAAGTTAAAGTGGAAGAATCAGATATAAAAAATGAGCAAGAGAATAAGCAGTTTTGCTTATGCTCTAAATAAACTATCTCTAACAGTCAACATAGAAACAATGCTCACGGTGTATTATGGAATGGTAGAATTTGTTTTCAGATATGGCATTATTTTCTGGGGTAACTCAACTGATAAGGAATTAATATTTAAAATGCAAAAACGATGCATTCGAGCAGTATTCAAAATTAAAATAACAGACAGTTATAAGCCGAGCTTTCAAAAATACAAAATTCTTACACTTCCCTCTGTATACATAATATTAGAAGTGGCATTATTTGTGAAAAAAAAATCACACTTATTTCCAAGAAAGTCGGATTTTATAGTTCGAAATAGACGTGACGACCACACAGTGCACACACTGCCAAAACCGCGTTAATGCAAAATAGTATAGTTTGTATAGGACCAAAGATTTTTAATAAAATATAAGTATCTAAGAACTTTAAAATGCAATTCAAAAAATTTCTTACTGAAAAATGTTATTATAATATAGGTAAATGATTTTCTAATTGACATTTTCTAATATTGATGCTAATTAATTTATTTGTATTTTGACAAAATAATTTGTTTTATATAACTTTAGTTGCGATAGTGTTATATCATATATCTGGCACGCTATGACATTTGCACACTGACTTTCAGTTTATCATGTTGTCCTATGGTCACTATTGTAACAGCTTGCATGCTCAATGTATAAACAGAATATTATATTAACGCAAAAAGTATCTTTATCTTGGACAAATTTGCATAAAATTTCATATTAATTAGGTACGGCAAAAATAAAGAGTTACTTAATTCAGCGTTTTCTAAAGCCCCTTTTCTAAATTGATTGACTGAAGAATCAACGCACAGACCCAAACCCTTAAGGCTAGAAAATTAAAATTTCGCATCTGTATATTTTATCTTATGGCGTAGGCATCCACTTTTTTCACACAAAGGAAGGATTTATCAAAATTCATAGGGGATGTAAGTTTATATTCAGTTAAAAGGCTCACTTAAAATATTTTATAAGAATTGTAAATTAGTGCGATTTTTTTACTTGAACCTCCACCGCCTTATTACAAAAAACTTATCTAGTACCAGGATTAAACCAAGACTGAAAAGACCAGGTTTGTTACGGTATTAACGTTAGTCCATGGACTAAAATTCATTCTTATTACAAATCGAGGACCAACCGAGGTCTAGGTAGTACCAAAGATCGTCCCTGGTTTAATTGTATCCACAGATTATTGAGCAACATATCATTCATTTTGTTCGTTCAATATTGGATTAGTTCGGTACACCGTTCCTTTTTATGCAAAGCTCGCTAATTTATAATTAAATATAATGTGGAAAATACATCAATATTTTGATAATAAAATTTATTGTGTTATATAAAATATCTGAAATCTTTACTACTTTGTACTTTGAGGTAGTGTGATTTAAATTCTTGTTTATTACACACAAATAATATTTCGCTGTTAAGTTGTTTATATAGCTAGCGTATAAGGGAATGAAATACAAAGCGCGCGTAGTTCTAATGTCATCGAAATGTTTATTGTTTAATGTTTAGTTATTGCAATGTAAGTCGAGTTACCAATAGTTACAATACAGCCATTATTGTTCTTTGATTCTAAATAGACGGTATGTTGTTCATAAGAATAGTATAATATTTTTTGTTGTGAATTTGTGTGCCACGAACATTACTTATGTTGTAAAATGTATCAACAAAAGAAAAAAGGGATGATAATTGGACATCTCAAGAAAAGGTTAGTGTTTATTTAATCCAAACATACATGAAAAATATCAGAGTTAATTAGAATTATTACATATGATATAAAATAGGTATGTATATTAATGACAAAATACAATACAACAAAATTACAGAAATAGAATGTTAAATTATATAAGGATGTCAGAATAATTATTTTAAATGTTAGTCCAATTCCATAATTTTGTCTACATCGAGTTCATTTAATTACCTTTCAATACGATTAATACGAAAAAACGCAAATTCAACGCATAAGACATCTGATAATTTAAAGTTTTGAGGTTTCACTTTCTAGCTTATCACGTTCGCGGACAATCATTCACCCACCTTGGACAGTAATTTTTTTATATGGAATGCTATAACAGCTATGTCCCTATCAAATAATATTTATACTATATAATAGGACACAACTACTATAGCAGACAGATTCTGTAGCAGGCACGTCATATCCGCCATATCGTAATTATGTACTAAAATAGGACATAGCTGCTATAGCAGATGAATGCTATAACAGGTACGTCCTATCTAGTAGTATGTATTAAAATAGGACACAGCTGTTATAGCAGATGAGTGCTATAGCGGCTGTGTCCTATTCAACAGTATGTATGTCTATGATATATAACACAACTGCTATAGCAGACGAGTGCTATAGCGGCTGTGTCCTATTCAACAGTAGACATATCCATGAAATATGACACAGCTGTTATAGCAGACGAATGCTATGGCGGCTATATCCTATTTCAATAGTGAAGTTGGTATCAAATAGGACATAAACAGATGCTATAGCAGTTGACTGCTATATACTGTTTTTATTGGAATGCTACTTCTTCTTGAATTATAAAAAATAAAACTTTGTTATTTTATGTAATTTTAAGTTTTAATATTAATTTAAGGTAATCAATGAGATCAAAGCTAACAAATAAAATCAAACAGATCGATCGAGATGAATGGTAAAACAGTGAAAACTAACTAAGCTTAATCTCTAACCATATGCCATAATTCAAAGCAACTTGGGCAAAGAGGTGGCTTGTCAATACAGCCTTTACAGCGATAGCTCGTTTGCTTCGATATTTTGTTTTTAGTGCGTACTCGGCATCTCAAGAAAACCTTATTACGTTTTGCGTTTTCTGTCAGTGGTATGAGTTCTGGCCAGTGTCCAAAATCACACACCGCCACTGCCTGAGGAAGACTGTCAGCAGTTCTCTTCTTTCGCCTGCTTGAAGTCTTTGTCAGTCTCATCTGTTGTATATCATTTAGAGTATTATCAGTCACCTGTAGGTATGAATTTATTATACTCTCTCGAAAACTCAGCAAGGTTATATTCGATTGACAATGCCTTTTGAATATATAGTACGCGTTCCACACCATCATGTCCAATAAATGAAAGAATACTTTCTTGTACCACCTGATTGTTTTTTTTGGAGTGGAATAATAAGCCATCATCTGATCGGATTTGTCTATGCCAGACATACATTTGTTATATTCACTAACTTCGATAGGTTTCTTCTTTGGTTGGCCGTATCTGTTTCTAGTTATTACTAGATGTTAGCTTAATAGCTCATGCCCTTTATCCAAATAAGGCTGCATCAACTTTAATACTAGCTTTGCAGTTTTTGATCCGTCGCCGTCCTCCGTCGTTGTATTTTTTCCGTCATAAATGATGAAGTTTAGAACATACCCATCATGAGTCGTTAATACATAGAATTTGATCCCGTATCTTGCTTTCTTCGACTTTATGTACTGTCGAAAAGATAAACGTCCCCGAAACGGTAACAAAGATTCATCTAGTGATAATTATTTGTCAGGATGGTTCAAGTTTTGAAATTTTTTTATTACTTTATTTGCAAAGTGTTTGATATTGTCCATCCCCTTAGAATCCAAATCGGAAATGCATAAGCACCGCAAAAGTTGTTCAAATCGCCTGCCTGACATGGTGTATGAAAAAATGGGATGATAATATAATGGATCCGTGACGGTGAAAGATTTTCTTATACTTGGAGATTCGAGATGCCCCTGTAGTAAACACAAACCCAAGAACATTTTCATTTCCATTTTATCTGTGGGTTTAAATGATTGTATACGGGAGCCTCTTGTATGTGGTCGGTTGGAGGAACATAAAGCTTCTCCATATGCATTTGTGCAAGATACTATAAAATTTACCATTTCATCGGTAAATATGTAATCTAGAACCTGTATGGGTTTTGTGTTCCCATCTAGGTTTATTTGTATTCCTGCATTGGTCGCATCAAACTCAAATCCAATAATAGGTTCGGTGTTCTCTTCCCAATCACTCGTAATATTTGTTGGTGACAAAACGCTCTGATAACTCTGGTGATGTTTTTCAGTGTCTTGTCTATTATTTGGGGGACAAAAGTTTATATCATTGATACTTTGATGTAATAGCAATGGTTCTACGCATACTTGAGAATACGAAGCAGGAGGAGTTTCGTCTGGTGCTATATGATCTCTGTTAGGGGAGTGATGATTAAAGACACTTGGAGTAGAATTTGGATTGATATCACTTGGCTCGATGGGATTGATGTCATCGTCAATAGTTTGAATATTTACGGAACCTAAAACTGGATTTGGAGTCATGTGTAAATTGACTTGGCTGGCTGATAAAACTAGGTCAGAAATATCACTTACTGTACGATCAGAATCACCATGAGCTTGCTGATGGTCAGAAGAATCAGACAGCACTGTTTGGTCTCCATCTGGATTGTACTCACTGTCTGAACCATATTCTCCAGCAGTATCTGAATATGGATCATGTTCCCGAGAACCAGACTCATCACTACTCATACCGCATCGTGGAATTATGTCTTGCTCGTCAGCGGATCTTTCCGCCTCTTCGAGAACGTCATGAACGCTAGAACCACTCAAGGATGATGATGAGGCCTCCTCAAATAGCCTTTGTAATTTATCAGTCTCTAACGGATTGACTTTGGAACTGATTCTAGGTACCTGTAAATAATGAAACGGATATCCATTTTAATGAATGCAACAAGTTTTTAAGCTGTTTCGTTCCGGCAATAGAATAGAGCCACCCCCCTTCCCTGAGTGTCGTAAGAGGAGACTAATGGGCTACCGATGGCAGGCTCGCCAAGATCTCCTGTGATGCCGTTAGAGGGAGTTGGATCGGGATAGTTTCACCTCATTGCCATCTTCTCTCCACTAGGTAGGCGCGCTTCATTTTAGACCATAATATCGCTTTCCATCAAGCAAATTATGGTCCAGCGCATATCTATTTTGTAATAAAAATGGCATTGTACCTAACTACTTGACAACCACGAATACCTAGACCAACACAACTAAAAAACTGAATAATAAGTGGTTAAAGGTACGGTATTTATGTAAATAAATAAAGTTAAACTTACGTTTGTCGAGACACCACTACATCCAGGCTTCTCAGAATAATCGAGTTTTTTCTTAATTTTTTTAGGCATCTGTAAGTAATGTGATAAGAGACTTAACTTCACTGTTTATAATTATTTATGTGGGTAGGTCACTACCTCATAAGACATGCAAAAAAAGTATACAACCATCTTGCGTGTTCATTACGTTATTACGTTATTATTGCACAGAATCATCGAATTGTACTTGTAATATACATTTACTATCATCTGAAAACATAACAACACTATTTCTATGCTAATAAACAACAAAATACTTTACTTACGATTCACGAAAACTAGAATTGTGTGCGCGAAAAATCTCAGTACACATGCGTTTGCACAACGGCGCAGTTACCACGCGACTGAACAAATTGTCATACATTGAGACCTGCTATACAAGCCGTGCGTCTGTGTGAGTAGTGCGGGTAAAGCGGGGGAGGATAATTTTGCTCGCGCATTTTTTGTGCACTATGGGACACTAAACGACTTCGAATTACGTTAGATTGGACAGAAAAAGTGTAGCTTTCACAAAATCATACTAAAATAACCCTGCTATAGCATTTCCGTCAAAAACTAAGGAGCAAAGAATGAATGCTATGGCAGGTGCGTCCGCGAATCTGAGTTCAAATGACTGTTATAGCAGGTTCGTCCACGAACGTGTTAAAAATCTAGTAAATACAATTTTAATAAATAAAAATAAAAATTATATTAATATTGCTACCACTTCTAGGAACGGCAGATCTGTGTAAAGTTATAGTTTCTTTGTTCACGAGTCGACCGATGCAATGCTTGTTTGTTTTGATAAAAAATATTTTAAGATTACCCACTATTTAATAGTTGTAATTGTTAGTTATTGCTAGTATAATATTTGTGTATTGTTAAGGTGTAAGTAGCATGTTCGCATATATGTTATTATGTTAGGATTAAATGCTATGTAAATTTCTCATTTTAAGTGAATTTTGTAATTCTTTATGAGAATAAATTTCTTTAAACCGAGGTTAGTACCGAAGTTAAACTAGGGGTCACGGTGGTCTAACTTTAGTACCATAGATAGTCCTGGTACTAGCGTTAAACTACTTTTTGTAATAACATTTATATTAGACCATGGTTTAAAGCTGGTATTAAACTCGGTACTATATTTAGTCTTCGTTTTGGAATAAGGCGGCCAGCGTTTTAAGTATTTTGTTAAGTGTTTGCAGATCATCTAGACGTAGGTATACACATAGTTGTAAGGTTTAGGTTTCTCTAAAATGGATTTTTAAATATTTTATTAAAAAACAATTTTAGAGCAAAATTTAATGAAGAGGCCTATTTAACTTATGCCTCTCCATTAAATTTTGCTCTGCAGTGGACAGATAAAGGCTGATAATAATGATCATGATATTTAGTTGTTGGATTCATTTATCAGTCATATTTTAATTATTTTTTCATTACCTGTTATGTATTATGAAAAGTTTATTTTTAGTTTTGAAAAAAGTTTTCTGTTTTCTGTAGAAAGTTTTACATTTAATTTAAGCTTGGTATACCTAAATTAAATGCGTTTTTCACGAATATTTAGTTTAGTAAACTTCAACTATTTGTAGAATATTTAGTGATAATTAAAATGGTTGCATTTTTTTTAGCTTTATAATCGAAACTTCGAGAGGAACTTTATTTAGAGACATTTAAAATGGTTTTTTAAATCTGTAATGAATAAAGTAAATACTTCTTAACACTGAACTTTTGTCTGTGATAAGTACATAAATTAACCTTTAGCATAAACTGTTATCCTAAGCCACTTGACCTAAAGTGTTCATAGAATTTACGAATATGCATAGCGGTCATATTATATTTTTTGTCGAGCATTTGGGTCGCTCAAGTGAGGCATCAGGCAATTTTTGTAAAGCTTGTGGTTAAAAAAAATGTATTGTTAACATTGTTAAGTGTTATTTTTTATATTATTGTGAATAAGTATATAATATTAAGGAACTTGAATAAAATAAAAAACTTAATAGTAAGTACCCAAGTACATAATATTATTATGTAGTGGTTTTATTTTTTACCAATATATTTATTAGATATGAAAATATTTTGAAACTTAAAATTGCGACAATTAATTTAATATAATATGTCAAAATTCAAATGATATCGGTTTTATGTATGGCTACCAAAAGAGAAATTGCCATTTTAGTTGGCAGTTTGACACCTGCCGATGTCGCAGAGTTCCTTTACTCCATAGTCCATGGTGCCCCTCCCAGGCACTACAGATCGCACAAAATGGCCGCGCAATGTGAGGGCACCCCACAAGGATAAAACCAGAGGGAACACCTAGGACCAAGTATCAAATGGACTTGACATTTGCGTATCCCGAAAGGGAAAGGCATATTTTTGGAGGGATACCACATTCAAGTCCACTTATTTTCTTGAAACAAGTGCATTTAAATTTTAAAATAAGAAAAAACTGTAAAAGGTTGATAGATAACTATAGGCATAAGCCCTACCCAAACATTTATTGTAATTTTAGACAGCTGTATTGTTCCGGAATATCGAAAATATTATGTAATGACTAAATATAATAACTAACCGCTAAAAACATATAGGTATTAACATATTTAACAAATTTTTTTGCGTGTGAGAATGTTTATTAGGCATTCAAATTTAGTCGATTATTTTTAACAAAAACAAAAAAAAGTGTTATTCTGACAAAGTCAAAAGAAAGTGTCTATGTCTCTGTCATTCTTGGAGTTTTTCGTATGTAGTTATCTCGTTCCAATACGGCAATTATAAGCTTGTCAAATCCATTTGATGCTTGATCCTAGCCTAGTTATTATCAAAGAGTATATATAGACACTGGCATTTACATAGGCTGCACTAAACGATTTCCACTGTTCCTGTCATATTAAAATCTTTTTAATTGAAAACTCCTTGGTTTTAAAAATCAAATAGCATTTATTTATTTAAAAAAAGATTATCAGTCTTGTCACAAGGTCTTGTCAAACTTGTTTAGTCGTTGAGAAAATGGAATTGACTCGAGAAAATTCTAGAGAGATTTATTATGACTTTCGAAGTGACTTAACACAAAAAACAGTAAGTTGACCGGATGATTTCTGCATTTGGCGATGAAGCCCCATCCAAAACCACAATTTATCGCTGGTTTGTTGAATTTCAACGTGGACGTGTCTAGCTCAGTGATGATCCTCGTCAAGGTCGTCCAAAAACAGCAGTCACCCAAGAAAACGTTGATGCTGTGCGTAAGCTGATTGAGGAAGGTCGACATGTGACATACCGCGAAATTCAGGAAACTTTAGACGTTGGCATGAGTCAAATACAAATAATCTTGCATGAACAATTAGGTGTAAAAAAGTTGTTTTCCCGATGGATACCGCATTTGCTCTGTGAAGAGCAAAAAGCGGCTCGCGTTACTTGGTGCGTCAGAACTCTCGAAAGATTCCACGCAGGATCCTCAAATTCTGTATACAACATCGTATCAGGTGACGAATCCTGCATATACGCGTACGAACCCGAAACAAAAAACCAGTCACGAGTTTGGGTGTTCGAAAATGAGTTAAAGCCAACAAAAATTGTTCATTCACGGAGTGTTGCAAAAAAAATGGTGGCCACGTTTGTCTCTAAAACAGGCCATGTTGCGACTCTTGAGGGCCAAAGAACGGTTAATGCAGAATGGTATGCTAGCATTTGTTTGCCACAGGTCGTTTCTGAATTCCGTAAAGAGAACTGCAACTGCCGCATCATCCTCCATCACCACAATGCGAGTTCTCACACCGCGCACAGAACAAAAGAGTTTTTAGAGCAAGAAAACATAGAATTATTACACCATCCGCCGTCCAGCCCTGACCTAAGCCCTAATGATTTCTATACTTTCCCTCAAATAAAGAATAAATTGCGTGGTCAGAGATTTTCATCGCCTGAAGAAGCTGTGGACGCCTACAAAACGGCAATTTTGGAGAATGGAGACCCCAATCTCCGAATGGAATGGTTGCTTCAGTGATTGGTTCCATCGTATGGAAAAATGTGTCAAATTTCGCGGAGAATACTTCGAAAAGCAATAAATACATTTTTAAATAGTAATGTTGTGTCACTTCCTTGATTCCCGTTTCCCGAAACCACCCGTAGTCAGTGCTCACAGTAGAAAAATTGCGATGATTTATGACGTCATATATTTCCTAGAGCACTGCAACAGTATACTGTCTGTCTATATCGGAACGAATGACTCCCAGTAAGAGCACTGAACAGTGCTCGCAGTGTATATCGGAACGCACCCATAATTATCACAGAGAACTTGAACGTTAATAAAATAAAATAAAATAAAAGCTAATCTGTGGTCAAGCTGCAAGCAAATCTCTACAACTAAGATCAAGTATCAATAGATTTGACAAGCTAATAATAATACCGTATTGGAACGAGATAACAACATACGAAAAACTCCAAGAGTGACAGAGACATTTGTCTTTGTCAGAATATTACTCTTCGTTTGTTGGGCACAACAATGATGTGCCCAACAAAAAATTATCGACTAAATTTGAATGCCATACAAACATTCTCACTCGCGAACAGTTTGTCAAGTATGTCCGCCATTTTTAACCGACTTCAAAAAGGAGGAGGTTATCAATTCGTCGGAATCTTATTTTTTTTATTTTTTTTTTATGTATGTTACCTGATTACTCGAAGATGGCTAGACCGATTTGAAAAATTCTTTTTTTGTTCTAAAGGGTATACTTCCCAAATGGTCCCATGATAAGGAAACCAGGATCTGATGATGGCATCCCAGAGAAATCGAGGGGAACTTTCGAAAATCGTAGGGGTGACTAGTGCGTTTGATATTTTTTTTATAAAGTGTTTTGAAGGACTTCAATTTAATGAAGGTCTGGAGTCGATCTGATGCTGGAGCCGAAAGACAATCGAGGGAACTCCTCAACTATTTACATCAGTAACCTTGTGTTTGGGCTTGATTAATTTGTAATGATGAGAACTTTACACCTAGATGGGTTGTGATTGTCATTAGGGGTCTGATGATGAAGACAAAGGACAGTTAAGAGAACTCCTCAACAGTTTACAGTAGCTACCTTGTGTTTGGACTTAATTAATTTAAATTGATGAGAACTTTGTACCCATATGGGTTATAAGCGCCATTACAGGTGTGATGATGGAGACCATACACAGTCGAGGGGAATCCTCGACGATTTACAGCTTTAATTGGGCTTACTTCATACGGTAAATAATATTAAAATCATGTAATTTTATTACTTGTCGTTATTACTTGTCGTTGTTAAATGAACAAAAAACAGCTGTGGCTTGGAACTTGGAAGCGCATCATAGTTTTTCAAGGTCATCATAATATCAATTCTATATCTATAGGTATATTGGTGATGTTCTATACCTATATATAATGGAATTATTTAACAAATAGCAGCAAATCTTGCTTTCAATTACATGTATATAAAGTTTTACACAATTCCATTTCGGTTTTTTCATTTGTTATGTAATTATTTAAGCCCTTTCTACGTTCATCTCATTAATACAGCGCTATCTAATCTGAGCAACGCGTTTAATAGTTCTACCCATATTTCAGACAAATAAAATCAGTTATCGAATTTTGAAATCACAAAAAATTAAGAAATAAAAAATTTTTAAACAAAAATTAAAACCGACTTCAAAATTAAAAAAAAACTAAAAAGTAATAAAATAATTTCCTTAATCTTTGTGCCTACAATTTATAATCAACTTTTTCTTATACTAATATACAATCTTTGCATTTACCACGTCAATATTGTTACTTTTGAAGCCGGTGTCGTATTCGTTGATGTACCTATAGTCCATTTTTTTAGAAGTGTCCAAAATGGTAAACAAATATGGCGTACTTCCGGCCACAGACAAATAGAGTCATAGTGTAGTTTAGTGAAGTGACACAAAGAGCAAAGGAATGAACAACATTAATGAGCCATAGACAAAAGTAAAATTCACTATTATTAAAATATTTAACGATACCAAGTTGCTGGAATCATTTCAAAATCTGATAATATATTGAATATTTCTCTTAAAAAAGAAGAATGTAAAGAAAATATTAGTCGAGCATCTATAAAAAACAAATTTACAAATTTATATTTCGTAAACACAAAATACCTGTTAGAAATTAGTTCCTCTTTTAAGTCTTTCGCAATTTCTGTAAGATAAGGAAAGAAAAGTGGTCTTAGAGGTATTTTTGTTTATTTTAGATTCTTAATTGTAAAAGAATCAATAAAAAGACGTCACAAATAAAAATTTAACATAATAGAGCAGCCAGTGCCTAGAAAAAAAGTCGATCCTAGTATTATTGTCACCTTATTTGTATTTACTATGATCAAAAATCCTTGCGCAGGCGGCGCCCTGTCTCGAACATGATAAACAAAAATACTGATACAATTATTTTTCATGAAGTTCTCATTGAGTAATCCTAACTCTCATTTTGAAGTCCCACAAAATATTTCTGTAAACTTCAGTTGACTTTTATGCCAGTGGTATGTGCTTTTATATTATATGTGTTAAATGTTCAGGATGAAAAATGATATTCAGAAATATTCATAATAAAAATAAAATCCTTACAATAAATACTTTAGTATTATAAAAGATTGACATTTGCAATATTATGTAAGCATTTTTTTGCGCTCAATATAAAAAAAAACAATATGTAACAACTTAATAACAAATCGCATTACTGTAAAATTGTTTTATAATTTATGAACAAAATGTAATTTACAAAATTTTAAAATATAGGTAAAGTACACTGTCAATTTTATAGTTCATTTTGTTCAATCGCTTATTTACTTCACCTCTAAAAATATAATGACCACATCCCTATTGGCCTTATAAAAAAAAGATGATGTAATGTCATATTGAAAAATATTAGTTATCTGTGCTTTCGATAATCGTATTTTCTACGTTTTTAAGTGTTTAAATGATAAATTGATGTTTGTTTTCAGTGAAATAAATAGTAAATGGAGTTTTACACATTTCCGTAAACTAATATTTCGTGAAAGTGAGTGATAAATGCCAACAAATCGTGAAATACGTAATAACAGGGTTTGTTTACTAAATTGGACAGTTCTAAAAAAATGGACTATACCTAGGTAGGGACCTACCTTGGCTGACACCGGAACCAGAGGCCATGCTGCCTGTTATTTTTTTTCCGAAATTGCTCTTTAATATTGATTATTTTATATTAATTTAGGATAGAGAATCGGGGCAAAAAAAAACCTTTATTTTTTTAGGAACTTATTATTTATTTTTAATGAAATAAATTAATTTTCACAAACTAGTTTCTTCCCAATTTTTCATGTTTTTTTATCTTCTTTATACTTTCCTCGTTCTACTAGCCTATTGATCTTTTTTTTGTAACTGCCAACCATCTGAAACAGAAAAAAGAATATTCAAAACATATCTACATATAGAAATAACTGGCCCTTTTTTTTTTCTTTAACGCCGGGAAACGCTCTGAGGCATCCCGCCTGGGGAGTGGGTCTCCACAGGCGGGTATGTGGGACTCGCTGCGCCCGAAAGATGGTACGTGGACGCAGCTCTACCCACTAAAGCCCGGGAGTGCCACCAGTGCCGCCTTGGTGAGGTTCCCCCGGATTTGTTAAGCTAACAGGGCACTTCGACGGCTAGTCAGTCCCGCAAGTGACCGTCGCCACCTCCACAGAGTGGTTGTCGCGCACCACAGAATAACGAAAACAAGTTCATATTCACTCACCAGAAGTCACAAGAAGAGAATTTGTTGGAGACTAGAGTCCCGGTATTTCTGATTGCAGGAACAAAGTGGGACCAGAACTCATAATACGTGTCTTTCCTGTGTTTGTGGTATAAACTCGCCATTTCCATTTTCGAAGTCTTTCTCACAATTGGGCATATTGTGTAAGAAAATCCCCCCGCTTACTAAGACATTAGGTTAACAACTCAAGTTTTAGTTTTTTGTGATATATGGACCGAAAATATATGGAAATCACTTTCACATGTAAGTTCAACACAAAAATAGTAAACACAAACAAGTTTATTAATACAAATATAACATTATTGTAATTCTGTAATACGACGTAATACTAAGACTAAAATATGGCGGCTATTTTTGACATAATATACTAATTTAATTTAGTTCCATAAATATTTCATAGAGGCGCTTCAATTTTGCTCTCAGCCGCCATTCCTGCGGGAAGTCTACTTGTCAATGTTAATTGTTAAGTAGTTTGCACAGATTAGTAATATCTAGTAGTTTATACCCTGTGCGCATAGTGTACGTACGTTGTGCATTTTGTACATTGGACTAGCTTTCGTAAACCGTTTAATAAATATTTTTAAACATATAAGAAATTGTGTTTCACCCATTGAAATTAATTCTTACTACTTATTACTCTGAAACAAACAACGCAAAATGAATCCGTATCAAGTAAGTAAATATTATGTGGACGTGTACTTTCCAGTTGCATGATTCCTATGTTTTGTTTATCACAAGAAATTCTTCGTGTTTAGGTAAATAATTTATTTATTTTACTTTTATTTAAGGGTCAACCGCGTTACCTACACAATATTGGATTTAGCAACGCTGCTCCACAATCTTTTGGAAATCCGATGCCTATGCCGGGATTGCCGACTACAGGCTATCCAGTTCCTCAACAGGGCTATCCAAGTGTGCCAACAGGCTATCCGCAACAGCCTCAGGGATACTCTCAGTCACAAAATTATCCTCAATCCGCACCGAGCCATCAGCCCCACCAAAGCTATCCTTCAGCTCAAGGCTACCCATCGGCCCAAGGCTATCCACCTGCTCAAGGTTATCCACCTGCTCAAGGTTATCCACCTGCTCAAGGTTATTCTTCTGCTCAAAGTTATTCTCCTGCTCAAACAGGATATTCTCAAGGTGGCCATCAGCAACCTCCCAGTAGTTATCCACAATCAAATCAATATAAAGGTTACCCACCATCTAGTGCACAAAGCCAGCAGGCTTATAATGTTGCAACACCAGTAGTTGGAAAGAAGGTAAAAAACTGTATTGAAATATTAAATGCCTTTAAAATGATAATTTTTGTGCTAATACATAATATAATTATTTTGTGATAAGCAAAATTTAGGTTTCATTAATTCTTACTTGCTTTAAACTAATATTTGCATGTGAAGCTTTAGATATTATTATATAATATAAGATGCATATTTTATGTCGGCCGGCTGTTCCAGTGGTCAGGCTAGTGGAACCTTTATGTAGCGTTCTCATTAATATATAAATAATATTATATTATTTATGCTTTTGTTAGTTATACATTATTTAGAAAAATGTCTATTATAATCTTGTTCAATGTATTGAATAACCCCTTGTAAACAGTTTCTATAAATAATCATGTTCGAAAAAATATTGATGACCACATTTTATTTTGCATGGTGTTCTAATAACTTAAAGGTATGGGTTAATAATTTTACTAATGTAAAATTTTACATAATATATATTATGCATTAATAAAATTATTAACCCATACCTTTAAGTTATTAGAACATTGTTTGTACAAGTGCTTAGTCTTGGAGACATTTAGTACAAATATGATTGATCTTCTTTTTTCACCATTCATCATCTACTTTCTTCTCATCACTGCTAAGCCTCTTAATAAACACAAATATTGTTAACTTTTACCGGAATTTTACATGTGTCAAAACTTAATGTGTTGTGTAAAAGTGTTTAATTTTTTAAGTTAATTGGTCTGGGAAATATAAAAAATACCTATGGTAAAGTGGTCAGCATAGCCCATGAACAACTACAACAGCCGAACAACAATATTAACTACTCCAGTAGGGCTAGCATGCGCGCACAACAAAATTTTGTCTACACCTTTTCTCGTCTTATTTTGTATTGTATTAAAACGATAAAAGGGGTAGACAAAATTTTGTTGTGCGCACATGCTAGCCCTACAGGGAAGTGAAGTTCAGGCAACTGCAACTTATTCATGTACATATCATAATGAATCATTATCAAATAGTTCAACTACTATCACTATATATATATATATACACTATATATAACACTATGATCATTTTATTCCATTAAGCTAAAAATCTATATTTTCCCCCAATTAGTAAGTTTAAAATAGAAAATGAGTCATTTTAAATTATTTGCAGTATCCTTGAAGCAATATTATCAATACATTACTATAAACCTAAACTTGCTGTTTAAAAAACATATTATTAGAAAAACAAGCTGATAAAAACCAGTCCAATCCTTTATTTATTTTATTTTGCAATTATCTTCACACATGATGCTGGTGGAAAGGATGTGCTGTGCTCCCATCTGTGTGGGTGCCACTGTCATGCTTATTTCCTTCGCCAAACAGCTTTGCTGTGTTTTGGAAAGAGGGACAGGATGATGGTGTAATTACTGTCACCTTGACTTACCATTTTACATCTCAGTATAGGCAACGCATGAATAAGTTGCTAAGCCTAATCCCAGATAGACTTGTATATGTTTTAGGGAAACACTGACCAGTGACCACTTATTATTATTATTTAACCACAAGTGACCACTTACTACAAAATGGGTTGTCTGCCCGTTTGTCTATCCCAATAATAAACCGGCCAAGTGTGAGTGAGACCTGTGTATGTAGGATACCGCATTATAACATAAACAACATTAGACACTAACAATAGAATATTTTCTTTCACACCACCTTTGACGACCTCTGTGGCTCAATTGTAAGCGCGTTGGCGCTCAAGCCGGAGGTTGCGGGTTCTAATCCCACCAGGGAACAAAAAATATTTTCTGTGTTCCTGGGTCATGGATGTGTATTAAATATGTGTATTATATAATAAAAATCTTAAATATATGTATAGTATAAAAGTATTAAATATATTTCCGTTGCCTGGTACCCGTAACACAAGTTCCTCGAGAACTTACCACGGGACCAGATTGACGTGGTGTGAAAGCGTCCATAGATTATTATTATTATATTATTATTACATTATTATTACAATATCAATTATTATCTGTAATATGTGCCTGTGCCTATCATATTCATGAAATTAAATTAGTTAGGCTTTTTAATTAATATTTAAAATCCAACAGAGGCAGATTGTGGTGCAAAAAAACAATTTTTTCTGCACGTGTTCGGGAGCAAATCGGTTTCGTTTTTCCTCGTAAATTAAACCTGCCTCGGAAAATAGTCTTTCTGAATAAACAGAGCTTGCTGGTGTGATTAAGTATCGTTTAGCAAGCTTACTTAAAATAGGAAATCTATTCTTATTGGTACTCAAACCCACCACCATTCATATGGGTTTATTTTTCTGTCAGCCTTTGCTAATGCGATGTAGTGGGCGATTTCTTCAGCAGTGGCATTCTTGGATTGCTCTTCAGTAGGTTGCTCTATAGATGATTCTTCAAAACATGCCCAAAATAGTTTATGAGTTTCCGAATCGACATGCTCACTTTCATTGTCTAAACGAGACCTTTTGGATGCCGTTTCTGGATCCGAATCATCATTTTCGTCATCTAAAGAAAGCCTAAGACCTTCTCTGAGCGCAGCTCTACGGATCCGTTCAACTTGGGTAGCGTCAAAGTAAAAGTTCTTTTAGCGGGGGTCTAAAAATGTCGACAAGTAACATGTCTTCCTAAAGCATAGATCGTCCAAGTTAAAACGGGCTTCCATATTTTCTATCAACGCTTTTTTTACACGACGTTCCATTTCAAGTACCATAATTCAAATGGCGATGGCTTATGTTATAACACGTGAAACGGAACTTCGTGTAAAAAAAGTTTGTTCGTTCCGTTACAAGTAACGTTCTATTATTGATCTATAGTTATCGTAAAAACCGGTAAAATTTGGCTGTATTGTCATAGATTCCTTGGTCTGCCATCATAAATTACGAAATTAAAAAAATAAGAGGAAGACGTCAACTGTCAAATAAATTGGCCCGATTTCTGCTTGAAGCTGCGGGTATATATAATAAAAATCTTAAATATATATTTACATATTACACATATACAGGATGTCCCGTAAATCGACGTCAAGCCGTAAACCCGTGATAGACCAAGTTACAATAGTTATCAGAAAAATAAAAAATAAAATCCAAGTAATGTGTCTCAAAAAAACTAAGCTTTTAAAAAAAATCGAAAAATCGACATCTTGTGATGATTTTTTAATTCCCGGCACTACCTACTATTTTTGTAATTTTTTTTTGTATGTAATCCTGATTATTGCTTTAGTAAACTGGTGCCTAAAATTTAAATCAAACGACTCCGACTTAAAAGGAAATAAGGCTTTTTGCCCAAACCAATGATTCAAATTTAATAGTTTGCTCGATTTTAACTGACTGTACTGGAAAAAAAATGTACTACCCAAGTTTGACAGGTAATTTTAAAAGTTGGCGTAGTTAATAAGGATTATAAAATGGTATTACACTTGCTAGATTATTTCTTAAATTTTGGACAGTATTGATTTTTGTAAAGGAAGTCAGTTTTCAACAATTTTTTCTTACTTACTTAAAATGATTCAAGTGTACCCAGGACTTTCTTCTAAGTGATATTCTGATTTGGATGAGACGGAGAGAAACATTCAACGAGTGTAAGAGAGACAAAATCCAAGAAGTAAAAGAATATAACGGGCCACGGGGGCCATAGTGTTTCATTACTTTTAACTTTAGGAAAAGTGGTTTTTAGGAAGCTTTTAATTGAAGCAAATTTTTGAAGTCTAAAAAAGTAGAAATCTGTAGTGCCGGGAATTAAAAAACCATCATAAGATGTCGATTTTTCGTTTTTTTTAAAAGCTTTGTATTTTTTGAGACACATTAGGTACTTATTGTTTTCTAATGTTTACGCGAATTTCACTCATTATAATAAAACATTTTTTTACGGATTTTATCGCGGTTTATTAAGATTTTTACAAGCCCGACGTTTCGGATACTTTACAGCAACCATGGTCACGGGAGGACTGAGGTGTCATACGTCCTATTATTACAAAGTTATTTGAAACTACCCTATGATACATCAATATTTTGGCAGTCCTATCTACGCAGAAAGTGCTAACTGTATCTTTAATCTGTGACATATTATGCTTGGATTTTGATTTGATAATTTTAATAATGGGATCCCAAGCAGGTGGTAGAAGCCAGCCATCTTCTCTATTGAAATTAGGATGTTTTTTAATTTCAATAGCCTCACGGATCATCCTTGGTTGGAATCTGTGTTCTTTTGCGAGGACTTGTGGTTTATCAAATCTGATATAATGGCGAGCTTTGTCAAGACTATGTTCACAGATGGCAGACTTAGTGTAGCGACGGTGTTTTAAATCAGCTATATGTTCTTTCACGCGAGTTTTAATAGATCTTTTAGTTTGGCCTATATAGGAGAGACCACAGTCACAATCAAGCTTGTATACTCCTGCATCTTGTAAGGGTCATCTTTTTTGGCGGCTTGAAATAAGTTTTTATAGAAGCTCGCTTTAGGATGAAGCCAATCTTGTCAGTGACGCCTTTAATAAACGGGAGAACTGCAGGTACTCGCTCGACGGTGGTTGGTTTCACACGTTCACTGTGACGGAGACGCGGTACCCGAAGCTTGTTGTCACGCAGTACTTGCTTGACATGTTGAAGTTCGGTCTCCAGGTGTTGCTCATCACAGATCCCTTGTTGTTTCAGAGAGCCGCCAAAAAAGATAAGTCAATTCTTACCATCTGTCAAGTGTCATATACCCTTACAAGATGCAGGAGTATACAAGCTTGATTGTGACTGTGGTCTCTCCTATATAGGCCAAACTAAAAGATCTATTAAAACTCGCGTGAAAGAACATATAGCTGATTTAAAACACCGTCGCTACACTAAGTCTGCCATCTGTGAACATAGTCTTGACAAAGCTCGCCATTATATCAGATTTGATAAACCACAAGTCCTCGCAAAAGAACACAGATTCCAACCAAGGATGATCCGTGAGGCTATTGAAATTAAAAAACATCCTAATTTCAATAGAGAAGATGGCTGGCTTCTACCACCTGCTTGGGATCCCATTATTAAAATTATCAAATCAAAATCCAAGCATAATATGTCACAGATTAAAGATACAGTTAGCACTTTCTGCGTAGATAGGACTGACCAAAATATTGATGTATCATAGGGTAGTTTCAAATAACTTTGTAATAATAGGACGTATGACACCTCAGTCCTCCCGTGACCATGGTTGCTGTAAAGTATCCGAAACGTCGGGCTTGTAAAAATCTTAATAAACCGCGATAAAATCCGTAAAAAATTGTTTTATTATAACATTAGGTACTTGTTTTTTTTTTCTGATAACTATTTTAACTTGGCCTATCACGGGTTTACGGCTTGACGTCGATTTACGGGACATCCTGTATATATAATACCCTATAGTATAAAAAGTATGAAATACATTTTCGTTGTCTGGTACCTAACCGTAACACAAGTTCTTCGATAACTTACCACGGGACCAGATAGACGTGGTGTAAAAGCGTCCATAGATATTATTATTATAATTTTATTTATTTACCTTATTTGAGACTAGCTGTTGCCCGCAGCTTCGCCCGCGTTTACTTAGATTTACAGTCGTAGACGGATTGATGATGATTATTTTTATAGCCTAAGTTACTCCGTAAAACATCTGCTACCTGTCAGTGAAAGTCCCGTCAAAATCGGCCTAGCCGTTTCCAAGTTTAGCCGGAACAAACAGACAGACTAAACAAAAATTGTAAAAAATGCTATTTTGGTATATGTATCGTGTATGCATCCATATGCATTTAATAAAAAGCAGTTATTTTAATATTACAAACAGAAACTCCAATTTTTTTATCTGTGTGTTGACTTAATGTAAGGGCTAATCTGGATCTGATTATTAGACGTTAATGACTGTTATGGTTTATAGTGATTGGCCAGGGAAACTAATATCACGTAAAGTCACAATTTAATTTAAAACTAGGATGTCGGAGGCTCCTTTTAGTCAACATATGCCTGTGCCAGGAGTCACCGCTCTATTTAAAAAAATACTGCAGAAATAACTACTTTACTTTAATACAATATTAAAGTATCTTTAAGTTACTTTACTATTAAATAGTAATGGTATTAATATACAAAAAATAATAATAATAACAAAAACAAAAATAGCTTTACTTCAACTTCTAAGCGCACATACATATGCATACTTATCACATTATTATTATTATTATATATATTATATACAACAGGAAAATTGAAATGTTTATATGCGTGCATTCTGTGTCTCTGTATGAGAGTGTACGAGCGTTTGTGTGTGCGTGTCTAGTCTAGTATAGTAATTAATAATAATAGTTTACTGTTTGAATTATTATTCTAGAAAGTTGAGGTCAAGATATGTATGAGGGTAGTTACGTTTCTTTTGTAATTTTGAAACACCTTATCGTTGATTTAATCCATAAGACAGGATTGCTATAAAATTTTATATCCAAATCAATCACATCCATAGAAATATTAAGAAACATCTGTGATCACATCATAACTCACAAGGAGACATCAGTAGTGTGGTTTCTCGTAGTGAGCTCTGAAGTCTAGAACGTTGCTAATATATTTTTTCATTCCAAGACGTCGATGAAATAGCAAAACACGCAAAACTTTCAAATATGCTAGAGCAGCGTTTCCCAAACTTTGTTCTGCTATGGCCCGCTAAATTTCGTACAATCCCATTCGTGACCAGCTCAAGTTTTTGAGCTGGTCACGTATACATTTAAAATTAAAATACATTTATTGCAAATATAAGTATTATACTTATATTTGCAATAAATGTATTTTTACAATATTTAATTACAATAATACAGTTATTAGTGAGAAGTATAAAGCTTTCTGTCTCGTCAGTCAAACTCTCTGTGATTTAAAACAAGGATGCAATGGTGCGACCCGTTAATTTTTATTCGTGGTCCGGTACCGGATGACCTAGTGTAGGCTGACTCACTTTTTAGTCAAATTCATCATTATCTACTTGTTATTGCCCTCTGCTGAACATAAGCCTCCTTTTTTCTTCCAATCTCCTCTGTCCCTTGCCTGTCTCACCTGTTTTGCCCACCAGTTTTCCCATGTCATCAGTTCATCTCGCCATAGGACGTCCTGGTCATCTCCGAACCAGTCTAGGCAGGTGTCCTGACCAACTCCATATAAACTCCGCGACGTCTTTGACCTTCGTACGATGTGGGACCTTGATATTGCGTTACTTGTAATAATATTGTTTTACTCAAATTGCGGGTAGTCAAATAATTTACCCGTTCAAAATTTCCCCAGATTGTACATCATAATTACAACTTCTTAAAGGTGTGATGTTGAATACAAAACGCAGATGCCGATCCGTATTCCGTACCTACACTCGGTAACTATTCAAGGAACAGTTTACTGCAATTACATCGTTATGCTCACATCGTCTGTCCGTACATTTATCACAATAACATGCGTCTCAGTTCTCTCCCCGGTCGCAACTACAATGGATGTACACACGTTTGGATCCTTATAATTTGGTTGTGTTTTTGTGCTGTGATGTAAATGTGCCTGGTTTTTTGTCCCATTTATTAATATGTCCTCGGTCACGTCGAATTCTAGCATGCGCAGCGTCTACAGGGCGGCGATTGGCGTGCGACGTGGTTTCAAGTCGTTTCGATATACGGTACTTGACTTCAAATATATTCTTACTTTATTTCATTCAACACGCATTCCTTTTGTACGAAATCTCACAACGTCTTTAACAACAAGGAAATGCCGATTTTGTCATTAAGTACCAATTAGTTGATGGATTGAAAATCTTCATATTTCATATCTCCTTCGATATTTAGGCACAGCCACCATCTTGCCGTGTTATCTCGCCCCATTAACTCTTTTGATTACTTTTATTTTTGATTTCTTTTTATTTAACATCTAATATCATAAGTTTCAAGGTATATAATATTTTCTACCTCAAAGTTTCAAGGCATGTCTTAGAAACTGTCAAAACTTCAGGCGCCATTTTCTTTCAACTCTTTTATTGTGAACTTCATATTTGGGAAGGGTTCTTAGCAATAGTATTTTCTTTCTTTTTATAATGCAAATCAGTAGACAAGCGACGATATTAATTCAAACTTCAACGTTGACCATAAACAATGAGTCAAGGGGAGGGACTCATAGTGTCAGACCTATGTGACTCATTCATATCATTCATGTGTGCTACCTAGATTATACCTTAACACTAGTCCTAAGTGGGTTATAACTATACATTTATCTATTACGCACTTCAGTTTCTACTTCATTAAATACGTATGTCTTCAAGTGCAGATGTGTTACATGTATTGCACATGTATGTTCAACATTTTCTCCGTGCACTGCTGGACATAGACGCCAATGAACGCCAAAACGGAAGCTCCCCATGCTCATCAAGACCGTTCACTGGACTTAGATCTTGTTTCTGTTTAGTTGGAATTCGACTGTCATTTCATCATCATCCTGAGCCTTTATCCGCCCACTGATAAACATAAGCCTAATTCAATGAACGCCAAGACGGCCGATCTTTACATTTACTTAGATTTATTTCTTTGATCAACACATTACTAAATTATGTTTTACTTTGATGAACGAAATCTATTTTTATCTACATGGTTATCATTATAATGTATAATATCCTCTAAATTTAATGTTACTCCTAATAAAGCCAGCTTTTCTAAATTAGCTTGCAAACGATGAATGAATGTTTATTGGAATATCTAACTAAGTTCTATTAGTAGTTTCTGTCAAGTCCTAACTAACATCAATATTCTGTATCTCCTAGTAAGAGGTAGTGCCATGCTGCTTTGCAGCTAAATCGGTTCGGCACGACCGGGGTATTAGGTACCTCTCGCTCACATAACACCGGCGTCAAGTGACAGCTATGCTGTCGCGTTTCATGCGGTTTATGGGTTCCCGGTGGCCTATTGGGATGAGAAAAGGAGGGCGACGCATCTGCATATTCTCTGGTTGTGCGGATGTGTATGGGCGTCGATAGTCACCAAAACGATTCGACTGCTCGTTTGTCCTCAAAAAAATCTCACTATTTTCCACACACAATCAAGTCTGATTGTAAAAATATTTTCTTTGCTGACTCTTTATAATTTTTATTGCCTAGGTACTCGTAATACTATTTTAATGAATTTACTACGAAATTTTACCGTTTTCTTAAATCATCATCATTCATCATCATCAGCCAGTCCACTGCTGAACATAGGCCTCCTTCAATGAACGCCAAGATGACCGATCCCTTGCCACTCGCATCCAACTTAGCTTACTCTGCTTCATTGTTATCGAATTTATAACCATATATATTATTATATTATATCGAATGTTCTACTTTTACCCTTGTTTAAATGTTCCAAATATAGTACCGGAGGGATGGTTGCGCTGTGCCGCGCTCCCGTCTGCTTGGGTACCACCATCCTGTTTGTTTATCCCGTGAAACAGCTTTGCTGTGTCTCACAGAAGGGCAAAAGAGCATATATTACTAATACATATTCTCTTCAGTCAAGGCCAACTGTGGTGCCAGCGAATCCATTCGACCCGCGCGAGGATGCGGCAGTACTCCGCAAGGCGATGAAAGGTTTCGGCACCGACGAGAAGGCCATCATTCAAGTGCTGACCAGACGCAGCAATGAACAACGCCTGCGTATCGCGTTCGAGTTCAAGACTTTATATGGAAAGGTATGGATGTTTTAATATTTATATAACAGTGTATTTAATGTACACATCTGCAGATATATGCGCTGTATCTACATTGGTTTTGCAGACTTTGGAATACAATCTCAAAGATATAGTTTTCTCATAAAAAGGCAGTATTTTAAACTTAAATCTCAGTCAATTATGAATCATAACCGTATATTAGAATTTAGAAATCTTAAGATATATCTTGCACTGTATTTACAATTTATGTTACGCAGACTAATTACAGTTTCAAAAACATAGTCCTCATCAATAAAAAGGTAATATTATAAACGCGAATCTCAGTCAATTACAAATTATATAAACATAGCTCTGTTTCCCGCGATTTCGCCCGCCACAAAATAAGTTTTAATCAAAGACAAAAAAACCTATTTTCCTCATTTATGGTGCTCCCGAATGAAAAATAATCAAACGCTACTGTTAGTTCAGGAATCGAGAGCGAAGCGCAAATGAACAAAATGTTCAGCTTTAATATTATTATATAAGTAAAGATAAAATATAATAATAAAAATCTTTTATTTCTCAAGCATAAACAGTATAGTAGGTATATTATAGAGAACAACCTTTTAAGCATAACAATGCTTGTGCCAGGTTATCCCGCTCTTCCTTACACTATTAGAATTACTGTCATCATCTGTATAACAAATTAACAGTTATTAAATCTTAAATAACAAAAAACAAAACAAAAGATAAAAAAATCTAACAAATAGGTAATTGAAAATGTTAAAAATAATGATAAAGATAAGAATGCCGCGTGTAGAAGAGAAGACGAAAGAGTATAATATGTACCGTACGAGCAAATTAACTATTGCTAAGGGGTCACAGTTTTGTCCACGCGCCCAATTCATTTTGTATACAAATATCACAATCCGATGTTACACTTACGATTAGCTAACTTTCCTTTAAACTCTTAATACTTATGATACCAATCCATATTAAGATTTATCAAAGTAATAATAAGATTTCTATGTGTAGGTATATAGAGTTGACTCTCTACACATGACTGAAACGTGTTCCACCAGGTTTTTTTTTATTAAAAACAGGTTGTGTGGCATCAGACGGCTTACGAACCAAATTAGTGTACAAATTCGGTTGGAAAGATTGGCCTTGAACAAAAACGTCATTTGTTATTATGGGTTTAGCAAAGAGGCCTTTTTTCAAACATTATTTCTGAATGTGTCCTATGTGTGTGATTTTAATGAAATAGAAGAATTAGAAAGGAAGCTGGTATTCCTTAGTAAAAAATATATAGAAAAACTTAAAATTTAACGCTTATTTTGATAAGAAATCTGTTATTGATTATTACTGAGTAGAGCTGGTTGTAGAATAAGAATAACGGACGCTTGAAAGCGCGTGAGTTGTCTAATGTTTGCTATGCAGTCTCGGAGATTCCGTCTAGTGGAATCCCCGTATGCTAGCTTTCTATGGTCTAATAATTTATTCCTCTATAATATAATATTGTTTTCGGCTTCATGTGGATCGATAATAGAATATTTTTACCTCTAAATCCAATAAAATAAAATTGTTGATCCAAGTCCAATAATTAGGATTATATTATATAATCATATGTAAAATATTTAAAAAATGAATTCACCTTCAAAGAGACTGTTTTAGATTTGGCTCAACAATAGATTTAGAGGTAAAATTTAGGGTATATCCATACTAATATTGTAAATGTAAAACTAGTTTGTCTATTACTTCACCCTTAAAAGCGTTCATAGGATTGAAAATTTGGCAAGGATGTGAACTCATCAATCAATAATCAATCAAACATTGACTGACTAGGTATGTCATGAGCACTATAGACTAGTGCTCATGACGACTGTAAGTCTAAGCTAACGTGGATGAAGTGGTGAGTAACAGCTAGTTGAATATATTTCTACGGGGCGTCCATTAATTTCGTGAGGTTTTCAGGTGGGCGGGTGGAGCAGAATCTAGCCCAAACTCACATGGAGGATAGGGGTATCAACAAATATAACGTATTTTTTCCAACAAGCCAAATCTCACGATAACCTATGGGAGAGGGTAGACGGGTTAAAAAATCGACGCATTTGACTTAAATTCGTTTTCGCATTCGCAAAAGTCTAGTATAAAAGATAAATAAACATTTTCGTATCGCGTGAATTATGAAAGCTACAGCCGAAGGATCGAAAAAAACTAAAATTCAACTGAATGATTTTATTCACTTTCTTATTATTTAATTATTACAATTAATATACTTATTAATTAATTTAATATAAAATATAATTCAAGACTGATGGATTCGAAGTGTGAATCTAGAGTGCGAGATGATCGGGGAGCATGTCGAGACGAGGGGACAAACGTGGGGGTCTGCAATGCGCTGACACGGTGCTTCTCACGATGTAGGTGCTGATGACGGCCGCTTGCTGTGTGGTTGGTTTCTCGGGAACGAGATGCTGTGTGGGAGGTTTACACGGGACGGAGATACGTAACTCCTCCCTCCCTAAGAGAAGCAACTATTTCAGGACTTTCAATGAAAAAGTTGCTGGAAAGTTTTCTGGTTCTATTGTTTTTTCTTCAAGAGGAGGACGATGGTCTTCTACTTCCTTTTGATCTTCTCTCTGGTGTTTCTTAAATTTCTTTCGTAGGAATATAACAGCTAGTAGTGCTCCTGTACATAATAGTATACCATAAAAGGGGATTGTGGTATGATATAGTGAGGGTTGTTCTATTGTGCCCTTAACTATGACAGGGGTTTGCTGCATAATTCTCCCATGTATCTGATGTAATTCTTGAAGCTGGATTGATTTAAAATTTAATTTAAAATGTGATTCTAGTTTCGAGTAATTTCCTAGACGAGCGTCCAATGTCATAATTTTCATGGGTTGGCCCTTAACTTTATTATTAATATTCCTTATGGTTAATTCAGGCGTCTTGATATAGCAATTTTGTTGTATAATGGCTAAGTAGCTTCCGTTAAGTATGTTGAAGTTATCTTGGCCGCAATTAGTATGAACTTTTGTTGGGATAGGAAAATGCAATGTATAATGCTGATTGTCCAATTCTTCCATAACTTCAGTTGAAAATGAGACAAGGGTTTGTTCGCAGAATGGATTCAGTGATTGATTTTTAATAATTTCTTGTATGCAGTTAGAAGATGTTTTAATACGTTGATTGTGGTTTTCGTCACATAAGTATTCGCTATTTGCCTTCGGGCATTCTGCCTCTATGTACACGTAAGAATTACTGTATGTTGCTATGAAAGGAGAAGGAGGTATAATAATCTGACTATGCTTATCTGGCACTATTGCTAATTTGTATAAACCATACATATCTTGGGAAACGATAGGAAATTTGAAAACAATAACTATTCTATTCTGAGAGAAGTAAGAACCTGATTTTATTATATTGTAGTATTCCCTAAGGTCCCATTCTAAAATATGTTCCTTATTATAAAGTAATCTTAGCTTATCTAACATATTATCTAATATTTCTATATTTAACATTGAGTGATGTGTGCTTGATGCACTAGTAAAAACTATAATATCCTCTAACCTATATAATTCGTACAGTATGTCGTCTACATTTTCAGTTATAATTGTTAATAATTGAGCAAACTTCGTATATTTTACGAAATTAATATCCTCGTCATTTAATAATGTATGTAGAGTCTTATTTATCTCTTTCTGGTTTTCTAATAGTTGTGAAGAGATAAGCATATGCTGTGACATCCATTCTTTACTAAGCGAAAGGTGATCGTTAAATTTTTTAATGGACTGTTCCTGGTTAGTTTCTAATTTTCTAATGGCAATGTCATATTTTTCGGCATCTCTATAGTCTAAATTACCAGTTATACTTTTGATAACAGAGCCCAATCCATCTATCAAACCTCTCTTGAAACGATTAGTTTGTAGACTCTTTAGTTGCTCCGATGCTTTAACTAATTTAGCCACTAAATATTCTATTTGAATTTCATAAATGCTGTAAGTCTCATTCGTAAGTTTAAATTTAATATCAGTTATTTGCTGTTCTACTATAGATATTTTATTTTTTATATTTGTTAAGTCAGTGTACTGTAGAAAGGTGTGGTAATGGGTTATGAGTCGCATCGGTCCAAGTCTGAATGTAAGGGAGATGTCTTTGGGTTTGAAGATTTATTTCTATTTTGACTTCTTTTTTCTTGTGGCTAACTGAAAATCCTGATCAGAAGTGCTGGTGGATGGGTGTGGTTGTGTCTCTACAGGTAATTCGATGTGCTCGTGTGAGTGTGAACTATGTATGGTGTGAGGTTCTTCATTGGTGTACTCCGGCAGATGATCGTATTGAACGTAATAAGGGTAGTGATCATTATAGTTTGTATCGTAATAATTAAAATCTTGGTATTGGTCGTTGTCATAGTAATAGTCATAGTCGTAACATTCATTTAGGTTTAAGTCACGAGTTTTAAAATAGTTAGAAGGTGGTGGGTTCCCAAATTTACGCCAATCATGTCCTGATGGTGGTAACGGTTTGGTGACATAATGGCTGACACCGCTCATCGGTCTAGGGGTTGACTGTAAGTGTTTTTGTGTTGGTGCCATGAAATTATTATTTGTGGTATTGTGTCCTGGTTGTGATCGGAATATTTGTTGTGTACGCGTGGGCATACGGAAATGGGGATGAGGTTGGCTCATCGGATTAAATTTAAAATTATAAGGTTGCATCGGCGCTGCCACGTGAGGGCGCTGCCAGTTGTTAGTAGACACATTAAATGGCTTAAAACTAGGTACATTCGAATTAATAAAATGATTAGTCAAGTTTGGTTTATGTGCTGGCGGTGGCTTAGTTAAAGTATCGTTTCGATTTTGTAAATAAGTTATATTCATCTCCTCTTGGACAAATTCCAACGCCTTTTCAATACTATCTGGTCTCATGCACCTGATGCGTGAGCCCAGTGGTTCTTTAAGACCGCGAATGTAAGTTTTTAACGTTAGCTTTTTATATAAGTCTCTTTTAGCCTCTATTGTAGTTGATATGGTTTCGTGTAATGACACATACGTCATTATTGTACTAAAAAGCGTCTGGCATTGGTCATAGAACTCCTGAGGTGTGTTAGATGCCTGAGTCTGCATGGACAAGTCGTTATATAGAGCTGTCTCATCTCTTTGATCTGAAAAATTATTCACTAGCGTAGATCTTATGCCTAACCAGCTATCCGGTAATCCATTGGAATTTATGGTGCGCGCCGCATTACCGGTGATTTTATTTAAGATCCCATTTATTAATGTGAGGTTAGCGAGTTCATGCTCATCACCCTCATTTAAATATTCTAATGCTATCTTATCACATAATTTAATAAACCTAGTCAAAATGTGGGGATTCCCATCAAAGTCTGGGACCACCCGTAAGGCCCTATGGATTCTCTCTATTTGTTGATCCATAGTACTATTATTTAAATCCCTACGTAAATCTAATGCACTGCTTCTCATCAGCGATCGAGGCGAAACAGTGTTATACCTATTACTCTTAGGATGAAAAATTTTGCTAGTTTTAATTAACAAAAATAATATTTAAAATAATATTTAAAATCTTAAAATAAGGAATAGTAATATAGCCCTAATCTAAACTACGGGAAGCAACACATACAGATAATTCGGCAGTGTACTTACAGTAACATTGATGTGACAATTCTAGTTCTCTCGGCGTATCGATGGCTGGATACTCCTCCGGCAGTAGTTCTCGTTCTTTGTGATACCCGGCGAGGCTATCGAAGCCCTCAAGCCACGGAGGTATTTCCAGTAGAAATTATATTTATCCGGACCGACCCGGGTATCTTTATATCCGACCCGACTGCGCCAATTATGAAAGCTACAGCCGAAGGATCGAAAAAAACTAAAATTCAACTGAATGATTTTATTCACTTTCTTATTATTTAATTATTACAATTAATATACTTATTAATTAATTTAATATAAAATATAATTCAAGACTGATGGATTCGAAGTGTGAATCAAGAGTGCGAGATGATCGGGGAGCATGTCGAGACGAGGGGACAAACGTGGGGGTCTGCAATGCGCTGACACGGTGCTTCTCACGATGTAGGTGCTGATGACGGCCGCTTGCTGTGTGGTTGGTTTCTCGGGAACGAGATGCTGTGTGGGAGGTTTACACGGGACGGAGATACGTAACTCGTGTGTATTTGTGGGCGTTGTTGTGCCGACCTCTACTGCCGCGCCCTCGGTAGTGTTATTGTTTTGTTGCTTGTCGTCAAGCGTCAATTGCATAATATACTCTTTGATATTGATAATATAAGGGCATATTCAATAATACCGACTTTTACTAAAGTTAATACGGGAAAGAGAGATTTGTGACCATTATTTTTTCAGATTCTTTGTCAGGGGTAGCTACCGTCATATCACAGTATCTATGATAAGGAGCCCGCGAGATATACGGACCGAAATATGTCAAAATAAAAGACAAAAATCTTTTGATTTTGCATCATCAGTGGTGGAACTACCGGGAGTTTTGAGACAGCCAGCCCGGAGCAAGTACGCCACTGTCCCTTGATGAACCAAAACATGCCATATTCGGTAAAGATTGTGCGATAACTCGAAGCGTAATTGCTTTAGGAATTAAGAGATAAATGGTTGCTATGCTCTCGCGCGAGGGTTTCGCTACTCTAAACGGTATTGTTTTAATTGAAGCTTGATTGTATTTAACGACGGTCTCTCAAAACTAGCAATGGTTGCTTGTACTTGTACAATCTTTATGTTCGTTGTGTCATGTGTTGATTAAGACCGGCCGCATATTATAAGAATTTTTCTGATCAGAAAATTTCTGACAGCCGCCGGACACACTCTTCTCATATGTTTTGTTGTAGACCCCGCATACTATCAGAATAATTCTGACGTGTCTGACGTCCGCGTCTATAAGTCTCGGATGCTATCGATCGGACGGCAGAATTCTGATCAGAAAAAATCTTATAATATGAGGTCGGCCTAATACTAATCATGACTACCTACGTCATTTCCTTCGTGACAGTTATCAGGGTTCGCTTCATGGACCATAGTGCCTGAAAATAAATGATTTATTATTATTAGCTAGGTACATGGTTATAGGAAATAAATATATTCAATAACATAGCACTCTTTACGTTTTTTGAGCTGTAGTTAGGTAATAATGTTCGAGATTAAGACAACTAACTTAACTAAGGGAGAAGCTCGTGGATGAGTAATAACAATCGCACGGATCGATCCATCAGGTTAAGTTTCGCTTGCCGGGGTATGTCCGTGGATGGGGTACCATCTTTACATACAGAGACTCCTCCGTGTCTCGGAAAGCATGTTAAGCCGTTTGTCCCAGCTGTCATTCGTGGATCGAAGAACGTCGTCGTCAGAAGCCCAAAAGTCTGACAACCAGTCTTACCACGGAGTATCATATTACCCAGTTACTGGGTTGTGGAGGTATCCAGCTGCATCCGGTTAGACTGGAAGCCGGCCCCAACATAGTTGGGAAAAGGCTAGACAGAAGAAGATTAAGACAACTTTAGTATTGAGCAAATTTTCCAAGAAAAAGATATTTAAAAATGATGCCTATGTAAAACGAAACCAAGAAATATATATACACAAAGCCTATATAACGAAATTCACACCATTGGCTAGTCGCCAAATATCTTAGTAGACACGATCGATTGGGAGCGGAGACGTAAATAATACATGTTTTTGTGTAGATGGAAGGATGTTTGTTATGTGATTTCATAAAATATTTAGCAGAACTATTGTGTTCGTATTCTAAAATAAAATATTTAATATAATTTTGCAGTTTACGCTGTTACTTTCGCGTATAATTGTTTTTTTAATTTAGTTAATAGCGGTCCCAGCAGAAGTCGTCCCGTACAAAATATTTTTTTGTTCTCCGAATTGTGAATCTAAACTTCTGAACACACACAAAAAAGACAAGCAGTCTTATGGACTGCTGATAGAAGTGAAAATTATAATTTGGAATTATTAATATATTATCATATTGAAAGTGTTCGGTGACGATGTCGTGAGTTCCATGATTCTGTTCATCCAAACAGTGCTCAACGCGCCTACAGAAGTTTTCACTTAAAAATCAGGAGAATTATGTATGTAAAGATTTGTAAGGGATTACCTACGTAAAATGAGTCGTTCGTTAGTATAAGTCCGTTTATATGAAATTAAAGTCTAAAATTTAATATAATTCTGAAGTCTACGCAGCTATTTTAATTTTATTGCATTTGTTCATTTACAAATATGTACATACTAATCGTAAATAATTATTTGTATTTATAGCCTTTTTGTATTTTTTAATTAGTTATTGATTACGATCCCTCGGGATCATACGCCATAACTTAAATACCTTCAAATTTATGAATTGCTAGCACGCACGGCCTCCGTCTACGATTAAATATGCGCTTCTTGAACGAAAGACAAACGCTGTAATGTTCGATATCTCAATTTTATTTCCATACAAAAGCTTTAGATTTATGAAAATCTTATCTTTTCGAAGTGAAACTTCTTTGCGCGCATGAGGGTAAAAGTTTTACGGATGAAACGTCACGAAAATGTGCAAATTTTTGTCCAAGAAAAGGGAGAGAGTGAGTGAAACCGATTGAGAGAGAGTGAGAAAGGGCGAATGTAGCATGAAACACATAGCCATGGAGCGAGAGTAGGGAGCAAGTGAATGAGAAAGATGGAGAGAGAGAGTGAGATAGAGCTAACGTCGCATCGCAAGTCTCGGTTTAAAGCTTCAGATTAGTATAAAATATATAAACGAGATTTAAAAATTAGTTTGACAAATAAGTTTCACTTCTGACGTGTGTACTTTGTATGCATGCGCTTTTATTTTTATTATAAGCAGTAAAGTAAGTAACATCTAAATCTTAGTTCCAACTGTAATTATAATAAGGAATAATGTTGGCATGTAATGTGAGGATATTTTACCTCAGACGTTGGAGACAAACATTTAATATAAAATTTTTCCTAACGCAACTTATCTTGTATATCTACACGATGGACAATATTAGGTATTCACTTGTTGCCTAATAATGAGTACAGAAAGTTTTGTTAGCTAGATGAAATTTTTGATGAAGCTGTTTAGTAGAAAATATATTATATTTAAGCTGTTGACGTTCACTGCTAATTGCTAAACATGTTTCAATGAATTCCTAAACCGCCAATTCTAAAACTTGTATTCTCGCTCAGTTTATCTCTACGACCTACGTAGAATATAATAAGTCTAATATTTATAAGTCTAAGTGCCAAACAGGGTTTTTATATGTTAGTTGGATAGGCAAACTGGCAAACGTACCACCTGATGGTAAGTGGTCGACGTCGCCCATGAACATAAACTAGTTTACCTGGAACGAACCCAGGCAACTTACTTATGTTTTGCTTATCCTGAGACATAAGATGTTAAGTCTCGGTGCCAGTAATTACACTGCCTGTCTTGCCCTTCTCTCCGAAACACAACAAAGCTGTTTCACGGGAGAAACAAGCAAGATGGTGGTACCCATGCAGCCGGGAGCGCGGCATAGCGCGTCCTTCCCACCGGTCCATAATTGTTACAGAATTTATTAAAAATACCACCTTTGTACATTATAGTTTTGTTCTAAAAGTACTAAATACTGAGCAATTGCGCTCTTTCATCATTGCAGGTACCTACTCAAAATCATTTGATCTTTATTCAGATTGTTCTTTTAGGACTGTCTTATCCTTTGGCGATTCTTCTGAACTTTTTAAGCGCAATATATACAAGCTGTTAGGATGTTTTTATTTAAAAGTGAAACATCTTTTGGGGCGCATTGACAGTAAAATTGGGACGAATGCCGTGACGACTAACGGCATGATCCTATCATGTCGTGATGATCTATGTCGCCGCTCTCGACTACTTTGAGTACGCGCGCATGTGGGATATGTCATATTTATCTATTTTATTCTTTAGATTTTAATTAATTATTAATTCTAATAACATATCTACATGTCCTGCGACGGCCGTTTTTTTAACGTATATGTGGATTTGTGAATGAAGTTTTATGCTCTATATAATAAATGTACTAATTCCTCCCGTCTGCCACAGGATCTCGTGTCAGACCTGAAGAGCGAGACGAGCGGCAACTTCGAGGACCTGCTGGTGGCGCTTATGACGCCGCTGCCCCAGTTCTACGCCAAGGAGCTGCACGATGCGACCGCCGGCATCGGCACCGACGAGGACGTGCTCATCGAGGTCATGTGCACCATGTCCAACCACGAGATACACATCATAAAGCAGGCGTACACCGCAAGTGAGTTTTATCATTATCGACCCTCCACCATCAAATGTATTGTGTGGGGTTCACCAATGCTGGCTGATTAACTTCACTGATCTGAAGGTGTTTGGGAGACATGAATGATGAGACTTTAAATGAGTATACTTTTTTTTTCTTTTACGCCAGTAAATCCTCTGAGACATCCCGCGGGGGAGTGGGTCTCTCCGAAAGGTGGTAAAGTGGACGCAGCTCTACTCACTAAAACCCGGCGAGTGCCACCAATGCCGCCTTTGGTGAGGTGCCCCGGATCTAATGAGCAAACAGGGCACTTCGATGGCTAGTCAGTGCCTCAAGGGACCGACGCCACCTCCACAGAGTGGTTGCCCCGCACCACAGAACAACCCCTCCCAACGTCGGGACAGTACAATGGGGTGAGGTTCCCATCCTCGCCCCTTGTCCCTCTGCTCTTTTGTTTCCTCTTATAAGAGGGGTACAAAGAGCAGCTCCCTCGGCCCAATTTGCTTCGCCCAAGGTCCTGGGCACACCTTAGGCTACTGAGTCCCACCGCTACGACAAGGCTTGAACCATGGTGGGGACATACACAAACCTTTATCAACGTGTGTTAGTACGTTAAATGAAAAGAAACCCATAAAAGCATATCTTTATACCTATATAATTCTTTTGTACGTGTGTATGTAACTGAACTCCTCCTAAACGGCTGGACCGATTTTGATAAAAAATTGTGTATGTTCAAATGGATTAAAGAAGCTAACGTCTATCAGGTCCCCTAGTTAATTATTAATATTAAAAATACATTGTGACAGATATGGCACATGATAATGATGAATGTCTGTTATGGACAGGATTCGAACTTACAACCTGTATAATGTTATTTTACGAAATTAATAACCGTTACTTAATGTTTAACATGAACTCTTCAAATCATTATATAGGAGGAGCGTATATTTGAATTATCACGAAGCTTCCTTCATCGCTCAATGAGATGTTAAGTAAATAAGGGAAGGATATCACCAATGATATGCATTGTGGAAATTGCTGTGAATCCACATTCTGGGATTGTGGAACATCCTCCGTTGATGAGGTGTATCCGCCCATTCGTAGCCTTTAAATAATATCGTGTTACAGGCAACTGCTTAGTAGCCTCGTGTTAAATTAAATTCCTATTTCTGTGAATATCAGGAATCATGACTTGCTTTCAAATTCACTATGAACTCGGGCAGGATTTTTTTTTGAAGTGAAAACCTCTTTTAGCGCGGTACGCATATTTTTAGATGAGATAAAATCTCTGAACTTGCGACACCGTACGCGAAATGCTGGAGACGCAGTTTGACGTTTATATGACGTAGACTCGCGACACCGCACGCGAAACGCTGGAGACGCGATTTGACGTTTATATGACGTAGACTCGCGACACCGCACGCGAGCCGCTGGAGACTTAGTTTGACGTTTGATTTATTTATATGAGATTATGCAATATTTCTTTTGCAAATTGTGTTGCTTCTAAATTATTCGGAGGAACTTATAGGTATTCGTTTAGGTTATAGGTATTTGAATTTAATTGTTTAGTTTTCACTTCTATCGGCATGTGACTGGTTGGGTGCTTTTTAAACACATTAGGTATAACACCGGTTGGTTAATAAAATGAAATAATTGCTAATAATCCAGCACAACCGAAACGTTGAAAAAGGTCAAATAAAAAACCTGAAAAGGTTACAAACGAATCATGTTCTGTATCTAAGACTTAAATAAACTGACGTTATCATCATTAACCTTTTCCGTCAATTGCAGGATATTGTTAAAAAAATGAACGAAACCGATTATTTGTAAGAAATTTAATTTAATATGAAACCTCCTCTTTACTCTATATTATATTATGTATTTTTTTCGTTGCCCAGCAGCATTCTCTCTTGATTTGAGAGATGCTCTTGTCGGTGGAGTAATTGCTAATTCTTTCTTCTCTCCGCCAATACAATCACTTCCTCACACGATACGACCCCGTACCATTCACTTTGATCTGCTCTATATAAATAGCATAATTGTTCTTAAAAAGGCATTATATTTGTCAGCTTGTAAATTTAGACAAATACGGGGCACCTCGACGGTTGTGGCCCGTGGTAAGTTGCGCGGATGTTTTGGATCAACCGCTCAACCAATCCGCTACACCAATCCGCTACTCAGAAAATAGTTTAAAAAAGATTCTGGGCTCGAGGCGATAAATTAAGATAAAAGAGAAAAAATAGAGGTGTCAAGGGACACCCGAATGGAACGAAGTTCCTTTCGATTAATTAGAGAAGGAATTGTAATAAAAAAAGGAAAGTAATTATTCGGGTAGGTATACATTTTTTATGATTTTTTATCGATAAAAATCAGAGCATCTCCTGGCGTAAAATAATAAAAAAAAAAACAAAAAAAAGTTACCGAGATGGGATGAGTGGGATTTGAACCGGGGGTTTTTACTAAGCAGCCCCAATAGTGTAATAAAAATAGCTACCGCCGCAGTAATGTGTCAGTCAAAAAGTCGCACGGCTTACAACTAGCAAAAAGTGTCGTTACAACTTTTCGTCTTAATTTTTTTCCGTCTAGCCCCCTTTCGCAACGCGCGATAAGGAACTACGTTCCAATAAAACAAAAACAATTTTAACTAAAAATATATATCAGTCGTAAATTAGCAGTCAGGACACGCTCGTCATGTTATATAGAGAAAGCGGCCTTGTTGTGGCCTTGTTCCAATGCCAACTTAGCAATGGCGTGGCCTGGGTTTACTCTATATTATTAATCAACTCTATGGCAATAGTTGTGCATCATGTATTTTATTCAATGTTGTTTTTGATATTAGCTCGATAAGCAGACGAGCCACATGGTAAGCGTTGCGATGCTAAACAGGTTAACCCAATAGTAGCACAGGCTACTCATTAATCCCCACCATGGTTCAGGCCTTGATGTGGCGGTGGGGCTCAGTAGCCCAGGGTCAGCCGCTGCACCTTGGGCGACCTTAATTGAGCCGAGGGGGGTCTTTGTAACCCTCTTATAAGAAGAGGGCACAAAAGAGCAAGCGGCAAGGGGCGAGGATGGGAATCTCACGCCATTGTACTGTCCCGACGTTGGGAGGGGTTGTTCTGTGGTGCGGGACAACCTCTCGGTGGAGATGGCGTCGGTCCCCTGAGGGATTGACTAGCCGTCGAGATGCCCTGTTTGCTCAACAGATCCGGGGCACCTCACCAAAGGCGGCATTGGTGGCACTCGCCGGGTTTTAATGGGAAGAGCTGCGTCCACTTACCAGCTGTCGGGCGCAGCGTGTCCCACATACCCGCCTGGGGAGACCCACTCCCCCGCGGGATGGCTCAGAGCATTTCCCGGCGTTATAGAAAAAAAAGGCAACTCATTAATACTATCCTGAGACGTAAGACAAGTTTCGAAGCCAGTAATTACACTGTTTGCCTTTCTTCATGAATCACGGGGAAGCTGTTTGAGGAAAGAAGTATCAGGATGGTGTAAGACCGACGGGACCGTTACACGGCATCTCTTCACCGTCATGAAGTAGCTTATCAAACGGCAATTGAATCTTTTACCGGTTCCAAGACGACTTCTGAGAAGAAACTAACATACCCCCAAATACTCGAAGGAACCTCAAATTTAAGACGTACTTAAACTCATGCTACGACGTGTCAGATTCAAAGAAAAAAGAGGGACAACACGAGTTTAAGTACGTCTTAAATTTGAGATTCGTTTGAGTATTTGGGGGTTAGCCTTCCAACGACACATTATAATATTATGGTCCAAAACACTGAATCAACATATTTTTTTAAAGGCATGGTTACATGGTTATTATCACTTCTAAAACGCTTTAAAATGGCGTATTTAACGTGTTTTTAGTTTCGAATGGTTTTTATGTCATATGGAGGCAACCGAGCAGTCGAAGCCTTACGGTGATTACCAACGCCCATAGATATCCCTACAACCAAAAGTTATGCAGATGCGTTGCACTTCTTTTACCTATCCCCCCAATGGCCCACCGGAAACACAAACAGCACTAAACTCGACAGAATAGCTATCTCTTGACATCGGTGTTATGTGAGCGAGTGGTACCACCCCGGTCGTGCTCAATTCGACTGCAAAACATGACACTACCTCTTACTTCTTGTTCACGTAATGTTAAATATCTAGTTATAAATAGTTTTAGTAGTCCCTATTAATGTCCCCAAAAGACGGACTGTTAGAAGTATTTTTGCTTGCGGTCAGCCGCGCGGCAACCGCTTAGTGGATATGAGGACTTACTGTTAGTTCATTTAATAGTTTCATTTAATATTTAATTCAATAGTTCATTCAAGTAAAAAATAATAGCAAAACACTTGGTTATTCGGTTTTTTCTGGTAATCGGGTCGTAGGTTATCAAGTATCCTTGACTGCGGGTTTGTCCGTTAAAAAAACAGCACGTCAAAAATATTTTTGTTGTGCAACATTCTGCCAATGTCAAGTATATATATAATAAAAAACGTTGAAAGGCTAGATTAATATAAATATTATTACTTTCGGATAGTGTTCTTCAGTAAACATAATATGTTGTCATAGATATATTATACGATTAATTATGTACCTATTTTTTATATACATATATATATTTTTTCTTTTCTTTCTCCTTTCTAATTTTTTTTGTGCTGTGTAATCGTGTCGTGGCTTCACTGAATGGCCTCAACGGAAGACCAGTGCTGGAATGGTAATTCCAGCAAACACTGAGTTGAGGCCGTTTTGTGTTACTACAAGTTTTGTTATTAATTAAAAAATTAAATATTAATTGTGTGTCTTATAAGTATGTAGTTTCACAAATAAATTTTTCTTTCTTTCTTTCTTTCTTTCATTTTCCTTTTTTAATAATAATTGGGCTATTCCAGAGATTATGTTCAATTTTTCATTTTATTATCAGTATATTATACGTTTACTACAATGAAACAACTTTTTATTATTATACTTATTTAAAATAAAAGCGCTCATTACTAAAGTGTATTTTTAATGATTTTGTAAGGCTAAGGATATAGGTGGGTTTGTCATGCCAAAACAAAAAAAAACTTTTCTATACTGGATGGGCCAAACACAAAGCTTGGCTTTTTTTGAGTATAGTTGGTAGACGATCATACAATATATGATGACAGGTGATGATAGTGAGATGATGTTGTTACAGTGTACGGAACCCTGCTGGAGGATGACCTGAGAGGTGACACGTCTGGGAACTTCAAGCGGCTGATGACGTCGTTGAGCATGGTAATGTGTGGTTATATAGTGTATATGTAATATATAGTCAGTTATATTACATTATATAGGAGGGATACATTATTCCTTAGAGGCCATCCATAAATTATGTCACACGAATTTCATGATTTTTGACCCCTCCCTCGTTCTTGTCACATTTGTGAGACCCGCCCCTCCCTAGTGTTACGTAACATGTTTTGCTATCTTAATACATAAAGAAATAAAAAATTATGACAGCGGTTCGAAATTAGTTTTATAATTTATTTTATATGTATTGTCTTTTAATTTCGTTTTTTTATTAGTTCACACTTCACAGTGGTCTTGTGATGTCACAAAATATTTAACCCCTTCCAACCCATGTCACACAGTGACACACTTCGTGGACCACCTCCCTCCCCCTTTACGTGTGACGGAATTTATGGGCGGTCCCTTAGACTCGTGAACGAGGCATTCGTAGACGTTGCCAAAACATCGAGCTCCGCGAAATAAAAATATCGTCTGCTTACTGGTCAAACATGATAAGTGCACATTTTGTCAAAAATGAGTTATAAATGCAGATATACGTAATTTTTGACGCTCTATCTACTGGTAAAATCAAATAAATGCTAGGACTGTTATAACGCATAGAATCTGAAATTAAAAATACGCTAAATGGCAATATAATCTAAAATAATTCTATTCAACAAAAGTAAATAAACTTATTACTGAATTCGAGCTGAACAAATGCAAGTAAGAAAAGATATGTAATCTTATTTTTTTTTATTTGAAGTTGGGTATTTATTTAAGTATGAAGTTTGTGGTAAGGTCAAATATTATAAACTCATTTATTTCATATTCTTCGGTAAAAGTTACAGGTAAAGAGATATAAATGTATTTAACATATTATTTTAAAACTCCATTATAGAAAAAAGTATTTATTATTTACTGGTAAAATATGATATATGCACATATCATTCTTTCCCAGTACTTCAAAACACGCATTTCCTGCAAATAGACGTATTGCTAAGTGTAATAAATGCATTTAAAACTTTTGACCTGTAGGAACTTCACTTAGCTTCCGTGTTTATTATGGTAATCTGCAGTGACACGTGCGTACGCGCATGCGGGAATTAAAAACTTTATAGTTAATTATAGTGATTTCGACTTTATTTGAATCTGAAAACATGAATTTTAGAGGCAAAAGATTAGTATCAATGGTGACTAAAGCTCCGGTAACTCAAGGTAAGTAATATTCCACCGAATTATTCAACATTGAGGTTATTTTTTGCTAATGCGCATAAAATACGTAGGGTAGGTAATATTTTTTTTTTTTAATATTAAGAGAATAAATACCTATTTATTCGGAATAATATATAGTCGGAATACTAAATACTTGTGGCTTACTAGCCGATTTCTTCTCCAGGTAAATGTTGTGAATGAATTAAGTAGGTAGTAGTATTTAATTAAGAAAATTTACGAATGATGTATTATAATAGATGTTTTTAACTTAAAGCAAGTCTATGCTTTTAGGTTTGCTTATGGAAGTATAACATAGGCCTAAAACTTGAGGTACTAGCTACCTTGCTTATACGTTAACTTTTTTGTTTTAGATTTCGACGACGTTGATATGCCTTGTTCATCTATTTCCACTTTTGTTTTGAGTGAGGATGATGTTGATTTGAGAAAAGAGATGGAACGAATGTTCGATAGCGACGATTCTGATAAAGATCCTCACTATCGTCCAGACACAGATCTAATCAAACTGAATGATTTAATGAGTGGACCAGCCGCCAGTTCCAGTACTGTCCAATACAACAGCTTTTTGAGGTTGCTGAGTGATTGGAATGAAGACGATGAAGACGATGACGTAATACAAAGAGACGTGGGTTTAGATTCACGGGCTATTACTCTTAGTATTTTGGACCTACTGTTTAAAAATGTGTTCGATGCTTCTAAAGCTAGACAACGCTGGAAGAAAGCTGATCCATGTAACTGGAAAATAAATGTGGCCAAAAAAAGGCGTTCTGATGGTTTACCTTATAAACTTAAAAACCAGGAGAGGAAAGCGAAGGTTCCGAAGAACATCGACTGCAGCAAATGTTTTTATAAATGTAGCTTACCAAAAGAAGCAAGAGAAATGTTATGCCGACACTATTGGAATTTAAGTTACGTTGAAAAGAAGAATTTCTTATTAAGCAATATACAGGTTGAGCCGCCAAAAAGAGTTCTCGTAGTAAAGGCTAGTAATAAAAAACAACGGAAATTTACAACAAAATGTTTCTTCTATTATGAAGGATCCAGATACCAAGTATGTCAGAAATATTTTTGCTACACTTTAGCAATTTCCCCTAGCGTCATTAATAGTGCCATTGGAAAAAGGAACCAGTGTGGATTGTTCGATGGTGAAGATTTACGGGGAAGAAAAGCACCTCCGAACAAAACGAATGAAGCAGATGTCAATTTTGTCAAGAGGCATATTGACTCTTTTCCTACTATGGAGCCACATTACATACGAAAAACATCAAAACGTTTATACCTAGACGCTTCTTTGTCTATTACGAAAATGTATCAGCTGTATAAGACTAAATGCAATGAACAAAGCGTCACTCCAGTTTCAGAGATAACATACAGACGAATTTTTTGTAACAATTACAACTATAGCTTTTTTGTGCCAAAAAAAGACCAGTGTCTGACGTGTTCAAAATACAAGAAAGCTACACCTGAAGAACAACTTAAAATCAAGAAAGAGTATGATGATCATATGGCACGGAAAGAAGCTTGCAGCGCTGAAAAAAAGAGGGACAAAGAAAGAGCCTCAAAACAGAAAGGTTTTAACTGTCTTACCTTTGATCTTCAAGCAGTATTACAGATTCCAAGCGGCCTAGTGGGCCAGTTGTACTACAGCCGAAAGTTGTGCGTCTACAACTTGTGTATGTATGAAGCTGCTCTACCGAATAACGCTTATTGTTTTACTTGGTCTGAAATAAATGGTAAACGTGGAAGCTCTGAAATCGGGAGTATATTATATCACTTCTTGTTAAAACAAGTTCCACATGAGGTATCTGAAGTGTGCTTTTATTCTGACACATGCGGAGGGCAGAATAGAAATCAATTTGTTACAGCCTTATTGCTTTTCGCCGTTCAAAACATAGAACACTTGAAACAAATTGATCACAAGTTTTTAGAATCCGGTCATAGCTACATGGAAGTAGATAGTATGCACAGTAGTATCGAGACTGCCAAAAAGAACGTAGAAATTTTCTGCATGCCTGATTTCATTTCCATTTTTAAACGCGCTCGAGCTACTAAGACAGTTAATGTTGATGGCGTTAAATACACAAAATTACCGTATCAAACGAAAGAGTTAAAATACAACGATTTTTATGATCTCAAAAAATTAGCTGAAGATACGATGAACAATAAGTCGAAAGACTGTAACGGACAACAGGTCAAGTGGCTAAAAATAAAGAAGATGAGATACCTGAAGGCAGAACCTTCAAAAGTATTTTTTTCTTATGACATGTCAGACGAATTTCTTTTTATAGATGTTTCAGGCAATGCACAGGTTGCAAACAAGTCAAGTAACAGACCAAAAAGGCGTAAAAACAATGAACAATTGCATGAATTCCCACCCCAAGTACAGCTTAAAAAGCTTTATTCTAAGACCTTGCCCATAACTAAACAGAAGAAAAGCGACCTCATGACGTTGTGTCAAAAAGGTGTTATCCCTGAAGAATACCATGGTTGGTTTTCATCTCTATCTGATATTGATAGGCCTGAGAGACTGCCAGAACCCGCAGTTGATGAAGAGTCTGCAGAAGAATAAAAAAGTCATAATGTTGTACCTACTTACCATTATTACTTACCTTTTTAGTTTTGATATCGACACGGTAATAAATGTTGTCTTTTCAGATACTTGGAAGTTGTTTTTTTATTTCACAAACACTTTAAAGGATTTAAACTTAACTGTATGAATAATTTTATAATAAGTACAGAGTTTCTTTTAAATCTTACAGGTAAAATCAAGTAAATACAGAGCTTTCTTCGATTATTCCCTAAATTCATTCTATATGCACATTATTTTAATAGTTAATATTCGAATATTACCAATAACTTCACATTTTCATTAAAATTACTTAAATTTAGTGGCAAATAAAGGTTTTATTTCTATTTTTTTCAATTACAGGTAAAATCAGTTAAGTGCATACCCTTGGTCATTTAATACTAAGTTTTAACAACATTTTCTAAAAGTACTCTTACTTCAGATACACACAAAGAAAGTTGAATATTTTATCTATTAATTGACAATTAAAAAATATATATATTTAAATTAAATTATACTAAAAAATCAATCTGAACTTTCAAACCTCAATATCTCATTTTGGCAAAATGTGCACTTATCATGTTTGACCAGTAAGCAGACGATATAATCCTTTCTAAACTGTTTTATTATTTGATCAACATGGTTTTCCCACACACGCTTGAGGAAGTCAAACGTAATTTTAAAACGAGTATGAGTCATACGGCCTACATAGTATACGAAACAAACGAGTCATTGGACCGGTAATCTTGTGCAATGATGACGTCACGCGATGAGTAAGGTGTGATATTGTCACACATACGTCACAGACTTCTCAAAACAAATGATTTGTACTAGCGGGATGTTGTGACGTTCATTTCTCCTAAATTTATTTCTAGACTTAAACAAGACAGTATTCACTCTTGTATCAATAAGACAGACTCAATTTACTCATATGTTTTCGACGAAGTAATGAGCCAAAAATATAAAAAAAGGTCTTTCTATGAATCATTCAAACAGTTTGCGTTCACACCTATACCATTCACTGTTTAATACAATGAACACCATACACAAATCGTAAAAAAGTCTTTGTCTTAGTTCGTTCGTTACGTTCGTTCATACTTTCGTTCATACATTCGATTAAAAATCTTTGAAGGTGTGTGAAGTTCACGAACCCGCATTTGGCCAGCGCATCGGTTATCTATATATCTACCTAACACCCTCCTCGCCTGATTTCGATCATTCATCATTTCGTCAATGATGATTATGACAATTACGTGAAATGTTCTTTTTTTTTTATTTGTGTAGTATAACACATAACCTTACTTAATAGATTACTATAGTCTGTTTTTTTAACAACTCTCTTGTTTTTCGTTTGATTGATTCTCGTTGCCGGTTGACAATGACCCATCTCACTCTGTCAATATCGAAAATGTGCGAGAGACATACTCAGTAAGTACTCGTTTGTTAAGAAAAACAGACTACATTTTATAACTGTTAGTCTTCTTCTAGGACTAGTTAGCTAGTAGTAGTAATTTGCAAGAAGTAGTGCCATGCTGCATTGCAGCCGAACTGGGTCAACACGACCGGGGTTGGTACTTCTCGCTCACATAACACCGGCGTCAAGTGACAGCTATGCTGTCGCGTTTCGTGCGTTTGTGAGTTTCCGGTGGCCCATTGAGGGGATAGGGAAAAGGAGGGCAACGCGTCTGCATAATCTCTGGTTGTGTATGGTCGTCGATAGTATCCAAAAGGCTTCGACTGCTCGCTTGCCCTCCTATGCTTTAAAAAAAGATCATCGAACATGTGGATTGTAGCAAAATCATTGAACATGTTAATGGCCTTGAAATATGGCAATTCTCATTAGATGCTATATAGGCTATATCATACATATACACTACGGTTTACTACATGTATATGCACGAGGTACATAAATATAAAACCTAAGTTTGACCTCATAACCCTTGGTTCATATCTTTTTCAAAGATTTAGGAAATAACAGTTAAAATATATTAAATTTGGGGACGATAGGAACGCAGTAGTTCTAAAATGGATTCAACATCATCAACTCGTGCCCGTCCAATTTTATATGATAGTTAGACCCATATATGTCTGGCTACTAGACACTAAATTTATCTTTTTTTTTTCAGGGTAACAGAGCAGAGGATTTCCACGTCGATCAAAATAAGGCGAGAGAAGATGCTAGAAGTTTGTTACAAGCAGGTACGTCTAAAGTATTATATAATATGTATATAATAATAATAAATATGTAATGTTATATGCTGGGACAACTTATACACGGCCATCTGATACCAAACTAGAGGCAGAGCCTGTTCTTATGGTGACCAGACAACTGATATATACTTACTTATATATTTCTAAATACATACATATTATAGATAAACTACACCCAGGCACAGAACAAATGATCGTGTTCATCACACAAACATTTGTCCTGGGTGGGGATCGAACCCGACCTTCTGGTTTTGCAGTCAGGGTCACAAACCACTAGACCAACAGGCCAGTCATTAATTAGCTACATCGGAGTTATTTATACCACTTGTTTTTTTTTATTGCCATTGTTGCGTTCTTTATTTTTTATTTATTCTTCAAAATATATGTTCTGTTTTAAAGACAAAGCAAGTAGTTGGGTAACTATTATGAATTATAAAAACTAGTCCCATCGGATAAGTGTCGGTAGCGATTTTAAAATAAAAACATAATTTTACTGGCAGGTGGAACGCACTTGTGCCGCGCTCCCATCTGCTTGGGTACCACCATCCTGCTTGTTACTCCTGTCAAACAGCTTTGCTGTGTTTCGGAGGGACAGGATACGCAGTGTAATTACTGACTCAGAACAACCCCTGCCAACGTCGGGACAGTGCAATGGAGTTAGGTTATTCTAGATCTAGATACAAACCGCGATACAATTCATAAATACTGTTTCACTATAATATCCCATTAACATAAAAAAAAACAGAGCGAAATTCAGTCACAATCGGTACTTATGGGATACTAACATATTTTTGTTATTTTTTTGTAATTTTGTGCATGCACAATAAAGAACAATTATTGATTGATTCTTCTGTTCGCATTCCAGGTGAGCTGCGTCTCGGCACAGACGAGTCGGTATTCAACGCGGTCCTGTGCTCCCGCTCGTTCCCGCAGCTGGCCGCCGTATTCCAAGAGTACCAGTTCCTCACGGGCCACGACATCGATGACGCCATCAAGAGCGAGTTCTCCGGTGACCTTGAGAAGGCCCTGCGTGCGATCGGTGAGTTTTGACCTTCATTGGTGTTGGCCTAGGCCTTGATTATGGACTGAGTTGTAAGAGTATTAAACCATTCATTTGTACCAAGTTGTATTGAATGATACCAATCATAAATGTTTGTTAGTACTTTAAATATGACAACCTACCTGTGGCTCAAAGGTTAGCGCGTTGGCGCTTAAGCCGGAGGTAACGGTTTCAAATCCCGCCAGGGAACAAAAAGTTTTCTGTGTTCCTGGGTCATGGATGTGAATTAAATATGTGTATTATAATATAGTCGCTAAAATGAACAAGGCGCTCTTTGCCCTTTTGTGTTTAGTTATTAATTTATCAAAATATCTATTTAGATTGGCTGGATTATAGTCCGTAATGTCATTGCCATCTTAAAACGAGATGGTATTTTTTTATGTGATCGAGACTTTCTTATAATCTTATATGTCAGAAGTATAATAGCAAAAATATTATATGATAAATAAATGACAATAAATTATGACGTGAGAATAAGTTATACATATTATCTTCTTACTTTACAGACATAATTAAATTATTTCTTTTAAAAGGAAATACTAGAATAATTAAAAAGTTCTTTGTACAGAACATACTTAATATTCATAAATTCAATTCCATTAAAGTATTTTCAGTTATGAAGTAAAGTAAGATTATAAACAAACATTTTGTGTAATTTTAATTATTTTCCACTGATTTGAAAAAAAAAGAATTGTTTTTTTTATTGATAAATATTTCAAGATCTGAAAATGAGTTGTGAAAGATGAAAACGTCCTTCGATTTCCTTAATTTTGCACGCGTTCGAATGTGATAATGGATCTAAATCATTGGGCCTTCGTTTCGGATGTCGGTAACTTTAATAGTCTACAGATTAGATCCATCTTTCTTTATCATTCGTATTATCGCCTAACAACTACCTTGAAGGTCATGGCTATACATGTTGGGATAACTATTTCACCATCATCATCGACCCTTATATGTCCCACTGCTGGGCACGGGTCCCCTCGAAATCAGGCGAGGAAGGAAGGAGGAAGGTTCTAGGTCATAGTTCACCACTGCGCTGGCCCAATACGGGGATCCAACTTCACACACCTTCAAAGATAAATGTGACGTTGGTGCCGGTGATTGTGAGGAAACCTGTGAGCCTGATGAGATTAATAATCATCATCATGGTCGGCTTGGATGGTTTATCTCATCAACGTCAGACCTCAAATAGATTTGTTGTATAAGATAGTATGATAAATTTTATTTATTTAATTAAACACCAACAGCTGAACACAAAACAATTATGTAACTTAATAAATAATCTTATATTAGTGAACATGTCAGTTACAGGAGTTTACATAATAAAACATTTTTATACAAATATTTAATAAAATATAAAATTATGTAAGTAATATATAAACAAACAGATGAATGAACATGAATCAAACACTGATAATAATAATAATAATCCTTTATTTCGGACCATGGATCCATTTATTTGTGTTAGTATTATACAAATGTTCTTATAACCATGTTAGTAAAGAAGCTAATACTTATTTATATGGAGATAAGAACAGTGTCATATTGGACTTTCAAGTTTTCAAGGCATTGTTATATTGTTCGCTGCGTAAAACTAGTCCACAAGCTGCATGTATAGAATGTTTGCGCGTAAGCTCGAAATAGTGTTGTACACTTAACACCGACAGAACATTTAGCAAACCTGCGGGCCAGCATATTGCAACGAAATCCCTCGGCGCTCACGTTCGATGCCGGGATCATCGCTGACATTTTCGTCTACAATATGCCCTAGATATTTAAACTGTGTGACCCTTAATGTCACTGGTGGTACACTATCAGGAGTGAAAGAGCCAGCTTAGATAAGAGATAATATGTTTAATTTTTTATTATAATGTACTATTAAAATTTCCAGTGAAAGTGGTCCGCAACAAGCCGCTGTTCTTCGCGGAGCGGCTGCACAAGTCGATGAAGGGGCTGGGCACCAACGACCGCCAGCTCATCCGCATCATGGTGACTCGCTGCGAGGTCGACCTGGGGGACATCGCGGAAATGTTCAACTCCAAGTACGGAGAGACGCTGCAGAGCTGGATCGAGGTATGGCTTCTTATAAAAACTATAGTTGTTTTTTGTTTTCTTATGTTTACGCCAATTTCACTCATTATAATGAAACAACTTTTACGGATTTTATCGCTGTTCATTAAAAATGTATACGCCCGACGTTTCGGATAAATTACCCGCGGGGAGTGGGTCTCCCCAGACGGGTATGTGGGACTCGCTGCGCCCGAAAGCTGGTAAGTGGACGCAGCTCTACCCACTAAAACCCGGTGAGTGCCACCAATGCCGCGGTGAGGTGCCCCGGATTTAATGAGCAAACAGTCCCTCAAGGGACCGGAGTCACCTAGGAGGACAATTGGGTGAGATTTCCATCCTCGCCTCTTGTCCCCTCTTCCTTCAAGAGGGTATAACGAGCCCTCTTTATCCCCTCAGCGGCTCAATTTGCTTCGCCTAAGGTGCAGCGTCCCACCGCCACGACAAGTCCTGAACCATGGTGGGGGATACTTTACAGTCCTCCCGTGACAATGGTTTCTGTAAAGTATTCGAAACGCTGGGCATGTAAAAGACTACGAACGTCCATTAACGCCCAGGGAAGCGGCTACACTAAGAACATCGAACATAATATAACTGGTATAGAGTACCGCTCTGTAATTTGTGTTTTGAGCTGCGATGCTGCTCCGAACTGCGCTCTGATTGGCCTGATGACATACATACAGATCACTGGTGGGTTGAATTGCTATTACGGCAGTGACAAATCACTGTTTCGTAATTTTATGGCCCACATTACCTACTACTCGATCCGGTTATATGCTCGATGACTAAGAATAACCCGTGTATATCGTCATAACTAGACTCATTATCATCATCATCATCCACATATTTCTGACTGCTGGACAAAGGCATACTTCAATGTATGCCAAGACGGCCGAACGAATGAACACTTAATGAAATGTAAGTTTCTCTTTCAGGGCGACTGTTCCGGCCATTACAAGAAGTGTCTGCTGGGTCTGCTGGGATTGTACTAAACTCAATTTTTTCATGGATGTATATTGAGTGTCTTATATTGCCTCAAAACTCTACAAAAATACTTTATTATGCTTACATTTAAGAATAGAAGTAAGGTACATGGACATATTATGTTCTGTTTTGTGGAATAAGATATATTTTATACAAGAATAAATATATAATATGCTATAATATTGCAAGACAATAGAATTTATTCTAATGATTAAAGTTAGTTTTGGAAATATATTTGAGTAAATAGAGTAACTTGCAAATTTATATTTATTTTCTTACACTCAATAATAGGTTACAAGCTATTGCGGTGTCCAATATTTTTTGTAAAAAAGACACAATTTTAAGCCCAATTGTTTACTTATATTTTTATGAAAAAAGTAGCAAATTTAAATAAGCCCTAGAGCTTTGACCGTTTCGTTACCAAGAATTATCTTTTCTTCTGTTAAGACCTAAAAGAAATACATATTAACAGTTTCATATTTATGTCATTATTAGTAAGTCTGAGGGACTCTTTCTGTTCTGTGACACATCATGACACATATTTCATCTCTATTTACTTCTTCTAAATACTTTGTTTAAACTCTGTATAGAATTAAAAAATAACGTCTTAGGCGCCAAATATAAGATAACTTATAAGTATATATTTTACAGTATCTAATACTACAAAATTGTCCAGTGCCTTAGCGCTTAAATTCCTAAAAAAAGACTACTTTTACGATATATTATAGCCTGACCAGAAATATAAAAACAATCGCCATATTGCGGAAAATTTCGGAACTAATTTTTGTATGGACGATACTATGTGTTGACGTATAAAAGATACAGTGGCGACACCAATGCAGGGTTTATATATTTCTGTTCAGGCTGTAAGGAATATTTTTAATATACAAGAAGCCCCACCATGATATGGATATTTACATTTTACACTCGAATATACCTAGTTTAACTTAAAGTTAAATTATTCTTATTGTATTAAGCTTAAGCTGTACAAATATATTTACTCTAAATTCAAACTTTAAAAATGTTTGAAATGAATATATTATCAGGATCTGCGTTTATTATTATTAAAAAATATATATATATATTCTAATATTTTCATCATGATTTTGAGTATAACCTCCAAATACTCAAACGAATCTCAAATTTAAGACGTACTTAAAGTCATGCTACGACGTGTCAGATTCAAAGAAAAAAGAGGGAGAACACGAGTTTAAGTACGTCTTAAATTTGAGATTCGTTTGAGTATTTGAGTATAAGACTTAAACCAAGCTATCCCTATTCAAATAATGGAAAAACAAGAAAACAATTTCCTTAACAATGTACGTAATAATCCTTAAAAGAAATATCTTTTACATATGAAAATGAAACAATGAGTGAAACTATTATAATTGCTCGGAATGAAAGAAAGATGGCGTCGTTAAACTTGGAGCATAGCGCCATCTGTTATATATTGAGGGAAGCCGGATTGTTGCGTACAATTTACAAAAGAAAATCTCTTATTTTCATAAATAAAATATATATATTTTATGATTAATGGTTATTTGGTTTACATTATTTTTTTACACTATGTGCTTACAATAAGATCTCTGTTTATATATTATATTATTCAAAAGGTCCAGTTATTTAGAATCTCGTACTGTTTAAGAAACAGTTTCAATTTGTTGTTATTAATAATGATTTTTTCTCAATTATTAATATTTGGAAAGTGCTATTTGATGCCAATTTATAATGTTACAAACGATTTAATTCTATACATTGAATGTTGTATTGATGCTTTTAATAAATGTTTTAATTGTAGTCTTTGTGTTTTCTTGTAACAATATAAGCAGATTTTGTGTATTCGTTCACGGAGAAAGGAATAAATAACTCTACCTGGCACAATTCTCACATAGTTGTGATAAGTTTTGTTAGATGGCGCTTTTTAACATAACCATAAAGTTAATATACCCAGCGGAATTTTATTAATTGAAGACATGAGTGGAATGTGGATGAAGATTGAAGGGGTTCTGTAGCATTTTTGAAAATTTTGATTTTTAACATTGAATAAAGGTGGTGTCTATAAACCATATTAGACTTTAAAACTGGTTATTAAGCTTAGTTTTTAGAAATATGATAAAGGAGTTATGTACTAATTAAAAATAATCATGTTGAATGAAAGCGACAAGACAACGACTGTCATTTAAAATTATTCCAATAAATATTACTCTGGCATGTATAAAGAAGCTACTTGCGATGAATGAAGGTGTTATGATCTGTACTTTTTTTTTCTTTAACGCCGGGAAATACTCGGGGGCATCCCGCCTGGGGAGTGGGTCGGGGTTACTAAAACCCGGCGAGTGCCACCAGTGCCGCCTTTGGCGAGGTGCCCCGGATCTGTTAAGCTAACAGGGCACCTCGACGGCTAGTCAGTCCCGCAAGGGTCCGACGCCACCTCCACAGAGGAGTTGTCCCGCACCACCGAACAACCACTCCCACCGTTGGGACAGTACAATGGGATGAGGTTTCCATTCTCGCTTCCTGCCCCCTGCTCTTTTGTCCCCTCTTATAAGAGGGGTACAAAGAGCCCCCTCGGCTCAATTAGCTTCGCCCAAGGTGCTGGGCTCACCCTAGGCTACTGAGCCCCACCGCCACGTCAAGGCCTGAACCATGGTGGGGATGTTCTGTACTTGTCCTTTTCATTCATGTCACATCGTGTCTAATTGTTGATAGGAATAAGTAGGTACATAATATTAGAAGAAAAAAAAACTAATAATTATACAAGAACAGATATACAGTCTGAAAATCCTTCCGCTAGGTATATTGACTTTATGGTAAATCCAGAACATCGTAACTATTATTAGAATATTGTTGGCCAAAACTAAATGTCAAAATATAATATTAATAATAACATAATAATCATTTTTTTCATGTTTTCTCATCATATTGGTATACATAATATTATGTACTTAATTACAATAATTTTACGTTTAAAGTAATTAAAATAACTGCCACAACAGCATAATGTCTCAAATTTAGGTGGGAGGGAAGCACTGTGCCGCGCTCCCGGCTGCATGGGTACCACCATCTTGTTTATTTCTCCCGTGAAACAGCTTTGCTGTGTTTCGGAGAGAAGGGCAAGACAGGCAGTGTAATTACTGGCACCGAGACTTAACATCTTATGTCTCAGGATAGGCAACACATAAATGAGTTGCCTGGGCTCGTTCCAGGTATACTAGTTTATGTTCATGGGCGACGTCGACCACTTAACATCAGGTGGTACGTTTGCCAGTTTGCCTATCCAACTAACATAAAAAAATATATATATATAAAAAAAAAAATTGATCACGAAAGTTTATGGTCTGTTTTCTCAAAATTCATAAATCATTTTTTTCATCATCATCATTCAGTAATCAAAAATTTTATCATATCCCCTTCATCCACTCATGTCTTCAATTATTAATTAATTCCATTAATTTCTATGAATTATTCCGCTAGGTATTTTTTTTTCTTTTACGCCGGGAAATGCTCTGAGGTATCCCGCGGGGGAATTGGGACTCCCCAGGCGGGTATGTGGGACTCGCTGCGCCCGAAAGGTAAGGGGACGCAGCTCTACCCACTATAATCCGGCGAGTGCCACTAATGCTGCCTTTGGTGAGGTGCCCCGGATCTAATGAGCAAACAGGGCACCTCGACGGCTAGTCAGTCCGTCAAGGGACTGACGCCCCGTCCACAAAGGGGTTGTCCCGCACCACAGAACAACCCCTCCCAACCTCGGGACAGTACAATGGGGTGAGGTTCCCATCCTCACCCCTTGTCCCCCTGCTCTTTTGTCCGCTCTTCCTATAAGGTACAAAGATCAGCTCCCTCGGCTCAATTAGCTTCGCCCAAGGTGCTATGTTCACCCTAGACTACAGAGCCCCACCGCCACGACTAGGCTTGAATGGGAATGAATGAGTTGCCTGGGTTAGTTTCAGGAAAACTTGCACGTCTGATTACTTACCTATCCAACAAACGTTAAAAGTAAGTACATAATATTTTCTTATGTTTTAATTTGCAAGTTAATAGACAAATGAAAAAAAAAACTCACGAAGCCGCGCTCTCGGCTGCATGGATACCACCATCTTGCTTGTTTCTCCCGTGAAACAGCTCTGCTGTGTTTCTTTGTTTTTTTTTGTGTTGTGTAAGAGAATGAGTTGCCTGGGCTCGTTCCAGGTAAACTAGTTTATGTTCATGGGTGACGTCGACCACTTACCATCAGGTGGCACGTTTGCCAGTTTGCCTATCCAACTAACATAAAAAAATGCTTTGACTTATAGATATTAAAGCATAAAATGTTATTTTGTTTGAATTATTCGTCCAATTGGAAAAATATGTGCATTTGATGCCCTAATTATTGAAAATATAAGGTACTATAGTAGCGCATTTTTTAAAACCTCGTGAACAGCTAGTAGGTACATCCATGAAATATTAAATTGTCAAACAATTCGTAACACTATTAAATATTCAAAAGTATTTTTTAGCTTCTCAGATCCAATGGATCATGCTGGAGGGTTCATTGAATAGTCAAACAGGGATTTCACTTAACGCGGTCTTAATTATTCACTTTTTGGACCAACCAAGAGCTTTTCAAATTCTGCATTTCGGTTCGCAGAATTTATTATTACCTAATTATATTTTTCGAAATATTTCAGAGTGTGTACTAACATGTTGTATGTAAAAGACGTTTAGAATGAAAGACGTCCACTTTTTATAGCAAAGGATGGCAAACGAGCAGTGAAAGCCATTGAGCGACTCTCGAGTCTAGACGCCCATACACATTCGCACAACCAGAGATTATGCACGGTGCCCTTCTTTTCCTTATCCTTAAACACGACAGCATGCCTGTCACTTGACGCCGGTGTTATGAGAGCGAGAGGTACGACCCCGGTCGTGCCGGCCCAATTTGCAAAGCAGCATGGCACTACCTCTTCAGGTAGTGCCGAGGTAGTGCCTCTGCTGGACATATCCCTCTGCTAAGTATTCTCCATATATCCATATCCAAGACTCTTATTCTTTTCTCATCTCTATTTTTGCCCAACTCAAATCACCCACACGACTCTCAACCCTCTGTTTCCAAAGTATTTTCAGCTTGGCTACATCGCAGAGATCACAACCTCGAGAAGATGTCGGTAGTCGGTAAGGTCGATGGAAAAAGACAATTACATAGTACATTACAAACAATTCATCATCATCATCAACCTCTATCCGTCCACTGCTGAACATAGGCCTCCCTCAATGAACGCCCAGACGGCCGATCCATAAACAAGCACTTAGGAAATATTGTAAATACTAAATCTAGTCTAGTGTTTTTAGAAATTACTCCAAATAATCCCGCGGGATGCACCAAAGGTTATATACAGGCTGGTTTAGTAAAGGCAGGCCTTAACCGTTATAGTTACAGGAAACGTTCTTAGGAGACATCCATAACTTTTTAAAATATTTCCAACTGCATTAACAGATTTTTGATGAAATGTACGGTCAGCAAGAAAAAAAATGCTAAAATCCACAAAAAATCATTTTTATGCTTATCGATCCTACTTCGTACAGGAATCAAAAGACTACAATTACGGTTAAGGTTTCCCATCTCAAAAATCCACTATTTATAACTACTTATATAATAATAACCTTGATAACTATAAAATACGAGATCGTTTATCGTCTATTTACAATTTTCATATTATCACTTATGAAAATATCTTGCATGCATAATCAAAATTAATGTTTGGTAACTGAAATCTCTTTGTTAAGAAATCCGCTCAGCGTCGGAATGACTGATGCCTGCATTTTATTTGCATATCTGAGGCCCCATTCATCAATTCGATCAGCCTATTGTTTGATATTTTTATATGATCCATCAAACGAAACAAAGCTTATTTTAAAGTGTTTTTTATTTAGCCAATGTCACGGGTAAATTGTTTCAATTATTCATGAAATTGTAGACTGTTGTATGATATAGTGCAGTCGCCATTTTGTTTTTTGTTTCGGAACGACATAAAGACCTTTTTGTATTGAAATAAGTCTTTACTGATTTTGCGGTTATTATACCCGTATACTTTAATTTTTGCATAAATGTAACATATTTGTATTAATTAAATTTATTTCCGTAGGTTTCTCTTTATCTTCTTCCCAAAGGCTCAAGATAGGACTGCTTTAAACACTTCACTTCTAGTAATTTTAAAATTTTATAGATGAATTTTATATAAAAATATAGTAAAATTAATTGCAATAAGAACAAATTTGATTGTATAACAAAGAGATTAAACGTTTCGAATATCTCACAAATCCAGTGTGGAATGGCGAATTTATCATCCAATTTCGATTATTCGTCAGTATGAGAGCAAATATTGTGATTCTGAATACTCGCATACGAGAACGGTATTCCAGTTACATTGCACTAATTAATTATCAAATGTTAGACATTTAAAAATACGTACAATGTGATAGAATACCTTTTTGTTTTCATTCGTAAGGTCCTTTCGTAATTTTGACCGGTACATAATAGATGTTCCTTTGTTAGTTGCAAAAAATGTGAAGTTACAGTATTGAACATACTGTCAAAATATACCCTCTGATCCCCTGTGGCAAACGTGGTCTTTCCTAGGTCTTCTAAAACATGTGTTTTTATATTATTTTATAGAAGCTAGGGGTAAACGGACAGTCGGTTCACCTGATGGTAAGTGATAGCGACATCCACTGACACCCGCTACACCAGAGTGTTAGCAGGTGCGTTGCCGGCCTTTCAAATAGGAATAAGCTCTTTTCTTGAAGATTCCTAAGTCGTAACGGTTCGGAAACACCGTAAGTGGCAGCTGATTCCATATATTTGTTGTACGAGACAGGAAATGCCGTAAAAATCGAGTTGTTGTGGATTTACGAACATCGAGATGGTGAAGGTGAAATTTGGAGCTTTTCCGCGATGTCCGGTGGTGGAATTCTGCTGCAGGTATTAGTCCGAACAATTCCTCAGAACACTCCCCGTGGTAGATCCGGTAGAAGATGCAGAGCGCTCCGACATCTCTACGCAGCGCCAAAGAATCAAGCCGATTGATATGGTTTTATATATTAAAGATTAAAGGGCAAATGACAAGTTAGCCCAATGGGTCGTTGATCACAAATACCCTAAGACACCAACTACATCGGAGAGATTCTGTGCTCTTTTTAAGATTTTTGAAGCTCCTCAAATCATATCGGTTCCAAAATACTGTAGCAGCTGGTTCTAAAGCGGTATTGCAAGAAAGGTCCTTGAAATTATAATATAATGTAAGTACAAATAAAAGACGTTCTTTAATCTATGCGTTGAATTCAAATCAGCTGTGCGATCTTTAGATATGTTCTTGACCATAATTAAAGTTGGTGAGACCATTGAAGGCCTCCCCTTATTCCAGTAATGATTTTTTCCTGAAAAGGAATAAAAATACTAGCAAACAACATAGAGTGAAATAAATTACTCGTGACTAATGAGATGGGCAACACGTAAGGTTAATTGGTCACGAAACGTAGATATTTTGCTGGTCTACACATTGTTTATTTCTGATGGTTTTTAAAATATTATGAAATCTAAAGGTCCATGAAGGTATCTGTGAGGTCATTCAGAGAATGGAAAATACAAAGTCGATCTGTTGTTTCTGTTGATAGCTGGTATGTCGGATGTGATGACTTATGAAAATGTTTTAGACATTGCAAGAAATGTGATAGCGCGCTGGGTAGTGGCCTATTTTTTTTTCTTTAACGTCGGGAAATGCTCTGAGGCATCTCGTGGGGGAGTGGGTCGCCCCCGGCGTATGTGGGACTAGCTACGCCCGAAAGATGGTAAATGGACGCAGCTCCACCCACTAAAACCCGGCGATTGCCACCAATGCCGCCTTTGGTGAGGCGCTCCGGATCTAATGAGCAAACAGGGCATCTCGACGGCTAGTCAGTCCCTCAGATAACCGACGCCACCTCCACAGAAGGGCTGTCCCGCACCACAGAACAACCGCTCTCAACGTCGGATCAGCACAATGGAGTGAGGCTCCCGTCCTCGCCCCTCGCCCCCTGCTCTTTTCTCCCCTCTTCTTATAAGAGGGGTACAAAGAGCCCCCTCGGCTCAATTAGCTTCGCCCAAGGTGCCGGGCTAACCTGATGCTACTGAGCTTCACCGCTACGACAAGGCCTGAAGCATGGTGGGGAGACACATGTGTCTAATAAGACCACGTCGTCAGGATAACAAACGGAAAAGTAGTAGGTAGGGAGACTTGTCATTTTATGATAGAGATCCACATCCAGCCCACATAAATATTCATTATCTTTACGGCTTTTATACCGCAGAGCTCGATTTTTGCCTTTTAATAATAATATTATATGAATAATATCAACACTCATATGTTGTTACATTACAGCGGTGTTCCGCTGGGCAAGAGTGTAGGGCCATAGTTCATTGGCCATATTGGTGGCCCACCAATTGGGCCACCAATGCAAGTTGATAAACCTCACACACCTTCAAAGACTTTTAATCTCAGCAGGCTATATGCCTGATGATCTGTAGGTATGAGCCCATACCTACTAGACCATCGTGTTTGCTTTTATCTGCCTTTTTAAAAAAGGAATTCCGTGTGAAAAAAATCAATTACTTTACAATCCTATAATACGAATAATTTAAGATATAAGATTTGGAACTGTATCAAACAGGTATTTCGTGAAGAAAACGTAGCGTTTATTATCAATTACGCACTCGTGTGTTTCCAGTTAAAAGATGCCCAATTTTCCGCTACACGAGTAAACCGACGGGATAATTCAAGTGCGCAAACCCTTTCCCGCTGTCCCTATTAAAAAAACAAGGAATTCGAATTTGTTGTAAATGACTTGCAACTGTATTTTGTTGTATCATTATAAATATTGCAGCTGGAGCTAATTAAGGCCAACAATTAAGTTTTAGTTTTATAACAACGTATAAGGAAACGTTTATCTCTGATATGGATTTGTACATGGTCAAAATTCGACTGTCATTGATGATAATATTGTCACAAAGCGCATCACATCCGTGGGTAAACAGGTAATGTAATGTTTTGTAAGAGGTAGTGCCATGCTGCTTTGCAGCCGAATTGGGACGGCACGACCGGGGTGGCCTCTCGCTCACATAACACCGGCGTATGCTGTCGCGTTTCGTGCGGTTTGTGAGTTTCTGGTGGCCCATTGGGGGGATAGGGAAAAGGAAGTAACGCATCTGCATAATCTCTGGTTGTGCGGATGTGTATGGGCGTCGATAGCCGCTAAAAGGCTTCGAATGCTCGTTTGCCCTCTTATGATATTAAAAGAAACATTTTATTGAATGTACATAATATATTATAGATAAAATAGCCTTTAATTCTGAGTTCCCTCTATTGTTCGCAATATTGATATCTATGTAAACTACTCTGTGCATGTTTTGATTTTTGTTGTGAACAATACAATGTTTTTCTTTCTTACTAATATGAAAACTACTTTTTAACCGACTTCTAAAAAACATAAAAAAGGAGGTTATCAATTTGGATGTTTGTATTTTTTTACGGATTCTATAGTGGTTCCATTAAGATTATATTCCTGACAAGGTCATTTCTTTTCATCAAAACATATTTCGCCGCGTATAAACATACACTTACACTAGCTGGTCCCGGGTTTGCCCAGATTGTCTTACTTTAGCCAACCCCAAGTTAATTACATGAAATTCAGTAATATGTTCCTCAAATTATCTAATGACTCATGTAGCATACACCTTTAACCCTTCGGCGGTGGACTCGGCCCAGCACACACTCGAGGTGTGCCCGAGATGGGCGGCGCTGCGTCACAGTCTGACATCAGTCATCGGAGGGGACTTGTCTCTGCCGAGCGTCACCACTGCGATGCTCGGTGACGACGAGTCCTGGACGGCGATGGTCTCCTTCTGCGAGGCAGTAATGTCCCAGAAGGAGGCTGACGAGCGGGTGAGAGAGGAGGCCGCCGACGAGGCCTCCTCCCGCAGGCGACGAACGGGGGTGCGTAGGAGGCGCTATTTAATGCGCCTCCAGTAACGCCCCTGTGTTCGTGTCGGGCCCAGGATGGGAACCTGGGTCTGTATGGCACGACGTCGTGGGGACTGCTTAGTAGCGGCCGGGCAGTCCCCCCCTACGAGGAGTAGTCTGGCCTTCGCCGGGGCCAGCCTGTCGCTGAGGTGATCCTGTCCGTTGCCTGCATATCCGGGACCCTCAAAAAGCGGCTGAAGGCGCTCGCAGTGGTTTTAGTTAGGGTGGGCACTCCCAGGTGCGAGTCCCACATTGGGTCTGGATCTACCCGAAGGTCCTGGCTGCATCCATAAGGATTTCCCTGCGAAAAAAAAAAAAAAATACACCTTTAACCCTTGACCTGGGATACCCCATCCCAGGCCACAACTCGATTACGTAGTTACGTATGAAGTCACAGCAGCTTTTTTACAATTCACAATTCACAAAAACAAAGTACCATCAGACGTGCCACCTGATGGTAAGTGGGTGACGGCGGCCATGAACACTAAAATGTTTACCTTTGGAACTTGCACACGCAACTCATCGATGTTTAATTTCGGGGCCAGTCTTGCCCTTCCCTCCGAAACACAGCGAAGCTGTTTCACGGGAGAAACAAGCAAGATGGTGGTACCCATGCAGCCGGGAGCGCGGCACAGCGCATTCCCTCCCGGTATACGTATATAATAATTTCTATGGACGCTTTTACACCACGTCAATCTGGTCCCGTGGTAAGTTCTCGAAGAACTTGTGTTACGGGTACCAGACAAGGGAAATATATTTAATACTTTTATACTTTAAATATATTATTATTATATAATACACATATTTAATACACATCTATGACCCAGGAACACAGAAAACTTTTTTTGGTTCCCTGGCGGGATTCGAACCCCCAACCTCCGGCTTGAGCGCCAACGTGCTAACCTGTATTGGGCCAAGAGGTCGTCAAATATATGTGGCAATTAATGACATACATAACTTGATAGCTCACTTTTGTTGAATGAATCTAAAAAAAAACAACTAGCAAATCACGTTAACATAGTCACATAACGTGTTACGTGTACTAGAAACAATTAAAAAGAATTGTATTGTAAGATAGAAATGTCTATGGTTTTGTGTCTATTATAAAATATACACGCATGCCCCGTGCAGACAAATATGTAGTATAATATTGTGATTAACTAAACTTGACGGGATTCGAACCTGCGTGTAATCACTCGACTAATATGGCCATTATGCTTTCAATTCATGCTCGTTTGTAGTAGTAGTTGAGGCTTTCCAGGAATCCCGGGATTTGAACTGCAACCGTTTAGTAAAACGTAGAGTATAGCATAAATAGAAAAAGAGTAGGGTATAAATGTAGACTGTAATGTAAAGAAATGTAGAAAGTAGAGTATAAACGACGACCTCTGTGGCTCAGTGGTAAGCGCGTTGGCGCTCAAGCCGGAGGTTGCGGGTTCGAATCCCGCCAGGGAACAAAAATATTTTCTGTGTTCCCGGGTCATGGATGTGTATTAGATATGTGTATTATATAATAAAAATCTTAAATATATGTATAGTATAAAATCCTTACTAATATTATAAATGCGAAAGTAACTCTGTCTGTCTGTCTGTCTCTTCTTCAACGCCTAAACGCCTAAACCGCTGAACAGATTTGGATGAAATGGCAAAAAGATAGCTTGAAACCCGAGAAAGGACATAGGATAGTTTTTATCCCGGACATCCTACGGGAACGGGATTTATGCGGGTAAAACCCCGGGACTATCTATCTTCTGAACCACGGTACAGATTTGGGTGAAATTTGATATGAAGATACTTTGAAAATTAACGTAGGGTTTTAAAATAAATCTTATCCTGAAAATCCCATGGGAATGGGAACTATGCGCGTTAGACCCCGGGACTGTCTATCTTCTAAACCACGGCACAGATTTGTGTAAAATTTGATATGAAGATACTTTGGAACTTAACGTAGGATTAAAAATAGTTTTTATCCTAAAAATCCCACGGGAACGGGACCTATGTGGGTAAAACCCGGGACTGTCTATCTTCTAAACCACGGAACAGATTTGGGTGAAATTTGGTATGAAGATACTTTGGAACTTAAAGTAGGACTTAAAATAGTTGCTATTCTGAAAATCCCACGGGAACGGGAGTTGTGCAGCTAAAACGCCGGGACTGTGTATTTGTTAAACCACTAAACCGATTTGAGTGAAATTTGATATGGAGATAGTTTGAGACCCTAGGTAAGATATAAGATGTATAGTGTAACAAGAAGTTTTTTAGATGTGTCAATAGATGGCGTTCACACAAAATGTAGATCACGCTATCCATTACAAGATGCGAATCCTTATGAGAATCGCACTTTTGTATTGCACACGTTTTTAATTAAGTATTCATATTGTATTAGTAATTTATCCAAAAATGATTTATTAATAGAATTCATTATATTATTATAAAAAAAGAATACTTATATATAATAATGAAGCGGCTGAAAAAGCTAAAATATGCAAATACAGAGGTCTAGGCTCGGTATCGAGACCCTTGGTTGGCGCTTTAAGGCTCTTTAAGGAAATTACAAAAAGGTTAGTCGACATCACAGGAGACCGAAGAGCTGGCAGCTACCTCGGACAAAGAATTAGTCTAGCAATTCAAAGGGGGAACGCTGTGAAAACCTTCGGAACCTTGCCTAAAGGGACTCCTTTTTATTAATATACTTAAGTTATTATATATTTTTTTAAGGATTTTAGTTTTAGGTTCTTTGTAATTTATATCCAATATGTTTTTATTTAATTATTTAATAATTTAAAATTGCAATAAATGACAAAGTACTATTTATAAACAATGCTAGGAACAACAATAAAATATATGAATAAAAAATATAACTTTTTCGTAGTTTTTTTGCTGGTAGTAGGTACTAATTTGAATTAAAATGTTGATGTATCATATAGGGTAGTTACGAATAATTTTGTATCGTTAGAACACAAAATAAATACTATAGGACGTCTGACACCTCAATCCTCCCATGACCATGGTTGCTGGAAAGTATCCGAAACGTCGGGCATTTAAAAATCTTAATAAACCGCGATAAAATCCGTAAAAGTTATTTAAATATAATAAAAATGTACTACTAAATAAAATAAATATATTTTATAAAAACGTACTATCGGGCCTTACAGTGGAAGTAAATAGTATTCTTTAAATTATTATAGTTTGTAAATTGGAACCATTTTTTTTTATGTTACATGGAGGCAACCGAGCAGTTGGAGCCGGAGGTGACTACCGACGCCCTTAGACATCGGCACAGCCAAAAGTTATGCAGATGCGTTGCCCTCCTTTTCCCTATACATCCCAATTGGCCACCAGAAACTCACAAACCGCACGAAACGCGACAGCATAGCTGTCACTTGACGCCGGTGTTATGTGAGCGAGAGGCACCACTACGGTTGTGCCGGCCCAATTCGGTTGCAAAGCAGCATGGCTACTACTACTTTATTTGAAAAATAAGATTTAAAACAATACTTCTTATACGCAGACGAAGTCGCGGTTAAAATCTATGAAACAATATACTGCACTTACATTAAGAAAAACCATTTTTGTCCATCTGTTTGTTCCGGTTAATCTCTGAAACGGCTAAGCCGATTTTGACGAGGCTTTTACTGGCAGATAGCTGACGTTATAAGGCGTAACTTTGGCCATAAAAATAATCATCATCAATCCGAACGGCTGTAAATCTAAGTAAACGCGGGCGAAGCTGCGGACAACAGCTAGTTATTAAATATATTTCCGTTGTCTGATACCCGTAACACAAGTTCTTCGAGAACTTACCACTGGACCAGATTGACGTGGTGTGAATGCGTCCATAAATATTGTATTATATTATATTTTTAAATGTATTTACATATATAATGAGACATGGCTTCTCAAAATATAGGAAAGTATAATAAAATAATTGTTCAAAGCTTTCTTAGAGTACTAGTTGTGGTTCTAGTATCTACCTATATTATGAACCCGCGATCTCCGCGTGAAATGAAATGTCACTTGTGTCGTTTCGAGATGATGATGATGAACAATGACCTGATGGTATAACACGATAATTATTCCATTCATTTCTAGAACATGAATTCTAAACATGTCAAAGTAAAATAAAGCTTAAAGCTCGACATATAACCCAGCCTTACTAGTAATAACATTTTCAGTAAGTACACTTGAACGAAATAACATCATACAAATATTATTGTTTTCTAATGTTTAGGCGAATTTCACTTATTATAATGAAACAAATGTTAAGGATTTTATCGCGGTTTATTAAGATTTTTAAATGTCTGATGTTTCACGGGACACGAGATATTCCTCCCGTGACCATGATAGCCGTAAAGTATCCGAAACGTCGGGCTTATAAAAATCTAATAAGTCGCGATAAAATGCGTAAAATATTATTTTAATTGCCCAAATTTCCCAAATGCTTATTCCTGTAATGTTTCTAATTAAAGTACTTATTAGTTTTTGCTTTTTGGTAATTTAAATGAGCGTAACATGTTCGTCAAATTTACCACAAATCAAATCATACAGTTAACCACAAAACAATAACATTGGTCATCGCTGATTTGGAAACTATTGTCACTGACAGGTGTTTGTTCAAACGTAAAACCAACACGGCCAAAATTACATAGAAATACCTAGAGATAGTTTATTTTAGCGTATCAATGAATGAATGAATATACTTTCTACGTATTAAATTAATTGTACAAATGTTTTACTTTATTCACTTGTGTAATATTGTAATTAATATTTCATATATCAATAACAAAAAAATACACTTCACTAAATATAATAATAAATATAAAATATAAATATAATGTACTAACAAAATACGTCTAAAATATCAAAAACCTTTTCCTACCTAGTTTCACATTTACTTTTTATATTATTCTTTGCTATAATAATACAAGCCGAAGTTTATAGTCTTTATAGAGCTGACTGTACCTCAGTAGTGTGAGCACGAAGTGACCAGCCTTTGTCTCATTCTCTTTGTTAATTTCCCTATCAACTTATACACGTTTTTCAAACGATTTATTGAATGAAGTAGTGGCCAATACATCAATGTTTATTTAAATTAGTTTTGTAATTACAGGTTTTGGTTACACGCGAATCTTTGCGATTCGTTTATGTTAAATTTTTTTATTAATCGCTGAGTAAAATCGAGTTACGGGTAGAACTAGAAAAACTAGTAGAATATGAAATTTGAATGTACTAGTCTGGAGGTGCCTAATCTCCACATATTCTATCTGCGGGGTGCGAGAGAAATGTTTTTCCTGATAGCTCGTTAGGTCAGAAATATTAATGAGAATCCGGTACGTTTAAACAATATAGAATAAATACAGAAAATAAAGAGTGGACTGTATTTTTACGTTATTAGAAATATATAAAATGAACTCGTGCACCTACTTTTTTTTTTTTTCGTAAGTGCTAGACTTTTCGGCCTGATGGCTTTTAAGCTCAATCGGTACAGTAAGTGAGCAGATGGCTCACTTAAGAAATATTCGAAAGGGGGACGGGACCGCACCACGCAAGGGGCGCGATTCATCGCGCGCGCTGCTCGGGAGAGCAGGATTTGGACTAGTCAAATCCGATACGGTCGACGAATCTTTTACGGTTAAATTTAACCTATCATCATGAGGGCCGGCCCTCATCCCTCCCTCTGGAGAGAGAGGCGGGTCATGCGCGGTGCCCAAGCAATCTAGCGGTAGCGTAGTGCTAGCGCTGTTTGCGCGGTCTTGGTTTGTGTCTACTCGTATCGGATTCGAACCTTATCTTCCGCGATCGATCGGATCGATGTGGTGAGGCGCCTCATCGTGCATTGAGACTTCGATTAACATGTTTTTAGGGTTCCGTACCCAAAGGGTATAACGGGAACCTTATTACTCAGACTCCGCTGTCCGTCCGTCTGTCCGTTGATTTTTTTACAGATGATGTATTTCTGTTGCCGCTATAACAACAAATACTCCAGAATAACATTAATATTATTATGTTCCCATACAACAAACGTGATTTTTTTGTCAGTGTCTAATGTTGTAAGAACCATTCGTGCGGGAGTCCGACTCGCACTTGACCGATTTTTTTATGAAATTGAACTATAAATTCAGGGTTTAAACCAAGCTACGGACGCACATCAACTAATTAGGTACCAAATCATTTGCACCTGGTAGTAATCAAACCCGGATTGTTGTATGTTGTGATTAACCTGAACTCTAGATCAGTTTCAGTATGTACCTATGAGAAGTTACAAACAAATACAAGGAAGGTATAAGTAAAGTCTTTTTTTTTCTTTAACGCCGGTAAATGCTCTGAGGCATTCCGCTGGGTGGGTGGGTCTCCCCAGGCGGGTATGTGGGACTCGCTGCGCCCGAGAGCTGGTAAGTGGACGCAGCTCTACCCACTAAAACCCGGCGAGTGCCACCAATGCCGCCTTTGGTGAGGTGCCCCGGATCTAATAAGCAAACAGGGAATCTTGACGGCTAGACAGCCCCTCAGGGGACCGACGCCACCTCCACAGAGGGGTTGTCTCGCACCACAGAATAACTCCTCCCAATGTCGGGACAGTACAATGGGGTGAGGTTCCCGTCCTCGCCCCTTGCTCCTGCTCTTTTGTCCCCTCTTCTTATATGAGGGGCACACTTAGCTCCCTCGGCTCAATCAGCTTCGCCCAAGGTGCTGGGCACACCTTAGGCTACTGAGCCCCACCGCCAACGTCAAGGCCTGAACCATGGTGGGGAAATTTCATGACTTTAAGGTTAATGAACCCATATGTTTTAGTTTGACAGACAGACGGACGGACAAAGGAGTTTTAAGGTTTCGCTTTGTCATATTGAGGAACGAATCCGTAATAATATTATAAATGATTTTCTCAACACGAAGACGTTTGGTTCAACGGTAAATTTATGTAATATTGTACTTAAAAGCATTAAACAAATAATTGTTTTATTCTAAAAGTATTTATTATATTCACCGCATATCTTATTTTAAATTTTACAATGTAGTATTTTAAAGTAACTAAAAATAACAATTTAAAACTTCGGAGTAAGTTATTAACTTAGTTCACGTTGAACTAGAGTTTTACCAGACAAAAGCGAGTGTAGCAATTTAATGAGATTCCAAGTTATCCAATTCTTGTAAAAGCCAGGGCCTGCAGGGTATTTCACTTAGCGATGACTGAGAGAGACTTTACTTGTCCCCACCATGGGTCAGGCCTTGTCGTGGCGGTGGGGCTCAGTAACCTAGGGTGAGCCGCTGCACCTTGGGCGAAGCGAATTGGGCCGAGGGGGCTCTTTGTACCCCTCTTATAAGAAGAGGGGACAGAAGAGCAGGGGGCAAGGGGTGAGGATGGGAACCTCACCCCATTGTACTGTCCCGACGTTGGGAGGGGTCGTTCTGTGGTGCGGGCCAATCCCTCTGTGGATGTGGCGTCGGTCCCTTGCGGGACTGACTAGCCGTCAAGGTGCCCTGTTTGTTACTAGATCCGGGGCATCTCACCAAAGGCGGCATTGGTGGCACTCCTCGAGTTTTTGTGGGTAGAGCTGCGTCCACTTACCAGCTGTCGGGCGCAGCGAGTCCCACATACTCGCGTGGGGAGACCCACTCCCCCGCGGGATGCTTCAGAGCATTTCCCGGCGTTAAAGAAAAAAAAAAGACTTTACTTATGTATACCTTCCTTGTTTTTAACTTCTCATAGGTACATACTAAAACTGATCTAGAGTTCAGGTTAATCACAACATACAACAATCCGGGTTTGATTACTACCAGGTGCAAATGATTTGGTACCTAATTAGTTGATGTGCGTCCTTACCGGGGCATGAAAGCGTACATAATAATATATAATTTATTAACCCATCCATAACAGGGGTTTTTGAACTTACCTCATACTAACCTATTAAATATATTACTGAATAAAATGCGGGTGAGAGAGGAGGCCGCCGAAGACGAGGCCTTCGGGAACAAAAATATTTTCTGTATTCCTGGGTCATGGATGTGTATTAAATATATATTTAATACACATCCATGACCCTGTATTATATAATAAAAAGCTTAAATATATGTATAGTATAAAAGTATTAAATATATTTCCATTGTCTGGTACCCGTAACACAAGTTCTTGGAGAACTTAACACGGAAACCAGATTTACGTGGTGTAAAAGCGTCCATAGATATTATTATTATTATTTGGGACTCTCAAAAGCGGCTGAAATTTTCAAATCTCTAGACCTTCTCCAGATATATCGTGTTGTACTTGTAGTATAAATATAATTGATAAAATAAAGCCAAAGCGACAAGATACCTACTCCAAGATAATGTCGAAATGTCAAAATATCGAGCTCCGCGGAACAAAAGTGAATAACACAGTAAATATCCCGTTTTGAATAATTTTATAAATAGTTTTAATTAGAAGTAACTATGTTCATTTAAAGTCTCATCTATTACATTTTCGTTTAAATTTTATGATGCACAGGTAACATAGTTCCTAACCGTAATTTTAGGAAAGAAGAAGCGTATATAGGAAATATAATAAAAATGAAAATAATATCAGGCAAGAGACAGGAGATTGGCAGAAAAAAGGGAGGCCTATGATGATGATATAGGAAAGGCTTTCTTCTGTTCCGCCATTCAACGAGACAGCTTACGTGGCAAAGAACGCGTGTAACACTTAGGGACATGACATGGAGTTTGAATATTAGTGATTAAGGTATAGACAGCAAAAACACAATTTTATGGCAAAAGGGAAAATAACGCAGCTAGTCTGAAACTATAAAACGTACTTAGGACAATATCGTTCCTTCCAGGATTCATCCTGGAATAGAATAGAATAGAATAGAATAAAACTTTATTCAGCAAACCAAAAAAGCAGCAAATGAGTATAAGCATCAGTTCGTTACTGTAACATTGGATAAATTTCATGACACTTTTTAATGTTATGTTTATTTTCTCGTCGAACTTCTACTGAAGCAATTTTAATGAAGTTGCACACATCAGTTTCTTCCAACTGGAGATAATTTTGGACCCGATATGTGTTGCTGTTTGTCATACGTTGCTGTCCGTTGTTGCTGTCTGTTGCTGTCCGTTTCTAATGAATAATTTGATAACACAACTAGAGGACGATCATAAAATCATGAGGTGTTTTTTTTTGTCAGGCTAGGCCCACCACTCGTCCCCACCGCTGCTACTCCTGTATAGCCAGGATCGACAGCAGTAACCACTAAATGACCCTTTGATACGATCTCAGGGAGCCCGAGGGATACGTTAAATGGGACCCGCAACGAATTTAATCAGAAGAATTCAGGAGGAGTAGGAAAATTTCCAGTTTCATCATGAGGTGTGTGACCTTCCAATACTTTTTTTTTCTTTAACGCCGGGAAATGCTCTGAGGCATCCCGCGGGGGAGTGGGTCTCCCCACGCGGGTATGTGGGACTCGCTGCGCCCGAAAGCTGGTAAGTGGACGCAGCTCTACCCACTAAAACCCGGCGAGTGCCACCAATGCCGCCTTTGGTGAGGTGCCCCGGATCTAATAAACAAACAGGGCACGTCGACGGCTAGTCAGTCCCCCAAGGGACCGACGCCACCTCCACAGAGAGGTTGTCCCGCACCACAGAACAACCCCTTCCAACGTCTGGACAGTACAATGGGGTGAGGTTCCCATCCTCACCCCTTGCCCCCTGCTCTTTTGTCCCCTCTTCTTATAAGAGGGATACAAAGAGATACCTTCTAATACTGAACTAAAACATCTCCACGGCTCGACTAACCCTCGCGGAGAATTATAATTTTTTTGCCACCACTACCTCAAGTATGACGCGACGTCGGTAATTTTGCACTGGATCTGCCGCTGATGGATGCCAATGCTTGCTCAGCAAAGTGACTGGCTTCTGCTCTGATCCCCGCTAATTGGAAATGTTCTCTATTTACACGCGATTATGTGGAGTTGAATGAAGTGTGTGGAAAATTGCATGAGAGTAATGCTGAGTTATCTACAATGAATGTTTTGTGTGTTTGGGGTTTTTTTATAGAATAGGGGGCAAACGGACAGTCGGTTCACCTGATGGTAAGTGAATAGCGACATCCACAGATACCCGCTAGACTAGAGGATCAGCAGGTGCGTTGCCGGCCTTTTAGATATGAGTATGCTCTTTTCTTGAAGGTCCCTAAGTCGTATCGTTTCGGAAACACCATAGGCGGCAGCTGATTCCATTTATTTGTGGTGCGAGGCAGGAAATGCTGTAAAAATCGAGATGTTGTGGATTTCCGGACATCAAGATGGTGTGGGTGAAATTGGGAATTCTTACGCGATGTCCGGTGGTGGAATTCTGGCGCAGTTATTAATCCGAACAATTCCTCAGAACACTCCCCGTGGTAGATGCGGTAGAAGATGCAGAGCGATCCGACATCTCTACGCAGCACCAAAAAAGCCGATTGGAGATAGATAACATTGTCATCGACGATTCGAGCCGCCCGGCGTTGGACGCGGTCAAATGGAAGGAGCTGATATTGGGGCGCTCCAGCCCAGAGGTGAGAGCAGTATTCCATGTGAGGTCGGATCTGTGTCCTCTATTCTGGGTAGTATATTTGCAGTACTAACCATCCTTTAGCTTCCATATTACATGTATTGATTTGTAATGATTATTCGAATTTCAGTTATTATAAAGAATCAACTTTATATCGTGGCTTGAAAGGATTAAATGTTTTTTATATACCCGACGTTTCGGACATTTAATAACGACCATGATCACGGGAGGACTCCAAGACGTCCAGAGTGAGAGAAAAATCTGAAAAAAATCGTTTCCTTATAACGCAGATATAAATTTTATCCAAGTAGTTTCTACACCTTTTAACGAATACATTATTTATTATATATAGTATAGTATATATATGTATATTATATAATATTATATACGATTGAACGAGTAACACTAATAGTTGCGTGCTTAGAAACTGAAGTAATGGGAAAAAACTCGTATTCCTATTTTCCAATATATTTTTTTATGTCATCAGGGAGCAAACGGGCAGTCCCAGCCTCGCGGCGCCGATGCCCATACACATCCGCACAACCCTCCTTTTCCCAATCCCCCCCCCCCCAATAGGCCACTGGAAACCCACAAACTGCATGAAAAGCGTCAGCATGGCTGTCTCTTGACGCCGGTGTTATGTGAGCGAGAGGTACCACGCCGGTCGTGCCAGCCCAGGTCGGCTGGAGAGCAGCATGGTACTACCTCTTACAAAAGTAATATCTTCTTTTTATCCTTATTATTTAATACACTTTAATTCTATAATATTTATAATTTTATTCTAAAATAACTTTAATTATCGCCTAGTATATAAATCAAACAGCGCAAAAAAAGGTTACGCTCTACTATATTTCTCAACTCTTCTCATAGACTCAAATTCACAGATTTCCAATAGGTTAGGTCGGTTATATTTGAGAGCAATGTTTCTATTTCGGCTGTGTACCTTGGTGTTATCGTGAAATGTAGCCCGGCTCGAGGACTCCCCAAACAGCCGTCCATAAATCCACAGAGCCTCAGCAACGATGTTAAATTGAAGATTCTTCGTCTGTGATAAAGATTATTTATTTTAATCCCCAAAAAAGGCTAAGTTTCACAGCTACGATATCATAATAACAATAAACAGACTCGTTAACTATCATACTTCTACCACCCAGACAACAGAGTGGTTAAAAGTACGTAACCTATTACTGCCAAGTTTGTGTGTTTTCAGTAAGAGAAGATTGCCAGATTGCATTTTTCAGCACTTATAATAATCTATTTATGTAGTCGAAATTTAACAAGTGCCAAGAATTCTGTAGCTATAGCATCGAAAATAAATCTCGTGTCCATAAATCATCTTTTTAGTCTATGTTCGAGTGAGAATACAAAAATACAAAAGAACAATGGACTCTGTATTCTTATACCTATCATTGCATAAATTTTCTGACCCGTCGCCCATAATTTCCAATTTTATTAATTATTGAATGTAATTTTATATCAACCCCCCCCCATACTTCTTTAAACAGAGGCCGTGTATTTTGGCGCTAATTAAAAGATCGTTAAATTTATTTCGGGTTACTAAAAATATTTACGGCAGTTTTATTATTTCCGAGATCTCGTTCTATCAATATTTGTTCGTGCTCATAAATTTTAAACTTATTTCATATTGATATTGTAATTTTATTCTTTTATATTTTTTACGTATAATAAATACAACATGACTAAATTATAAAATAAGTAATAAGTTTTTAGAAAATATAATATAATTATAATAATAAACTAAGATTAAATAAAGGTCGTTCCCTCAATAAGATAAGAATGAAACGGCATTGGTTAATTATTATTATTACATATTGGTCGGTTTTGAATGCATGCAGCAGATGAATGGTGGCCAGCGTCGCCTAAACAAGTTCTGGGACTAACCCAGGCGACTCATAAGTGTTGCTATCTTGAGACGGGGCCTTCCCCTATGAACTTTATAACCCGAACACATCGAGAATATAACCGGATAGATTAGTTATGTGAGCCATAAAATTACGAAACTGGTCAGTGATTTGTCCGGGACATGGGATACCATGGTCATCAGTCGGCCAAACCGAGCGCAGACCTGGCGCAGCGTCGCAGCACAAATTGGCGGAATTTGTTTACAAAAATTTGTTTTTTGTTTTGTTTGTTTGTTTTAACATAACGGCACGTTCCAAATTTACTTTTACATATAAATTTAAATTTCATTATTAGTTTCAATAACTTTAATATATTCGATGTTGAAATGTGACGTCACAAAATCTTAGACCCCCTTACTCCCTATGTCATACAACGTCACAATTCGACCTCCTTCCTCCCCTTAGTTGATAGTCCTCAGCTACTGTAATAAAGTTTTGCTAACTAAAATATAACTAACTATACACGTTGGTAAACATAATACCTTCACCACTGTTTAAGCCTTGTCGTGGCGGTGGGGCTCAGTAGCCTAAGGTGAACCCAGAACCTTGGGCGATGCAAATTGAACCGAGGAGACTGCTCTTATAAAAGAGGGGATAAAAAAGAGGAGGGGGACAAGGGGCGAGGATGGAAACCTCACTCCATTGTACTGTCCCGACGTTGGAAGGGGTTGTTCTGTGGTGCGGGACAAACCCTCTGTGGAGGTGGCGTCGGTCCCTTGAGGGACTGACTAGCCGTCGAGGTGCCCTGTTTGCTCATTAGATCCGGGGCACCTCACCAAAGGCGGCATTGGTGGCTCTCGCCGGGTTTTAGTGGCTAGAGCTGCGTCCGTTTCTTCTCGGGCGCAGCGAGTCCCACAAACCCGCATGGGGAAACCCACTCCCCCGCGGGATGCCTCAGAGCATTTCCCGGAGTTAAAGAAAAAAAGGGTAAACATAATACACGAAATCTTGAAATTTTCCTATCAGTTATATTTTTTCAACTAAATAAATATGATTTATTTACTCGAAGATAAAACATCTTGGGTAATATATAGAGGTCGAACTCATTCGATATCAAGGGTTAGATGTTTTTTAAATAATGGCTAAAATTTTGCTGAAATAATTTTTTGTTCGTAAAATAATATTTGTAAGAGGTAGTGCCATGCTGCTTTGCAGCCGAATCGGTTCGGCACGACCGGACCTCGCGCTCACATAATACCAGCGTAAAGTGACAGCTATGCTGTCGCGTTTCGTGTGGATTATGAGTTTCCGGTGGCCCATTGGGGGGAATAAGGAAAAGGAGGACAAGGCGTTTACATAACCTTTTGTTGTGATGTCTTATGGGCATCGGTGGTCAGTAGTATTGCTCGGTTGCCTATTTGTGACACACAAAAAAATACTAATTTTAAACATTTTTAGTAACTAATAGTATTACTAATCTTTCTGGTTTTGCAGATAACGCCAAAATAGTTCGAAGATGACATATAGGTTTGCGTCCCGTTCCAGTTTCGCCCATCCCAAGTAAAAGACTCTCTTCTTAAATACTCCTTGCTTATATCATAATTGTTTCTTTTTTCAAATCCCAATGTTAGTTCCGGAGACTTACGCGTTCAAACAAACAAAATTAGATTAACAAAGATTTAATAAAAAAATAGTTTTACAACTCGAATGCCTCCTCTATGCAAAGTCACGTTTGCAGTCAGCCGTCAATATATTCCTAAGAAAAGCTTTAAGAGGGCAAGGACTTGCTCTACGACCCTCCCCGAGGGACTGTATAGTTAATTAATGATTCATTAACAAGCACCTTAGAATAAGCTTTACAATTTGTACGATAAATATCATTATGTAGCTTTCAAACGCTAATTCTAGTCATTTTATTAATAATTAGGGATTGAGTTTTATAATAATAATTTTAAAATTTATGTCACACACACTTGGGCTCTTGAGTGATAGGTCCAGGTTTGATCCTGATCCCTGTGGTGCCTTGAAATGGGGTTTTCTAAATCTCCCCGTGCACCTGAACATGAGACCAGCACTTGCTCACCGGTGAAGGAATCATCGTGAGGAAACCTGCATGCCTGATGAGATTAAAAGTTCAAACCAAATTGTCATGGCAGTAATTGAGTTAGAAATAGGGCAACATGTCGCTGAGGGGGCCCAACACGCATCGCAGAGGGGGCCCAACATGCGTTGCTGAGGGGGCCCAACATGATGGATTCTCGATGTGCTATTACATTATCAAGCATCTCAAATGCAATTTTAACATTATAGCTTAGGAACTAGTTACCTAATTTTGCCACAATCTGGTTACAAGCGCTAAGTTGGAGGCGTGCTTGAGACAGGTCGTCACTTATCTCCTTGAAGGAAATGTAATTATTGCAACTTGGATAAGACCTATTAATCTTAACAAGGAAAGGTACAAGTGAATGGTGTTGTCAGATGACAACATATATCTGTATAGATATACAGATAAATAAAATTGGAGTACGTACACGGTACTTATACCAAAATAACATGGGGTCTTTCTTTTAAGACATTAAAATTAATATATTCCGCAACATATCTAGGCAGTATGTGCTATGGAGCACCCGTGTGGGCTGATAGGTCCACCATTGGAGCAGCCCGTCGTAAATTATTACAAAGCCAACGTCTGTCACTAATATTCTTATGTAAAGCATATCGAACAGTTAGTACAGAGGCGTTACCAGTTCTTGCCAGAGTACTACCAGTTGACTTAGAGATACAGCGCAGCGCTGCTTTGTATTATCATTCGCGAAATCTTTCTAGTGCTGACTTCTTAAGACCACAAGGCCGACAAAAAATTACCAAACTTTTTGACCCTATAGAAATAACCACTCAAAATTTAATTAAAGAATGGCAATCCCGATGGGATAATACAACTAAAGGACGTCACCTTTATAACTTCTTTCCATCTGTTTTCGATCGCCTAGCAAAGGATTGGTTAGAGGTTGAGCACTGTGTCGCTCAGTTCCTTACCGGCCACGGAGACTTTAGAAGTAAACTATTTGGCTTTAATCTCGTACCGTCTCCCTTATGCGGCTGTTCGACAAGGCAATGAACAACAGGAGCATACCGCACATCACATTCTTTGGGAGTGCAGTCTTTGGGAACGAACATTAATGCTCGACAACATCCGCAGCAAATCGGGAGTAACTTATTAAAGCGATCTCGTGGACGACGTGAAAAACTTCCGTGCATTCAAGCGATTCTGCCACCATTATTACTGGAAAAATAACATATCCCCAAGTCATACATAAATAGCTCATAGTTAATATACACTTCACTATGTAGATATTAGTTGACTTATAAATACAAACCCACATTCAAACAACAATTATTATTTCAATCATGATAATCATTAAGTTATACATAATAACTCATAGTTGATATACATGTATAATAAACATACTATGCAGATATTTGTAGACATAAAAATTTCTCCGTGGTGCATTGCAGCTGGGCTGCCCCTTGTTGCTATCTTTTCTTGATTCTTGTAAGTCATTGCAATCTTGTACTGTCTCCCGCTTTAACCGGGGAGGGAAACTGGAAATTTTCCTACTCCTCCTGAATTCTTCTGATTAAATTCGTTGCGGGTCCCAAGGCAGTTTTAACGTATCCCTCGGGCTCCCTGAGATCGTATCAAAGGGTCATTTAGTGGTTACCGCTGTCGATCCTGGCTATCCTGTATAGCCAGGATCGACAGCGGTAACCAGTAGCAGCGGTGGGAACGAGTGGTGGGCCTAGCCCATATAATACCAAAATAACATTTTTCACAATTTTTGTCTGTCTGTCTGTTTGTTCCGGCTAATCCCTAAAACGGCTGGGCCGATTTTGATGGGACTTTAGCTGATGCTATACGAAGTAACTTAGGCTATAAAAATAATCATCATCAATCCGGGTACGGCTGTAAACCTAAGTTAAAGCGGGCGAAGCTGCGAGCAACAGTAAGTCAAAAATAAAATACATATTCACGTTTATAACATACTAGCTGCTGCGACTTCGTCCACTTTGACTTACATACGCTTAATAATGATTATATTTAAAGCCACTGGAAGAGTTTTAAAAATCGAATGAGGTGTTCCGAAGATTACCTACACACATTCAATTATTATAAATATATATAATAATTGAATGTGTGTGTATATTTATACACATTCAATCCTTACTTCGTTACTAATATTATAAATGTGAAAGCGTGGATGTTTGTTACGCTTTCATGCGAAAACTACTTAACCGATCATCATGAAACTTTGTACACATATTCTTGGAGGTATTAGAAGTAACATAGGATACTTTTTACAAGAAAAACTAAAATCTTATCCTGCGCAGACAAAGTCGCGGGCACCAGCTAGTACAATACATATATACATATACAAACAACCTTTCTTTTATATTAGTAATAATAATACACTCTTATATAATATACATTTGCAGACCTAACAGATCTCAAATATGTATACATAATATGTATATAATATATGTAATAAGTCCTACACATATCTGTAAATCACTACTAAAATATACGTCAGAGATGTATAATCTTACAAATAAAACCTTATTTAATTAAAAACTAAATAAAACTAAAATTTAGCTAATTTTTAAAGTCTAAAAACTATATTTTTTTAATAAGGCATTTTGGGCCTTTTTTTTACATCCTTATTCTCCATTCTTATTTATTATTATTTTAAGCATAAGTTAAAATAATATGATTTAATTAGTTACCCGACTGCGTCAAAAAGACATTTCAAAGTAATGTTAGAATTAATAAATAATGAGAAAGTCGAAAAGTTCATGGATGGGGCCGAAAAGCGTTCCAAAATAATATAAATTAATAGTAGACATTAAAGTTCGAGAATGATCCAGAGACGCATTTAGAAAAAAGTGAATTAATTTTGTAAATAATTTAAATTCACAGTATTGCGCGAGCACTCACAGCGGACACGCGTGCCGTGCTTAGGTCGATCGAACCGTCGTGTTTTGTTTACGCGTGATCATTTACGTGATACTAAAAGATTAAAATAACGAGAACGGGGTATCTCCTGGCAACAGGAGGCCCTTTATTTTAAAATGTTTCCCACCCAAACGTATCAAAATCCCCCAATGTCGCAATTACCTACTCAGTCTCAAATGTCGCAAGTTCCAAATGTATCAAGTTACGCCAACGTGACATCCACAACATGTTTCCCCAAAAAGGATCAAGCCATCATTTTGGAATCAATGGAAGGAATAACTCTCAGGGAGTACCTTATCGCGCTGTCATCTATAACTCCAGCTTCAACTATACGGTTTATATCCCGCATATCGAATGCTCGAATATGTGTATATTTAGATAGCAAGAAAACAGCTGATTACCTTATTGAAGAAAAGAAAAACGTCAGTATAAATAAGAATTTACTTGAAATTAAATCATTAATTTCTAGAAATAGAAGAATAGTTCTTTCAAATGTTTGCCCAGTTATACCAAATACGGTTATTGAACAAAAATTTGAAGAGATGAATGTCAAAATAATGTCTCCTATATCTTTTATGAAAATTGGGGTGAGTGATCCAGGTTTCTCTCATATTTTAAGCTTTAGAAGGCAGTTATACGTAAGCCCTGATGATGAATCGCGCCTCCCAGAATCAATTCAACTAACCTATGAAGGGACAAACTATTGGATATACATTTCAAATGATGCCTTAAAATGTTTTTCCTGCAACACAATGGGGCATTTAGCGAAAAATTGTCCACAGATTAAAATAGTATCCCAAGCAGCTGTTTCTGATACCAAGGAGTCCGACAATCAGTTGGAAGAAGAAATTAAGCAAATCTTTGAAAGAAACGATGATCGTATATTGGACCCACCCGGCACTCCGCAGACTATGCAAGAACCACCTTCACAACCGAATCCATTAAATTTGAAAGGAAAGAAACGTATTCATTCCCCAACAACTAGCGAATTATCAGTACCAGATATACAGTTAAGACAATATGTAAAAGGACATGAATCTGACATAATTGAATCGGAAACAGATGGAACAGAAAGTAATGTTTCTATGGAAGACGTCGTCGTTAAACCAAAAACAAAAAAGAAATTGAAGAAAAATGACATGAGAACTGAAGAAGAAGTTTGGAAAGATATTGAACATAACATGGCAGAAATAAACAGTGACAATTTATTCCCTATTAATTTAGATCAATTTATTAGCTTATTGGATAATGCAAAAGGAAAACAAAATGTGAAAGAATTAACATATAATTATACAGATAATATTAGCGGTTTAATTGTAATGTGTAGTAAAATACATAGTAAGTTAAATAAGAGCTTAAAAAACAGATGTTCACGTTTGTCAAAAAAATTAAATGAAATAGTAATTACTGACGCAATCATACCTACGTGCAAAGAGAATTAATAGTACTTATGTAACTTCTTTATACTTAATTATTATAAGGATTTAGATATTATTATAATATATTAACAAAATATTTCATGGATGTGTTACAGAGGAATGTTAATGGGTATTTTAAAAGATTAGAAAACATAAAATTGTTGATTAGCCGACTTGGTCCAACTTGCATTTGTTTACAGGAAACGAATTTCACTTCAAATTACTGTGCTTCAATTAAGGGGTATGTACACTTTTTTAAAAACCGTTTACAATGTAATAGAGCTAGTGGAGGCGTAGCAATCTTTATCAAACCACATACTATTCCAGAAATTATAAATGTAAACACTAATTTAGAAACAATAGTAATTAAAATTAAATATCCTTTTACTGTTACTATTTGCAATATTTACCTTCCAAATAGTAATGCACTAAATATTAGTGATTTAAATAATTTGATATGTCAACTGCCATCACCTTTTATAATTATGGGTGATTTTAATAGCCACCATTTTTACTGGGGTTCTGCTAAATGCGACACCAGAGGTAAATCAATTGCTGAATGGCTCGATGACCATAGTGATATATTATTATTAAATAACGGACAACCTACACATTTTAATAGTAATACGTGTAGCACGAGCAATATAGATTTGACTTTGGCTTCTCAAAATATATCATCATATTTCGAATGGAACGCCTTAGACGATTTATATGATAGTGATCATTTCCCAATTATTATCAAAACATTAATTAGTCAAAATTTACAAAATAATAATAATATATGTGTACCAAAAAAATGGAAGTATGACCAAGCTGATTGGTTAATGTTTTCTGAATTGGTTAATCAAAATATTTTTGAATTACCATCTCCACTTTCTATACCCGATTATCCTATAAATGATATTATTGAAAAATTTACTGGAATAATTTTACAAGCAGCAAATTTATCCATACCAAAAACTAAAGGTCGTATTAAGGAAAATAATCTACCATGGTGGAATGATGACTGTAAAGTTGCAAATAGGGCAACAAAAAAGGCCTTTAAACTTTTTAAAAAATATGCGAGAAATGATCCCAACTCGATGTATAAAATTGACTATAAAAAAAAGAGAGCTTATTATAGAAGACTTGTAAAAGAAAATAGGAAAAGATATTGGGAGAATTGGGTATCCACTATTAACAACCAAACTCTTATTGGGGACCTATGGAAAAAAATACATCATCTTAATCACCGGAACATTAGACTTGACAAAATTGTACTTGAAAAAACTGATGGTTCATTTGCATCTGACCCAAAAGAAACATCCTATATATTAGCAAAGACTTTCGCTAATAACTCTAGCTCTAATAACTATGAAGATAATTTTATTCACTACAAAAATACTGAGGAAACTAAACAAAATTTTGAATTATTTGACAACTCCAACCCAATAAATGGTAAAATATTAATGAACGAAATGACGACGGTTTTATCTCAAATAGGGAATTCAAGCCCAGGGCCAGACAATATTTCAAATATTATAATAAAACACTTGCCAATGAGTGCCCTTGATTTTTTACTTCATTTATATAATTTTATTTGGCAAAAGCTGGTTTTCCCAGATAGCTGGAAAGAAGCGTTAGTAGTGCCAATATTAAAACCTGGAAAAATCCCAAATTTACAAACTAGTTATAGACCAATATCCCTTACATGTAATATGTGTAAAATATTGGAAAAAATTATAAGTAAAAGAATTAGATGGTACATTGAAAAAAATAACTATTTATCTCCATTTCAATATGGATTTCGTCAATTTCGATCAACTACAGATCATTTAATGAGTATTGACAGTGAAGTACTTGACAGTTTTGCTAAAGATCATTTCATAGTAATAGTAGCTCTTGATATTGAGAAGGCTTATGAAATGGTCTGGAAGCATAAAGTTCTAAATTCTCTACAAAGTATTAATATTAAAGGAAATGCCTTAGCATTTGTTAAAAACTTTTTGACAGCAAGATCAATAAAAGTAAGAATCAATGACACATTATCAAACTCTGTTTCTATAGAAAACGGTCTCCCGCAAGGCTCAGTGCTCAGTGTAGTATTATTTTTATTAGTTATTAATGATGTTTTCTCTTGTATTGACAAGCCAGTAAAAGGATTCTTATTTGCTGATGACTTGTCAATAACATGTAGTGGTAGAACATTGAAACCCATATTTAGATTAATCCAAAAAACGTTAGATAGCCTTCAACAATGGGCTGACAAATCTGGTTTTAAATTTTCAAAAACTAAATCCGAATTCTTAATTTTAACTAAAAAGAGAAATAAAACAAGAAATTTACAATTAACTTTACATAATAAGAAAATCAAAGAAGTCAATAACTTAAAAATATTAGGTTTAACATTCGATAGAAGAATGACATGGATAACTCATATAAATCAACTAAAATCTGAATGTTATAAGAGACTAAACATAATTAAGGTTTTATCATCAATTTCTTGGGGGTCTGACCGAAAATGTCTCATTAATATATATCATGCGTTAATTCGACAAAAACTAGATTACGGCTCTGCATTATATGATTCTGCAAAAAAGAGAACTTTAAATTCCCTAGAGAGTATTCAAAATACTGCACTTCGCCTTAGTATAGGTGCTTTTAAGACTAGCCCTACAAAAAGTATTTTAGCTGAAGCGGGAGAAATGCCATTAGAAATTAGACGGAAGCAACTAGTAATCGTATATATTGTTAACATACTATCTCAACCTCAAAATCCTATTTTTAACTATTTTACTAAAAAAACATCCTTAGACGCAGAGTATGATCTCAGACCTAGTCTTCCTCAACCTTTACGAATAAGAGCTGCTAAATATCTCGAAGAAATTAACCTTAGCATACCATCTATCTTAAATAAGAAATTGTTGTCATGTGGTCCTTGGGAAAACCATGAATTTCCTATAAATGTAGAACTAGCTACTAACTTAAAAGATGACACCCCTCGAGAAGTTTATATAAACTTATATCATGAAATAAATAGTAGGTATAATAATTGTAAGCTTTTCTTTACTGATGGGTCAGTTATGAATGAACGATCAGGATTCTCAGTTGTTTCAAGTAATAGTAGTTATCGATACAGAATTGGCGACTACCACTCTATTTTTAGTTGTGAATCATTAGCTATACTTAAAACATTAGAAATTATATGTAAAGAACCTAATACGATAATGTATTTAATTTATACGGACTCAAAATCATGTCTTTCAGCCTTACAAAATATAAATAATACAAATCCCTTAATTATTGAAATCAAACAAAAAATGTTAAACCTTCTAAGTAATAACTATAACTTTCAATTAATATGGATCCCAAGCCATCAAGGAATACCCGGAAATGAAAAAGCTGATATAGAAGCTAGAAATGCAACTTATGAAAATGTTATTTGTAAAACAATAAAATCACCTCCTTCAGAAATTCAAAAATATTGCAAACATAAAGTTAAAAGTTTTTGGGCTCGACATTGGAAAACAGGCAATGCAAGTAAATTAATTAATGTAAGAAATTCTATTTTCGATAAATCCCCAATTTCATTCAGCAACAGAAAAGATCAAGTTATAATAACGAGACTACGCATTGGACACACTAATTTAACACACGTACATTTGATGACTAAAACTCCAAAAAATAAATGCAAGTGTGGGCTAGATATCAGTGTATCTCATCTTTTAATAGAATGTACAGCATATAATATTGAAAAACAAGAATGTAACTTACCCAATTGTCTTAAAGATTGCTTAAACGAAAATGGTTGTAACAAAACGTTAAAATTCCTAAAAATGATTAATGTTTATACATTAGTATAATATGATATTGTTGGTCATAAATTGTGGTCGTTAATGACCCTAGTTGTTAAAAAACGACCTTAAATAAATAAAAAAAAAAAAAAAAAATTTAAATTCAGAAAAATTCGGTAAATTAAATGAAAACCATTTTGAAATAAAATGTCTTTAGGCGCGACTAGGCGGTAACACAGTTTTTTTTCTGACGGAAGTAACGCTCAGTATTCTATATTCAAAAATAGTAACTTCCATTGGCGATACATTTAAGAGAGTCATGACATATTAATATATATATATATATATATATATATATATATACCGAACATTTTTCTTTGAATCCTTTTTTTCATAATTCTTTTGTTAATTGTTTTTGTGACTTATTTTGAATTTTAGTTTTTTTATATCTAATAATCCCCGAGATCTACAAAATAGTATATAATACGAAATAGTAAATAATGGTGGAGTCCTAGCAACATTTTACTCTTTCATCAATAAATAATAATAATAATAAACGAAAAATCAAAAACATGATAATGATTTGAATTAAAACTTCTTTAGGCACGACTAGAGTTACCCACTCAGATTTTTATGAAGTTTCAATTCAATCGCACGTATAGATTACACGGAAACACTTTTTTCATTATAGATTTTCATTGGATAGGCAAAGTGGCAGACGTGCCATCTGATACTAATGTAAATGAGTTTACCTGTGACCTGTTAATTGTTGTTGTTACCTGAGATGCAAGATGGTTCGGTGCCAGTAACAAGGTCTGACAGGTTCACCGTGAACAGGGAATTTCAAATTTCCCCGGGCACCAGACTTGGTGAAAGAAAACATCGCCAGTAAACCTGCATCAATGTTCACCACCTCGGATGGATCCGCGCACAGGTGAACTACCTAACACACTCCTCACTTGATTTCGAGGAAAAGTCCCGTGCCCAGCAGAGAGAAATATATTTATTATGCTAATAGGTAAACATCTGACCGGGTTGGAGTTTCTTTATAAAATTATTTAAAAAAAAAAGCTGCAATGCGGCCCTGGTCCGTCTACTACATTAGCGGATTACAAGGAAACTTTTAATCCGGAGCTATAAGTTAATCGAGGCTTATAAATACCAAAACAATATTTGTGCTTTATTAAGCTTATCAGAAACACATTACCCAATGCCTATTATCCGACTGAAAAACAACAAGTAAGTATTTTGATGTGAAGCGTTGGGCGCGCCTTGGCAGTACCATCGACTCGAATGACGCTATCATGTTGTGACACCCCAACTACGCCGCCACATTCGACTTCTTTGCTTCAAGATGCCAATTGGCAAACTAATAACAAAAACTTCAAGTAGACAATGAACATGATACATAATATGAACATAAATGTGTTAACAAATTGGAACTAACCTTCAGGCTAGAGCATCGAGCATATAACCGGATAGAGTAGTAATGTGAGCCATACAATTCCGAAACTGGTCAGTGATTTGTCACTGAAGTAATAACAATTCAACCAACCATTGATTTTTATGTACGTCCCATCGACCAATCATCTATCAGTGGGCATCAGTCGGCTAATCAGAGCGCAGAACCAGCGCAGCGTCGTAGCACCAATTTTGCGGAATTAGTTTTCATACAAAACACAACATTACCGCTCTATTTCGGGTATATACTCGATGGGCTAGAGTCAGGCAAAATCATCATTCGCAGCGGTGGATTCGGCCCAGCACACCCCCGAGGTGTGCCTGAGATGAGCGGCGCTGCGTCGCGATCTGATATCTGTCATCTGAGGGGACTTGTCTCTGCCGAGCGTCATCGCCACGATGCTCGGTGACGACGAGTCCTGGTCGGCAATGGTCTCCTTCTGCTAAGTAGTAATGTCCCAAAAGGGGACCGACCAGCGGGTGGGAGAGTAGGCCGCCGACGAGGTCTCCTCCCGCGGGCGACGAACGGGTGTGCGTAGGAGGCGCTACTTTATGCGCCTCTAGTAACGCCCCTGTGCTCGTGTCCGGTTCAGGATGGGAACCTGGGCCCGGTAACACGACGCCGCGAGGACTGCTTAGTAGCGGTCGGGCAGTCCCTCCTTACGAAGAATAGTCTAGGCCAGCCTGTCGCTGAGGTGATCCTGTGGCCTGCAAATCCTTTTGGCCTTAAAAAGCGGCCGACGGCGCTGACAGTGGTTTTAGTTTAGCGGATAGGGCACTCCCAGTTCCCACATAGGGTCAGGATCTATCCAAAAACCTGGCTACATACGTAAAAAGCATTCCCTGCGAAAAAAACATAATTCCTGGATTCTAAGACGCAAGATGTTAGGTCTTAGTAAAGCACAAAAAAGGGCCCATCTCCACCCCAGTCTTCTTTCTCTCCTGAGGCCTTAGACAAAGTAACATTAAAAAAACGATAACGAAGTTCGAAAAGAATAAAATGTATGGGATTGCAATAAGCCGTCGTCAATTATGTCACTCGTTATCGTTATCGCAAGTTGGTAGACAATGTTAAAATTCATAACAAAATCATAAACTGTCAATTGGTTATCGAACACTTATGTCAAACTTATGTTATTTTATTATTAATATTGATTCGTTATCCGTGGGCGTGGGCCATGGAGGGCAACCTTTTCACAATGTTTATGAGTTATAGTGTGTATGAGGTCTATTTACATAGATATTAATTTTAATTTTTTGGTCCGATTTGACACTTCTTGTCGAACTTTGTTGACACTTGACTGTTGTTTTCGTTGCACTGTCACGATCTTTGATTGACAATTGGCTAGAAAATTATTATCGTTATCTCAAAGACGATAACGAATTTCGGCTACAAAGCGATGTCACTTTGTCTACAGGCCCTGGCATAACAAATCACCTAAACTTCATATAAAGGATTTCACAATCTTACAATTAATATTTGTCTTACCTAAAAATTATTATTTGCTAACTAAAACTCCTAGTGATTATAAACTCCTATATTGTGTGTGATTATATATTTTAATGATATTAGCCTGATATTAGTATTATAAATAATGACTAATGATTCATTAGCGAACATCACTAATCCCGCTGATACGACTGAAGCGGCTATGTCATGAGCCCGATAATACGGACACAGGCGATTGTCACAATACAGTGCGTTGGGATTTGTTAAATTTGTAATTTCATGCAGAACGCTCTGGTGTAGGTTCACCATGAAATAACTGATGGACAACTTTTAGGGATTTTATTACTCGGGTTATGATTCTCCTGTGACAATGGTTGCTGTAGACTCAGTAGAGTATCCCAAAATCCATATCAGATTCTTACATACATAAAAACTGTAAAAGTTCATTCATTATAAGGCCTTTAGTCCGGTCAAATTAGACCAAAAAATAAGAGTAAAGTTACCTAAATTCCCACCAAGCTGAAAATCGGTAAGATTGTTTGAAATATCATTAAAAACAAAAGGGGAAGGGGAAACCACAAAAAAAAACAACGCGCTAAGTACACTACCTCATAGGTGGCGAGGAAACGTGTGCATATTATGACGATTACAACTTTTACAACTTTTTGAATCGTTATATATCTCAAAAACGGTGGCTCGTAGAAAAAAAAAGTATTAATTAATTTTTTGTAGATAATTTTATGATCTACAATTTTTGTTTGAAATATTTTTATGATAAAACTTACCGTTTTGCTGAAAATCGCGAAAAACTATTTTTTTTTACCTTTGACCTTGAATAAAATTTTTTCCTTACAGGGGAAAGATGGGGAACTTTCAAATTTTGTTTTTAATGATATTTTAAACAATCTTACCGATTTTCAGCTTGGTGGGAATTTAGGTAACTTTGAATGTCTAAATTGATCGGACTATTCTTTAGGAGGTAGATATTAATTGTAGTAATTGTAGTAAATCAGTGGAAAAAAGTATAAGACTAAAATTATTATTTAAAAGACAAAAACTTGTATAAACATTGATTTGATTGATGTCATATATAATTACACAATAACACACACACACACACACACACAAACATCAAACTCGCTACAGTCGTTTAGGAGGAGTTCATGACAGCCTAGAAAATGCAAATCTAATAATGTAGGTAAAAGGTATCTCAAAGGTTCATCCCAGTCCCTAGCGGAATACGTTTAACTCGTTTTATCGATAGGATTTATATTTTAAGACATCCTTTTTTAGTTTTTACCGTACTTTTCTGCTGAAATCAGCTGTTATTGGCTGGATTTTTGTCTCAAAGTAATAAGTATATATAGAGAGTATGACCTATCTATACAGGTAAATAAAATTAGAGTGTCTGTTTGTAATCTTAAAATAAGCGCTTTTTACCAAATGCATATGGATGTATACACGAAACATATACCAAAATAACGTTTTTTACCATTTTTATCTCTCTGTTTGTTCCGGCTAATCTCTAAAACGTCTGAGCCGATTTGACGGGGCTTTCACTGGCAGATAGCTGATATTAGAAGGAGTAACTTTGGCTCAAAAATGCTAACATTAATATTAAATTTCGGGGCGTGTAAAGCCGTGCAGATAGTCATAAAAACATCAGGAAATGTACATAAAATATTGTGAGTTGGCCACCCCAGCCTCTGCACAATTAGTCTGATGACCGCTGTTGACACGCGGGTAAGCCTCAAAGTTTCGTCCCCGCCCCGATGTGAGTGCACGCTACCGGAAAATTGATTATTAACTTAACCGCCTCTCCGTACAGTGCTGAGGGGTCACGGGATCGAACCCAGGCCAAATATATATAGGCCTATTATCTATACCTATATGTTAGATATTTTGTTCATATAGCTAATAGCTAGCGGACTATAACAGCAGAGGTTAACACGATTTAGTTGTTAATAAATTAGTTATTACTTCGCCCGCGTCAACTTAGATTTACAGCCATACTCGGATTGATGATGATTATTTTTGTAGCCTAGGTTACTCCTTACAACATCAGCTATCTGCTAGTGAAAATCCCACCAAAATCGGTCCAGTTTCAGAGATTAGTTGGAACAAACAGACAGACAGACAGACAAAATTAAAAAAATATAATATGTTATTTTGGAACATACGTACCGTGTATAGATCCATATGCATTCAATAATTTAAAGCGGTTATTTTAATATTACATACAGACACTTCAATTTTATTTATCAGCATAGATGTAGGTATAGATTTCCAACATTTTTATAACTTTACTCCAGTCGAGTTTTCTACTAAGTACTAGTATACAACTACAAGAGAGAATCGGCTAGATGGAAATCAGTTTTTTAAGTAGGATAGGCAAACGGGCAAATCGTAGACATGATGCTAAGTGGTCAGCATCACCCATGAACATAAACAAGTTGACCTGAGACATAAGATGTTAAGTCTCTGTGTCTGTAATTACACTGCCCGTCTTGACCTTCTCTCCGAAACACAGTAAAGCTGTTTCACGGGAGAGACAAGCAAAATGGTTGACAAGCACGATGAATGCAGATGAGAGCGTTGCACAGCGTAACCTTCCCATCGGTAAAAATCATTCGATGAATAAATACTATCAACTCCTCAAGTTGCATACTTGGTACTTTTACACCAGGGGGTCTAAAAAATCGGTTGTCTGTAAAGTCGGTTTACGGTATGTATAGTTGAACTTGACAACGTCACAAGAAAATGGAACGCCTCAGAACGAGGTAACGCCGCATTCGTCATGTTTTTGCATTCGTGCAGCCGGCTCCATCGAATTATAAGACGTTGTCACGTCAAAAACTATTTATGTAAGTTCCATTCAATATATTAGTACGTTTTTGTGCTTCGGTGAAAGGTTGGAGTGCTTGATCTCGACAATCCGTGGTGTCATTTTGACAGTTGACACCTGTCAATACGTCGTGACGCACTCGTCTATAAAAGGCCTGTTTACAGAATTCTCGTGTGTACATATGTGTATACTAATATTTGAATGTCTGTCTGTGTATGGAGATTTTTGAGGGATATAAATTATAAATCTGCCAGTACTAGAACAGAGAACTACTATTACTACATGTGGAAATAAATAGGCTAACTTATTGATTGCTGAAGTCAGGACATAATTGATAACGACGAATTAGATCCGGGGCACCCCATCAAAGGATGCCGCCTTTGAAGGGGTGCCCCGGATTGGTGGCACTCACCGGGTTTTAGTGGGTAGAGGAGCGTCCACGTTACCATTTTTCGGGCGCAGCGAGACCCACATACCCGCTAGGGGAGTAAAACAGGGTGCCTAAGAGCATTTCCCGGCGGAAAAGAAAAAAAAGGGACTATTTGTGGCGCGGCGGTGGACTCGGCGCAACACATCGGTGTGCTGCGACGCGATCTGACATCAGTCGGAGGGGACTTGTCTCTGCCGAGCGTCATCTTCGCGCTGCTTCGTGACGAAGAGTCCAGGGCGGCGATAGTCTCTTTCTGTGAAGCTTTAATGTTCCAGAAGGAGGTTGATGCGAGGGAGGGAGGAGCGGGCAACAGAGGAGACCGCAGTCGACGAACTGGGGGTGCGTAGGAGGCGCTATTTAATGCGCCTCCAGTATCGCCTCTGTGCTCGTGTCGCGCTTCAGGAATGCCGCGTTTCAGAAAAGGGAACATGGGCCCAGTATGGCACGACGTCGCGGGGACTGCTTGGTAGCGGCCGGGCTGTTCCCCCTTATGAGGAGTAGTGTGGCCTTCGTCGAAGCCAGCCTGTCGCTGAGGTGATCCTGTTGCCTGCAGATCCGGGACCCTCAAAAAGTTGCTAAAGGCGCTCGCAGTAGTTTTAGTTTACGGGTAGGGCACTCCCAGGTACGTATCCCACATAGGGTCAGGATCTACCCGAGATCCTGGCTACAAGTAGTAGTAAAAAGGATTCTTGGCAAACTCTTGTTTTATTTCACTCTCACTTAGCAGAGTTCGATTTGAATAAAACATCAATCTGTCATTCACTTATTTTTTTTTCTAACAGAAACTGATGTTTCTTCTCGTGGGGATTAACCGGGATAACGCACTTTCTATCGATCCAGTATATTTATTAACCGACTTTAAAAAAGGAGGTGGTTCTCAAAACTTATGTTTTTTTAAAGATGCATTGTGTCAATACACGATATTTGAGCGTACTACAGGAACAATTTTCATGATAAAATTTATTTGCTTAGTCAGGTCATATGGACTCGAGAGTCTAAATCTCTTTGAGGTATCTAAATTTTGCATAGAAATGATGAAATGCATACAGAGCAAATTATCTAGTGTTTGCAAATGTTTATATTATATTATGCAAATATTTTGAGCGAAATGGCAATGAAACATAGATCTCTATTTCTAATTCTTTTAATTTTAATGTAATTTTTGTAATTTTTATTTATAATGCATTTAAAAAAAAAACAAAAATCTGATGAATACAGCAGATTGTTTTTTTTTTATTTTTGACATAATATTATGTACTTATTTATAACTATTAAAAATATACCTAATTTTTTATAATTATAAAATGCCATAAGAAAAATAATATTATCTTCGGTAGTGGTAAGTGGGGTTCGATGCCCCGCCGGAGAACTTTTTGTAGATTGTATCATATCTTACTAATATTATAAAGCTAAAGAGTTTATTTGTTTGAACGCGCTGATCTCAGGAACTATTGGTCCGATGAATAAAATTATTTCAATGTTAGATAGCCCATTTATCGAGGAAGGCTATAGGCTATATAACATCACGCTGTGACTAATAGGAGTTGAGAAACGCGGGCGAAGCTGCAGGCCACGGCTAGTTAAGAAATAAAACCATTGCTTAGTTATTAGAAACATGTTCTGTAAGAGGCTTAAGCTGATCAGATTATGAAATAATTTTGGAAGGGGACAGATTTTATCCTCTAGAGATTTAAACAGTCGGCTTTAGCAATTGCAGGCGAAGCCGCGTGTTGTATACTTGCCAATTAAATAAATGCAACATAAAAAATAGAAACATCTGAATTGAGAACCAGGAGGTTCTCAATTCCTCCTTTTTAGAAGTTGGTTAAAATAGTTTTTTGTATTATTATATGAAACTACTGGCACCGACAGACATTGTCCTGTACCATACTATTCTTGAATCCACTTGAACACATACACAAAAATTCATCAAGATCGGTCCAGCCGCTTAGGAGTTCAGTGACATACACACATACAGAAGAATTATATATATTATGTATTTAAAGATAATATAAATTAAGTAGAGTGTATTGGTTTTATTTTATTTGTATGACTAACTTAAATTATTTTGGTTCGTAAAATAATTAATTGCTATTATGTTTAGTAGTAATTCAAATTAGATTTAATTGGATGTCAGATAAATAGAAGAAAAAAATAAGAATTTTTATTATTTTTCGTTATAAGACAAAATGTTACTTTAATAATATAATGCCGGTGAAAGTAAAAATTACTAAAAGTTATAAAAAAGTTTTTGTAGATTGTTAATATTAAAAAACAATAAGATTATTCATTCATATTCATTATAGAAATTGTATTTGATTATACATAATAATATAAAAAAAGAAAAAAAACAAATTGAAAAAAGGTTCTCTCCGGCGGGGAATCGAACCCCGGTCTCCCGCGTGACAGGCGGGGATACTGACCACTATACTACCGAAGACTTATGTCATTAATCGAAATTTTGCTTAGGTTATTACTATCAGTAAGTTTTAAAACGTTTATACAGATACAATATGTTTTTAAAATGATTATAATTTACATTTTTTAAATCCTTCTAAATTATGTAACTAAAATTAAATTATAATTAGATAATAAATAAGTAGACGTATAAATGAAAATGGTTTTTTTTTCTATTTTTAAGTAAAATATTAGGTAGGTATGTTTAAGCTACCAACGATCAGACATAACTTTTGCATCGCTACGGGAAAAAATCTTTTTTGAAATAAATGAAAATATTCAGTTAAATTAAATAATATATTGAACTTAAAAACTAGATTTACCAGAGCGGGTTATCGCTTTTATTCCTTTTTTTAATAAGGATTTGATACGAGTAAATATTTATAGCCATTTAAGATTACCACCAGCACGAAATTGCTTGAACTCTTACGAAGAGCGAATTCAACAGCTATAGTTCGCTAATCGCTTATACATTTGCCCAATAAGATATAGATTTAAGGCGAGTGCCACGCAAGGTTTATTAAATTTTAAAAGGTTTAGACGTAAACCCTTGACTTTAAGGCCGAAAACATGTAGGACTATATCGTTACTAACTATACTATATTCTCATAAACTGTAGCCTATACGATTATAGTAAAAGTAGAGCAAAAGTTTAAAAGTTTGTTTGATTTAACGTATTAATCTAAGAAACTACCAATCAAATTTGTTTTAGAGAAGGCTATTTTATAGAAAACATTCCCAATTTTTGAACCGGTAAAACCGCGGGTTATTTTGTATGGCAATAAATATTGTTTAAAAGTCGAGACAAAGATGTTGCATATAATATATTCAAAGTAAATCTTGTTGCGACTTCAGAAGTTTATTTTCTTGTGATACGGAGCGGGCTCATCTTGAATGCAAATGAGCTGGTTGTGCATGTTTGCATCTCTCATTCCTTTATCTTTGTTATACAACTAGCCTCCGGCGGTTTCGTCTGCGTGGAATTTAAATAATTTAACAATACCTGCGGCATAATTCCACCACCGGACATCGCGTAAGAATTCCCAATTCCACCCACACCATCTTGATGTCCGGAAATCCACAACATCTCAATTTTACGGCATTTCCTGCCTCGCACCACAAATATATGGAATCAGCTGCCGCCTATGGTGTTTCCGAAACGATACGACTTAGGGACCTTCAAGAAAAGAGCATACTCATATCTAAAAGGCCGGCAACGCACCTGCTGATCCTCTGGTATAGCGGGTGTCTGTGGATGTCGCTATTCACTTACCATCAGGTGAACCGACTCGCTGCACCCGAAAGCTGGTAAGTGGACGCAACTCTACCCACTAAAACCCGGGGAGTGCCACCAATGTCGCCTATGGTGAGGTGCCCTGGATCTAATGAGTCAAAGCTAAAACGTTCGCTTGTCAAACCAAAGATACAATTTTTTTATTTTTTTTTATGTTAGTTGGATAGGCAAACTGGCAAACGTACCACCTGATGTTAAGTGGTCGACGTCGCCCATGAACATAAACTAGTAGACCTGGAACGAGCCCAGGCAACTCATTTATGTGTTGCCTATCCTGAGACATAAGATGTTAAGTCTCGGTGCCAGTAATTACACTGCCTGTCTTGCCCTTCTCTCCGAAACACAGCAAAGCTGTTTCACGGGAGAAATAAGCAAGATGGTGGTACCCATGCAAACTTGTTGCGTTTTATTTATTTACGTGTTTATGTGTCAGTTGTTCACAATAATACGTAGTCTATACTCATTGAAGAAGAAACCCGATAAAGGCAGAAACGGGAACACAACATCATAATACTTAAATTTGATTTTATAAAAGTTTTATTCAGTTCTTGTGTATATTATTCAACTAGCTACAACAGCTACAATAAGAATATATAAATAAAAAGAATATGTAAACAAAAAATATAAATAAAAATCATGAATCAGGATAATCAGGATATTACATTCAAAGAAGACATAAGTCGCGCAAATTTAAAAAAAGGCGTGTGGTTGTTTGTACTGCATTTTTATACTAACTTCAGTTTTAGAAATAGATACCGATGAAATATTTTGAACTATGAATATTGAGCACCTCACGCTTTTTTTGCAATAAGTAATATAATTTTGTTTGTTAATCCATTTAATTATTGTATTAAAAATATTTCCAATTTTTTTGTTTGAAAATAGGTAACTAAACAACACGCTTTAATAGTAAATCTATTAAAGCTTGTTTTTTTAGTTTTTTTTTAAACTTTATTAATTTATTATTAGTTAGGAATGCTCATTTAAGTAGTAGATAGATAACCAAATATTGAACTCTATTAGTAACATCAGAAAATGCTGACTCAGGATAATTCTTGCTAATTCCCACATGAAGGCCGCTGGGGATGAGAATAAATCACTAGTTACCTAACATACCCCATTTTATGTTACAAAAAGGTCCGGTTGTCTTTATAATTATTGCAACTTCGTGACTTTAATAGTGTTTTACTGTATTTTATCAGAAGATTTGAATAAACGGTTTAGTTGTGAACTCAACTTTGTGTTTTTATTGGTAATCGATGTTTGAATGACAACGGTGATGGTGAAGATATATTATAGTAGTAGGTAAAAAATTGTGGACAATATTCAACTCTAGAGTTAGGCGTTTGCCCCATGGGATTTCTTAATGTTTATTTTAAAATAAAATAAAATAAAAACTATTTTTTTCGTTATGCCAAACAAGTTCTTTATAATTTTATTTTTTTCCTTTCGATTTAAAAGATAAAATAGCATTTGCATGTAATTTTTACATTATATATACCTACCTAGACCACAACCCGTATAAAAGAGCCTTTTCTATTTTGTAATAAGTTCCATTGTAATGATTTTCTTTTATTTGTCTGCGAATGTGCTATTTTTTAAAGTCTCAACAATTTACTACACTCAGAATACGTGGGTGAAGCCACAGGCAACAGCTAGTAAATAGTTTGATAATGCCGCAGCCGATAAAAATCAAACATTGAAAGTAAATTAAAATATTAATAAAGTCAATTATCGTTATCAGTAGCGAATGCTGACACAATGACTTTCCGATATTTAAATTTTATCAATTTTAATCGCACTCTCTCATTGGATATTTACTATTTTTATACGCTTGGTAAAGTGTTATTACCATGGGTCGCAGGTTCGATCGCAACTTATATTAATAAGTTTTTTAATTTCGTCGGCATCAAATGATAGCTGTAAACTGTTCTTATAATAATGAAACAATTTTTTACGGATTTTATCGCGGTTTATTAAGATTTTTACAAGCCCGACGTTTCGGATACTTTACAGCAACCATGGTCACGGGAGGACTGAGGTGACAGATGTCCTAATGTTACAAAGTTATTCGAAACTACCCTATGATACATCATTATTTTAATAAGTCCTCTCTACGCAGAAAGTGCTAACTGCATCTTTAATCTGTGGCATATTTTGCTTGGTTTTTGATTTAATTATTTTAATAATGGGATCCCGTTTAGCTCGCCAATTAAATTAAAAGCTCGCCATTATATTAGATTTGATAAACCACAGATACTCGCAAAAGAACACCGATTCCAACCAAGGATGATCCGCGAGGCTATTGAAATTAAAAAACATCCAAATTTCAATAGAGAAGATGGCTGGCTCTTACCACCTGCTTGGGATCCCATTATTAAAATAATTAAATCAAAAACCAAGCAAAATATGCCACAGATTAAAGATGCAGTTAGCACTTTCTGCGTAGAGAGGACTTATTAAAATAATGATGTATCATAGGGTAGTTTCGAATAACTTTGTAACATTAGGACATCTGTCACCTCAGTCCTCCCGTGACCATGGTTGCTGTAAAGTATCCGAAACGTCGGGCTTGTAAAAATCTTAATAAACCGGGATAAAATCCGTAAAAAATTGTTTCATTATAATGAGTGAAATTCGCGCAAACATTAGAAAACAACTGTTCTTATATATAACATTGGAGTAAGTTAACATGTTATAATTTTTCCCAAACCATAATTCACTTTTGTTTTTTCTTAAACGAGATTATCTCTGTTTGATAATGTGAAAAGTAGTCATGAAATTAGATTGAAAGTTTCATGGTATTAAGTGAAGATTGTTTAAACTTTAAAACAGTTGAAAAAGTACCTAAAAGCTTATTCAGGCCATTCACAAAAAATTTAAACAAATTGAATCGAAATAACTTTTTTTCGAGGTTTCTTTATCACATTTTTTATAATTATTAATGATCTTCCAACCCTGAATGATGTGTTGACAGCCCAAAATAAAAGAGGGATACAGAACTTTATTCCGTCGCGTGTCTTCACTTGTATTGGGTACCTACTATCACAAAATAAATACTAAATTTATTTTGTGGTACTATGTAGAAGGTAACAATATGATAATTATTGAAGGGAGATAGATATATTTATTTGTCTTCTTTACATAAGGGCATATCCACAGGCCCAGAAACCTGGATTTATGATAGATGACACAGTACTGTTTAAATATTAAGAAAAATATACATGAGTTACTTATGTACCAAAAGTTCTCTCCGGCGGGGAATCGAACCCCGGTCTCCCGCGTGACAGGCGGGGATACTGACCACTATACTACCGAAGATGTGACGATGTTTTTATACTTTTAAATTATATAATTTAAAAGTATACAATATATAGAAAACAGCAATCTCCCGATATATATCGGGAGATTGCTGTTTTCTGGATTGTCTTCGTTGTTGTCTTCGGTAAAGAAGCAACACTTGATAATTATTGTTTTACCAGGAATGATCTATTACAAGTATTATTACAAATCCTTTTTTATTCTCTTACGCCGCTGAAATAGGAAATCTCAGGAGGTGGGACTAGCTGCGCCCGAAAGGTGGTAAGGTGGACGTAGCTCTACCCAGTAAAACCCGGCTAGTGCCGCCATTGCCGCCTTTGGTGAGGTGCCCAGGATCTAATGAGCAAACACCTCGACGGCTAGTCAGTCCCTCAAAGGACCGTCGCCACCTCCACAGAGGGGTTGTCCCGCACCACAGAACAACCTCTCCCAACGTCGGGACAGTACAATGGGGTGAGGTTCCTGTCCTCGCCCCTTGCCCCCTGCTCTATTGTCCCCTTTTCTTATAAGAGGGGTAGAAATCGCCCCTCGGTTCAATTTGCTTGGCCCAAGTCGCTGGGTTCACCTTAGGCTACTGCAGAGCCCCACCGCCACGTCAAGGCCTGAACCATGACGTGGTGCGGGACAAACCCTCTGTGGAGGTGGCGTTGGTCCCTTGGGGGACTGACTGGCCGTCGAGGTGCCCTGTTTGTTTATTAGATCCGGGGCACCTCACCAAAGGCGGCATTGGTGGCACTCGCCGGGTTTTAGTGGGTAGAGCTGCGTCCATTTACCAGCTGTCGGGCGCAGCGAGTTCCACATACCCGCGTGGGGAGACCCACTCCCCCGCTGGATGCCTTAGAGCATTTCCCGACGTTAAAGGAAAAAAAAGGGTATTATCAGATAATGGTTAGGTTTGTACTATGTAGTGGTTCACGGCAGGACATGCCATTTGCCGTCGGCGCATACGTGTCGATTTCACTGCCATCGTAAATAGATGTTTCACATCAAACATATTATTTTTGGTCCAAACCTGCAGCCGTGAAGTTAATACCTCGAAAACGAGTCAAACGAATAGATTCATGATATTCTGAATGTTATATGTACTTCTAAAGTGGAAGCAAATCGAATCACGTACGTAGCGAGCACTTTAGACGTCTTAGAAAATATTGTGATTTAGCGGGGACCGGGCTGTCGGGTCTCACTAGTTGCAGGTAAATATCCGTTTTGCGTCTATATCTATGTTCGTCTGAATGATGGTCACGTCATTTTTTTAATCCTTGCCTCGGGTAATGCACAATGATTTTTAGAGATAAGTACGTTTATTATAATGATGCATTTGAAAGATTAGGCGTTTATTTGCAACCGAATTGGGAAGGCAGGACCGGGGTGGTACTTATCGCTCACATAATACCGGCGTCAAAATATAACAGCTATGCTGTCGCGTTTCGTGCGGCTTGTGAGTTTCCGGTGGCCGATTGGGGGGGATAGGGAAAAGGAGGGCAACGCATGCATAATATCTGGTTGTGTGGATGTATACGGGCGTCGATAATCGCTAAAAATCGTCGATAAAGGCTTCGCCTGCTCGTTTGCCCTCCTATGATTAAAAAAAAATGTTTTGTTGAATTTCCATCACTACCACAATTTAGGTTTCGTATGTCGATAAAAGTGGACATGTTTATTAAAGTCAAAAATATCATATTATAGCAAAAAGTTTCCCTTGTTTAAGTAAAATTCATATATAAATAAAAACACTGTACTCTAAATATATATTTTATTGGTATGAAACCATCAGACAATCATGTATGTGACTAAATTAGATCATCATCATCAGCCTCACCAGCCAAATTAGAATTTAGCACAAAAAGTTCTCTCCGGCGGGGAATCGAACCCCGGTCTCCCGCGTGACAGGCGGGGATACTTACCACTATACTACCGAAGATGTGAGTAGCTAACATTTTTTTCTTCTCACTAGTCGTGATGAGATAGATTATGTTGATCTCGAGTCTCTACTCTTTTGTGTGTGAATGCGTATACCGTACACTTGGTTTCTTCATTTAATGATATCTTCCGTTATAGATTTAAAAAAAAATCTATTATCTAAATCTACATGTTTCACATCCGAGCGTCGCGTTTTTGATACAGCTGCAGGGCCTTGTTTAAAACGTTAGCTGATAATATACCTACTTTACCTAATTTATATGCGTTCGACAAATATGCGTTGATCATAATCTATACGAATTCATAAAATTGAAATGTCTGTTTGTAATTTTAAATTAACAGCTTTTCACTAAATGAATCTTATGTCTGTACTTATATGGAACTTAGGTACATGAAAAATCACTTTTTAATTTTTTTGTCTGTCTGTCTGTTTGTATCGGTTAATCTCTGAAACAGCTGGGCTGATTTTGATGTGGATTTCACTGGAAGGTAGCTGATGTTATAAGGAGTAATTTAGGCTATAAAATATTCATCATCAATCCGGACACGGCTGTGAACGCGGGCGAAGCTGCGAGCAACAGCTAGGCTTTATAAATTATAATAAATTTTATATATTTTTTCTTGAAATTCCTCCCAAATATATTATCATATATATAAAGGCTCAATAAATAGATAAAAAAATGAAAAACCGCGTCCAAACAGCCAAATGCTTTAGCATTACCCACATTACGCATAACTAACGACTGGAGAATCTTTTTCATAATCTCATTACACTTCAGTAGGGCTAGCATGCGGGCACGACAAACATTTTGTCTACACCTATTCTCGTAATAATTGTATGAAATAATACGAGAAAAGGGGTAGAAATTTTTTTGTCGTGCGCCCATGCTAACCTTACAGGTGTTAGACAGATCGTAGAATTATTTTAATATATCCGCAATATTTTTATTTTAATCATCTATTATTGGTTTATTAAAACATAGATGAATAGATTAATTCACTTGCCTTCTTCGGAAAAATAAAAAAAAACAAACTGTCACTTCTTGTCAAACAAATCATGAATTTATAAATTTTATATTTTATACATATATTTTACGATGGCTGAACAGGCGTATGGCTATCCTCCTAACGTGGAAGCGGACAAGAGTCTGCTACCATTTGAGACCTGGAACGATTACCTGGACTCTCTCATAGACGTCGCTGATCTTCGAAACTTGAGAAGTATAGACACTGCTCGGACTATAGCCGCACTGGGATACAGGTATTGCTTTTGTAATACTAGCCCAAAGCTGGTCATTAAGATTAATAATCCATTAATATAATAATAAATTGAATTACATACACATTATCTGTAAATGAGTATAAATGTGTGACATTGTAAAGCCTTTCCGTATTTCTGATTTATATCACATTCACTAAGCTATATGAATAAATGTAATTTATATTTTGGTTATAATTTATTTTCTAGCAGGTAAATAGTGTTGCGATACCAAAACATTTTTATCCATTTGAGTCACTTATTATGTAGGAATACACGTAATAGACACAGGTTACATGCACCAATGATTAGACTTTCGAAAGTAAGCAATTCTTTTAAAGGCAACTGTATACGCTTTTACAATAGGATCCCAGAAAACGTTCAAAAGCTCTTCATAAAAAAAATCAAAAAAGTTGTTAAAGAGCGTTTGTGTGGTAAAGCATATTATAAAGTAAAAGATTTCATGGAAGATACCACACCCTGGGAATAAGGCGTTCCTCCCGGGCATTTCAAGATAAGATGTTAAAATTGTTATTAATATATATTATTTGAAAAGATTAGTTCCACTGAGTTTGTTTCGCCGGTTCTTCTCAGTGGGCTTACCTTGGAACCGGTGGTAGATTCAATTGACGTTCAAAAAGATACTGTATTAGTACTACTTTGAATAAAAACATTTTGATTTTGATTTGATTTTGATTGATTTTGACAATTTTTTAACCAGAAAATGTGTGGTGTCGAGGCAATTTTATCATTTTCAGTCACTCAGTTCCATAAATAATTTAAATTTGTATTTTTGTAATAGGAGGGCAAACCCTTATGTTTGACGGGATCCTTCAGGTTCGCTGACTTGTGCAGGAAGCATTAATGCGAGATGGGGAGAGGACCTGCTCTGCATCTGGTCCTCGAGAGGTGGATGCGCCTTAACGACAAACCTTTTTCCTTCCATCTGACACAGGTGCTCACCGGGCATGGTTCCTTTGGTGAGTACCTGTGCCAGATGGCCCACGGGAAGACGATGACAGTATGTCACGATTGTGGCGTGATGGTGGACTCAGCCCAGCACACCCTTGAAGTGTGCCCGATATGGGCGGCGCTGCGTCACGATCTAACGTCGGTCATCGGAGGGGACTTGTCTCGGCCGAGCATTGTCACCGCGATGACGAGTCCTGGACGGCGATGGTATCCTTCTGCGAGGCAGTAATGTCCCAGAAAGAGGTCGACGAGGGCCCACCGTGGGCGACGAACAGGGGTGCGTAGAAGGCGCTACTTAATGCGCCTCCGGCACGACGTCGTGGGAAGTGTTTTGTGGTGACCACGTAGGCCCCCCTTACGGGAGTGGTCTAGCTATTCGTTAGCTGTTAGGCTGTCGCTTCAGGTGTTTATGTTGCCTACAGATCCGGGACCCTCAAAAAAGCGGCTGATGGCGCTCGGAGGTGGCTTAGTTCGGGTAGATTCGGCACGTTTGAAATGCGAGTCTCTCATAGTAGACCTAGAAGTCTGTGAGACTTGCACTTCGAACCTGCCCGGGTAACATAAGATACATGCGAATTGCATTCTGCTGCGTTATCAAAAAGGTAGGTAGGTAGCAGCAGAAAATAGGTACGGCACCGACTTCAAAAGTAAGCTAGTAGTAGTAGTTAACGCAAAGATTGTACTCAGTAGAAGAATATGTTGATTTATAAGTTGTAGGCACAAAAATTTATGGGATAAATGGGATATAACAAATGGCATTAATTTTAAAGTAATATTCTTCTCTTATAAATACCTTTCTCACTTGCTCTCTAAATCACTATAACTTTAAAACACACCATTTTTAAAACCCTTCTTTATCGAAGCTGCCTCCATTAACAGGACGCATTGGAAATTTAGGCGTCAATAATTTCAATTTATTTCAGTAAGTTCCAAAACAAATGAAAAAGTAAATATACCCGTGGTGAAGTTCATGATAAAAAACTTATTTTGTAAGTTTTCAAAACATGATTAGGTAACATAGAAAAAAAATCGGTTGTCGGAAAGTCTGTTTACTGACGATAGTTGAACGTGACAACGTCATAAGAAAATGGAACGCGTCAGAGCGAGGTAACGCCGCATGTCATGTTTTCTCGTTCGTGCAGCCGGCTCCATCGAATTATAAGACGTTGTCACGTCAAAAATATCAAACATATCTCTTTTTAAAAGGAGATTAACATTTTATGGGTACCTAAACGGGACCGGTTTAAACCTCTTAACTTTCTTCGTAGATGAGTCTATATATTATGTTCTTGAAAATTATAGAAGGAATTTCTCAAATTATCGTTTTTAGCGCAATAAAATAACAAAAACCATTTTATCGTTTACCTACGTTCTTTAGTTATAAGCTCACGCTAGTATGGAGAGCCTCGCTCCTCTCAGGACTCTCAGTTCTGTCTGACGAATGTCCTGTGTTGTTTAGCAATGCATCGTCTTAATGTCTCCATATTTGAACAGAACGAATGGCGATACCCTGGGCGAGAAGGAGTTCTACAGCCGTCGCGCTGTGATACACAGCAAGGAGTTTCCCGTGATAAAGCCGTATGAGCTGGTCAGCCAAAACGCGGTGATCAAAGACCCGTTGAGCAAGGAATTGGCTGCGCGAGAGCGAGCGAACAGAGTCGGCATCTTACAGGTACCTTAATGTCGCAGGGGAGAGTGAGTTTTCTAACGTTCACGCGAATTTCACTCATAATAATGAAACAACTGTGAGATAGAGAGAACAGCTGTCCTCCCATGAACATGGTTGCTGTAAAGTATCCGATACGTCGGGCATGTAAAAATCTAAATACCTAAGCCGCGATAAAATCCGTAAAATTCCATTCCATTATAAAAAGGGGAGAATGTCTTACGAGTGAATCACTACATATTATGAAAGAGATAGCTGTCTGTACGCGATCAACTCAAAATCTAATGGATGGATTTTCGTGTTGTTTTCATCTATAGATACAGTGATTTTTGAGGGCGGTTTTAGTATATAATTTGTCACGGTTTTATATAAATTGGTTGAAATATAGGCATAATGTTGTAAGAGTTGGGAAAATTCAAGCCACTTGGGAACTTTTATTGAAAACGCTGCTTTATGGCTTTCGCAAAAAAAAACATAGTACTTTTCTCTTTTAGAGATCTACAAAAAAAGTCCGCATTGGCATATTACATATATATTACATACGTTTTAAAGATAGCGCTTTTTATCTTCTAAAAAATAGACACGTGCATCGCGGCAATTGAAAACCTGAAACAGACGGATACAGTCTTAATCCTTATTAATTTATATACGCTAATTACCTTATGCATTTCATGTACATTAATTCTACACATGTAATTTAAATGGATATTTAAGTTGAACTATCTCAAAAATATAACGCTCAGGAATATAAATTCAAGCGCGTATACCATTGATACCCTGAATTACCTTTTCGGTACAAAGAAAAATTTTATCTAATTAACCACTGATTCAATCAAATCAAAATATCTTTATTTCGTAGGTAACTACTTGTACACTTGAAATACGTCAAAAAAAGAAGACAGTAAAAAGTCAATAAAGAAATTAAAGATTTTAATTAATTAAAGATTACTATATATGTATATTGGACCCGTGCAAAGCTGGAATCGAGCAGCTAGTTTGATATAAACTTAACGACGCGAAAGTTTAATTTGCTGAAGTGGCGTTACTAATACGCACTGCATCCGAGGCGAGACTGGGAAGTAGTACCTAGTAGAACTATTTTTAAGCAGTATACTATATACGTGAATCTCTATTTCGTTGTAGTTTTATTTGTATGAACAGAGTGATGAATTTTCTAAATTTGTATTAGTACGGATTCTGATCGAATTCGCATCAAGTGCATTAGTGCGTAAATGCCTTAGGCGCTACGGTTTACGGCTACAGCTACGGTTGTGTAATATTAAAACCATCGAACATATTATAACCTCTCTACCAGAGTTGTCAATGTGAGCCATACAATTCCGAAACTGGTCAGTGATTTGTCATTGACGCAATAGCAATTCAACCAACCAGTGCTCTGTGTGTACGTCCTATCGGTCAATCATTCATTAACGGCTATCATCTGATTGGCCAATCACCGGCGCATCGTCGCAGCACAAATTTGGTGGAATTTGTTTTCTTACAAAACACATCATTACCACTCTATTCTGGTTAAGTATATGCTATATAGCCCTATTAGCTTTATGGTAGTCGGGTAAATAGTTATGTGTTCAATACGGAACCCTCGATGCACGAATCAGTAACACACTTAGATGGGTCGATCTTATTTGAGCGATAAATGTACGTAGTGTTGCGACTCCTATAAAAAAGGGTCCCAAAATTACTTAGTACAAAAGACCCCGGAAAAGAGGAAAAGTAACATGTCTTAATGACTGGATTGCAAGGCTTATTACGGTTTCTGTAGATGTTCTTGTTCATAATATATTGTCTTGGTTGGCGACTTTACACGCCATCTGAATGACAGTTAATAAGTGTAAGAGCTTTGCTGTCGCGTTTCATGCAGTTTGTGAGTTTCCGGTGGTCCATTGGGGGGATAGGGAAAAGGAGGAAAATACATCTGTATAATCTCTGGTTGTGCGGATGGGTATGGGTGTCGATATCTAGTCGCCAGTTCGACTGCTTGTTTGCCCTCTTAGGCTATAAAAAAATGAAAATGCGTCTTTATTATCATAATTATAAATAATTGTTCCGTCATTAAACTCTGATGACTTCTGTTGCTCAATTGTTTAGCGCGTTGGGTTCGAATCCCGCCAGGGAACTAAAATTTTTTTGTGTTCCTGCGTCATGGGTGTGTATTAAATATATGTATTATATTATAGTTAAAATCTTAAATATATTTCCGTTGTCTGGTACCCGTAACACAAGTTCTTCGAAAACGTGGTGTAAAAGCGTCTATCCGAAATATCACATTGGATTTGTAATGACTATCTTAATAAGTGTATGTGCATTGTGCATGTATTGATTTCTAATGTGTAGGTATCTAATTACATTTTTACGGATTCTATGGCGAGAAGTACTGCCATGCTGCTTTGCAGCCGAATTGGGCAGACACGACCTAGATGGTTGGTACCTCTCGCTCACATAATACCGGCGTAAACTGTAAAGCGTAAAGTGTTTGTGAGTTACTGGCGTCGGCTGTCACCATAGGGTTCCGTCTGCTCGGTTGCCTCTTTTTGACATAAAAAAATCTATCGGTAAATAAACCGCGAAAAGTCCCTAAAAAATTGTTCCATAATTGTTGCTTCTATTACTTCTTTTCTATTCTTATAGTTGTGGCGGACCAATCAGCGCCACATTCTTGAATCACGCTATCGAAGTTCCACAGCTCGTCGCTATACAACAGCTGAATTATAGCAAGTGGTCTTCGGCCTGGCTGAGCATACCGTTTCGCTCGGTCGGAGATCTCCCTTTGCGGCTTTCACCTACATCCCACATAGTCATAAAAGTCTTAAATCAAAATATAAGCCATGGTTTGTGAGATATTTTTTCATCTGTATTGTTTTAACCGAATGTAACTAAGTTACCTACGTCCCAACTCACCGTTGCTACGAATGGTTTCGCTCAACTGGAATTGGGACATAAAAATATACCACGAAATGCGATTTGAAACAACAGAGTATTTTATTTTCCTCCTATCCAGTCTAGTTGTCACGTGACCGTGGTTCCTTAAAGTATCCGAAACGTCGGGAATGTAAATCCTACTAATATTAACGCGAAAGTTTTTGTGTATGGATGCTTGTTACTCTTTACACAAAAACTACTGAATGGATTTTAATGAAACATTACATTAGGTATTATAATATTTATAAATATTATATACCTAATTCTGCGCAAACGAAGTCTCGGGCATCAGTTAGTTTTAATAAACTGCGCTATAAAACATGTTTTCATTGTACAGACCGACTCGACAACCGTTGTCGTGTACAAAACATATTTTGTAGTCCAATTGTGAATCCTCGAATCTACTTGAAAATATACAAAAAAGTTAATGAAGTGTAAAAAGAGTTCAGTGACATACAGAGTGAGAGAAATAAAAAAAAGTTTTTCAAAGAACTTAAATACGTGATGGTCTCACGAAGTCGAACAAAGCGGAGCGGCTTTAAAACTTCTAATTTTTGGTGTGTAGCCTGAAAATGGTACATAGTATATTATGTGGTTTAATTTAATGCCTCTCGCTTTTATCAAACTTGTATATATAAAGATAATATACCAAACCAATCGGATCGGAAATATTATTCATATTTAAATAATATATTGTTTCGGGTGCTTACCGCGTTTATATGTAGGTTATTGAGGTCCCGATATTTCAGCAATGTGTCAATCTCTATGATCACGGGGAGACTGATTATGGCGATTGAAACATTTCCGAAATATCAGGACCTCAATAAAACTGTAGACGCGGTAAGCATCCGAAACAATATTATGTTATTTCAATATGAATAGGGATCGCGTTAGTTTAAAATGGCAAAATTATATTTTTAGGCAAACCGACTCTCACAAATATCTATTGTCCAACCCGACGCCAAGAGGCCGTTGTGAAGTGAGCCAAATGGGCTCACTCTAATCCGATGTAGCATTAGGGCCTTCGGGCCGTTAGCATAGATCCATCCGAAAAAAAAAATCTTCTAGATGTATAACTTGAGTGTCCACGTCAAATAATATGCAGTATATAGACAGACGGTAGTTCTGTAAGAGGTAATGCCATGCTGCCAAATTGGGCCGGCACGACCGGGGTGGTACCTCTCGCTCACATAACACCGGCGTGAAGTCACAGCTATGCTGTCGTGTTTCGTGCGGTTTGTGAGTTTCCGGTGGCCCATTGGGGGTTATAGGGAATAGGAGGGCAACGCATCGTCACAACTTCTGGTTATGCGAATGTCTGCTCAGTTGCCTCCTCATGACATAAAAAAGACGCACTGGTACAAAACGAATCCCATCGTTTATCAAAATTATTCGTACATTTCCCACGACATTTCAAACTTTCAGACTGATTGGCTACATCTTACTCCCAGTAATAAGACGTCTTCAAACCACCTTAAAGTTAAACCTTACTCGCCTTTCTATAGAAATAATCACTTTCGTAGCTTCAAAGTAGTTTTAGTCGCCTTAGCTGATCATTTTCGTGTTTTCAGTCTGTGATATTCATCCGAAATATAACCAAGGGGGGATTCGAAATATCGGGCTATATTGATTACGCTCACCGACTCGCCACGGAGGATTGGACGTCGTTCTTCAGAGATGATAAACTACTTTGGCCGAAGGATACCGATTTGGGATACTACCACTGGAGGCACGGTACAGTTAGAAGCAATATGAGCATGAATTACAAGGTACTATTTTACTAATGTAAATTTAAAAAAAACTGCCAAGTGCAAGTTGAACTCGTTCACGAAGGGTTCCGTATAACTATAATATATTTAACATTAAACATTTTAAGAAAATAATCATGTTTGTTGTATGGAGCCCTTAAATATTTATTTCATTCTGTTTTTAGTTTGTGGTTTTGGTGGCAGAAATACAACATGTATGAAAATTTGAACTGTCTATAACTATCACCACACTATCACGGTTCATGAGATACAGCCTGGTGACAGACGGACGGCGGAGGCTAAGTAATAGTGCCCTTTATCACCCTTTGGATACGGAATCTTAAAAACTATTATCGGTCTCTTTCCACCGTTGGATATTTGATATACAGTAGTGCAGACAATCCTCACCATGGTTCAGGCCTTGACGTGGCGTGAGTAGCGTAGGGTGAGCCCAGTACCTTGGGCGAAGCTAATTGAGCCGAGGGGGCTCTTTGTACCCCTCTTATAAGAAGAGGGGACAAAAGAGCAGGGGGCAAGGGGCGAGCATGAGAAAGCACCCCATTGTACTGTCCCGACGTTGGGAGAGGTTGTTCTGTGGCGTCGGTCCCTTGCGGGACTGATTAGCCGTCGAGGTGCCCTGTTTGTTTACTAGATCCGGGGCACCTCACCAAAGGCGGCATTGGTGGCATTCGCCGGGTTTTAGTGGGTAGAGCTGCGTCCACCAACCAGCTGTCGGGCGTAGCGAGTCCCAAATACCTGCGTGGGGAGACCACTCCCCCGCGGGATGCCTCAGAGCATTTTCCGGCGATAAAGAAAAAAAATTGTACAGACAATAATAAAATAATATGAAATTGGTTACAAAGAATGATGAATACTGATCTTTAAAAGATGTTTAAAAGTCATTTTGACTTCTTTGGATGCTAAGATCAATCTGACACTGACTGTACACTACAATTTTTCAAACAAATTCTCAATAATAATTGTTTGAAATCTCCAGACCCTATCAAGATGTGAATATAAAAAAGGTGTTTTTTCTTGGTATTTGAGGAAGCACTATGCCCAATATTGGACGGACTTGCTGATGATGATATATTTTATCTGGATTTCATGGAGTATTGACAAACGAGCAGACAAGCCATATGACGCTGATCACGTAAGTGTTAAGCGTCCCCCACCATGGTTCAGGCCTTGACGTGGCGGTGGGGCTCAGTAGCCTAGGGTGAGCCCTTGGGCGAAGCCAATTGAGCCGAGGGGGCTCTTTGTACCCCTCTTATAAGAAGAGGGGACAGAAGAGCAGGGGGCAAGGGGTGAGGATGGGAACCTCACCCCATTGTACTGTCCCGACGTTGGGAGGGGTTTTTCCGTGGTGCGGGACAACCCTTCTGTGGAGGTGGCGTCGGTCCCTTGCGGGTCTGACTAGCCGTCGAGGTGCCCTGTTAGCTTAACAGATCCGGGGCACCTCACTAGGGCGGCACTGGTGGCACTCGCCGGGTTTTAGTGGGTAGAGCTGCGTCCATTTACCATCTTGGCGCAGCGAGTCCCACATACCCATCTGGGGAGACCCACTCCCCAGGCGGGATGCCTCAGAGCATTTCCCGGCGTAAAAGAAAAAAAAAAAAAAGTGTTCAGCGTCGCCCATAACATAAATGGCCATCATTCGGCCAATCAGAGCGCAGAACCGGCGCAGCGTCGCAGCACAAAGGCGGAATTGGTTTTCATACAAAACACATAGCATTACCGCTCTATTCCATCTATATATATACTCGATGTATAACTATATTAACCCATGTAAAACGAGATGGACGTTTTATACGGAATTAGTCAATAAAACGATATTTCTCAACAAATCTTTACCATCACTGATCACAATGTAATAAATAAAATGGCCGTATTAGAAAGGTCACAATCGTAAAATATCTTCCGAGTATTAGAGAGCCAAAACTACAGTGCATTGAGCTCAAATAAAATAATATTTTTATGAAGGTAATATTATTTTGTCCGACTTTTCCTGATACATAATATACATTACGTTGTAATACGATGCTTTTCTTACCTCTCGAATTTATTCGAGGGAGTTATTATGAGAAGTTATATTATATTTCATGTATGGCGTATTACTCCTAGTTATTTAGACATGTTAATTACTCCAGTAGGTATGTTCAGAGGTATGAAGGCTTCTTTTTTCTAATACGTGCTCATCATGAACATCACCAATCATTAGCCTTTTTAACTCCCGACGCAAAAAGAGGGGTGTCATAAGTTTGACGTCGATGTCTGTCTGTCTGTCTATTGCATCGTAGCTCAAACGAATGGACCGGTTTCGATGTGTTTTTTTCATTTTAAAGCCTGTTTCCTTGCGGTGGTTCTTAGCTATTTTAAAAAATGATGTAAGGATTTTTTGGCGTATGATTATTATTTTACACTATAGTATCAATTATCATGGTAATTTGAATCTCCAATTACCAATTCAATCAGAATTTACCAAAATTTACATGATAACCACCATATTATCTTATAAGCTCTATGTCTATGCATAATATGTCTATTTCAATACGTTCTTACCTAAAACTCCGATATGCTAATTTTTCACCTTCTCGTGCCAATCTTAGAAAGACTAACACGCCGATTTTGTTTCACGAACTTCTTTGTCATTTTGCGTTCCATTTTAAAGATTGAAAATGAAATTTATTCCATTAAAGCAGCTTGCTCAAGTCTAGCTTTATCTAATAACTGGAGTCCAGGTGTGACTTGTGACTGTCATCAATAAAAATCTTTAAGAAGCTTACACTATTAATGTATGAATGGAACGTTATGATAGATGAGTGAAAAGGAACGTAAATATGAATGACACACGTCAAGCTAATGTCAATGGAATGACATAAGAAATTTCCTAGGAGAGAGGGAGATAATCATTGCTATTACAACATATTATATAACAGTAAGAGGTAGTGCTGCTTTGCAGCTAAATTGGGCCGGCACGACCTTCGTTCACATAACACCGGTGTCAAGTGACTGCTGTGCTGTCGCATTTCGCTTGGTTTGTGAGTTTCCGGTGGCCCATTGGGGGAGATAGGGAAAAGGAGGGCAACGCATCTGCATAACTTTTGGTTGTTGTGCGGTTGTCTATGGGCGTCGGTAGTGACCATAAGGCTCCGATTGCTCGGTTGCCTTCTTATGACATAAAAAATATATGCAGTAAGTGCATATTAATAATATGAACTATTTAAATACCTGTAACAGAAGAGGTAAATACTTAATACTTAGATTTTTTTTTCTTTTAATGTATTGTCCTATTGTATGCTTTTTCTTTGTTATCGCAGGAAGATGCTTCCTGCGATAACAAAGAAAAATCCTGGCTACACATGTAGCCAGGATCTCGGACAGATCCTGATCTTATGTGGGACTTGCACCTGGGAGTGCGCTACAGTAAACTAAAACTACTGCGAGTGCCTTCAGCCGCTTTTTGAGGGCCCCAGATCTGCATTCAACAGGATCACCTTAGCCAGACTATTCCTCGTAAGGGGGGACTACCCGGTCGCTACTAAGCAGTCCCCGCGAAGTCGTGTCTTACTGGGCCCAGGTTCCCATCCTAAACCCTACACGAGCACAGGGGCATTACTGGAGGCGCATTAAGTAGCGCCTCCTACGCACCTTCTTTTCGTCGCCTGCGGGGGAAGGCCTCATCGGCGACCTCCTCTCTCACCCGCTCGTCGGCCTCCTTCTGGGACATTACTGCCTCGCAGAAAGACTATCGCTGTCCAGGACTCGTCACCGAACATCGCGGTGATGACGCTCGGCAGTCCGATCGTGACGCAGCGCCGCCCATCTTGGGCACACCTCAAGGGTGCCCTTGCTACATTCAAGAATTTTTTCTTGTTAATAAATTCCCTTTATAACCCTTTTGTCCCTTAATTAAAAGATTTGACTCGTTGCTTATTATTGCAGTGGCTGATAAACTAGGATTAGGTATTAACCCTATTCCCCTAGTTCTCCCATGCATATAAACATATCAGTAAGTAGGTAATAAAGATCTACATTTGCAGCCAATAATGGATCCGGAGAATGGTCTACTGTTTCAAAACCGCCACGACCACAAGATCCTGTACCCGGATCCCCAACAGGAACCCGGCCAGAACACAACCAAGCAGAGGATATTTTCACCGAGGTACACCCAGGCGGAGATATACGATCACGTGGTTAGACGGAAGACCTAAGTGCAATTGAAGACGAGGGGAAGTTATCGAAAGAGAATTTTGACCAGCATTGTCGCAAAAAAGGGACCGCGACATCATCAGCTAACTTTTTGGTTCTACGGAGACGAATGTTGGATAAAATTGTCATGAAATTCAGCCTTATTTTTTACGCGTGTTTGTATTTATTAACTTCTATTGGAAATACGAGTGTATACATATGTATATTTCGACAATGACTTCATAATTAGGATATTAAATTATTTATAATATGTAAAATTTATATAATTATAATTTTAGCAAATTTATAATCATATTTGTGAATGTAATTTACATTACATATACCTACATACGTTTTTGTAATATAATATCAACATTATAAGCTTATATTTTCACAACGTCATTTTATTCAGTAATATCAGTCTCGCCCTTGACCAAATTTTTCTTCGTTCATTTGATATAAAATGCATCTGGTTTTTTTACTATCTAGTATTGATCGAAAGGACGGATATAGAGACAGATGGCTTTTAATAATAATAATAATAATAAATCATTTATTCTCAGGCACGATATTATCGCCTTTTAAATAATACGATCCCGTTCAACAATATGAGTAGGGTTTCGTTAGGAGAGATAGCAATATAATGAAATAATAATACAATTGTCAATACTTTTTATTAACTATGTCACAAATTGTTTGGTCTTATTTCAATAGAATCAATACTTTGAGCGTATGAAATACAAAATTATATTTAATTTAAATTTAATAACAGTCCGTAGTAATAATTTATATTCTTAATTAAAATTGTTCCTTAAAATAATTAAGAGCTAACTTAAAGCTAAGAGATGACATCTAGATAAAGTTACCATTGGTAAATTCCTTATTTCATTTTAGACGGTACTGTGAGACAGGTGCGTTTTACAACAGAACCACGTTTATAAATTGACGTTCTCATCATATTCTCCTAAAAAACGCTAGATAGCATTCAAGTTTTGGGATAAATTTGAATAAAAAATATAGGACTTAAGATTTAAAAATTACACGTTCTCTGTAGTATTGTAAATTAAATATTTCCATATAAAATGATGTGCAAACTTACTTATCTTATTAGTAAATTATTTGTTTTAGTTTTTTATTTAGCATGTTTTCAGGATTTTTTATGATCGAGTAAAGTACATCTTATCGTGTAACCAATCAGTACATCTTTAAACAATAGGTGTGTCTGATATTTTTTGTGAGGGCCTTATGTAATAGTAGATATCTCAAAAATTTGATTTGGCAAACCATATTTACCGTTTCGCCTGCGGTGACTCGTCTTAAGAGTTAGGTCTCATTCTTTGGCTAGTATCCTTCTCATTCTTTGGCCTGAATCCTACCAGTCCTACTAATATAATAAACGCAAATGTTTGTAAGAATGTATGGATGTATGTTTATCACTCTTTCACGCAAAAACTACTAAATGGGTTTAAATGAAACTTTACAATAACATAGCTTATACATCAGAATAATATAGGTTTAATTTATCCCTGTACCCCCACGGGAATGGGAAGTACGCATGTGACACCGCAGGGCTGCTACATCATGATTGGTCCACAAGTAACGCTGCCTATGTCATCCCTACTACCTTAGCTCGATGATTAAGTGATAGATTGTCCAGATTCGAGGCGAGTTCTCTTGGCCGTCTCCCGCGAGGCCTTGTGCACCATGGACGTCCGGAGAGTGATGCCGAATATGTCTTCGTGGTATCTGTTCTCGTCCTTGAAGAGAAGGAAGTTTGTTACATTTAAATCTACGTGAAATATACTAGGGGTATCCTCAGATGAAGTAAAAAAAGGTAGATGACGCACGGCCTTTGCTAATACTGAAGCCACAAAACTCAGCTCCTTTCATGTAAATACACGCGCTCACGCACACACATGCACCAAAACTAAGCTCATTTTTGTATGTGTGAGTAGTAGTATCTTATGAGTCGTCGTGTAGTAAATTTGCCAAAAAAATACAGTTTTGTGTAATTTTATGGTGTAAAAACAATACAAAAGTGACCAAAGAGTCTGAAGAAATATCGTTTCACAGATAAATGAACACAAGACTATATTCTTTTAAGCTATTTTAACACCATTTTGAGGTTAATCAACGTAAATAATATTATTGCCCCGAAATGACGTATCGGGAGAGTGTTGCCAGAAGTTAGTATTTCTAATAGCCCAATAGTGGGTAAGTAAGTTGCAGGCAAAGCCATAGCATTTTTTTTTAATGATAGTTGGATAGGCAAACTGGTAAACGTACCACCTGATGTTAAGTGGTCGACGTCGCCCATGAACATAAATTAGTATACCTGGAACGAGCCCAGGGTACTCATTTATGTGTTGCCTATCCTGAGACATAAGATGTTAAGTCTCGGTGCCAGTAATTACACTGCCTGTCTTGCCCTTCTCTCCGAAACACAGCAAAGCTGTTTCACGGGAGAAATAAGCAAGATGGTGGTACCCATGCAGCCGGGAGCGCGGCACAACTTGTTTTTTTTTAATATTACCTATGTATTTACTACATTCATGGGAATAAAAAAATAAATAAAACAATTGTGTCAATAAGATATCTATTGAGACAGTTTATAAAGTGATCCTACACGCCTCCTACATATTCGTAATATTATTGTATTTTATAAAAATATTCACTGTCGCATTCACTTATTACCTATTTTTATTAATATGCAATTTTAAGGGATATTTAAAAAAAATGGTAACCCTTCATTCACTTACACATACTTAAAAAAGTGGCTTCACTTTCTTGTTCCACGTGCGCTATCTACCTTTTTTTACTTGATCTGAGGGGGTATCATTTACCTGCTTTTTTCGGTTCAACAGGGCTTTAATATCTGGCAATTGCTACTAGCATAAACAAACTAGCAATGTGGTAAGGTGCATAATAAAGAAAACGTTTCCTTTGATGTGATTTATAGAGTTCAGAGAATAGGGAAAACAGATCAATGTTGACAAAATCCAGATTGATATATTAGAGCTTTGATGGTCGACGTACGTCAATCCACTGTCGATAGTAAATCCTTAATGATTGGAAAATTGAGTGCCTGCTATTCGCAAATTACATCGTCATCATAAATTACTAAACTAAAAATTCACTTCATCATAATCATCATCAGCCTCTATTCATCAATAGGCCTCCCTCAATAAACGCCAAGACTCACTTACCATTAATAAAAGAAGAAAGTCTTCAGTCTCTTCATCTGTGTACTTGGCGTGGGTCTTGATGATTTCCTTCAACTTATGCTGAACCTCCTCGGCCATTTTACAATCTCCGCATACGTAGAAGTGGCCCCCTTCTGATAAGAGCATACGGGTGATATTCTCTCCCTCATCTTCTAGAAGAGCTTGTACGTGTTTCTGAAAGACACATTCGATTTTATTCCTAGTTCTAGGTTAATATATGCCAACTTTACTTGTCCTATCAAAGATATCCTTATAGTATAATCATAGTCATCAACTTGTATTTGTCTACACACCATCATCACCAGCCCCTATCCGTCCACTGTCCACGTCACACCACTTCAATGAACGCCAAGACGACCGATCCATCTCTACTTGCACATAGTCCTTGTAAACTCCCAAATTGACGTACAATATTTGAACTGATAAAGTTGTTAGTCCTAATCATATGCAATAAAAATACTCCCTCTTATCTTTGGACCGAGGATTAAGTTTTATTGTCTAAAGCATAATAAACCCAACTATAAAACTTTTCCGAATAGTAGGAAATTTGAAAAAAATAGTGATTTTGCTTGTATGATTTTGATTGCAGGCAATCGGCCTGAAGTTCAATATTTTTGTCGTTAATTATACGAATGAAAGAAAAGAGACCGAGAGGGCCTGCTTGTGGCCTGCCTTTAGCAACTTCATCAGCTAAATAAAGGTATGTTATATAGGTAGTTTGTTGGTTAATATTCTTTGATCAACAATAGCAAGTTGGTGTTGTCGAGCGAAGTTAATATTAGATTTACCTTGCTTTCACCTTCTTCCCTCGACAGAGCCAAAAGGGATTTTGTCAAAACTCCTCGTTGTACTAACTTCTTTTTCTCATCTTTGTATAAATCTGTGTTTCTGTTTCTGCAGCCGAAGAACAGGTATATGGGTCCAGGCTTCTTTCCGTCTGCCTTAGCTTGAATTCTTCTATGGTGCCAGAACCCTCGGAAGGGCGCTATGCCAGATCCAGGTCCAACTAATATCAGCGGTACTGTTATATCTTGAGGCATGTGGAAACTTGGAGCCCTGTAAAAATAAGAGCTTTTTAAGTAATTGATTTAATATGTAGACGAAAAGCTGAAATATTATATTTTAAGGTATATAAATTTAATAAAGGTTTATTTTCAAAATTGATGTGACATTAACTATTTTCGAACATTAAAAATAGTACTAAAAAGATATAAGATCAAAAAAATACAAGATTGCAGCGCTGTTTAAAAGTTACAAAGTAAAATATTTTCATTTGCATTAGAGATATTTCTAACAAAAGAGCAAGAGATATCAGACAATCCGGCCAAGCACCTCAAAACTGATTTCTTAAAGGGTTCCCATAGATACATATTTGTATCAAAAATATTTTTAGGATATTTTACATAATAATATTAATAAGCAATGAAGTAAAATCCCTAGACTAAATATGATATTACCACGCGCTCATAGTTTGATATTTGACATAAAGTAATTTCTATGTTATAAACATCTATTGTTTACGTCGGCCGTCTTGACGTTCCTTGAAAGATGCATGTCCAGTGGTGATATAAAAAAAGGTTGATAACGATGATGATCATGATTTTCTTATGTCATAAGGAGGCAACCGAGCAGTCGGAGCCTTATGGTAACTAACGACGCCCATAGACATCCGCACAACCAAAAGTTATGCAGATGCATTACCCTCCTTTTCCCTATCCCCCAATGGTCTACCGGAAACTTACAAACCGCACGAAACGCGACAGCATACCTGTCACTTAGTCGTGCCGGCCCAATTAGGATGTTTAAGTTTTAATAATAAAAAAAAAACAAAACAAATTTGATTCGAAACATTTTGCATTTTATTTGATAATACAATCATGCAAATGATGAAAGGTAATTACAAAAATTTGTACAGTAAATTTTAATTAATTACCGAATTTCAACCTGTATAGGACCACTCATTAATATGATTAAGCCTTGCAATGATTGCAAGTTGTTAAGCTCAATTTTATCATGATTTTGCTTATCAAATTAATAGTCTCTTAAGACTAGACATTCTTATAACGTGCCCTGTTTGCTCAATAGATCCGGGGCACCTCACCAAAGGCGGCATTGATGGCACTCGCCGAGTTTTAGTGGGTAGAGCCACGTCCACCTTACCATCTTTCGGGCGCAGCGTGTCCCACATCTCTGCCTGAGGAGCCCCCCCCCCCCATTTCCCGGCATTTCCCGGTGTATAATAAAGAAAAGACATTCTTAATAAAATAATCAATTCTACATCATATAGGATTCCTTTTCATGTGGCCATAGTTACTGTCAACTATTAGAAATTTCGGAAAAAAAGCACTTTTTTTTTCATTATAATGAGTGAAATTTGCGTAAACTTCAACAAAGCCTATATTCAAACCATCGTATTCCGTTCATTATGGTTTCATAACTGCCGAAAAAATTTTTTACTAAATTTTCATGATGATGGGGAACTCTAAAATTAATTTTTAAAACTTACCGTCGAATAAACACAAAAACTTCATTGCCAGGCTTCAAACCTTGTAGATACGTCGAGCAGACGCCGTAGTGGGTAGAGCCCTCCTCATCTAAAACAATATTTAGATTTGTAATAATCGCGATGAAATTCGGTAACGTAAAAACCAGAAAGCAGAAATAATTCTTGATTTATAAGTATTGCCTGTGGTATTGCCAGTGGGAAGGAGTCAGCTTAATAATACACAGGTAGAGGGTACCCTCTCATCACCAACAGGTGAGCCACGATGGCCTAGTGGGTATGGACTCGGCCTCTTAGTGAGAGCCGAGAGTTCCGGGTTCTGATCCTGACCCCCCCTGTGATGCCTAGAAATGGGTTTTTCTAAATTTCCACGTGCACCTGAACATGAGACCATCGCTTGCTCACCGGTGAAGGAAACATCGCGGGGTAACCTGCATGCCTGATGAGATTAAAAAGTCTTTGAAGGTGTGTGAAGTTCACCAGCCCGCATTGGGCCAGCGCATCGGTGAACTATGGCCCAAAACCCTCCTCGCCTGATTTCGAGGAGCAAACCGTGCCACCACCACCAGTGTGACATAAAAGGGTTTATATTATTATATAGAGGGCACCATCGTACTATTTTTTCCACAATTCGCAGCAAGTCTATTCTTACCTGAAATTGTATTTAAGGTAAGAATAGATCTAATCTAATTATCCATCTAAGATCTATTTATCCATCTGTGTACTAAGGCTTCCCAGGTTGAAGCTCACGGGTTTCTTTGATCACTTACCATTACGTGGCTAGTTTAACGGTTGTCCCAAATACGGTAATTGGTATGATAACTTTACATGTTTTTCACCTTAAACTTTCAGAAATTATTTTGCGATAAAATAAAACTTATTAGATAAAATTAATTCAATAAACAACAACAATTAAATGAATTTTGCTGTAAAAAGGTATCCAAGTTGTACAATATGTGTGACAATTTTATAAAGCGCGTGTCTCGTTATCCCTATTGACTGGATTTGAAATAGGAAGTTCTACTTACATTTAAGTCTTAAGAATACTGTACTTTCGTAACTTCAACGGCGCTTACAAAGAATGCCTAAGTAGCAAGGATAGTAGACTGTTGTAGGCAGAAATCATATACCTACGTGCAGCCCTGACTCAGGCGCTGAAGATTCCTTCACATATTATGTTGTATCTAGCTTTATGGTCTTCACGATTCTATGTCAATGGTAAGTAGCCTATAGATTTTGCTTTGACAGACAGACGGACATACAGTCATCCTATAATGTTTTGTCTTCTTAATGAAGGGAGCTCTAAAAGTTTAAACTTACTTACTTTGGCTCTTATATACCACCACCGCGACGGTTATTTGTATTCTCTTGGGGTCCACGAGTGGTGTTGAGGATATGGAGTAGAATCGTGGTTGTAGGGGCGGCAGGAGCGCTGCGAGGAGGGCTGCGTGAGGCCTGCAAGACGGCACCTGCCCCAGGACCTCGGCCAGGTGGGGGTAGTAGTGGTGACGCCAGTCGTCGTATTTGTTTGAATCCTGGTAGAAGTAAGAAGATAAATGAAAATCATTGCGCTGATCTGATAAAGTGTGTAGGTAAGTAAAGAGCTGTGTTGTCCGCCCGCATGTATACCACGCCTGCATGGATACCACCATCCTGCTTATTTCTCCTGCATGGGTGGTAGTCGTATCGTAATATATCGTGTTAAAATATCTTACGTTTAAGAATTTTATTTGGTTCATCAACAATTGAATACACGTAGTACAATTATATAAAATACATGCACTGCAGAACAAGATATACAATGCATGACTGAGTAGCCGGGGTTGGTTCCAGGTGAACAAGTTAAATCCTATTCTATTAATATTACAAACTCCAAAGATTGTATGGATGTCTGGATGTATGTTTGCTACTCTTTCACGCAAAAACTACTGAATGGATTTTAATTAAACTTTACATTTAATATAGCTAATATACCAGAATAGAATATTGGCTATAGTTTATCCCAGTTCTCTTACGGGAATGGGAAGTACGCGGGTGAAAGCGCGGGGCAGTTTATTATAAAAATAGTTTTAGCCATTTAAGTAAGTTCATATTCCACCAAGAGCCTTCAGTTTGAACTCATTTCGTTATAATCCTTGAATTTGGACTCGTTTCGTTCATTCGGACCTTTTTTGTTTTCTAACAAAATCGTTTTTGGACTTGTGGCTTTGTTTAAAGGGCCTTTCCGTAATTTTTAGTCAGTCACTAAGAAAAGATATTTACCGACGTATCATTCTTCGCCATCGGCCTTTATAATTCCACTACTCTCGAAATAAGCCGAGGAGGCTGTTGGGCCATCGTTTACCTATGTACTGGTCTAATGTGGGTATAGAGAACTTTGAACTGAGAAAAACTTAAAAACCCAAATTAATGGTTTTATCTAGTATTTGAAACTATTATTACCTCAATCAGTTCTCGTAAGTAGTCGGCCTCGTTCTGATCGCCGCAGACAGTGGCCAAATACTTGAGCAGTTTCGTCGACGGCGGCGTGGTGATGTCGAGGAACCTCGTGAATATATCCCGCACCGTCACTGCTGGGATCCGCTCGTGTCTCTCCCAAGTTTTGATGGCACCTACAACATCAGGGCGATTAGCATCAATAGGCTTAGTCCATTTTCACATTTGAAAGGCCGTCGACGATCCTGCAAGCCCTTCAGTCTAGCGGCTGTCTATGGATGTTTTTGACGTGACAACGTCTTAAATTAGGTTGCGGCTGGGAGTCACTTATGAAAAAGTGTAACGCTCGGTAACGTTACGATGAGTCACCGAAACGATGTCACGTAAAATCTTCGCCCGTAAAACCGACTTTACAGGCAACCATTTTTTTTTTATAGAAGCGGGGGCAAACGGACAGTCGATTCATCTGGTGGTAAGCAATAAGCGATATCTACATCAGATAATTAGCAGGTGAGTTGTCAGCCTTTCAAATATGAGTATTCTCTTTTCTTGAATATTCACTGTAAATAAAAAAGTTCGTGCGTACAAAGTACACATGTCAGAAGTGAAACTTATTTGGAAAACTAATTTTTAAATCTCGTTTATATTTATACTAATCTAAAGCTTGAAATTTCCGAGACTTGCGATGCGACGTTCACTCTATCTCTCGATCTTTCCCACTCGCTTGCTCCTTCCCTACTCTCAATTCATTGCTATGTGCTTCATGCTACGTTCGCCTTTTCTTAATCTCTCTCAATCGGTCACAATCACTCTCACTCTTCTTGGACAAAACGTTGCACATTTTCGTGACGTTTCATCTGTCGAAATTTTATCCTCATGCGCGCAAAGAAATTTCACTTCAAAACATACATCTGTCAGGACCATTAGTAAGCCTTGAATCTCTATAAAAAGTCTTGGAATCGATCTATCAAACCTGACCAAAAGACGATAAATTAGAGCCAGTAATATTTTTTTTCCCATGGTCACAATAAATTATCCATAAATGGTTATGTGGTTGACCATAATTTTCACTTAGCATGAAAAACCGCTGTTGTACAATTCAAAAACGCGTTTTAAAATTGTATAAATGCGGTTTTTACGCAAATTACATACGAGCACAAAAAATATTTTTATATAATAAAGCAAATCCAATCCGAATTAAAGTATATCTGTGTTTTGGAATGGGCTGTTTGAGGTGGTTGGTAATTTAAAAATTTGGCTGGTCCACACTATTATGTTTGTTATGTATATATCAGCATCAACTGCTGTAGCCTTTTGTGCACTTAAAATGTCTTTTATTATAAATCCGTAATAAGTATAAACTTCCTAATAAAAATATAACCAAATTAAAGCTTTAAAAGTTATATAGAATTACAATATGATTCAACGTCCTTGCATAGCTAAATGTACTTCTTATAAGCATAAATCATCATCATTATTATTTATGTTCTCGTCCGCTGCCTGTTTAAAGGCCTGTTTATATGAAAGAACCCCAAGATGTCCGATCTCCCGTCACTCGCAATAACTAGGTCCAGTTATTTCCTGGAGAATTTCCCATTTTTATTAGCATTAATTTATTAAAATAGATACTTCGTTTATACCTGTGGGCGTAAGAGTCTCCTTCATGACTTGAAGTTGGACAGGTTTGTCATGATTATCAGCACCTTTCAGTCTACCGAGTACGGCATCTACGATTTCCTTACGATTACATGCCATGACCCCCACGTGGTCTCCTGGTTCATATTTAAGTTTCATCTAAAAATTAATTCAAAATTCAGGAAACGATTAATATAAACTTGATAAGTTCTCTAAAATGACTAAATCTATCAAAAGTATAGAGATTAAAAGATTCAGGGGAAACATGAAATAACTTAACCGACCCTTTGGAATACGATGTAAATTCTAATGACAAAGAGAGACCCATGCATTGATTATATTGTGTGAGTGAATGGCAACATACCTACTTCTAACCAATTGAAAAGAGTACGTTGAACTAAATGATTATGATATTGACGTTAATGATAATGAAGGTGATGGCGATGCTTGTAATGATGATGACGATTATAATAATGATATTGAAATTAATGATAATGAAGGCGATGGCGATGCTTGTAATGATGATGAAGATTATAATAATGATATTGACGTTAATGATAATGAAGGTGATGGTGATGCGTATAATGATGATGACGATCAAGTCAAAATATTATTATAACAGTCTTATGTGACTGCATTTAAATTAACACTTACGGAAGCATCTAAGTCGACGAATATTGTTGCGCGGTCGGCTGTGATATCACCTAAGCTTTTATTTTCTTTTACAGTACAAGAAATGAGTTGTTTCTTAAATCCACTTTCAAGTGCTGACTTCAGTGGTGGTACATTTTCAGCTCTTCCAAATCGAACTGTTTCTTCTGTGAGTGGCATTTTATTGAATTCCTTTTTAGCGTCATTGATCATATCATTTTCGTCCAAGCAGAATGTTTCACATGCTATCTGAAGAATTGAATTATAACCATAACTTTAGCCAGCTTTTAGCTGGCAGAATAGTTTAGGTATAAAAGAGAAGAAAAATATATAACATAATTTTATAACAAATGAATGTATGAGAGGAAAATAAAATTTGAAGTGCACTACAATAAGGTGAATATGAGAAGGTTGAAAAATATGCTGAAATTATAGTTAAGTTCTACGAATGTTAAGTTTCATAAAATTAGACTAAACTGTCAAAAGCAACATTTTATAGAAATCAGATCAAACTAGTGCACTTGCAACAGGGATATCAAACATCGAAAAGAGTAACATAACAGAGAATTAGGTGATCACAAAACTATTGTTTACATGGAATATATTCGAAGACCAGGTCCGGAATTGTTGTTCCAGACCGCACATTTCATCCCCACAGCTAACATCGAGTAGCCTCTCCCCACCCAAGTCCTCCAGGACTCGGTCCATAGTTTTTCCGAAGTTGCAGAATTTTGGATATGCACTCGAACCCAGAGCAAATACAGAATAACACACGTTGCTTAACGGGCCAATGTTCTCTACAGATGAAGTAGCTATGCTACCTGAAATAAGACAAAAATATAATAACGAAGTTTTATTTATTCCTCTTGAGCCAGTGTAGCTAATATCGATCCTTTAAATGACCCCAATCAATCACAGATGTTCATCCCACTATGGTTTGGGTTACAAATTGTATTTGATTGTATCTCTTTTTATAACGATAGCTTTTACAAATACGGACCTAATATCAGATTCAAGTTAAAAATAATTAATTATCAAGTGAATTAGATTTAACATATTTATTATAATAGTAGTTACATACAAAAAAAAATAGAGTATTGAATATCGATTTACATTCCACTTATGTGTTAGCTTCTTTAGTGTATATCAATTCATTTATATATCTGAACTGTTAATCAGAATCATATTTGTTCCAAAATACGTCATCCTTTTGGTTTTAATATACAAAAGCTTTCGAGATGTATAATTTAATACTGACTTACTTTTATTGGACTCCAACCGCGTCAGCTGTCGTTTAAACTCCACAATATTGCTGTATTTGTTGGATTCCATCCGAGACAACTGTCTTTTGTACTCTATACTCGGTGTCATGATGCTGTTAGTCCGCATCAGAGATTTGGGGGTTGATAATTTTGTGCTGTATAATAAATCTTATTAAATAAAAGTAATTAATATAATCATTATTTTTATTTAGGACCGTGATAATCTGGTAACTTGTGCAGCCGTTATGCATTTCACAAGTTTACCTTTGTCGGGACTCGAACCCGCGACTTTTGTCTATCCTAGTTACCCAACTAACACACCAGCAGTTCGCTTACAATTCAACAATTGTCGTTCTTCCTAGAGAACATAATAATACGTCACAGTTCTTTTCCTCCCAGGCGTATATTTATAATTTACCAAAGTCATTATGTGATATAAAAAAGTATATATCTTATCGTTCTGATATCTTAGTTGTCTCTACAGCAGACAAACCAAGACAGCTACTGATAGCAAAAAAGTATTTTTATTTACTAACTAGCTGTACCCCGTGGTTTTAAGCCCGATAAGCCCCAAAAATAGCGCGATCAAAAAAGAACTCTACAGCTTAAATATAATAGTATAGGTTAAATGCGTCCAGTCATATCAATCAGACAGATAGAATATATTCATAGTCAACCAGAAAAGATTAGTTCCACTGAGTTTGTTTCGCCGGTTCTTCTCAGTGGGCTTACCTTGGAACCGGTGGTAGATTCAATTGACGTTCAAAAAGATACTGTATTAGTACTATTTTGAATAAAAAAAAATTGATTTTGATTTTGATACAAAAACAATAACTTCCAAAACAATTTGAGAAAAGAGTGGCGTCAAATCTTACTACATTCTGAAAACTTACACACCTAGGTGTAATACTAATTATATTCACTTACCCAGCGCTATCATTCTGCTCATCGAGGTTCTTCTTCTCATTATACAGCAATTGAAACAGGTGATTGGCAAATTCCTTTGAAACATAATTAATATTATTTATCTTCGTCATACCAGTGTGAAATATCGCACTTATTCTATATATGTATGTGTTATTATGTAAAGTACATAATATCCTAGTCATTGCGAGCTTCATTTGTTTTCATAAATCGTTTCGGGCTACTAATGATTATTGAAATAGCCATGTCCTTGTTAAATATCATCTGCGTTTTAGACATGTGACGAGAACAGACATACACTTAAAGATTTTGTCGCATTTATAATATTACTAGGTATTATATATCTTATCTTATATCTTTAAATGAGCAATTCTTGTTTTGATTCCGAGATTCCAATTATATATATATAATTGGAATCTCGGAATCGGCTCCAACGATTTTCATGAAATTTAGTATATAGGGGGTTTCGGGGGCGATAAATCGATCTAGCTAGGAATCATTTTTAGAAAATGTCATTTTTTTTTTTTTTTTAAACCGAGCAAAGCTCGGTCATCCAGGTACTTATTAATAAACCAGTCTGCAGAATCTTTGATTTAGATTCCAACAAACATTGATGACGTCACACGATTTTTTGCAGTCAATAGGCTGTGATTGGTTAATTTTGTGACGTGACGTCATTAAGTTACATTACATAATATTATACTCTTTCATTTATGTGCATATCGTTCTCATTCCAAGCATGTACATATTTTTGTTGATTATCTTGACAATTAGAAGAAGGCTTTCCTAATAAGTATTAAGTTGTGCCAACAATTGTAAAGACTACCCAAGAACAACGAGTCATAAGGTGTCCCTATGCGTTATGGCGACCCTGGAAATATTTACCGGGGTTCATGGGTGGCATGGGTTTGACCACATACTAGGCTCGTTTCCCAATTTTACTACCTTTACTATAATACATACCACTCCGTTAGCTGGTGGCTCTCCGTTGCCGAAAGTTGATGTCACGATCAGCAAGAGGGTCTCGTGCTCGATGGAGAAGACATCATACTCTGACATGCAGTATACCTGTCAAAAAAATCTTAGGTTAGATGCTATGCTGGATGTTTCTTTGGCAGATATAATTCGAAACGAAGAGTTAAAGAACTAACGTTACCGATATCAACAAAGAATATACTCGTTGAAGTGGCAGTGGGCTGGTCACACTCTGGAGAATGGATGGCCAATAAGGTTCAAGAGTGGAGGTCGCGTTAAAGTAGAGGTCGATGTGTTGGTCGACCATTAACAAGGTGGGAGGACGATCTCCATGCGGTGGCCCGTGTTGGATGCGTGTGGCAAAGGATCCCTTCTTAATGTTCATTGAAGGAGGCCTATGTTCAGCAGTTGACGGATAAAGGCTGATGATGATGATGATGATAATGAGAAATGAGTAGTAAGATCCATCTTAGCGTTCATTTAATATACCAAAGGTTAATCCAATATCCATCCGGATGAGGCTGATGCCAGGTAACACTCATGACACCCGTCATCAGAGATAATTGAAATCTCATTATCAGTAACTCTAACTACTGCTCTACTACTCTACTCTAAGGTGTAGGCAACATCTGAATGACCGATACATCGAAAATATATTTATTAAACGACATCAAAAAAGGAGGAGTTTCTACGTTCGACTATTTTTTTGAATGTTTAACTGATTTCCCCGTCAATTATGGACATATTTTCAAAATTATTTCTTATATTATGACACAAAGACAGAAAGTACTAGTGCGGTGATAGGTACTTATAGTCTATAAATCTCGCTCTATAATCAACATTCTAAGGAATATGAGATATGAGGTTCAGGCTATATTTCAATAATATTTGCTATCAGCGTTTGCTATAATTGCCATGTAAGCCCATTGGTAAATTAATTATTCGCAAATTCCTCCTGTGAATGTATTATATAGCACCGTCGTCGGATGTATTTAAGTTCGAGCTGTTGATTGAGCTAAGCTGCCACATATAAGTATTTGTAACTGCTAAGATACAGTTTTTATTGTTATAATCAAAACTATAAAACGTCTTGGCGTTCATCGATAGAGCCCTGGTAAAAATAATGCTGATAATAAAGATGTTGAATAATGAAAATACGTCTTTCTTTACGCTTTCATTAGTTTCACGTGTACATAATATGTATCTTGGAGCGTGAATTTTACCCACTTCAAGATGAGTTAAATTGAAGCGAACTTATTATTAACGTATGACAGTAGGTATAAAACTACAAATATATTTAACTACACAGTAATATAAATTTTGAAATTACACACACATAGTAAAAGTGAAACTTCAACGGACAACTTTCACTTTATTCCTATTCCGCGGCCGACCGTCACGCGACATGCAATAGATGAATGAAAAAGGAATAATTGTATTATTTTGTTTTAGTTAATATTAAAGCTGACCATGTTAGTTCAGTTATTACTTCTATATATCTAGACTTCCTTACCTGCGCGTTAAACACGTGCCCGAAGATATTCCCCAGCTCCTTGGCATATTGCTCAGATTTTCCCGTCTCCGTGGCATACAATATGGTGGCCTTTATCCGTTTGGACAGCGCTTGGCTGAACAGTTTGGAGGTGAACTTCACCGCGCGAGCTATCTGCTTGAAATGGAACTTCCTGTGACGCGGCTTGTCGTCTGTTTTGGTCCATTGATGGGTTTTCCATGCGGGCTCCTAACATAATTCTTAATTATAATACTTTTCGATTTTTATACTTCTATTAATCATTAACATCTTCAAACTTTAATGTCCCACTGCCGGGCACAAGCCGTTTGGGCCATTGTTACCACTGGCTCAATGGACTTTTAATCTAATCAGGTCGTGCAGGTTTCCTCACGATGTTCCTTTACTGGCCTAATCTATTGCAAGGGTTTTAATTTACAATCACGTGTTATAAAATATTTATAAATCAAATGACCACGTGTCCTGTCGTGTTGTCATAATATTATTTTTGTTCAAAACTGACAATAAGTTATATACATGAAGCTAGCATGGCAAAGTGAGCAGAATCGCATAAACAAGTGTGGCGGAGTTTATTCAAACTTAAAAAAAACCGTAATAATTAGTGCTTAATTAGCGCAAATTTAGTGCCATAAACTAAAATTTAGTTCTCCCATAGATTGGCGAAAAATTAGAACGCTGCTAGCTTGATAACAAGCTAGCAGCTTGTTCTAATTTTTCGCCAATTGTATTCTCTTAAACGCGCGATATAGCATTAAATAAATTTTTTTGGCATTAAATTAACACTAAATAAGCACTAATTATTGCGCTTTTATAAGCGATTCTGCTCACTTTGCCATGCTAGCTACGTCACTAAGTTCAACCAGCGAAGTTGTGTTTCACGGATCTATTTTAAATTATAATTTTTATGACTGTTAATAGCATAATAAGGTACACATAGACTAAATATGTTATTTTTGAATAAAGGTGAATTTAGAATAAGTCAGACATGCAGCTGATTTGCGATCGCAGTGGTTTTAGTTTGGGTATGCACTGCCTAAGTCTGAGTCCCACACAGGGTCAGGAACCACCCAGGTACCTGGCTACATCCATAAAGATTTCCCTGCGTCAAAAAAGGCATGTAGCTAACGATGATAATCTCAAAATCCTTTTTATTATATTCGCATGTTATTACGCAATTTTTTTTCTTTAACGCCGGGAAATGCTCTGAGCCATCCCGCGGGGGAGTGGGTCTCCCCCGGCGGGTATATGGGAATCACTGCACCCGAAAGCTGGTAAGTGGACGCAGCTCTACCCACTAAAATCCGGCGAGTGCCACCAATGCCGCATTTGGTGAAGTGCCCCGGATCTGTTGAGCAAACAGGGCACCTCGACGGCTACGTTTCCCGTCCTCTCCCCTTGCCCCCTGCTCTTTTGTCCCCTCTTCTTATAAGAGAGGTACAAAGACCACCCTCGGCTCAATTCGCTTCGCCAAAGGTGCTGTGTTCACCCTAGGCTACTGAGCCCCACCACCACGACAAGGCCTGAACCATGGTGGGGATGTTATTCTATTAAATATGAATTACTAGTAATAGTAACGTTGTAAAAGTAGGTAATAAAGTCTTACCTGGTATTCGTAGGCTGGTTTCATATAATACAACGCCATCTCCTGGTGGAACACGGCTGTCAGGGAGGACGACATCGGCGGGACTATCCATATCCAGTCCGATGGACAGCCCCCCCTAAAATATTACGTGATAAGTATAGCTTATACTGAGTTTGTTTCGCCGGTTCTTCTCAGAGGGCTTGCCTTGGAACCGGTAGTAGATTCAATTGACGTTCAAAAAGATACAGTATTGGTACTATTTTGAATTAAAAAATATATATTTAGATTTTTGACTTTACGGGAACAAATCAATAAAGACCGCTTATGCCCCAGACTAATAAGAAGACTATGCAGACTTCCAGCAGAGGTTTTGCCAACAGACCTTAATGGATTCCAAATAATGGTTGAGAATGGCGTAAAAGACATGGGCGATGTGTCCGACATTGATATTGGGCTCTCTTAGTAATAAGATAATAATATGATTTTACATTTAACCGAAATAGAGCGGTAATGATATTATGTGTGTTGTATAAAAACGAATTCCGCCTTTGTGTTGTGACGCTGCGCCGGTTCTGTGCTCTGAATGGCCGATGGATCTTCGGCTGACGTACATACAGATTGGCTGGTTGAGTTGCTACTACGTCAGTGAGAAATCACTAACCAGTTTCGGACTTTTATGGCTCATATTACTAGTCTATAAGATTATATGCTCGATGTTTTAAGCATACGCAACTCCTGCGAGTAAGACATAGTAACGTAATACCGAGATCGAGATAATAATGAAAAACATGGTTAATATTCCGTTTTAAGGCAAGGGTCCATTTTTGGAAATTATCTACATTTTTTTTACTTTCGTGGCCTTAAATTTGGCTGTCTATAATTTTTCCTTCCGTGTTTAAAAGGAAGTATTTGCCATAAGTGACGCACAGGGAAGAGAGGAAAAAGAATTTTCCAATTAAGCTAATTTTACCTACATTCATACGTTTGCGTAGGGAAAAATTAAAAACGAATCGCAATAATCGTAATTTGTTAACTTTTTTTATGTTAGTTGGATAGGCAAACGAGCTGACGAATGATGGTAAGTGGTCAGCATCGCCCATGAACACAAACAAGTTCATCTGGAATTAGCCCGGGAAATTCATCTATATGTTGCCTATCCTGAGACATAAGATGTTAAGTCTCGGTGCCAGTAATTACACTGCCTGTCTTTCCCTTCTCTCCGAAACACAGCAAAGCTGTTTCACGGGAGAAACAAGCAAGATGGTGGTACCCATGCAGCCGGGAGCGCGGCACAGCGCTTCCCTCCCACCAGTAACGCTTCCCTCCCACCAGACATATTATATTTATATAAATTTCCTAAATTGCCGATGTCCATTGTTTCGAAAAACCTCCTTTTGAGGTAATATAACAACAAATTAAGGTTTTCCAGATTTATTACTTAATTTATGCTGTGGGATTTAGCTTCTTTTAAATTTCATTATTCTATGTCAATGGGATTTTTTTATAGGTTTTGGTTTTACAGTCCGACAGACAGACAGAGTGATCCTATTAGAGTTCGATATATATTTCATTTTAAAGAACGGAACCCTAAAATGGGCTGTGTAATCACTACAAAAAACCCATCAAATAAGCCATTGTCGCTCTAAAACTACGAAACAAAACCAACCTGCTCCTATTTTCATTGTCGAGATGTTTGATGAACTGCTCCGAGGCGGAGTGGTGATCCACTATGGAGGCGGTGTCGCGGTGGAAACTGTGCAGCACCGCTATATTCACCTCCACCAGAGCTTTGTCCTTCCATAAAGAGACAAATGAGTTCGTGTCCAGTCCCATTTTCAATGCGACACTCTGAAACGTTGGAATGTTTTTTTGAGGTATTTGTGTTATCCTTAATACTGAATGGAACGTAGCACTACTTTTTACTAGGGAAAAATGCGCCCTGTGATGAAATTGATTCTCGAGTACAATATTTTTTCAAAAGAAATAAATTCTTAAGAATTCATTTCTTTTTTCAATTTTTTTTTCAAATAAAAACTATATGGCTTAAGCCATATAGTTTTTTACTATATACCTACCTAGATACCTAGAATGTTGTATTTAGGGATAAGCAACGGAGCGTTTTATTTAAGCTTGGTAAAATAAGAAATAGTTCCGGAGATATCACACATTCATACAATTATCAAGAAACTTTTGTTTAACGGAGCTTAAATATGGACCTAAAATTAAATGACGTTTTTTTATGTTAGTCGGATAGGCAAACTGGCAAACGTAGCACCTGATGGTAAGTGGTCGACGTCGCCCATGAACATTTCACGGGAGAAACAAGCAAGATGGTGGTACCCATGCAGCCGGGAGCGCGGCACAGCGCTTCCCTCCCACCGGTAAAGACGTATTTAATTTAAAGATAAAATAGATGTTTATTTTTTCTCTCATGTAATTTACTTCAATTAAGGAATCACCTCAACGACATCGAGCCTTTTACCATCATGGAAATATGAAATAGAGAATTCATTTTTCTCATGAGCAATACAAAAATTAATTGTTTGAAGTACGTAATATCGGAACAGTGCATTTTATTTATTTTTTTAAGAGGTGGGAGAGGGTTGTTATTTTACAAAATTAAAACACTTATGTTTTAGTTAATATATTAGTATCTAGCTAATGAACAAGGTTTTTCTTTATACTTAAATGAAAATTAATATTAACAAACAATTTACCGAAGTAAACAAATATTACCTCAACGACATCAAGTCTGCTCGCATCGCAGAAGTTTCGGCAGCCGATCTCCGTGCCCATGTACCAGCCGTTGAAGGCCGTGCCGGTGAACAACAGCCCGCCGCAGTCGAGCCTCATGTTGGAAACAGCGGGGAGGGCGTACCAGCGGAGACCCAGGTCTTTGAACCAGTCATACCTGGGTAAATGTGTATGTTATTAGTATATGTTATGTAGGCATTAATTATATGTATTTGTTGGCTGTACGTCCATATGTTATTACCAGCTCTTCTATTGCTTACATAATCGACTTAATTATACTATAGATAATACGTCATAATCATCAACGATTTTACATCCGCTGCTAAACATTGCCCACTTTCGATAAACGCTAAGTCGGCTGATGCCCCGTCCCTAGTATACAGTGAAGTATGGACTCGGTATTTACCCAAGCAAATATCTTTATATATATATATTTCTTGTGTGCGTGTGTATGTCACTGAACTCCTGCTAGACGGCTTGACCGATTTTGATGATTTTTTTGTGTGAGTTCAAGGGGATTCGAGGATGGTTTAGATTCACAAAAAAAAAATATTTTGTACAGGACAATGTCTGTCGGTGCCACTAGTATATTTATAAAATAGTCTATTTATACATTAAATTATGTGTAATTGTAAGTTAGCATTTCCGTGTCTTATATTATACATTTGCATATCTAAATATATATAACTCAAAGGTGCGACTGACTGACTGACTGACAGTGATCTATCAACGCACAGCCCAAACCACTGGACGGATCGGGCGGAAATTTGGCATGCAGGTAGATGTTATGACGTAGGCATCCGCTAAGAAAGGATTTTGATTAATTCTATCCCCAAGGGGATACAATAGGGGATGAAAGTTTGTATGAAACTTTGTCAATTTTAAACCGATCGGGCTGAGACTTTGCATGCATAAAGCTACTATGACGTAGGCATCCCCTAAGAAAGGATTTTGAGATGCAGCCTATATAAGACTAGCTGTTGCCCCAAGCTTCGCCCGCGTTAACTTAGATTTACGAGAAAGTCCCGTCAAAATCGGTCCAGCCGTTTCAGAGATTAGCCGGAACAACAGACAGACAGACAAAGATTGTAAAAAAGCTATTTTGGTAAATGTCTCGTATATGCATCCATATGCATTAAAAAAATGGTTCTTTAGCATAGCATTTTTTACAATTTTTGTCTGTCTGTTTGTTCCGGCTAATCTTGGAAACGGCAGGGCCGATTTTTACGGGCCTTGCAATAGAAGATAGCTTATGTAATAGGCGGTAACTTAGGCTATAAAATAATCATCATCAATCCGCGTACGGCTGTACATCTAAGTTAACGCGGGCGAAGCTGCGGGCAACAGCTAGTTTTAAGATAAACGTTTTCGAGAATACCCTACCACTATAGTAGAAATATATGAAATAAATATCGCCTTTGGTTGATGTTTGTCTTAAAAATAATCGAAATAAGTGGTCAACTCACGTGGGGTGTTCCATGTGTACTTCCATCACAATCTCGCGAGGGATGTCGAAGTACTCCGGATCCCTCCCATCCGCTGACAGCACCAACGGCAAGATGTCCCACGCGGTGCGAGGTGGTTTCCATCCCAGTTTGATGCAGACCTTGAGAATAATATTGTTACGCTCTATCTAAGACTAGCGAACATTTGACCGGTGCCGCGGTGGGAGGGAAGCGCTGTGCCGCGCTCCCGGCTGCATGGGTACCACCATATAACCGGATAGAGTAGTAACTCTATCCGGTTATATGCTCCATGTTACTGGCACTGAGACTTACCAGTTTGTGTTTTAGGATGCATGTAATAGTGCCTATGCCTGGCAATATAAGGACAGTCCTGCCACTGTTCCTATGTCAACTAGCAACAGTCAAACTACAAGTTCCAGGCAACCACTTCCCACCAAGCTTTACCAGTTTACCATTCTTAATCAAAAAATTACCTCAGTAAATTCCACTCTAGCTGGATCACCGAGTACAGTCCCATCAGGCTCCAAATAACCAGCATAGCTGATGAGCTGTGGGTTCCATATTCGATAGTCATGTTTTCCATCCGTCCGTTGAGGAAATATGGTGATGGCAGATCTGGAAAGGACAAGTTAATTAGTATTGAAGTCAATTAACATTTTGTTTGATAACCTAATAATATATTATACATATCCATATCAATAAATAATGTAGTTTTCCTGAAGCTGAGAGTAAAGGTACGAGATGCATATTATTGCATACCAGATATAACAAAATCCTAAACTCTTATTTGTGTCGTTGTCAGGTCATAATAATTTAACGAACTTTGCCGACGAATATTGTCGATTAAGGCGGGCCTTTCCCAATAAACGGCATTTTGAATTCTGTTTTATTTAGAAACTAATGAGATTTAAGTTTGAAAAAAAATATATGTTATTTAACACTCCTTCATCATAATATTTCGGTCATTCGATACACGATTACTTATATTTTGCTGCATTAAAAAAAATTGCAAAGATAGGTCAAAATTGAGATGAAAAACCCATTTTATTTGAGTAATATCAGGTTCTGTACAATAAAAATTATATCATAATAAACCTTGTAGAAAATGTCGTCGTTGTCGGTCGACATAATTTTTTTTTTTTATAAATCATTCCTTTAAATTAAATAAATATGTGTTTTCACTCGCTGCCACAGCGCTCGACGCGGTTTCTAGCTCCATACCAAATTCAGTTCTCGGACAGCCCCGCCTTAACTCTTGTCTTGTCTATTTTCAGCAAAGTTATAATAAATAACCATGTATTAAACTACCGGCTGGTCGAGTGACTAGGCTACTGGACACTTTACGCAGCGATTGCGGGTTCGAATCCCGCCACATACAGATAATTGGTGTGATGAATAATAATATAGATATCTGCACCGGGTCATGAACGTGCATGTATGTATTTATATAAATTTCTTAAATTTATTTCCATTCCTAGTACCTTTAGGTAGGTACCTTTTTTTTTCTTTAACGCCGGGAAATGCTCTGAGGCATCCCGCCTGGGGAGTGGGTCACGCCACCTCCTCACAGGGGTTGTCCCGCACTACAGAACAACCCCTCCCATCGTCGGGACAGTACAATGGGGTGAGGTTCCCATCCTCACCCCTTGCCCCCTGCTCTTTTGTCCCCTCTTCTTACAAGAGAGGTACAAAGAGCCCTCTCGGCTCATTTAGCTTCGCCCAAGGTACTGGGCTCACCCTAGGTTACTGAGCCCCACCGCCACATCAAGGCCTGAACCATGATGGGGTCCTAGTAGGTACCTACCCATAACACAAGTTCTTACGAAACTTACCACAGAGCTGGGTAAATTTGGTGGGATTGTCGGTTAATATATAATATTATTATTATAGCTTTTGCCCGCGGCTTCTCGCGTGTAGATTAAGAAATAGATCAAGTCAGTTCCTTGGCGACGGATAGAGCATTTTTAAGTCACTGTTATATTTACGCCCTTCATTGGTTCAGCGATCAAAATGTGATAATGTAATATAATAATGTTGAATGACAGATCAACTATTAATTAAACTAATGAAAGTCTCGAAGTTTATTTCTACACGAATTGAAAGTTTTTAGAGTGGCTTAAACTTATGAACTTACTTATATATTTAACAACCAAGTGACACTTAAGACCCCAATTTACCCTAGCGACGGGATTAATATCAAATTTTTGACATGTAGGAACCGTTACAATTGTAAAAGTTAATTGTCCGTAAAATATATATTTTTGAAGTGTAAACTTCTTTTAGCGCGTTACGCATATTTTTAGATGAGATAAAATATCTGAATTCGCGACACCACACACGGAACGCTGGAGACTCAGTTTGACGTTTATATGACGTGGACTCGCGACACCGTACGCCAAACGCTGGAGACACAGTTTGACGTTTATATGACGTGGACTCGCGACACCGCACGCGAAACGCTGGAGACACAGTTTGACGTTTGATTTATTTATATAATATTATGCAATATTTATTTTGCAAATTGTGTTGCTTTTAAATTATGTCATGCGGCCATTTTGTGCGCCGTTTAAATTATATAGGTTGTCATAATCTATTACAGCCTGTATTATAAGTATTTGAATTTAATTGTTTTGTTTTCACTTCTATCGCCAGTCCCTGTGACTGGTTGGGTTTTTTATAATAAAAAGTATCCTATTATATTCTTCGCTTTTCCTATTATACACCTTTTAGAATATTATGTGTACAAAGCTTCATGATTATCAGTTTAGTAGTTTCTACGTGAAAGCGTAACAAACAAACTCACATTCACTTTCATCATTTCACATTCAATTTTATAATATTAGTAAGGATATATTCACACAAATAGCTATTTTATATAGTTGTCTGCCTTTTTCATTTTTCCAGAAGAATTGGATTTTTTAGGTTTGATAAAGCATATTGTAATCATAAATCGAAAGCTACTTTAAGGTTCTACAAATTTGCCAAATGCCAAAAATTTTGAAATTTCTGTAACAGTTCTAAATATTTTATTTGATACGATAAAATTTGTAACAAAAGTTCCCCCATCAAATAAAGTTATGAATGCGTAAGTATTTGTTACATGTACCAAAGCAGCGTTTGAAAAATTCACTGCCTCGAGAAGTCGTTTAATAAATTGCGATAATACGTCAGCTCGTACAAATGCGGCTCGCATGCTAGTCGAATCGACAACAATATAAGTCCTTTTACGATAGGCCGAGGCGCTTCTCGTCGATTGTGCTAGCCAGACTAATAATTTTAACGATATCCTTGCTATGCTTTATCGTAATCTGATCTAGTAGTTTATAATAGTAGTGAATAACTAAAATAAAACCCCAATACAATAACAAAAGAGCTGACGCCTTTAGAATGGCTAAACCGATTTTGATAAAATATGTCTTAGACCGTTAGGTTGTCTGCTTGTAAATAAATAAATAAAACTCGTTTTCAAAATCAAAATCAATTTTTTTTATTCAAAACAGTACTAATACAGTATATTTTTGAACGTCAATTGAACCTACCACCGGTTCCAAGGTAAGCCCACTGAGAAGAACCGGCGAAACAAACTCAGTGGAACTAATCTTTTCAAATAATATATATTAATAACAATTTTAACATCTTATCTTGAAATGCCCGGGAGGAACGCCTTATTCCCAGGGTGTGGTATCTTCCATGAAATCTTTTACTTTATAATATGCTTTACCACACATACGCTCTTTAACAACTTTTTTGAATTTTTTTATGGAGAGCTTTTGAACGTTTTCTGGGATCCTATTGTAAAAGCGTATACAGTTGCCTTTAAAAGAATTGCTTACTTTCGAAAGTCTAATCATTGGTGCATGTAACCTGTGTCTATTACGTGTATTCCTACTATGAATATCACTTTTCTTACAAAATTCATTTATGTTTTTCCGGACATACAGTAAGTTTTCTAAGATGTATTGAGAGGCGACAGTCAGAATTCCTATTTCTTTAAATTTTTCTCTTAAAGATGAATAGGGAGGCAACTTGTAAATATATAATCCGGTTATCCGTTTATAAAGGTGCCTTTTTTTTCTTTATCTCCGGAAATTCTCTGAAGCATCCCGGGGGGGAGTGGGTCTCTCCAGGCGGGTATGTAGGACTCACTGCGCCCGAAAGCTGGTAAGTGGACGCAGCTCTACCCACTAAAACCCAGTGAGTGCTACCAATACCGCCTTTGGTGAGGTGCCCCGGATCTAATAAACAAACAGGGCACCTCGACGGCTAGTCAGTTCCCCAAGGGACCGACGCCTGGTGGCGTGGTGGTACCACGGAGGGGTTGTACCGCACTACAGAACAACCTCTCCCAACGTCGGGACAGTAAAATGGGGTGAGGTTCCCGTCCTCGCCGCTTGCCCACTGCTCTTTTGACCCCTCTTCTTATAAGATTGGTACAAAGAGCCCCCTCGGCTCAATTAGCTTTGCCCAAGGTGCAGCGGCTCACCCTAGGCTACTGAGCCCCACCGCCCGCCACGTCCAGGCTTGAACCATGGTGGGGTACGTGAATTACCTACATTCTTTGTAACTAAACAACTATTTCATATTTTATCCCAGTTTTTAAGATTTTTAGTTTCTGATAAGTCCCCCAGTGACCATAGTTGCTGTTAATAAAGTCACTATTTCGTAGCATGACATTTTGGTAGAATAGCGAAATGGACTCTGATATCACGAGAGTTCGTACACCGGATGCAGTTCGTGGTAAAGTTCGGAAACCCAATTTTTATCTAAATTACAACAGGAACTTCTCATTTTTTTGGAAAACCTTATCTCTTATAATATCACTGGCATCATCATCATCATTATCATCATCACCAGTCAAGGGTAAGAAATGATCCTGCATTACAAACTATTAATGACTGCCTTTGTTGGTATTGTTTATTATCTTAACGTATATTTCCTTTTTTTCTTTTGCACCGGAAAATGCTTTTAGGCAGACGGGTCTCCCCAAATGGGTATGTGGGACCCGCTGCGCCCATAAGATGGTAAGGTGGGCGCAGGTCTAACCACTAAAACCCGGTGAGTGCCACTAATGCCGCCGTTGGTGAGGTGCCCGGGTCTGTTGAGCAATAGGGAACCTCGACGGCTAAACATTCCCCCACGGGACCGACGCCACCTCCACAGAGGGATTGTCCCGCACCATAGAATAACCCCTCATAAAGTCGAGACAGTGCAATGGGGTGAGGTTCCCATCCTCGCCCCTTGTCCTCTTCTACTCTTTTGTCCCCTCTCCTTATAAGAGGGGTACAAAGAGCAGCTCCCTCGGTTCAATTGGCTTTAACCAAGGTGCTGGGTACGCCCTAAGCTATTGAGCCCCACCACCACGACAAGGCTTGAACCATGGTGGGGAGAACGTATTTATTCCTATCTTTACCTCTTTCATGGTAAAACTTTTTAAAACTTATAAATCATGCACATCGATTAATCTGTCAGTGAATAATCTATGTAATAATATAATATCAACCCTTATAGATACGTCCCAGTGCTGGGCACGGGTCTCCTCCTCGATATCAGGCGCAGAGGATGCTGAGCCAATAAGTGTTGGTTAACTTCACACACCTTCAAAGACTTTTAATCTCATCAGCCATGAAGGTTTCCTGACTATGTTTTCCTTTACCGGTGAGCAAGCGATGGTCTCATGTTCAGATGCACGGAGAAATTTATAAAAATCAAAAACCCATTTCAAGGCACCACGGGGGTCAGGATCGAACACTCAAGAGGCCGAGCCCATACCCACTAGACCAACATCGCTAATCTATACATGAATCTTCCCACAATTTTTTTGATTAATACAACATAGTCTTCGCGCAAAGGAATTTCCCTATAGTTTCCACTTTCCGTTATGTAGGAGTCATGACGTGTACCTTATGTTCCCTCTGTTTGTGGCGTACTTGATGTGATTGCAAAGAGCCTCGAACATTCCACTGGCGGTGGTAACTGCTTGACAATCGAATATCTGAAAAATATTTCAGTATGAGCATTGTTTACTTAAAACTATTACAGTGAAATACAATTGGAGAATTTATTTTTCTAATTTTAGTCATATCAAAAATCAAAATCTATTTATTATATTCAAAATAGTACCAGGAGTATCTTTTTGAACGTCAATTGAGTCTAACACCGGTTCCAAGGCAAGCCCACTAAGAAGAACCGGCAACTGGAAACCGGGAAAGAAACAAAAATAACTTTTTCAAGATTTTATCTCTGTTTCTTGAAACTGTTTCATTCTCGCTGTTGCGGATACTGCAACAAACGTCACGAAACCCAAATAGAAGAATGTAAAAATGCTAATAAATAGCGAAAAAATTGCAAAGTTTCGTTTCATTATAATGGTATCAAAGATTTAATATTGTCATGCTGAGGTAGTTGAGTGACTAAGCAATATTATCAAAACGATATACAGTACGTAAAAAACTAACGTTGCTTGCTATTATAGTTATTTTTTAAAACTATACAAAATCTGGAACAACATTTTAGATACTAACCCACAGAAGCCTGCGGGTAAGTACTGGACAAAATTAAAAACATAATATGTTTCTCGTTACTAAGCCAGCCTAAAAGGTTGTACATTTGCAGCGGTGAGGTTATACTAATGTTTATTTAACATTGTACACGTGTACGGGAAACTGTACAATGGTCAATGTTTACACAACTCTAGAAGGTTCCCAACTAACCCTTCATATTCAAAGTAAGGATGTAGGTAATTTTAATGCTGTAAAAGTTTAATAAAGAAATTCCACTACTTAATACTAAATTGTTAGATAAATATTAGTGGAGAAGTGTTTTTATATCAATTGTTTGCTATATAGAAAGTTTATTAAAAAAGAGGTAGTGCCATACTTGCAAAGCAGCAGCTTTGCAAGTACACATAATTTGGGCCAGCACAACCGGGGTGGTACCTCTCGCACACATAACACCGCCGTTAAGTGACAGCTATAATGTCGCGTTTAGTATGTTTTGTGAGTTTCCGGTGGCCCATTCGGGGGGATAGGGAAAAGGAGAGCAATGCATCTGCATAATATCTAGTTGTGCGGATGTGTATGGGCGTCGATAGTCGCTATAACGCTTCGACTGGTCGTTTGCCCTCAGGTGTCTGTGGATGTCGCTTTTCACTTACCACCAGGTGAGCCGACTGTCCGTTTGCTCCTTCTTTTATAAAAAAATGCTATAAAAATGTATGCAATTGACAAATAACGTGGAACAGAAAAAAAAATATAAAAAGGAAATGATCGTAAATATTATTTTATTGCATTTTAAAAGAAATAAAGTAATAATTAAGACATTAGAAAAGCTTTTATTTTAATGACCTACAAAATACTTTTTATTAGGCCTTTATTTTATGGATTTAGGAATATGTGCGGATAAAACCTTGCCGCAAGAATTTTGATGAATATGATTTTTGTGTGAAGCAGCAAAGATATTTAGGTACAATTAATTATTGTGAACGCATCATAAACCGGTGAAAAGGGAAGGACTACCTACTTTTGTCTCTCTCTGCTTTTACTCTGCTTTTTTTTTTATTAAAATAAAAAAATGAGTATTCTCATTAAAACCCAACCCCACATACATATTTATCCAATTTTATTTCGTAGAAAAAATTGGCGGCAAAATCTCGCGGCAAACTTTTATCACTATACATAAATAACAAAACTACGTCTTATTGTTTGCTTATTGGGATCGGCCGTCTTGGCGTTCATTGAGGGAGGCCTATGTTCAGCAGTGGACGGATATAGGCTGATGATGATGATGATGATGATGATGATTGTATTGTAGTTTTTTTAGCAATAGAGCCTAGAATTGACAGATCAAATTGAGAACTAGGGAATGTTATATGCGTAAAGAAAAGTACCTAATAAATTATGAAATGGGTTACGCGAGTAGGGGGTAGGGGTAGGAGAGCTAATAAAATACTTTTTAGGAGTCATTTGGAAATACTTTAATTAATTAATAGTAAAATAAATCTATTTCGATTCTGAAATATTTTAGAAACAGGTTTTTAATTAAACATAATTTACATTTCACGAACTTATTTTTTATATTAACATAACATTAATTGACAATGTCCTTATACTTATAGAAAATACCTTTTCGGACAATGTAAATCAATACTTACAAATAAATAAAATGTATGTGTCTGTTTGTAATTTCAAATTAACAACTGTTCACTAAATGGTAGGAAAGTATATATACTTTCCTACCAGTATACGGTACTTACATTAAAAAGTCAATTTTTTATTTGTCTTATCTGTCTGTCTGTCAGTTTATTCCGGCTAATCTCTAAAACGGGTGTTCCAATTTTGACGGGAGTTTCCCTTGCAATAGCTGATATAATAAGGAGTAACTAAGACTACAAAAATAATAATCATCAATACGGATACGGTTGTAAATCCAACGCGGGTCAAGCTGCAGGCAACAGCTAGTTTAATTACATAAAAATATTGACTACTTCAACTTATGTTATAAGTATGTGAGAACTTTTATTGAAATGAAAGATTTCTTCTAATATGATTATTTATATTATTGATTGAACAATATCATTTCTGAAACAGCCCTATAGCCTATTACATAAAATTATATCACCATCATTGAAGGTTTTTCATACAATTTCGATAGTGTTAATGAGAAAATTGACCAAAACATCTCATTTATACTGATCCAAACCAAACATTCAGTATCGAAGTAAATTAGTGTCTAACCACCCTATTCAGTTCAGTTCTGGCTAATATATTATCGTTAAGGTTCCAACTTACTTGGAGTTTCTTCCACTGTATTCGGCCAATGCATCTCGTGGCGTTTCTCCAGGCTAACTTCGCTCCAAACACCAGTTCTGGAGTTTTGAGTTGATACGTGCCTCTCGCTTTTAATTCCTTCTCCACCTCTTGCAGTCTGGCTGCATGAGCGTCTGTGTTTTGTCTGTAATTAAAAGAGTAAGAAAATATTATAATTATATTGAACAAATATCATGACATAAGGCACGTTGGAAGCTCATAAAAAATTTGAGTACCAGATAACAACAGGATAGAAACTGACATTTTAATTATCTTGCATAATTCGAACCTGTGACCACTTGATGCATGTCAGTTACCACTACAACGGGCGGTACAATATGGGTAAAAATATTATCATGAACTTCAATTGAAATTTAACGGCCGGCTGGTCGAGTACTGGTCAGGCTGGACATTTTACGCAGCGGTATCGGGTTCGAATCACGACAAGTGCAGATAATACGTATGATAAATATCGATGTCTGCACCGGGTCATGAACGTGTATTTATATAAATTTCTTAAATTTATTTCCGTTCCTAGTACCCGTAAATAAGTACTAATGAGCTTACCACGGGGTTAGGTTAACGTGGTGTGATTGTTTACTAATATTTATTTATTAAATTTAATAAATTCTTAAATACAAGACCATTCGTTCTACATAAAATGGTTAAGAAAGCCTACATAATATTATGTATATTGTATACGTTTCAGAATTTTGAAGAATCTAATAATACTGTCATAATTTGTCATGCATTATTTTTTTATGATGACAAGTCTAACTAAAAGCAACGAATAACACGACGAAAACGTCCACATTCTTTGGATGATAGAGTGTTGCTTATTTAATTATCTGTTACATCCATTCAAACAATTCATATGCGGAAAATAAACGCTGTAATATAACTTACATACAGACAAATAAATAAACCGCGATATCGTAAACATGGGGTCTTAGTTCGTCGCATGGAGAATTTAAAGCAATTTTCATGATTATTAACCATGGATGTGTTTACATATTTATGAGCCCTAATCCGTAATTAATACATTGATAAACTTTACTATTTATAATTCAAAATGAATTTGCGGATTATAATGAAACAATTTTTACGGATTTATCGCGGTTCATTAAGATTTTTACAAGCCCGACGTTTCGGATACTATACAGCAACCATGGTCACGGGAGGACTGAGGCACATGAGTAAATAAACGGACAGAGGCAAAGCTACATACAACCGCGCGAATCGATTGCACTACTACAAGCGTCGTAACGCATGTGTGCGTAAGCACTCGTGGCTTGTCACGTACGAGTAGAAACCGGTCGAAACCGGTCTGACGAGTGTTCGAACGCGGGGATGTGAGTGCGTTGTATATTTTTTCGCTTGGCGGGTATATCGAATTATTATCATCGTTCTTAAATTTTTGTTAACTAAAAGTAAAAAGTGTCAATATTGTTTTTTTTTTTTCGGAGGGATCTATGCTAATGGCCCGAAGGCCCTAATGCTTCATCGGATTAGTGTGAGCCTTTTTTAATTGTCAATATTGTATACTTTACTGTGTGTATGAACAATAATAGAGCAAATAAAACGAATCATATTTTAGATATCCCAAAAATTTCAATAGGTAAGTTGTATCTTATTATTTTATTTCTACTAATTATTATAACTTTTGTTCACTAAGTTTTTATGGATGTGTCTAAAGTCTAGTTAGGGAAACATTTGACCCGACATTAAATCTTAAATCTTAGCTAAACTTTACAGTAAAAATACAATAAGTATAGGTACAGAATACGTAATTAGGAGACGATTCCTATTCGGAAAAAAAAAATAGTTATGATAAAAACTGATATGCAATGAGAGTGCTTTGAGCTTTCCATTAGAATTTACCACTCTATTAAAAGGTACAACAGATTATTACAAATAAAAAATATAAACACAAAATATTTTGTAGGTAATAAAGATAGAATATTTACATAGATAATACTCGATAAAAAAAATCGTTTTGTTCGTTTAATTTTATCCACTTGTGACAACCCTTAAATTATTTTACGCGTTGTATGGAAGCTTTGTCTCTGTCCGTTTACTTACTCATGTGACTGAGGTGACCTAACGTTACTAAGTTATCGAACTACCCTATGATACATCATTATTTTAATAAGTCCTCTCTACGCAGAAAGTACTAACTGTATCTTTAATCTGTGGCATATTATGTTTGGTTTTTGATTTAATTATTATAAATTAAAGATTAAATTAATAAAATAAAATTAATTAATTAATGTTGCTGTAAAGTATCCGAAACGTCGGGCTTGTAAAAAACTTAATAAACCGCGATAAAATCCGTAAAAATAGTTTCATTATAATGAGTGAAATTCACGCAAATATTGGAAAATAATATGAATTTGCGGTATTCGAACCCATAACTACGTTCTACCTATTCACCTGACCACTGTGCAAGAAAAACTACCCAAGATATATCGGATGGTATCTTTAACAGTGCACACACTCCACCATGTATAGCAAATACATTTGCGATACATAGTGGTTCAATATTTTCCTCACTTTAGCAGCCACTCACCTGCGTATTGAAGAAAAATATTCGAGAAGGAAAGCCTTTGCGTCCTTATAAATTTCTTCTATACTTCTGGGCGCGTCGCCGCTGTTCGGGATATCCATTACACTGCTTTGGCATAGTTTTTCTGTGCATTTTGTATTCTGCAACAATGATATGAAGTTATTTATAATGTATGAACTCATTTCATGATGTGGCTGAAAGAACAGCAAGATCGACTTACAATACAACATTTAAAAAGTGTATTCAAAAATGTAGAAATAAAAAATAAAAAAAGAATTAGAATACGCTGTGTTTTATGGATAACGGCAGAGCCAATTTTCTTATTCCGTACCAAATTTCTCGTTCCTATTCTTAATTTCTGTTTTCTTCCTTAACTCCTTATAATTAAAAAGGTCCTTTTAACTTGCGTCTATGGACAGTGTACCGTATAACCGGCGTATTTAATAACAGGGGAGTATTTTAGTGTGTCTGAAGTTTGCCATTCTGCAATGATATCATTGCAGTGATACAGTCAAATTATGATCTAACACTCTCCTCGCCCGATTTCGAGGGAACCGTTTAAATATTAGTACTTACTATTATGCCTATGTTAGTAGAGGTTACTTTGATCAAGTCGGCGTGATATATTATGTGGTGTTTGTTAGTGATATTCCTCGTATTCGCTCGGCGAATGTTATTGGTAAAGTCTACATCTTGAGAATGTCTCGGTGTCTAAACGGAACGCTTGTTTGGTTAGTGGTCTGTATTAACTTGCATTATACATATTTGCGTATGCAGTAGGTATGGAAAAGAAAGCTAAACCTACATCATGTGTGTACTAATTTACTCATTTACTACATAGAATATTGTAAGATAACATTTTTTACATTTCTTCGTCTTTCCTATCAATGAAGGAATAGGAAGGAATATATTTTTATGCCGGGAAATGCTCTGAGGCATCCCACCTCCACAGAGGGGTTGTACCGCACCACAGAACAACCTCTCACAACGTCAGGACAGTACAATTGGGTGAGGTTCCCATCCTCGCCCTTTGCCCCCTGCTCTTTTGTCCCCTCTTCTTATAAGAGGGATATAAAGAGCCCCCTCGGCTCAATTAGCTTCGCCCAAGGTGCTGGGCTCACCCTAGGCTACTGAGCCCCACCGCCACGACAAGGCCTGAACCATGGTGGGGATTAGGAAGGAATATGATTAATAGACGGTAACAAGATGATAATTAATTCTTCTGATACGTTCTTCTTCAGTAAATCCACGTTCGTTACTTTGACAAACATATCTTTTGCATACAGGAAAATTACGATTAAAAATTGTTGGATATAATTTAACCAAACATACAACATGTTTGCTAGATATATTATGATGCTGCTTCTAGTTTGTAAGTATAATTAGCACGATGATTCAATCAGAATTAAGTGACAATTAATTTAGAGACGCCATCTTGGAAAAAATATACCGACATACAAATATATTTTGCTGTACCTATTCCATGTGTATGCTTCCTCGTGATCTTAAGTCAAATTAATACCTGATTAATTCTCAAATCTTCACCCATTTTTTTTATTAAAATTTTTTTTTATTATGTCGTTTGCAAGTGGCCAGTTCTAAGAATTTTCAGTGTCGCCTTCGCTTCATCAAGCATCATCGTGATATGTCCGACTGCTGGGCCGTTAATTATTATCAACATTTTTCATGAACGTCAAGACGGCTGATTCTCTATTTGCGTGCACTACACGAAGCTCGTCGTTCAGGTCGACGATTCCGATTTCCAGAACATCATCCTTTAAAATACTAAACAGCAAAAAAAAGATCGAAATACTTTACTTCCTCAGCGTATTTTTCTCCGGTTACAATACACTTTCCACGTTAAAACGTTCAAGTTAACCGAGGCGACTAAACCACTTGTAAATTGCTGGATCTTAAACAACAGCCCCAAACAATGTTCTTTTAATTATCGTATAAATAGTTGCCCTCAGCGCATAGCTATTGTACTTAGGGGATGTTCGTACGACATTCCATTTTAAAACAAGATTTTTTTCACGTTAGTAATGTAGCCCATATAATAATAATAATACCTATGGACACTTTCACACCACGTCAATCTGGTCCCGTGGTAAGTTCTTGAAGAACTTGTGTTAGGGGTACCCGACAACGGAAATATTATATTTAATAATTTTATACTATACATATATTTAAGATTTTTATTATATTATAATACACATATTTAATACACATCCATGACCCAGGAACACAGAAAATATTTTTGTTCCCTGGCGAGATTCGAACCCGCAACCTCCGGCTTGAGCGCCAATGAGGTCGTCGTCATAACTTACTTACATGGAAAAATATAGGTAAGGTGGCAGGAGTTCCCATCTGGTAGTAAGTTCAGAATTACCCATAAATAAGCGATTTCACATGTGTGTTGCTGATTCAAGCGTGTCGCTATCGTAAGTTAGACTTGGTGCCAGTCTGTCCCAGAAGCTGAATAGAGAACCAGTGTACTTCTGGTGTTTGTCTGGTCATAGAGTGTACCAATCTCCCACCAGTATAAGATAAAAAAGTAGAAAAGACATAAAGAAACTTTCTTATTTATATAGAAGTATTAACTTTCAGACAACATTAGACCCAAGGCTAAGACAATAACGAGTCTTTACGAGACAACGTTTACTTACCATCTGGCTGAATGCTCTCAGGCATCCCGCGGGGGAGTGGGTCTCCCCAGGTGGGTATGTGGGACTCGCTGTGCCCGAAAACTGGTAAGTGGACGCAGTGCTACCCACTAAAACCCGGGGAGTGCCACTAATGCCGCCTTTGGTGAGGTGCCCTGGATCTATTGAGCAAGGCACCTCGACGGCTAGTCAGTCCCCCAAGGGACCAGCGCCACCTCCACAAAGGGGTTGTACCGCACCACAGAACAACCCCTCCCAACACCAGGACATTGCAGTGGGGTAAGGTTCCTATCCTCGCTACTTGTCCCCCTTGCTCTTTTGTCCTCTCTTCTTATAAGAGGGAACTACTTAGAACAGCTCTCTCTTTCAATTGGCTTCGCCCAAGGTGCTGGGTTCACCTTAGGCTACTGAGCCCCACCGCCACGCCATAGTTTGAACCATAGTGGGGGTTATATTGCTGACCTGTTTATCATGGTAATTATTTCTATATTATCACGTTGATAGTATTTGTCTCCCTTCACAAAGAATATCATAATTGCCTATAAGGGATTAGTAGACATAATATACACTGGCCCTCCTCGATTAGGGATTTATACACCCAGCGTGTCATGGATTGATAAACTGCCATCCACAGAAATATATAGTTCTGTGCTGCCATCATTTTATTATTACTATTTCTCAAAAATATTATTGTTATCACAATGTCCAGTTACAGAATAAAATAAAATAAAAATGCAATTGTGTTTTGTTTCTATGGGTAATGGGGTGTTTTCCCTGGCGACAAATAGGTTACATTTGCCATACCTTGTAAATATCGCTTGCTCGCAAATCTATACATACAGTACCTCTACCATGAGTTTTTATTACAAGCGCACATGACATAACTATAGTAGTTAACGTAAAAACGCAACACGAATAGAAAACTTTACCACACCTTAGTTTTATATTGTAAATATATTCATATGTAACAAAAACTCATGGTAGAGGTAAGGGTGACATATTATATCAAATATGTAACTCATGGTAGAGGTAGTATGGTAGTTTTCTATTCGTGTTGCGTTTCTACGTTAACTACTATAGTTATATCGTGTGCGCTTGTAACAAATACTCACGGTAGAGGTACAGGTTTAATAAGGTATACAGCTTTAAAAATATGTAAAATTCGACAATTCGAAAACGGTCTCTATAGTCTCTTTGTAGACTCTATATAAATTATCATTACTAAGGTATGGCTTTAATATCTTTATATAATATATACTGTCACTGAACTCTACCTGCGGTGTGTGAACTGTGTGTTCAAAAAGATTCAAGAATGACTTAGATTTAAAAAAAAAAAATTGTACAGTTACTAAAACGTCTATATAATACATATAATATTAAATATATATATAAGCCATGTGATGTCATGTTCGCCTTGATTTCAGATAGGTCAATTAGATGCACGTGGGCTGATGATTGCCGTAATAATGCTCTTAAAGTTTTTACCAAAAATTAGACATTATTGAATCATCATCATCATAGGCCACCGCCGCCACTGCTGAGCATAGACCACCCTTAATGAACGCCAAGACGACCGGTCCCTTGCCACTTGCCTCCAACACGGACCAGCCACAGCACGGACATCGTCTTCCCACCTGGTTAAAAATACTATTATATATTTATGGCTAATATTACAATACATAAAACTGTATTATAGTTATCTTAAAATAGAATTTGATAGAGGTAATACAAAAATATATTAGACTATGTATATGTATAATATTAAAGTTAGTTTTTCCGATTAAACGTTTAAATAAACTCTTTACGTAAAAGCTTTATCACAGCTACGGTGACACTAATATGGCAATTAAGAAACATCACAAGGCTTTGATCGTTCAAATCAAACTTGATCTGCCAGTCGGGTCCCCGGGGACATCCAGTGCTTTAGCACTTGGCAAAGCTAAATTCAGATCATTATTAGAGCACGTAGCTTGGTTCATGTTTATCGGTATTGTGTATGTATCAACTTTGTTGGTTAGACGTGAAAGAAAAACAAAATTTATGTGATTTTAATTAAAAAACCAATTTTGCTCAAGATGGGTTCCGTGGTTATTCTTTGCTTTTTTTAATTTTTCTAATTTGAAACTACAGAACGTCAGTTCAGTCGGATTTGGAAAGATAATTTTGCCAAGATTGAGATTTAAAGAAAATTACAAACTATAATATATTTATTTCATTAATCGATGGATACAGCAGGGCACAACGCAAAAAACCAATTGTTTTATCTAGATCCTACAGTCGATCGAAAATACCTTTATAATTAGAATGACATATGTCAGATCAATACAACCAATGTCAGATACGAGTTTGTGATAGTAGTTGCATTGTTATGACAACTGTCATTCTATTGAAGCCACATTTAAAGGACTGTAGTAGTCAGGCTGTGTCAGTATATTGTAACAACAGTTTTAAATATGCCTTTTGAATTGATACTAGTAATATAAATTATAAATGACCAAATTCCCCAATTATACATATTATGCATAAATGTAGAGCCCCATGGTAGATTTTTCGAGATTGTATTGATTAATCATTATAGATCGCATAAAATTAAAATACGAAAGCAGATAAGACAGTGAAATGATATTGTGGCATTGCTACAACCTTCACAATTTTACTTCTGTCCTCTGAGATCATACTCTTATGATTACAGGCGTAAGACACCGATTGTAATGATAGACTCGGTAATTATAATACGTTATTGTTATGGCGTACGCGGAAATATACGTATTAATAATATTTAGGCGACATTGTTTTACGTATTGTCATTTATTCTATTGACGAGAATTATTGTTCTGTTTTAATTTTAAAGCGACATTTTACTAACAATACACATGAAGGAGTGAGTTGAATTTTATTATCATATGTTTGGATGTTTCATTCTGTCTCGTTCTATTTGACTCTCTTTAGCGATTTCAACTGAATTCTTTAAAAGAAAACTGCCATCACGGGAGAAATTTATTAAAATGAGGGTACATAGTAAACGTGCGCGCATATACAAGGAACCCGAGAGCGGTGGTAGTTAGGGCAAAACAACATGACAGCGAGATGTTGTTGCCGTTACGACATCCTGCTTAAAAGTGCCAGTAGATGTTAGAATTCAAAAATAATGTAGATTAAGACACCCAGAAATTTGATTAGAACCTAACTTCAAGACTGAGCCCATGCCAACTAGACCAATAAATCAAATTGAAAATAATCATTTTTCACAATAATAAATTTTAATAATTGACATTCCTACATTTTATTTACTATTATTATTTGTTATAAGACTAATGTATGTCATTTTATTAAAATATTCAACAATCAAAATACCATGCCACCATTGAGTGATCAGAATTAAATGACCCTAAAGTAAATAACAGACAGTCGTTTTTTAAAACGTCTGTCACTTCATGCCTTTATAATATACATATTAACAAAAGTCGTCGTTCATTGTCTTTGAAGTCACGAATGAGACTGCGAAGCTTTGTGAGTGTGGAGGGATACTTTTAACCGCGAAGTTCACGGTGCGAATCGTGAATTCATAGCTAGAAATGCTGGCGAGTGTAGATGAACCATGAACCCTTTGTCGCCGAGCCAAAACCGACACCGATCGTCGACCGTAAAACGGTGCGAAGCACGAACGCTAAGACGCGAAACCATCTAAACTCGCCTTAAAAACCGCATTCGCGGCGCGAGTGTAGAGCGCTTTTTTTTCGGATGGCTCTATGCTAATGGCCCGAAGGCCCTAATGCTTCGTCGGATTAGTGTGAGCCCATTTGGCTCAATATTGGTTTGTTAAAGTGGGGGGTTGCCAACCGTGCAGTCTGCGACCACACGGCCTCTTGGCGTCGGGTTGGGAGTGTAGAGCGCTCTTAATTAACTGTCTTTTAGACTTATTTCCAAAGCAATTGCTTTCTCGTGGTAGCCCTAGAATATATTGAATATTTCTTTTTTTTTCTTCCCTTCATGTTTAAACCTTGAGCTAATTAACCTATTCGTTTCAATATGAATTTGTTTTTTTTTCTTTGGGCTGTCGTCCGTAACATCGATCGCCACTCTTTCCCACAACTAGAGCGACCAGAATCAACACACAGCGACATCATTATACCCACACATTTTCGCATTTATAATATAAATAGGATTTTAATAATAATGTACTATGTGAATATATAGATCAAAAACGCCCGTCTGCGCTACTCCATGAATATTCATACAAACACTCGTTGCCAATCCGGTTCTGTAGCCACTGTTTAGATAAGACATGCTTTTTGTATGGCATGCTAATGTTGAATGACCTTAACGATAATTAAATGGACACCCATTGTTTATTATGAATATATTTATGATACATATTAATAATATTCTATAATTGAATGAATTATGGCGTTTGATCAATTTAAAATGAAGTCTTTAATTTGGTTTTGAGATTTGAGGAAACATACAAACTTTGGCTACTGTAACATCATGGGTGACGGTAATTACTTACCAACATGTATCTCGTCTAACCGTTAGCCTATCCAACTAACATAAAAACAGTGGATTGGAACGTGTATTGCTCTGTATTACGGATAAGACTCGTAATAAAGTGATCCGTCATACAACGATAGTTTCGTGACGTAGGCTATAATATAAGATAAGCACGCCGAACAAGCAATGGTCTGGTCACATATACCGAAGAACTGACAGCTTACGCTACTTTCGGGAAGGTCTGTTGACCTCCAACTTAGTGACAGTATCCTTGAATCATCGCTGGAAAACCTGCTTTTAAATAACAAAACCGCATCTAAATCGATTGTAAGAGATGCTGCTATGCACCTGACTTGGGCCGGCATGACCTCTCGTTCACATAACACCGGCGTCAAGAGACAGCTACGCTGTCACGTTTCGTGCAGTTTGTGAGTTTCCGGTGGCCCTTTGGGGGGGATAGGGAAAAGGACTCCCAACACATCTGCATAATCTCTGGTTGCGCAGAAGTGTATGGGCGTCGATAGTCTAAAGCTTCGACTGCTCGTTTGCCCTCCTATACTATAAAAAAAATCGGTGCATCCGTCTGAGAACAAAAGTGCCATAGATAGACACACTTAGCGGGCAAACTTATAACATCTTTTTGCGTCAGTGGTTAAAATACTCTTCTCTATATTGTCACCAATTGTAATATTTATAGATTTTTTTTGTAAAATAATCGGACTATTCAAAAAATGTCTTCCAAATCAGATTAACATGTTGAATTGAGTTTAGTTTCAAATAGAATTTGAAACTAAACTCTTAACTTATCTTTCTCTATTTCAATGCTAAACATCACAATATCTTTAAAAGGAAAATAAAACAAACTGTAGACGACGATGGGAAAAAAATGAACTGAAATGGTGTTCACAGATAAAAACCACAAAATAGAAATTTTAATTACGATCTATAATCGATTTTATTTGTATCATTCGTTTCATAGAATCGCTCCTTCATACCGGATCTGATGTATCGAAAATGGCTTACCCGAGTTCAGTGTACCTAATGCCGTTATGGACCAGCTCTCTGTGTCTATCGTGTAAGAGCTAATATTGTCTTGTTTGGCTACGGCGCCTGTGTAAGGACGCGTACACATACATTTTGATTGTAGAAACCTCTAGTATATGCACCTCTATCCACTACAATATTATATCAATAAACATTCTTTGTAGCCTAGGAGACACCTATCCTATCCCGACTTTTTATCTTGTCTAATCTATGTGCAAAATTTCAACTCGGACAATAGCGCATGGTTAAGAAAAAACAATATACTAATAATCTTATAACATGTATAAAATTAATGGTCAGGATAAAGAGTTAATTTTTGCACTTGATTACTATCAAGCATTATTTTACGTTATCCCGGTCCTTTTTTTTTTCCTTTACGCCGGGAAATGCTCTGAGGCAACCCGTCTGGGGAGTGGGTCTCCCCAGGTGGGTATGTGGGACTCGCTGCGCCCGACAGTTGGTAAATGGACGCAGCTCTACCCACTAAAACCCGGCGAGTGCCACCAATGCCGCCTTTGGTGAGGTGCCCCGGATCTGTTAAGCTAACAGGGCACCTCCTTTTGTACTTGAAGACATTACTTGAATTTTTCAGTTTTTCTTCATGTACAAAAAAATATTATAAACAATGTATTAGTATTTTTTAAATTTTTGTGGCATGATCTTATTAATTATGTATATAAAAAAGGCTCTACGAAGGGAAAAAAATTTGCGAGAATTATTAAAACATTTTTTTTCATTTACAATTGAGACGGAAGTTCGAGAAAATTTTGTTAGTTAACAATCGTATAACTTGTTGAAAAATTTACTTTAAGTAAAATTTCTAACAGGAATAAATTATTTATAGTGTTCAGAACACACCATAATTTTTTCAAATTAAAAAAAAAATATTCAATACCTTAAATAAATTAATTAATGTGCCGTACTCGCTTTTGACGCCACGCGTGCAACCTAAAAATGTCGTGCGCAGACCTATTTTCAGCGTTAAATAATGGAGATAGAGTTCCGGGAGTGAGGAGTTTTTTATTGGAAATTTCCTCCTCTTTTAGAACCTTTTTCTTTAAATTTCTTATATATTAATAATTTATGAAATATTGGCAGAAAACGAAATGCCATTTTTTTCATCTTCAATTGTTTATAAATTTTGCAATTTTTTATGTGATAATACACGCTTTTAGCACATTTTTCTAGGCTTCATTCCGGATCCAATGAGCTATTGCACATAATTTTTAGAGCAGTATCTCTATTTTAGACCACTTTCAACTTGTTGACTAGACTAGGACGTGGTGGTGCGTTGGCGAGCCAAATAAGCATATATAGAATACACTACTATAATGCCTTTTCAGCAATCATCCGATAGAGAGAGATACCTCGATCGGAAGTTATTCTCATATTTCATAATATTGAGTATTGTTAATACATACACGGCTACTACTACGGAAACACACGGCTCTTCCAGTACAGTCATGAATACATCTTTGTTATCGCATCTAATCAGTACCTCGTAAATGCTTTTGACATGTTTCGTGAGGGTAGATAATTTTGACGATTTGTCAACAAATCCAGTGCTAACATTGATATCATAGATAACAATATCGTTAATGATTCGGGTATTACTATGATAACGATTGTGATTTTTCTATTCTATATAATAACGAGGTTTCTGTCAGTTTGTATTTATTATGGTATAAGGAGCAGTCGGAGACTCATAGTGACTACCGACGCGCATGGACAGAGGTTACGCAGTTGCCCTCCTTTTCTCTATCCTCTCAAACTCAAAAACCGCACGAAACGCGACAGCATAGCTGTCACTTTACGCCGGTATTATGTGAGCGAGAGGTACCACCCTGGTCGTGCCGGCCTAATTTAACTACAATGCAGCAATCTACCGTAAGATATGGGATCGAACTAATATTCTCTACATTTGAGGCTCGTCCTGCATCTTACTCATTAAAAAATTTCCTTTTTTACGAGATTTTAGTTGTTTGATGGTGAGTGGTCAGCATCGCACTTGAACCACCTGGGAGTAGTGAGACTCATTCATATCTTTAAATGTATGACGGTAAGTCTCGGTGGCAGTAGTTCCACTACCAGTTCTGCCCTTCCTCCCGAAATACACCCAAAGTTATTGGCAGTAGAAATAAACAGGGTGGTAATACCCATACAGCGCGTGGCATAGCGTATTCTTTCCACCGGTAGCCTCTTTCCTGATTCACTGAAAGGCAGTTTTAGGAGATTCTAATTTTATAATGATAACATTTGGGATTTGAATGGGCTACCTATCCTATTAACTCACGTCAGATTAATAAGCAATGGCAATGGATGAAATATTTTGTTTATGATATGTTTTGGTAATTATCAAAACTAGTTTTTCCCAACAATAGCTATTATACAAGCGTTTAAAAAAAGATCCGAGAGCATCTTTGGTTTAAAGTTTACTTATAATTAAAGTTTACCTAGAAGCATATTTGTAAACATTTGAAAATATTTATACATGAAAACATTAATAAAACAGCTTCCTCTTATTTCTCGTATGTCCAGTATACGGATACCACCGATAGAGTAGGAATAAGAGCCGTACAATTTCGAAATTGGTCAGTGATTAGTTACTGCTACAATTCAACCTTTTTTTTTTTTCTTTAACGCCGGGAAATGCTCTGAGGCATCCCACGGGGGAGTGGGTCTCCCCACGCGGGTATGTGGGACTCGGTGCGCCCAACAGCTCTACCCACAAAAACCCGGCGAGTGCCACCAATGCCGCCTTTGGTGAGGTGCCCCGGATCTAGAAAACAAACAGGGCACCTCGACGGCTAGTCAGTCCCGTAAGGGACCGACACCACCTCCACAGAGGGGCTGACCCGCACCACAGAACAACCCCTCCCAACGTCGGGACAGTACAATGGGGTGAGGTTTTTTTTTTTTTTTTTTTTCCCTTTTCCCCGCGGGGGTAAAACCGCCCCACGGTGGAGTTTATTATTCTATTACCACTCACCTCTAACTTTATCAGAGTCATTATTTACAATTTATTTTATTTTTTTACAATTTTTATTTATAAGAAAAAAAATTACATAATATGTTGCTTAAACATTTTTAGAGTAGTTACGCTATTATTTACTTTTTATTACATTTATATTAATGGGGTGAGGTTCCCATCCTCACCCCTTGCCCCCTGCTCATCTTTCCCCTCTTCTTATAAGAGGGGTACAAAGAGCCCCCTCGGCTCAATTAACTTCGCCCAAGGTGCACCGCTCACCCTAGGTTACTGAGCCCCACCGCCACGACAAGGCCTGAACCATGGTGGGGCTGCTACAATTCAACCTAACACACACTACAATACGTGCGCCGGAAGTTGCAGTACTGTCCGAGGGTGCACGAGCTGGAGTCGCGCCGCAATGTCAATTTCAAGGCGTTTGTGGTGCGAGTACCGACCTGCTACCTGCAGGAAGTTTTACGAGAAGACTTCTGGGCTCAGGATGTGGTGTTCCGTCGCTTCCGCGGAGCAATTCCACCGGAACGTACGAAATCGTAACACTAGGAAGTTTACTATACTAATTTATTTATACTAACACTAATGTAATATAATATATTATGTATGCTAGTCAGTAAGGTATATCTGGTGTGTATCATAGTGCCTGAAAATAAATGATTATTGTTATTATTCAACCAACCAATGATCTGTATCGGCCAATCACCCATCAATGGTCATCAGTCGGCCAATCAGAGCGCAGAAACGGCGCAGTGTCGCAGCACAAATTTGGCGGAATTTGTTTTTATACAAAACATTAACGTTCTATTCCGGTTATATGCTCGATGACGCGCCTTAAAACCTTCATAATCGTCATTCTGCTAGCCGTAAACTTTCTAAAGCACACATCACCTTATTATTCTTAAAATACTTAAACAATATTTGTGTATCTAGTTATACATCGTGGCCGTTTGTTTTGAATATAACATTATTAATATCATCTTCATTATCATTTATACATAGGCTTCAAGGCACACATTATCTAATTATTCTTAAGAGAACTGTTTTATACCTTTGTGTATCTAGTTATACATCAATGCCGTTTGTGAACATTGTTAGTGGGAATATTAAAATGTCAATGATATTAGTCAAGCTCAAATAAATTATGATTCGCCTCGCAGTTCCGGTTACCAGTCATCCGATTTACCATGGGAATTTTATTTTAAATAATTCATTATCATCGGCCCTTACATGTCCCGTTCACGGGTCTTCCCCTCGAAATTAGTTGATGAAACTGTTGAGCCATAATTCACCTATATGCACCCAATGTTGGGGGAGTTTACACCTTTAAAGATTTTCAATGTCACCAGTCACCAGGCATGCAGGTTTCCTCACGATGTCTTCCTTCACCGGTGAACAAGTGGTGTTCTCATATTCAGAAGGGACACATCATCGCTCAGTATTAATAAAAAATATTAAGAAACAAACTCTTCGTGATTTGAAATAATTCAGCCGGACCAGACACAAAAAGATCTTCGCCTTTTTATTGACCATTCATAAGGTTCTTAAATTCTAACTTAAAAGAAGTAAAAATATATTAAACTTTTGATTTGATAGGCCGAGACAAGTAAGATCTTTGAAGAGGCTTAACTGGCTTCTTTGTTAGACAGTGTTGACATCAGATATGCATCTTGCTCTCCATAATTAAATTAGGTGCTATATTAGGTAATATACAATCAAAATAAAGGAGGAGTATTTTTAGAACATATTTTATTTATGACGTTTTATATAAGTTATTATACTGGAAATGTGGGCAACGACAGATAATATTCACAAGAATTAGTTTAGCATTCAAAGGGGGAACGCTGCCAGTATCTTTGGAACCTTGCCTAAAGGGACTCCTTTTTACCACGCTTTTTATTTAGCTTGGGTTGTATCTATGTATCTGTATGTATGTAATGGAATCTTTGAGCATAAATTTGACCGATTTCCAGAAGTTTGATTAGTTTGAAACTTTGCACACGTATCAAGGACCGATGACAATGCAATAACTTAATAACAGTTTCCCAATACCCTTATAAGGACCGCCAGGATTAATAAATTCTTTTGTGGATCCTCTGTAAGGGAGTAAGAAAGATAGAGCTATCGCGTGATCTGCGCATGTCTGCAGTTTCGGACTCCCGCCTTTTCATTACGGGAGTGGGTAATTTGCGCGCCTGTTGCTTTCCTTGGCTGTGGTAGCCGTTTCTCAGGCTCCCTCTCCTAAAAATGAGTTCTTACTCCCGATTACTTTTGTATCAATTACGATTCCTGCATAGCTTTGGACTTACAGTCGATAAAGAAGGAATCAAATCTAATAAACCAAACTAAAAAGTGAAAAATAAATTATAGTTTAAAAAACTAAAAAACCACGCTTTTAAAACTGATTAAACTAAAAAAATTAAAATAAAACTATAGTAATCAATTGAAAAATTCATATTATTATACAAAAAGCGTGGGGGGCTTCATTTCGATTGTGGTAAACATATTATCAATAATTTACTATATCTGTGGATATCATAACAAGCAACCCCACGCTTTTTGTATAATAATATGAATTTTTCAATTGATTACTATAGTTTTATTTTTAATTTTTTAGTTTAATCAGTTTTAAAAGCGTGGTTTTTTAGTTTTTTAAACTATAATTTATTAATAATATACTTAAGTTATTATATTATATTTTTTAAGGTTTTTAGTTTTAGGTTCTTTGTAATTTATAGCCAATATGCTTTTATTTAATTATTTAATAAAATATTGTTTTAAAATTATATCTATATTCACAACGATAATAACGATTTACCTACCAGTGGGAGGGAAGCGCTGTGCCGCGCTCCCGGCTGCATGGGACATGGGTTGGCATGGTTTCGGAGAGAAGGGCAAGACAGGCAGTGTAATTACTGGCACCGAGACTTAACATCTTATGTCTCAGGATAGGTAGCACATAAATGAATTGCCTGGGCTCGTTCCAGGTATACTAGTTTATGTTCATGGGCGACGTCGACCAGTTACCATCAGGTGGTACGTTTGCCAGTTTGCATATCCAACTAACATAAAAAAACGATATAATACTAGACAAATCCCCGCGGGATGGCAAGAGCATATCCGTGCCCAAAAGAAAAAAATACATACAACAAAAGTTATGTAATCACTGGTCACTCATTTGGCATAGCTCATTTTCTTGAAATAAAAATAAATGATTACACGTTTGAAAGAAATTTAAATGTGAAAGAAACGAAACTTCGTGCGCGATTGTACCCCAGGGCCGCGTAGAGCGTCCCCACCATGGTTCAAGCTTTGTCGTGGCGGTGGGTCTCAGTAGTCTAAGGTAAGCCCTTATTTTGAACTTTTCACCCTTGGGCGAAGCAAATTGAGCCGAAGGAGCTGCTCTTTGTATTCCTCTTATAAGAAAAGGGGACAAAAGAGCAGGGCAGCTCATTATACTGTCGCGATGTTGGCAGAGGTTGTTCTGTGGAGCCGGACAACCCCTCTGACAAGCCGTCGAGATGCCCTGTTTGCTCAACCGATCAGTTTTAGTGGGTAGAGCTTTCAGACGAAGCGAATCTGCCAGGATGCCTAAGAGCATTTCCCGACACAAAGGTAATAAAAAGATGTGTAAAATCAGGTGGAAGGCTATCATCACCATCAGTTCGCTGTGTATCTCTACATTACGATTACTATTACAGTAACAAAAATATGTTCTACTTAGTCCCGGAAAAAGCCGTTGACGACATAACGGAATGTGTTCTAAGAATAAAAAAGATAATTACAAATATTGTGATTATCTACGTCTATAATCGGTTCTCACTATTAAAAAACATGGAATGTATACTTATTAAATAATGATCGATCTTAGGCGTTTATGAAGTCATCGTGGAGGCGTATAAAATTGTTTCTTTGTAGTGATAATTATAAAATTAGTTACTAACTTGGTGAGACAATTAAGAAAATTCTGACATCTGTACATCGCCGGTCATAGTTTTAATTTTATTATATTTATTTTATTTATTTGTTAGGAAACTACTAATTTTACTTTTTGTAACTATTTATGTTGGTGTAAATTTATCGTACATTGTCTCTTACGTATGTAATGAGGCTGAAATAGTTACTGTTTGTAAAAATTTGTTTGCCTCTTAAAATTAGAATTATAAAAAAACACTGACCCAACCATTCACAGGGACTGCCGATAGAAGTGAAAACAAATCAATTAAATTCAAATACCTATAATACAGGCTGTAAAAGATTACTACAACCTATAATACAATTTAAACGGCGCACAAAATGACCGCATAACATTGACAATTTGACAATCGTCAAACACACTGAAACTTTGTTTACATATATAATATCTATGGACGCTTTTATACCACGTCAATCTGGTCCCGTGGTAAGTTCTCAAAGAACTTGTGTTACGGGTACCAGACAAAGAAATATATTTAATAATTTTATACTATACATATATTTAAGATTTTTATTATATAATACACATATTTAATACACATCCATGACCCAGGAACACAGAAAATATTTTTTTGTTCCCTGGCGGGATTCGAACCCGCAACCACCGGCTTGAGTGCCAACGCGCTTACCACTGAGTCTCAGAGGTCGTCAAATATGTAACCAAATATTTCTATTATATAAATAAATCAAACGTCATATAAACGTCAAATAGCGTCTCATACAGGTGGTAACGGTGTCGCAAATCCAGAGAATTTATCTCACCTAAAAATATGCCTACCGCGCCTAAAGAAATTTTCACTTCAAAAACAAAATTCGGTAGAAGGTTATAAGCTTGAGGAAGAACATAGTATACTTGAGGTAATTATTATAAGTGGATTTTTTAGTAAAACGATGTGAAAAAAGAAACGGTAAAGCAGAGGTTCCATTCCAATTCTTTTAAATAACGGATGGCCGATGAGCCAATAAGGTTCAAGAGTGGAGGCCACGTTTAGGTAGTGGAAGTGTTGGTCGGTCATTAACCAGGTGAGAAGACGATCTCCGTGCGGTGGCCGGCCCGTTTTGGATGCGAGTGGCAAGGGATCAGCCGTTTCGGCGTTCATTAAGGGAGGCCTATGTTCAGCAGTGGACGGATAGAGGCTGATGATGATGATGAAAGAAAAAAACTTAAAACTAAACAATATAATTTCTATGCTAAATTCAAATATGTTAATTAATTCTTTTTACTCTTAATTCTTTATTATAAGTAAGATAATCAAGTTACTTGCTAATAACCGTAATATATTTAGAGATGTAGGAAATTAATTTAAATAAAAGAGTAATGACACCTGGCTCAACAGGATCTTAGCTGATATAAACGGTTATTGTATATCTATTACTTAATTTTATAATAGCTAAGGAATCCGCAGATAAATTATATCTTATGAATTATTATTTCTTTGTTGTTTACAATTTTTTAAACTTAAACTTGTTTGTCACTTTGGATGTTTGTTGCTCGTTCACGGCCAAACGCCTGAACTGATTTGGCTGAAAGTTGAAATGGTGATGGAATGTGAAATGTGAAAGTGGAACGTGATGAATGTATACCTTGGATTAGGACATAGGCTATAAAAATAATCATCATCAATCTAGATACGGTTGTAAATCTAAGTTAACGCAGACGAAGCTGTGGGCATCAGCTATATTAAAATAAGCTTTTTACTAAATGAATATGGGTGTAAACACGGTACATAACTTTTTTACAATTTTTCTGTCTGTCTGTTTGTTCCGGCTAATATCTAAAACTGGTGGGCCCATTTTGACTAGACTTTCATTGGCAGATAGCTGATATTATAATGTAACTTATCTTACAAAAATAATCATTATCAGACTGGGTACGGCTGTCAATTTAATTTAACGCGGGCGAAGCTGCGTGCAACAGCTAGTATATTCATAATATTTTGAACATAACATAACATATGGTGTATTATCTTCAGTTCACTTTGGTTTTTGTTGTCACAAAGTTAAAAATGTGGGGTTGGATCGCGAGAAGATTAACCGACTACCTACAAACTGCAAAATCAAGATGGCGTGTGATGATGATGACTGGCATTTAGGTGCTATTGCAAAAACTATTGACTATATGAAAAACAAAAATTTTGGCAATATTACCACGTTAAAATTACTAAATTGTACTTTTACTAAAATAATATACCTAATGCTAATAAAATATAATAATAATTACTGATATAATAAACCGTATGAGTTGTTTGAATGCCCTAATCTCCGGAATTTAAAATATTTCTTTCCGATTTAGGTGCGGGTAAAACCGCACGGCTAGTTTTATGTTACAAACGGAAACTTCCCATACCGATTACTCTACAGTAGAGATAAGTTATCTAATGTCTGTTACCGTTTCTATAACCCAGCCATGCAAATCCTGTTGCAAACAAACAATAAAAACTACTTTTTCATCCGTTTTAATGTTAATATCGGGGAATCCCCATGGTTAAACAAAAATATTCAAATTATAATGATATTATGAGATGAATCAAACAATAGCGAAGCGGATGCGGGTATTACCTACGAAGTTCCTTCGTTACAACCGGTCTCATTCTTACCAGGTCAATTACATGAGTGACTAGCTTCTGACCGTGACTTCGTCATTAGGTTTAAAATAAATAAATAAATAAATGCACATTACCGGACAATCACACGCATTAACCTAGCCTAATGGTGAGGTGTGAATTTGTGTAGCGCAGAAACGGAAATAAACTTTAAAAACATTTCGATTAATTTAATTAAACTATACTTTACTACCTAAAAACTTTACTTTGTAAACGAAAATAGTTCCTATAATAATAAAAATAAAAATAAACCGTCCAAGTGCTAGTCGGACTCTCGCACGAAGGGTTCCGTACCATTACTATACAACATTAGATACTTTAACAATAAATATGGTTTATTTTTATGGAATTAAATGTTTTTTTTTAATATATTTGAGTTGATTGAATGAAAGTTAAATTTCGGTTTAGATTTATGACGTATTAAAAAAAACTACTTACTAAATCTCGTTCAAACCAATTTTCGGTGGAAGTTTGCATGGTAGGTAGTGTACATCATATATTTTTTTAGTTTTATAATTCTCTTATTTTAGAAGTTACAGTGGGGGGGGGGGACACACATTTTTCCACTTTGGAAGTGTCTCTTTGCGCGAAACTATTCAGTTTAGAAAAATATGGTACTAGAAACCTTAATATCATTTTTGAAGACCCATCCATAAATACCACACGTATGGGTTTGATGAAAAAAAAATTTGAGTTTCAGTTCTAAGTATCGGGACCCCCAAAATTTGTTGTTTTTGTTCTTTGTGTAAAAATCTTAATGCGGTTTACAGAATACATCTACTTACCAAGTTTCAACAGTATAGATCTTATAGTTTCGGAAAAAAGTGGCTGTGACATACCTACGGACGGACAGACAGAAAGACAGACAGACAGACATGACGAATCTATAAGGGTTCCGTTTTTGCCATTTGGCTACGGAACCCTAAAAACGAAAATATATTTATTGGTTGCAGAAGGAGACCATCGCCGTCCAGGACTCGCCGTCATCGAGCATCGCGGTCATGACGCTCGGCAGAGACAAGTCCTCTCCGATGACTGATGTCAGACTGTGATGCAACGCCGCCCATCTCGGGCACACCTCCACACCTCGAGGGTGTGCTGGGCTGAGTCCACCGCCGCGCGACAATCCTGTTACACTGTCAAGTGCTCCTTGTGGGCCGTCCGGCACAGGTACTCACCAAAGCAACCATGCCCGATGAGCACCTGTATCAGAAGGAAGGTGAGGCGTTTGTGCTTACGGCGCATCCACCGTTCGAGGACCGGATGCAGAGCAACCGTCAGGCTTTTGCCATACGACTGCCGCGCCAAGTCTTCCCCCCACCTCGGTATAAACGCCTCTTGCCCTAGTCGGCGAACCCGCAGCATCCCGTCCTGCGTAAGGCTCTCACCGAGCGACCTCCTTCCAAGACATAGGATTGCGACTCGGCAAGAACCGTTGCCACGAGCTCCCACGGGGTCACCGGCTAGGGCAGTGGCTGCCGCCCACGAAACCATATTATGGTACCAACGGATCACTCTTATCGCGATGACCCAGGACTGTCCTCCCTTTTTTTCTTTCTTATACGCCGGGAAATGCTCTGAGTAATGCCACTGGGGCCACCAAGTTATTTCATTTTTTTTAATGTTAGTTGGATAGGCAAACTGGCAAACGTACCACCTGATGTTAAGTGGTCGACGTCGCCCATGAACATAAACTAGTATACCTGGAACGAGCCCAGGCAACTCATTTATGAGTTGCCTATCCTGAGACATAAGATGTTAAGTCTCGGTGCCAGTAATTACACTGCCTGTCTTGACCTTCTCTCCGAAACACAGCAAAGCTGTTTCACGGGAGAAATAAGCAAGATGGTGGTACCCATGCAGCAGGGAGCGCGGCACAGCGCTTCCCTCCCACCGGTGAGGGAGTTCATTATAATAAGTGAAATTCACGTAAGCATTAGAAAGGAATATGCTACGAATAAATCATGTCCTGTGCACGCTAGAAATAATAGTTCAATGTCTCAAAACTATTGGAGATATTTTATAGAAATCTAGTATACTAGAACCGTATGGTTCAATTTGATATCCTAACTCCTGTATGTTGATGGTTTGTAAGTAAATATTGGTGTATGTGCTTTATTTGTACAATGTGTTTGTGTGAAATGTGACTGATCTAAATTAATATGTGTAGTGGTGCAATGGGAGGCCCGCGCAATCATTAGCTCGGCGGCCATAGCTGAAGTTCTATTTTATTAATTTAGTTTCTTTTTTAATCGTTAATGTTATCATTTTTTATCTGTGATCAATCAGGAATCCGATCAGTATTACAACTTTAATTGGAGTGTCAAATCATCAACTTCTATCCGTCTACTGCTGAACAATTGAATACCATCACTGTCGATCGCATCCAACACGAACCGGTCACTGCACGGAGATCTTCCCACCTGGTTAAATACATTATTGTCTGTCAATGAACATGTTCAAAGTCCAAGGTAGGACTCCGGTCGAAATGATCCAATCTCTCCATATCCTCTGCAAAAGTCTTCACTTGGACTATAAAGAACGTATACCTGGCTCATATTGTCAGATCAGATCAGTATCTGTTTTCTGATGGGTACAAAAAACCAAAATATCTTAAACAGTAATCCGGGGTCCTAAATCGTGTTTCCCATGTCAATATCACAAATTAAGTCGTGGTTATTATAATTTTAATAACACGATGTATTACTGTCACTGCTCGATATGTTACCATTCTGTCATTGTTCTCTGCAAGTTCACCTCGAAATCCGGCGAGGAATGTTGTAGTTAAAAACAGTTACCAATATAGTAAAATTCACATGAAATTACATTTTCTTTTCAAGACTTTATTAATTATAGATTCTAGATTTTATTAATTTATCCCACGTAAAATTTCAACTCAAACTATACTTATGAACTATAATATTGAATCATCATCAGCCCTTATTCGTCCACTGCTGAACATAGGCCTCCCTCAATGAACGCCAAGACGTCCGATCTCTTGCCACTCGCATCCAATAGCGACCGGCCACTGCATGTCGTCTTCCCACCTGGTTTATGGCCAACACTTCGTCTACCTAAACGCGTCCTAAATATTTCGTCCTAAATATTTCGTCCTAAAAATTGAGTACAGGTTTGATTTAAAAAAAAATTAATTGAATTTTTAGATTTCCTAATAATATTTATTTTACCTCAGTAGGTACTAGGTATGCAGTCATAGTGACGAAATGCGCGTCAAAAATCAGATTTGAACCTTGGAAACCGAAGTCTCCAAAGCTTTTCTTCAGGTGAATAATACAAATAAAACTATACACGGTGCAAAATAAACTAATATTTAGGTTGAAATCTGACAAAACCCATGTTTGCACTACCTAACTACGACGCGAACGTAAACACGGTCGTGTAGAAATTCGTTAACTTCTTATTTGTAATTTGGTTAGTTAATTGCTGTGAGTTTTGAAAATACAGATTTGTACACACGTGTACAAATAATATATTTTATACTGGCAATAAACTACTTACTTGTAAAATATATACCAAATGAGCAAATAGCCTTTTGCTTCATTTTTTATGTCACAAGGAGGCAACCTTGTCGGAGTCTTATGGTGACTACCGACACCCATAGACATCTGCACATCCAAAAATTACGCAAATGCGTTGTCCTCCTTTTCCCTATCCCCCCTAATGGGTCACCGGAAACTCACTGATCACATGAAACGCGACAGCATAGCTGTCACTTTACGCCGGTGTTATATGAGCGAGAGGTACAACCCCGGTTGTGCCAGCCCAATTCGTATGCAAAGCAGCATGGCATTACTTCTTACTAAATTTCTCTTTTATTCCTCATTTTTTCAAATCCGGAGATTAATATTTCGGAGATTAGCGCGTTCAAACAAACAAACTCTTCAGCTTTATAATATCATAATATAGATGTTTAGAAGTATGTATATTAAAAAAAAAAAAAAAACATTACTAGATAATGAATTTCGTTGTAATGTTAAAATGAAGTTGTAAGGAATATAGAAGCTCTACAAAGATGCATGCATGTTATAAATTTATTTTAAGCTAGTGATCTGTCCCGGTTTCGCACGGGTAAACTATTTATAATCTATGTTACTCGCTGATTATGTGGCTTTCAATAGGTGAAAGAATTTTTCAAATTGGGCTAGTAGTTTCGGAGCCTATTCAATGCAAACAAACAAATCTTTTCTCTTGTGCGGTGGGGTTCAGTAGCCTAAGGTGTGCCCAGCACCTTGGGAGAAGCATATTGAGCCGAGGGAGCTTCTCTTTGTACCCCTCTTATAAGAAGAGGGGACAAAAGAGCAGAGGGACAAGTAGAGCTGCGTCCACCTTACTACCTTTCGGGCGCAGCGAGTCCCACATACGCGCCTGGGGAGAACCACTCGTCCGCGGGATGCCTCAGAGCATTTTCCGACGTAAAAGAAAAAAAAATATACAAAGGGCAGTTGAAGCTACGGAAGGTCGGCGGAGTTCGGTCACCTTCTAACTAGATGTTGGCTGGTCCTTGTTGAGTTCGAATGTCCTCTTGTTTTCATTGAAAGTCCATCTATGATCAGTTGTAACAGGAGATCAGCCATCTTAGTTCATTTAAAGTTTAACAGGAGTCGATACCATTGACGATGACTAAATATTACATACAAGGATACATTTTTATTTTTAACTAAATATTACATAGGCTATATATAAATGGGCTATTACATACAAGAGCTCACGACACTAGCATCTAATTAATTCCAGCTGAGCTAACTATTTGTAGTTATCAATGGACGCGTAATTAACGAAGCGTACAATGTGTGGGAAAACATAATAATAGAGCTCTGAGGTCTGTATAGGTTTTGTAGGTTTTATGATTTTTCTTTAATGCCGGGATGTGTTCTGAGGCATCCCGCGGGGGGTGGGTCTTCCCACGCGGGTATGTGGGACTCGCTGCGCCCGAAAGGTGGTAAGTGGACGCAGCTCTACCCACTAAAACCCAGCGAGTGACACTAATGCTGCCTTTGGTGAGGTGCCCCGGATCTAATGAGCAAACAGGGCACCTCGACCGCCAAGTCAGTCCCCCAAGGGACTGACGCCACCTCCACATAGGGGTTGTCCCGCAACACAGAACAACCCCTCCCAACGTTGGGACAGCTGAATGGGGTCCTCACCTCTTGCCCCCTGCTCTTTTGTCCCCTTTTCTTATAAGAGGGGTACAAAGAGCCTCCCCGGCTCAATTAGCTTCGCCTAAGGTGCAGCGGCTCACCCTAGGCTACTGAGCCCCACCGCCACGTCAAGGCCTGAACCATGGTGGGGTAGGCGTGGCTTCGTTTCCATCATTTTTTTTTGTTTTCTAGAATTTCACTCGTTATAATGAAAAAAATTTCGCGGCTTCTTGAGTTTTTTGCATTCCCGACGTTTCGAATACTTGGTTATAAAAACATGGTCACTCAGAGGACATGTAAAACTCAATAAACCTATAAAATCCGCAAACAATTGTTTCATATAAGTGTATTTACTCGTATACAGTATGTTGCTCGCAGTTTTGGTCATGATGACATAGATTTATGACCATTTATGACCATCTGATGTTGACTATTTTTATAGCCAATGTCATCCAATGATGACAAGCATGACAAGCAGTATATTAGTGTAAGAATTTATTTAGTCGGATGAAGTTTTGAAGATAGCCTGTGGAAGTAAGTACTTCCAAACTCACAAGTCATCATTGTCAGCCTCTATCCGTCCACTGCTGAACATAGGTCTCCCTCAATGAACGCCAACACGCCCGATCCCTCGCCACTCGCATCCAACACAGACCAGCCCTTCCACTCTTGAACCTTACTGCCCCATCGGCCATGCGTTCTCTTGAGTGTGACCAGCCCACTGCCACTTCAACGAGTTTATTCTTTGCATTATATCGGTAACCTTAATTCTCTGGCGTATGTCTTCGTTTTGAATCCTATTTTTCAAAGAAACACCCAGCATAGCGCGCTCCATAGCACGTTGAGCTACGGCAAACTTACTGACCAGTCGTAAGACACTACGTTTCGGTTCCGTAGATCATCACGGAACGAAGGCATTGGTTGACGACTTTCGTATACAAACTCTGTGGTATAAACGACGTGAGAATATGGCTAAGCTTCCTGAATTAATCACTCACAATTATAACATTGTAAATCTAAGTTAAGACGGATGGAGCTAGGCAATAATAATATTAGTCATATTATAATGGTTTACACCTAAATATTGTATTTGAATAAATTATATAATCGAGGTAAACCAGAATATTGTTAATAGAATTGTTTTTGGAAGTCATAGACCTTCCAAGAACCAAATATTCTGTTTTACTTATTTTGTGTTACCTAAATGTTATCAGAACGGACGGACATTCTTTAATCTACGATCAATGATTCATCATCGCCATCATCATGATCAGCCCCTTTCCGTCTGGTGCTAGATCATCAAAATTAACGCCAAGAACACGCGAACGCGATCTCCATGTATCAATATGATACACGCATCTAGTTGATTTGTAATTGGAATAGAATGGGTTTTTATATTAGTTGGATGGTAGTAGGCAGATGGTAGTTTTCAATATCTCCGATGAACATAAGTTTACCTGGGACAAAGAAAAATACAATATTGTACATAAGAATATATTATTGGACCGCAAACTAAGTGTTCTACGAGCTGGTAGCTCAGGGAATTCACTCGTTCGTTACCAGTCCAGAGATCTAAGTATATAAATACAAACTAGGCATCAAACGGTATCATCATCATCATCAGCCTTTATACGTCCACTGCTGAACATAGGCCATCCGATGAACGTCAAGACGTGGTCAAGACAACCGATCTCTCTTCCCTCGCCATCCACACGGACGACCGGCGGCCACTGTACGCACTAGCCCGATTCACGTAACAAAACTTCAACGATATCGTAGCGACATCCACGGTTTGACAGCGTTTCGTATGCACGTAACAATTAAAAGACGATCGAGAAACGATCCTATTGTAGTTCTATCGACGAATCGTTAGGGGGTATTCACGTACGTCAGACGGACGTCGACCGTGGCTTGCGCGTTAATCACCTTTATTTTTCGATTGGCTGTCAACGATTAAACGTCAAACATTCACGGTTGACAAGCAGTTGAAGAAAGTTAGTTATTTGGAGTTGTTGTTTAACTTTTTCTCGGCTTTCTTAAACTTTGAAGATTTGTGTGATACCCTGTAAATGACCCTTGACTCGGAGGTCGACAGACCGTGTTCCCGTATTTTTACAATGAGTCTCGGCTTAGCCTGTAGCCCGATTCACGTAACAAAACTTCAACGATATCGTAGCGACATCCACGGTTTGACAGCGTTTCGTATGTACGTAACAAATATAGGACGATCGAGAAACGATCCTATTGTAGTTCTATCGACGAATCGTTAGGGGGTATTCACGTACGTTAGACGGACGTTAACCATGGCTTGCGCGGTATTCACCTCTTTTTTTCGATTGGTTGTCAACGATTAAACGTCAAACATTCACGGTTAAGAAGCAGTTGAAGAAAAGTTAGTTATTTGGATTTGTTGTTTAACTTTTTCTCGACTTTCTTAAACTTTGAAGATTTGTGAATGACCCTTGACTCGGAGGTCGATAGACCGTGTTCCCGTATTTTTACAATGAGTCTCGGCTTAGCCTAGCTTCTTTTAGATGATGCTGATAGGGAAGACCGATTAAAAGAGCGTCAACGCCGAAATAACATGAATATAATGCTTTTGTGACCATGACACACACGAAGTTCATTAAAAGTTACAGACTTACCAAGTAATTGGTGTATAGCCTTATTGAGGGTCTTGTTCCATTGATACCAAGACATCAAAGGAGAGATGCTCTATCTGTTCAAGATAAGGTCTACCTTATCTTGAACAGATAGAGCTTTCTTCGTTAAAGTTTAAACTTGTTTAAGATACCTATAGGTCTCCACTATGGTTCAAGCCTTGTTGTTGCGGTGGGGCCCAGTAGCCTAAGGTAAACCTAGCACCTTGGGCGAAGCCAAGTGAACCGAAGGGGCTGCTCTTATAGGAAGAGGGGACAAAAGAGCAGGGGGACAAGGGGCGAGGATGGAAACTTCACCCCATTGTACATTGTCCCGATGTTGTGAGGGGTTGTTCTTTGGTACGGGATAACCCCTTTGTGGAGGTGGCCCTTGAGGGACTGACTAGCCGTCGAGGTGCCCTGTTTGCTCATTATATATGGGGAACCTCACCAAAGGCGGCATTGGTGGCACTCGCCGGGTTTTAGTAGATAATAAGACTAATTATTGTTAAGTATTTTAGTACTTTTTTTTATAAATACTGTGATTGTAATATAGATTATATCAATCAATGACCAAAAATATAGACAGGGAAAAAAACTGTGTTACATTTAAATATTAGAAGCTAAATATTGTGTAAAAGGTAGCAATATTTAAATATTGCTACCTTAGGTTGAAAGAGAATAAAAGGCTTATTGTTAAGTATTTTAGTACTTATTTTTATAAATACTGTGATTGTAATATTGATTATATATATCAATTAATGACCAAAAATATAGATAGGCAAATAAAAACAAATAATAGTTTAACAATAGCTTAATTAAAACATTAAAAACACTTCGCAGCCCATAGCTCACGCACACTAACTTTGGAAGCTCCTGCCTACTTGTTTCCTGGGTGCTGTTTTCCTCTACTGAAGTAGGTGGTATGGTATCCTCTCTGTCATTCTGACTAAAGCTTGCTTCATTACAAATGTTGTATGTACAACTACAAATGTAAAACACAACAAGCGTTTATTATTCTAACAACTGTGTCCGGATCATAGTGAAGGACCCTGTGGCCTAGGAGACATCACCACCTATTCTTCAGAACACCCATAGTATGCTTTACTGTATTGCGTGCCACGCAATGAAACTTGGTGTAGTGTTCTTCAGGTGAGCCAGCCGGAGCATCCAAATAGGTGTCATCATAATAGATCTTTGGGCATAGCCCGAGTCTCCTAAAACATAATATAATTATTGCAATATAATATTAATGTATGAAACAAATGATCGCTTTCTTATGATTTTAACTTAGACTTAACAAGTAAATAAACAAGTTCCCCAAAATTTAAAAAGGAAAGAACACATTTTAAGATTCCTTTATAATGTTTATGTTATTTGCCAATTTAAAGGTATTACTAAAAGAATATACCTATTAATATATATTATAATTAATTTGTTTAAATTGTATAATATATCAATATTATAATATATACAATATAAAGGTATTACTAATATAAGAAAAGGCATTATTAAAACTAAATTATACAATTACAGAATCCAAGAGTCAACTCACAATTAAAACATTTCCTAAGTAAAATCCTTTTCTGTTATAAAACCTCTCATTTTGGGCTGGATGTATGATAGCCATATGAATACCATCAATAGCACTTATTACGGATGTTATTTGGAAGTTTTCATAAAATCTGAAATTAATGTAAATATGTACATGTGTAACTCAATAAGTCAAATAGATTACATATTATAATAAGCACTTATTTGATTTATATTAATAGATAGGTATCGCATAATATGAAGAACAATGTAGAACCAATCAATAATAAAATAATTTGAGATATAATATTTTTATGTATCCTACAATTACATAGGCAGTAAATAAAGAGAAGAGATGAACTATAGAAGAGGTTAGATTATAGATATTTCTATTGACATACCTTTTATCGCGTAGATACTAGATACAAATCCAAATCGCTATGAATAACTTCAAAGCTCCTTGCTGAGGTGATAATATCTCTTAAACTCATCATCACTCATGGTGAACGCATTATTGGCATATAACGCGCCATTCTTCTTAGATTTCGCCTTTGTCTTAGATCTATCCTATTGGAGTTACCCAAAAATAAGTGCCAATCGTGCTATAATTTTAATAAAAAACACTGCAACGCAATCGAAGACTAAAAACTTATTTATGTTGAACTCACAAACTGTAAAATACTACTTATTGTTGAACTGTCAACTGTGTAAATTCGATCCCAAACTCAATTTCGAAGTCGATACGTCAACGTCAAAATATCAATATTTGAAATACAATATTATTTTTAACACAAAAGCGATGTTTCTTAAGATCTAACTCATGTATTAGTCATAGATTGGGCTAGAATTGCAGAAAAGATATCAATCAATATGAACCAAAATCATCATATTTTCGTGAGTAATTATGCAAATGATTTTATAATTTTTTGTAACAATCGTGCTGGCAATATTACGCGATAAATTCTACCACAATATTCATTTGTCGTTGACGTTTCGCTGAGTTTCGATCCTATTGAGTTTACGTCCTATTGAAGTAACACATTTATGACTTGTTTTGAATAGGACGATTTCTGAACTTCAACGACATTTGGATCCGTAATAGTTACGTGAATCGGGCTACAGATCATCTTCCCACCTGGGTAATGGTCGACCAACAGTTCGGTACAATATACACAATGGTTAAAGATTTTTACAGTCCCCCTTATATCATCCTCTTCCCATATTTTAGTACCTCATCGTCATTAACGTAATATAAAAAACTAGCTGTAGTCTGCAGCTTCGCCCGCGTTACTCAACTCCTATAAGTCACAGCGTGATGTTATAGAGCCTATAGCCTTCCTCGATGAATAAGCTGTCTAACACTGAAATATTTTTTTAATCAGACCAGTAGTTCATGAGATTAGCGCGTTCAAAGAAACAAACTCTTCAGCTTTTTATATAATATTAGTATAGATAAGTAATCCACATATAAATGTAATAAACGCAAAAGTTATGTATCTTCTCCCAAAACATTTTCGTTACAATGTGGCAGTTTGTTATTTGACAAAAGTAATCTTAGCGGCATGCGCGTAAGTTCATCTTGCTGTTCATTCCATCGACCCGTGGATGGTTGGAGGCTGATGATGACTGAAGTAAGCGTAATACCGGTGGGAGGGAAGCGCTGTGCCGCGCTGCCGACTGCATGGGTACCACCATCTTGCTTATTTCTCCCGTGAAACAGCTTTTCTGTGTTTCGGAGAGAAGGGCAAGACAGCAGTGTAATTACTGGCACCGAGACGTAACATCTTATGTCTCAGGATAGGCAACACATAAATGAGTTGCCTGGGCTCGTTCCGGGTAAACTAGTTTATGTTCATGGGCGACGTCGACCATTACCATCAGGTGGCACGTTTGCCAGTTAAGTTAACTAATATAAAAAAAACTCACTTAGTTAATAATACCCACTAACAAGAACTTCGGGAAACCAGTCGATTTGGCGTTAATTGAAAGTGGCCTATAAAAGTGACGACCTCTGTGGCTCAGTGGTAAGCGCGTTGGCGCTCAAGCCCGGAGGTTGCGGGTTCGAATCCCGCCAGGGACAAGTTCCTCGAGAACTTACACGATGTGAAAGCGTCCATAGATATTATTATTAAAAAGATAAGTCAGTCAATAACAGTGATAATAAATAAATAATACTCAACAATCACACCTCGTTAACCTGGCCCCGTGGTAAGTTCGTCAGAACTTTTATTACGAGTAGGAAATGAACGTAATAAATGTAAAATAAATACACGCTCATGACCCGGTGCAGACTATATGCATCATATAATGTCTGTACCTGGTGGGATTGGAACTTGTGACCGCTGCGTGAAATAGGCCACTAGACCACCCCGCCATGGTTCAGGCCTTGACGTGGCGGTGGGGCTCAGTAGCCTAGGGTGAGCCCAGGACCTTGGGCGAAGCTAATTGAGCCGAGGGGGCTCTGTGTACCCCTCTTATAAGAAGAGGGCACAAAAGAGCAAGGCAAGGGGCGTGGAAGGGAACCTCACCCCATTGTACTGTCCCGATGTTGGGAGGGATTGTTCTGTGGTGCGGGACAACCCCTCTGCAGAGGTTGCGTCGGTCCCCTGAGGGGCTGACTAGCCGTTGAGGTGCCCTGTTTGCTCACCAGATCCGGGGCACCTCACCAGGGGTGGTATTGGTGGCACTCGCCGGGTTTTAGTGGGTAGAGCTGCGTCCACTTACCAGCTTTCGAGCGCAGCGAGTCCCACATAACCGCATGGGGAGACCCCGCGGGATGCCTCAGAACATTTCCCGGCGTTAAAGAAAAAAAGGCCACTAGACCAGACGGCCGTGATGATTTTTATGTAAACGTAAGTCGCACTTACAAATGATGCACTAACAAGAAGTTGGGAAATTTCAAATTATCATTATAACTGTCTACCTTTGTCTAACCCTATTAGCACCTTATACGTATTCCCACATCATTTGGCATCTCACTGACACACATTACAAATTGTCTTACAAATCATAGTGTAACTAGGAATTTTACGTGTATTTTTCGAGGTATTCTTAAACAAAAGCTTGATTCATCGACTTTGGCAAATATACAACAAGACAAAAATATTCCAACGAATTATCATTATCATTGATTAGTAATTTCATTTAAATCAATACTCGTCACATCTTCGGTAGTATAGTGGTCAGTATCCCCGCCTGTCACGCGGGAGACCGGGGTTCGATTCCCCGCCGGAGAGGACTTTTTGTAATGTGTCTTAGTATTCTTTTTTCCTTTCCTTTCTTGTTTCCTACCTTACTTATACTTCTTTTCATTAATTTATCTAATTTTCATGACGATAAAGAAGCTTATATAAAATATTAGGTATATCATGTGTGTTATTTTTTATTTTCTACTATTGCTACTAAGCAGATATTGCGAGTGGCGAGGGATGGGCCGTCTTGGCGTTCATTGAGGGAGGCCTTTGTTCAGCGATTGACGGATAGAGACTGATGATGATGATAATGATGTGGACTTATAAAAAAAGGCTATAAAAATACTCATGTTATTATAGCCTTTTTTTATATCCCAGGGAAATCCTTATGGATGCAGCCAGGATCTTCTTCTTCTTCGGGGAGAGACCTCGTCGGCGGCCTCCTCACTCACCCGCTCGTCGGTCTCCTTCTGGGACATAAGACATTACTGCCTCGCGGAAGGAGACCATCGCCGTCCAGAACTCGTCGCCACCGAGCATCGTGGCGATGACGATCGGCAGAGACAAGTCCCCTCCGATGAAACTATTTTTATAGCCTTTCTTACTCAGTGATAAGTATTATTATAGTACTAACTGATTTCTTAAAATAATTAAAATTCAGATGAGTAGTTTCGAATATTGCTCCTACATCCAAATTCACAAGCGTTGCTTCTTTATATTAACATAGAATATTAACTACTACCTTTATAAATAAAATATACAAACATATGTTAAAAACTAATTCGATTGAATTTTTTCAACAGAATGCACAAAGCATTTCATAGATACAGCCAAATAAAAACTATGAGAACAACTTTTACATGGAGATTATGAGAACAGCTTTTCACATTAAACAGCAAATTTTGCCGTGTGCAATAACCATTTTTCTGTGACATTAACAATTAAATTACATTGTATGTAGGATATAATATTCCTATCGTCATCATCATGGATTGCCATCTTTATATTGAAGTTTGAGATCAGCTTTCGGTACTCCGTCCGACCATGGGATATTATCTTATTGCTTATAAAAATTATATTTATTATTCAAGATACAAAGAAGTATTGAGAGGTATTTTAAGCATACGAAAAACCATATTTTCCTTACATTTTTTAATCTTTATTTATCAATTAATCATAGAAATTTTATCTTAAAATTTCAGCTCAATCGGTTAAAGATATCTGCTTCAAAATTGATTTGCGAGATTCTACCCGGACAAACATGCATACATTGCAAGTTAAATAAAAAAAGTTTATAAACAAATCAAGATTCTCAAAAAAGCACTTTACACTCAGGTCTCATGTCGGTGAAGTCGACAACGATTTAATTCATCATCATCATCAGCCTCTATCTGTCCACTGCTGAACATAGGCCTCCCTCAATGAACGACAAGACGGCTGATCCCTCGCTACTCGCATCCAACACGGACCGGCCACTGTACGGAGATCGTCTTCCCACCTGGTTAATGGCCCACCAACACTTTGTCTACCCGAACGCATTACATTACATTACATTACATCGTCATATTAATCTTGGCTTATCACATTCAAATGATCATCATCATCATCAGCCTCTATCCGTCCACAGCTGAACATAGAACTCCCTCAACATGGACCGGCCACCGCACGGAGATCGTCTTCCCCCTGGCCGACTAACACTTCGTCTACCTTAACGTGGCCTCCACTCTTGAACCTTATTGACCCATCGGCCATCCCATGTATGATAGGATAATATTTTATGACAATGAAAATCACTTAATTGTGCTGTTAATAATTGAACGTGGATTGAAATTGAATATATATAATTGAAAATATCAACTAGTTCAATTATATTCATTATATTCTCTGCAGACATCGTCAAAGCGGGATCGAGTATCTAACTATCAGTCGCATATCAAAGTCGAAGAGATCCGTGATCGAATCTCAGATAAAATTAATTGTATCCATAAGATATCCGACTGGTTCGTTGCTTAGGGCTTACTAGCTTTGCCATCAAATTGCCTCGAAATGATTGACGTTACAAAGGAAAGTGATTATCGATTCATAAGTACGATAGCAGAGATACATGCCCAGAGGTCAACGTCGCCCAATCACTCCATCGATAATTAGCTCACGGACCTCTTGAAGATACTATTCAGAAAATAGGTCTTATAAATTGTTTTCATGATACTTTCGAATCTCTCAATATCATGTGATGAATGAAGAAAGTGCATACTAAATAAATAATTCAATCACTCATCTCACACTTATAATAAAATAATACCCATCCCAACATATAATATTTAGGACATGTAATACGAACATTTGTCATTCAAATATTGGTAACTATTTATTAAATGATTTTGACCTTAAACTTTACCTTGGGACATGATTCATGCAGTAATAGTTAATTATATACAATAAATAATACCTATTAAGTACTTTTGAGGATATCAGTAACATCATCCACTTTTGAGAAGACTAACCATAGCCTAATCTTGGTACTGAGAAAAGACAGCCAGAAAGACAGGATTTTTATTAAAAAGTATTTTTTGTAAAAATAAAATATTAACGGGCCTTTTATTGCACAATGAGTTCTAGGGCTTAATCATACAATTTAAGGAATGAAAGTTTTACATAGCTCCGTTGTAATTATCATTAACACGGGTAAGCTTAGTTCTAGAACATGGTTTCACATATTAACCATTATACATAATATAAGATATTTTTTTAAATTATTTTATTTTCTTTAATGTTGAAATTTAATCATCCCAAGTAAAGTTTCCGTAAAGTTGAAACGAATGGGAGCTTATCTGGTCTTTCTAGTTTTGGAGAACTTAAACAGAAAGATCTAATTCTCGCCCGACCGCAGCAAAGGATTGGTAACTTTAACATTTAGTTGTAAGATATGTTTATGTATTTTATTTTTGTTTCTCGTATATACATTTTAAGACATACATGTACGAATGGCGTAGAAATTCTTCACTTCTTGATAGTAACTGGCATTAACCAACTGCGTGTTGGTTAATGCCATTCATTTAACATTTAGTTGTAAGATATATTTATGTATTTTATTTTTGTTTCTCGTATATACATTTTAAGACATACATGTACGAATGGCGTAGAAATTCTTCACTTCTGTTGGTTAATGCCATTCATTTAACATTTAGTTGTAAGATATATTTATGTATTTTATTTTTGTTTCTCGTATATACATTTTAAGACATACATGTACGAATGGCGTAGAAATTCTTCACTTCTTGAAAGTAACTGGCATTAACCAACTGCGTGTTGGTTAATGCTAGTTACTATCAAGAAGACCTGCTGGACTAGCAAGCGTACAACGAGATATCTCTTGACTAGAGAGAGAGATATATATAATGTCTACATCGAGAATTTTCTCGATTACCTGATAGAGTAATACGAAGAGTGCTACTACGAGAACACTCTTCGTGTACCGAAATTATATAATATAATATAATTATATAATAGTAGGGAAACGCCACGGTATACAAAAACTAGGCACCCGGTTTTATTTAATTAAGTTTAAATTAATTCATCTAGTCCTTAATATTAAAAACGAATGTTAGCTACTGTAGACAAAGAGATAATACGAGAAAAGGGGTAGACAAAATTTTGTCGTGCACGCATGCTGGTTTCATTAAGATTTTTTCATAGTGAAAATGTTATACGTCAGAATTAAGAATATAACAGAAAAGAAATTTTGAGACTATCTTGAATACAAGTTGTTTTTAACCGACTTCAAAAAAAAAGGAGGTTCTCAATTCGTCTGTATGTTTTTTTTTTTTTTTTTTTTTTGTATGTATGTGACACGATATCTCCGCCGTTTGTGAATGGATTTCTATGGTTATTTTTTTGTTTGAAAGCTGGTGTTTCCAATTTGGTCCCATATTAATTTTATTAAGATCTGACAAGCCGTTTCTTAGTTATTTCCAATAATGCCTATTTGGTTGGTTTTGTTTACCTTGATGATATGATAATTTTATTACGTGTCGATGTAACAATTGTATAGCATGCTTTGGTACGCTAGGGTAATATTGTTCTGTGCTTTGGTAGCACACCATAGTATGTCGCGGTCATCGTAATCATCATCATCATCACCATCATCATCATCATCATCCTTTATCCATCCACTGCTGAACATGCCTCCTTCAATGAACGCCAAGACGACGAATTTCGGAATCACTAAAAATTAAGAAATAAAAACATTTTACAAAAAATTAAAACCGACTTCAAAAATACTAAACTAAAAAAGTAATAAAATAACAGTTTCTTTAATTTTTCGTGCTTACAATATATAATCAACTTAATCTTCTACTAATGTACAAACTTTGCGTTTACCACGTCATTATAGTTACTTTTGGAGTCGGTGTCGTATTTGTTGCTGTACATTACCTACCTACCTACCTTGGCTGACACCGACTCCAAAAGTAACTATAATGACGTGGTAAACGCAAAGTTTGTACATTAGTAGAAGATTAAGTTGATTATATATTGTAAGCACGAAAAATTAAAGAAACTGTTATTTTATTACTTTTTAGTTTAGTATTTTTTTATCATAAATTGTTAAGCCACATAAAGTGTTGAAACTTATGTGAAACTAGATAAAAATATTTAATATTATAAATTATTTATATAATGACTCGCAATAAAATATCATAATGTTTTAGAACATTTAAACTATCCAATTAATTAAAATATTTGTTTTAAAGATGTTTGAAAACAAAAGTGATCTATAAAACTTATAACAGCCAGCCTTTGCAAAATATTTGGGTACGTCTGGGCTGCGTCTGGGCCTCTGATGTATATGAATGCCAATCTGGGCTATTTAACCTCTATATGAGGAGGAATGTATTTGATTGATGAGTAGGCGTTTCCCTGATAAGATTTTATGATAACGCAATCACCTATAAATAGATATACGGATTTGTGTATATTCTTAAACAGATCTCGTGCATCGTAAATTCTGATAATTTCGTATTATACTGGTGAGATGACTGATGAGCTCTGTTCCATGAACAATTCTTTCGATTTGCTTGCAGGCGCGTTGTCGGCTTTTTATGAGTATGATCTTTTTTGAAAGTACCTTAGTCGTATTGGTATAAAAATAGCGCAGCTTATCTGCTACCCATAAAACACCCAAACTTTTTTTGTTTTTCAACAATCACACCACGTTAACCTTGCCAAATCTTAGTTTGTAATAAATTGTGTTACATGTACTAGAAACGGAAATAAATTTATATAAATACACGTACGTCCATGACCCGGTACAGACATCTTCATTAATCATACAAATTATCGCCACTTGGCGGGATTCGAACCCGCGACCGCTGCGTAAAGTGACCAGTAGCCTACTACTCGACCAGCCAGCCGTCAAAAAACTTCCCACCACACTAGGTTAAGATGGTGCAAATATTTAAAAATATTGACCTCTAGCAGATGGTCGCAGTTTAGCTTAGATTACTTTGACATTAGTTGCCCTTTTTTACGCCGGGAAATGCTCTGAGGCATCCCGCGGGGAGTGGATCTCGCCAGGCGGGTATGAGAGTCGCGCTGCGCCCAAAAGATGGTAAGGTGGACGAAGCTCTACTCATTAAAACCCGTCGAGTGCCACCAATGCCTTGGGTGAGGTGCTCCGGATCTGTTGAGCAACAGGGTACCTTGACGGCTAGTCAGTCCCCAAGGGACCGACGCCACTTCTACAGAGGGGTTGTCTCGCACCACAGAACAACCCCTCCCTACATCGGGACAGTACAATGGGATGAGATTCCTATTCTCGCCCCATGTCCACCCTGCTCTTTTATCCCCTCTTCTTATAAGAGGTTTTACAAAGAGCAGCTCCCTCGGCTCATTTGCTTTGCCCAATGCTGGGTTCACCTTAGGCTACTGAGTGACAAGGCTTGAACCATGGTGGCGACATTAGTTGCCCTGTACTGGTGTAAGATAAAAAAATCGGATGACTAGTTTCGAAGTTTACTCCACACATCCCACCTCACAAACATTGCTTATTTTACACAAGAAAAACATTTATATGTATCATAAAACAATAAAACAAAATTCTTGCCAACCAAAATAATAATTCCTCGTTTTCCTTGGCTAGTTCTGTCCTATAAACAGATTTTGTATACGTCGTGATGGACGACCATGCAGATTTATAAATATTGATATAAAGTGACAACACACGAGATGGATCGTTGTACTACGTGGTAGCACACGTTTTATACCTCTGATATATTTTCATACAGTTCCACGAAATATGTAGGATGGTGGATACATCGGAATCCGTTATATGATTTTCTAGGGATTATAAAAATGATAATAAAATTATGTATGTGTCATCGGATAAGAGAAATTATGCTATCATAATATATGCTCTATCCGTCTATAGGGACAAGGGGTGAGGATGGGAACTTCACCCTATTGTACTGTCCCTACGTTGGGAGGTGTTGTTCTGTGGTGCAGGACAACCTCTCAGTGGAGGTAGCGACGGTCCCTTGAGGGACTGACGAGCTGTCGAGGTGCCCTGTTTGCTTAACAGAACCGGTGCACCTCACCAAAGGCGGCATTAGTGGCACTCGCCGGGTTTTAGTGGGTAGAGCTGCGTCCTCCTTTCCACCTGCGCAGCGTGTCCCACATACCCGCCTGGAGAGACCCACTCCTCCGCGGGATGCCTCGGAGCATTTCCCGGCGTTAAAGAAAAAAAAATTGGTCATAGACCAAAATACTTCGCCAGGTAACATCACCATTTCAAGGTGGCATTTGGCTGTTACCTGAAGTTATCTTATCTGTGTAGATCTACGTAGAATCTCCTTATCGGTTGTGTAAGGTATTGGCCTCTTAAAAAAATTTGGTAACTTCGTTTTTTCAACTTTTATCAAAGATTTTAAAATATCCTACTTGTTCCATGTTAAAATATATAAAAATTTAAAATTTTGATGATTTTGTCACTCCATCATATCACCACATAAGTAAACAGATTTATATAAAACTCTTCGCAAAGATAGATCGTTACCTGGACTAGGATATAAATATTTTATAGTAATATATTTTTGTGAAATAATTTACAATCCTTTGTTAGTTAGTAGGTATTAATAAGTTAGTACGCTGTAAGTACTACTATACTATGACTCAACTATTTGTTTATTTTGACGTCTTTAAATCTGTAGATATTTTCTAAGATTTTTTTATTTTTTTATTTTAAGTTTTGTTTTCAATAAAATAACGGCCGTACAAAGGGCTGGGTAAAACTTGTCAATCAAAGTGACCCGCTGATTCCATATCGTGTGGTCTAAAATTTCCACCGCACGTGTCAATAGAAGGTGCTAGGTGACGGATAGACCTAGGAAAGAGGACTTTAAATCAACCATAAAAAGAAAATAGTTGACTTACTAATGATAATTATTTAATTAAGTTTTTAGGTCTGGGTATTGTATTTTTTTATGTCATAAGGAGGCAACCGAGTAGTCGGAACCTTTTGGTGACTAGCGACGCCTATAGACATCTGCACCACCAAATACTATGCAGATGCGGATGCCGCCCCCCCCCCCCAATGGGCCACCAGAAACTGACGAACCGCACGAAACGCGACAGCATAGCTGTAACTTGGCACCGATGTTACGTGAGTGAGAGCACCGTTCCGGCCCAATTTGGCTGCAAAGTTGCATGGCACTACCTCTTACATACATAGGTACTCTGTATAAGTGAAAGGCTTAATACAATTCAATTAAGGGCCCCTTCTCCCAAAACTATATGTATTTAACGCACCGAATCGGTTTGCACTTGCGTTGCGTGGGAGATGTCTTTATTTGAACTCCGGTGACCTACCACGGCCGGCAAGCACGCCAAAGTATACGAATAAGCAGTAGATTGGCTATGCTCGAATTATTCTTATATGTGATAATTAATAAGTATGCATAACAAAATCTTGTTATTGTTATCTAGTTTTGGATTTATAGAAATACTAGCTGGTGCCAGCTACTTCGTCTGCGCAGGATAAGATAGTTTTATTTCTTCACTAATTAATCGAAAGGAACTTCGATCCATCCGGGTGTCCCTTGACACCTCTCTTTAGTTTTTTTTTAATATAAAAAGTATCCTATGTTACTTCTAATACCTCCAAGAATATGTGTACAAAGTTTCATAATGATCGGTTAAGTAGTTTTCGCGTGAAAGAGTAACAACATCTACGCTTTAACATTTATAATATTAATATTTTTTATAATACATAGAAATATTTTGTGATGAAGGTTCCTCATTTTCTTTATTGTCGGACAATTTGAATTCTTCAAGTGTTAACAATTTCTGGCAGAAGACATCACTACATAGTGTAAACTATAAAGCAAAGTCGCTTCCCGCGTCTGACTGTATGTATGCTTACATCTTTAAAACTACACAACGGATTTTGATGCGGTTTTTTTAATAGATAGAATGATTCAAGAGGAAGGTAATAGGTACATGCATAATATAGTAGATAAACACTGAATATTTTAGAAGTTTCTGATGTGATGTCATAAATAAACACATTTTTTGCACTTACATTGCAAACGCTGGATGAACCCTAACAGATAAATCAAAATAATGTACTACATTATTGTACACCTTAGCCGGGCCCGGTTCCGAAAGTTAGGATAATTAATTATTATTGTATCTATCAATGTATGGTAGAATTGTGTATCCTTAATATGCATATTGAAAAGTCCGCGATGGCATAATATGTCTACATTAGTTAAATATAACATACTACCTACATCCATTTTAATACTTTAAAAAAATTGCCAATTATGTATTATATATTATATTAGGTAATGTAAAAGCTATTCACAAAAATAGGGTATTAATCACTACATATTATAAAATAAAGTCCTACGCCCGTCCATAGATAAATAATTATCATCAATCCGCATACGGCTGTATATCTAAGTTAACGCGGGCGAAGCTGCGGGCAACAGCTAGTTTGTGATAAAACTGTATTAAGATTCTTTTTCCTTATTTTACTTTTTTTATTCGCCATTTCAATTAAATAACTAGGTACTACACAAACTCAAGTATCTATTTATTTACACTAATTAAATGTTCTGTATTACATACTAATTACAAGAATTGTTAGTAAGTATTAAGGTTACACAAGTCGCTCATCTTTCCATACAAACGCAGAACAGTAATTACTACAATGTTTGACGTTGACCACGAAAAACTAAGTATAATATATATTGATCTCGTCGTTATCTATGTGTGTATGTACCCAAAATTGTAAAAAAATATACATTTAAAAAATACAAGCTTCTAAACTTTCGTATTTGAACACTGATTTTAGCCCAACTTTGGGCGTAAATAAATAGTATACCGAGCACGAAAGCTCAAAAATAGAGCCCGTACAGATATAGTTCAGTTATTCAAAAGATAAAATAAATTTATTTTGAAAAGATACACTAATTCGTTTTTCTATAATAACTGTTTTACTAAAAGGACATTTTCGGAATGAATCATTGTGCATTTCATTCTAGCACGCATGTTCGCGCCTTATGTCAGGTGAGATAGCAATCATTTTGTTAGAGTTCGTGGCATCGACTAGTTGAACCTTAAGTAGCTATATTATTTACACTGTGTCTTATTTATTTAGAGGTAATAATATGAAATGCGCGGTAACAACGTTGTCAAGAGCAAAAGCGGCACAGGTCCTACTTCGATGACGCCCGGCTGGGTACTGGCGCGACGTGGTGCGATGCGCGAGAGCCATTTTTATCGTTTTTTATTTTTCAAAAATTTTTTAAGTGACATAATAAAAATATATCCAATCATTTCCACGTCATCTCCGTTTAGCAATTTAAACGTAAAAGTTTCATTAAAATTGACTTACCCGAAGTCTTATACTACTCAAAATGCTTTTAAAATCGACGTTACTTTAGAATTTTTTTTGATCATGTAAAATGTTAAATATTGTATTTTTATCCAAAAAAATCAATAGATCAAAGATGTATCTATACCATATCTTTGTTTAAAATATCTTTGTTTTAAGTAGGTATTATATTCGACTTAAAACTGATATTATGATACTACTTAAAAATGTTGCAGTAAAATAGTCGAGAAAGAGGTTAAGACGAGCCTTATTCTTAAGTATTTAACTTGCAGTTAAAATATCATCAAAAAGGCTTAATGTGAATTAAGGCTCTTGTACGGTTTTAATCCAATTAGTAATCAGCACTATTATAATACGTTTAAAAAACTTTCAGAATATTTTACAGTCAGAAACTATTACTTGTTTTATAGCCCTAGATATTAATTTACTTATCTATACAGATAAATAAAATTGGTGTGTCTGTTTGTAATATTAAAATAACCGCTTTTTACTAAATGCATATTGATGTAAATACGGTACTTATTCCAAAAAAAAATATTGCAATTTTTGTCTGTCAGTGTGTCGGTCTGTTTGTAATTCCGGCAAATCTCTAAAACGGCTGGGCCGATTTTGACGGGAGTTTCACTGGCAGATAGCTGATGTTATAGGGAGTAACGTAGGCTAGAAAAATAATCATCATCAATTCGGGTACGGCTGTAAATCTAAGTTAACGCGGGCGAAGCTGCGTACAACAGCTATAAATAATAATATAATAGAAATATGGTTAACAGTGGTCGGGTGAAGGTTGATAGTGAAGATGATCATATATAGACGTTCTACTTATATTCGGAGATTAGCTATTTTTTTTATAAAGCCGTAAAGAAAATTTTAATTCTTAGGTTTAAATTTTAAAGGGCAGCATGCCCATCCAAATAATGTGAAATCTCTTTATCATGAAAAATGCTTAAGAGAGTTATTTTTTGAAAAAAAAAATATGCCTTAGACAAAGTTGAATGGAATTCAAAATACAATCAATATATTGTTTAAAACCTAAAACCTGCTGAAACATAGTGAAATGAAAAACTTCTAAATGAAAAACTTTCAGACGTCAGTCGCATGCAAGTTTTGAAAAAGCCCGTAACAGGTTGATCTTGTTAAAAGTTTTTATTTAAAAAAAAGAAAACTAAATAAAAAAACAGATGACACATCGATCGGACAATAAGTAATGTTGTAACAATACCTAACCCATTTTTTGTAGTGATTAAATACCGGACACATCAACTTTTTATAGATTCCCAATAACGTTTGGTCACGTCTAAAAAAAATTATGATCTATCCAACAATACAATGAAGACAACTGTGACGTCACTGACTAAAGTCTATCTTCGAATGTGAAAGTGTATTTTGTCCTCATATAGTAACGGAGAAAAATAGATGATGTCTGGATAGCTGATACGTAGTTTTTTTTTTATTGTTAGTTGAATAGGCAAAATGGCAAACGTACCACATGATGTTAAGTGGTCGACGTTGCCCATGAACATAAACTTGTATACCTAAGCTGTTAAGTCTCGGTGCCAGTAATTACACTGCCTGTCTTGCCCTTCTCTCCGAAACACAGCAAAGCTGTTTCACGGGAGAAACAAGCAAGATGGTGGAACCCATGCAGCCGGGAGCGCGGCACAGCGCTTCCTTCCCACCGGTAGATTAAGTTACTTTCCCGAGGTATTAGGTTAGTACCAATGTTTCCCGAAGCTATAGCTTCAGGCAAGCGATCGGTAGTCTTGGCGTTTATTGAAGGGTGGTTATGTTCAGCAGTGGACGGATAGAGGCTGATGATGATGATGATAGCTTCTGATAACATCGGCTATTCTGGAATTGGACGAATTTTTATTGGTACACTGATAAAAAAGGCAGGCTCAAATAATTTTATGGATTAAAAGCTAATGACTAAGTTTCGAAATGGATTATTCTTTAAGAAAGTATTTACATTAATTTATCTTAGCAAAAGTACAAACGAATCTGTTTGAAAACTTATACATACTGTTATTATAAAAAGCACACACAAAATGTAAGGGTAAAAATACATACAGACGAATTGAGAACCCCTCTTTTTTAAAGTCGGTTAAAAATATATCGTTTCACTGCACCGCACAACTTGGCTTATAATATAATATAATTATTAAATTAAATAATGTCTGCATCTGGAATTTTTCCACCAGATCCCTAGCGATATTTTTACAACTTTTTTATAGTGCATTAGAAGATCTAGTTCAATCAGAAAATGATCATTAATCACGAATAGCAATCATAATTTGCGATTACATTAAGTGCCTTCTAACAACATGTGATACGTATCACAAAAAGATGATATCTGTTACATAGCAATCGTTATCAATGTTTCTATATTATTATTATTTATTATTAGTATATAAAGCTGAAGAGCTGTTTGTTTGAACGCACTAATCTCAGGAACTACTGGGCCGATTTGAAAAATTCTTTCAGTGGCTATATAACATCACGCTGTCACTTATAGGAGTTATGTTAGTTTACGTGGGCGAAGCTGCGGGCTACAGCTAGTATGATATAGACTTATCTATTATATAAAATGCTAATAAAATGCCATGTTCAATAGATTTAATTTAAAACTATAATCGAACTTCTAGTAAGAACCTCCGATAAAAGCAGCAGGAGATCGTTTTTCTATTAACTGATTTGGATGCGGTTTTTTATTTGAAAACAGATTTTCTAGCGGTGGTTCTTAGACATTTTTAAAAATAGATTCAGTTGTTTCAAGGGCATCAGCTCTCGTAATTGAGTTGTCTTTTTTAAGTACCTATATATAACCTTTAAATATTTTCATATGCCTAATGTCACCTAAATTTTACAACACGTTTTGAGTAAAAATGCACCAAGCTGTGGTAAAGACATGCCTACACACGACACCCCACCATGGTTCAGGTCTTGTCGTGGTGGGGCTCAGTAGCCTAGGGTGAGCCCACAGCACCTTGCGCGAAACAAAATGTTTGTGCAGCGATATTTTCTAAATTACTTAACAGATTTTGATACGGTTTTCACTTTCGGATTTGTTATGAACTAGGGCAGATTCTTTAGTATGATACATCAATACTTTTATCATAAAAGTTAGAGATTTTTTTTATGGTTGGTTTGTTACAAATTAACTCCATAACTACTCAATCGATTTTAAAAATTCTTTTACCGTTAGAATTCTACTTTAACACTGAGTGACATAAGCTATTAAATAATAATCATCCATCCTGATCCGGCTGTAAATCTAAGTGATCGCGGGCAAAGCTGCGGGCACCAGCTAGTTTTACGATAGATACAAGAGAACTTATTTTGCAGAGATTAAAAACAGTATATTATATAAAACACGTACATACTTGTATACTTAATTTAATTTATTCAAATTGCGAGTCAATCTGCTCAATAATACCGAACCCTTATTCTTAAATTCAAGGGCTAGATTTTTTTGTTATTTGGATAGGCAAACTGGCAAACGGGGCAACTGATGGTAAGTGGTCGACGTCGCCCAGACCAACAAGCAGAGCACATCTCTCCTGGTCAGCACGTAGCATCGGCCCCGCACGGCAGCATTCCGACTCACTGGAGCCCGTGTAGCAGCAGCAGCACAGTTCCGACTCACTGGGAGTCTGTGGCACTGGCGACTCAAGCAAGAAGACTCAAGATTCGACCTCCGGTCTTCGGGGGGGGGGGGGGGGTTAGTGATGTGGCGGACCGGATCAGCGCGTTATTCCTGAATCACGCTATCAAAGTTCCACAGCTCGTCGCTATACAACAGCTGAATTGATAGCAAGTGGGCTTCGGCCTGGCCGAGCATACTATCTCGCTCGGTCGGAAATCTCCCTTCAGGGCTCACACCTATTTCCCACAGACATAATAGTGATAGTAATTATACTAAGAAACCACATATAAAAAATATTTCTTCGCTGTTGATCAATCTTAAACACGATAGTGGGTATTTTTACATGACAGCTAATATTAACATATCAGAGATCATCTTAATACAACGTGTGGCATTTGAACAAGTTGTTAAGTCATTATGCAAACAGTCATCAGATATGTACACGTAAAGATGTTTGATTTCCATCTGTACGGGATGTATCTAGTATCAGCCTCGACTGCTGACAATTTAATTATTAACTATCATCAAAGATCTAGCAGGAAAATTGCCAAGATGTGCTACTTGGATAGACAAATGGGCAGATGAGCTATTTGTGGTGGTCAACGTCGCCCATAAACAAGGTTACTCATACCTTGCCTATCCTGAGACGTAAGCTGGTAATTATCGGTTTCAGTAATTACACTACATCATACATGTCCGGCTCATATAGCTAATCGTTAAGAGAAAATAAAATCGAATTCTTTGTTACAAGAATAATTTCACAAAGTGGCAATTTTTCATTATATTACTGGGTTGTATTTACTCATCTTTTTTTTCTTTTACTTTTGGGGACTCCCCAGGCTATGTGGGACACGCTGCGCCCAAAAGGTGGTAAGGTGGACGCAGCACTCGACGGGAGTGCCAGCAATGCTGCCTTTGGTTAGGAGCCCCGGATCTGTTGAGCAAACAGGGCACCTCAACGGCTAGTCATCCACAGATATCCTCCCTCCCAGATCGCCTCTTGTCCCCCCTGTTCTTTTGTTCCCTCTTCTTATAAGAGGGGTACAAAGAGCAGCTTCCTGGGTTCAATTTTCTTCGCTCAAGTGCTGGGTTCACCTAGGCTTCTGGGCCCTACCGCCACGACAAGGCTTAACCCTGGATGCGTTGTATACTCATCTGATTTGATATAGGTTAATGTTGAAACGTAATCAGAAAAACAGATTGTGATTTCTAAATCCACCAACGGCGAAATATGAAATACCGATCTAGTTACAAGCGAAGGAAGTCGTAAATTCGACACCTACGAAAAATATAATAGAAAACAGGTGTAACCCTGAGTCAGTGAATGAAAGTCCTGCCCAAAACTTATTGCCTCAGTAAGACCTTGACATGTCTGGAACAATTGAAAATCTTCCGCCGCTATAGACCATTATTAACTTTACGGTACTTCCGCTGTGTTATGTAATTGACGTAACACAATTACAATACGCAAAGAAGTTGCCATATGAATCGTTTTCTAACTTTTGATAAAACTTTAATGATTTTTTTTGCCCCATGGCACTAAAACGAAAAAGAGTTTGATTTCAAATTAACACGGTGGTTTTCACAAATAAAACTTTCTCAAATTTTAATTTAAAAATTTTAATTTAAAAAATAAAAGTTTCGTGAAAAAAGCATTTGTAGACTAGGCCGAAGTTAAGAGCTTCATGAAATAAAAATGAAAAAATTATAAAGACAAAAAATAATACAATATATATTACTAGCTGTTTTGAGGGGTTTGTATTTGAGGAGTGGACCACCTTTAACAAAAAAAAAAATATATAGTGGTTACCGATTCTCAGACCTACCCGATATGCACACAAAATTTCATGAGAATCGGTTGAGCCGTTTCGCAGGAGTAAGGTAACTAACATTGTGACACGAGAATTTTATATATTACTAGCGGTCCGGTACGTGCTTCGCTACGTATAAAGTGAAATAAAAAAAAATTGGAACATCAAATTAATTTATTAAAACAAAAAAATATATATTTAATTGCTAGCTATTTTAAAACTTAATGTTGTACTGTCAACACTGAAAACAGTTTCAATATGACCCCAACTGAAAAAGTTTCAATTTGACAGCAAAATCTCCATTAACAAAATGATCCGCCATTTATTGAATTAAAAAAATATGATTAATGAAGAACCGCTCGACCGATTTTGTGCAAACTTCACATAAACCATCTACTAAATAGGCCGAACAAAGCCATTTGGTTGGGATTGGTGAGCCCGTTCTTGAGTTATAAAATTATAACGAAAAGTGGCATTGATTTTTATACATATATATTAAAGCCCGCAGCTTCGCCCGCGTTAAATTTTAAAATTTGAGGGGTTGACCACCCTTATCACTTAGGGGTATGAAAAATAAATAGATAGTAGCCGATTCTCAGATCTACTGAATACGCATGTAAAATTTGGTAAAAATCGGTAAAGCCGTTTCGGAGGAGTACGGTAACTAACATTGTGACATGGAAATTTTATATATTACTAGCTGTTACCCGCAGCTTCGCCCGCGTTAACTTTAAAAATTTGAGGGGTTGACCACCCTTATCACTTAGGGGTATGAAAAATAAATAGATAGTAGCCGATTCTCAGACCTACTGAATATGCATATAAAATTTGATAAAAATCGGTAAAGCCGTTTCGGAGGAGTACGGTAACTAACATTGTGACATGGAAATTTTATATATTAGAATATATTATAATTATAATAAAATAATAAAACATATCTGCCCCGTAAAATTCATTACGAAGAAATTATAATCTTTTTAACGCGCAAAAAAATTACATCTGACGTAAAATAAAATAGATCGGTGTTTAATATAGTTGTATTAATGTTTCCAAAATATAAATTAAAAAACTTTCTTAAAAAGACTTAAAAAAATAGAGTTCGTGTAAAACGATGACATTTCTATTTTTTTATAAAAATCTCTTTTTAGATATAATTAGATGTAAAAACCGTGTCATGCTTATTATGATTCCCAGATATCTGATTACACGGGAATGATAAATTAACATCCCATAGCGGATCTATCACTCAAATTTTAAAATCGGTATTTGTGACACTTACGAAACTGGAGATTTCTTGTGAGTGAAGATTGTCGTAGTTTTCTTCCACCAAAAGATGATTCTTCAGCCTCAAAGGCTGTGGCACTTTCAACTTTAAATTTGGCTTCACATGTTTTTGGTTTTCTAAAACGTAATCACTTTTAAAAGGGCATTTCAGACCGTTTACTTCTTTATAATCTTTTGTGTCCATTTTATTATCTATTGTATCTTTATCCATTTTATCGTCCTTTACGCAACAGTTGAATATTTTCGACATTTATTTTTTCACTGGTTTTTTTTTTCATACGATCGCGGAATAAAATCGATTTTATTGCGTGCGGTTGTCGGCAACCGATCGGCCAGCGTCCTCTACACAACTAAACACTAAACAGAGTTCGTAATAAATATCAACAAGCGTGCGTCACGCGTTATTGAAGCGGTAGATTATGCTAAGTGGTTTTTTTTTTTAATTTGTATTGTAAGTTCAATAGGACCTTCCTCAAGGTTTTTTGAATTTCAAAATTTTTTGAGTGGGCATGAATATACGTCTCAGTTAGAAGTGGGGGGACTAAGGGGAAGTGGGGGGTAAGAGCAATGGGCGCGGGGGTGGGGTTTGATGTAGTTCCGGGGCACCGGGAGACCACATATCCTCGGGAACGACCCACCGAGGGTGAATGCGCATAGCATTTCCACTGCGACAGTAAAAAGCCTAGTAGTGGGCAGAAAGAGATTGATAATTATAATGAAATTGTATTTTCTCATCTTATTGGTTTGACATTGCTTGCCCAGATAAGTTGATAAGTTAAACTAGTCCAACTCTTCACCCAGGAGTCTCAAAAAAAAGTAAAGCACCTAAAAATTTTTGTGCCATCGCCAACCTATATTTTGGGTTTTTTGTGCAATATAGGTTGAGCTATATTTTCCCTTAGAATCTGTTGAATTCTGTTGACCCTCCTGCCGGATGAGTATCTGGACTATCTGGCTGTACAAGATAAGCGGATCCTAAGTGATCCATTCTTCTTTTGGTCAAAGGATAAGCAATATTATGTTTGATATTCTCTTTCTCGTATTTACAAGCTCTGCACTTTTCACTGGGTGTCATTTTTCTGTTTAGACAATCAATAGTGAATTGTCCTGTGAGTGCTCCTCGAGTATGAGTTAGCCTGTCAAGTCTCCGAGTTTATTTGATAAATGATTGTACGTCACGAAAAATAAAGTATATAAAAAAAAATACTATTATGTATTTGCCAGTATCACTTTTTTGCTAGAGATCGTCTTTTTTTTTTGTTTTCGCTGGGGAATGCGTTTAGGCTTACCACCAGGCCCGCAGGACTTTTATAAGCGCTGATAAGTCTTAGTAATTGGAGTGATTATTCCTAAGTCCTAAGTGTGATTAGGTACTCTTTGTGTATGCTTTTATAAGAGTCATGGTCCTATAATGGTTAGGAAAAACTTTTTTGTAAACGATTACAAGGTAAAGTTATAGTAGTGAATTTACTTAAGTAAAAACAGCATTTATTTATGCGCAGTAACAAATACTGATGCCATTATCGGAGCTTTATAAGTCAAAATAGAATTTTTACGCGTTCCAGGATAATTTTGGTACGTACAGCTTGGCAAAAAAGAGTATGGAAAAAATTACACTTAGGTTTCATCATAATATGGAAAATCAGTAAGATAATTTAATCAAATCGTTAAAAATAAATGTGAAACACTAAGCTTTACTCAAAATCTAGTATTTGTCGGCCAAGTTTTGTCAACATCATAGGTTTCCATTTAGTAAAATATTTAGTTCCACCTGTCACCACGTCATACTCTTTTTTGCCAAGCTGTACACAATTTTTTTAAGAAGTTAGGGCATTATAGATACAAACTGAAAGATTTGGTAATGGGTTTTTTTCGTGACAAGGATGATGTTGATGATGCTAAATTTTAATTTCTATACATATTTTTATAATGCCATTCTAAGTTGCCAGTAAAACAAACTTAGGTTTTTATAAACCTAGATATTAATATTTTTTAAGAATTTAATAAATTAAACGCTATTTCAAAAGTAATGTCAATAAAATTAAAAATGTAATACAACACATAAAAGTAGATCGATCACTTTCTAATGAGACCTATATTTTTTTTCTTTAACGCCGGGAAATGCATGACGCATCCCGCGGGGGAGTGGGTCTCCCCATGCGAGTATGTGGGACTCGCTACGCCCGAAAGGTGGTAAGTGGACGCAGCGCTTCCCACTAAAACCCGGTGACTGCCACCAATGCTCCCCCTGCTCTTTTGTCCCCTCTTCTTATAAGAGGGGTACAAAGAGCCCCCTTGGCTCAATTCGTTTCGCCCAAAGTGCTGGGCTCTCCCTAGGCTACTGAGGCCCACCGCCACGACAGGGCCTGAACCATGGTGGGGTTCTTATGTGACCTAGAAGTAATAGTCGTGTGTAGTAGTGAAGTAATAGTGGGCTAATATGGTTCTGGACTGGCTGCAGCGTTGGTGATGATGATCATGAATGATTGGTTGACCTCTTCTACGTTGATCGCATCGCTTATTAAAGCACAATGATTTTGGGATGGTACACTGCATAATTAATGTAGACTGATGTTAATAAAGCTAAAAAAATAGCCCTTTCCTTGCAGCCGGGTAAAAATAAGCTCAATCAAAAATATTCCTTTAAAACTAGATTAAGTAGATCATTGTCAATGTGTCACCGAAACTTCTTAGAATCTATCGCATTAGGTGGCCAAGGTATAACTTACATTTCCTAATGCCTTTCACGGCTGGAGGCTAAACCATACGTCACAATTTACCGTGACGTGTTGGGAGTTTACTTTCGACTGATTGGTTACCTTTTCCGTATTCAATTATTAGGTACGAACAAAAAATCCACAGCGTATCCTTCTATATGGATAACTATTATGAGTTCAAAGTTAATTCACAACACGTCTTTTTTTTCGGAAGGGCTAGACTTTTTGGCCTGATGGCCTTTAAGCTCAATCGGTACAGTAAAGAACACGTCACATCAAACTGTGATGTATGATACATTGAAAGTATATGTAGTTTAAGAAAAAAACGTTAATAATGATGCTTAAAATATATCTGTTTATAATTATTCAGAAAGTGATTATTAAAAACTTCTGTAAAAATGGATATTAATTTATGTTTATAAATACGCAAAGGCTCTTGCTATTCATCCGCCAGCGGACGATTTTTTTTTCATACTCACTACTCTCTTGACTGATATGTCGTATGAATGAAAAAAAAATTACCCGTCCGCTTGGCGGATGAATAGACACTTCTTTATATATGTAAAATATACATCTTAGAGATATTGGAGATTCAAAGTATCTATACTTGGCCTTCACTATTCACTAATTCGATCATATCAATTGAACATTTTTAATATCTCCGTGTTGATATGACGAACGTTTAGACTGAGTCGGTCAAAAAATTTGATGACAGTCGTGCAGTGGTCGGTCTTTTTTCTTTTACGCCGGGAAATGGTCTGAGGCATCCCGCCTGGGGAGTGGGTCTCCCCAGGTGGGTGGTATGTGGGACTCGCTGCGCCCGAAAGATGGTAAATGGACGCAGCTCTACCCACTAAAACCCGGCCAGTGCCACCAGTGCCGCCTTGGTGAGGTGCCCCGGATCTGTTAAGCTAACAGGGCACCTCGACGGCTAGTCAGCCACGCAAGGGACCGACGCCACCTCCACAGAGGGGCTGTCCCGCACCACAGAACAACCCCTCCCAACGTCGGGACAGTACAATGAGGTGAGGTTCCCATCCTCACCCCTTGACCCCTGCTCTTTTGTCCCCTCTTCTTATAAGAGGGGTACAAAGAGTCCCCTCAGCTCAAGTAGCTTCGCCCAAGGTGCTGGGCTCACCCTAGGCTACTGAGCCCCACCGCCACGACAAGGCTTGAACCATGGTGGGGCAGTGGTCGGTCTATGTTGGATGCAAGTGACCGAGCGATTGTCGTAACAATAACCGAAAGAGACCTATGTTCTATATACTATGGTAATATGATTCAGAAGTCTTTTGCTGATCGTTGAGGGAGGAAATTTCTAGAATAATCTGCATGATAATAGTAATCAAGCTCTCAACGAGTTTACTGATCTTTGATCACATCACTTATTATGTATATTGGCTTCAGCGACTTTAGTATGAGCGGAATTAGTTATTAGCATCATAATGACTCTCACCCCACGCATTATTAACTAGTTGATCTACGAAAACTAGTCTCTATATAGTATGTATTTCTAACATATCTATATGTAACTTGCGATACAGAGTTAACACTATATAATTGTACATACTATAAGTTTGTCTATTTACCTATGTTTGAGATAAATAAACTTTAATTTCGTTATGAAAATGTGATTTTTCATGGCAAGGGTTTGTATGTCATTTTAATTGTTCCTTGCTACCAGAAAGACGGCTTTTCTTTTACTTACTTTGGTTTCAAAGATGAATCCCAAAAGTAACTCAGTTGTTTCTGGATTCTTCTGTATTTTTTATTATTTTGGAATTCCAAATAATTAATACAATGAGTTGTTGATATATAAAAATAAAGTACCTGGTGACCGAGACTTTGCTCGGTATTTTTAGTATCGCTTAGCAACGCAATGTAATTTAGTGTTGCTTAGCAACGCAATGTACTTTATTGTTGCTTAGCAATGCAATGGACTTTAGTGTTGCTGTGTCAAAAATTATAGTATAGTTACTCGATCGCCAATAGCTGACAGGAACAGACATATATTTTTTATTATTATCGATAAAGAGTTATGCTATCGTATATCCTTTGGCCTATCTGACTCTCTTATATTTTAGATTTTTATAGTTTGAGACTTTTTTCACAATATAGAAATTTCCTCAAACTATACTAAATAGAATATAACATTTAAGGGAACGTGGAAATCCCCGGATGCCCGAAATGTAAATCAAATTGGTCATGACGATTAACACAAGACCACAATAGAGGACGTCAGAACTTATAGAGGGGCGGACTGATCACTATCTCTTAGGCGTCAAAGCTAAGTTTCGAATTAAAACTGTAAGAAAAGCTCGTAACAGTGCGCTGACCCAAATTAATTACTGAGTCATTGAAGGAGGAGAACTTACGGCAACAATTTAGGCTGGAACTCAGGAATAGGTTTGAAAGTCTGGAGATATGGGACCGATAAGTGCAAAATGGCTATGAATTAAAGGCACATCTACAGAATATTGGCAGTATACGACGATTTCTGGTCCGAAAAATACCGGGAAGCTAGTGCAAGTGCCGTAGGCTTCTAAGACAAGTCATGCGGAATCATTAAGAGGAGATTTTGCTAGGTATGGAGACTCTGATGCAAGTAGGTGGTACTAAAATTAAAAGTAAGAGGACTATCAAGACATCTTAAACTGCTCGTTAAATACAGTCCACGTATTGCTATATATGCTAGGGAAAAGCAATGCTACTGTTGTAGAGCAGGCGAAGATATCGGCAAAGGAAAGTGCCATGGTTGGCCTCAAAATCAACAGAGAGAAAACATAATACTTACACAAGCAAAGGTACAGGAACATTTTAGAGCCAAGGGAAAATCTGATTCTTTAGAAAAAATCAAACACCTGCATGGTAACAGACACTAATAGCTGAGAGAAGGAAATTGAATTTCGCGTTCAGGGTGCTTTAAAATGTGCAGTGGCTCTCCAAAATTATAATTCGTAAAACTAAAATACGCATCTACAAGACTGTCATCAGACCGATACTTATGTATGGCTGCAAATCGTGGGCACTGAAACAGAGAAGAGAACAAGCTTGTATTTTTGCCGAGCGAAGAATATTTCTAAAAAATCTGGGACCAGTGAAGAGAGAAGATGGCAGCTGGAGAGTACGGAAAACCAAGTTTGAAGATATGGTGTCTGAGCCGAACATTATAGGAGAATTTAAATAGAAGCTTGACTCCGGTGGCTTGGACGTCTCGAGAGAATGCCAGCTGACAGGGCGGTAAGAAGTATATCAATGTATGGTGGAATTGTACGTACACTAAATATGCCTACTGAAAATTCCGCGATGGCATATGTCTATATGTTAAAGATAACAAACTACCTATATCCATTTTAATATTAAAAAAAATGCCAATTATAAAGCGGTAATGTAAAAGCTATTTACTTTCACAAATACGTATTAATCACTACATATTATAAACTAAGTCCTCCGCCCGTCCATAGATAAATGATCATCATCAATCCAGGTACGGCTGTAAATCTAAGATAACGCGGGCGAAGCTGTGGGCAACAGCTAGTATATTTATATAGTATATTATAATTACTTGAGGAAGTTCACCTAAAAGTCACTGGTGCATTCTGGAAAATCCACGAATAAACGGTAAGCTTTCCCCAAACAGAAAAATAATTGAATCTGTGCTTAAACCTAGTCGTCAAATTTTAAATTTTCCTCAAACAATACGTTATATGATATAGTTTTAGGTCATAGAAGTCAAATTTAGATTAATCGTGTTATATTTATCTATTCCAGCAATGAGTCCAGATTTAGTTTGGTCCTCTTTGAAATACTTGATATCGATTGTCACTTTTGAATCTAATGTTTTGAGGAACTTGCTTGTGTGCTTAGAGTATTCTTGGTAACGTTGATTTATACCTCATTTTTATTCTCTATTTTCAATAGTACATTTTATTTACATTTTACTTTAGTCAGGCAGGCGATTATCACCTACACTCATATAATGCACATTTACAGAGATGAGTCAGGCTAAGTGGACATAATATTAAACAAATTATCTATGAATTGATTATTATACAAGTTGGTATAGGTTATTCCCATTGAACTTTGTCTACGTGATCACGTCAACGTAAGGAGTGTAAGGTACCTTATTTTCCCTAGCCATAGCTGGTCTAAAGTAATAGGTAATTTACTAAATTAGTGAAGGGTTAGTGCACATAAAATGGTGGCGTCACCATATAAATAAATACTCAAGCTCATACATACATTTTCTTAGAAAACTTATTACTTGTTTTCGATACTGTATCGGTGAAATTGCATGTAGTAATATAAAAGGCGCTTCATTTCACCTTACCGAGAGGAATAAGGCCCACGGCGGCGACGCAGAGGGTCATCGCAGTAAGAGTGAGAAAACCTGGGCACAGTATGGAACGACGTCGTTGGGAATGTTTAGTGGCGGGTGGGCAGTCTCCCCTCAGTTTGGCCTTTGCCGGGACCAGCCTGTCAATGTGGTGACCCTGTTCCCTCAGAGCCGGGACCCTCAAAATGCGGCTGAAGGCGATGGCAGGTGATTTTGTGGGGTAGTGCATTCCCAAGTGCGAGTCCCCACATAGGTCCTGGAGCCGTACACCACGTAAACCTAGATCATGCGAAAGCGTCATCAAAAAAAAAAAAAAAAGACGACGCTTCATTAAAGTAAAACCTTCATGGAATTCAAAGTGTGAGCTGTGCCACAACAAAGCACTTGATCATTATCATCGTCATAAGACTTTATTCGTCCCACTGTTAGGTACAGGCTCCTCGAGATCAGTACCTCTACCATGAGTTTGCACATGACATAACTATAATAGCGCAACACGAATCGAAAAATATACCATGCCTTAGTTTTCTATTCGTTATAGTTTTCGATTCGTGTTGCGTTTTTACGTAACTACTATAGTTATGTCATTTACGCTTGTAACAAAACTCATGGTAGAGGTACTGGAGGGCCGTGACCCATAAACCACCTATTCGCCCAATGCGGAGTAGTAAACTTCACACACCTTCAAATTTTTTTAATCTTTATATGATTTTAAGTTAACATGGCTATTTTCATTACTAAAATTATCTTTTTGTTTTCTAAAGTTTACGCGAATTTCACTCATTATAATAAAACAATTTTTTACGGATTTTATCGCGGTTTATTAAGATTTTTACAAGCCCGACGTTTCGGATACTTTACAGCAACCATGGTCACGGGAGGACTGAGGTGTCATACGTCCTATTATTACAAAGTTATTCGAAACTACCCTATGATACATCAATATTTTGGTCAGTCCTATCTACGCAGAAAGTGCTAACTGTATCTTTAATCTGTGACATATTATGCTTGGATTTTGATTTGATAATTTTAATAATGGGATCCCAAGCAGGTGGTAGAAGCCAGGCATCTTCTCTATTGAAATTAGGATGTTTTTTAATTTCAATAGCCTCACGGATCATCCTTGGTTGGAATCTGTGTTCTTTTGCGAGGACTTGTGGTTTATCAAATCTGATACAATGGCGAGCTTTGTCAAGACTATGTTCACAGATGGCAGACTTAGTGTAGCGACGGTGTTTTAAATCAGCTATATGTTCTTTCACGCGAGTTTTAATAGATCTTTTATATAGTTTGGCCTATATAGGAGAGACCACAGTCACAATCAAGCTTGTATACTCCTGCATCTTGTAAGGGTATATAACGTGAACATGGTTGCTGTAAAGTATCCGAAACGTCGGGCTTGTAAAATCTTAATAAACCGCGATAAAATCCGTAAAAAATTGTTTTATTAATCGGATAGACAATCCGGCAGACGTGCCACCTGATGGTAAGTGGTCGATGGACCATGAACATACTACATACACTAGTTTTTCTAGAACTAGCTCAGGCAACTCATTTATGTGTGGCCTATCCTGAGACATATTATGTTAAAAGTCTCTGTGCCAGTAATTGTCTTACCCTTTCCTTTGAAAGGCAGCAAAGCTGTTGGACGGGAGAAACAAGCAAGATGCACTCATGCAGCCGGGAGCGCGGAACAAATCATTCCACCCACTGTTCAGGTGTTCGGAATATTTTATGAAAACCTATTTTAGGTGCAACTGTCGGGATTATCCCATACCAATGATTGTCAACCAGCACATCAGTCTGATTCCAATTAATAGGGCAGTACATATTAGTATTCTAATAAAAAAAACCTTTCCAGCCCCTTTCATATTGAACATGTAGTAATGGCTACGTCGTGGAATCTAATTTGTGCGAAAACATTTCAAGTGAACCCATCGGCTAGTTCGAATTGTGCCAATAAAAATTACAAACAGACGAAAGTTTAGTTTGTATTTGAAAATATGAAATATATTTGTATCAAATATTTATTGTATTTATTTCAACAGTCTCCACTTAACGATTGCATACATCCTGATGCCTTTGGTGTCGGGACGAAACGTGCATTGATTTTGGATTTGTGGAATTTCGTCCCACCTGTCATTCGTGGATCTTTGACAGTCATTAAGGGTCGTCAGAAGCCCAAAACTCTAACAACCAGTCTTACCACGGGGTATCGTATTACCCAGTTACTGCGTTGTGGAGGTCAGATAGGGAGTCGCTCCGGCTGGTACTGGTATCCAGCTGCATCCAGTTAGACTGTAAGTCGACCCCAACATAGTTGGGAAAAGGCTAGACAGAAGAAGAAGATAAAATAAGGGTTACAATAAAAGAATTCCTTTGAATGAAGGAACTTTATTGATCAATAATATTTTATAATCTAATTTTCAAATATATCTTGTTCCTTTCGCACAGTCAAGAGATTTTCCTTATTAATTAAATAGTGCAAACGTGTGATATGAATCAGATAATATACATTTTAGTCCCAAACGTGCTTTTAATTCAAAGATATGGGCTTCGAGCAGTGGTGTAATACAAGGTACATCTTTACTTCTAGGATATGTTACAAAGAGAATATGGTAGATGATTGTACATGTACAACGTACATGCTCCCTAAAATATAGCTCGATTAGAATGACAATTCCAAACTAATATTAACTTACTAACATTGGAAAATCTATGCGGGTAGTATTATACGACTAGTTATTACAATTAGTTTGACCGCTGTCATTCTTATAACTGTCAACATCAAAAGAACGGCGGGAAATATCGGGGTGTGTTTTTTTGGTTTCCGTTACCTAATTGTTATTTTGTTTTTGTTCATTCGGAGCGGTTTTTTTTTAAACCTTAATCTGTATATATTGTGATTGGTTGGCGAATGTTGTGGTAGACTGTTATGGGTGGGTGGAGCGGGAAGCGATAGTTTATTGATGGGGAGAAGAGGGACGAAGCAACGCTTATTAGGGTTTCTCGCCGTTTCTTCATATTACAGACTAAATATTGTATTTCGTTTGGCTAATAGCTTAGTAGCTATGAAAAAATATCAACATTAAAATATTTTGTTGTACTATTCCTGTGTGTTTATATATTCAACGTACACCACTGCTTGAATCGCTAATATAAAGACAATCGCAATATTTTATTTTGATAGAAATATTAGTAATTAGAAAGATTTGTGTATATTAAATACTTTAATATGAATAATAGAAAATATGAATACATTTCTTAATACTATAATTACGGATCACAAAGTCAACACACCACTAATAGTTAGACGGCATAAAATAGCATAAAGTTGGAATTATATTTTTTAAACCTTAATATAACAAAGAGTAAATAGTAAGCCTTTATATTTTTATTTTTAAATAAAAACTTGGTAGTTTCGTTAAAATTAATTTAAATTTATTTACAAAGTTAATCAACCTATCTAAATAACATTTGTACAAACGAATACCTAAATTCCTCGTTGTACTTCGCTTACACATCACGAAACAAAATTAATTAAATATACACTTTATTGACTATAAACATTTTAATTTAAAATCGTACATAAAATTAAACTTGTGCTTTTCATAATAACATCTTTAAAGTAACTTTTATATTTGGAATTTTAAATTACGTAAAATTTAAAGCGTGACACCATATCGTAAAAACATCGTCACTATTGACACATATCGATATGAAAAACTTTAGTGTTGAATCGATAAGTACTATAATAGTGTTGTACCGATGTAACCATAGCTGGTACCTTTACGATTAAAAGTTATTCGATAAAATACACGATGAAGAGACAAGTGAGGTTTAAATAAGAGATGTAAGCGCTTATTAAGGTTGTCAGCAACACGGCTATATACAATGTCATTATTCAAGACCCTATTATACACAACCCACGTAACAGCCTGTCGAGTTTAAACAAAGTCAAATGATACAAGTCAAAGTCATGCTCGTTATAATTGACTTTGTTTTAAGTAAATTTTATGAACATTTAAGTAAATTTATTTTAAGACATCCTTTACGGAATGGACTACATAATTTTGTAATTATTGCTATAATGCTCGAATTAGTCATTATCGAGCTTGGTTTAAGTGTTGTCTTGGTTGGTTCGACAATCCTCGCTTAATTTCGAGGGAAAACTCTAATATTGGATAGGCAAAAAGGCAGGCGAGCCTGATAGTGTGGGCAAACCCATAAAAATTGATGAGATTACCCGGGATTAGCCATTATTGATCATAATAATATGGTCTACGCCCGGGAAAGCCATTCCTGCCTTGTCTCTGTTGAGACACAAGATTTCAGTAATTACACTATCTTCTGCCTTGCCTTGTCTTCTGCCGTATCCGAAACAACTTTGCGTCACGGAAGAAAATCAGAATGACTTTACCTCTGATGGTATATTATGATGGAATTATCATATATGAAGAGTTGATGTATTGGTATATTTAGTTGAAGATGTTCGGGTATGTGGTACCCTGGAAGCGAGAAGACCGCCGTCAGGGTTGTGAGGCCACTCGGTTCCGTCGGGCTGACTCGCGAGAGGCACTGTGCACCTCAGCAGTCCGCAGGGTGATGCCGAATATGTCTTCGTGGTATCGATTCTCCTCCTATATTGATAATCGATTTTAGAATATTTTAATTTAAATAAGAAAACTAGTTAAGTGAGCAAACACGTTACCTGAATAATTCCTATGAACAAAACGAGTTGGTACAATCGCGGATTTGTTCATGTGTTGCCTACCCTTTGACACAAGATGATTATCTGTGCCAATAATAATACTTCCTCCTGCATTTAATCTCATGGTACTGACACACCCGAGCGCGCCGCACAAATCATGTTAAGACATTGATTTTAAACATTTAGAACTCACCTTTAAAATAAACATAAAGTTTTGAACTTGTTCGTCAGTCATATTCCCGTGCTTCTTGATAATCCCTTTCAGTTTTTGGTGTACATCTTCCGCCATCTTACAATCTCCACACACGTAAAAGTGAGCGCCTCTATTGATCAATAGGTCGTAGATTTCAGACCCCTCTTGCTCGGCTAGTTCTTGGACATACATCTAAAATAATATGATATGTTGATAAATAATTGTAATTCAAGTGAAATTGATAAATAATGGAACTGATGAAGGATTGAGGATAAATTCTTACTAGTACATAATTTAATACATAATGTCAATAGACTATTTATTCATAGACCAAAATATTGTTTAACTTCACATATAGGATCTATCTCTATCTAATATGCGTTCTCCTGTGATGACCTACGGGTCTGAAACGTGGCCTCTAAATTTTGTTAGTTTGCTGTAGCTCAACGTGACATGCTGGGGTGTTTCTTTGACAGATAGGATTCCAAACGAAGACATCCGCCACAGAACTAAGCTTACCGATATCACGCAAAGAGTAAGTAGAAGTGGCAGTGGGCTGACAAGTGATAACACTCAAAACAATGGATGGCCGATGGGCCAATAAGGTTCAAGAGTGGGGTGGCATGTTTAGGTAGACGAAGTGTTGGTCAGCCATTAACCAGGTGGGAAGACGATCTCCGTGCGGTGGCCGATCAGTGTTGGAGAGTGGCAAGGGATCAGCCGTCTTGGCGTTCATTGTGGGAGGCCTATGTTCAACTGTGGACGGATAGAGGCTGATGATGACAATGATCTAAGTGATTGTCTTAGCGGCTTTTATAATGAGGGTTCGCAATGCGCCCTTGTCAGAGAAGATACCCACAAGAATCCTACGATGATCATGAAACTTTGTACAGATATTCTTGGAGGTATTAGAAGTAACATAGGATACTTTTTATAAAAAAACTAAAATCTTATCCTGCGCAGACGAAGTCGCGGGCACCAGCTAGTCAGTTATAAATATATTCTAATAATAAAAAGAAACACTTAAAACGATCAATGATGTCACGGAGTGGATAATTTACGTATGGCGCGATGCACGAATCAATGCGCTATAGGTTCAAGGTTCTTAACCAATATCTTACGTAGATATCGGTTAAGAACATACAAACGCCATACAAAAAATAACTTACTTTGGGAATATTTCTCTCCCGCGATAAAGCCAAGAATACTTTCGACAGCACTCCTTCCCTGAGCGCTTGTTCCTTTTCCTCCCGGTATAGGTCCATGGTCTTAGTTCTGCACCCGAAGAACAACCAGACAGGGCCAGCGTTGGTGTTGGTACGGGAGGTGATGAAGGCACGCCGATGGTGCCAGAAACCACGGAAGGGTGCGATACCCGTACCCGGTCCTATTAATATTAGGGGCACCGTCAGGTCGTGTGGTAGATGGAAGTTGGGAGCGCTGCAAAAAAGAATGAAGAAGTCACGAAGAAGAAAATACAAAAAGATGAAAGAAACTACGGCAAAAAATATTATATGAGTGCAGAAATGTAAAAATATACAAACCTTCGGATGAACAAATGTACTTCATCACCAGGCTTGCGGTTCATCAGATAATTAGAGCAGACACCGTAGTGGATAGGACCTTCGCCATCTGTTAACATCATATCCAATTTTTTTTATGGTAAATATACGTACACAATAAAACTCAACATGAATTCATTAGACCAGCTTTTCTAAGGACGTATTAATTATCCTAAAAATCTCAAGTTAGGTTTGGATACCATAATCTAACAGTCTAGAAAATTATAAAACAGATAAAAAACTACAATATTTATGATAAAAAACTACAATATTTATCACCCGCGACGGCACGAAGACGGAATATCGGTTTTCAAGGATAATATTATGTATGCTTTTTATATTTATGTTGAAATTTAATTTTTCAATAACATTTTATCCGTCGTGGGTTTTTTCAAAATTTTTTATTAAGCTTTTTATAATGAGCATAATATGATACATGCGTTCTACTTCAGTAGATGCAACGTGACAGGGGCGGAGGACTCGCCTGCAGTGAAAACACTGCAGATACACCCTGACGGAGTGCCGCGCTTGGGCGTCCTTCACAGCTTATGTTGGCGCGGACCTGTCACTCTCTTCCGCGAGGCAGTGATGTCGCAGAAGGAGGAATGGCAGCGGGAGAGGGAGCGGATCGGTGCCTCTTCCCGCAGGAGAGCGCGACGGCGACGGGATGTCATACCGCCGTGAGGGGATCTATGCACGGCGGATCGGGAAATCCGCCGCGCGTGCGTAAAGTCCGAGCTATAAGGCACCCTTATGTGTTCAGGGTGCCTAAGCAGAGTAGGGGGGGGGACTCACCCCTCTGCATCTAGAGGAGCGTGCCATCGGGCCCACGGTCGCCGGTGCGGATGACCATAGTTCCCGCTCATGGCCAGTACGATGAGGACAAAACCCGGTGGTGTTCTCCTCATGGGTAGAGCTGCGTCCACTTTAGCATCTTTCGGATGCAAAAAGTCCCACATACCCACTTGGAGAATCCCCTCCCCCGCGGGCGGAATAAAACCTATACATGCGTTTGCATATCCCGTTTATTTAAATATACATAACATTGCACCTTAAACTTGATCCAACTAGATAGCCAAAGAGATCTAAAATACTTATATGACAACATAATATACTAACCTTGAGTTTTATACGTAACAACCGCAACAGTGAGATGAAGTCGTCTGGGGTGTGCGATAGGAGAGGAAGAAATCGAATAGAATCGCGGCTGCAGAGGCGAGAGAAGTGCTGCTAGTAACGACGCACTCGGCTTAGCCGATGGGAACTGGTCCAGAACTTCCAGGAGTGTAGGGAAGTGGAAGTGCCTCCAGTCCTCATATGCTGCTGGATCCTAAATGTATGAGGTATTTTACTATAAGTTCATGACAGTCCTTGAACAAGAAGATATTCACCATGTATATCTAAGCTGAACTTGGTAGAAGTCCGCGCAAAATGTTATGTATGTATGTAATAGATAAATAAACTAAGATGAAATAAACAAAAAATGCTCATAACAAACAATATAAATACATATTTGTAAATTGCAAAAGTTTCTGCAAAGTTTTTTTTTATTGCAATTTGCAATTCAGCGAAGTATATGCCATCATTGCTAGGTATGCAGATCGATAATAATTGGGACGACGATGAGCTGATGAGCAAAAAGCAACAACTTTTTGTATCAGGTTCACTCAACTCTAATAAATGAACCTTGAGGCACAAGATGTGATGAACTCGTGAATGAGAAGTCGTTAACTAAATTATAGTCTTGGGTTTCTATTTAGATTTAAAAAAAATCGGTTGTCTGTAAAGTCGGTTTACTGACGATAGTTGAACGTGACAACGTCATAAGAAAATGGAACGCCTCACAGCGAGGTAACGCTGCATGCGTCATGTTTTTTCGTTCTTGCAGCCGGCTCCATCGAATTATAAGACGTTGTCACGTCAATATAGGTACATATATAGACAATCTAATAAAAGATAACAATACCGTAGCCAGCATTGTAAGTTGTCTTCTTTCACCTTCATCATCGCACGTTTTGGCCAAATATTGTAAGAGAATCGTTGTTGGTGGCGTTGTTATGTCCAAAAATCTAGTGAATAAGTCGCGTACGCCAACAGCTCGAAGCCTTTCATGGGGTTCCCATGATTTTACTGGTCCTAAAAAGTTGCGAAACATTAGAATGTCATACTTTAAATACCACTTGAAGGGAAATAATTAAACGTAAAAAAATACTACCTTACCAGCACTTGGTGAAAGGTCTGACCTGATAGAAGAATTTATAATTTACACAACAGTCTACTACAAAGTTGGTGAGAGACGAGAAGTTGTTTATATTTTTAATGCAAAATTGCTCCAAGTAGCAATTTTCCAATTCCTGCAGCTGCACGTCAAAATGTATAATAAAACAATTTAAATTTCTCCATTTTTCCAGCGCTTTAACATTTTTGTCAGTTTTTCCTGTAATTCTGAAAGCTTACCGTTTGAAGTGTGCGTTTCTTTCAAAAGTTGAAGTTGCAATGGTTCGTCATAATCATCAACATCCTTAAATCTAGCTAATAGGCCGTCCACTAACTCTTTGCGATTACAGGCGAGTATGCCAACGTGGTCTCCAGGGTCATAGCTAATTTCATCCTAAAATGCATTTCTTATATTATGAAATTGTTTAAATTTTAATACGCCAATCCTAAAATTATTCTGAGAAAATATTTTTAAAGGTTTTTCCTACTCATTTTAAAAGTATATAGATAGCATTATGCTGCCGGTACCTACTAAAGTATCACCAGAGATGACCAACATTTCCATAACTATTATATAACCTGCATAATTTTATGTAAACAGTCTTTTAAATGTTATTTATACGAAATATAAAACAAATGTGGATTATAAATAAATAAAATTTTGTTCTTTTTTACCTTAGGCTCCATATCAATGAAAATAGTGGATCGTTCAGCTGACGAGTCGCCCAAATCCTTATTAGCCCTCACAATGCACGATACCAGCTGACGATTGAACGCTGATTGCAGAGCGTTTGGTATCGGTAAGGGTTTACCGGAGACACGCGCAAACCGTACCGTCTCCTCGCTTAGAGCTACCGTGCCTAGTGCTCTCTTCGCTTCCTGGAGAGTTTCATCGTCGTCCAGACAGAAAGTTTCACAAGCCACCTGAAGAAAATGATCGTATTGTCACGAATCATATCAATAATTTAATACAGGGATGGCCTTTTTATACCAGGTCCAATTAGGTAGATGTCTTCAATTCATGGCCTAGATAAAAGATGATTGGACGATGGTAAGACTTACCTTTCTTCAAAATTATAGGCCTAGTATATTAAACTAGTCACAAAATAACTGTTCTCGTTCATGGGTAATGTTAGTTAAAAAAAATAAGTTATTCATATTTTTATTAAACAATGCGTATATAATGAAGTTGTCAAAACAACTTACATTGAACACATTTGAGGCCCACTTCCGGAAGGCTTGGTCTTGTCCACACATTTCGTCGCCGGTCGCAAGGTCGTGGATTCGTTCCCCGCCGAGGTCGCCCAGTAGTTTGTCCACGTACTTGCCGAAGTTACAAAAGTTCGGATACGCGCTGGAGCCGAGTGCGAATACGGCGAACCGTACGTTGCTTAACGGACCGAAACTGTCAATGGATACTGTGTCTGTTGCACTGCCTACAATAAAATAGATTCATTAATTTCTATTCGATCTTTGATTGGATGATCTATTTGATCTTTTGCTAGTTGAGTTTATGGGTACCACAGTACCCTTACTTCTTCTGTCAAACAGAATTGCTGTGTTTCAGAAACAAGATCAGCACAGGTAATGTAAGTGTTCAGCAGTGAATACAGGTTGGGCATAATAAAATTCAGCATTAACCAGCTCGTCTGTGACAGTGATACTCGATCGGGGCCGATATATTTAAATTGAAATCATATCCTTTAGTAGTAAAAATTCACGAGCAATACCTTTCAAGGACTCCAGTCGACTCAATTGCTTCGGGCTGCTGGCTGCGTATCTTTGTAATTCCATTTGACTGTTCGCTTTTATGAATGATTTCGGCGTCAACATTGAATTCCTAGAAATATTAACTATCATTGTCTATTTTTCACTTTCTTCGACGTTTATTGATTGATTTATCCAGAAAAGTTTGAATACAATTATGTATGTATAAGATAAACAATACACTTACGCGCTGCCTTCTTCACCAACTTGATCCGCGTATAAAATTTCACAGAGATGCTCACCGAACGCCTGTTAAAGTAAAATTAATACATCAAGACGTAGAATAGAATCCCATAAATTCTATTTATTTTTAAATCATCAGCACAAGGAAAGGTTAAACAATCTATAACAACTGCAGCTTCAAAAATCCAGTTATCTTGAACAAATGGACTGGGCGGATCAAACATTGCATTTCTCGCTGCTATTATTAATATATATTCTTTATTTTTCCTTAATACTATCTTCCTCACCTTCATTATTCAGCATAGAAACCGGTGAATAATTTTCTGAGCGTATCCAAAAGACGAACTTTACATTTTTAATTATACACCAAAATAAAATAAATAAATAAAATATTTTTCTTTCTTTCTTTCAAATACGTAAACGGGACACTTGACATTATTCCTTTGACATGCGTGGTCACGGCAAACGTAATATCGTTATAATTTAATTAGGTATTGAAAATCCCCTTGGCGTTTATTGAGGGATATATTTTGAACAAATGGACTGGGCGGATCAAACATTGCATTTCTCGCTGCTATTATTAATATATATTCTTTATTTTTCCTTAATACTATCTTCCTCACCTTCATTATTCAGCATAGAAACCGGTGAATAATTTTCTGAGCGTATTCAAAAGACGAACTTTACATTTTTAATTATACACCAAAATAAAATAAATAAATAAAATATTTTTCTTTCTTTCTTTCAAATACGTAAACGGGACACTTGACATTATTCTTTTGACATGCGTGGTCACGGCAAACGTAATATCGTTATAATTTAATTAGGTATTGAAAATCCCCTTTGGCGTTTATTGAGGGATGATGTTCAGCAGTGGAAGGATAGAGGCTGATAATGATGATGATGATGATGATTGAAACTCCCACAATTCTTGTTTGAACCTTTAGTGGTCCACACTAAATTAGGGACCAATTGGAGATATATTATGGTCTGTTGAGTATCACTATACCATTTGAATTTATTGATCTACTATTTGGAAGTGATAAAATTTGTTAGTTGGTGTACGTGGTGTACTGATGAAATTTATATCGTAAATACGTTAATAAAATGAGTCTTAGTATCTTTTACTACGAAAACTAAAAAAATAAAAAAAAAACATTCCACAGTTTTGGGAATCGAACTAGGTACTAATTAAAGAAAATATAAAGGTTACTTAGGACTTACGACAGAAGACAGTTATAAATAATAAAATTGATAATTATATAAAACTGTCTATAACTTATATTTATATAACTAAGCTTTAACCAGTACTATAAGAAAAAAATACTCACAACGCCATTTTCAGGTGGATCCCCATTTCCGAAGGTGGACGTCACAACCAGAAGCAGGGCTTCGTGTTCAATGGATGTGATATCGTAGTCAGCCATGCAGTGTACCTAAAATACAATTAAAATAAAAACCCTTATAATAATTCCCCGTTGGGACTAAGCAAAGTTCGAGGGAAGTTATGCTTCGAAATTTGGTGAGTCATAATAGGTGTGCAGTGAAATGCGTGTTGGCAAAACCCCGTGATATATCTCACAACATCAGACGAATCGTATATGACTTAAACGATTCATTATTTATTTAATAATAATGTTACCTATAAAAATGGAATTAAATCCAAACATATTTTAAATATAAAACGTGGAAACAGATTGTTGACGAAAATATATTCGCTCGCTTATAGAATTACGATTCGCAGGCCTAAACTAAATGTTTAAAGGATATTATGTATAATTGTTACATTGTTACTAACAAATATGGATATTAAAAAACTGAACTAAATTATTTGAATATGAAAATATAAAGAATATAATACCATGTTTAATCAATTTAACTATATCGTCCATCTAATGAACGTGCCCCGCAAGTTTAACCTAAGTTTACTTAAATTTCAAAAGCACTTGAATCTGACATTGCATAAAGTTGTATAGTTATTTCGAATATGAATTTTCCGCTATTATGAACCTTCCATACCTGAGCATTGAACGCATGACCGAATATGAGCCCCAACTCTTTGGCATACTGTTCAGATTTGCCTGTCTCCGTCGCATACAGAACTGTAGCTTTAATCCTCTTAGAGAGTGCTTTTCCAAAAAGTTTGGATGTAAATTTAACAGCGCGTGCAATCTGTTTAAAGTGGAATTTCCTATTGATGGGTCTTTTTCCGGTGATCGGCTTCGACTTCTGCCACTGGTGGGTCTTCCAAGCAGGCTCCTGGTGAAAGAGGTATAAGTTACAGCTGTTCTATTGTTCAGGCGACGATCAGTGGTGCAAGGTTCGAATTCTGCTAACCAGTACTGAACCAAGCACACAGTGTGCAGTTTTGTCCAACTTGAGATATACCTATTATATTGTTGGACCATGGTCAAATCACAACGTGAGACACAGGTAGGTGGAATTTTTTGAATTCTTTTTACTAAGTTTGGACTTATTAAGCTAATCAAGTTAAAGTTATCGAAAGTGTAATAATCGTAAATTTAACAGGTGGCTACAAAAATAAGTTGCACGGTAAAAAAGATCGTATAAAATGTCTTTAAGACGGTATACGACCTTTTTAAATCAGCACCATCATGGACTGGTAATTATTTTTCTAGATTTTAGACATCCCTCCACGCTTTCAGAATATTTAAATGAGGATATTGGTGTAAAATAGAATTTGTTCATAATTGTCAAGCTGAGTACGAGGATTTACGAGTATATCTCAGCCGATGATTCTGCCTGTCATATCAGTGAGTTAGTTCAAAACTAACTCACTGTTTCTAAAAGAATTGTCACTTAACCTAATTTTCTTTCGAGAATATGACGAGTCAGTATCATTATATCGCAAATTGTTTTGAATGTTATTCGGCTCTTCTTCCTATACATTTTAGGAAAATTAGTCATCATTAATACGAATCATTTTTCGTCTACTACTGGATATAGGCCTCTTTCAATGAACGCTAAGACGGCCGATCCCCCATCACCCACTTGCAACCACGGGCGTCAACTGCACGAAGGTCGTCGTCCCATCGACTCAGAGGCCAACCTAACCTCTCTCCGAACGTGGCCTCTACTCCAGAGGTCTAAGTCACCCGATATCTATTCTTCTGCGTGTGTGACCAAGCCACTGCCATTTCAGCGTCTCTGCTACCAGCTTTCGATTCTTCTGCGTATGTGACTGACCGACTACCACTTCTGAACGTGTCTATTCTTCGTGTGTTGTCGACTATTTTTCATTCAGACAGACATTCTTAAGAGGTTTATAATTGTTGATAATCCTAATAGTTTAGTAATTTTACGGTAAATCATAACGATCAATTCAGAAGATCGCAATTTATTACGAACCTGATATTCGTAGGAAGGTTTCAAGTAATACAGCGCCATCTCTTGGTGGAATACAGGAGTGATTGACGATGACATTGGAGGCACTATCCACACCCAGTCCGCTGGGCATCCAGATCTAGAAATAAACAATTTCTATATTTTTTTAGAGACACTTCCTCCCCATGCCCCTTGCTGTATTAAGTATAATATTTTGTAATTTGTTTTATCGTTAAAGTTTGTTTTATCGTATTGGCCGCCTGTATTATTTGGGTACTAGCAACCTACTTATATCCGGACCGATCGCCAAAGCTAGGTTCGAATCCGATACGAGTAGACACAAACCCAGACCGCGCAAACATCGCTAGCACTACGCTACCGCTAGATTGCTTAGGCACCGCGCGTGACCCGCCTCCCTCTCCAGAGGGAGGGATGAGGGTCGGCCCTCATGATGATAGGTTGAATTCAATGGTAAAAGATTTGTCGACCGTATCGGATTTAACTAGTCCAAATCCTGCTCTCCTAAGCAGCGCGTTTCGAATATTTCTTAAGTGAGCCATCTGCTCACTTACAGTGCCGATTGAGCTTAAAGGCCATCATGTCGAAAAGTCTAACCCTTCCGAAAGAAAACCTACTTATATATTTCGCCTTCCTGTGTTCTGAATAGAAGGACGGAGTAGGTGTTGTAACTAGTGTTACCATGACCTATCATTTGCTTTCGTGCATTTCTGTGTCAATGAATAACTAAGAACTCGTATTAGAAAATATCTCGTCTGCATAACTGCCTATACCTACAGATAAATAAAATTGGAGTGTCTGTTTGTAATATTAAAATAACCGCTTTTTACTTAATGCGTATGGGGATGTATACACGGCAAATGTACCAAAATAGCATTTTTTACAATTTTTGTCTGTCTGTCTGTCTATTTGTTCCGGCTAATCTCTGAAACGGCTGGACAGATTTTGATGGGACTTTCACTGGCAGAAAGCTGGTGTTATTAGAAGTAACTTAGGCTATAAAAATAATCATCATCAATCCAGGTATGGCTGTAAATCTCAGTTAACCCGGGCAAAGTTGCGGCATCAGCTAGTGCATAATATGGATTTATACACGGTACATGTACCAAAATAGCATTTTTACAATTTTTATCCGTCTGTCTGTTTGTTCTGGCTAATCTCTGAAACGGCTGGGCAGATTTTGATGGGACTTTCACTGGCAGAAAGCTAATATTATAAGAAGTAACTAAGGCTATAAAATAATCATCATCAATCCGGGTACGGCTGTAAATCTCAGTTAAGGCGGGCGCAGTTGCGGGCAACAGCTAGTCTTTATTAATATTAAAAATGATGTAGTTTTACAATAATTCATTTTTTTAGCATCACTTATTACCAATGAGTACAACCGTAATGTAATACGCTAAGAATAGGTTTTATGTTTTCCCGCTAAAAGTAGAGGTCCAAGTTTGTATGAGAGTCAATTTTACGGTTACATACATATGAAAGAGTAACCCTTTATGTTGTAAATTATGAAAGACGTTTCTGGGTTTTGGCATATGTAGGATGTTTGGCATATGTAGGCACATTAAAGGAGTGAAAGGGTAATAAAATTTGTATGAGAATGAGACTAATTTTAATATTTATGCTAGGATAATGATTCAGAAAAGTTTTGAGTAAATAAAATATTTAGACTGGTGGGAAGGATGCGCTGTGCCGCGTTCCCAGCAATTTCTTAATATATTGCCCGTTTCTTCCGTGAAACAGCTTTGCTGCGTTTCGGAGAGAAGGGCAAGACAGGCAGTGTAATTACTGGCACCGTGACTTATAATCTTATGTCTCAGGATGGACAACACATGAATAAGTAGCTTGTGATTACGGGCGACGTCGATTATGTAGCACGTCTATGAGAAAATATGAAATATTAACAACTACAAAATATACTCACATTGAAAAGACTCGATGTCCGTGTAAGATACAGCTCTATATTTTTTATAATATTATATGACAGCGGATGAATTCTTTGTTCCCTTCTTATTTCCTTTTTTTTCTTTTTTTTTTCTTTAGCGCCGGGAAATGCTCTGAGGCATCCCGCCTGGGGAGTGGGTCTCCCCACGCGGGTATGTGGGACTCGCTGCGACCGAAAGATGGTAACTGGACGCAGCTCTACCCACTAAAACCCGGCGAGTGCCACCAGTGCCGCCTTTGGTGAGGTGCCCCGGATCTAATGAGCTAACAGGGCACCTAGACGGCTAGTCAATCCCGCAAGTGACGACGCCACCTCCACAGAGGGGTTGTCCCGCACCACAGAACAACCCCTCCCAACGTCGGAATAGTACAATGGGGTGAGGTTCCCATCCTCGCCCCTTGTCCCCTGCTCTTTTGTCTCCTCTTCTTATAAAAGGGGTACAAAGAGCCCCCTCTCCTTTCGGAGAGGTCGATAGACGCTAGACATCCTATTTATTTTAGAAGCGAAGGTTGGTATGTAAGGATGTTTGTGAAACTTTCACGCATAAACTACTGAATGGAATTTAATGAAATTTTATAATACGTAGGTACGTAATTTGAAAATACATAGGCCATTTATCCCAGTACTCCCACATAAATGGGAAATGCGCGTGCGAAACTACGGGGCGCTTCTAGTATGATATATGGCGGCCCTTATCTTTTGACAGTTACCCAGCAGTGTAGTAAAAGTGGCTGTTTTTCCAAATTGGGCCGGCACGACCGGGGTACCTCTCGCTCCCATAATACCAGCGTGTATGCTGTCGCGTTTCGTGTGATTTGGTTTCTGGTGTATTTGTAGATTTTGGCCTATTGGGGGGATAGAGAAAGGAGAGCAACGCATCAGCTGAATCTCTGGTTGTGCAGATGTGTATGGGCGTTGACAGTCGCCAAAAGGCTTCCACTTCACGTTTGTCCTCCAATGCTATAAAAAATACCCTGGACACGCCCAATTAATGAACTTAACACTTCAAATATTATACAAAAATCTCAATATTTTGTAACACACACAATTACGTCACTAACCCAATTTTGTAGACATAAACAAGACGAAAAGTCGCACGGTGTGTTTGTTCACCTACGTGTGTTTGTTCGCCGGCGATTCACATAACAAGACGAAGGCTCTGGTGTTGATTGTTTTATGACTTCAATCTGTTGTTTGCACGGCCATGTTTATAAACCGTGTCGGGATCGGAGATTCGTCTAGGAAGTGTCATAAAATTATCTATGATTTTTCAGCCACATTGCCTTTGTAAGATAATGGTATTTATAATTTTTTTTTGACTGGCATGTTTGTATAGTGGTTAGTGACCCTGCCTGCTAAACCGGGTCGTGGGGTCGTAGGTTCGATCCCCACCCAGGACAAATGTTTGTGTGATGAGCATGATCATTTGTTCTGTGTCTGGGTGTACTTTATCTATAATATGTATGTATTTAGAAATATATAAGTATATATCAGTTGTCTGGTTACCATAAGAACAGGCTCTGCCTAGGGGGGCTCCTCATATAAAAATCATAAGGTGAACCAGTTGGCTTAAACCACTAAGCCGTTTGCCGGTGACGTTTTGGAGGAGGAGGGCTAATGAGCAGTCGAAACTTTAGACTACCGACGCCCATACACATCTGCAAAAGCAGAGATTATGCAGATGTGTTGCCCTCCTTCCCTATCCCCTCAATGGGCCACCGGAAACTCACAAACCGCACTTGGACGCCGGTGTTATGTGAGCGAGAGGTCGTGAGTGTGAGCGGTCCTATCGGCCCAATGCGGCTGCATAGCAGCATGGCTGCTACCTCCTACAATAGCCGTAGCACTATGGCCATTAGGTCATTAGCTTAGCCAATTCGAAAAAACAAGTTACACTATCTGAGACAGGGCGTATAGAGTCCTATCATTCAAATGCCCAAGAATAACTTTTCGAAGACCAGACTAATATAAAACAATGTAGATAAGATATATTATATTAGTAGCGCCCGAGGTTTCATCCGCGTACTTCCCGTTCCCGTGGGATTATAGGGATAAATTATAGCCTAAATGTTATTCTTATTTATAAGCTATGTTGTAAAGTTTCAATAAAATCCATTGTGTAGTTTTTTCGTGAAAGAGCAGCAAACATACATCCATATATTCTTACAAACTTTCGCGTTATAATATTAATAGGATTTCTATTGGACTTATCAGAACATGAAAAAACTGACTGAAGTATTAAGGTGTACGCAACTGGTGGAAAAATAGATGCCCATATTATAAACGAATACATAAGATCTATAAGATGCAAATAATTATAAATCTGCTGACTTACCAGCATCTAGCATATAACCGCAATAGCGCGGTAATGTTGTGTTTTGTTGAAAATAAATTCCGCCAAATTCGGGCTGCGACGTTGCTCGGTTCTGCACTTATTGGCCGACTGATGGCCATTGTAGGATGATTGGTATCCAGATCACTAATTGGTTGAATTGCTATTACGTCAGTGACAAATCACTGACCAGTTCCGGAATTTTATGGCCCACACTACTCTATCCGGTGACACGCTCGATGATTACCAGTTAGATAACGAATGGGCAAGACTGGGTAGTCCTTTTTGATGATCATAGTAAGTAGTAACTAAAATAAGTTATCATATCCATACCGCAGCCGGTTCTCATTATCCAAATGCTTGATGAAGCTCTCGGAGGCGGTGTGGTGGTCGACGATGGTGGCGTTGTGCTGCTGGAAGCTGTGCAGCACGGCCACGTTCACCTCTACCAGGGCCCTGTCCTTCCACAAGTTGACAGGGGTTCGGGTGTCTAGACCCATTTTTTGTGCTATTGTCTAAAAGAATGAACGAACATTAACGATAATAATATATTCTGATCATTATCATGATTGTCAGCCCTTATTTCTATATCACTGTTAATTACTATTATTATCAACAAACACCGAGATCGCGGATGGAACGACCTCTTTACGGAGCAACGCGACAAAATTTAATTCTTCTAGAATTGCTATACCTATCAGAAATGCTATAATTTATATTATAAATGCTATTATTGTAGCACATATTTTAATTATAGATATTCAAAGTATAGCTTTGTATTTATTCAACATTTTAAAAAATTTAAGTATTTATTGAATAGTTTATTAATTAGGATAACACAATTAAGATTTTGTAAGTGCACAGTTTTATGAGCACTTCAAATAAGTCTAAAAACATTTATGTATTCCGTTTATTTTCTAGCAACTTGGTCAGAGTATACAAAGGCAAAGGTCGTAGCAAACTGAACCATTTTAGGTTTCTAGCTTTATAGTACCTCTGCTATCTATAGCCTGGGACTTAGGAGATATATTATACGTGCTAGTGGTTCAAGTTGAAATAACGGATTTCCCTTATGTTGAGGGAAATTCAGGTTCGCTATTGTATTGGGCTATTCTAGATTATATTATTTCGATTTAATTTATTTCAATTATTCGTGCTTTAAATGATTCTCTCTCTCTCTCTCTCTCTCTCTCTCTCTTTCTCTCTATTTAAGAGGCTTGCTCTTGTCGGTGGAGCAGTGACCAATCCTTCCTTCTGTTCGTCAACGTCTTCACCTCCTGGTACGAAACGACCTGTACCTGCTCCTTTATCTGTTTAAACTTTAAATGATTAACATAAACACATGACAGCGATCAAAAATCAATATATTTTCACCACAGAAATATTCTGTCCATTTTAATTAAAATTTTCATCAGAGCATCGATAGCCCCCATCCTATAAAAGCCAAGATCGCAGGGCTTTCATATTACCGTTTAATCATCATTATCAAAATGTTTCTGTCCATTGCTGGGTTGCCTTCATTCTTAAACGCCAAGACTGCCGTTTCGCATCCAACTAAGACCCCAGCATTGTGATTGTCATCCCATCTGGTACAAACCTTTGGTCCTTCAACTTACCAAACGTGAACAATCTTCTGCCCTCCCGAATTGTATTCATCATCATTATCATCAGCAGAGATGCGTCCACTGCTGAACATAGGCCTTCCTCAATGAACGGCAAGACGGCCGATCCCTTGTCACTCGCATCCAACACGAACGGGCCACCGCACGGAGATCGTCTTCCCACCTTTTTTTTTTTTTTTTTTCTTTAAAGCCGGGAAATGCTCTGAGGCATCCCGCGGAGGAGTGGGTCTCCCCACGCGGGTATGTGGGACTCGTTGCGCCCGACAGCTGGTAAATGGACGCAGCTCTACCCACTAAAACCCGGCGAGTGCCCCCAATGCCGCCTTTGGTGAGGTGCCCCGGATCTAGAAAACAAACAGGGCACCTCGACGGCTAGTCAGTCCCGCAAAGGACGGACGCCACCTCCACAGAGGGGTTGTACATACAAAGAGCCCCCTCGGCCCAATTAGCTTCGCCCAAGGTGCACCGCTCACCCTAGGGTACTGAGCCCCACCGCCACGACAAAGCCTGAACCATGGTGGGGATCGTCTTCCCACCTGGTTAATGGCCGACCAACACTTCGTCTACCTAAACGTTGCCTCCACTCTTGAACCTTATTGGCCCATCGGCCATCTGTTCTCCTGACTGTGTAATGTAGGTACTGTTATATACTGTATGCTTACTTCCAACATGTTTAGTCGGTTAACATCGCAGAAGTTCCGGCAGCCGATCTCGGTGCTCATGTACCAGCCGTTGAAGGCGTTGGCGGTGAACTCGATGCCGCCGCAGTCGAAGCGCATGCTGGAGACGGCTGGAACGGCGTACCAGCGGAGTTCCAGCTCTTGGAACCATTCGAACCTGGTCACATAACTAGCATTAATATAGGAAGACCAGCCTGGAAGGTAGGGATAATAAGGATTATGACGGTGGATAAGACCCAGAAAAAGAGAAGCCCACTTTTAGAAGTTGATTCTATAAACTCAGTCAATAACTGTATGACAATGTAAAAAATAAAGATATCCATATTCCACTCTTTGTGGATTTAAACCTTTAGGTTTACGTAAATGAGATCATCAGAAATCTGTCATATAAATTGGATCTTTTATCTGGATTCGATCTCGTGACTGCTGTCTATGTGATACGTCTTATGATCCCAGCTCGACATAATTATTTTTAGATCTCAAGAAGTTGAATAATGATGCCGCATCAAATATATGACACGATTCTAAAAGTAATACAAAAACAACATCACGTTTAATTATTTATTAGAAGTTATAAAAAGACATCTCAGCGGATATGTATCATGAGATGAATACCAGATATTGACATCGCATTAATATTAACTATCATCATCACCATTAAGTTCTTATTCTACTGTTGTAGATTTCTATCTTTCAATGAACGTCGAAACTGTTATAATTAACTATGATCTTGTTTTACACTAGAAATATGTTTAACTAAATATGATCTATTTTAGTTAAAAACTTGTGTCGGATAAATTGTATGTCTATACAAAATGAAGGACTAGCTTAGGCAATTTATTCATGTGTCGTCTACCCTAAGACGTAGATAGTAAGTCTCTGCGCCAATTTTTCGCTGCCTATCCTGCACTTCTTCCCAAATTTTTTGCGCACATCGTATCCCTCCAACAGATGATTCGTGATTTCAAATCATTTGAAAATATCCTTTAGACTTTCACCCTGTATATTCGTCAAAACAAAATATATACAATAGGCGTACGGAGTAAGGGTAAAAATAATCATACCCAAAGCAGGTAACGCATTAATTTGATTTAGTAATTGGACCGGGCCGATTGGGTTTTGTATTGCGGTGGAGTCGCCATATTGGACGAGATGGACATTGACAGCCTCCATAATTGCGTGCTCACCAGCCGTATCCTTTGACATTCCACCCCACCCTACCACAAAGCATTCTTAATGAAAACTCGAACTTTTTGTTCGCAACAGACTTCGCGATTTATAAAAACTAGCAAAGGAAAGATATTTTCATAAAAATACAGCCTCTGTTTGTATAAAACTTGTCAAGTTCGAGTCGGATAAGAATCAACTAATTTAAGTCTACGATAGTAATATCAACTTGATATTTTAAAACAAGAAGGCGACAATTAAAAAGTAAAAAAAGGTCTTCATAGATGGTCAGACAGGAATAATAACTTAGTGATGCTACATGAATTCAGTTTTTAATTTGAAGTACGGTGCCCTAAACAATACTAATAATTTCATAAAAAGCATGACTCAGTTTAAAAAATACCCATATTTTCACAAAAAATATAAACCCATGTTTACAAAATGTAAAAGATATACTTTTATTAAATAATCAATCCTTATTATTATAAGCCATATTTTAGTGTATATTTTTCCCTTTCTATTGGACATGATTTTTTCATTCACACGCCAAGAGTTATATTTTCCTTATTGAAACAATATTTTTACAATTCAACACGTTTTATTATTGTTACCACTGTATTGGTTATATTATTTTTTCGTAGTATGCCTGTTACAAAAGGTTAAAAACCTTCAATTTAAAAATATCTATAATATTTTCTTTTATATAATTCTCTTTCCAAATCGAAGAAATTATTCCAGATTTTTCGAATAGGATTTTTATAACATTTTTTTACACATAAAAGAAGAGGGAATAGAAATTTAAACAAAAAACATTTAATATAAAAATTGATAAATATTATGGGAAAAAAATTGTTCACGAAAATAAAATTTTTTTTCTTACGCAAAAATGTTTTTATTTACTATAATATATTGCAATATATTATAATCAATTGTAAACAAGTCGTATTAGGCCTGTTAACATTATCACTTCAGGTCCAGGTTTATGGGCCATAAAGTCAGATTGGAGATCAGCGGAGCTTTACGATAAGCAATTTACTCTTTTCCGACTATTTGCCGTACCTTTACAAAACGAATGCATTCGCCAACATTTACGTTCACATAAATCTTTGATGAGGTAAGTGAAAGCTTTAAGGCGCATCCACAAATGTCAAGGCGGAAACTAATTGATTACGGAAAATATGTGTGAAAAGATTTTTAGGAATGTATCTTTTTAACAGACTTCAACAAAAGGAGGAGGTTCTATGTGTATGTTTATTTTTATGTATCACAAATTTGCGTTCTTATTAACAATTTTTTTTTTGTTCATAAGACACATGTATTTATATTATATTAACAAACCAATAAAAACTAATTAATGCTTACACATAATAGCTTCTTTTTCAGTACAAACGTAGAAATAGCTGACAAGTCACCTGTAGCCGTATATTATGTCATATATATATTACAGACATCTTGGCTGACCCAAGCCAAGATGTCATTCTACAATCGTAAACGCTAGTAGAAACCTAATAAATGTATGGAAATTACATTTAAGACCACGTGCTTTATCGATGTAAAATGTAATTTCCATGCATTTGTTACTTTTCTACTAGCGCTTACGATTGTAGAATGACATCTTGGCGAACCCACATATATATAGATTAGAATATGTTTATTTCAGGCAAAGGAAATGCCCATATAATATTATAGTTAGTGTGTTAGTTGCAAAATGAACTTATAAGTTAGTAGTGTTAGTTTTTGACAATATTTTTTTTGTATATACTTATAACATATTTATTAGATTTGAATTTTTAATTTTTTGTGAAAAAAAAAACTTTTTGCTATGATTATAACAAATAGAATTTACTTTTAACTACTAAATGTCACAATTATATAAGCGAAAGTTTTCTAATTTCCTGCTGTAATTTTAATAAAAACACAATAATATATTTATAGTAAAGGTACCACATTACTATTAAATAATACAAAATTTACCTAAATACTAGACAAGAGTCCATAAAATACATTCGAGAGACCTCTAGTGTGTTCAAGCCCTTATATAGTTTCATGTCATAGCAAATGGACGCTTTTATACGTGTTTTGACGTTTTTTTCGCTCGCGAACAAAGCCAATCAGACCTTTTTGTGATACAATATGTACCAGGACTTTTGGACCCTCCAAAACATCATCAAATGCTTGTCAAAATATTGGTCTATAGATTAAATTTGTCATGTCCTATCAGGCTGTTTGTGTTTTTCTCATATTCGATACACAATGGTTACTATTTATATTATTTAAGTAGGTAAGTAATGTCAATGACCTAGGTGGGGTTGCAGTTCCTGTACTTTCCCATATGTTGAAATTATAATCTACTATTAAACCATTACAGTAGACCCCTATAGACTACTTCTATAGGGGTCTACTGTAATGGTTTAATAAAAACTTGCAAAACTTACGTTGGATGGGTCATATGAACTTCCATCACAAGCTCCCTGGGGATCTCGAAGTAGTCTGGGTCCTTCCCATTCGCGGACAAGACGAGAGGCAGGATATCCCACGCAGTTCGGGCAGGCTTCCAACCTAATTTCAGGCACAACTGTAACAAAATGGAAAATTAAATATTGAAAAGTTAGAAAAATCTATTATATTGCTCGCATATGCACGGTTTTACCCAGTTACTGGGTACTATATACGATATACGATACCCCGTGGTAAGACTGGTTGTCAGGCTTTTGGGCTTCTGACGACGACGTTCTTCGATCCACGAATGACAGCTGGGACCACTGGCACGTACTTTCCGAGACACGGAGGAGTCTCTTATGTTAAAATGGTCACCCGTTCTTGGACCAGCCGCGACAAGCGTAGCTTAAATGTATCGATCCGTGTTATTACTTAGCCAGCTTCCCTTGATTCTATTAACTATTTAATTTAAAAAAAGCGGTTTAGTTTTATATAAAACAATGTAGGCTAATCCTACACTCTAAATTGAATTTTTAAATGGTATAGATTTCATTATATCAAAGCCAATAATCAATATATATATATATATATATATATATATATATATATATATATATATATATATATATATATATTGGTTTTGTATTATTGTAATTCCAATTAGTACATTAGAAGCATAATAAGTACAGCTGGTATTGTATGCTGAACGAAAATCATTTTAAAATGGCCAAAGCTAGCCCAAGGCAACGTTTTTCGTACTGCCTCATTCTTAATCTTATTAAGCCTGCTGGTTTCCCCAAGTTCTTAATGTAATTATTTCTTATATTTAATTTTATTATAGATGTGCGATGGTGGTCTAGTGAGTGACGGTGGTCTAGTGAGTAACGGTGGTCTAGTGAGTGACGGTGGTCTAGTGAGTGACGGTGATCTAGTGAGTGACGGTGGTCTAGTGAGTGACGGTGGTCTAGTGAGTGACGGTGGTCTAGTGAGTGACGGTGGTCTAGTGAGTGACGGTGGTCTAGTGAGTGACGGTGGTCTAGTGAATGACGGTGGTCTAGTGAGTGACGGTGGTCTAGTGAGTGACGGTGGTCTAGTGAGTGACGGTGGTCTAGTGAGTGACGGTCGTCTAGTGAGTGACGGTGGTCTAGTGAGTGACGGTGGTCTAGTGAGTGACGGTGGTCTAGTGAGTGACGGTGGTCTAGTGAGTGACGGTGGTCTAGTGAGTGACGGTGGTCTAGTGAGTGGCGGTGGTCTAGTGAGTGACGGTGGTCTAGTGAGTGACTGTGGTCTTGTGAGTGACTGTGGTCTTGTGAGTGACGGTGGTCTAGTGAGTGACGGTGTTCTAGTGAGTGACGGTCGTCTAGTGAGTGACGGTGGTCTAGTGAGTGACGGTGGTCTAGTGAGTGACGGTGGTCTAGTGAGTGACGGTGGTCTAGTGAGTGACGGTGGTCTAGTGAGTGACGGTGGTCTAGTGAGTGACGGTGGTCTAGTGAGTGACGGTGGTCTAGTGAGTGACTGTGGTCTTGTGAGTGACTGTGGTCTCGCCATTTCTATATTATGCACCTGAACATGAGGTTATCGCTTGCTCACCGGTGAAGGAAACACTGTGAGGAAATACCCTCCTCGCCTGAATTCGAGGAACCCTCCTCGCCTGATTTCGAGGAACCCTCCTCGCCTGATTTCGAGGAGAAGACACGTGCCCAGCAGTGGGATATATATGGGTTGTTATTATTAGAATATATGTAGATTTCGGAGGTTGACTTCACACACTTGAGGTTGACACTTCAAATGTTGATTTTTAAGGATGTACCTTACTCTTAATTCGAGACAAAACCTTTAACAACCAGACAGACCATCATCGTTCACAATTCGTAATAGGATACAACTATGAGTAACAAAACATAGCATGTCAAATAACTCATGCCAAAGCACCAAATAAATCACTTTGAAGTATGGAATATCCAGCATGAATGGAAACCACGTAATATCCATAAGATTTATTTTCTATGTGATATTATAAGAACCATAATTAATATCAGATGGAATCTGAGAAAGATGTTATTAAATGAACGTAATTTCAGAATGACTTCATGGTTTTAGTACGTCTGACACCTCAGTCGTCTCGTAACCATTATCACTGAAATAATTTTTCAGTAAAATACAATACAGAAAAATTTCTTCTGCTTACAAAAATATAAAATTCTTGTATAAATTGTCAGGCAAATAAATTATAATATATAATGAATAAATTATAACATATGAGGAAATAATTATTTCAATAACTTGAAAAATGACAAAATGAATCCACTTTTACTAAATCCCGAATGCGCGCGGTGCATCTGATCTGTGACGCCACAAGTCCTGCCAGTCCGAGGGCGAGACTTGTGACGTCAGAGGTCGCGTGCCGAAAAGTTTTAAAGCGTACGGGAAACGTATCATGACTTCTTCATTTATGGAGATAATTGAAAAAAAAATCAATCGCCTTAATAAAGATTTAAAAACTCACAAGAGTTTAGTTCTATAAAAAAATTAAAACTTCCTTATTTAACGCAGGAGAAACCGCATCAGTTAGTTTTCAAATGCAAAGAAGTAATTCTAATTTCTAACCTAATAAAGATTAAATAAAAAAGTATCTATCGTCCGAAAAGGTAGATTTGGCAACAGTTTTTTAAAGCAAAAGAATTGATTCTAATTTCAAATATAGATGAACAAAAAAAGTATCGTCTAAAAAGGTTTTACCTCGGTGAACTCGCAGTGCATAGGGTCTCCGAGCACCGTCCCGTCCGGCTGCCGGTAGCCAGCATAACTGATGAGCTGACTGTTCCATATCCTATAGTCGTGCTTGCCGTCCGTGCGCTGAGGGAACAGGGTTATTGCGGACCTACAATGTGAAAGCTTTTCAAAGATTGCCAATACACGTTTTTACTCTAAGATCAAGTATCAATAGATTTAACAAGCTAATAATAATACCGTATTGGAACGAGATAACAACATACGAAAAATCCAAGAGTGACAGAGACATAGACACTTTCTTTTGTCTTTGTCAGAATATCATCCTTTGTTTGTTGGGCACAACAAGGATGTGCCCAACAAAAAATTATCGACTAAATTTGAATGCCATACAAACATTCTCACTCGCGAACAGTTTGTCAAATATGCCGCCATTTTGTACTACTTTTTAATTTGGTCGGTTTATGTAGGTATGGTGATACCAGTTTTGTTATAGGCAGATTACCCAAGAATGTGGTATTATATAAAAAGGGTGACTGGAATTTTCGAAATAAACACAATAAAAACAAATATGTTTATTGCTATCCTTAAAGGCTATGTACTATAGATCATACATATTAAGACGTATATAGCCTTCTTTTTTATTATTTATGTTTTTAGCGGTTTGTTATTAGTCATTACATAATATTTTCGATAATCCGGAAAAATTCAGCTGTCTAAAATTACAATAAATGTTTGGTTAGGGCTAATGCTTATAGTTATCTATCAACCTTTACCAGTTTTTTATTATTTTTAATTCACTTGTTTCATGAAAATAAGTAGACTTGTTATTATGAATGTGGTATCCCTGTAAATTATGCCTGTCCCTTTCGGGTATACGCGAATGTCAATTCCATATTATACTTGTTCCTAGTTTTTACTTATGTAAATTATTTATAGGTATACAACTTTTTTTATAGAAGAGCCAACAGTCATCAGCTTTTAAAGTCTACTTTTTGTCATAATCATATCCCAAAGCATGTTTTTAAAGCAAATAATTTTATTTAAATCCTACTAATATTATAAACGGGAAAGTTTGTTTGTATGGAAGTTTGTTACTTTTACGAAAAAACTACCGAATGTGTAGGTATTTGAATAAATATTTACAATAATATAGCTTATACATCAGAATAATACATAGGCCCAATATTTCTTAAAATCAATATATAATATTTATCCCTGTACTCCCAAGGGAATAGAAAGTGTGCGGGTGAAACTGCGGGGCGATGCTAGTTATAACATAAAAACTTGTCTTCACTGATAAAGTAACATTTGCAACATAGTCCAGTCGGGGCAGACATAAAACTAGCCTGAAATAGAAAAAATCCGGGGGGTGATTTTTTTTTTGTTTAACGTCGGGGGATACTGCCATTTTTGCTGTAAAGTTGAAAATTAACGAGTTATTTCAGAAAAACGAAAAAATTGAACTTTAAAACAAGATGGCGGCGAATCCTCTACCGGGATTAGTTAGGAAATCGATATTTATACTTCCAACTACCCCCCTCGACGTTTAAAAAAAAATAGCTTCCCGGAATTTTTTCTATTTAAGTGTCTGCCCCGACTGGACTAAACATTGAATCTGCGACCCAGTCAAAAATCTAGCTGTCAATAATTGAACATAATATGTCCGTTTATTGTTAAAAGCTTTTATTTACTTGACAATATTGTCCATGTGTTCAGGCTGAACGACACAAAGTCAATTTTAAAACTGATATTGGATCAAGCGAAATTTGATTTTCGTACAGCCAATATAAGTTATTAGAGTTGGAAAAGTCTCGCAAGCGTCACACATCATCATCATCATCATCATCATCATCATCATCAAACATCATTCGGTTAGTACGAATTGTAATACTTTATCTTAGCGATATTAAGATACGTCTTATTCCATACGGTAAACTAAAAGATATAAAATGGTTTCTTAATTATTATAATTTTTAAATATTTGCAAGATTTTGGAAAACAGTTAAAACACTAATTTGCTAATTTTGCTATGTTTCGGCTTTATTTATTAAGCCTTCATCAGGCATCTAAAACATACACTCTACTGATTAGCATCGATACAAAAACAAGAAATACAGTTTAATTAATATTCATTTCATATCCTTATTAACAACCAAAATTATAAATACATTGTAAGCAGCTCAGTAAATTATTATCATACATGTATCCTTATAACAACGATCTTACTCGGGCATTAAATAAAGCCGAAACGTAGCAAAATTAGCAAATTAATGTTTTAACTGTTTTCCACAATCCTGAAAATATTTAAAAATTATATATACAACATGGATGCTAATTTAATTAATTAATTTCTTAATTATTGTTTTATTTTATTATTATTATAAGGGACACTGTGGTCGTCAAAGGGTTAACTTAGTTTTCATTCATAAGTTTTCACAAAACGTAAGATCGTTAATGTAAACAAAAAATTTGAAAATTTAGTACACTTGTAATTAATCTTTCGTTGTGACAGATTACAAGAAATCATCATTCCACAAAATGAGTTGCCTATCAACATTCTAGTGGAAAAACTCGTTAGCCATCTTCGAGATTTTTAATCTATGTCAAAATATTTGGCTGTATACCTCTAATTCCATTGTCTATCCTATATTAAAAACTTACCTAATATTACCCTTGTTGGTGCTGTACTTGATATGGTTACAAAGGGCTTCGAACATTCCGCTAGTTGTGGTTACTTGTCGACAATCGAAGACCTGCAAACAATATTATTTTAGTGGATTTTTTTAGTTAGATGCAAATGAAAAATATATTTATAATTTTTGGAAAAAAAATTAGACAGCACCAAGTCTAACTCGCATTCTGGGGGTTCAGAAAAATGTGTTTTTACGTATCGAGCAAACAACCGGTGTTGAGTTTCAAATTATTTTCCAAAATTGAGGGTAGTTAAATAAAACTTGAATTGTGCTTGTCACTTGTCAACTTCCCTCTTTTCATACATGTGTGATACTCCGCCTCTCTTCCGCAAGAGAGAAGAGAGAAGCTAAAGGCCTATCGAAGCTATTAGAACGCGATCGTGTGTGTGTTGTTCCCGCGTATCTACAGACTGTTAGAAGGTTCTACGAGGGGGTACGAATGCTGCTGGCATCCCTGAGAAAGGAACCAGACTACCAGGTCAGTCACACATGTCCCATGCCTTTTTCCTATTCATCGACATTACGTCTGTCCTACATAATATTACAAGCTAAAGCAAGGTAATTTTTATATATTTATAACAACCCCAAAAATACAGTCCACTCTATTTTCTGTATTAATTGTATATGATTAACGAACCGACTTATCTCCTTTATACATTTTCTGGCCTCACGAGCTATCGAGAAAAGATATTTCCCACCCCGGAGATTGTAATGGTGTAGATTAGGACACTACAACCGGAATAGAGCGGTAATTTTATGTGTTTTGCATGAAAACAAATTCCGCTAAATTTATGCCGCGACGCTGCGCCGGTTCTGCGCTCTGATTGACCGACTTTTCGCCAATGATGGATGATTGGCTGATGGGATGAACATTACAAATCTCTGTTATGTTGAATTGCTATTACGTCAAAGACAAATCACTGACTAGTTTCGGAATTTAATGGCTCACAGTTATATTCTCGATCTTTTATGTAATATTACAACAAATAAACGGTTTCAAGATTTTCCCTTTCTCATGTTATGAGACCTAGCGTTTTCCCAAATGTCAAGTAATAGTCGCAATTTGTGTATATCTACCAAAAAAATTGTCTTAAGTAATATTTCAGTATTTTAAAGTATATGATCCGCCATTTTGTCATTATACTTAATTTATTATTACTACGTACTTAATTTATTTTAAATTGTATTCCATAGGCCTTAATTCATCAACGTCTTCAACTCCAACCCCAAGACGTTGAATACGAAAGCCTATCTGGTATCTTGTAGCTAGAATTAAATGTAATTACTTAACGTACGAGATTTAAAACTGTCTTCAAACGTTCCTATAATCCAGAGCTAACCAACCGATATAAATTACTCGTTTGTTACGTCGTTTGAACCATTTAATTAGAAATTAAATGGTAGGATACGTTTTTTAATTGTACCAATTTTAATGTATAAATGCATAAGAAACAGCAAAAGTTTTTTTTTTTAAAGAAAAAAGCAAAACGGTGCTCATGCAGAGGGCTGCATTTTATTTTTTGGGCGTAGCACAGAGCTTCCCTCCCGCCTCTCATCTTTATCAATCAGCTGTTGGTCAAATTTTTTCAATGACGCTGAGACGACCTATCTCCCGCCACCCGCTTCCAAGCATTTTTTTTCTTTAACGCCGGGAAATGCTCTGAGGCATCCCGCTGGAGAGGTGGGGGATCCCCAGTCGGGTATGTGGGACTCGCTATGCCCGAAAGGTGGTAAGAAGGACGCAGCCCTACCCACTAAAACCCGGCGAGTGCCACCAATGCCGCCTTTGTTGAGGTGCCCCGGATCTATTGAGCAAACGGCACCTCGACGGCTAGTCAGTCCCTGAAAGACCACAGAACAACCCTTCCCAACGTCGGGACAGTGCAATGGGGTGAGGTTCTTGTCCCCCCCTGCTCTTTTGTCCCCTCTTCTTATAACAGCAGCTCCCTCGGTTCAATTTGCTTCGCCCAAGATGCTGGGTTCACCTTAAGCTCTACCGTCACGACAAGGCTTGAACCTTGGTGGGGCCCGCTTCCAAGCATACTGGCCACAGATATATATTTTTTTTTATCTATAAGGGCCATTATAATATTAATTGCATTTTTTTTGTGTGTAATGATCATAGTACCTACTATTTAACCAATATTAAGTAGATAAGTTAGTAATGACCTTTATCTAAGTTTCTTCAGCAAGTGTGATGTAAAAATAAGAAGTAATTAATAGTTGAGTTATGTCAGAGTTTGATTAGAGAATATAATATGAATATGTGTGTGATTGGAATTAATCCCAAAATCACCATGTTAAGAATTCTACCTAAAATGGAATTGAGTAACGGATCGACGACCGATCGATCTTAGCGTTTGCTGAAATAAATGTATGTGGATCCGGACTGGTAGTGATGGTTATAATGATGCAAAGAGTTCCTTTACTTAACATAAAAATCTTTTTTGGAAGGACCCAACTCTACAAAACTAGACCTTTACAACGATATTAGATATAAATAAATAATAATAAATATTACCAAGCAATCACACCACATTAACCTAGCCCCGTGGTAAGTTCGTAAAAACTTGGTTTATGGGTACTAGGAACAGAAATAAATTTAAGAAATTTATATATATTTACATATTATAAGTATACACGTCCGCAACATATAACTTATGAGCACTTCGGTTTCGAACCCTGGACCTCTACGTAAAGTGTCCATCCAGTCTTAGACCATCAGATCATGACTAGAATTCAGATTTACTTTACAACTTGTGTTCGTTCTAAGCTGTGTCTTTAGAGACCCTTACATCTACTAAAACAGAGCCATCATTGTAGGACGAAGGCTTTAAAATTACCTACAGTAAATAATGTAATTATTTCGGGGACAACGAATAAAACTATTTAAAAAAATGTTATTTAAAAAAATTGAATAATAACAATCAAACATTATATATTATAATTTAATTTATAGTTCATAGTCCACGGACCAGGGACCAGGGACCGCATCTTCAGACAAAACAGACAAGTAAGAGAGAGTAGTGCCATGCTGCTTTGCAACCGAATTGGGCCGGCACGACCGGGGTGGTACCTCTCGCTCACATAACACGGCGTAAGTGACAGCTATGTTGTCGCGTTTCGTGCGGTTTGTGAGTTTTCGATGGCCCATTGGGGGAGATAGGGGAAAGGAGGGCACGCATCTGCATAATCTCTTGTTGTGCGGATGTTTATGGGCGTTGATAGTCCAAAAGGCTTCGACTACTCGTTTGCCCTCCTATGCTATAAAAAAAGTTAATACCTACCTACGTATTACTACGTATTATACATTCGTGCAACATAATATGATAGCTATCGCTTTATATGAAATATAAATAATATGAAATATAAATAAAAATAAAGCAATAAAAATATAGCCCCACATAACAATAGGAATTGCCTTTTAACTTTTGTTCAGGCTATTTATATTTTCAAGGCGTATAACGAAATCATTTGCAAGACCATCAAATAAAGTAAACAACCAAATATGCGACACAAGAACTTTACACGTTAACAATATACATATTAAATAATGTACTAACATTTACAAAGAGATATTAGTAGAAGGAAAAACACCCATTATTATCAATAATTATCTCTCTGCCTCAAAACAATGCCTACAAAATGCCTCCACTCAAAATCTAGTCCATGTGTCTACTGTCTATTCTACATAGGTATATTTTATGCATATTATCTATACTAATATTATAAAGCTGAAGAGTTTGTTTGTTTGTTTGAACGCGCTAATCTCAGGAACTACTGGTCCGATTTGAAAAATTCTTTCAGTGTTATATAGCCCATTTATCGAGGAAGGCTATAGGCTATATAACATCTATCTGTGACTAACAGGAGTGAGGTTAAGCAAGTAAACGCGGGCGAAGCTGCGGGCAACAGCTAGTATTATATACATAAAGATATGTGTTCCACGTGGTTTTCCCGCCTTAAAACCAAAAAAAGGCCTCACAAAAATAGAGATACAGTACCAAAAAACAGTCAAATTCGACAAACAAAGCCTTTAGCTTTGTTTTTCTTTATTTTATTAGGTACCATATTACTTGTACTTTATTTTATTTTGACTTCTTAAAATTAAATAACTTTTATTACTGTTCTACACCTATAACACAGAGCATAAACCATCTACATAACATCTATGTTAAACATTTTGTGAAAGTTCAATAACATTTAGTCATTGAAATCACCAAACTATATTATCTATGAATGTGCAACGAATTAGAAAAGGTATGGAATACGAATTGCGCTAAAAAACGGTTCCTCGCAAACTACAATCAAGTGGGCGGGGCCAAAAAAGTACAATCAATTTGTCTCTCAGTCTGCTGCGCGTACTGTGACAGTAGACGACCGTTGCGTTGACGAAAAAATCGTTTCCCAGAGACAAAAATGACCTCCTATGTTGTAAAATGGTGTAAGAGACGAAAAGAAGGAAGTAAAAAGCAAACTGGGATAACTTATTCACAGGTAAGTTAATAATTTCGTATTTTATTCACGCTTAAATAACCTCCATATAATTTTTTGTGGTCAGTATTATACAATCATCAGGCAGCAGATTTTATATACTGAAGTGTTATATTAAATTTTACATTGAGTACCGAGTTTTTATATTTTTATTTTTATTCCTTATTTATGTTTTTATCAATTATTTACTTTTAGTTTCCCCATAAACGAGATTCGGCGTTTACAATGGATTGCAGCAGTCCGCTTAGTAAGAAGAAAAGATGACTGGTTACCGACTAACGCCAGTAGAGTGTCTTCTATACATTTTGGAGGTTCTTCTCAGTACTCATGGAACATTTAATTGACGTTCAAAAAGATACTTTAATGGTTCTATTTAAAAAAAAAAATGTTAATTTCTTACTAAAGAGAAATACAACTATTTTGACTTGTGATTTTTATTTTATGCCCCATTCCCATTTTTAAAACATTATTGACATTTTAATAATAAAAAACAAGGTTACAACAGACTGTCAACTACTCTAAGGCTTAAAAAATATACGAAATATCGACAGATTCTGTATAGTGAGTAAATAATGACTTACTCTCAATTTGATAATAATTATTGGTTAAAAACAGTCATTTTATTACTCGTCATATTCAGACAAAATAAATGTAGGTTTCCACATTAATTCATAGGACCTGGATGACCGAGCTTTGCTCGGTTTTTTTTTTTATTTTTTTTAATAAAATGACATTTTCTAAAAATGATTCCTAGCTAGATAGATTTATCGCCCCCGAAACCCCCTATATACTAAATTTCATGAAAATCGTTGGAGCCGATTCCGAGATTCCAATTATATATATATATACAAGAATTGCTCATTTAAAGATATAAGATAAGATAATCAATGACTTTATAATAAAATTTATAAATGTCAGACTAATGCATAATATCATCCTTCCACGTCTCAACTGACATTGTCATTGTACATGTCGCGTAATAGTCCATCACGTTCGCACTCACTTTCTTTGATATTTCAGTTTCATTCTATCATTATCCTCCTCAATTAGATTGCGCCTTATATGGATAGGTGGACGAATTCATGGGCACATATTAAATTTAGCAAAGTATTTTGTATTGCGCGTGTGCAAATCGTGTTAGTATTATCAGTTTAGTAGTGTGAGTTTTGAACCATATTTTTCCGAGCTTTGTAAGAGAGTTATGTTTCCATACCTTTACTAATTCGTTGTGAATGTGTTAGAATTTCACTAAAACGTCAGCTGCCATCGTCTTTTTTGTACCGATGGCAGATTTCTCATTAGGGGGAAAATTTAATTTAGTTTCAGTTTCCGGGTTAGGCCGCTTTGCGAAAATCACAATTACAGTTATTTTTGGATTTCATTTACATTACCCTTTTTTGTTCTCTGCTTTATTTAAAACTTACATAATATTATAATTTCAATATTGGTATCTTACAAGTATACTTACTTATAATTTAATATTCGAAAATTAGTTACTATTTTATTCATAAATATGAATTAATTAAAACTTTATGCTTTTTAGTTTCAGTTAATAACAAATTATGAACAAATGTAAGATTCAATTTGATAATTAATTGAGCTTTTATACTTCATTTTAGAATAAATATATTTAACAACTTTTACGGCTTTTATCGCGGTTTATTAAGTTTTTTAGAAGCCCGACGTTTCGGATACTTTACAGCAACCATACTCATGAGAACTCTGATAAAATGCGTAATTTTTTTAAAATTCGTGATTGAAATTCGCGTAAAAATTACAAAACAATAAATATTTCAGATTTGACACGATCCGCGTTGTCACAAGTAAGCTGTTAGGTAACTGCAAAGGTACAACTGTAAAACTTCACATGAAATCTGTAATTATCTAAGTAAATGAAAGGATTATCGTGGTCTTTCGTTGGGTTACTGATTCAAACAGCAGCATTTACCTAGGTAAGTGAATGATCTTTTCATGTGTTCTTTTTGGCACTATTGGTCTTTTCTTTTTTTATTTCCTTCCGCACAATATAAACAATTTTAGAGATTATTATGAATTGATTCCCAATATAAACAATTTTACAGAATAAAATAAATTGTTTCCCGCTGTTTAACTCGTGTTTTTGTATTACACGTGTAGAAAACAGCGTGATGTTATCCCCACCACGGTTCAAGCCTTGTCGTGGCGTTGGGGCTCAGTAGCCTAGGGTGAACCCAGCACCTTGGGCGAAGCTAATTGAGCCAAGGGGGCTCTTTGTACCCCTCTTATAAGAAGAGGGGACAAAAGAGCAGGGGACAAGGGGTGAGGATGGGAACCTCATCCCATTGTACTGTTCCGACGTTGGGAGGGGTTGTTCTGTGGTGCGGGGCAACCCCTCTGTGAAGGTGGCGTCGGTCCCTTGCGGGACTGACTAGCCGCACATGCCCACCTGGGGAGACCCACTCCCCAGGCGGGATGCCTCAGAGCATTTTCCGGCGTAAAAGAAAAAAAAAAAGCGTGATGTTATAAGGATGATAATATGTTTTTAATAACGAGCTATCTACTTCCAAAATTACTTTTCGAAACAGATTTAGCTTCTTCAGAAGTACAGAAATATTATTTAGAAGATTTGTATTTTTGAGTAAACCGATATGGACCTATATAGGTCAGTTATAACCTGAAGGGTTTGTTAGTTTAAACACGTTCATCTCCGGAATTAGTCAGATTTAGGAAATACTTTAGCTCTTAGCTCAATAATTGAGGAAGATTTTTAGGTAAGTTTTAAGGTTTCCGTATTTCAAAATAACAAAACGGAACCTTATAATGGAGCACTCCGTTGTCCGTCTGTCTATTCGCTGTCTTGCTTGTTTCTCCCGTGAAACAGCTTTGCTGTGTTTCGGAGAGAAGGGCAAGACAGGCAGTGTAATTACTGGCACCGAGACTTAACATCTTATGTCTCAGGATAGGCAACACATAAATGAGTTGCCCGGGCTCGTTCCAGGTAAACTGGTTTATGTTCATGGGCGACGTAGACCACTTACCATCAGGTGGCACGTTAGCCAGTTTGCCTATCCAAGTCACATAAAAAAAAAATCTGTTTGTCAAACCAAACCCTATAGGCTACCTTCATTGACATAGAATCATAAAATTTGGTAAGAAGCTAGATCTTACAAAATCCCCACTAAGGTTCAAGCCTTGTCGTAGCGGTGGGGCTCAGTAGCCTAATGTGTGCCCAGCATCTTGAAGGAAGCAAATTGAGCCGAGGGTGCTTCTCTTTGTACCCCTCTTATAAGAAGAGGGGACGAAAGAGCAGGGGGACAAGGGGCAAGGATGGGAACCTCACCCTATCGTACTGTCTTGACGTTGGGAGTTGTTCTATGGTGCGGGATGGCCCCTCTGTGGAAGGGGGTATCAGTCTCTTGAGGGACTGACTCTACTTAGGGCCCACCTTACCATCTTTCGGGCACAGCTAGTCCCACACACCCGCCTGGGGAGTCTCCTCCTCCCCCGCGGGATGCCTAAAAAAAAGGTCTCACAACATAAATAAAGGAAACAATTTAAAACCCGTTAATTTTTTACAATATTATTATTATATAAGCGCTTTTAGTAGTTTTTTTTTCGAAAGGGCTAGACTTTTCGGCCTGATGGCCTTTGAGCTCAATCGATACAGTAAGTGAGCAGATGGCACACTTAAGAAATATTCGATAAGGGGACGCTCCTTCAGCGCGCGATTCATCGCGCGTGCTGCTCGGGAGAGCAGGATTTGGACTAGTCAAATCCGATATCTCCGATATGTCCGGTCGACGAATCTTGTACGGTTGAATTCTACGGTCGAAACTATCATCATGAGGGCCGGCCCTCATCCCTCCCTCTGGTGAGGGAGGCGGGTCATGCGCGGTGCCCAAGCAATCTAGCAGTAGCGTAGTGCTAGCGCTGTTTGCGCGGTCTGGGTTTGTGTCTACTCGTATCGGATTCGAACCTAGGCTTCCGCGATCGATCCGGATCGATGTGGTTTCCATGTGTAGAGGTCGACGTCGCTTACGACCCCGAGGCCCAAGGGGTGTGCAGGTGTACCTAACACCGTGTGTTGTACTTCTGTGTATGTTGTGACGTTCGCGTCAGCTGAGGCCTGAGAGATTTCGTCAGCTGGATCTGTTGTGTGCTGGAGCTAAACCTATGTCTAATTGGAACTGAGCTATCTGGGGAATAGTTTGCCACGCTCACGATGAGCGGGTTTGGGTGGAGGAGTGCCTTTTCAAAGTGAAACTTTTAGTAGTTAAATCAATATAATATGATTATATAAAAGGATGAAAGTTGAAAATAGTACCTGCAGCTTTGACCACTGTATTCTGCCAATGCAGCGGCTAGCGTTCCTCCAGGCCAGCTTTGCCCCGAAGACTAGCTCTGTGGTGGTGAGCTGGTAGGTCCCGGACGTAGCTACCTCCTCCTGCACCGTCTTCCATCGAGCTTCATGAGCAGGAGTATTGGCACTATATGAAAACAGTTCTATTAATTTTTTGCGTTCTTATAATATTTTTTATTGGTAATGGGAACAGAGGGGCAGGGGGGGGAGCAAGGGGCGAGAATGGGAACCTCACCACATTGCACTGTCCCGACGTTGGGAGGGGTTATTCTGTGGTGCGGGACAGTCCTTCTGTGAAGGAGGCTGGTGGCGTTGATCCCTTTGGGGGACTGACTAGCTATTGAGGTGCCCAGCTGCTCAACAGATCTGGGACACCTCACCAAAGGCGGCATTGGTGGCATTCGCCGGGTTTTAGTGGATACAGCTGCGTCCACCTTACCATTTTTCGGGCGCAACGAGTCCCACATACTCATCTGGGGAGTCCCCTCTCCCCAGCGGGATGCCTCCGAGCATTTCCCGGCGTAAAAGAAAAAGAAAAAAAGGTGACTCAGGCGCTTATGCTACGCTCCCATCTGCATGGGTACCACCATCCAATAAGCAGTTATTTGTTCCGATAAACATCTTTACTGTGCGTATGGATATTATGTGTAGAAATAAATCTATATGAATATTAAGTGTCTGATACCTAATGCTGAGAAATAGATAGTGTAGCAGATAATAGTTATTACAAATACAAAGATCAGTAAGGTTTTTTTAGTTTTAGTATGATATAACTATCAGACCTGAACGAGCCTTGAAAGCAAGTTTTCAACGTTGCTTAGGTTATCTATTTTAACCAGGATAATTATAGTATTTTTTATTGATATATAGATGGCGGCCTGTTGCAATAACCTACTTCAATAAAAAATCTGTGTTGGATGTGTTACTTGGACCTGGCGTTGCCTACGTGCTAAGGGTATGCAACGCATAAAGCGCATCCCAAAATGAATATAAGTCAGTATTCTAAGGCTGTTTATAGATCATGAAAAACTTACCGTCGAATGGAAGCGAAGTATTGTCCCAGAAAATCCTTCGCGTCGTTTAACACCTCCTCGGGGCTCCGGGGCACGTCTCCGCGCCCGGGGATGGCCATCAGGCTGCCCAGACAGGCCTTCTCGTTGCATAGCGTTGGCTGGAGACAAACAAAATACTTAATAAAACTAGAAATCAGACCAACAAGTGTTTCGAACAGGAATAATGTAACTAATTCGTTCTGATATTACAAATGCTACAGTACATCTGTGGGTGTGTCTTTTATGTCAAAATAATAGACATAATGGTTTTTTTTCTTTAACGCCGGGAAATGCCCTGAGGCATCCCGCGGGGGAGTGGGTCTCCCCAGGCGGGTATGTGGGCCTCGCTTCACCCGAAAGCTCAGCGCAGCTCTACGACGGCTAGTCACTCAGGGGACCGACGCCGCCTCAATAGAGGGGTTGCCCCGCACCACAGAACAACCCCCCTCAACGTCGAGATACTACAATGGGGTAAGGTTCCCGTCCTCACCCCTTAGCCCTTGCTCTTTTGTCCCCTCTTCTTATAAGAAGGCTACAAAGAGCCCTCTCGGCTCAATTCGCGTCGCCCAAGGTGCTGGGCTCACCCTAGCCTACTGAGCTCCACCGCCACGACAACGCCTGAACCATGGTGGGGACACAATGCTATCCTAAGAAAGGACGTCTTTCTTTTTTATCTTATTATTTATTATCATTATTTATACGGATGTTAACGACTGAATACGAAAGATATCGACGATGAATTCGAAGGAAATAGTCGATAGCACTGAAATAAATTATAGAGAATCGATGGCGGAGGAATCGCGTAGGTCAGAATCAAACTCGGAACCCATTGTTATGACATTGTGAAGAATCACATGTAAGCCCTTACAAACTTGTTTAATTTTCATTAAACATTGATTACAAATAGCTTGCATCAAAAAATACAAATAAATCATCATATTATTTTGATTACATCATAATACACATTCCATACTTGCATACATGTCAAACAATGTCACCCCAACTTGATTATGACATTTTAAATGAATGCTAAGTTAGCACTGAAGTCCAAGTTTAAGAAATTCAAACCGTCTCCAAGTATAATTAACAAAATGAGCATTCCACTAGATTCTACAACAATGGAGCTTAATTCGAGTTCGCGTTTAAATTTTTAATGAAAACTGAGTATGAACAGAAACTTACGGTTAAACCTTTAAGCAATTGCAATGGCGTAATATAAAGTAAGTTATACAACCTGGAGAACTTACAAATGCGAGAAAATGAGTTCTTGTATCTCGATCTGGAGACGAATTGGATAAAGACTGATTTGAATCTTATTTACGTGGTATCGATTTTACTGTTAATTAAGTTACCTGATAGACGTTGCGTTGAAAGAAATTATAATAATTCACTGTGCTTAAGGACTTCTATTTTCTATTTAGCGGTATTTATTAGTACATTAGAATAAAAATCCAATATAAAAACTTCGACTAATAAGAAACGGAATTGTGCAAGTTGGATTCCAAAAAGATATTGTATGGGAGACCCTTAAATTCTTTCTTTTTTCCCTTAAATTTTAACGTTATTTTACACTAGCTATTGCCTGCTGCTTCGCCCGCATTACTCAACTCCTATAAGTCGCAGCGTGATGTTATATAGCCTATAGCCTTACTCGATAAATGGGCTATCTAACACTGAAAGAATTATTCAAATCGGACCAGTAGTTCCTGAGATTAGCGCGTTCAAACAAACAAACAAACTCTTCAGCTTTATAATATTAGTATAGATGACCGACTCATAGCGAAGTGTGTGTTTGCACCTTTTGAAGATGAAACAACACAGTATAATGTTTGATAATTTGTGTTTTAGATCTTTAAGTAAATAAAATTATATGTCGGAAACATAATAACAAATTTAATATGTAGGTACTACACCTACATATTAAATAAAAATTTAAAGTATTTAGAGATTAAACTTATTGTTTTAAGTTATTAAAATTGTTACAAAGACCACAATTTAAACACACAATAGGTGCAATGGAAGCTCTTTGTTCAAAAAATAAAAAGAAGCCACTTAATTTGTATTTTGCGGAAAATGTGTTTATTTTAATGTAGGTATATTGTATTTCTAAGGGTCTTCGGGGGGAATTCAAGCTATAATATTGATTATGATTCATTTCAACAATTTACTACAAGAAAAAAAAACGTCATCAGATATTAAACGTTTTTTAGAGATCAAATTAATATATTTACTTCTTTAACGCCGGGAAATGCTCTGAGGCATCCCGCTAGGGAGTGGGTCTCCCCAGGCGGGTATGTGGGACTCGTTGCGCACAAAAGCTGGTAAGTGGACGCAGCTCTACCCACTAAAACCCGTCGAGTGCCACCAATGCCACCTTTGGCGAGGTGCCCCGGATCTAATGAGTAAGCAGGGCACCTCGACGGCTAGTCAGCACCTCAGGGGACCGACGCGACCTCCACAGAGGGGTTGTCCCACGCCAAGGTGCTGGGCAAACTTTAGGCTCCTGAGCCCCACCGCCACGTCAAGGCCTGAACCATGGTGGGGATCTTGGGATGGGGATTAATATATGTTAATGTATACCAATCGCTATGTTATGGGCATTAAATAATGGTACATGATTAAAAATAGTAAGTAGCTACTAAAGTAATTGCCTATAATGAAATTTTTTATTTAGATGGCGCTGTCGTATGTTGCCGGAGAACATCAGCTCAATATACTAATAATCAAGATAGCACATACGCGATTTACAGTACAATTTACTGTGTTGCCTGGGCTAGATTTAGGTTTATTTGTTTATTTGTAAACCTAAATCTAGCCCAGGCAGGCTAGATTTAGGTTTATTTGTTGATGTTCATGGGTGACGCTGATCACTTACCATCAGGTGGCCAATTAACATAAAACAACTTGGGATACTCCTCATAATCAAGATCTCTACTTGACTCAAGTGAGTAACTTAAATCAAGTACTAAGCAATAATTGCATGTGACAGCGCTTGAGGAAATTATTCATAGACCGACATACTGGTGATTGTTAAATCTTACTTCTACCAAGTATCAACTTTACAGAGTTTAGGGAAGTTTGTTTCACCTTTATACAATATACATTGATGCGTTATCATATTGCTTTACAATTTATGTATTTTCTGTTATCGCTTTCCAATATTGAACAAAATAAAATAGGTACTAGCGGGCTCCATGCCCGCAGCGTCGCCCGCATTAACTTAGATAAAATTTACATCGTATCGGATTGATGATGATTATTTTTGTAAGCAATATCACTTAGTGTTAACGTAGTATTCCAATGATGAATGACTTTTTTAAATCGGTCAAGTAGTTTTTGAGTTAAATCGTAACAATGTACAAACCAAATATAAATAACCAAAACCGTCGTCAATCACCGGTATCATATTTGTTGCTGTACCTACCTGTGTCTTTGCTGACACCGATTCCAATAGTAACAACAATGACGTGGTAAACGCAAAGATTGTAATTAGTAAAATAACAAGTTGATTATAAGTTCTAGGCACAAATATTAAGGAAACGCAATTATTTTATTACTTTTTAGTTTATTTTTTACTTTTTGAAGTCGTTTCAATTTTTGTTTTATTATATTTCTATAATCTATTTTGATTGGTAGCGGGATTCGAATCCGCATTATTGAACAGTAGTTTCCATTCATTACTACGTTACAATATAGTTATTTTAACATAAAAATATGTGTTGTTTGTTTCACTCAGAAATTGCTATTTTAATGTCCTGAACGCTATAGAACGATGATAATAAAATTATAGAATAACCCGTGGTATCGCTTGTGACGACTTCTGTACACTCGACTCAAAAATATTACCATAATATGATTTGCTTATTTATTATTATAAGTAGAACTAGTATATATACTAATATTAAATAGCTGAAGAATTTATTTCTACAAACACACTAGTCTTCGAAACTAGTTGAATTTAAAAAAAATTGCCACACGAAAGAATTTTAAAAGTTTTAGCTTAAAATTTACTCGTACAAGAATTTTTAACTACTGGCTGTTACCCGCAGCTTCACTCGCGTTAACTTACTCAACTTGATTACAGTTAGTCACAGCGTGATGTTGTATAGTCTATAGTTTTCCTCGATAAATGGGTTATCTAAAAATGAAAAAAACTTTCAAATTTAATCAGTAATTCCTGAGATTAGCGCGTTCAAACAAACAAACTCTTCACCTTTATAATATAAGTATAGATTGTTTACCAAATTGTAGTACGTGCCAGATAATACATGGGATACCTAAAATTAAATCATTACGAAGGTCTTTTATTAAGTCGGATCACGAGTTACTCGTCCCACAGTATGACTCGCACAATGACTATTTTTGAAGTCCTCAACTCACCCCAGGCGACGAACGGCTATTCTGTACTTCGTCATCTCGTACCATGGCATGAATCATCGAGAACCTCTTTTTAACTTAGGAAAGTAAACAAACCACTGTATTATAAACCCAGACAAGCGTGATTTTTACTCGCGCGCTAAGTGGTCTAGAAAACGTGATCTATACAGGTAAATAAAATTGGAGTGTCCGTTTGTAATAGTAAAAAAAATTAATATGGGACCAAATTGGAAACACCAGCTTTCAAACAAAAAAATAACCATCGAAATCCATTCACAAACGGCGGAGATATCGTGTCACATACATAAAAAAAAAACAAAAAAAAAAAAAAACATACAGACGAATTGAGAACCTCCTTTTTTTTTGAAGTCGGTTAATAACAGTTTTTACTTAATGCACAGGGATTTCGTGAAATCTCTGATATCCTCATTTCCCTGCGACATATACACGGTACATATACCTAAAAGTCGGACAAAGGAGTGATTCTGTAAGGGTATGTATTCTGATGGATGGACCCCTTTTTCTCGCGGGGGAGTGGGTCTCCCCACGCGGGTGTGTGGGACTCGCTGCGCCCGAAAGCTGGTAAGTGCCACCAATGCCGCTTGTGGTGAGGTGTCCCGGATCTAATAAACAAACAGGGCACCTCCACGGCTAGTCAATCCCGCAAGGGACCGACACCACCTCCACAGAGTACAATGGGGCGAGGTTGCCGTCCTCGCCCCTTGCCCCCTGCTCTTTGGTCCCCTCTTCTTATAGGAGGGGTACAAAGAGCCCCCTCGGCTCAATTAGCTTCGCTCAAGGTGCAGCGGCTTACCCTAGGCTTTTGAGCCCCACCGCCACGACAAGGTTTGAACCTTGGTGGGGCAAAGGGGTGATCCTATAAGGGTACCGTGTTGCCAATTTGATGGACGGAACCCTTAAAACAAACAAACATTGTCACAAACATGTCGTCACATATTTCTTTGTTGTCAGTACTAATTAACGTAAATAATTAACATTTTAGGGTTCCGTTGTTCCCCACCATGGTTCAGGCCTTGTCGTAGCGGTGGGGCCATGGTGGGGCTCAGTAGCCTAGGGTGAGCCGCTGTACCTTGGGCGAAGTGAATTGAGCCGAGGGGGCTCTTGGTACCCCTCTTTTAAGAAGAGGGGACAAAAGAGCAGCAAATAAAATACAGATATCAGGATGTAACTGAAAATTTTGCTCTTTCATATTTGTATAAATTGATAAAGTATACACAGGGGGGAAATAAACATATTGAAAGGCAACGTAATTCAATAAAAACTCTAGTACTCTTATTTATTCGTGCGGTGTTATTTTCTTGTATAACAAGCTAAATTTTTTTCTTACAATAAATCTATATAAATATAACAAAGCTGAACGGTTTGTCTGTTTGTTTAAACGCGCAAATCTACGGAACTACCAGTCGGAACTTAAAAAAAATTTTTGTCACTCCAATTATTCAAAATGGTTATTTACTGAAGAACGAAGTATTAATTTTTTTTTTCGGCGCAATCAAATCAAATCAAATCATTTCTTTTAATTCAAAATAGTGCTAATACAGTATCTTTTTGAACGTCAATTGAATCTACCACCGGTTCGAAAGTAAGCCCACTGAGAAGAACCGGCCAAACAAACTCAGTTGAACTAATCTTTTCAAATAATATAAATATCTTCTATAACAATTTTAACATCTTATCCTAAAATTCCCGGGAGGAACACCTTATTCCCAGGGTGTGGTATCTTCCATGATCGCGGAGATCACCTAGTAATTATATAACAAGCTAAAATCAAAAATATTTAAATAATCACAATAAGGGTCACTGGTCTCGTGAAAGCTTTTTTAGCTAAAGTTTGAAGCCGCAAAGATATTCCGAAAACTCACGGGTTCGAATCTTACCAATTGACATCAACAGGAACTTACTACTCGAACACAAGAATTTAATGTACGGCTCCACCGCGGCGCTCGCAGAGGCTACGCGTGTGTCAATGGCAAAAAAATTACAGTTGTTGCCGTGGAATCACATACGTTTTCTTGCAAAACGAAACTTGACAAACGTGCGTAGCCTCTACATGCGTCGCGGTGGAGCCGCGCCCTTAGGCGCATGGCAGGATCCAGGGACGCCCGAACCCCGCCTTCGTCCCATGCTTACCCTAATTAGAAGAAGCGCGGGACTAAGGCGGGCTTTGGACGTCGCTTGTGACGCGTCTAATTGTTGTGGTCGAACAGTAGATACCTAATATATTATGAGAGACAAACATACATAAACACTATGGCAATAATAAGCTAACATAATACGGATTCCTACACCAAGACTAAATAAAAATAATTAAAAATTGTTTTTATATTTTTTTAATCTTAAACTGCCTTTGGAATTCGAACCTGCGAATATCCATTGATGATGATGTCCTCCTTGTCGTATTCGACAACGGTGACCCCTGCTATGAGTTCCTTTGATGGAAACGAACGTGACTTGCGAATATCCATTACATAGATGGCGACTAACTAGAGTACTACAAATCAAGTTTTTTAAAACCGTAATCTTCAAACTATCTTTTTTTGTCATCAGGGGGCAAACAAGTAGTCGGAGCCTCACGCCGCCGACGCACATCAGCACAACCAGATGCCACGCAAATGCGAGACCCTCCTTTTCCCTATACCCCCACTGTGCCACCAGAAACTCACAAACCGCATGAAACGCGAGAGCACAGCTTCCATTTGACGCCGGTGTTATGTGAGCGAGAGGTACCACCTCGGTCGTGCCGGGCCAGTTCGGCTGCAATGCATCATGGCACTACCTCTTATCCTATTCATTAAATGAAAAAGCTTTTTGCCTATTTTCACAGAACAATAATATTCGTTATAAATAAAATACATTTTAATTACTTAATTGTGAACGACGTATAAAAGCTCGGAGGCTTAATTAACTTTTATTTTATAAATGCAATAACATTAACGTAGTATATAATGAGCATTATTGTACTAGTTTAAATTATTTTTACAAGTATCAAAAAGCACCCAGTTGTGTATAATTATAATCATTAACTTGATCGTGTTCATTATTTTTATATAAATATGAAACCTATACAATTATAATAAATGAGGTCTAACACTATGAGAATATATTTTATCCGGATCAGCACAACAGTTTTGACAACTCTATGAAACAAGTGAAAAGATAAAGATATAATGGGATCTTAATTCTAAAACCGTGAAAAAAAAATAGAGATTCAGGAAAAAAATGCTATTGTGCATTGAAAAGTTTCTGTCTAAATACTCCCTTTTATAACTATACATACACTTATGAGTTGCCCGGGCTCGTTCCAGGTAAACTGGTTTATGTTCATGGGCGACGTAGACCACTTACCATCAGGTGGCACGTTAGCCAGTTTGCCTATCCAAGTAAAATAAAAAAAAAAAAAAAAAAAAAAAAACTTAATAGAATTTAACTCCTGGCTGATTTTGGGATAGATTTGCCTTAAGTACCAGGTGATTAAGGAAAGAATATTTACATAACCATAAAGCAACATACCACTCTCGGACACGTCGTATCATAAAGTCGATCGTACGAACACACTCTCGACTCGTGATTCTTCAATAGCTTCGGCCTAGTCACTTTTCGCGGTTGTTTATCCAACTTAACATATTCTTTGGCCTCCATACTAAAATCTACACTATCACCATCTTCGATGACACCCAATTTATTTGTGATTGTATGAATCACGCCGGGCGCCATGTTTAGGAGTGTTACTAATTAAGAGTTACTAATTAGGAGAATAGTAGAGGCGCAACCATCGCACACTAGTCACAGCGAGGTGTTACTGAGTATATATAACTGTTTTATCTTTAGCAAACTATGTTTGTAAACGGTAACGCGTAATAAGTTGACACGTGCTTTGTGAAGTTTGATATTAGGCAAGTTTTAGGGTTTCATTCCCTAAAATGTCAACATAGGAGGGTTCCCTGTTGACATTTAGAAGAACAGAAAGAACCCCTTATAGGATTTTTATGTTATAAGGAAGCAAAGGAATAGCGGAGCCTTATGGTAACTACCGACGCTCATATATATATATCTCTCTAATTTTACCTCATTTTTTATCTGTTTATCGACAAAATATTTTTCGTCAAAGTGCCATTTCAATTAACAACATTTTCAGAATACGTTGTATGGATAGGTAAGAAAATCCTTACTAATATTATAAATGCGAAAGTAACTCTGTCTGTCTGTCTGTCTGTCTGTCTTTGTCTGTCTGTCTCTTCTTCACGCCTAAACCGCTGAACAGATTTGGATGAAATTTGGCACAAAGATAGCTTGAAACCTGAGAAAGGACATAGAATAGTTTTTATCCCGGAAATCCGACGGGAACGGGATTTATGCGGGTAAAACCCCGAGACAGACTATCTTCTAAACCACGGAACAGATTTGGGTGAAATTTAATATGAAGGTACTTCGAAACTTAACGTAGGACTTAAAATAAATCTTATCCTGAAAATCCAACGGGAATGGGAACAATGCGCGTAAGACCCCGGGACTGTCTATCTTCTAAACCACGGCACAGATTTATGTGAAATTTGATATGAAGATACTTTGGAACTTAACGTAGGATTTAAAATAGTCTTTATCCTAAAAATCCCACGGGAACGGGACCTATGTGGGTAAAACCCGGGACTGTCTATCTTCGAAACCACGGAACAGATTTGGGTGAGATTTGGTATGAAGATACTTTGGAACTTAACGTAGGACTTAAAATAGTTACTATCCTGAAAATCCTACGGGAACGGGAGTTGTGCAGCTAAAACGCCGGGACTGTTGTTAAACCACTAAACCGATTTGAGTGAAATTTGATATGGAGATAGTTTGAGACCCTAGGTTTTTTTTCCGTCTATTTGTTCCGGTTAATCTCTGAAACGGCTAAGCCGATTTTGACGAGGCTTTTACTGGCATATAGCTGACGTTATAGGGCGTAACTTTGGCCATAAAAATAATCATCATCAATCAGAACGACTGTAAATCTAAGTAAACGCGGGCGAAGCTGCGGGCAACAGCTAGTATAATATAATAACAAAATTAATATGAAACTGCAAAATTAACAATAATTATTATACAATGCGATAATTTATAATAGAATGTTGTCAGTTTATACAAATAATATTGTAAAAATGTTAAAAAATTAAAAGCTGTCTGAACTCTGACGCCATGACTAAATAAGAATAGACTCCGTAATATATTTTAATATATAATAATAAAAAGTTATTAGTTAGTATATAGTTTTAATATATAATTTTAAAAATAATAATAAAAATAACAAATTCCAGTTGATCTGTCGCCGGCGAAAATTTTTACGCAAACATAAAAAGAATTATCCCGTTCATAATCTAGGCCTGTGAATACTTTTGAGAAACTAAAATAGAAGCTATTTTCCAACATGGCTGCCTGTAGGAGATATTTTTAAGGTCCCTCGTAGGACTTATACACGTAAGCTTCAATCTTACAATATTTGTCACATTGCAGGTGGATATAATGACGCTGAAAAACCACGATTTCTGTTTTTTCTTTTAAACTTTATTTATTTTTATTATTTGTTTGTGTATCATATACAGAGTGGATTTTTGAGTAGGGTCAGTAAGGGCAGTAATGTTACAGGAAAACTTCCTAGGAGACCATCATGACTTTTTAAGATATTCAGAACTGCATTAACAGAAAATGTACGGCCAGCGAAAAAAATGCTAAAATCTACAATAAAACATTTTTATGTCTATCGATCCTACTTCGTATGAGGATCAAAAGACTCTTTCAAATTTCAAGCACTTAATCTATTATTATGGCTAAAAAAATGCAGCCCTAGAGACCGTTGGAACCTTTGGCACGGAACAAAAATATAAAAATATTTCTAGTTCCCGCGGCGAGTGAGATTGACATGTTAATCATAGACAAAATATTCCAAAATATTGCAATATCAAAAATTGAAGGGGCAAATCAATTTAGTATCGGCCAAGGAGTATATTAGAAAACTATTACGTTATTTCCGCAGAGACTGCAAACTATAGCTTGTATGGGTTTCTTAAGTCGCGAATTTCACTTATTATAATGAAAAATAGTCTTCCCGTCGGTCAAATCCGTGACAGGTTTTTGAATATCGAATGATCGATATATTTCGGCGATGATTTAAAATTTTGAAATAGTTAAACTTTTTCTTTTGACACAACACTGACAAACTAGTTATAATATCAATAGAAGAAGTGACGTCATTAATTTTAAATTAAAATGAGTTCGACCGGAACTACTTCTTTATGGGGCTGACCCATGTTTTGTATTCCCTGATACTAAGTCGTATCATCAACTGGGCACGGGTCTCCTCCTCGATATTAGGCTAGTTCGGCCATAGTTCACTGATGCGCTGTGCTATTGCGGGGTGGTGACACACACCTTCAAATATTTTTAATCTCATCAGACTCACAATTTTTTTTCACCGGTAAGTAAGCGATGATCTCATGTTCATCTGAACGGAGAAATTTAGGAAACCCATTTCAGGGCACTCGGTCAGGTCGAACCCGGTCTCCCCACCAGGTTTCACAATTTATAGAGACGTTGACGTAGTCAACATAAAAAAAAACACCACATATCAGAATCACCAGTCATTAAGCTAATACATTTATTGATTTAGACATCTCATGATTCTATCTTGTGCATGTATTGTGTCATCAAATAGTTCCACTGTCATGAGCTTCTGTTATCAGATTCTTGTGACCAAGTCATGTGCCAATGTTTACATACACCCATGTGATGTTTGTTTGAATATTTTTTCTAATCCCATGCTAAAAACCTCTGCCTTTTCTTCGATTGCCAACCGTAAAAGTAGGTAGGACGCTACCTACTCATCTTTGTCCTGTAAGTCCATCATAATTGTCAGCTTTTCTTCATTTACTGCTCGACAAAGGCCTGTTTCAATGAACACCAAAACGGCCACACGCATGCAACCAGGACCAGTCACAGAGATCATCGCCCCATCTATTTGAGAGTCGACCCACCCTCCACTAGGGGAGGCCTCATCGGCGGCCTCCTTCTGTGACATTACTGCCTCGCAGAAGGAGACCATCGCCGTCCAGAACTTGTCGTCACCGACCATCGCGGTGATGACGCTCGGCAGAGACAAGTCCCTTCCGATGACTAATGTCAGACTGTGACGCAGCGCCGCCCATCTCGAGCATTCTTCGAGTGTGTGCTGTGCCGAGTCCACCGCCGCGCCACAATCGTGACTCACTGTCTCCCTGCAGACCGTCCGGTACAAGTACTCACCAAAGCAACCATGCTCGGTGAGCAACTGTGTAGGTTTTAATGCTGGTATAACGGCGGGAGTCCCACATATCCTCAGGGCGACCCATCCCCGGGTGAATGCGAAAAGCCTTTCCGCTGCGCCAAAACAAATGGTTCGATTGAACTTAAGCTAGATGGAATGTCAATCTCTGTACGAAAGCTGTCTTAGGGAAGCCGATGATCGGCCATTTTAGATCAGCAAAATTCAAACCATTAAACGTGATTATAATATGTGCGTAGCAGTAGATCTAAATTGACTTTTTTTTCTTTTACGCCGAGAAACGCTCTGAGGTATCCCGTGGGGGAATGGGTCTCTCCAGGCGGGTATGTGGGACTCGCTACGCCCGAAAGGTGGTAAGGTGGACGCCGCTCTACCCACTAAGCCCGGCGAGTGCCACCAATGCCGCCTTTGGTGAGGTCCCCGGATCTGCTGAGCAAACAGAGCACCTCGACGGCTAGTCAGTCCCTCAAGGGACTGACGCCATCTCCACAGAAAGGCTGTGGAAGTGGCGTCCACAACAATGCCTGAACCATGATGGTCAGATTAAAATTGACTGTGGTAGCCAAATTTAATCAAAATCCGATCCGATTTAAGCGTGAAAAATTAACACATACGTACGAAATATGTACAATGAAAAAGAATGGATAAACTTTTCGGATATACTTGATAGCAATATTTCATGTCGGAAGTTTACAACAACGCCCATTTTCATAAATGCCAATAGGAAATTAATTACAAATCCGACACCGGGAGATCAAAAAACAACAAACCGTGTTGAACTCATTAACCAGTTCTGAACTAGGGACCGTACATATTGTTTTTATATCGATTCTAGGTTTCAATTCTTCATTATCGATTCAAAATCTTGCCTATCAAGTCTTTTAAAAAATGTTATTGACTATTAAAAATGATTAGTCGAGAAAAACATATTGTTTTTAATTAATAATTTCAACTTATATCTTATGGTAATCATAATCTTGCTTTCTTTTTAGGGTTCCGTAGCCAAATGGCAAAAACGGAACCCTTATAGATTCATCATGTCTGTCTGTCTGTCCGTCCGTATGTCACAGCCACTTTTTTCCGAAGCTATAAGAACTGTTGAAACTTGGTAAATAGATGTATTCCGTGAACCGCATTAGGATTTTACACAAAAGTAGAAAAACAACAATAAATTTTGGGGGTCCCCAAACTTAGAACTGAAACTAATTTATTTCATCAAACCCCGCATGGGTTTGTGGGGCATCTATGGATATATCTTCAAAAATGATATAATTAAGGTTTCTAATACATTTTTTTTCTAAACTGAATAGTTTGCGCGAGAGACACTTCCAAAGTGGTAAAATGTGTGCTCCCGCCCCCTGTAACTTCTAAAATAAGAGAGTTATAAAACTAAAACAAATATATGATGTACATTACCATGCAAACTTCCACCGAAAATTGGTTTTACCTTTTATGCAATCAACTCAAATATATAAAAAAACATTTAATTCCATAAACATAAACCTTAATTTTTGTTAAAGTGTCTAATGTTGTATATTATGTAATGGTACGGAACCCTCCGTGCGCGAGTCCGACTAGCACTTGGCCGGTTTTTTCGTAAACGCTTTGTTATAAAAATCTCCAAAAGTAACTATAATGACGTGGTAAACGCAAAGTTTGTACATTAGTAGAAGATTAAGTTGATTATAAGTTGTAAGCACAAAAATTAAAGAAACAGTTATTTTATTACTTTTTAGTTTAGTATTTTTGAAGTCGGTTTCAATTTTTGTAAAATGATTTTATTTCTTAATTTTTTGTGGTTCCAAAATTCGTCGTCTTGGCGTTCATTGAAGGAGGCCTATGTTAAGCAGTGGACGGATAAAGGACGATGATGATGATGATGATTACGATGACCGCGACATACTATGATGTGCTACCAAAGCATCCTATACAATTGTTACATCGACAAGTAATAAAATGAGCACATCAGCATATCGTCGAGGTAAAAGGAACCAACCAAATAGGCATTATTGGGAATAACTAAAAAGCGGCTTGTCAGATCTTAATATGTAAAATTAATATGGGACCAAATTGGAAGCACCATCTTTCAAACAAAAAAATAACCATCGAAATCCATTCACAAACGGCGGAGATATCGTGTCACATACATACACAAAAAAAAAAAAAAACATTGAAATTGAGAACCTCCTCTTTTTTTAAGTCGGTTAAAAAAGGGCAAATAAGAAGTACGAGTACGCGGACTTTTTCAATCAATCAATCTTTGTTATTTATTCTCCAATAAAGTAACTTGTCCGTCTTTTTGTAGGATTTTAATACTATATAATACGTCAAATTAAAACAAAAACAACAACGAACACAAATAATATAGGACATTATTCAGACTTCGTAACAATAGACCAATTTACTCTTGTAAATACGATATTAGAAAGTTTGCCAACAAATAAAACGATATTACGAATGATTAAATATCCTTTTCATCAAAAGCATACTATGTCAAAGTTGTATGTTCAAAATTGTATTTTTTTTTTTTTTTTTTTTTTTTCGGATGGATCTATGCTAATGGCCCGAAGGCCCTAATGCTTCAACGGATTGGTGTGAGCCCATTCGGCTCACTTTTGATTGGGGGGTTGCCCCCCGCCTACCGTGCAGTCTGCGACCACACGGCCTCCTGGCGTCGGTTGTGAAAATTGTATTACTGAATCTATTAATGTAATATAGATCAGGGTTTCCCAATCATTTTTTTATGGAGTCTCCCCGGATCACAAATAATATTTTCATGTTGATAGTTTGTGAAAAATTGAAGACAAAAATTAAGAACAATTAACTGAATAAAGGGGTTTGGTATTGTGCTTATATCTCAAAAACGGAAATATTCCAATCTGAAAAAAGATTCACAAAGAAGAAGAAAATTACTAAAAAAATAATTTTTTCCGAGGGTTGCGTTAAATAGATTTGCTGATAGGTTACCCTTTTGTCAGACTCTATCATACGCCGCACAACACTGATGCTATCTTCAATCGTCGCCGTAGAAGGCCGGCCGTCACGCAGATCATTGGTGAGAATAGTGCGACCAAGTTTAAACTCACTAAACTAGTTGTAAACAGTCGCCCTTGTCCCCCCTGCTCTTTTGTTTGTATTTCTTTTTTTCTACTTGAATATTATGCAGACAAGAGTTCTGCTAGGGAGCATCCTTTAAGCCTTGTCGTGGCGGTGGGGCCATTAGCTTAAGTTGAAGCCAGCACCTTACGCGAAGCAAATTGAACCGAGGTGGCGTCCGTCCTTTGAGGGACTGACTAGCCGTCGAGGTGCCCTGTTGCTCAACAGATCCGAGGCAACTCACCAAAGGCGGTATTGGTGGCACTCGCCGGGTTTTAGTGGGTAGTGCTGCGTCGTGCTGCTTTCGGGCGCAGCGAGTCCCACATACCCGCTTGGAGAGTACCCTCTCCCCTGCAGGATTCCTCAAAGCATTTCCCGGCGCAAAAAAGGTGAACTTATTTATGTTTATGGGCAACGCTGAGCTCAGCCCGTTTGCCTATCTAAGTAAAAAAACCGTACTCGATATTCCCAGTAATTTATTTCGCGATAAACCCTAGCCGTGAGCTACAATATTAACTTAGCGAAGTATCCTGACAAGCGCCCCGGGCGAAATCCTTCCGACTACGACATGTCGGACCCGTCTCAAAACTTTCTAAAGAGGTGAGCGGAGATAAGGAAAAATATCTGACGTTCCTCAACTATATGGATATTATACTCTATTATAGATATAGGTTTTAATCTAAATATGGGCAATTTAAAAGATAAAAAAGGTATATTTTTAACCTATAGACTTTAAAATTATTGGATATAAGGAATCTATTATATTTATCATAATCATCAGCCCCTAATATGCGTCCACTGCTGAAAATTGACCTCCCTCAATGAACGCTAAAACGATTGATCCCTTGTCACTCGTATTGAACACGGACCGGACACGAAGATAGTCTTTCCACCTGGTTAATGGCCGACCTACACGCGGCCTCCACTCTTGAACCTTATTGGCCCATCGACCATCCGCTCTTCTGGCTGTGTGACCATCCCACTGCCACTTCAAAAAGTCTATTATAATTAATAGTCCATCGTAATATCGTTTTTCATGCCTGTTATAACTCCTTCATAGGCAACGTTGACCATACACGTACCTCGTCTGTCAGTTTGCTTATCAAAGTTACGTTTAAAAAATCCTTGCTTTTTTATATATTAATAATATTGTTTCCTAGCTCAGCGAACCAGGTGATCTGCTGACCTCCATTAACACAAGATGGGGGTGAAGATAAATAAAACCGCCTCTGTGTACTGATAGTGATCTAAGCTGGTATATTATCTTGTCTTACAAAAAATCAAAATTGCCTTATAGTATCATTGGTAACCAAACGATAGCGCGATTCAGCAGAAGAACAACGCCATCTATCGAGCCATGAGAGAACCTTTTAACCATAATATTTTAAACTAAATAATAAAAGTATGATCTTGAACATACCGCCCACCAAGGACATTTAGTGACGGAATGTCCTTCTTTACATTTGTCCTTAAACTAAAAACAAACTAATATAAAAAATTGGTTTTTTTTTTGCATAGTAAAAATTTTGCACAGGTCTAACAAAATACAATTCATTAAAGGTTAAACTTACAACTGTTGTTCTTTACATTAAGACTGTAAATAAACGTTGTAAACATAGCGGTAACCTTAAACAAAACTTGAAACTAAAGTGAGTGGTCTTCAACAAAAACTATATAAACTAAAACCTTACAACTAAAACTAAAAATGTTTATATCGAATAACAAGTTGAGATGATAAAAAGCATGTAGTTAATTAAATACTATTTATCTGTGACCGGCAATATGCACAGTTTGTTAGTTGGCCTCTTGATAAGGCTTGACTTTACAACGCGAGTGACTCTATCATCCCCTGGATGTTTTTCAACTACCCGTCCTAGCATCCAACGACTGGGAGGAAGATCGTCCTCCTTAATTAGAACGACGTCTCCCACATTTGGTTCAGGAACAATGAGAGACCATTTATATCTGTTCATTAGATTCGAAAGATATTCATTGGACCATCGCTTCCAAAATGATTGCAGCATTCGCTGCACGAATTGCCACCTTGTTAGAGAACCTACTGAGATATTCTCGTAATTATAATCCGGAACAGAAACAAACGGTTCTCCGATTAAAAAATGTCCCGGAGTCAAAGGCATTGATTCTCCTGGATCATCTAAATGAATAACGCTAATAGGGCGTGAATTCAAGCAAGCCTCGACCTGAGTGAGGAATGTACTGAGCTCTTCGTATGTGAGAGTAGAGTCACCTAATACGCGTTTAATGTGGTATTTAGTGGATTTCACCCCCGCTTCCCATAGACCGCCAAAATTGGGTGCATGGGGGGGAATGAAGTGCCATTCAGTGCCATTTGCTTCTAAATTTTCTGCAATGGATGATTGCAAAGTTGAAATTTGCTGCAGTTCCCTAAACGCACCAACAAACGTGGTACCATTATCGCTCCACAATTTGGAACAGTGGCCTCGTCGAGACACAAATCGTCTAAAGGCAGCCAAGAATGCCTGTGTGGTCATGTCACTGACTACTTCGAGATGAAGAGCGCGTGTAGACATACACACAAACAAACATATGCAACCTTTGTACGATTTGTGTCCCCTACCTTTAGTGGTTCTGATATTTATGGGACCTGCGTAATCAACGCCACTGTGCAGGAATGGTCTTGCTGGAGTGCAGCGAATAGATGGAAGCGAACCCATCATTTGGTTCCGACTAGTTGCTATTTGTTTGGCACAAATGATGCACTTACGAACGTATTGCTTCACAAGTTCTCTAACACCAATGATCCAATAAGCGGTTCGCAAATAATTAATCATTAATTGTGGACCTCCATGTAGAGTCTTACTATGAGCGTCCGCAACTAAGAGTAGAGTAAAGTGAGACTTCTTGGGCAAAATTATGGGATGCTTCATTAGCTCATCCAGTGGAGCTTTATCTATTCGTCCCTGAACTCTCATGATGCTTTTATCATCAAGGTAAGGACATAAGGATTTGAGTGTACTATTTTTCAAAGGTAAGCCTGATTTATCATATAATTTTTTGTATTCTGTGGAAAACTCTTTCTTTTGTACTATCTTTATACAACATTCTAATGCTTCATGTATCTCTTTCCTTTGCAGGTAAAGTTTGCTTCTGGCTTCTCTGTTTAGGAATCGACGACAATACGCGACGACCCTTAATAATTTTGGTAATGAAGAAAATTTCTCAAGTAAGTCAAAATCATCTAATATAATAACTCCTACATGAGTCTTAATTGACTGTTCTAAATTGATTTCTAAATATTTTGGCCTGATATAACTAATTTCCTTTTCTTTCAGAAACTGTGGTCCTGAAAACCACGTTGTATTTTTGATGAACAAACTTGGTGACAACCCTCGCGAGGCAACATCCGCTGGGTTATCTTTAGTTGACACGTGGAACCACTGCGATGCCGTCATTGTGGTTAAGATTTCGGATGTCCTATTGGCGACAAAAGTTTTCCACTTACTGGGGTGGCTGTTGATCCAGGCTAACACCACAGTAGAGTCTGTCCACGCTTTAACCTGATCTTTGGGTACATCTAACACCTCTGCAGTTTCCATCAATAGTTGTGACAGAAGAACTGCCCCACATAACTCCAGCCGAGGAATGCTAACTTGCTTTATTGGTGCTACACGAGTCTTTGCAGCCAACAATGACACCTTGACCTCTCCTATGTCATTAGTTAATCGCATGTATACTACCGCGGAATATGCTACCCTCGACGCATCACAAAATCCATGGAGCTCTACATCGGTTTCTACGGTTTTTCCCAGCCAACGAGGTATATGAACTTCTGTAAGTAACGTCAGCTCTTCGCGGTAAGTACGCCATTCTTCAGTTAATTCCTTAGTAAGTGGTTCATCCCAACCGAGACCCTCAAGCCATAATTTTTGTATAAAGATTTTAGCTACAACAATTGTTGGCGCTAGCCAACCCATTGGGTCAAATAATCTAGCTATATCAGAGATTATAGTTCTTTTTGTTGCAGGTGTACTCTGAAGCGGCGGGAGATGGACGGTGTACTGGAAGGAGTCATCATTACGATCCCAGGTAAGTCCTAAGATCTTCATAGTACTGTCTGATTTCATTTCTAATTCCTTTTGATCTCTATCTTTAGCTCTATTTTCATTTTCTTCGTTGTTCTCTACTGTATGTTCTATTGTATTAATTTGATCTAACAACTCTTTATTGTTAGTGTTCCACTTTTGAAGCTCAAAACCTCCTTTGGCTAAAAGTTCTTTCATTTGCTTGTAGATTTCGATTCCGGTAGTGACGTCATCGCATCCGGTCATTAAATCGTCCATATAGTAGCACTTTAGCACTTTCTCACGTACGAGAGGATATTCTTCACCTTCGTCGTAAGCAATCTGATGAAGAGTTCTGACCGCCAGGTAAGGTGCCGACGCGGTTCCAAAGGTAACCGTTACGAGTTCATAGTCTTTGATCGGCTCATTAGGACTGTTCCGCCAGAGTATCCTTTGAAACATAGTATCCTCATCAGCTACTCTAATCTGACGATACATCTTGATTATATCCGCTACCAGTGAAATAGAGTGAGTTCTCCACCTCATAATTGTGTGCCTCAAATCCGCTTGTAATGTTGGTCCAACCATCAAAGTATCATTTAAAGATACTCCTTTATTGTTCTTTTGGGATGCATTGAACACAACTCGAACCTTAGTAGTGGTTTTGTCTTCTCTTACGACGGCGTGATGTGGTAAGTACACGGCTATTTTCTTTTTGTTGTCATCTTCTTTTACAGGTCGCAGGTGCCCTAAACGTAAGTATTCTTTTATTATATCAGAGTATTTTTCCTTTAGCTCAGTGTTCTTTGCCAACCTTTTCTGTAATGAGTTTAATCTGTTTTCAGCTATAGCGCGAGAATCACCTGCTGTGCACTGCGGATCCTGAAGTCGAAATGGTAACCGGACTTCATACCTACCGTCTGCTCTTCTTTTAGTTGTGGCCTTGTAAAAGTCTTCACATTTTTGTTCTTCTAGTGAAAGAACCTTTTTTGTACTAGTTTGATCTTCGATTTCCCAAAACTGTTTAAGCAGTTGATCTAAATTGATCTGAGCGTGAGCTACACTAACGCATGGTTGTGTGTAACTTGAACTATCATTAATTGGCCTGTTTACTACACCAGACAGAATCCATCCTAAGGTGCTGTTCTGAGCAATTAAAGTAGTAGTTGGACTTTTGATTATGCCTGCCTTTATTATGCAACCATAAACATCTGCACCTAGTAAAATATCAATTTTACTAGGCTGATTGAACTGTGGGTCGGCCAATTGTAAGCTGGTGATATCGAGCCAATTAAAAGCATTTTTATTTAATTCCTGATCCGGTAAATATGAAGTAATTTTAGTAATGACGTAAGCGTTGAAATTTAATTTAAAACTTGAATCTACCCTGGACTGAATAGTTATATTGACCATATATTTTGCTACAGTTGACTTCTGACCTAAGCCTGACACCATTCCATGTATGGGAATTTTCTTAAGCCTCAAAAACTGCACTGTGCTCTCGGTCACAAAGCAAGCCTGTGAACCTTGGTCCAACAAAGCTCTTACTACTTGATAATTATTCGTCCTGGACGCAGCTTTTACTAGAGCCGTGGCTAGTAAAACCTGTCCAGGAACAGGAACTGTGTTGGTGGATATGCAAGAGACTACTGGAACAGAACTAGTCGAGGGACTAGCTTCAACGACAGTAGGTTTGGATGCAGTATCACCTTTATTGGTGCCGTCCAGATTTGGGTGCAGCAAAGAATGATGGCGCTTATGGCAAAGCTTACAAGTTGTTGGCTTCTTACAGTTTATTACCATGTGGTTACCTCCTAAACAATTAAAACAAATGTTGTGTTTCGCTACAAAATTGCGTCTTTCCTCCAAGGGTTCCTTTGCAAATCTTTTACAAAAGCAAAGCTTATGCGACTCATTACAATACTCACAACGTATGCTGCTTGAACTCACTACCATTGACTTAGCAACATGAGGATGATTGGTCTGATTTTGTTGAATATTTCTCTTTGGTTCTATAAATTCAAGAGCGCGGAATCGGTTCTCTAAAAACGTAGCAAATTCGTCATAAGTAGGCAATTCATTGGAATCGTGATTACTAAGGCTTAGTTCCCATTGTTTCCGCGTTTCCGAATCAAGCTTAAAAGTAACTATATGGATGATAATGACATCCCAAGTTGTCACATCTACTTTAAGATTCTTCAAACCGTTAAGACAGTCATTTGTTGTATCTAGCAACTCCTTTAAAGCAATCGCTGACTCAACATGCATACGTTTCAACCCGAACAGACGTTTCAAAATGCAGTTAACTAAATACTTTTTATTGCTGTATCTTTTCTCTAATTGTGCCCAACACTGACTGTAATTTGCTTCGGAAACCGGTGTTTGTCTAACAAGCTGTTCAGCTTCACCGCTAAGATGACTCTTTAAGTAGTGCATTTTTTGAACGTTGTCCAAATTATTGTTATTATGCACGAGTGATATAAATAAGTCTCGAAAAGTTGTCCACTCAGAGTATTTGCCACTAAAATTTGGAATAGATATTTTTGGTAATTTTACAAAAGAGTTTGTACTTGATTTATTTGAGTTACTAGAATTACCAGGTTCAGGAATAGATGCCTTAGGAACATCATATTTAGCAAGCATGGACTTAATCAAACATGTGTATGAAATATATGTGTCTTCTGTACTGTCATATAATTCCGATAACATTTTATTCCCTTGTGTTTCATATTGTTCATGCAGTTTAGTGTAATTAGTTACAAATAAATTCCAATCCCGTTCTAATAACTCTCTTCTAGTTTGAACATAATCAAAAGACAATCTATCTTTAGGCGACTTTTTAAAATTATTCAAGCCTCTTTGAATAACATTTTGAAGTTCCTTTAAAAGATTAACTAGGCCTTCCATTTTATCGACTAAAATACAAACATTAATAATACCTAACAATAAAATACATAAAATTTACAAAAATTTTACAAGTGTTTCAACTTAAATTACTGGGACGGAAATCGGGCATAGACTCCCCGTTCCCTCGTTTTTTATAAAACTATTCTAAGTCTAACATGCACAAATTACTCTAAGATAAAATTAAGTTAAAATAAAACTAAGTCCTTTCTTTCGAGATCACAGACCGATAATATATTCTAAGTCCGAAATTTCTTTGGAATAGAGTTGAAAATTGCTTGGAACTTCACTTGAAATATAACAATGAAAAGAGTACTCACATTTGCACTTCACTTATAAAATATACGATGATGATTCTTGGTTGAACTGATGAAGTCACTAGCACAAGCTACTAGTGGCGCCCTCTATACTGCAAATGTTGTCCTCACTCGAAGTGTCGGAATTGCCCTTGCTGTCACTTCAAGTGTTGCCAGTTGTTCTGAGCGCTGTCAACTTGCGCTCCTCCAGATAGCTCGACTTCCTTATCTGCTGATGACCTGCAAGGAGCCCGTACATTTGCCGCAGCGAACCACTGCGAGTACGGGGGGAGTGGACCCAACGGAGCCACTTGTTCTCAAAAAATATCCGGTACGTACGGACCAATGTTTCCTAGCTCAGCGAACCAGGTGATCTGCTGACCTCCATTAACACAAGATGGGGGTGAAGATAAATAAAACCGCCTCTGTGTACTGATAGTGATCTAAGCTGGTATATTATCTTGTCTTACAAAAAATCAAAATTGGCTTATAGTATCATTGGTAACCAAACGATAGCGCGATTCAGCAGAAGAACAACGCCATCTATCGAGCCATGAGAGAACCTTTTAACCATAATATTTTAAACTAAATAATAAAAGTATGATCTTGAACAATATCTATGGACGCTTTTACACCACGTCAATCTGGTTCCGTGGTAAGTTCTCGAAGAAATTGTTATACACATATTTAATACACATTCATGACCCAGGAACACAGAAAATATTTTTGTTCCCTGGCGGGAACCCGCAACCTCCGGCTTAAGCGCCACGCGCTAACCATTGAGCCACAGAGGTCGTCAATTTTTTTAAGCTTAATGACTATTGACATCTTCATACGAAATATACGTTTGCCAGGAATGAACCTGCGAGATTCTGCATGTACCTATAGTAAATCACTTTCGTATACCCAATCATCATCATCATCAGCCTTTTTTCGTCCTCTGTCTTGCAAAGAACGCCAAGACGGCCGTAGTACCGGGGATGCATCCCCGCATCAATCCATGACTACCCCATTTAGTTTGAGCAATGTTTATAGCTCGTAAGATTCGTTTTGCCAGCGGAACCCTAAACTATCATGCCAAATGATAACTTATGATTTGGATGCGAGGCTTCAATTATAATAAAAATAAATGACCTCGTAAAATACTATTTCCATCATGTAGAAAACGCTGTAATACGCATTCTATCTTTTTTCATTGTCCCAATGTTATCGTTCAGCGTAAAAATGACTGTTATATTTCGTAATTTCTATTTCGTTTATGTAAATATTGCCTAATTTCGTTTATATAAATATATATGGCGGTAGCCTGGGGGTTCTTAGCACCTCCTGTCCCACCGTAACCTAAGCTGCTACCGTAGCCAGGAATAATAGCAGAGATCGTCATTCGTCTTTTGACGATCTTGGTGCAGTGGCCGGTCCTTTTTTTTTCTTTAACGCCGGGAAATGTTCTGAGGCATCCCGTGGGGGAGTGGGTCTCCCCACGCGGGTATATGGGACTCGCTGCACCCGAAATCTGGTAAGTTAATGTAGCTCTACCCACTAAAATCCGGCGAGTGCCACCAATGCCGCCTTTGGTGAGGTGCCCCGGATCTAGTAAACAAACAGGGCACCGCGATGGCAAGTCTGTTCCCCAAAGGACCGACGCCACTTCCACAGAGGGGTTGTCCCGCACCACAGAACAACCCCTCGCAACGTCGGGACAGTACAATGGGGTGAGGTTCCCGTCCTCGCTCCTTGCCCCCTGCTCTTTTGTCCCCTCTTCTTATAAGAAAGTGCCCCCTCGGCTCAATTAGCTTTGCCCAAGGTGCCGGGATCATCCCAGGCTACTGAGACCCACCGCCACGTCAAGGCCTGAACCATGATGGGATAGTGGCCGGCCCGTGTTGGATGCGAGTGGCCAGGGATCGGTCGTTTTGGCGTTAACTCACATTTACCCCAGCTGGCCGACAATTCTATATGCTCATATTTCGTCCTGATACAGACAACAGCGCCACCTATTAACATCAATTACTAATTTATACAAATAGAAATTGCTTTTTCTTTAAAATAACATACATGCGTAAAATAAACTTTTATCTTTTTTTATTTTAAAATGTAACTTAGAATATGTCTAAAATTTGATGCCCAATAATATATTGATTTTCAATCTATTTTAATTTTTTGTTATTCTTAAGAGATTATTATTAGACATGTTCGCATTATCAGCTTCGATTGACCGATTAATGGCAATTTAGGGCCAGAGATCAGAGATTAGGCACGTTTGGAGTGACGGAGAGTACTTACGATGACCCTTTCGTATTTAGTAAACCTTCATTTTATAGAAACCCAATTTATAATTAAATAGGAGTACGAAGTGTGTTTTTGATGGGACAATAAGGACGATACAAAGGATTAAAACTTGCATTTCCATGAGTATAGACATTACATACAATTTTAGCCTTTTTTATTTTGCATTGCGAAATGCTCTTAAGCATCCCGCGTGGGAATGGGGACTCCCCAAGCGAGTTTTTGGGAGTCGCTGCGCCCGAAAGATGGTAAAGCGGAAGGGTAAAACCCAGCCAGTGCCACCAATGCTGCCTTTGGTGAAGTGCCCCGGATCTGTTTAGCAACAAGGCACCTCGACGGCTAGTTAGTCTCCCAAGAGACCGACGCCACCTCCACACCATAGGGTGCGGGACAACCCCTCCTAAAATAGGGACAGTGCAATGAGTTGAGGTTTTCATCCTCGCTCCTTGTCCCCCCGGTTCTTTTCTCATCCCTTCTTATAGGAGGGGTAGAAAGAGCTCCCTCAGTTCAATTGGCTTCACCCAAGGTACTGGGTTCACCTTAAGCTATTGAGCCATACCGCCACGACAAGGCTTGAACCATGGGTAGGATACAATTATAGCCTGTTTAAAACGGGATATTTACAATAATATTCACATTTATTTTTACTTTGCGAAGCTATGTATGTCAGCAAATGAGACTCGTCTCGTGAGCAAAGCCTTAGTAGACTAAAATAAAATGGATGCTAAAAATCCTTAAAATCACATTTTTAATCTTTTTTATACTAACTTCCTCTCCTCCAAAGGTATTTAGACAGATCTTCCTGTGACCAATAAAACCTTAAAGAAGTACCATAACTTCAGTGCTGACAATGATTCTGAGATAGTTAATAGAATCAGGCGTTACCTTGCGGAAATCCATTATATAACATATTAAATTAATTATATTAATTAGCAATTATCCCGCGAAAAACGCAGTCTTTACAGCAAATGTGTGAGTGCACGCATATGCATGCATATAGCACCGCCCTCCTTTCCCACACTGCATATGCGTACATTCGCATGCACCACCACCCCACATGCACCACAACCACAGTAAAAGACCACCACCAAACAATCTACGTACGTTTCGCCCAGACTCTACGATTAGTAATCGTTAAGTGACTTGCAGGCCCAAACACCCGCCTTATATTAGCTGGTTCCCCCACTACCCCCACCGAATAACCGTATTATGGGAGAATTCGTTAAATGGGTTTGGTCATTCAACAATGCAATCGATTTATTATTTTTATGTTTTATTATTTCGAGTTGTTCCAACACACTTAGTCGAAATCCCTTGTCGCATTTATGTAAAACCTGGAACGTATGGCCGCTACTAAAGTTATGTCCTGTCTCTAGTAGATGTTTTGCGAAATGGGATTTTTGGGGCTGATCGTTCCTAAACGCTGAGATATGTTCTTTATATCTAGTTTCGAAATTGCGCCCAGTTTGCCCTTTGTACAAGCCGTTACACTGTGAGCATTTTAATTTGTAAACACCAGATAAATATTTGCAATCTATTTTGTCTTTGTTGTTACAAATCTTTCTTAGTGCCCCTTTAACTTTAGCCATGAATTGTTTTGTTGGATCAGACTGTACTTGAATGAAATCATCGCCACGGATAACGTTGTTCACTTTTTCAATGTCATCTACCCGTTTGATAACTACCACCGCATTGCCCTTGTCTGCTTTAGAAATGACGAGATCGTTATGCTTTATAGTTTGTTTCAATGACTTCAAAGCTATTATTTCTAGATTAAAAGAGAAAACAGAAGGTGTATTTTTGATATCATGGGCTACCATACTTTTCACCAAATGATCCTTTTTATTTATAATATAATATAAATCAAAAATACACCTTCTGTTTTCTCACGCTAATGGATACAGCTCACAGGTCATTAAGAATATAATTAATAAAACACAAAATAAACTTACAATGAAATATTTATATGCAGTACCGCCAAATAAAGAAGTCAATAATTATAAATCCAGCCTTACCTATATAGGACCGGTATCTGAACGGATAGCTAAGACGCTGAGAAATTATGATGTCCATGTTGCTTACAAGACTAATAATACACTAAGAAAGATTTGTAACAACAAAGACAAAATAGATTGCAAATATTTATCTGGTGTTTACAAATTAAAATGCTCACAGTGTAACGGCTTGTACGTAGGCCAAACTGGGCGCAATTTCGAAACTAGATATAAAGAACATATCTCAGCGTTTAGGAACGATCAGCCCCAAAAATCCCATTTCGCAAAACATCTACTAGAGACAGGACATAACGTTAGTAGCGGCCATACGTTCCAGGTTTTACATAAATGCGACAAGGGATTTCGACTAAGTGTGTTGGAACAACTCGAAATAATAAAACAAAAATAATAAATCGATTGCATTGTTGAATGACCAAACCGATTTAACGAATTCTCCCATAATACGGTTATTCGGTGGGGGTAGTGGGGGAACCAGCTAATATATAAGGCGGGTGTTTGGGCCTGCAAGTCACAACCGACGCCAGGAGGCCGTGTGGTCGCAGACTGCACGGTAGGCGGGGGGCAACCCCCCAATCAAAAGTGAGCCGAATGGGCTCACAACAATCCGTTGAAGCATTAGGGCCTTCGGGCCATTAGCATAGATCCATCCGAAAAAAAAAAAAAAAAAAAAAAAGCCTGCAAGTCACTTAACGATAACTAATCGTAGAGTCTACATCCTGAGGATGCCTCGGTGTCGGGGCGAAACGTACGTAGATTGTTTGGTGGTGGTCTTTTACTGTGGTTGTGGTGCATGTGGGGTGGTGGTGCATGCGAGTGTACGCATATGCAGTGTGGGAAAGGAGGGCGGTGCTATATGCATGCATATGCGTGCACTCACACATTTGCTGTAAAGACTGCGTTTTTCGCGGAATAATTGCTAATTAATATAATTAATTTAATATCTTAAATGATTCTGAGCTTTTTTTTCAATATAAAACCATAAAGTTCACAACTTTCATAAAACGTCACAACTGTTAACTTCAGACACACAGTAGGTTTGCTTACACAAACCCAGACCTCGCTAACAGCGGTAGCACTACGCTACCGCTACATTGCTTGGGCACCACGCATGACCCGCCTCCATCTCCAGAGGGAGGGATGAGGGCCGGCCCTCATAATGATAGGTTAAATTCAACCGTAAAATATTGGTCGACCGTATCGGATTTGACTAGTCCAAATCCTGCTCTCCCGAGCAGCGCGCGCGATAAACGCGCGATAGGGGCGTCACCCTTTTGAATATTTCTTAAGTGAGCCATCTGCTCACTTACTGTACCGATTGACTTAATAAAAATAGGTTTGTTTGAACTGGACTCGAAATCAATGAACATAGTTTTCTCGACTTGTAGGTTAAACATACACAAGCTTTTATTTAACCTTTTATCCAGAAGCTTAAGGAACCATCTTCTAATAGTGATGATGGAAGCCATTAATACATTAGTTTTTTTTTTTTTTCTTTCGGAAGGGCTAGACTTTTCGGCCTGATGGCCTTTAAGCTCAATCGGTACAGTAAGTGAGCAGATGGCTCACTTAAGAAATATTCGAAAGGGGGACGCCCCCCTCCGCGCCCCGCAGGGGGCGCGGTTCATCGCGCGCGCTGCTCGGGAGAGCATCATTTGGACTAGTCAAATCCGATACGGTCGACGAATCTTTTACGGTTGAATTTAACCTATCATCATGAGGGCCGGCCCTCATCCCTCCCTCTGGAGAGAGAGGCGGGTCATGCACGGTGCCCAAGCAATCTAGCGGTAGCGTAGTGCTAGCGCTGTTTGCGCGGTCTGGGGAATACATTAGTGTACCAAAAGCTAATAACCACGAACTAATCCTGTTATATTGTAATCACTGGTCTATTGATAATACGAACTAAGTGCATTCCTCCTTATAATTATCTCATATATCCGTCTACAAAGAGATTTGTCTTAGGCGTTATGTAACGTTCACCATCATTGTGCAAGCATTTAAATTCAGATACACCTGTGATCAACTGTGGGAGATACGTCACAACATCTGATAATATTATATCGAACTTTTCCTTTCACTTCACTCTTTTATGACCTAATTATCAATATCAGGCATTACAATATAATATTATTTGATTTGTACAAACCTTTCAGTTTGTACAAATAAAAGCTAAAAAACTATATTATGATGTAGATGTGAAATATCTACATCATAATATAATCTAGACTCATAAAAATCCATAACGAAAGATGAATAAAAGAACTAAAGAATATACCCGACATAATGTTTTCCATCGCGGCATTTAATTCGATTTTACTACCAAGGCGCGCCAATAGATATTTCATTTTAAAAGTTAGATAATCTGTTTATTCGTTTCTTCAACAATGGGAAGTAGATACAACATACAACTAAATATCAATATTGACGCAGAGCACGCGGTTCCTATCTAACCATGTAAACAAATCAGCAATCACTTAAACAACACGAATAACAACAAATGTTTGTATTACTGATGCCATGGCATTACATGCTGAGAGACTACGTGCCGTTAACGTGCTGCTTATTTGTTTTAAAGCCTTGACCTGCTATGAAACATCCTATGGACCAATATAATGTAAGACATAAATAGTGTCTACAATATTATCGATGCCTATCTGCATGGTTTCATCCTGCTTACTAGTTTGACAGCCTTATCCTGCTATGGAACGTGCTATGGACTATAGAATCATCATCGTCATCATCATCAGCCTCTATCCGTCCACTGCTGAACATAGGCTTCCCTCAATGGTCACCAAGACGACTGATCCCTTGCTACTCGCATCCAACATGGACCGGCTACCGCACGGAGATCGTCTTCCCACCTGGTTAATGGCTGACTAACACTTCGTCTACCTAAACGTGGCCTTCACTCTAGAACCTTATTGCCCCATCGGTCATCCGTTCTCCTGAGTGTGTTACCAGCCCACTGCCACTTCAACGAGCTTATTCTTTGCGTGATATCGGTAACCTTAGTTCTCTGGCGGATGTCTTCGTTTCGAATCCTATCTGTCAAAGAAACACCAAGCTTAGCACGGTCCATAGCACGTTGAGCTACGGCAAACTTAAGGACCAGTCGTAAATTTAGAGGCCACGTTTTAGCCCCGTAGGTCATTACAGGGAGAACGCATTGGTCGAAGACTTTCGTCTTCAAACTCTGCGGTATAGACGACGTGAGAATATGGCTAAGCTTCCTGAATGCTGCCCATCCCAATTGAATGCTCCCATCGGCTTCCCGTAGTTATTAATTAGTAAATTGTAATTGTTTGTAAATATTTATTATCAATATTTTTCTGTCCGCTGCTGGATATAGGCCTCTATCATAAACGCCAAGATTACCGATTCTCCACCATGAACATCTATTAGTATCAATCTAATACATTTTAATATGCAATTAGATTGGTTATAAAATTGTATGGTAAAGTAAATAATCTTTAGTTGTACATTTTGGATATATAACATGCGACTGATTTTAATTTCGTTTGTCATTCAGGTCGAGTCGCTTGTCCGATTACTTCCAACGACTGTGATATGTTTCTTATTGTTTATTCAATTAGCTTTCTCCTTCTTGAAGTAGATCTTTTCGTTTAAATTTTCTTTATTTGTTTCTTCAATATTAAGGGACTATACTTGTGTTTATTGGATTAATAATGAGAATAAATCATATTATTTCGTCTGTGAAATAGCTTTGCCGTTTTTTATTTTATAGAAGAGGAGGCAAACGGACAGTCGGTTCACATGATGGATGTATCAGGATAGGCAACACATGCATGAGTTTCCTGGGCTAGTTCCAGGTGAAATAGTTTATGTTTATGGGCGACGCTAACCACTTACCATCAGGTGGCTCGTCAGCTAGTTTGCCTATCATACGTGTCATGTTAATAGCCCATGATGAACTCTAGTAAAGATAAGATCATCGTCATCAACATCATCATCATCATCATTATCCGCCTTTATCCGTCCACTGTTGAACATAGGCCTCCTTCAATAAACGCCAAGACGGCCGATCCCTTACTCATAACAGATATTGACACTCAAATGTTTAATCTTTTTTTTCCTTTTCCTATGAAAAAAATATGGGAATCACTATGTAGAAAATAATACCATAATTTCTCAATTGAAATGTAAAGGAACAAACATAGACACGTTTTAGGTGATCCCAATGTACGTGGTGTTAACTGTTAATTCCCAATACCATTGCATTGCTCTAAAGGTTCCGGAGATTACTGAGGGCTTTACATCCAATTGGCCGGATAAACTATTGTACCCAGGATTCGTATCAATTTTTAGCAAGCGTATCTGTAATTTTCTTTACATCTCTCCTTTTGGTATATTTGGTTTTTCGTCTTCTGTATTGACATTTTTGCAAATAATTTGTCTTCATATGCTAAGAAATTCATGGAGGGAAAATCAAAATCTGCTGAATTATATATAAAATATATTGAAAAGGGTAATTAACTATACCAAATTTCTTGATACTTATCATATTGTCAACACGACAAAGTTTAAAGATGATTTTTTTTAATGTCACAAGGAGGCGACCGAGCAATCGGAGCCTTATGGTGACTAACGACGCCTATAGATATCCGCACAAACAAAAGTTATGCAAATGCGTTGCCCTCCTTTTCCCCCCAATGGGCTACTGGAAACTCACAAGCCACACGAAACGCGACAGCGTAGCTGTCACTTGACGTTATGTGAGCGAGAGGTACTACCCCGGTCGTGCCGGCCCAATTCGGCTACAAAGCAGCATGGCACTACCTCTTTAAAAGAAACCTTTAAACATAAAAAAACCAGAAACCTTTTTTTTCTATTATTATATGGGAATCAAAATCTTATAGCTGTTTGTTTTTCTCTAGCAAACATAATCGAAACAAAATCATCCATTGGACTTTGTAGCTTGTTGAAATCGTCAAAATCGCATGCCCCTCGGATCATTAGGATTTTGTAGTGAAAATCGCGGAAAATTTAAAATTCATCCGCAAACTAGACAAAATACAGATGTGACAATGTGGGGATGCCATGCGAGGACCTATATAAAAAACTTGCCGATGCCCGCTGCTACTTCGTCTGCGCAGGATTAGATTTTCGTCAATTCACACAATATCTTTATAAATTAAAGCGTTAATCTGATATACCGGTGGGAGGGAAGCGCTGTGCCGCGCTCCCGGCTGCATGGGTAGGTACCACCATTTTGCTTGTTTCACCCGTGAAACAGCTTTGCTGTGTTTCGGAGAGAAGGGCAAGACAGGCAGTGTAATTACTGGCACCGAGACTTGACATCTTATGTCTCAGGATAGGCAACAATAGGCAACTGCCTGGGGTCATTCCAGGTATACTGGTTTATGTTCATGGGCGACGTCGACCACTTACCATCAGGTGGCACGTTTGCCAGTTTGCCTATACATATTGTTGTATATATATATATATATATATATATATATATATATATATATATATATATATATATATATATATACTATATATATACAAGCTTCATTAAAATCCAGTCAGTACTTTTTGTGTGAAAGAGTAACAAACATCCACCAAACACAAATAACAACACACAAACTTTCGCGTTTAAAATATTAGTACGATGGGATGTTAACATTAAAATATTGTTGATGTCTCTATAAGATTGATTCTCGAGGGTAAAATACCGGGAAAGACCTGAAAGTTCGCTGAATGCACTAAACTAAAATACCCCCAAAATTAAAAATATGGCTTGGGATCGCAAGAAATGTTTACTGACCTCCAAATTTCAATATGAAGATGGTGATTATGATGATGAAAAGTAGACCAGAGAATGAGAGAGAGATGATGAAGAGAACTAGATCAAGACACCGCTGCATTGTACTTGAAATAAAACTTCAACTCAATAACAAAATACTGTAAAGCAAGCTTAAGAAATATCCCGCTTGAGTGCAGAGTAACTAATAAGTAGGTAGAAGTTTGTGACACGGCATATCACAAGTACCCCAGTTAAGAGTAAGTTGCGACGCTGTCTGATAAATATACTGTTTATCTTTTTATTTTTGCGATCTTTCGAACTAGTTTGGTGTATCCATAGTAATAATATCATCATCATCATCATCATCAGCCTCCACTTTGTAGTGACAGTACTTTGAATCCTAGAAAGAAATAACGAAAAAAATTTATCAGTAGGCTTTTTAGGCGCTTTATATATTTAAAGGGCAATATAGACGTTTCGGTTTTTCATCATCATCATCATCATCATCATCATCAGCCTCTATCCGTCCACTGCTGAACATAGGCCTCCCTCAATGAACGCCAAGATGGCCGATCCCTTGCCACTCGCATCCAACACGGACCGGCTACCGCACGGAGATCGTCTTCCCACCTGGTCAATGGCCGACCAACACTTCGTCTACCTAAACGTGGCCTCCACTCTAGAACCTTATTGCCCCATCGGCCATCCGTTCTTCTGAGTGTGTGACCAGCCCACTGCCACTTCAACGAGCTGATTCTTTGCGTGATATCGGTTACCTTAGTTCTCTGACGGATGTCTTCCTTCCGAATCCTATCTGTCAAAGAAACACCCAGCATAGCACGCTCCATAGCACGTTGAGCTACGGCAAACTTGCGGACCAGTCCTATATTTAGAGGCCACGCTTCAGCCCCGTAGGTCATCACGGGGAGAACGCATTGGTCGAAGACTTTCGTCTTCAAACTCTGCGGTATAGACGACGTGAGAATATGGCTAAGCTTCCTGAATGCTGCCCATCCCAATTGAATCCTCCTATCGGCTTCTCTCTCGAAGTTATGTCGACCTAGCTGCAAAGTGTGCCCAAGATAGACATACTCTTGCACGACTTCGAGAGTTATGCCATCAACGTTAACCGGCCTAGGGAGAACGTGTTCGTTGAACATGACTTTCTTCTTGTCCAAGTTCATCCTAAGACCCACACGTCGGGAAGATTCATTTAGACTGTGCAGCATCTCCTGCAAGCCCTCCAACGACTCGGCCAGAATAACGATATCGTCGGCGAAACGAAGGTGTGAGAGATACTCGCCGTTAATGTTTATGCCACATTTTGTCCAGTTTAAAGTCTTAAAGACGTCCTCCAAAGCATTAGTGAATAGTTTCGGGGAAATGACATCCCCCTGTCTCACTCCTCGATGCAATTGGATTGGTCTTGTTTGACCTCCCGGAACCAGAACGGACATAAAGGCGGCGTCGTATAATCCTCTCAACACTTCGACGTATCGCCAATCGACCTGACATCGCTGCAGAGCTTCCAAAACAGCCCAGGTTTCAACCGAGTCAAAAGCTTTCTCATAGTCCACAAAGGCAAGGCACAGTGGCTGGTTGTACATGGGTCTTCTGTACAACTTGCCTTATAGTGTGAATGTGGTCTATGGTGCTAAATCCTCTTCGAAACCCAGCCTGCTCCGGTGGCTGGAATCCATCGAGCTTTTTAGTGAGGCGGTTCGTCATGACTCTCGAGAACAGCTTGTATATATGACTTAGAAGTGATATCGGTCTATAATTTTTAAGAAGGGAGTTATCACCCTTCTTAAAAAACAAAACGATTTCACTTCCATGCCACTCCTTGGGGGAAATGCCCCGTTGAAGGACGAAATTAAAAATCTTTTGTAACTCTCTTAAAACAGGTTCGCCACCTGCCTTAAGGAGTTCAGTCGTAATTCCGTCCCTCCCCGGAGCCCTCCCCCCTTTAAGCTGCTTAAGAGCCAGACTAACCTCATCTAGGCTGATGTTCGGAAACTTGCCGGAGAGGTGTCGTGTTAGGCTAGCACGCGGATCGTTGTTTCGGGGATCAGGTTGAGGAGCATGGGACGCGTACAGTTTGCCATAGAAATCTTCGATCTCCGACAAGATACCAGGCTTAGAAGAAACGGTCGCGCCAGTAGCGGTCCTAATCTTCGACAGGTGGCTTCTCCCGAGCTTTTCCACAAAAACCTTCGACCCTCTATTCTGCTCAATTGCTTCGGTAATCCGTTGCGTATTTGAGCAGCGAAGGTCTCGGCGTATTAGTTTGCGGATCTGCTTCGAGAGAAGCTTTACATCTGTAGAAGTGGCGTCTGTGTGTGCTCTGCGTTCCCTCATAAGACCGAGCGTCTCATCCGAGAGTTTGGATTTCCTGCCAGTACGCTTTCTCCTAAAAAACCTTTCGCCCACGACCCGCATGCAGTCTACGACGGCACCCAGTGCCTCGTCAACTGCCATTGTGGTTTCCGATATGTTAAGGCTATCGAATCGGTTCTTTAATTCCAATTGGAATTTTTTGGAACCTACCACAGTTTGCCGGAAGTCAGGTCGGAGTGTAGCCTTTATTAGACGGTCTCGCTCTCGCTGAAAGCTTGCATTCATAGATCCTCTTACTAGTCGGTGATCACTTCCGGTTTTGAACCTGTTGATCACCGAGACATCCCTGAATGCATGCCTTCGGTCCGTCATAATAAAGTCTATCTCGTTTCTCGTCACAGTGTCGGGGCTTTGCCAGGTCCACTTCCTTTGGGGCTTCTTTTTAAAATATGAATTCATTAAAAAGAGCCCCTCTTTCTCGAGAAAGTTGACCAGCATTTGCCCCCTGTGGTTACGACTGCCGACATGACCATGTGGCCCTAAACACGATTCGATACCTGTTCGTACTCCTACTTTGGCATTGAAGTCCCCCATAACAACATTGAAGTGAGCCTTGAAGGTGTTGTGTAAGGCCCTGGAGACATCCTCGTAAGTTGCCTCTACTTCGTCGTCGGAGTGTGTCGAGGTTGGCGCATATACTTGTATCACCTTGAGGCTGTACCTCTTGGTGAGTTTGAGTACAAGATACGCAAACCTACTCGACACACTCGAGACTTCGACAATGTTGTTGACAAGGGACTTGTGGACGAGAAAACCCACGCCGCCTTGGGATGGAGTGTCGCCTTCCCTGAAGTAGAACAGATGACCCGAAGGCAGAGTTAAGGTGTCCTCTCCTTGTCTTCGGACTTCACATAACCCCAAAACGTGCCATCGGATACTTCCCAGTTCCACCTCCAGTTCAACCAGGTGGTCATCGAGTCTCATCGTTCGTCCGTTATACGTAGCCAGGTCAAGTTGGTGGTAGCGATCCGTAGCCCGGGGATTCTTAGCACCCCCTGTCCCACCGTAACCTAGGCTGCTACCGTAACCAGGAATAGTGGGACGGCCGGGAACTAGGGGCCTTCTCTTGTGCCTGTAATTCATGAGGGGATTCATGCTCATAATTGCCACGCTGAGCAGGCGGATTGGCAATCGCAGATGATGATGAATTCGCATCGTAATAATAATATAATAATAAATCTATAGACGCTTTTACACCACGTCAATACATATATTTAAGATTTTTATTATAGATAAAATAATACACACATATTTTTTGTTCCCTCACGGGATTCGAAACCGCAATCTCCGGCTTGAGCGCCAACACGCTTACCATTGAGCCACAGAGGTCGTCAATGATAACAATCATACCTATTTATTGGTTTTAAAATTTTCACACTGAACTTTTTTCGTACCGTAACGTTAAACGATTAATATACATATAATATAACAATAAAATAATATTTAGTATTAAGAGTAATAATAATATCAAATGAGGTTGGGTTCGCAATCGCAAGGAAAATTATTTTGAGTTTATATAATTAATAAGTTATTTTTAGTTGCATGGTATTAAAAATATTAAAAATAAAATCACATAAACATCCATGACTCTGAACACACAAGTATTAATCATACACGTCCGTACTTGCCGGGGTTCGAACATGAGACTTCTTAGGTCATACATACATTTTAGCAGCAAAAAACCACATAGAACTTAAACAAGTGCTAAACTTAAATGTACACTATTTTAAACTTAAATATACAACAAATTTTCCGATAGTTAAGCACGCGCTAAAGGTTAAACTTAGAAGCTACGTGATTTGAGCTTGAGTGATAAGTGTTTTTTAAATATAATTTGAATATTTATCGATGTTTTTAATATAAAAGTTTATTTTAAAGATGATATAAAAATCAAATCTTAATTTGTAAATTAAGATAACCTACACGTTAGTAGTGTCCCGTCAGACGTCTACCACAGATACACTCCTTATTGTGTTCAAAACTGTCTTCTCTCAAGTTGGACTGAGTTTCATACAGTATAAAACTTATTCCTTTGTATAAATTATGACGTAAGTCTTACCTGTATAATCATCATCATCATTTTCTCTACTTGGCAGCTTGGGATGCGCAATGCGGTGTGCCGCGCTGTGTGCAGGGAACTATCTAATTTCTTTATAGCTTTGCCGTACATAAAAAAAAAGACAAAAAGAGTAGGATAGGCCGAGTGATTACAGGAACGCAGACAAAATCTTACGTCTTAAGATAGGTAACCCATGAATGTGCTGTGTGTTCATAGGCGACGTTGACACATAAGCGCCTCGTCTGTCCATTTGACAATTCAAAAAAAATAAAAAAAATCGTAATCTTAATACGTTGTACAAACACTTTTATGTTTTTATATACTAGGTATTAGGTTTTATTTATGTATTAGCCTCTCAGAATGGATCCAAATCCGAACTCAAAAAACATCTACATCAATAAATTAATTATTCTTAAGTCTCAAAAGCAGGACCATTTTATTTCATTATTTATTTACTGTTTCGTTAACTTGTGAGAAATAAATTATTTATATGCGAGAATAAATATCAGCCATTTATATGCATTAAATAAATGGGTGCTTAATTGCAATGAAAAAAAATATATAAATAAATGACCAAAAATACTTTGCATAGTATTATTTAGTAAAATCATCTATCTATCTGCTCGTATTACTCATTTATCCTCTACACACACACCACAGCATCGCCCGCGTTATTTTTTTATAACTTACTAAGTTACTCTTTATAAATCAGCTATCTGACAGTGAAAATCCCATCAAAATCGACCCAGCCGCTTCAGAGATTAGCCGGAATGAAAAAATTTTTAAAATTGTTTTTAGCAATTACCATATTACTATACAAATACTTTCATTCATATTATATTAATAAGTCATTAATTTGAAATTGCAAACAGACACTTCAATTTTATTTTTATAGATCATCAGCCAGGATCTTCGGGTTCCCCACCATGGTTCAGGCCTTGTCGCGGCGGTGGGGCTCAGTAACCTAGGGTGGGCGGTGCACCTTGGGCGAAGCTAATTGGGCCGAGGGGGCTCTTTGTACCCCTCTTATAAGAAGAGGGGACAGAAGAGCAGGGGGCAAGGGGTGAGGATGGGAACCTCACCCCATTGTACTGTCCCGACGTTGGGAGAGGTTGTTCTGTGGTGCGGGACAACCCCTCTGTGGAGGTGGCGTCATTCCCTGGCGGGACTGAGTAGCCGTCGAGGAGCCCTCTTTGTTTTCTAGATCCGGGGCACCTCACCAAAGGCGGCATGGGTGGCACTCGCCGGGTTTTAGTGGGTAGAGCTGCGTCCATTTACCAGCTGTCGGGCGCAGCGAGTCCCACATACCCGCGCGGAGAGACCCACTCCCCCGCGGGATGCCTCAGAGCATTTCCCGGCGTTAAAGAAAAAAAAAAGGATCTTCGGGTAGATCCAATATGGGACTCGCACCTGGGAGTGCCCACCCTAACTAAAACCACCGCGAGCGCCATCAGCCGCTTTTTGAGGGTCCCGGATATGCAGGCAACAGACAGTATCACCTCAGCGACAGACGAGCCCCAGCTAGTACGACCATAATATAACACTAGGTACCTAAGCTTTAGAGGCGCGGGGTCATGGTGTGGTCACAAGGCGGATCATGGTGACCGCGACACGAAAATAAAATTGTGACGCATTATTTTGATGTTGCTATATCTCCTAAGATATTCATTTAATTTGCATGGTGTAAAGGAAAAGAATAATCTTCATGAAATGCTCAAGTCAACTAACGTATTTAAAATGATAAGGATTATATGTATAAAATATAGCTTTCCAATTACCGCTTTATAATTGCCCATTTTTTCAGACCAAGTCAGATCTTATTTACACTAGGGTTCCTAAGAAGCATGCGATTTTACACTACACAATTAAATATGAAGAAAAGAGGTTTCTAGTTTCTTTAAGTTATTCTTACTATAATTATTAGCTATAGAGCGTAGGGTGTAGTGCTAATTTTAAGTTTAATCTGTTACAGTTCAAAAGAATCAGCTCTGTAACGGATAGCCAAAATCTTTCCAGTCACCCACAAGTACAAAACACTGAAAAGCGATACAAAGCTATCTCATAAGGCATTAATAATAATTAATATGTTAGAGCTAATTTTGAAAATTCACAAACTAATCAGTCGTGGGGACGTGTTCTCATAATTAAGAAGCCCTCCGTGTCAGCAGTCTAATGAGTGAGAAATAATTACTTCACGTCTGCGTAAGTCAGCATTAGTCGCACATTTTGACGCCTTTATTATAAGATGTTAAGGATATTAACGCGAATTATCAGTATTATATGATGTGGAGAGAATGATTTATATCTGCATGTGTGATAACCTTGTTTGTTGGATAGACAAACTGGCAGACACACCACGTAATGGTCAGCATCGTCCATGATTATAAATGAGTTTTCAAGCCTCAAGCCTTGTGGCAGTGGGGCTCAGTAGCCTAAGGTGAACCCAGCACCTTGGGTGAAGCAAATTGAGCCGAGCTGGGGAGCAGGGGGACAAGGGGTGAGGATGGGAACCTCAACCCAATGTTCTCCCGACGTTGGGAGGGGTTGTTCTGTGGTGCGGGACAGCCCCTCTGTGGAGGTGGCGTCGTCCCTTGAGGGACTGACTAGCCGTCGAGGTGCCCTGTTTTCTCAACAGATTCGGGGCACCTCACCAAAGGCGGCATTGGTGGCATACGCCGGGTTTTAGTGGGTAGAGCTGCGTCCACCTAACCACCTTTTGGGCGCAGCGGGTGCCACAAAAAAGATAACCCAGTCATGCGTTGGATATCTAAAGCTATAGTCTCAAATCTCAATGCCAGTAATTACATTGCGGTTTCTGGTCTTCTCCCCAAAACACAGCAATGCTTTTTAACGGATAAGATGATATATGATAACGGAAGAGATGATCGATGGATTGCCCTTGCAAACGCGCGTACGACACAGCACATCGGCCAGATATGATTTGATGATGGGAATCGTGGCAACGCTTACTAATATTGGGGCCTGGGGAATTGGGTGAAATGGTCCCGCTGATGAGGACTGATCGCCCGTCTGGCCTCGCTGGTGTCCCCACCCTTAAATAATAATAATAATATTACAGATGAAAAAAAAGCAAAAAATTAATTTACATATGATATCGTAAAATAAATCAATTCACACAGGAACTGTATCGCGTAAAACATGTCCTATTGCGATACTTATTTCGTATGGAAAAAGGTAATAAAGATGTATGAAGGTCAAACTGGGAAATCCTGGAAATCTACAAATTCATGTTACCAGGCCATGCCGGGTGGAGAATTGATGTATGTCTGACGTGGTATTTTTTTTTAATTTTATTTATTTATTTAAAGTCGCATAAAACATCTAGGGTCATTAGCGACTACAGAGTATTTTTCAGTAATTAAATTAAAGTATAATAGTTATTAAAATATTTGTTTTCTAATGTTTACACGAATTTCACTCATAATAATTTAACAACTTTCTACGGGAGGAATGTATCAGAAACTTGGGGCAAGTAAAAGTCATATTATAAAAAAAAATACAGTGTTTTTTTTTTACATACGATTTTTAAAATGTTTATAATTATTTCCAACTCAATATCATAATTTGCAATGGAATATTAAAATAAACAATTAATAAAAGATCATTAATTGTTGATTAATTTATAAAAAATATTTAACACGAGTACTTTTGAGTTGACCGTGGAACTAGATAAAGAAATATGAGATTTTTTTAGTATTCACCTTATTAAATACAATTGTAAAAGAAACACAGAGGACGGAGGAAGGTTAATAATGATTATGTAGGTAATGATGTTAAATAAAAATTAAGTAACGATTCGTTTTATTTTATTTAAGTTTTCCTAATGGCGAATTAACCAGGGAAGACGAATTCCGCAGTCCGTGATGGATGCGAGTAGCGAGGGATCGGTCTTCTTGACGTCATTTAGCAGTGGACGGATTCCCTATCCGTCCACTGCTAAACGACACCGTGATGATGATGAATGGCGACTATACAGAAAATTTTAAACGTCGATTTTCATATTACGTTGGTAATGGGCATCCTTTAAAAAGGTTTTGCTCTTAATCTCGCTGAGTTATAAGTATTGCTCCCGGGGCGCTAGGGCTCGAAATCCAATAATAATTTATGTTTATGCTAAACTCTGTCCTAAGTCCTACTGATGTTATAAATATCTAAGATATAATAAATGGAAAGGTATGTGTCTCTATTAATTATTTATTCCTAAATAATTAAAATTCAATTAAAAAAATAAACAATTCCAAAATATTGGAGAGCTTTAAGAGGTAGACGAAAAATAGGATTTCAAATAATGAAATATTATAATAATAATATATAGGAGTTTTTCGGTAGTTTTTTAGCATTCTTTCATCAAAAGACGAGAAAATAATAAACGACAGCTACAGTGTGAACGGCACGCCACATGGGGTGCGAATGCGTATGGGGCCAAGGGTAGACGAATATAAATGTCTGTATCTAACTGTTTTCTGAGGCCTCACCTGCCCATGTAAAAACAACTCTTCAGAATGAATAGCTTAAAACATTTCTTGGCACAAAATTAAATTATCAATTAGCGCAAAAAGACTTTTTTCCATTAATGGAACGACATATTGGTTTTTGTTACAAGCGCACACGACATAACTATAGTATTTATATGGTATAGTTTTCTATTCGTGTTGCGTTTTTACGTTAACTACTATAGTTATGTCATGTGCGCTTGTAACAAAAACTCATGGTAGAGGTACTGAACACACGCAATATATTTCATACGAGTCTGCCGTTTAAGAGGAGTTCAGTGACATACAAATGCACAGAAGAATTATATTATATATATATATAAAGACATGTTTTTTTTTTATAGAAGAGGGGGCAAACGGACAGTCCATTCACCTGATAGTAAGTGAAAGCGGCAACCACAAACACTTGCTACACTCATGGCCGGACTTAAACATAATGCCGCCCCTGGGCACCGATAAAAATGCCGCCCCAATACTGCAGTTTATTACTTATTTTTCAAAAATAAAATAACTAATTTACTATACATTATTATAATATCTGTGCATATTATATATTTCCTATTGTATATTGCGAAAACATAAAAAAATTGGTCCCAATCTAAATGTTGTCAGTACGTCTGATTTGATGCATAGAATATCTACCAACCCGTCGCCAGGAGGCCGTGTGGTCGCAGACTTTACGGTTGGCGGGGGGGCAACCCCCCCCCCCCTTTTACAAACCAAAATTGAGCCAAATCGGCTCACTCTTATCCGATGTAGCATTATGACCTTTGGGCCGTTAGCATAGATCATTCCGAAAAAAAAATAGAATATCTAAGCTATTGAGCCTATTTGCACTCATTGTAGAACGTAAGAAGTTTTTAACTCTTTTCAAACATGAAAACGATCGTTCTGGCGCTACAGTTTGTTGCACCTAATATCATAAATCCACGTTTGGAAACTCAGTGTAAAGGTCCTTTATATTATGTAAAAATAAATTTCTTAAATTATCTATTTAATAAAAAAATATTTATTCAAAGAATTAACTAATTATATTGAACAATCTTGATAAGACTGGAAAAAAATCTGTTTCTAAATTTTGCCGCCCTAGAAAACTTGCCGCCCTGGGCACTAGCCCCGACTGCCCCTATTGTAAATCCCCTACTGGCTACACTAGATGATTAATAAGAGCGTTGCGTTGCCGTTGCCGTTGCCGTTGTAGTTACGGAGGCTACTGCTTAGAACGGAGGTTTCCACTTGTGTCCTAGCTCAATATTTACGTCTGCCTGTACCAATTCTTAAAAATATATGTTATCAAATATTGTTTCCTTACGATGTTTTACTCAAGGCATGCCCGGCAATTATATTCATTCGTGTATATAACGCCTCCTTAAATTAATGCCAAGGTACCGATCCCTTACCACTCGCATCCAGCACTGACTGACCACGACACGGAGATCGATCGTGAGTGGACGGATAAAGTCTGATGATGATGATCATGATGATGATGATAATGATGATGATGATGATGATGATGATAATGCATATATTATGTATATAGTGTTTCTAAGCATGCACTAAGGATAATACAGCTAGTAAAGCTATTTAATCTCCAGTTTCGTCTAATCTAGTCTTCTGACAAGACAGAAGGCTCCATTTATCTTTTGGACATCTCCAAACTAGGGAGAGTTTTGTTCCCGCCATTAATCATTGGAAAATATCAAAGGACAATGATTAGTGTACTAAATGATACCTCTCTAAAGTTGATTAATCATTTTTATTTAATGAACAACTCAAATGACACAGGAAGGATTCTACGGTAAATAAAACCGTCCTAAAATATTCCGGTTAGCCAAGTGCTTACTGGCTTACTAAGATACTAAATTAACGTGAGTTAAATATCCTTTCGTTGTTTTATATAATGTTTGCGTGAATTTTATTAATTCTTTAGGATATCTGATGTCTCAGTAAACCTGTTACCATGGTTACGGTAAAGTATGCGATACATCGGGAATGTGATTTTTGATATTAGAGGGGGCAAACAGACAGTTGTTTCACCTGGTGGTAAGTGATAAAAGACATCCATAGACACCCGCTACATCATTGGCAAGTGCGTTGCCGGTCTTTCAGATATGAGTATACTCTTTTCTTGTATTTCCCTAAGTCGTATAGTCATCGTGATAAGTTTGTCAGAATAAAATAACCTTCTGCACAATTTAAGAATGTGTGCATACATGATCATAATAAATTTTAATAATATCAACCCTTAAATGTTCCACTGCTGGGCATGGGTCTCCTCCTCGAAATCGGGCGAGGCCACAGTTCACCGAAGCGCTGGCCCAATGCGGGTTGGTGAACTTCACGCACCTTCAAAGATTCATCTTATCAGGCATGCAGGTTTCCTCACGATGTTTCCTTCGATGCACATATAAACTGCCTGTTAATTATCTTTATATGAAAAATAAACTTCGGGTCACATTGTTTGTCCGCGATGAATTCAAATTAATGGACGGATTTTAATGAAATTTTACCACAATGTATGCAATTCGGTCCAACTTGAGAGTTTAATATTTTAATAGTAAAAGCGTGTGATTGTGAATAAATAATTATGTATTATTTTCTTAATTCTCTTTTTGTACCTATAAAAAGAATAAGCACAATATGATGCAACTGGTGTGAATGAAAGTGATTTTTAATCATTTTATTTAAAACATCTATTGGTGCGCCTTAGCAGTGAAATCGACTCAAATGCTGACACGGCAAGTGGTGTGACACTGTCAATCTTTCGTACCTACATATTTTTGTTAATTATGAATGATAATAATAATGCGGCAGCAAAACGTAGTCAGAATTATCCCAATAATAGTCTCATCCACAGGAGTGATTCCTAAATCATAACATACTAGTCTTTCAGAATTCTTCTGGATCTGGCTCTTAACAGCCAGATCCAGTAAAATATTAAGCATTTAAGTGGTACAAGTTCTTTGACAATACCTATTCCTGTCGAAACTGTAAAATACCGGCATTTAGCTGAGGCAATAAACGATAATAATAATAATAATAAACAATAACAAGATGTAGAACAGAACTTAAAAAGAACTTAATAATAATAATAATGATAATAATAACATGGATGAAGGCCAACTTCTTTCCGTTAATCATTACTCATGCAACAAACTTCACAACTGGGCTGGAGCTAGATGTTTCTCAATGCGTTGGACATATTCACCAAGCTTATTATCGTTTTGTAGCTGTAACGCAAGTTATGTAACGCAACTGGGGTGACTTTTTCTGTTAAACATTATTCATGAAATTTCACGACCAAAGTGGGCTAGAGTTAGATATTTCACATTGGCACACAAGCATTGGACACGTTCGCTAATTTGCGGCGCACCGCATCGCCTCGCTGTGATCACAACAACCGTTTTCAACGCAAACCAAAATATTTGGCTGCATAATCACAATTGTCACACCAAATGTGTCACATATGCTAATGTGGGAAGGATGCTTCTAATATAAATCCAGTTCCAATCACTAATATTGCTTTTTTATATTACTTGGACAGGCAAACTGGCAAACGTGCCACCTGATGGTAAATGGTCGACGTCGCCCATGAACATAAACTAGTTTACCTGGAACGAGCCCAGGCAACTCATTTATGTGTTGCCTATCCTGAGACATCAGATGTTAGGTCTTGGTGCCAGTAATTATTCTGTCTGTCTTGCCCTTCTCTCCGAAACACAGCAAAGCTGTTTCACGGGAAAAGCAAGCAAGATGCGTACTCATGCAGCCGGAAGCGCGGCACAGTGCTTCCCTCCCGTTATCGAATATATTGATTCTAATTTAAATTCAGTTCCAATCTTCAGTTATAATAGAACGGGACAACCTGGTACTATATTTACAATATTTAAGTGGTATTACCCGATTTAAGTAATACATACATTAGGTATGTTGAAGATGTTTGGGTGTTTGTTACTAAACTGCCTTTTAAATAGTTTGAAGTATGGATGGACGGATTTGTTATTCAATAACACAATATTTAACTAATTTAATTCACCTAATAAGTATGTCCGGATCGGTTCTGGACTTAGAAGCTGCTTTTTAGTTCCTAAAAAGTCTAATTTAAACAGTGAGTTTTAATTACTACGAGTAATATTATACTTCAATGAATTCAAAGCGACTTCATAAAAAATTAAAGTAGTTTTTTTTATACGTCATGATTATGACCTATTATATAAAGGACGCTTTGGAAGTGTCTCTCGCGCAAAGTATTCAGTTTAGAATAAAATGGTATTAAAAACCTCAATATCATTTTTGAAGACCTATCCATAGATACCCCTCACGGATGGGTTTGATGAAAAAAATTTTTGAGTTTTAGTTCTAAGTATGGGGACCCCCAAAATTTATTGTTTTTTTTCTACTTTTGTGTCAAAATCTTAATGCGGTTTACAGAATACATCTAGTTACCAAGTTTCAACAGTATAGCTCTTATAGTTTCGGAAGAGTGGCTATGACATACGGACGGACAGACAGACAGACAGATAGACAGACAGACAGACAGACAGACAGACATGACGAATCTATAAGGGTTCCGTTTTTTTGCCATTTGGCTACGGAACCCTAAAAAGGACTAACTGTCACATCAGCTGATTGTTTAAAAAAAGTAATCGTAAACAAAATTACTTGTAGAAACTGGTATACTTGAGAAACTGGACAAAAGCATTTTAATCCCTTATCTTTTATTATTTAAATTAGGGACGATCAAAATTATTTGCTGACATAATCCGGGGGTTCCCCGGAGGTTTATCCCCGTCCGTGGAACATTTATTGTTTGTTTCTATTTTTATCCGTATCCTTAGAGTATTAAAATATCCTTTAAACCTGTTTATCGACCAACGAGATGGGACGGTCTCTGTGCGGTGGCCGATCCGGATTCGAACAGAGGATTGTCCGTCTTGCCGTTAATTATAAGAGACCTATGTTTAGCAGTCGATGGAAAGAGGTTGACAATCTAAACATCAATGAATATTAGCTGATTGAGTACAATAATATATTGATAGATAAACAAGTACTCTGTAGCAAATTCAAAAGAATATAAAAGCGTGGTGTACCCAATAACTCATACATATTAAAAACACTGGGATTAAGTTAAATCTGAACACTTTTTTGAATAAGCTGCTTTGAATATACTGATTTGCAGCCCAATTGGGCTGGTAAGACCGGGGTGGTAACTCTCGCTCACATAGCACCGGCCTCAAGTGACAGCAATGCTGTAGCGTTTAGTGCGGCTTGTGAGTTGACCTCCGTTGACCCATTGGGGGGGATAGGGAAAATGAGGTCAACGCGTCTCCATAATCTTTGATTGTGCGGAATTATATGGGCGTCGATAGTCACCAAAAGGCTTCCCTCCAACCCGACGCCAGGAGGTCGTGCGGTCGCAGACTTCACGGTTGGCGGAGGGCAACCCCCCACTTTTATAAACCAAAAGTGAGCCAAATAGGCTCGCACTAATCCGATGTAGCATTAGCGCCTTTGGGCCGTTAGCATAGATCATTCCGTAAAAACAAAAAAAAAAACAGCCCTCCTATGCTATTTTAAATTATTATGTTTTTTTTTTATGTTAGTTGGATAGGCAAACTGGCAAACTTGCCACCTGATGGTAAGTGGTCGACGTTGCCCATGAACATAAACTAGTTTACCTGGAACGAGCCCAGGCAACTCATTTATGTGTTGCCTATCCTGAGACATAAGATGTTAAGTCTCGGTGCCAGTAATTACACTGCCTGTCTTGCCCTTCTCTCCGAAACACAGCAAAGCTGTTTCACCGGAGAAACGAGCAAGATGGTGGTACCCATGCAGCCGGGAGCGCGGCACAGCGCTTCCCTCCCACCGGTAGGATTATATTCTTAAAAAAATTCTTTGTCATGCCACAATCGATACTTTAGTCTTATCTATAAAACGAACACATGATATGAATTATTCACAACTGACAACACAATAGATACCCGCAGTTTTATTGTATACCCGTGAATGTAATTTTAACACATTCTACCGATACCTATGAGACTTTTTAGCAGATTTCATATGGCCTTATTTTTTATTAGTATGGTTCCATGGATATTAATAAAAAGACTTAAGAGACTGTCGATACTATGAAAGCTTATTGCAAGGAAAATAAAGTAAAGAAAACATAGGATAATGCTTCTTTTTGAAGTAAATACTTTTTATGAACTTTTTGGTAGGGAAAACCTTCTAGGTTCGCGTTATCGACGTGCTCATATGACATTATGACGTCATAATTCTAAGTTACTTCTATCGCCAGTTCCTACGACTGTATTTTTTTATTATTAGGGTTCTAAAGGTTCAAATAAAATACTTGAAAGAAGGGAAGAGGAGCGGAGAGAAGAAGTCAGTGCCGTAAAAGTGCAGTCCGGGCACAGTTAGTCACAGATATCGAGTAGGCCTTCTCAATATCTATGCTGCAAGTAGTGCTGGTCTGGTTTCTATATATTTATATATTATATAATCTATATATTTCTTTGCCCTTAATAAACAGAAAATATTTTCGTGGGTCATAGAGTCGAAGCTCGTTCTTAAATAGTGTTATTTTTAAGTTTAAGTTATCTTAAAGTTTCACATTAATATTATAATTTAGTGCGTCATTATGATTAACTTAGAACAAATTACTGCTTAACAACAACTTAGTATGTTAAACGTAAATAAGTTATAACTTCAGCCTTACTTAGTTTATACTTTAGCATAATAATGTTACATGCATATGTAATACATATATAGGGATGTAAGAGCTTAATATCGATAAATCGAAAGCGACACCATTGTCCGATCTCGACGTCTTAGGTAATGACCAATCCTTTTTTAATGACCTAACTCGTAGAGTAAGGTCATTAAAAGAGTCGAATGCAAGATCTAAGGCACCTACGGCGGAGACGCTGCACCAATCATCTGGGCCTAGGAAGTTCCCCGATGAATTTATTTATGTTAATTATGTGACGTTGACCACTAACTATCAGACGTATCTTTTGTCAATTTACTTATCAATATAAAAAATGGTACCCATTTTACGTAAGACGGGTGATCTTTAAGTAGTGACAAGAAAAAGGCCTAATACAGTTAATCGTAGTACCTACCTCTTCTATCTACAAACTAAAAAAAACTAGATATTATGTCATCACAGTAACATTAAAATCATCATTTAAATTAGGATCAGTATACATAATCTTTTTTAGTATTCATAAAAGTTATAAAAATCCAAATAAGAAAAGTTAATTAGAGCTCAAGTTTACACAACCTATAAAATTGCAGTTGAAACTTGGCAAGTAGGGTTGTACATGTCGATATTATCGATAATTCTGATAGTTAAGTCATTTATTTGATTTTAACGGGTAGGAGGGACGCGCTTCTGCTGCTCGCCTGCTTTTTCTGTGAAAGCAAATTGCTGTGTGTTTCGGAAAGAAGGTCATGACGGGCAGTGAAATAACTAACACCGAAACTTACATCTCATGATAGGCAATGTATGATTGAGTTGCCCTTTTTTGTTATGCAGGATAAATGTATTTACCGCCCACCTAGAATGGTCAAAAAGAAGGACAAAATAAGCTTTGTAATAAAAATCACCATCTCAGCAACAGAAAAGGTTAGCCCCCGTTGCTCGGTTATCGTTATATTTGCCTGTAACTGTTCAATTTTTCAATGAACCATAAGACGGTCGTACTCTACTCGAATCCGATTTAGATCGTCATCATGGAGATCGTCATCATAGAGATCGTCATCATAGATATCTTCATCATAGAGACCGTCATCATAGAGATCGTGCTCATAAAGATTGTCGTCATAGAGATTATCATGATAGAGATCGTCATCATAGAGATTATCATCACAAGGATCGTCATAATAGAGAACGTCATCATAGAGATCGTCATCATAGCGATCGTCATCTTAGCGATCGTCATCATAGAGATCGTCATCATAGAGATGGTCATCATAGAGATCGTCATCATAGAGATCGTCATCATAGAGATCGTCATCATAGAGATCGTCATCATAGAGATCGTCATCATAGAGATGGTCATCATAGAGATGGTCACCATAGAGATCGTCATCATGGAGATCGTCATCATAGAGATGGTCATCATAGAGATCGTCATCATAGAGATCGTCATCATAGAGATCGTCATCATAGAGATCGTCATCATAGAGATCGTCATCATAGAGATCGTCATCATAGAGATCGTCATCATAGAGATTATCATCACAAGGATTTTCATCTTAGAAATTGTCATCATAGTGATCGTCACTATATACATAGATCGTGATTATAGAGATCGTCGTCATAGAGATTATCATGATAATAATAATAATAATATATTGGGACAACTCACACACGGCCATCTGATCCCAAACTAGGCAGAGCCTGTTCTTATGGTAACCAGACAACTGATAAATACTTAGATATTTCTAAATACATACATATTATAGATAAATTACACCCAGACACAGAACAAATGATCATGATCATCACACAAACATTTGTCCTGGGTGGGAATCGAACCCACGACCTTCTGGTTTAGCAGTCAGGGTCACTAACCACTAGACCAACAGGCCAGTCAATATAGAGATATAGTTATGATAGAGATCGTCATCATAAAGATCGTCATCATATACATCGTCATCTCATTTGTTTGAGGGTCGACCCTTCCTTATGGCGTCACTTCTATCTTCATATCATATTGACTAGCACATAAAAACTTTAAAACTTTCCTCGCGTTTCTAGTTTACATATACGTAACTAATTTCATAATTAGTTCGTTATCTTTAAACTAAGCCGGGTGTCATGTAACGCAACAAACTTTAGCAGCTGTTCGAATAGGTCTTAAAGTTTGAGATTGTATCGAAAGGGTTGGGCTCGATACCTTTTCATATGAATGTATTTTTTTTAGTAAAAGTTCCTATTTTGTTAAGTCAGAGTTTTGAAGATGAAAGATATATTTAAGACACCTTTTGCTTAACCGTGAAGCGTAAATATTCGAGGCACCGATCACTTCTTCGAAATCAAACGAGGAGGGTATAAGGCCAAGGCCAATATTCGCTTATATTCAGTCTTCAAAATCAAAAATTAAAAAAAAATATTAAAAATAATACCAATAACGTATCTTTTTGAACGTCGATTTAATCTACTACCGGTTCCAAGGTAAGCCCACTGAGAAGAACCGGCGAAACAAACTCAGTAGAACAAATATTTTCAAATAATATGTATTCTGTAACAATGTTTACATCTTATCCTAAAATTCCTGGGGGAATCGCCCTATTCCCAAGGTGTGGTATCTTCCATGAAATCTTTTACTTTATAATATGCTTTACCACACAAACGCTAACTTTTTTATTTTTTTCATGGATAGCTTTTGAACGTTTTCTGGGATGCTATTGTAAGAGCGTATACAGTTGCCTTTAAAAGAATTGCTTACTTTTGTGAGTCTAATCACTAGTACTGGGTACATCTAGCCTGTGTTTATCGCGTATATCCCTACTATGAATATCACTTTTCTTACAACATTCATTTAAATCTGGGGTGGCCAACCCGCGGCCCGCCAACTGTCAAATTGTGGCCCGCGGAGCTGGTCAAATTTTTTTAAAAGTTACCTAAAGTGACTGTATATTATAAAAAAAATATTAAAAAAAATGTTTTTTTTTAAACACATGAGGGTCTGACAAACGTTTTTTTACTTTATATGCCAAATAAATCTACAAAAAATTACGAGAAAACTGTGTTTTTGCTTTTAAGATATTTACGATCAAAGTGCGTATTTTCAGCCGAAGGTTTTTAAAAATGCGGACGGGCGCTCACTAGCCGATGACGTCACACCCCCGCTCATTCGACAGTCGCGCTCTCGTTCGCACGACTTTGCGCAATAAAAATCAAAATTATCGGTATCCCCACGGCCCCACGGAATCAATATTCGGTGGGGCTTAGTAGCTTAAGGTGAACCCAGCATCTTGGGCGAAGCCAAGTAAACCCAGGGGACTCTTTGTGCCCCTATTATAAAAAGAGGGGACAAAAGAGAAGGGTGGCCAAGGAGCGAAGATGGGTACCTCACCCCATCGCACTGTCCCGATGTTGGGGTTTTCTCCTAGGTCATGTGTATTAAATATAATATGTATTATATTTCGAATCCGATACGAGTAGACACAAACCCAGACCGCGATAACAGCAGTAGCACTACGTTACCGCTAGATTGCTTGGGCACCGCGCATGAACCGCCTCTCTCCCCAGGGCCGGCTCATGATGATAGGCTAAATTCAACCATAAAAGATTCGTCGACCGTATCGGATTTGACTAGTCCAAATCCTGCTCTCCCTAGCAGTGCGTGCGATGTCCAAACCCCCCCCCCCCTTAAGTCTGTCTGTTCACTTACTGTACCGATACCGATTGAGCTTAAAGGCCATTAGGCCGAAATGTCTAGCCCTTCCAAAAAAAAACCTAAAATTTGGTAGTGCGGCCCGGTTTGAAATTCTATTTCCGAATTTCGGCCCGGCTGCTGAAAAGGTTGGCCTGATTTAAATGTTTCTTCGGACGTACAGTAGATTTTCTAAGATGTATTGAGAGGCGACAGTCAGAATTCCTATTTGCTTAATTTTTTCTCTCAAAATCTCATTTATGTTGACAAAGTTGTAAAATTGTAATTGCCTAGTAGGTTGTTATCTTAAAGTATACTTAAGCAAGCTCTATAGCACTCTATAGGATTAGTGTCACGCCGCTTCATTGTGCCGATCGTAAGCAGATGCGTTATAGATATTTATCTATAGTAAAGCGCTGTGAGAGTGGCGTTCCACGCGTAATGGATAAAAATGGTATTTGAAATTAGCACATTCATCATCATCATTATCGGCCTCTATCCATCCACTGCTGAACATAGGCACCCCTCAATCAACGCTAAGACTCAATAATTCTTACAAATTGGCACTTCAGATTTCACCATTTTAACATAAAAACAAATATACATCGCTCGCGGACCTAATGCGACACATGCGGTTTTGACACTGATTAAACGTTTCCAAGATCATTTGGTCTATGTTCATACCTGTGCTTACAGTTCATACTTAGTGATGTGCGCTCTATATAATATTATGTTTACTCTAAGGTTGCTATGTTTCATATAGAAATAGGACCAACTAATATTATCATCACCCTCAGCCTCTTTCTGGCTACTGCTGAATATAGACTAATAAGTATCACACTCCATATTCTTTCCTAACACATATATTAATAATTGCTAATTCCAGGAAATAATACAGAGAACATAGTATTGCGTCATACGTGATATTTGCACGTAGTAATTACAAGGACTAATGTACGTCGTCATGATACGTCATGACATAAGCTCACGATATTCTTTAAGTCTTATGTCATGCTCCAAACTATGTTAGACATGACAACGGTAATACCACATGCATCACAATAAATATTATTGGATGGTTATCATTCTGCTAGCCCCCAAACATATTATAGTCCAAGAATATAGGTATTTACATATTATTATGAATTTTTTGGGTACATACTTGAATTTTTTTATATAAGCTTTTTTATGCCAAGGGCAACCGAGGAGTTCGAGCCTTATATACCGTCGTTCATAGACATCCAAATAACCACCAGTTATGCAGAAGCGTTGCCCTCCTTTAATCCCAATGGGCCACCGGAAACTTTTATCTGTCCCGATTCAAAAACAAGTTGTAAAAGATTTTTAATCTAGGAGTGAAAAAAAACTGCTGCACCTTGGGCGAAGCGAATTGGGCCGAGGGGGCTGTTTGTACCACTCTTATAAGAAGAGGGGACAGAAGAGCAGGGGTCAAGGGTGAGGATGGGAACCTCACCCCATTGTACTGTCCCGACGTTGGGAGGGGTTGTTCTGTGGTGCGGGACAACCCCTCTGTGTAGGTGGCGTCGGTCCCTTGCGGGACTGACTAGCCGTCGATGTGCCCTGTTTGTTTACTAGATCCGGGGCACCTCACCAAAGGCGGCATCGGTGGCACTCGCCGGATTTTAGTGGGTAGAGCTGCGTCCACTTACCAGCTGTCGGGCGCAGTGGGTCCCACGGGTATGTGGGCGTGGGGAGACCCACTCCCCCGCGGGATGCCTCAGAGCATTTCCCGACGCTAAAGAAAAAAAAAGCCTGTGTGTTGGACGCTGACCTTAAGTTGCTGGCAATCAAGTCACCATCAACTAACACAAAAAGAAACATCTTACTTTATCTGGTGAAATGCTGATGATGCTCTTGAAACTGAATAACCATTTTTCCATCAGATTCATATCAAATGCAAGGCAATTAGCAATTCCTACCGATTTATGAATATTGATGAGAATTTCAAGAAATACCTTCTCATTATTTTTCCTTTTATTGTGATCTTTTATAATGAATTCGTTACATTAAAATTCAATTGTCAATTTATCAAATATAACTCGAATAGAGCCACGATAATGTTGTGTGTTTTGTATGAAAACAAATTCCACCAAATTTGTACTGCGACGTGGCGACGGTTCTGTGTTCTGATTGGCCGACTGATGGCCATTGATGGATGATTAGCCAATGGGACGTACATACAGATCGCTGGTTGGTTGAATTGCTATTACGTCAGTGGCAAATCACTGACCAGTTTTGATATTCTATGGGTCACATTACTACTCTATCCGGTTATTTGCTCGATGTTTGAACCTGTAAATTTATTATAATGTGATTAAATGTTTTTTTTATTGGTGACAAAATATCTACTGCTTTTTTACATTAGTTGGATAGCCAAATTGGCAAACGAATCTGATTCACGGGAGTTCACGTTGCCCAAAGACACGAGTTCACATGATACTACCCCAAGCCAGTCATTTATTGATTTACCTATCCTCGTATGTAAGATAAAGATATAAGACGACGTCCTGCGGGCCAGTAATTACACTGCCAATGCTGTCTGTACCTCTTCTAGCTTGACACATTTTAATAAAATTTGGTATAGTAACTTCATAGCATTCGGTAAATTACAAGCTATATTTTTGACAATTCCTATATAATTTAACCTTTTAAATTTACATACACTACTTTTTAATTAAACAAAAATATATAATATGTAGAGCGCGCGTTACTAAGTATGAACTGTAAGCACAGGTGTGAACATAGACAAAACCATTGTCTTGTAAACGCTCAATCAGTGTCGAAACAACATGCGCTTTTCTGTTAAAATAGTGAAATATCAAGTGCCAATTTGTAAGAATCGTTCCTGGAAGCAAAATAAAAGAAAGCAATAACATTTCTGTCTTGCCGTTTATTGAGGGGTGTGTCCAGCAGTGGATGAATAGAGGCTGATGGTGATGATGATAATGATGAATGTCCTAATTTAAAATATAGATATTTTTAATGCATTGCACATGAAACGTCACTCTCACAGTACTTTATTATAGATAAATATCTATGTAACGCATCTGCTTACGATCGGCACAATGAAGTGGCGTAACAGTAGCACTCTATATATTATTATGTATACTCTAAGCTAATAATACTCTTACACTACTGGATAGGTCATTTACTGGTTTGCCAAACTCAACTAATTAAGGTAACTATGTACTTAGAATAAAACAAGGCGATATGTGTACATTTTGTACAGCTGTAAAAGTAATTGCCACAAATTTCACAGAGCAAAATATATTAGCAACTGCAGTTACAACATTAATTGCGAGCTACAGAAAATGTTACCAGGAAACGGTGTCACATTATATGAGTGTGGAATAATACTAGCAGATTTGAATGAGATATAACTCTAGTATGAATACCAACAAGGCAAACTATATTCAGATTTTTATAAAATTTTGGTCACTTTAATTCTTTTTAATTAATTTCATTGGCATCACCAACAGTCCTTTTGCATGTTTGACAGAAAATAAATCCTCACTTTTACCGATGGAAGAGATACGTTTTTCGTCAAATCGTAGTTGGATAGGCAAACAAGCAGATAAGTCACGAAATGGTCGTGGACGGCGATGGTCTCCTTCTGCGAGGCTGTATTGTCCCAGAAGGAGGCTGACGAGTGGGTGAGAGAGGAGGCCTCCGAAGAGGCCTACTCCCGCGAGCAACGAATTACGGGGGTGCGTAGGAGTGTTCGTAGCGGCTCGTAACGACTGCTTAGTAGCGGCAGGACAGTCCCCCCTTACAAGGAGTAGTCTGGCCTTCGCCATGATCCTGTCTGTTGCCTGAATATCCGGGACTCTCAAACAGCAGCTGAGCACTAGGTGCGAGTCCCACATAGGGTCAAGATCTACCTGAGGTTAGATGCGTAAAAAGCATTTCCCTGCGATAACAAAAAAGGCAACATATTCATGTGTTGCCTATCTTGAGACATAATATATTAAAGTGTCTGTTCTCATATTTACACTGCCAGTACAGTCACGGTGTAACAAGTAGGATGGTGGTACCCAAACGGACAGACAGTGAAATTACTGGCACCGAGAGATTAACATCTTACGTCTAATTGACAACGCATTAATATGTTTTTCAGTGTACATAAATTATTAAATTAAATAAATAAATACATAAAACGCTACCCCATCCTGGTCATCAGGTACGTAATCCAAACGTGTTTCTGGAAATCATCGTTCGCCTAAACATTCCCCAATTATAAACATCACACATCCTAAAACTCTTGTGAGTTCATCAAACATGACTTTGCTTTTTTCTTTTAATCGGGCTAGGGTCCACCACTCGTTCCCACCGCTGCTACTCCTGTATAGCCAGGATCGATAGCGGTAACCACTAAATGACCCTTTGATACGATCTCAGGGAGCCCGAGGGATACGTTAAAACTGCCTTGGGACCCGCAACGAATTTAATCAGAAGTATTCAGGAGGAGTAGGAAAAATATTTCCAGTTTCCCTCCCCGGTTAAAACACAAACAGTACAAGAATGCAATGATTAACAAAAGTCAAGAAAAGACAGCAGCCAGATAAAGCCCAGCTGCAATGCACCACGGAGATTTTTTTGACGATGACTTTACATTCTTTAATTCAAAAGTAATATCCACAAAAATATATCATACAAATACTAAGCATTAATATTTTATCTGCATATAAATGTTTTAGTTCCCACCGCATCCATCACGTTAAAACTTTTAATGGGCTAATACGCGAAATGTGTACAATAAAATGCTAGTTTTATGTATGCTTATTTTGTTATCATTTTATACAATAGTTCAAATGGATATGACAAAAGACACGCAATTCGATCGTTTCAGGCTTTGAAAATGGATAACTTCTTATTCCGTATACGTATATAATATAAGAATGTTTAAACTGAATGTGTCCCTTAAAAGGACACAACGAAATAGGGTAATATTGTTCTGTGAACGAAATGCTTATAAGTTAAGAACGTACTAATATTATAAACGCGAAATTTCGTATGTATTTTTTTTGACGTGACAAAGTCTTATTCGCTGGGTGCGTGACCTCAGTGCCATCTAACGATACAACTTACGGTGGCTCTTTTGAGAAAATTTACATGTATTGGATGCCAAGTAGCAATTGAAAAAGTAAAATAAACTTGAAAAAAAATCTTTTCAGTGTTAAATGTGATATATTACACAGAGTGTAAATTAAATTAAAAAAAAAATCCGTGGGTCAGCTAAAAACAGTACGTAAAATAAATACAACAACTAAAAAAGTCTCAATAAGTGAATTAGGTTAAGACATCTGTCAAGATGTTTATTGTAAAATTAATATAGAATAAAAAATCATTATTAATATTAAAAAACAATCTAAAATAATATATAAAATAACAAATAGCTCATAACATAATTATATATTAACGAATGTATCTTAAATTTTAATTTTTTTATTTAATTTTGCAACACATAATATTATTTTTCAACCACAGACTCTAATAAAGGGTAAAAATTTAGTCCTGGCTGAGCACGTGAGAGATGTTGAAGAACATGGAAAATTAAATCAAAGTTATTTAATCAAATCGCGCGTCATTCGACAAGCATCAGTCAATTCAACGCCTTACACAACATCATTGAATGTAATAACAATTTTTATAATACTTACATACAACAATTATCATTGTTTGTATTTTTATAAACTTTATTTTAATAGTTTTAATATTTCACACGTTTTCTTACACGATATACACATGTACATGATATTATTCTATATAATACGGTAAACGGTTATAGGTTATAGTATTACTTACTTTTGCAATTAACAGCAGTTATCCATTTTTTTCGCTGATTTAATTTCCACTTGGCAACCGGAAACTTATAAAATTTACAATTACTATTTCTACTAGTATTATTGCAATCGACTACACAACAACTTTGATGACCCATTTTATTTTATTTATTTAATTAAACTGACACACGTGTTATTTTTATGGTCATAAATAATAAAAAGCCACCCGTAGTTCTGTATTGTCCGCAGCGGGCGCTGACATCACTTTTGTGTCCCCCACTATGCCTTACGCACCCAGCGAATAATTCGATGGAGCCGGCTGCACGCACGAAAAAACATGACCCATGCGGCGTTACCTCGCTCTGAGGCGTTTCTTATGACGTTGTCACGTTCAACTATCGTCAGTAAACCGACTTTACAGACAACCGATTTTTAAAGAAGGGGGGATACACGGACAGTCGGCTCGGCAGGAAATGCCGTAAAAATCGAGTTGTTTTGGATTTCCGGGTATCGAGGTGGTGTGGGTGAAATTTGGAATTTTAGCGCGATGTCCAGGGGAGAAATTCTGAATTCGTTTGGATGTAACATACATCCAAACGAATTACTGTTCTATGTTACTCTTTCACGCAAAAACTACGAATGGATTTTAATGAAAGTTTACAATAATCTTATACATCAGAATAACACATAGCTATAATTTATAAACATATTGTGTGAATTGTCCAGAATGTTCGTTTATGTACTAATCCTGCGCAGACAAAGTCGCGGGTACCAGCTAGTCTATATGATCAGGATAGGATGATTAAATTCTTAGATTTATATCTATATCGATTATTATTATAATAACTTGTTGCCGATATTGATTTATTAATTACGAAAATTTCACTTATTGTTTTAAAACTGATTTTACGGCGATTGTCGCGGTATATTCAATATAACCTGACCAGAAATATATAAACCCTGCATAGTGTCGCCACTGTATCTTTTATACGTCAGCACATACTATTGTCCATACAGTAATTAGTTCCAAAATTTTCCGAAATATGGCGAGGGTTTTTATTTTTCTGGTCAGGCTATACATACTATACAGAAACTATATCATACGTGGTGTATTTAACATATATTATGTTCTTTTTATAATTTTCAAATGTAAAATGCCTAAATGATTACGAACGTTTGCATAATAAATTCATATTACAATTTATCCATCTTTAAAAACGCTCAAACAAACGAAGAAACTGTAGATAATATTAAGTTTAAACGGTGTTAAGGCAAAAGATTTCTTGAAAAAGCCACACTTAAGACTACTTAAGAAACTATTGCTATAATCCCAGTGAGCTTCAGACACGAAGACTCAACAATAACAGTATTATGGAAATTTATACCTACAGATAAATAAAATTGGAGTGTCTGTTTGTAATATTAAATTAACAGCTTTTATTAAAAAAAATACCGTGAATACAACCAGTATTCACGGTACAAATACCAAAATAGCCTTTTTTACAATTTTTGTCTGTTTGTCTGTTTGTTCTAACTAATCTCTGAAACGGCACATGGTTGATGTTATAAGGAGTAACTTAAGCTATAAAAATAAAAATCATTAATCCGGATACGGCTGTAAATTTAACGAGAGCGAAGCTGCGGGCAGCAGCTAGTTGTAAATATTTTAAGACCAAACATCTGCGTGTATAATAGTTTAAATCGAAATTACTAAACTTGATTTAATATTTACTGCAAATATGCTTTATATTGTAATTAGCAGCGTTTGTCACACCTGGTATAGGACCGTGAGCTGTTACTGAAATTTGCTCACGGTCCCATATTCAAATGTTATTCAGACCTCGAGATTTAGTGTATTAAATTAAGGTGCTTCATTGAAGTGTGTACTTTAGCTTCTGAAATTAACAAATAAATCATTCATAATCGTTTCTGGCTTAAGAATATACTCAACATTTTGAATTTTTTTTTTTAATAATTTTACGTCAACGTTATGAACAATTGCCAGTTTTTTTTTGGATTCAGGCTCAAGAATAAAGAGCTAATCTTAATTCTATCTATATTTTTGAATACACTTATGTGGGAATGTGGGTGGAAGCCCCAAAGGGAGATCTCCGACCGAGCAAGATGATATGCTCGGTCAGGCCGAAGCCCACTTGCTATCAATTCAGCTGTTGTATGTATAGCAACGAGCTGTGGAACTTCGATAGCGTGATTCAGGAATGTGGCGCTGATTGGTCCGCCACATCACTCCCTCCCGAAGACCGGAGGTCGAATCTTGAGTGCTCTTGCTTGAGTTGCCAGTGCCAGAGAGTCCCAGTGAGTCGGAACTGTGCTGCTGCTTCACGGGCTCCAGTGAGTCGGAGTGCTGCCGTGCGGGGTCGATGCTACGTGCTGACCAGGAGAGATGTGCTCTGCTTGTGACCGGTCGTGTAGTGAGAATGCCCGTTGAAGCCGATGAGGGTTTGACCAGTGCCGGGGTGCGTTGGGCTGGATGGTCGAGGTACCCGAAGAGGCTGAAGCTGGCTGGCGTTGTGCGGAGGGTTGGGGGAATGATGATAATGAAGTTCAGAAGGAAGGCGTGCACTGTCGAGGGTCACCAATGTGGAAATATATAGGTGTGAGGCGTAAAGGGAGATCTCCGACCAAGCGAGATGGTATGCTCGGTCAGGCCGAAGCCCACTTGCTATCAATTCAGCTGTTGTATGTATAGCAACGAGCTGTGGAACTTCGATAGCGTGATTCAGGAATGTGGCGCTGATTGGTCCGCCACACTTATATTATGAACTGGTAACAGCTATTATTTAACTTCAAAAATATATTTTTTTATTAAAACAATAATGAACTACTAATTGACATATCGGTCGTCTTGACGTTCATTGAAGGAGGCCTATGTTTAGCAGTGGACGGATAGCGGCTGATGATGATAATGAAGATGATGAAGTGACATAAATATTATCAAAAAATCTTAGGTTTCATACAAGTTATACTTAAGTATAAAGTACCGTGTCTATATTTATAGAGTCCGGTGGATAGTGGTGGTGGTAGGTGGTAAATACCGGTGGGAGGGAAGCGCTGTGCCGCGCTCCCGTCTGCATGGATACCACTATCTTGCTTGTTTCTCCCGTGAAACAGATTTGCTGTGTTTCGGAGAGAAGGGCAAGACAGGCAGTGTAATTACTGGCACCGAGACTTAACATCTTATATCTCAGGATAGGCAACACATAAATGAGTTGCCTGGGCTAGTTTCAGGTATACTAGTTTATGTTCATGGGCAACGTCGACCACTTACCATCAGGTGGCACGTTTGCCTGTTTGCCTATCCAACTAACATAAAAAGTCCTTCCTCTATGATACTCGTCTTTTAAAGCATTTTCTATGTTATTTTGTTTATTTCTCCCCTTTTCGTAGGATTTGTTTACTTTTCGTTCATATAATTATCTCCGTACCAAAATTACATGATTCGTTGCTTGGCTCGTAAAAAGGGACAAAAAAATACTAAGAACATGAAAGTGTATTTGTTTATTAATTTGTTATTTTACGTAGCAATGAAGAAGCGGGTCAATATTATTTTTCTACGGTAATTGAGGGTAGGCAAATAGACGTATTTATCTTCCCCTAATAATTGCTTACCAATTTATTGTGTTCCAATTTCATCCCGCTTTGGGCTCGGATCGTTCATGAAATCGACATTTATAAATTCTTTGCCAACCCAATGTTGGTAGCCACCATAAGGCTCCTGTTCGGTTGCCTCGTGATGATATAAAAAACCTTCTTCAAAGGTTACCAATTGTTTTACTCTTATATTTAAAAGTTTTAAAAGACTCGCATAATTTTTACGATAATTTAAAACTCTGCTTGGATTTTGTGGTTAAATGTATAAAGAAATCCGTAGAGGGTTGTTTAAGCATTGTAGAATAATGCAGTGTATTCGCGCTCTAACACGTCTTATTTTAGCACGAGATAAAATCTTTAGTAGTTTGTACATAAATTCTTTAACCCCACCATTTGTTATGTTGAAAAAGAGTTCGCTAAAAGCTTTGCTTTCCGCAATGTTACGTAAAAATTAAATTTGCTGGAGTCAGCTTTGTACTGTATAAACTTTTCAGTCGTGACATTTGTAAAATGAGTCGAAAAAATTGTTTTGGAGATATCAAAAAATATTTAAAACAGTCGATTACTAAAATTTAGGTAACAGAAAAAAAGATACAGGAATATTTATTACTAGCTGTTGCCCGCAGCTTCGCCCGCGTTAACTTACTCAACTTAACTACTGTTAGTCAAAACGTAATATAGACTATAAGCCTTCCTCGATAAATGGGCTATCTAACACTGAAAGAATTTTTAAAATCGGACCAGTAGTTTCTGAGATTAGAACGTTCAAACAAACAAACTCTTCAGCTTTATACTATTAGTATAGATAAGATATGTGTCTATATCTTTCGTGACTTTATAAACCACTTGTTTCTGAAATATATACCATATAATAAGTTTAATAAAATGTATCTTATAATATTAAATTAAAAATTACGAACTCTTGTCCGAACTGTATACGTTATTTTTTATTTTAGAACTTTATGCAAGTTTTATTCTACCCTATTGTATGATGCGATAAAAAATATATAACTCCACCTTCAAGCCTTGTCGTGGCGGTGGGTCTCAGTAGCCTAAGGTGAGTGAATCAAATTGAGCCGAGGGAGCTGCTTTATGTACCCCTTCTATAAGAAGAGAGGACAAAAGAGCACGGGGACAAGAGGCGAAGATGGAAAGCTCACCCCATTGTATTGTCCCGACGTTGGGATGGGTTGTTTTATTGTGGAGGTGGCGTCGGTCCCTTGAGGGGCTGACTAGCCGGGACACTCCCCGCGGGATGCCTCAGAGCATTTCCCGGCAAAAAAAAATAAGAAATATAATGATGCGATAAATAACCAACGAAAAAAAATTATTCCTATCTTTTTGTTGGAATAAAATATGAAATACAGAAAAAATATTTCAAATATTGTATGTGATTCATTACTATCTAACATTGAATAGTTATGAAAACCGACCGACGTCTATTCCGTTTTGTGAATACTATCAGGTGTACCGGAGACAGCCGGACGCAAGAGCTTTTAAGAATAGCTCAGGTCGCTCTTTTGAACAACAATAAAAGATCACCTATTACACCCTCAGGAACTCATAACACTAGAATATCGGGAATTAAACGTGCAAACATTAAATACCTTTTTACCCGCGACGATAAAGACAGCCAACGACGGATTTTCTTGGATTTTTTTTATTTAGTTCTTAAAGAGTTGAATACATTATTGCCACATCCACATCTTCGAAAATCAAATAGATACCTATGTAGGAAAGTGCTATGAAACTGTTTTCATACTATCTTTCATATGTCCGACTCTGCGAGAGATTTAACCTTCTTGTAGACGCTTTTTACGTTTATTATCTCTAGTTATGCATATAAATTCTATAAGTCGGGGGTTTTTAATTATTTTATTCTTTTTCAATTACCTTTTAACCGTCATGGTTTTTTTTTAATTTTAGGATAATAAAGTATAGTATAAATAATATAAAGGATAGATACGAAAACCGAGAAAGGATCTTAGCACACAAAGCAATAATATTTTACTATTGTTTAATTATTATTAATATATATTATTAAACATAAAGGAACCGCATTTCTAACAGGTTCCTAACATCCCATTATAATAAAACAACTTTGACGGATTTTATTGCGTATTATAAGGTTTTTAACATGCCACAAAAACGTATAGAGTATAAAAATGAAAGTATAGAAAACGTTTAATCTGTGCACACATAAACGTGATTAAAATGTATCCACAGCGTCAATAACAATTAAATAAAACATAAGTCTTATCGTTACACTACTACTGTATGGAAACTAAAGTAACATAATTATGCTTTATTCATGAACTTGCAAAAAGGAAAACTAATTTTGTTTTAGCATTTCAATTATCATTTTAATAGAAACACGTAAGAAAAGCGCAGAAACGAGAATAACATTTACAACAATTAAAAGTGCAGTGGTAGAAATATTTCATTTCTTCTCTCACAGTCGAGATTCCGAACGATATTTTCCAATTAGATAGACGTTAGAACATAAGTTGTTGAGGTTTTTAAATTATGTAATTTTTCGTTTCATCTATACAGATAAATAAAATTGGAGTGTCTGTTTGTAATATTAAAATATCCGCTTTTGCATATAACTAAATGCATATGGATGTATAAACGACGCATATATCAAAACAGCCTTTTTTTACAATTTTTTCTGTCTATCTGTCTGTTTGTTCCGGCTAGTCTCTTAAACGGCTGGGCCGATTTTGACGGGACTTTCACTGGCAGATAGTTGATGTTATATGGAGTAACTTAGGCTACAAAAATAATCATCATCACTCCGGGTACGGCTGTAAATCTAAGTTAACGCGATCGTAGCTGCGGGCAACAGCTAGTCCATAATAAAGTTAAATGTTAAATGATAAGCGACATCCATTGACACCCGCTACCACAGAGCATTTTCAGGTGCGTTGTCAGCCCCACCATTGCATTCGGGCCTAATGTCGCGGCGGTGGGGCTCAAGCTCAGGGTTCAAGCCCCGGGAGAAAATATTTTTCGTTTAGTTATTATTGCGTACCGGAAGCGAAACGTGAGCAGGAGGCTTTACACTTCACTCACAACGCAGGAGCCCGGGGGCGGCATTGTGGTTGTGCGCAAACGGGCGTCCGACTGCGCGCTGCCACTAAGGGGGCTGCCACGCGGGCGGTATGTATCGGGGGATTACCGCTTGAACTAGGGTCCCGAGGTGGACGGCCTGGATTTTCCTTGGAGCCTAAGGTGGAGGAAAACACGCAAGGGCATCCGCTTGCTTATGGTAGTCTTTCGTATCCATGACCCCGTCGACGCGGTACAGAGGAACATCATGGGATATAAGTTAGGGTGAGAGTCCAACATAACCAATCACTCCCTGGGCTTGGTGGTATTGGTGGTATATTATGATATCCTCATGTAAAACAGGTTGCCGGTATTTAAATATCAATAATTCTTTTCTTGAAGGTCCCTAAGTTTTTTTATAGGTTTCACTTTATTTCATTCCATTTAGTATTAATTGTGCGATATGCGATTGTGATTTACAAAAAAACAATTAGGTCTATAAAACTATTGTTCTTTCACAATTCCACGGTTTACCAAAATCATTCATCAAGTGAGCCAATGTTATTGGGTCGGTGAAATTCAATTATGTCAACCGAACATGAGGGTTCCGTGGAATTCGAACCGGCGATCGTTTAATTTCATCAAAGTCGAATATTTACTTAATTTGAGCTCTGTTATTTTCATTAGACGTTTACTTAGGAGTCTATTTTTTGTTTTCCGAAATATTGCTTTGAAAATTATAAGACTAGTTTTAATTAAATCGTCATCATCGATACCTTTTTTATTTTACGTCGGGAAATTCTCTAAGGCATCCCGCTGCGGAGGGGGTCTCCCCAGACGAGTATGTGGGACTCGCTGCGGCCGAAAGATGGTAAGGTGGACGCAGCTCTACCTACTATAACACAGCGAGTGCCACCAATACCGCCTTTGGTGAGGTGCCCCGGATCTATTGAGCAAACAGGGTACCTCGACGGCTAGTCAGTCCCTCAAAGGACCGACACTACCTCCAAAGAGGGGATGACACGCACCACAGAACAACTCCTCCAAACATCGGGACAGTGCAAAGGGGTGAGGTTCCCATCCTCGCCTATTATCCCTTCCTGCTCCTTTATCCCCTCTTCTTATAAAAGGGGTATAAAGAGCAGCTCCCTTGGTTCAATTGGCTTCGCCCAAGGTGTTAGGTTCACCTTAGGCTTAACCCCACCATGGGGACATCTACTTGTAGTACTCAATCACATGGCTTCTACGCTAGTAGTCTTTAAAATTCTTAGCGGAGGGAGAGATGATTTCGTTTCCCGTGAGACAGCTTTGCTGTGTTTCGGAGAGAAGGGGTGCAAAGGCAGGGAGGGGGTTATTACTGGCTCCAAGACTTATCATCTTACGTCTCAGGAGAGGCAACAAGAATGAGTTGCCTGGGCTAGTCTCAATTTTACTTGTTGTTCATGGGCAGCGCAGACCACTAACCATCTTTTTATCTTCTTATTCTTATCTAATATAAAAAATATATGTAACGTTATACATATTAAATCAAATACATATTTTTTATTTCATTACAGATCCCTAATAAAGTACTTGATGGCTGAGGATGGCTTTAAGGATAAAAGTATGAACAATAACATCTATCTTTACACAAAAGTTTCATTCAATAAGTTCACGAGAAGATATTTATATTTAGAAACTTTCTTTTGTAACGTCTCAAAAATTTACAAACTTTTCCCCAAGTTCAATCTCAATGTCATAAATAATTTGTAATGTAAATTTATTAGTAATTTATTTTAAAATATCTATTTCTCTCTCTCTCTCTCTCCCTCTCTCTCTCTCTACCTTTCTCTCTCTCTCTCTCTCTCTGACATAAATATAGCATAAAATATAAGAACCATCAAAATCATACTAATTCACTGAAGTATTTGAGAGAATTCGAGTCTCACAAATTCTTCCAAACCGACTAAAAAGCATTAAAGTGGTGACTCATTACGTACATCACAATTTATTCAAATCCCTCGGATTCATCTAATATCCTTGATGTACAACTATTACGCATAACTTAGTCGAAATCTTAAAGTTATAATTATAAGGAAGATTTGAAAGGCCTCATCTACATATTTTAATTTAAAGGTTTGATAAGGAATGTATGAGACTTACCGATGGCACGAATTTCGTCCAAATTAATTTCTACTACAAAGTACTGTTTAATGTCTTTGACTTGGTTCAAGTTTTGTTTAACCTTCCTAAGTGAGCGGTTGAATAATTTTATTTACCATTCGTTCCTGTCATTACTCCTCAAGAGTAATAATACTTATAGCTGCAAAGCTGAGGATCACAGATATTAAGAATGAGAACCTAAAGAAGAGAAACAAATAAATATTCTTGAACAAACCACTTTAGCCTAGTATGTCAACTCACCCCACCATGGTTCAAGCCTTGTCGTGTCGATAGCGCTCAGTATCCTAAGGTGAACCCAGCAGCGAAGCCAATTGAACCGAGGGAGCTGCACTTTGTACCCCTTTTATAAGAAGAAGAGAGGATGAAAGAGTAGGGGGACAAGGTGCGAGGATGGTAACCTCACCCCATTGCACTGTCCTGACGTTGGGAGTGGTTTTTCTGTGGTGCGGAACAATCCCTCTGTGGAGGTAGCGTCGGTCCCTTGGGGAACTGACTAACCGACGAAGTGCCCTATTGCTCAACAGATCTCCAGGACACATCACCAAATGTGGCATTGGCACTCGCGTGTGTGGGTGTGGGTAGAACTGCATCCACCTTACCCACCTGGGGAGTCCCCCCGCCCTCGCGGAATGTCTAAGAGCATTTCCTGGCGCAAAAAAATATGTAAACTCGAAAGAACGGTATCAAGAACGCACATTTACATAAGAAAAAAAAAACTCGGCTAGTCCCAGGCTTACGCTCATGGGCAAGGATGGGTGCCTCACCCCATTGTACTGTCCAGACGTTGGGAGGGGTAGTTCTGTGGTGCGGGACAACCCCTAGGTGGAGGTGCCCGGTTTGTTTATTAGATCCGGGGCACCGCACCAAAGGCGGCATTGGTGGCACTCGCCAGGTTTTAGTGGGTAGAGCTGCATCCACTTACCAGCTTTCGGGTGGAGTGAGTCCCACATACCCGCCTGGGAAGACCCACTCCCCCGCGGGATGCCTCAGAGCATTTCCCGGCGTTAAAGAAAAAAAAAGGCTTACGTTCATGGGTGACGCTGACCACCTACACTCATGTGGAAAGTGTCCGTGTTGGCTTATCCCATAACTATTAAGTGTGGCGCAAATATTGCTTTGGTGGGAATAGTTTTCTTTTCACACTGTTAGTCCACAGATCTATGCTTAATAAAATAAGATAGTGATGATTCTAAAGTATTGTAATTAATAAAAATAATCAAGAATTGTATTTAAAAGAAAATTTAACGTCTCTGCGGACTTGTGATGAATTTATTACAAACAGCGAACAGGGATTTGCAAATTTGATAGCGAAATTTATGTTCGCGGAAAACATAAAGCTTTCGAGGTGTAAAACATGAGCTTTCTTCGACTTTGAGATGCAGACGCTCAACTTTGTGCTTTTGTGCATTTAAAGGCACTCTCATTATGATGGGTTTGCCTTGCAACAACTTTGATTGTAGAGGTCATGTTGCAGCACATTATTACACTGAGATACTTTCAAAATGTTTGTTTCATAATGTAAATGAACTTATTTTACTTATTATGATAGTTTAATTGGAAAAAGCAGATCAGCTACCTAATGGCCAAGTGATGTTCACCCAAGACTATCCCATTCAACCAATTCTTTGCCCACCACTCGTGCAATAGTATCTCTTGGTGCCACTAATTACACTACCGGTTCTCCTATCATTTTTTAAAGCAATGCTTATTGGTGAAATCAATAAATACATATAATAACCGTAAGAATAGAAAATCTATTTGTCAGGAGAAAGAAAAATGAAAAAAATAGAATTTAAATTAAGGTTTATTTATATTTTGTTTATGTCATAAGGATGCAACCGAGCAGCCTTATGGTGGCTACCGACGCCCATAGACATTCGCACACCCAAATGTTATGCAGATGCCCTCATTTACCCTATCCCCACCAATGGGCCACCGGAAAGTCACAAACCGCACTAAGCGCGACTGCATAGTTATCACGTGAGGCCGGTGTTATGTGAGGGAGAGGTACCATCTCGGTCATGCGGGTCTAAGTCGGCTGCAAAGCAGTATGACACTACCTCTTGACAGATTCATTTGTATAAAGCAATTAATAGATCTAATTTTAGTAATTAATGACCTTCTTATCTGTTTATGCTTAAGGCATTAAGGCAGGCAAGTACAATATTTACCTGGTGTGATATTTTCACAATCAAAAATCTTCCCATTTTCGGTTTAAGTTTCAATTATACAGTTTTCCTTTTGTAATATTAATACTTAAAACTTTCAGCCGAACCTGTGTGACCCTTAATGAAACAGCTCCTGTGCCTAACTTTGAAAATTGAAGCATTAGTAAATTTTTTTATTTTTATCGCAGGGAAATCCTTATGGATGCAGACAGGATCTTGAGTAGATCCTGACCCAATGTGGGACTCGCACCTGGGAGTGCCCACCCTAACTAAAACCACTGCGAGCGCCTTCAGCCGCTTATTGAGGGTCCCGGATATGCAGGCAACAGGATCACCTCAGCGACAGGAGCATTAGTAATAATCTGATTGAAATTAGCAAACTATATTTTATGTCGAAGTCTTGGCGTTCTTTGAGGGCGGCCTATGTTCACTAGTGGACGGATAGGGGCTGATTATGATGATGATGATGATATGTATAAGGGCCTCTACAAGTAGAAACACAATATGTCTACACCTTATTAAACTAGACAAGATTAGATGAGATGGGAAATCCCCTCTCCCACGATGCCTAAGAGCATTTCCAGGCGAGAAAAAAAAGATACACTATCTGATGTCAACTTTTAGTTGCCTCTTCAGGTGGGTCTACAGTACCCGAAGACCAGAATATGTCTTTACTTACTTTTCCCAATCGTAATATAGCCCATGATATAACGCTTGAAAAAATAAGTCAATTTAGTCAATTATGATAACTTAAAAAACAGCATGAAGTTTTTATTCATAAAATGAATCAATTCTAGACAGTAGGTAGATATACAATGATTTGTGTCCAAAATATCGTTTGTGTTCCCATAGTGCCGATATCGAATTTATTTGTTGCGATAATACTGACTATTTTTATACATTTTTGTATCACAATTTGAAATAGACCGACCGGTGGGAGGGATACACTGTACAGCGCTCCCGTCTGCATGGGTACCACCATCTTGCTTGTTTCTCCCGTGAAACAGCTTTGCTGTGTTTCGGAGAGAAGGGCAAGACAGGCAGTGTAATTACTGGCACCGAGACGTAACATCTTATGTCTCAGGATAGGCAACACATAGATGAGTTGCCTGGGCTCGTTCCAGGTAATCTAGTTTATGTTCATGGGCGACGTCGACCACTTACCATCAGGTGGCACGTTTTCTAGTTTGCCTATCCAACTACCATAAAAAAAAATGAGTTGCCTGGGCTCGTTCCAGGTAAACTAGTTTATGTTCATGGGCGACGTCGACCACTTACCATCAGGTGGCACGTTTGTTTGTGTGTTTGTTAGTTTGCCTATCCAACTAACATAAAAATAAAAAATAAATGATTTAAGAAATGGCAAGCCACACACGGCTAGGTTTAAAACCAACCCCGGTCCTAGCTATGGTTTGGGCTGCAAATCCGCTGCAGAACAAAAAAAAAGGATAGGCAACACATGCATGAGTTGCCTGGGTAAAGGTTAACTTGTTTATGTTTATGGGCGACTGACCACTTACCACCATGTGACACGTCTGCCCGTTTGACTATCCAACTAACATAAAAAGGACACAAACGAGAGTAAATGGCAACTCATGTGCATACATGAGTTGCCTTTTGTTCTAGACAGAAGCGATATACATAAGTTGCCTTTTGTTCCAGACAGAAGCGATATACATGAGTTGCCTTTTGTTACAGACAGAAGCGATATACATAAGTTGCCTTTTGTTCCAGACAGAAGCGATATACATAAGTTGCCTTTTGTTCCAGACAAGCGATATACATGAGTTGCCTTTTGTTCCAGACAGAAGCGATATACATGAGTTGCCTTTTGTTCCAGACAGAAGCGATATACATAAGTTGCCTTTTGTTCCAGACAGAAGCGATATACATGAGTTGCCTTTTGTTCCAGACAGAAGCGATTCATTCAGGCGTTGGTCATCGTCTCAACGCGAAGAAAATGCCAGACTTGCTGTCAGTATCTACAATGTTTGTCCCGCTGTTCATCCTAGCACACTGCCAACTTAATTTGCTGAGGGTATCTAAGGAAGTGGCACACATGAAGACTGACGCTGTAATCAAATGATATACAATTTTTGCAATGATTTCCTTTTGGCCGTTAGCAGCTACATCAGAAATAACCGAGATGGTTGTTTCTGTTGAAGCTACTGGAAAATCTTTTTCGCATTCACTCGGGGATGAGACGCCCCCGGGGATGTAGGACTCCCGGCGCTCCCCGCTATCCCGATGTACCGCACTAAAACCACTGCGAGTTGCCTTCAGCCGCTTGAAGGGGAGTGGCCCGGACCTGACTAACACAACACACAAAGCTACTTACCTACCTTATGGCAACTCTTGGCAATTTGCAAAACCAATGTTCAGTAATAAGCAAATTCGTCTATCATTCTCATATTTAATATGGTTATTTATTTATATTCAGTTTTGCTGCAATAAATCGTAATCAGCAAAACTGAAAACACCAAGTCCTCAAATAATACATGTAGATGATGATGATCTGATGATGACCGTAGAATAGAATAGAAAAATGTTTACTTTAAGCAAAAAATGCCCATATAGGTATGTAATATACCTAGTTACTGTGCTAGTTACAATATTAACTTTTAATTTTGTTAGTAGTGCTAGTATTTAACAGCAATTATTTATTATAAAATTGTACCCTTACCCAATGTCTTTGGCAGTCAGTCAAGGGCAGTCAAATCTGGCAACCCCACCATGGTTCAGGCCTTGACGTGGCGGTGGGGCTCAGTAGCCTAGGGTGAACCCACCACCTTGGGCGAAGCCAATTGAGCCGAGGGGGCTCTTTGTACCCCTCTTATAATAAGAGGGGACAAAAGAGCAGGGGGCAAGGGGCGAGGATGGGAACCTCACCCCATTGTACTGTCCCGACGTTGGGAGGGGTTGTTCTGTGGTGCGGGACAACCCCTCTGTGTCTGGCCCTTGTGGGACTGACTAGCCGTCGAGGTGCCCTGTTTGTATACTAGATCCGGGGCACCTCACCAAAGGCGGCATTGGTGGCACTCGCCGGGTTTTAGTGGGTAGAACTGCGTGCGTGGGCGCAGCGAGTCCCACATACCCGCGTGGGATGACCCACTCCCTCGCGGGATTCCTCAGAGCATTTCCCGGCATTAAGAAAAATAATAGTCAAATCTAGCAATAACTTCAGAATGCTGCAGCTGGCATTTCACAGGCGCTGCAGCATAGAAGCTATTTTTTGCGTATAACCGCTTTGATACCTTAATGTACTACCAGTTGTAAAACATCAGATATTCGAACGTAACGTAAAATTAGGCATGGCAAAGGTTTACTCGGATCTGCGCATAAAATTTAACTGCCGAAGCATTTTGCCGCGCTTCTATTATTTATTTTATAGGCTTCGTTTTATTTTTGTTTACTGCCAGTTAATACGGATATTTTGGTACTTGGGCAGTTATTCCCAAATTCTGGCTTTATTTACTAAAATATACTCGTGGTTCTACTTGAAATGTGTATTCAGAATTTATTATGTTTTAGTATCAGTAGAATTTTATATTTTGAATACTAGTATTTATATAATTACTAGTGGCCCCGACAGACGTTGTCCTGTACAAAATATTTTTTTTTGTGAATCTAAACCATTCTCGAATCCACTTGAACACACAGTTCATCATAATCGGTCCAGCCGTCTAGGAGGAGTTCAGTGACATACACACGCACAGAAGAATTATATATATAAAGATTATATATATTTATATATATATATACTACTATACTTTCCTCATAGAATACACATTTCCCCAAACTAAACAAAATCTTAACGAAAAAGTCGTCAAACAATACGTTGCACACATATATATATATATATATATATATATATATATATATATATATATAAAGATAATATTGTTTTATAATAAAATATTATATTATATTATGTACTTACAAAATTTTAACAAGAAATATCGTTGTTTTTAATAATTTTAAACAAGATCTAAAATTCACCAACGGGTCCTGCTCAAAACAATTTATTTTTAGATTTTAGGGCCATCATTTTATACGGACGAAAGGCTGTGATTAATTTCTAAACCAGTTTGAAATTTCATGGCTGCAAAAACAATTTTCAGGGTAACAGATGAATATCTAAAATATGTATTGCATTTTTTATGTTATTTCTTTGTATTATACTAGCTGCTGCCCGCTGCTTCGCCCGCGTTGAGTTTAAAAAAGTAATTTATGTAGGTCCTTACTAAAATGAGATAAAAAAGATAAATAAATAAGTAGTGTTTATATTTACTAATAATAGATAATGCAAACGTGAGTTCTACATAAACACACATATCTAATCTTTACTATGAAAGTAAGTTTGTTTGTTACGCTTTCACGCGAAAACTATTAAACCGATCATCATGAAACTTTGTACACATATTCTTGGAGGTATTAGAAGTAACATAGGATACTTTTTATGAAAAAAAAACTAAAATCTTATCTGTCTGAGTCACTGACATACTGTCACTGAACTCCTCCTAGACGTTTTTTTAATATAGAAGAGGGGACAAACGGACAGTCGGTTCACCCGATGGCAACCTAAGTGATAGCAACATCCACTGACACTCGCTACACCAGTGGATTAGCAGGTGCGTTGCCGGCCTTTTAGATATGAGTATGCTCTTTTCTTGAAGCTGCCTAAGTTGTATCGGTTCGGAAACACCGTAGGTGGCAGATGAAACATAGAAACCTATTTTATTATTATTATTATTTTTATTTGACATAGAAACCGATGATAATGATGTTGCAGCTTGCATTTTCCCCACTGCACATATTAATGCCTCCAAAGACGACCAATCTTCTGCCACTTAAACTTGGACAGCTATTACACGGACTATCTAATTTGCAAGTAATGTAGAGTAAATTGTAACTCCTTTTTATAAATTATTTTCATGATAATTCTTCAAAACTGTTAAGTACTATGTTAAGGTTGAACAAGTCAATGGCGCGAACTCTAACTAAATGAATGCTATCTCACCTGACACAGTGCGCGAACATGTGTGCTAGAATGAAATGCACAATGATTCATTCCGAAAATGTCCTTTTAGCAAAACAGTTATTATAGAAAGACTAATAAGTGTATATTTTTAAAATAAATTTATTTCAACTTTTGAATAACTAAAATTTGTCTGTACGGGCTTTATTTTTGAGCTTTCGTGCTCCGTATACTATTTATTTTCGCCCAAAGTTGGGCTAAAATCAGTGTTGAAATACGAAAGTTTAGAAGCTTGTATTTTTTAAATGTATATTTTTTAACGATTTTGGGTGCATATAGACATAGATAATAACGAGATCAAATTATATTACCCTTAGTTTTTGATAGTCAACGTCAAACATTGTAGTAATTACTGTTCTGGATTTGTATGGAAAGATGAGTGACTTGTGTAACCTTAAGGCATACAAATCGTATCAATATGATTTAAGAAATTATGCTCAATTAAATAGACTATTTGACTGAAACTTTATTTCAAACACTTAGACTAATCTAAATAGGTCAAACATTTGATAGAATGATAAACATAATTACACCTGTTACTGGTTTACGGTGTCTAAAACTGTAATGGCGCCCATCAAACATCATTTAAGGACCTTCGCGTTTTAGGAGGAATCATTTAAATATTTTAATCCAGACGTCTTATAATTTTAGCAAAACATCATCGTTAGGCAGTATCTCTAGTATTAGTATTATTCCATTCTCTATTTTTTCATTGAATTGTCATTTTCTGTTTTAATGCCTAAGCTGGAATAAACTTTTATGTACTAGGGGCGGAAAAAAGATTAAGAAATTTATATAAAGTAAGACTATCTAACAAGATAGGACGATGATCTCCTTGCCATGATAGGTCTTAACGGCCGTCTTGATATTCATAGAAAAAGGCCCATATAGGTGGAAATATTAACTAACAATCACTAAGTCTTAACTTCCTCCAACAAGTTTACATGTGAACTAGTAGGTACTAGAATAGACATCCATCCCCACCATGGGTCAGGCCTTGTCGTGGCAGTGGAGTTCAGTAGCCTAGGGTGAGCCGCTGCACCTTGGGCGAAGCGAATTTAGCCGAGAAGGCTCTTTGTCCCCTCTTATAAGAAGAGGGGACAAAGAAGCAGGGGGCAAGGGTGAGGACGGGAACCTCACCCCATTTTACTGTCCCGACGTTGGGAGGGGTTGTTCTGTGGTGCGGGCAACCCCTCTGGAGGCGGCGTCAGTCACCTGAGGGACTGACTAGCCGTCGAAGTGCCCTAGCTGTTTGCTCAACAGATCCGGGGCACCTCACCAAAGGCGGCATTGGTGGCACTCGCCGGGTTTTAGTGGGTAGAGCTGCGTCCACTTACCAACTTTCTGGTGCAGCGAGTCCCACATACCCGCCTGGGGAGACCCACTCCCTCTCGGGTTGCCTCAGAACATTTCCCGGCGTTAAAGAAAAAAAAAAGAATAGACATCCGTGACACAGTTGACAGTATACATTTATTGATTACTTGCACCGCCCCGCGGTTTCACCCGCGTAATTCCCATTCAAGTGGGAGTAGTTGCATAAATTATAGCTTTTATCTTACTTTGATGTATGAGCTATGTTATCGTAAAGTTTCATTAAAATCGAGTCAGTAGTTTTTGCGTGAAAGAGTAACAAACATACATTCTTAAAACTTGCTATTTTGTGCTTTCGCGTTTATAATATTAATAAGATACTAATTGTTTACATTTTGAAGGATTAGGAGCCTAAAAGTTGGCGCGTAATATCCAGTCACCTTACCAATAGACCAGTTCCGTCAAATTATAATTTCACACCAACATTTGTGACGACAAACTTATATATTTCCATCAACTACTCTACTCTTGTTATGTTATTTGCCGCTTTTTTTTTTGGAACTGAACCGAATTCATTGAAATTGGGCTACTTTTATTTCAAATACCTTTTTTCATATATTTGATACCTAATTTTTTCTGCTAGTTCAAACTATCCAAAATTTAGGACTTTTGAACGTATGACATGAAACCGAAATGAAAATGAGAATAAAAGAAACCTCAGTATTTAACTTACACCCAAATAACTTAATTATAAGTTTTCTAATTACCTGTCACCGACTGTGGCAGGTGCGCAAACAACTGGTGTATTTATAGACCATTCAAACTGGCCGTGTTAGTTTAGGACTCATAAATACGTCATTAGCGTCAAACGTTGTTTTTTTAGTAGATATGTACAAAGTAAATGGCGTTGATGGCAAATCTAGTGGCAGGTGATAAAGGCGGGGTTCTAATTTTTCAATAATCGAAAATTTGATAGATATAGGTAATGCTTCGTGTATGTTGATGTGTGAAATATATACCTGTAAGAGGTAGGCCGGCTCGACTAGGGTGGTACCTCTCGCTCACATAACACCGGCGTCAAGTGAGAGCTATGCTGTCGTGTTTCGTGCGGTTTGTGAGTTTTCAGTGGCCCATTGGGGGAGGGATAGGGAAAAGGAATGCAACGCATCTGCATAGCCTCTGGTTGTGCGGATTTGTATGGACGTCGGTATCATATGGCACCGATTGCCCCTCTTGATTGGCGCTCTTTTGCCCCCTTAAAACAAATTATATAGATATAACTATTTCTTCAATGTCGTGTAAAACATGTTTTTATTTAGCATATACAAAAGTTTACCAATAATAGACCTTAATATTTAAGCATTGATGTTAAATCTAAAGGGCACCCAGGCACGTATTAGTGCACCGACTAGATGCACAGACTAAATAAAAAATTTTGCAAAAGAATTTCCAAGTGTGTTGTAAAAAGGCAGCCGACAGGGCGGAATGATGTCGTGATGACAAAGAACAGAAGAAGATGTCTGCATGGAGCGCCCAGACCATGGTTGGACGAATTGGTTGGAGTTAGACAGGATGACGATGATCTTGAATTTCGTAACTTGTAGCCTTTATAGCATGAATATTCATTGTACACACGAAACATTTTATTTTAGATATTTGGCAGTGCTGCCAACATAGTGGTTACCCACTAAATTTAGAGTAAAAATATATATTGGTTTACTCGGGAGAAACTTTTTTACACTTACACCCATTTAGTTTTATCTCAAAAAAGGAAACATGAGAATTTCTATATGGGAGGTTTGTATTTCGGAAAAACGGTTTTTCTGTTGCAACCCTACGGTCCGTGCCGTTTTTCGGAAGCTTGGTAAGTGTGGTAATAACTTACGCTTAATTCAAGTCTATTTTCTGAACTGGGTATCCTTTTTATTATATTCAGCGTAACAACTTGTATGTAGTGTAACTCCTTTTTTGCCTCAAAAGGCTTTGCCTAAAATCAATCATACATTTTTGTATAATACAAAACAGTGGCAGGTGTATCTTCTTTTTTTGGTGACAGAATCTAGAAAGAAGTTATAAACGAAAAGCAGCTTTGTTAGCTATAAGCTCTGCGATTACCACTATGTCTGAGAAGATATGAAAAGGGAACGCCTTGCTTATTTAAATAGTATATAATATTATATAATTATACAAAGGTATAAATAATTAACATGAGTATAGTTCGTAAATAAAACCTTCCGCGAAATCATTTTGGTATACCATCCTAAAACTATTGAATTCTCGCCATTGCTGATTAGTCAAATCCGCTTGCCCAGTGAAAATTGTATGAACAAGATTCTTACAAAATTATACTATACGAGTACACCAACGTATATATTAATTATAGAACGAACTGTAAGTAGGCTAGGTAGCTGTAGATTATACGTATCGAGATATAATCATTTGATTTATTCACGAAACTAATTTATTCTCAAGACTAAAAATATAATATGAATCAGCTTAAATAACGACTTCCAAAAAGGACCCGAGTTTCCGCGCCTTAGTCAACTATCATAAGAGATTTAGTAGGATGGCTCATAATTCATTTAAAAAATGAAAATGAATAGTAAAATGAAGACATTAATAGTAACCTGAGCATGTAGGGTTTATCGCCCAAAAGGATTTTTAGATTTGTAAGGTGTAGTGCTGTGCTGCATTGCAGCCGAACTAGGCCGGCACGACGGGGTGGTACCTCTCGCTCACATAATACCGGCGTCAAGTCACAGCTATGCTGTCGCGTTTCGTGCAGTTTGTGAGTTTTCGGTGGCCCATTTGGGGGGGGGGGGGGGTGATAGGGAAAAGGAGGGCGGCGCGTCTACGTGGTTTTTATAGTGCATTGAATATGTCTTGTCTTGTTATATTTGCGTTAACTTTTAACAGTTTTTAGGAACTCACTACGCAACTAAGTTACCGTGAGGCAGTTGTTTGTAGATATTTGTTTATTGTTTTATTTATTTATATAATTCAAGATCACCAGCATGTCATGAAAATAGAAAAGAATGTAAAAAGAAAACTTGAGCCAAATGGTTGTAGTTTTCACAGATGCAATGCAATGCAGGCATGCACATATCTAACAAATGATCTTTATTTCGTAGGTAACAACTTGGACACTTGAAATACGTCAAAAAAGTTCTGAATAAAAAGTAGGTGTAGTAAAACCCCGTTTGGAATGCAGACTCCTCTAAGAAAAACGAGAAAAATACTTAGGGTTTGCTCTTTTGTCATCAAAAATAGAACACATAGTTTATACATGGGTACATGTCCATGCAAATCTAAACAGTGAATGTCTTATTCCCAAGGTGTGGTATCTTCAATAAAATCGTTTATTTCATAAAAGCCACACAAACGTTCCTTAAAAGTTTTCTTAAATTTAATAATGGAAAGATTTTTTACGTTTTCTGGGATCCTATTGTAAAAACGTATACTTCCTATAAAATAATTACTATCTTTGTGTTATCTAAAACGTGATTCAGTTTATGTTTGTTCCTTGTATTTATGTTGTGATTGTCGCAATTTTTACAAATTCATTAATATTTTTGCGAACTACATCTTGGCAAAAAAGAGTATGACGTGGTGACAGGTGGAACTAAATATTTTACTAAATGGAAACCTATGATGTTGACAATATTTGGCCGACAAATACTAGATTTTGAGTAAATTTTAGTGTTTCACATTAATTTTTAACGATTTGATTAAATTATCTTACTGATTTCCCATATTATAATGTGACCTAAGTGAAAGTGCCGCCCTCATTTTTTCCATACTTTTTTTTGCCAAGCTGTACATCACGTTTGCAAGTATGTACTAAGAGGCTATACTCAAGATGGCAATTTTTTTAAACTTTTCTCTTAATTATTGAATCATCACTGAAATCAATGACTTAATAATTGAACATAAAATATGTATAATATTAAAATGGTAGATAGTTGTAAATGTACTCTGTATACCGTTCCTATGAGACTTTATACATAGACAAAAGCATTTATTCATGCATTCAACTATCCTGAAGTCCATACAAAATACGTGTGGATTTTCACTTTTGGTAAATAGCTAATTAAGAACTGTTTATTTAGCTGGTGTCAAATTGTTTATTCCAGAGGTGTCGCTCCCTCAGGTATTTCAATCGCGTGAAATCGCATGCACGAGGTATTGTAAATCGCGTGAATCCGCATGCATGAGGTTCTTGAATCGCGTAAATCCGCAGGCATATATTGTGCTTTTATTAGAATTTATCCAATATGGGCCCGCATTTACATAATCTCGCCTGACATTTTTATATCCTTGTGCAATTTCTTGGCGAATTTTTGAATGTAAATAGTTTATGTAAATTTGTTTGAACTATACTATGGATGGAAATCAAAAATAGTATTATAAACCAACCAGCAGTGCCCTGTGGTTTCACCCGCGTACTTCCCATTCCCGTGGGAGTACAGGGATAAATTATAGCCTATATGTTATACTGATGTATGGTGGTATGATGGGTGAAATGGTCCCGTTAATGAGGACTGATCACCCGTCTGGCCTCGCTGGTGTCCCCACCCTTAAATAAAATAATAAATAATATACTGATGTATAAGCCGTGTTATTGTAAAGTTTCGTTAAAATCCATTTAGTAGTTTTTGCATGAAAGAGTAACAAACATCCATACATCCTCACTAAGTATCACGTTTATAATATCAGTAAGATTAGTAATTAGATAAATACATATAAATGTTGTGATAATTTGTAACTCTTGGCACTAACTTTCTATATAGTATCTTTCTACTATTGATTCCCTCTTTTTGCACATAAAATTGTCACAATTTGACATAATTAACCTAACCTACTTTAATCCTTATGCCTAAAAATGATCATTATGTTTATTAAATAGTATGCCAAAAAACAATTATATCAAAGCACTATTAAGGTTACACAAGTCGCTCATCTTTCCATACAAACGCAGAACAGTAATTACTGCAATGTTTGACGTTGACCATGAAAAACTAAGTATAATATAAATTGATCTCGTCATTATCTATAACTGTATGTACCCAAAATAGTAAAAAAAATATACATTTAAAAAATACAAGCTTGTATTTTTTAAATGTATATTTTTATTTTAAGCTTCTAAACTTTCGTATTTATACACTGATTTTAGCCCAACTTTGGGCGTAAATAAATAGTATACCGAGCATGAAAGCTCAAAATAAAGCCCGTACAGATATAGCTTAGTTATTCAAAAGATAAAATAAATTTATTTTGAAAAGATACACTTATTAGTCTTTCTATAATAACTGTTTTGCTAAAAGGACATTTTCGGAATGAATCATTGTGCATTTCATTCTAGCACGCATGTTCGCGCCTTATGTCAGGTGAGATAGCAATCATTTTGTTGGAGTTCGCGCCGTTTCCTTAGTTGAACCTTAAGACAAAAATATGCCTATCTCGTTATGTCAAATTGAATTAGGACAAATAAAATTAGTCGAAAAAATGGATCCCAAATAAATACAATCGAAATATATAAATACACTAGCTGTTGCCCGCAGCTTCACCCGCGTTAACTTAGATTTACAGCCGTACATGGATTGATGATAATTATTTTTATAGCCTAAGTTACTCCTTATAACAGCACCTATCTTTCAGTGAAAGTTCCGTAAAAATCAGCCTAGCCGTTCCTAAGATTAGCCGGAATAAACAGACTGACAGACAAAAAATTTAAAATTTCAAAGACACTATGATTTTATTTATTAAAAAAATAATATATCACTATATATATATTATGTACACTGTCCCAGTATTTTAAATGTCAGGTAGAAAAATATTTCCATTTTTTTTCCATATCCACTGTCCGATTATGAACACGAAATCAAAATAGTACTAATACAGTATCTTTTTGAACGTCAATTGAATCTACCACCGGTTCCAAGGTAAGCCCACTGAGAAGAACCGGCGAAACAAACTCAGTGGAACTAATCTTTTCAAATAATATACATATATTCTATAACTTTTTTAACATCTTATCCTAAAATGCCCGGGAGGACGACTCAAGCATAATACGAGTAGTTAGTATTCATTGAATTTAATAAAACGCATTTCCAACGACTGCGAATGTGACAAGCGAAGTGTCCTAGAAGTATGCACTTCGCTTCGACACCTGGCTCCAAGTTATGACACTTTGTGGATGCACTTCTAGTCAAAGTCTAAAAAAGGTAAGTACTTATTTCCTTGAGTTCGGTAATGAAGAGAGACGGGTTTATGTTTACGAGAGTTTCACTCATTATAATGGAAAAACTTTTACAGATAAACGTTAAGATGTCTGACCTCAGTCATCCGGTAACTATGGCTGCTGTTAAGTATCCGAAACGTTGAGCATGTAAAGTTCTCCAACAAAATCCGTAAAAGCTAACTATAGGTAAAAAGAACTGGTTGGGTTTGGTGATGATGAATAAGATACAATGCCTTTATTCCATTTTACTCAAATTATGAGAGAATATTTTTGAAGAGAAAGCTTATTTAGGCGCGTTGAGAAATTTTTGAACAGAAATCATGCAACTCGCGGCATCCAATCTGACATTTATAACGTCATTATAAAATTTCATTTTTTTTAGGTTTTAAGTTTTAAGTCTAATAAAAATTAAAACAAGAAGTAAAAACTTCTTGTTTTTTATTTTCTTTCCTATCGGAACAGGCCAGTGGCCATGCCGCCAATTCTGTCGTTATTCCCACCCACTCCATCCAACCACCTACAACAGTCACCTACAATATTCGCCTACCAATGACAATATATATTATACAGATTAAGTTTTTAAAACAAACACTATAGAAAGCCGCGCAGAATGAACAAAATACAAAATAACAATTAAACTTCGGGAAACCAAAAAAAACCCGCGTGCCTCGAAATTTCCCGCTGAAATCTGTTTTCACTTTTATTCGGCAGTGCCTATGACTGCCAGTCTTTTTTTTACCCGACTGCGCCAGAAGGAGAGTTTTGGATTTTAGCTTGAGAGGCGTCGTTAGATCGTATTTACTGAAGAGTGACCCTGGGTATATATGTATATATGGCACCCAATACATTTCAGTTTGGTTTTTTAAATTATTTACTTATATATTGGTCATCTACATACAATTTAATATTAGATAAATAGAAATTAAAAAATTTATAGGCGTTATAACAATAAACTTTAAAAATGTTGATATTTACTAAATTAAAACAGTCTACAATAAGTCTTTTACAACAGCCACCTAATGTAAAACTAATAATAATGATCATTTCGCCGTCAGCCCACTTCCACTACTAGAGAAAGCCTTTATTCCATGAACGTCAAAATCATGTTTTTTATATCATAGGAAGGTAAACAAGCAGTTGCGCCGGTGGGAGGGAAGCGCTGTGCCGCGCTCCCGGCTGCATGGGTACCACCATCTTGCTTGTTTCTCCCGTGAAACAGCTTTGCTGTATTCGGCAGTTATTAGTATATGGCACCGAGACTTAACATCTTATGTCTCAGGATAGGCAACACATAAATGAGTTGCCTGGGCTCGCTCCAGGTAAACTAGTTTATGTTCATGGGCGACGTCGGCCACTTACCATCAGGTGGTACGTTTGCCAGTCTGCCTATCCAACTATCATAAAAAAATATAAAAAAAGTCGAAGCCTGTTAGCAACTATCGACGCCTATACACATCCGCCCGATGGGCCACCGCAACTCACAAGCCGCACGAAACGCAACAGCAAAGTCACTTTACGCCGGTATTATGTGAGCGTGAGGTACCCTGATCGATCCGGCTCAATTTGGCAGCAAAGCACTACTTCTTAACAAATCATCAATGTCCTTTTACCAGATCAAATCTCTCGCTCACTCAAATCATGTCACTCGTATTTACCGTAAGCAAAACCGCAGCTTAGCGTAATCTATTGTCGTCACTACATTACAGTTTAATTACAGGCCGAGCGCTATATTAATGTTTGAGTTGAGACCACATCTGTGCTGTAAGGATATTCAAATTCACTATTTAATCATGGCGAAATAAGGTATGCGTATGTGTTTTGAACTAGGACTGGGTTTATAGTGATTTTTATAAGAGTGGTAATGATATTGTTTTCTAATGTTTGATGAAACAATGTATCATAGGGTAGTTTCGAATAACTTTGTAACGTTAAGACATCTGTCACCTCAGTCCTCACGTGACCATGTTACTTTATATACGGTTTGCCCTCGTCTATATGCTGCCTTTTTTTTTTCTTTAACGCCGGTAAATGCTCTAAGGCATCCCGCGGGGGAGTGGGTCGCCCCACGCGGGTATGTGGGACTCGCTGCGCCCGACAGCTGGTAATTTTACGCAGCTCTACCCACTAAAACCCGGCGAGTGCCACCAATGCCGCCTTTGGTGAGGTGCCCCGGATCTAGAAAACAAACAGGGCACCTCGACGGCTATTCAGTCCCGCAAGGGACCGACGCCACCTCCAGAGGGGTTGTGCCGCACCACAGAACAACCCCTCCCAACGTCGGGACAGTACAATGGTGTGAGGTTCTCATCCTCACCCCTTGTCCCCTGCTCTTCTGCCCCCTCTTCTTATAAGAGGGGTACAATGAGCCCCCTCGGCCCAATTAGCTTCGCCCAAGGTGCACCGCTCACCCTAGGTTACTGAGCCTCACAGCCACGACCAGGCCAGAACCATGGTGAGGGTCTATATGCTGCCTACTCATTAAGTCTCGGTGCCATCATTGCATTGCCAGTCTTGTCCTTTCTGGAACACAGTCAAACTTGACTGAAAAAGTAGTATTCTATGTAGCCATAGCTATAATGCGCATTGCTCCCACCAGAACGACAAGTACATTTATGTTTTTTACGTTAACAATTATTATAATAAAAAAATTACTCCGATTTAAAGCGGCAGTTGTATATGTAGTTTTGGTAAGTTAAAATTGCAAAATGCATATTAATTAACAAGTTCTGCAGTTAAAATTTAGCAGTAAAATAAACAAAAATGAGTCATGAAATATAATGAAATGGGTAATTAAATACATATTGAACATATTGTTTTCTAATTTTTACGCGAATTTCACTCAATTTATTAATGAAACAATTTTTACGGATTTTATCGCGGTATTACAGAACAGTACAATAGCAAAACGGGCAGTTACGTGAGGGCAGATAACAAATCGGAATTAGTCGGTAAATAATCTCATTTTAAGCAATTCTATAAACAATGAGGGGGTATAATGTATTCCTGGTATATTCAGCGTGTAACGTAAAACATAAAAAAAAAATACTTTGGTTTTTTCAGTAAATTTAACTTATGAAAAAGGAAATGACTTTCGCTTTGATTGATGGAATAAAATGAAACAAATTATACTATAATTTTAATTTGGTAGAATTGAATTAAAATAATAGTGAAACGAAATTGGTTCGGAATAAAATTAACTTATATTGAGCTTATAAGAGCAGGTTTGGCTTTCAACGGCCTGCCTTTTTCCCTTTATTGTCTGTAAGAGGGAGTGCCATGCTGCTTTGCAACCGAATTCTCCAAATGCCGAAAAAGTTATGACGAATTCGAGAGCCGAATTCTCGGAATGTCGAAAAAGTCACAAACACCGGCGTCAAGTGACAGTGATATACTAGTGCCATGCAATGATTCCCTATGGCCTATACCCCAATAACACCGGAAACTCACAAACCGAACGATCGAAACTCAAAACTTTACAATATATTATACATCAGAATATCATAATAATATAGGCTAATTTTTTCCCGTACTCCCACGGCAATGGAAAGTACGAGGGTAAAACCGCGGGACTGTCGGAAAAAATATAGTATATTCTTATAGTATATAATTTACCAAGATTTTGTGTAATTTGTTTTTCCTATAAAGTAAAACAAAAAATAACGTAGAAAAATGATCATCATCAGTCCGGACACGTCCGTAAATCTAAGTTAACGCGAACGAAGCTGCGGGCAACAGCTATATCAAAGTAGGTAATTATATTTGTCTATCTGATATCGTTTGTCACGTACGATAGATTATAACTGTAGAAGGAGGAAGGCTATCTAATAATCAGGATATTGACTTCGTGACGAAACGTTTTACGATATTATATCAATCCCAATTATCACCTTTGTTGGTAAACCATAAATGGTATATTATAATAAGAAAAATATTGTTTTCTAATGTTTACGCGAATTTCACTCATTATAATAAAACAATTTTTTACGGATTTTATCGCGGTTTACCTGCCTACCTGTGGAAGATTGCATAACAATAGTAAGAAGAAAGCTAAGAGAAAATGACATGCCAATGGAATATGCTGACCTTTTGGAACATTGCCTTACTTCTGGCTATATGTTGTGGAATAATTATTTCTACAAGCAAGTAGATGGAGTGGCCATGGGCTCACCAGTATCCCCTGTTGTTGCCGACATATTTATGGAGGACTTCGAGGAGACTGCTCTGCAAACTTCGCCCATAACACCCAGGTTCTACAAGCGGTACGTAGATGATACTTTCACAATATTACCATCTGATAAAGTAACCATATTCTTAGACCATCTTAATTCCATTAATTCCAAAATTCAATTCACAATGGAATTAGAAGAAAATAATTCTCTAGCCTTCTTAGATGTATTAGTTATCCGTAATCCCAACAATACCTTAAGCCACACAGTGTATAGGAAGCATACCCATACGGATAAGTACCTAAACGGCGAATCTCACCACCATCCAACACAGTTAGCTACCGTGGGTAAATCTTTGTTTCAGAGAGCACAAGGGATCTGTGATGAGCAACACCTGGAGACCGAACTTCAACATGTCAAGCAAGTACTGCGTGACAACAAGCTTCGGGTACCGCGTCTCCGTCACAGTGAACGTGTGAAACCAACCACCGTCGAGCGAGTACCTGCAGTTCTCCCGTTTATTAAAGGCGTCACTGACAAGATTGGCTTCATCCTAAAGCGAGCTTCTATAAAAACTTATTTCAAGCCGCCAAAAAAGATAAGTCAATTCTTACCATCTGTCAAGTGTCATATACCCTTACAAGATGCAGGAGTATACAAGCTTGATTGTGACTGTGGTCTCTCCTATATAGGCCAAACTAAAAGATCTATTAAAACTCGCGTGAAAGAACATATAGCTGATTTAAAACACCGTCGCTACACTAAGTCTGCCATCTGTGAACATAGTCTTGACAAAGCTCGCCATTATATCAGATTTGATAAACCACAAGTCCTCGCAAAAGAACACAGATTCCAACCAAGGATGATCCGTGAGGATATTGAAATTAAAAAACATCCTAATTTCAATAGAGAAGATGGCTGGCTTCTACCACCTGCTTGGGATCCCATTATTAAAATTATCAAATCAAAATCCAAGCATAATATGTCACAGATTAAAGATACAGTTAGCACTTTCTGCGTAGATAGGACTGACCAAAATATTGATGGTATCATAGGGTAGTTTCGAATAACTTTGTAATAATAGGACGTATGACACCTCAGTCCTCCCGTGACCATGGTTGCTGTAAAGTATCCGAAACCTCGGGCTTGTAAAAATCTTAATAAACCGCGATAAAATCCGTAAAAAAATTGTTTTATTATAATAAGAAAAATATTAAACAAATTTTATGTGAGAATATGAGAAAAGATAAAAATGCAAGCAACATATGCACATCTAACATAACAAATGTTAGATATTATATTATTATAGATATAATAGAAATAAAATTATTGAAGTGTCTATTTGTAATGTCAAATTAAGGCTTTTTAGTAAATGCAGTATTTTTTAAGTGCTCGACATTCATTGATATATTTTTTTATAAATTGTCCGTTGTCCGTTATCCGTTATCCAATGTCCATTATACGTTATCCGTTGTCCGCTGTCCGTTATCCGATATCCGTTGTCCGTTATCTGTTGTCCGTCGTCCGTTCCGTTGTCCGTCGTCCGTTGTCCGTCGTCCGTTGTCCGTCGTCCGTTGTCCGTCGTCCGTTGTCCGTCGTCCGTTGTCCGTCGTCCGTTGTCCGTCGTCCGTTGTCCGTCGTCCGTTGTCCGTCGTCCGTTGTCCGTCGTCCGTTGTCCGTCGTCCGTTGTCCGTCGTCCGTTGTCCGTCGTCCGTTGTCCGTCGTCCGTTGTCCGTCGTCCGTTGTCCGTCGTCCGTTGTCCGTCGTCCGTTGTCCGTCGTCCGTTGTCCGTCGTCCGTTGTCCGTCGTCCGTTGTCCGTCGTCCGTTGTCCGTCGTCCGTTGTCCGTCGTCCGTCGTCCGTTGTCCGTTGTCGTATAGTCATAATAATAATATACGGAGAAAGGCAAAATTGTGTTTTTTTTTCTTTTTGTTTAGAGAAAACCGTGAGAAAACTAAGCGCAATTTGATAAATTTGATTTATTGTTAAGAGGTAGTGCCATGTTGCTTAGCAGCCGAATCGGGCCGGCACGACCGGGGTGGTACCTCTCGCTCACATAACACCGGCGTCAAATGACAGCTATGCTGTCGCATTTCGTCATTCATGCGGTTTGTGAGTTTAGTTTCTGGTGGTGCATAATCTTTGGTTGTGCGGATGTGTTTGGGCGTCGTAGTCGCCAAACGGCTTCGACTACTCATTGCCCTACTATGCCATAAAAAAAAGCACTTAGCCTACACGCTAAGTTTTGTGTCAAAAATAAGTTATTATAATATAATACCTTAAGAAATAAATGTCGTAAAAGGGGAAACTGAGTTGAATTCAGCTTGCAAATAGAAAATTACGCGTTGGTCTTAAGCATTAATTACTTCTACAAAATGGACTCGGGTGCAACGAAGGATTCGTTTATAATAATTGTTTCAACTATAAAATTAATGTATAAACTTATTTTATAAATCCTACTGAAATTGAAAATGTAAGTTTGTTTCTTTGTTATGTTTTTGTTACGTAAGGGATTGTATGGATTTTTACAAAACTTTAGCAATAGACCAACTCTATAATTGGCTAGAAAATATATAGTTTTTAAATAGTTTAAAAAATTAAAATCACGAAGCAAATATGCACTACTATTATTTGGTTGCTAATGGTTTATTGAACCAAATGTCTAATCAACGCTGAAACGCGAACGATTCTCAAATAATCAGTTATACATGGCATGAACAATCACACAACAAGCCTAGTTCCGTGGAAACAGAGACCAACTGGAGCTTCCGTCGGAAGGTTACGCTGTGCCACGCTCCCGGCTGCATGGGTACCACCATCTTGCTTGTTTCTCCCTTCAAACAGCTTTGCTATATGTCGGAGCGAAGAGCAAGACAGGCAGTGTAATTACTGGCACTGGTAAGTCTCGGTGACCTAATATCCTCTCGGTGACCTAATATCAATATAATATATAATGGTGCGCATAACGCCTGATCCACAGCGCCGCACTCGTGGCTGGCGTCGGCTCTCATAACGCATGTATTTCGCATGTAGTTAGATTACCTGGGTAGGTTCCTGACCCTATGTGGGAGTGCAATACTCACACTAAAACACCAGCGAGCGCCTTCAGCCGCTTTTTGAGGGTCCCGGATCCGCAGGCGACAGGATCACCTCAGCGACAAGCTGGCCCCGGCGAAGATTAGAACTACTTCTCGTGAGAAAGAACTACCCGGTCACCACTAAGCTGTCCCCGCAACATCTTATCTAACTGGGCCAAGCTATCCTGAACCCGACACGAGCACAGGGTCGTTACTGGAGACGCATTAAGTAGCGCCTTTTTCTTTTTTTTTTTCCGCAGGGAAATCCTTATGGATGCAGCCAGGATCTTTGGGTAGATCCTGACCCAATGTGGGACTCGCACCTGGGAGTGCCCACCCTAACTAAAACCACTGCGAGCGCCTTCAGCCGCTTTTTGAGGGTCCCGGATATGCAGGCAACGGACAGGATCACCTCAGTGACAGGCTGGCAACCCGGGGGACTACCCGGCCGCTACTAAGCAGTCCCCACGATGTCGTGCCATACAGACCCAGGTTCCCATCCTGAGCCCGACACGAACACAGGGGCGTTAGTGAAGGCGCATTAAATAGCGCCTCCTACGCACCCCCGTTCGTCGCCTGCGGGAGGAGGCCTCGTCGGCGGCCTCCTCTCTCACCCGCTCGTCGGCCTCCTTCTGGGACATTACTGCTTCGCAGAAGGAGACCATCGCCGTCCAGGACTCGTCATCACCGAGCATCGCGATGATGACGCTCGGCAGAGACAAGTCCCCTCCGATGACTGATGTCAGCTATGACGCAGCGCCGCCCATCTCGGGCACACCTCGAGTGTGTGCTGGGCCGAGTCCACCGCCGCGCCACAATCGTGACACACTGTCAACGGCTCCCTGCGGGCCGACCGGCACAGATACTCACCAAAGCAACCATGCCCGGTGAGCACCTGTGTCAGACGGAAGGTGAGAGGTTTGCGCTTACGGTGCATCCATTAAGTAGCGCCTTGTATGCACCCCCGTTAATGAATTAATTGCCTGGACTAGTCTTAGGTTAACTTGTTGATGTGGATGACGCTGACCACTTACCATTATGTGGCTCGTTTGTCCGTTGCCTGTTCAAATATGCATTTACCGTCCGTCCAAGAACTTATGTCTGTCCTTCACGAATTTCCAATCCGATACTTTCAAATCTGATTTTTTTAATCAATACCAATCCGCTACTTGAAATTAACAAAGACATTACCATTCTTTACCGTATTTTAGTAATAAGAAAGGTATTGTCTGGTGACTTGCAGTCCGAACACGTCGCCGCCTGTAATGGGATTCATTAGTGGAGTGCAGTTTATCTTTAGCACATGCTGATTTACACCTTGGGGTCTGCTTGACTTTAGAGGTAGAGTGAAGATTAGGTATAGAGCAGCGCGGTATAATGTCGTCACAAGTATTAGTTCTGCATATTGTTGCTTTTTCAAATCAGGCCGATTCGAGATAGAATAGAATAGAATAGAATGGAATGGAATGGAATGGAATGGAATGGAATGGAATGGAATGGAATGGAATGGAATGGAATGGAATGGAATGGAATGGAATGGAATGGAATGGAATGGAATGGAATGGAATGGAATGGAATGGAATGGAATGGAATGGAATGGAATGGAATGGAATGGAATGGAATGGAATGGAATGGAATGGAATGGAATGGAATGGAAAAGAATAGAAAAGAATAGAAAAAATATTTCGGTTGCATACACTGTTGCATACATTTTAAATAACAATTATTATCTAAGTACTTAAGTTTTACATTAAATTATTCTAAGGTATCTAGTATCTACATAACAATCTTAACAAAAGTATTAACTAACAAACACAAAAATATATATTATTATATACCTACAACAAAATATTTATTTATTTTATATCATTCATTACACTACCTAATATATACCTACTTAACATGATTTTATATTACTTAATAATTAAAATACTTACCTAAACTATAATAAAATGCACAACAGTGTAATACAATTCCTAAAATGGAAGCCACTCAGTTGAATGACTGTGGGACAAAACACAGTCCTGATTTTATGTGGACTTATGTGTGTCCTGGTTATGATGTGAACGATATTTATTTATAGATACTTATTTATTTATATTTGATACGCCAACAGTGTACACATTAAAACATAAACTTACAATTATTCAAAGAAGTATAAGGTATAAGATTCAATATGTAAATTAGAAATTGTGTATTTTTACTACTACTACTACACATATTTTTTTCTACCATCTACGGTATTTCCAAACCGTTACGACAGGGACCTTCAAGAAAAAAGCTCATATTTGAAAGGCCGGCAACGCACCTGCCAATCCTCTGGTGTAGCGGGCGTCTATGGATGTCGCTTATTACTTACCACCAGGTGAAACGTTACAAAAAAAACTAATATTTTTTTATAGAAGAGGACGCAAACGGACAGTCCGTCCCTCCGTTGCATCCCCCTTCTTCTTTTTTTTTTTTTTACATTTCTAAAAAATGAACTGGTTATTTTGATTACATAGACAAACGGACGGATCAGCTACCTCTGGGTATGTGGTCAGCATCACTCATATAAATAAGTAAGGTCACCTGGTCACCTAGCCCAGTCATTTATGTGTTTATGATTTCAAGATAACATGGTTATATTCATTACTAAAATTATTTACATTCGTAGATAACATTTATGTGGTGTCTAATTTATGTAGTCTCAGTAATAACATTGCCTGTTATCTCCTTCTTCCTAAAATACAGCAAAGCTGTTAAATGGTATAAATAGGCATGGCTACCACCATTCTTCCCATTCAGTTGTGCGCACGGTACAACGCAACCCCTATACCGATAACAAAAAACCATTTACATTTGTAATTTAAGTAACCATAAATAAGATATTACCTTTAAACAGTATTCATATCACCAAAAGAAGTTCATCATCATTATCATCATCATCAGCCTCTATCCTTCCACTGCTGAAGAAAGGCTTTTTTTCTTTTACACCGGGAAATGCTCTGTAGCATCCCGCGGGGAAATGGGTCTCTTCAGGCGGGTATGTGGGACTCGCTGCGTCTGAGAGGTGGTAACGTGGTCGCAGATCTACCTACAAAAATCCGGCGAATGCCACCAATGCCGCCTTTGGTTAAGGTGCCCTGGATCTGTTGAGCAAACAGGGCACCTCGACGGCTACTCAGTTCCTCAAGGGACCGGCGCCACCTCCACAGAGGTTCCCATTCTCACCAATTGTCTGCCTGCTCTTTTGTCCCCTCTTCATATAAGAAGGGTACAAAGATCAACTCCATCGGCTCAATCTGATTCGCCCAAGGTGCTGAGCTCACCTACCGCTTTAACCCTAAGGAGGGACCTTAGGCCTCCATCTATGAACGCCAAGACGGCCGATCCCTAAAGAAGTTCATATCAAAGTTTATTTTAAGTACTGACTAGTATCAATTAACACAACATAGCCAGAAGCGTGTTAACGGTACTTGGTCCAGTAACACTAACACAACTTTATAAGGTAACTGGGAACTCAATTTCGGGAATACATTATTCATACACATGTCAAGCTTATATCCATAGTGTGCTATACTTATTATCGCTTCATATATATTTTGTACTAACTTTCAAAACAATAAAAAGGATTATCAACCCGACCAAATTAAAGGCTATATTTTTGACGATCTATGAATGTTTTTTTTTTATATCAAGTGCAATATATCCCAAACGTTCTGTTATTTAGTATAAGATTTTCAGTTAACATGGTTTAGGCCCAATTTTTTTTTGTGTTTTTGGTATTAATGAAAAAGGCCCATATCTTTTTTTGACGACCTCCGTGGCTCAATGGTTAGCGCGTTGGCGCTCAAGCCGGAGGTTGCGGGTTCGAATCCCGCCATGGAACAAAAAGTTTTCTGTGTTCCGGGGTCAAGGATGTGTATTAAATATGTGTATTATATTATAAAAATCTTAAATATATGTATAGTATAAAAAAGTATTAAATATATTTCCGTTGTCTGGTACCCGTAACACCAGTTCTTCAAGAACTTATCACGGGACCAGATTGACGTGGTGTAGAAGCGTCCATAGATATTATTATTATTATATATCTAGCGGGACACGCAAAATGTGAATAATGACGATGATGCGCTAGCAATAATATTTATTTCACAAATCAGCATTTCTTCATATATTATAATATAATCGGGATTTTCACACACACACAGACCTTCAAAGATTTTTAATCTCATCGGACATGCAGGTTTCCTTACAATGTTTCCTTCACCGTGAGCAAGCGATGGTCTCATGTTTAGGTGCACGGAGAAATTTAGGAAAACCCATTTCACGGCACCACAGGAGTCAGGATCGAACCAGGACCTCTTACTCAAGAGACCGAACCCATACTCACTAGAGCATCGCTTTAGAACTAATTTTATAGCTGTCAGTGGATGGAGCGCTAAATCGCTTGAGTAACATGTTGAATGTCGGCCGGAATATGGCCGCTGACAGCGATGACGAGATCGCGATTAACTAGTTTATGTCACAACTATGTCCCCACTATTAACATTTATTATCCCCTTTTGAACCCCCGCAAAAAAGAGACGATATATTAAGTTTAATCGTTATTTGTAAGTAGTCGAGGTGCATGGTACGTCCCCATCAAGGTTCAGGCCTTGGCGTGGCGGTGGGGCTTAGTAGCCTAGGGTGAGCCCAACACCCTGGGCGAAGCTAATTGAGCCGAGGGCGCTCTTTGTACCCCTCTTATAAGAAGAGGGGACAAAAGAGCATGGGGCAAGAGGTGAGGATGGGTACCTCACCCCATTGTACTGTCCCGACGTTGGGAGAGGTTGTTCTGTGGTGCGGGACAACCCCTCTGTGGAGATAGCGTCGGTCCCTTGCGGGACTGACTAGCCGTCGAGGTGCCCTGTTTGTTTATTAGATCCGGGGCACCTTACCAAAGGTGGCATTGGTGGCACTCGCCGGGCTTTAGTAGGTAGAGCTGCGTCCACTTACCAGCTTTCGGGCGCAGCGAGTCCCACATACCCGCGTGGGGAGACCCACTCCCCCGCGGGATGCCTCAGAGCATTTCCCGGCGTTAAAGAAAAAAAAAGGTGCATGGTACGTGTTTGTTGTAGTATGGCAGTCACTCACAACTTGACTCAAGTAAATCTGGCTATGGCACTATCGTTTCAAGTGTATGAACCGATTTGGATGCGACTTTTAATTTAAAACTAGGCTTTCTAGCGGTGGCTCTTAGATGTGTTATAATGATAGATAGATATAATAATAATATTAATCTTTATATTATGTTCCACGTATGAAGCCACGTATGAATTACTTTTGAAGCCGGTGTCCTATTTGTTGATGTACCTACCTCCTAACCTACCTACCTTGGCTGACACCGACTCCAAAAGTAACAATAATGACGTGGTAAACGCAAAGATTGTATATTAGTAGAAGAACAAGTTGATTATAAATTGTAGGCACAAAAATTAAGGAAATTCTTATATTACTTTTTAGTTTTTTTTTTTTTTATTTGAAGTCGGTTTTAATTTTTGTTTAAAATATTTTTCTGTTTTTGGGCTTTGTAAAAACAATAGCTTGTTATCGCTATTATATCAATAGCGACAAAAGCAATAAATCATCTGTGAAAATTTCAACTGTATAACTTTCAATTGTTCATGAGATACAGCCTGGTGACAGACGGACGGACAGCGGTGTCTTAATAATAGGGTTCCAGATTTACCCTTTGGATACGGAACCCTTTTTTTTCTCTTTTACACCGGGAAATACTCTGAGGCATCCCGCCTGGGGAGTGGGTCTCCCCAGGTGGGTATGTGGGACTACGATGGGAGGGTACACCCCATGTACCCTCCCATCGTAGGGAGAGTACATGGGGTGAGGTTCCCATCCTCACCCCTTGTCCCCTGCTCTTTTGTCCCCTAAGGGTACAAAGAGCCCCCTCGGCTCAATTAGCTTCGCCCAAGGTGTTGGGCTCACCCTAGGCTACTGAGCCCCACCGCCACGTCAAGGCCTGGAACCATGGTGGGGTTGGGTACGGAACCCTAACAACCAGACAAGCTTGAGTCTAAGGGACGTGTTTATGTTTTGTTGTGATACCTAGGTCTTAACCTTTCAATATTGTATATCAATAGGAAGTAACCTTATACGTTTTTATTTTAAAGACTCACACAGACAGACGGGCTACGGAGTAATTCTAAAAAAGTTCCGTTTTGCCATTTGGAACTTTAAAAATCATAATTTTACGGGACGCCAACGCACCTGGAAACCCTCCAGTGTAGGGGGGGGGGGTATCTATGATTACTTACCATCAGGTAAGCTAACTGTCCGTTTGCCCCTACCTCTATAAAAAGACCATCCTTACTACCTGAATCAGAGTCAAAAATCTTCCCATCTAGTTGGCATCTATACTATGTTTTAACAAAAAATGTTTAAAAGATATTTCGAGTTCCACATAAAAATGTTTTTAGTTCTATAATACCAGTGTTTTGAGCTTCACGTAAAGCTTTTATGAGGATATAAAATGCGATGTAAATTTCAAAAACTTCAAGATTGCTTATAACTTAACTAACGGCCGTTATTCTGGGGGCAGAATAAAATGATAACGAAATATGGCCAGTGTGTTAAACGTGATATAATTTTTTTTTAGAGATTTTCGGTTGAGGCCTTTTGATAAAATATACCGTGAATTACTTGCGAGTAAAGCTATTATAAACCTGATTTTTTTGTTTAAAACATATTAAATTTTCTTCAAAATACTTTTCAGCCATTATGTAGGTATAATAAAAGTCCAAATATTTATAACCAGCTGTTGCCCGCAGCTTCGCCCGCGTTAACTTAGAACCCGGATTGATGATAATTATTTAAAGCCTTAGTTACTCCTTATAGTATCAGCTATCTCCAGTGAAAGTTCCGTCAAAATCGGCCCAGCCGTTTCAGAGAATACCTGGAACAAACCGACAGACAGAAAAAGAGACAAAAATTGTAAAAAATGTTATTTTTTTACCGACTTCAACAAAAAGGAGGAGGCTATCATTTCGATCGGTTTTTTTATGTATGTACACCGATTTCTGCGTCAATTGTGGACCGATTTTCAAAATTGTTTTTTGTTTGAAAGGGTATACTTGCCAAATGATCTCATGATAAGAAAACCAGGGTCTGATGATAGTATCCCAGAGAAATCGAGGGGAACTTTTGAAAATCGTAGGAGCGACTAGAGCGCTTAATATTTTTTTTATTAAACATTTTAAAGCACTACAATTTAATGAAGGTCTAGAATCGATCTGATGCTGGAGTTGAAAGACAGTCGAGGGAACTCCTCGACGATTTACTTCAGTAACTTTGTGTTTGGGCTTGATTAATTTGTATTGATGAGAACTTTACAACTATATGGGTTGTGACTGTGATTGGGGGTCTGATCACGAAGACGAAGGACAGGTAAGGGAAGTCCTAAAAAGTTTACAGTAGTTACCTTGTGTTTGGACTTAATTAATTTATATTGATGAAAACTTTGCACCGATATGAGTGATACATACCATTAGAGGTCCGATGATGGAGACCATAGACAGTCGAGGGAACTTCTCGACGATTTACAGCTTTTGTTGGGCTTACTTCATTAAGGGATCAATCACTAAAAATTGTACTTATTTACTTTATCTTTATTAATGTGTAAATTATTATGTATGTGTGCAATGAAGTTTATTATTATTATAAAAATTAAGAAATGAAAAAATTTAAACAAAAATTATAACCGTCCTCAAAAAAGAAAGTAACAAAAAAGTAATAACATAATCGCGTTTCTTTAATGTCTACAACTAATGATTTCTTGTACTTCTACTAATGTACAATTTTTTCGTTTACCACGTCATTATTGTTACTTTTGGAGTCGGTGTCACACAAGGTACCTACAGCAACAAATACGACAACGATGACGGACGACGGTGACGTATTTGTTGCTGTTCCTATTTAACTTAACTGACACCGACTCCAAAAGTTACAATAATGACGTGATAAACGCAAAAATTGTACATTAGTAGAAGTACAAGATGAGTATTAGTTGTAGACACAAACATTAAAGAAACACGATTATTTTATTACTTTTTAGTTACTTTATTTTTTGAAGTCAGTTATAATTTTTGTTAAAAAAAATTTATGGTATATGTACCGTGTATACGCATTCATTAAAAAGCGATTATTTTTATATTACAAACCCATTTTATTTAGGTATTCATTTCAGATTCCGAGCCCTGGTGGGTTAGCCAAGTTGCCATTCTACAATCGTAAACGCTAGTCGAAAACTAATTAATGTATGGAAATGACATTTTACATCGATATATCACGTGGTCTTAAATGTCATTTCTATACCTACATTTATTAGTTTTCTACTAGCGATTACGATTGTCGAATGGCATTTTGTCTAACCCACTCGATCTACTATTAAATCAGACATTTGAACACACTGGATCCTTAAAATTTATAATATAACAAGTCCGTAGATAACGAGCAAAGTTTCCCTAGTCGGTGAGAAAGTTTCTATCAGGTCACTCTAGGGCGCATCATCAAAAAACTAGGTACATCTTTTTAATGTCGAGTTATAGTTGTAGGGTTTTTCAAATAACTTCATCTTTTCCAAATTTTTACAAAAATAACGTTCAATTTTTTTTATTATTTTATTTTTCTGCTATAAAAAAGTGATTTTATTTTTCATTTACCTACTAGCTGTTGCCCGCGACTTCGCCCACCCGCACGGAGTGATGATGATTATTTTTATAGCCTAAGTTACTCCTTATAACCAGTGAAAGTCCCATCAAAATCAGCCCAGCCGTTTCAGAGATTAGCCGGAATAAACAGAGAGACAGACAGACAAAAATTAAAAAAATCCATTTTGGTACCGCGTACCGCGTATATATATTCATATGCATTTAGTAAAAAGCGGTTAATTTAATATTACAAACATACACTCCAACTTTATTTATCTGTATAGATGGATTACTAGTAGCTATTTGGATTATTTGCATATGTTTTTAATATAATACGTGAGTATGTTTCCGTGAACATGGCTTCTGCAAAGTATATTTCGTCAAGCATGTAAAATACTGCGATAAGTTGTTTCATTATTTATGTGAAATTTGCGTAAACATTAGAAAACAAATGTCCATATGTGACGCCAGCATATAAACACGTTTTAAGTACTTTTTCTGTCGTTTTCTTTATCTTATTATTATAGTTTTTTTATAATAAAGGTTACATTAAACATACCCAAAACATTCAATTGATTCTTAAAATATACCAGACGTGCATACAGAAGTCTCAATAAAAGAGCCGTTAGCGTCCTTTGTGAACAAACCCTAAAATTACATCTCACAAAGAAAATACAAGAAAATTTCATATTTTACAATGGATAGAATATGTAAATTCTAATTTACTCACATCAAAGGATTTTCATACAATGAAAAGAAATAATTTGCAGATACAATGGATTGTCGTTACCGGAGCATAACCAAATGTTTTGTGGGAGATTATTCATCAAGAGAAACACAGCTTGTCACAAGTGAAACTCTTGATTATTTATGTGTCTGGTGTTTGGTAATGGGTGGCAGGGTCTAATCCGACCGAGGACAGGTGTTGAATGTGATATATCTGCACCACATGGATATGTATGATTTTTATTATGTATGTATGTTTCATTCGCGCGTCTTTGCGGTAAAACCGATTGTAATGTCGTTACGATATTGTCGTTGTAATGCTGTTTGTTCGAAAAACAAAATTGTATTGATTATGAATTCTAATAAGGTTTCTCATCTGGGCGTCCCGTGGATGCCATTTTCTTTAACACGCGCTTGTAATGATTTAAAGCTAACATGGTACTATTGAAGTGTAAACTTCTTTTAGCGCGTTACGCATATTTATAGATGACATAAAATCTCTAAACTCGCGACACCGCACATGAAACGCTGGAGACGCAGTTTGACGTTTATATGACGTGGACTCGCGACACCGCACACGAAACGCTGGAGACGCCGTTTGACGTTTGATTTATTTATATAAGATTATGCAATATTTGTTTTGCAAATTGTTTTTTTTTTAATGAAAACTTGCTCCAAAACACACCTAAGCTTCACAGAAGAAATAGACACAATGAAGGTACCACCCATGCGGACGGGCTCGCGACAAATTGTACGATTCCTAGTCTTCACAAGTCCTAAGTCAGACTTCTTGAAAATATTGGTGATCGACATAATAAGAGATGTAGATCCATTAATTAATATTAATAAACTGAATATAATATTATCATCTTATACCTTACTAGCTGATGCCCGCAGCTTCACCCGCATTAACTTACTCAACTTAATTACTGTTAGTCACAGCGTGATGTTATATAGCCTATAGCCTTCCTCGATAAATGGACTATCTAACACGGAAATAATTTTTCAAATCGGACCAGTAGTTCCTGAGATTAGCGCGCTCAAACAAACAAACTCTTCAGCTTTATAATATTAGTATAGATTTAGAACGTCGTCATATAATACGTGTCTTAGGTATTTATATAAATACATTATTCAACGTGATAGTGGTACCACGTATATAATATCTCTAATATATAAAATTTCCATGTCACAATGTTAGTTACCGTACTCCTCCGAAACGGCTTTACCGATTTGTACCAAATTTTATATGCATATTCAGTAGGTCTGAGAATCGGCTACTATCTATTTTTCATACCCCTAAGTGATAAGGGTGGTCAACCCCTCAAATTTTAAAAGTTAACGCGGGCGAAGCTGCGGGCAACAGCTAGTGTATTTATATAAATCTCTTAAATGAATTTCCGATCAAAGTCCTCATAACATCAAGATCTCGCGAACTTACTATGATATAGACTAACATGGTGGGGTCGTTAGTTAATATTTAAATATTGGACTTCATAGAAACATTGGCTTGTTAGTCAGTGACCCATGTTATAAAAGGTTAAAATCACAAACGGGTGCCAGAAAATGGACGACGTCGCCGAGGCCAGCCCCGAAAATAATGAAGATCTTAAGACTCTTTTTACCGGTGGGAGGGAAGCGCTGTGCCGCGCTCCCGGCTGCATGGGTATCACCATCTTGCTTGTTTCTCCCGTGAAACAGCTTTGCTGTGTTTCGGAGAGAAGGGCAAGGCAGGCAGTGTAATTACTGGCACCGAGACCTAACATCTTATATCTCAGGATAGGCAACACATAAATGACATGCCTGTGCTCGTTCCAGGTAAACTAATTTATGTTCATGGGTGACCTCGACCACATAACATCAGGTGGCACGTTTGCTAGTTACCAGGCTTTATAATAATTCTAAAACGTATCGGTGAACTATGGCCCACAACCCTGAGTAGACCCGTGCCTAGCAGTGGGACATAATATAAGTGTTGATAGTATTATTATTATTATATTATTAAGCGATAACAAGCACACATAGAATACAATACGAAAACGTATGTACTTATGAATGTAGTATATTTAAATGAAAAATTTAAAATATTTTACACGAGTGCCCTCAGCACAGTAGTTATATAAAACTCATGACCGACCTGGAACCGTGCCGTATTACTATTTATATTACGAGTAACTATTATTTATAATACGGGAAAGTTGCTATGTTATAAAATATATGATGAGGATGTTTTTTTCCGAGCCTATACTTTCCCAATGCTGGGCAAAGGCCTCCCTCTTGCCCTCGCGTCTCTATCGAGAGTTCACTGCGCCCATCTTTTCGAAAAACGTCGAGGTCTGCCGCGTCTCCGAGCCTTGTATGGGTCACGGTTTTTATTTTTATTGTCACTTCAATAATCATCATGATGTTTTTATTTTTTGTTATGTTCTTACTAAGTAATAATAAAAGCGATATATTTTTTTTTAATCGGTTGTCTGTAAAGTCAGTTAACAGACGATAGTTGAACGTGACAACGTCATAAGAAAATGGAACGCCTCAGAGCGAGGTAACGCCGCATGCGTCATGTTTTTTCGTTCGTGCAGCCGGCTCCATCGAATTATAAGACGTTGTCACGTCAAAACGTTACAAAAAAACTCATTGCAATCTCGTGCTCTTGAATAGATGAGAGAACTTGGAAATAATTTCCGACTCCTCCTGAATTCTTCTAATCATAGTTTAACCATATCCCTCGAGATCATATTTAATGGTAAATTTCGTGGTAACCGTCGGTCCTGGCTACACAGGAATAGCAACGGTGGGAACGAGTGGTGAGCTTTACCATTAAAAATATTTTAGTATGGACTCTATTCGGCCGTCTCGGCGTTCATTGAAAGTGGATAGGCCACTTTAGAGTAGTTCAAGAGTGGGTGGATAAAGTTTAATGATGATAGACTCCATTTTAATGTTATGGACACGGAACACTAGAAATTATGAACGTAAGCGGATGCGGTGGATATTGAGGACAATACATTATAACTTGCATGTTTTATCTGAACGCTCATTATTAATTAAAATCATCCATCAACTTTGATATTACACATATTAATAAAGAATTCTGTTTTTTATACTTAATCTGCATATAATATTCTTATTGTTCGTATTACCAATATCGCACATAATATATAAAAAGGATTGTGTGGTTTTATGAAACCACGGTAAAAGTGAAACGTTTTTTCACATTATAGACATTTAACAAAAAATTTTTGGAATAATTTTCCATTACAGGTATAAAATCACTTTATCAATCTTAATTTTATACTTGGAAAACTTGGCGGCCGACCGTCACGCGACATGCAACACACAGACGAAAAAGTTTGAGACGATGTAATAAAAGTTTCACTTTAATATCATTTATTATCATACTAACTAGTGCCCGCGACTTCGTCTGCGCAGGATAAGATTTTAGTTTTTTTTTTCATAAAAAGTATTCTATGTTACTTCTAATATCTCCAAGAATATATGTACAAAGTTTCATGATGATCGGTTAAGTAGTTTTCGCGTGTAAGCGTAACAAACAAACTTATTTTTAAATCTATACAGATAAATAAAATTGGAGCGTATGTTTGTAATATTAAAATAACCGCTTATTATTGAATGCATTTGGGGTACACTATACATATTATACCAAAATAGCCTTTTTTACAATTTTTGTCTGTTTGTTCCGGCTAATCTCTGGAACGGATGGGCCGTTTTGTTGAGACTTTCACTGGGAGATGGCTGATGTTATAAGGAGTAACTTAGGCTATAAAAATAATCATCATCAATCCGCGTACGGCCGTAAATTAAATCTAAGTTAACGCGGGCGAACAGCTAGTTTATAATATATTAGTAGGATTATCATCCTTATCTCTGACTAGATCAATTTGAAGATTATACTTCCCTACTTTATCTATTTATTTTTTCAATCTCTTAGTCTCAGTAGTGGAAAAATATCCTTTATTTTCAGGCTGCATAGGCCCATAGATAAATTCCTTAACGGGCTTAACCTAATCATACATAATTGAAATGAAACTTTAGACTATGTTGGTATTACCTCACTTACACTGCGTCATAGCGCGTTCTGGTGGAGCTTGTCCGCGGAAGCAACGGAACTTCTGTGGCCAGAAGTCCTCCTGCATAACGAGGTACAGAAAACATATCGGCACTCGCACCAGAAATGCCTTATTTTAGGTTAGCCGTCTTCTCTTAACAAATACGTAAGTCTCTTTCTTATCACTTATAGAAAAAAGAGCATATTTATAGACCGCAATTTAATAAAATAAATTAAAGTTTAAGATACATTTACAAGCTCATTGTTTAACTTAACATAACTGAGATTCACACGCACTTAATCAAATCCTGCAGAGGTTAAACTTAGATATCCTTTTAATATTACGAAGTCTTTGAAACTTCGGTGTCCCTCAATGTAACTTCGTGTTATCCTTCGCAAGTTACCATAATCTTCCAAAAAACTTAGATTGTCTTATATTACAGAAATAAATATTAGAGCAAATCTTTTTATTAATTTTATACTTGGCTGTTACTTGCTTACTTTCACCTTACGATTTACTTTTTGTGGCCGATCCGTGTTGGATGGGAGTGGCGAGGAATTGGTCGTCTTTGCGTTCATTGAGGTAGCCCTATATTCAGCAGTGTACGGATAGAGGTTGATGATGATGAAACGGCGGAAAGATAATATAAAATTTAAGTGCGCGGTTCTAATATGACCCACTTCTGCAGGTATCTCTCCCCGTCCTCGAAATTAGGTGTTAGCCTTTAGTTCAACAAGGACCTTTTTTTTAACGCCGGGAAATGCTCTGAGGAATCCCGCCGGGGAGTGGATCTCCCCAGGCGGGTATGTGGGACTCGCTGCGTCCGAAAGCTGGTAAGTGGACGCAGCTCTACCCACTAAAACCCGGCGAGTGCCACCAATGTCGGCTTTGGTGAGGTGCCCCGGATCTAATGAGCAAACAGGGCACCTCGACGGCTAGTCAGTCCCTCAGGGGATCGCCGCCACCTCCACAGAGAGGTTGTCCCACACTACAGAAAACCCCATCCCAACATCGGGACAGTTCAATGGGCTGAGGTTCCCGTCCTCGCCCCTTGCCTCCTTCTCTTATAAGAGGGGTCAAAAAACCCACTCGGCTCAATTCGCTTCGCCCAAGGTGCTGGGTTCACCCTAGACTACTTCTGAGCCCCACCGCCACGACACGGCCTGAAACATGGTGGGGGTCTAAACCAAACCTCTTATACCGAAACCTAATCCCTAAGTATAATATTTACAAAATCATAAAATTAGAAAATATGTACAATATTAATTAGATTTTTTGTAGTAATTTATATCAGACCAGTATAAAGACAGACTTATGACATAACAGAGTGTCAAGTTGCTGAGATTATAAAAATTCAGACTTCGTACAAAAGTTATGAACACTGTTTCTCATTATCACAAATCGTACCGGGTGTCATAAGAGATTTACATTTTGCATATATATTATGCCTAGACAAAAAAAATGCTTTTGAATAATTTATTTTTCTCGTTATCTCCAAACGTATTAACTAAAATAAGTTTTCTATGGTAATGAGATGGTCGTCTTGCCTTATTGAAATTTGACCAACCACCATGAACACTCTATCCCACAAGAGATATACAATTATCTATCACTGCCAGATCTAAATCTGTCGGTTATTTTAACGCTAGTTAGTACTATGGCCTTTATTACTACTTTGAGTGTATTTTTATATAAAGATACGGCTCCTACAGATATTACTGCTTCTGCTTGAAATCAAGCGAGAAAAGTATTAGATTAGATTACACATCACGTCAAATGAGAAACTTCATATAACTTCAAAAAAAAAATTCCTTCTTAAATACGCATACTGTCAGAGAAGTTGGATATTTGTCTCGATAATGGCTGTACGACAAATCTTCTTTGACTAAGTCATTCCAGATGCTTGTATTAATTGAGAACTATAAAAAGATTAAATATTGTGATGATATTGTGTGAAAATGCCTATAGGTGCCATGTATGATATTATATTTTTGACGTGATAACGGCTTATAAATGGATTAACGCTAGCTGCACGCACGAAAATGTGTTACGTTCCGCCTGAGCCGAATGTGCAAGCGAGAACGCGGAACAAGCGATAGGGAGACACGACCGACCTAATCGTTCGGCTTGTGACACATTATAACGTTATCGTAAAACGACTTCACAAACAACAGGTACATTTTCTAAGCCGTATTAGTTTTTAACTACGACTTAACATGTGATATGTAGCGTCACAATGTTGAAAAGTTCAAGTGTATTAAATTTAGAAAACCAGTGGGAGGGAAGCGATGTGCTGCGCTCCCGGCTGCATGGGTACCACCATCTTGATCTCAGGATAGGCAACACATAAATGAGTTGCCTGGGCTCGTTCCAGGTATACTAGTATATGTTCATGGGCGACGTCGACCACTTACCATCAGGTGGTACGTTTGCTAGTTTGCATATCCAACTAACATAAAAATAAAACACATTTTATACCGTTCAGGTTCAAATCTAGATATTTCAAGCCAATACTATCATCTCATAATAACCACAAATATTAAATAAAAACATTTTACAAAAAATTAAAACCGACTTCAAAAATACTAAACTAAAAAGTAATAAAATAACAGTTTCTTTAATGTTTGTGCTTACAACATACAATCAACTTAATCTTCTACTAATGTACAAACTTTGCGTTTACCACGTCATTATAGTTACTTTTGGAGTCGGTGTCAGCCAAGGTAGGTAGGTAGGTAATGTACAGCAACAATTAATAATCGGTTAATAAACTTATTTTATTATGACATATCGTATATCCCTAAAGAAAATCTAAATATGCGTAGACATATAGATTATATTATATAATATGTACTCCTATCCCATGTATACATTCAAGGGTTTTATTGAAAGAATGTATTGTAAGTAAAGCTGGGTCGCTTAAAAGCAACATAACTGATTACCTTTTATGGGATAAATTGGTCCCTTTTTATATAAAGGTTTAAGACTTATGGAAAACTAACAATACAATCTTCAAAAATTGTATATTAGCGGTAGTCTCGCTTTTTTATGCCATAAGAAGGTATCCGAACAGTCGAAGCCGTTTGGTGACTATCGACGCCAACCAAAGATTATGCAGATGCGTTGCCCTCCTTTTCCCTATCCCCCAATGGGCCACCGGAAACTCACAAACCACACGAAACGCACAGCATAGCTGTCACTTGACGCCGGCGTTATGTGAGCGAGAGGTACCACCCCGGTCATGCCGGCCCAATTCAGCTGCAAAGCAGCATGTCACTACCTCTTACTAGAAAACTACCTATTAAGAAACACTCACCTCTTCTCCATGTCCTCCAACTCCTGTATGATATGGAAATATATTCAGGCCGGTCTATATTAAACGTTATTTATATTTGGAAATACACATTCGTACCCAGGTGACATTGTTATCGTATTTGCAGCGCCGTGAGGCGGTGGGCGCTCAGGAGGAAAATGCTTCCTTCCTGCGCTCTTCGGCGGAACTTCGTTATTTTTAGCGCCAAAATATTTTGTTTTTGATCTTGTTTTGTATCAAACGTTACCCGCTTAATGTTTGTGAGAAAAATGTTGACAATATGTTTTATTTCCGTCTAACGTTTATTTGTAGTGCGATGAAGGCACTTACATGCCCTGTATTTTTGGCTATTCTGTGAATAATGAATCTCAAATTACAAATAACAACATATTTTGGTTTCTCTACTTTGTGTATACTATAAGCACATAATATATTATGTGATCCTTAGCTCGAGCACATATTTAGACCTTCCTTCCGACTGAATCAGATTTGAACCCGTGACATTACATAGGCACTTTACCAGAGTGGTTGTTAATTTGAGTCTCGACTAGGGCAGTATCATTTTAAATTACGTAAAGTCTCTAAATGCCTTAATTAGACGACATCAAGGAAATGATGATTTTATGAGGAAATTGTTGTTTTATCTTACTGGCGCGCCTTGGCCTGGAATGCCATGATGGCAAATAGACTGACTGACTGTGCCATGTCGTGATGCCCTCCATGCCATGATGTGATAAAAGTCAAAAATTACTATTATAATTAATACTACAGAAATTGATTTCATCATTTTTTATTACAATAATTTTACTAACTGCAGTAATATTAATACAATTACTCAGTGTGGTATTTGTTGCTGTACACTACCTACCTAGCTACCTTGGCTGACACCGACTCCAAAAGTAACTATAATGACGTGGTAAACGCAAAGTTTGTACATTAGTAGAATATTAAGTTGATTATATGTTGTAAGCACAAACATTAAAGAAACTGTTATTTTATTACTTTTTAGTTTAGTATTTTTGAAGTCGGTTTTAATTTTTTGTAAAATGTTTTTATTAAACACATCTATAAATGCTGTGTCACATATAAAGATGTAAGCATCGGTATCAAATATGTATCAATAATAATGTTATGTAGCCTGACCAGAAAAATAAAACCCTTCGCCATGTTCTTGTGTTGACGTAAAAAAGATTCAGTGTCGAAACCATGCAGGGTTTATATATTTCTGGTCAGGCTATAAATTGTATTAATGCTTATATTGTTGGAGTCCTTTTTTATGGCATACGGAGGCAACCGAACAGTCGGAGCCTTACGGTGACTACCGACGGCTACAGACATCCGCACAACCAAAAGCTCTGCAGATGCGTTGCCCTCCTTTTCCCTGTCCCCCCCAATGGGCCACCGGAAACTCACAAACCGCACGAAACGCGACTGCATAGCTGACACTTGACGCCGGTGTTATGTGAGCGAGAGGTACCACAGGAGCATGGCAATACTTCTTACTACATAAAATAAATAAATAAATAAAACAAATTATTCTAAATAAATAGTTTTAGATGTTAAAACAACCGTGATAATTTAAAATCTATATATAGATAAATAAAATTGGAGTGTCTGTTTGTAATATTAAAATAACCACTTTTTACTAAATGCATATGGATGGTATACACGGTACATATACCAAAATAACATTTTTTTGATTTATGTCCGTCGGTATGTCGGTCTGTTTATTCTGGCTAAGCTCTGAAACAGCTGGGCTGAGTTTAACGGGATTTTCACTGGAATATAGCTGATGTTATAAGAAGTAACTTAGGCTACAAAGTTAATCATCATCACTCCGAAATCCGAATACGGCTGTAAATCTAAGTCAACGCTGGCGAAGCTGCGAGCAACAGCTAGTCATACCTATATAATAGCGTATCTCATCTTATCGTATATCGACGCTGTCGCTTAGTGTACAATTGAATGAACAAAAGCCTTTGGTTTCACGGAGCTCCGTCAATCAATGACTTAAATTGCACAAAAACATTCGAGGAATCCGATTTATTCCATTTGTTTCGTAGTCTCATAGTCAAAGGGGATTGATCATTTTTGTTTTTATAGCGGAAGAAATTGTTTTTTCTGTTATCTCGCAAAAATAGATATGTTTTCGGGGATATTACAACGCGTAACCTTGTTTTCGTAGCCAGGACTCTTGTATTTTGGTGGATAATTTATGTGGCTATGTTGTGGATACAATAAATAATAATTGTTAAATATTTTATTACTAATTAGTGATGTACAAGTATATAGGTTGATAGACCAGCTCTTTGGTTATTCCTCACCATGGTTCAGGCCGAGTCATGGCGATGGGGCTCAGTAACCTAGGGTGAACCCAGTGCCTTGGGCGAAGCGAACGGAACCGAGGGGGCTCTTTGTACCCCTCTTATAAAAAGTGAGGAAAAAGAGATGGGGGCAAGGAGCGAGGACGGGAACCTCACGAAGCCTGACACGAGCACAGGGGCGTTACTAGAGGCGCCTCCTACACACCTCTGTTCGTCGCTTGCGGGCATCTTCGGCGGCCTCTTCTCTAACCCGCTCGTCGGCCTCCTTCTGGGGCATTACTGCCTCGCAGAAGGAGACCATCTCTGTCCAGGACTCGTCGGCACTGAGCATCGCGGTGACGACGCTCGGCAGAGACAAGTCCGCTACGATAAAATTATAGCCTTTATGCAATTCTGACATACCTAATATACCTAAGTTAAAACACCTAAGTTTTATTATTGTAGTATCACTAAAATTCATTCAGTAGTTTTTGCGTGAAAAGGTTACAAACATACATACATACAGGATGTATGTTCTTACAAACTTTCGAGTTTATATTATGAATGAATAAATAAATATTTTTTTCATTTATTTATTCAGTGAACAATTAATGAATCAATGAACGAATGCATTAATTCTTCATCTCACATCTTACATTTAGACGAATTTACATGATAAAATGCTCAAGTGACGGTTTCAAGTAAAAATATATAAAAGATGATAGAACCTTATAATATAAAGAAGGTTCAATGGATAATCTAATTACTTCACTTAAAATTAAATGCACTTTGGACATGTTTGTTAAGCATCTATATGATGTACTCGAACATTTTTAGTAAAGGAAATTCTTTTTTCTGCAGACATTGCGTCTGATGATGATGCGGATACTTAACAACTTTTAACAAATTTAAAACAGAATATCTGTAGGCCGTATCCAAATAAAATGTTATCCGTGCACTCGTTAACTTGGTGGAAACGCCTGCATAGCTTTATAAGTATGCGCATATTATTTTTTGCGAATATATTTATGAGGCCTCGTAAATATTTATAAGGTTTCCCTTTTTATATGTTTTACATAACACCATGTTATCGGAGGTTTTTATGTTACAATGTAGGTATGAACATATCACTGCGAAAAACAAACATTTCCGAATGCATTTAATTTTAAATGAAGTAATTTAGACTTACTATTAGTGAAATTTGCATAAATATTATACAACACTAGCTATTGCCCGCAGCTTCGGCTGCGTTAAGTTTTGTCCAAAAAAAATGAAGGGGTAAACCACGTAGCATTTAGGGGGATGAAAAATAAATGTTGACCGATTCTCAGACTTATCCGATATGCACACAGAATGCCATGAGAATCGGTCGAGCCATTTCGGAGGAGTTTCACAAACGACGTGACACGAGAATTTTATATATTAGATTATGTGAACTACTCGAGCAATTCAGACATAGTATGGTTATGGTTATTATGGCAATAGCCGTTCCATCCGGCCACAGGGACCTGACACCAATGTTAGAGGTGGATGGCTCCCTAGCCGATACTAGTGGACACTTCGGATTTATGTCTCATGAGAAGAAAGTGGTCCTGCAGGAAAAGGTTAAAGTCCCACACTAGTAAAGCGGTGAATAAGTTTCATTTAAACCATCTGTCAAAAATATCAATTTTTTTTTAATTCAAAATAGTACTAATACAGTATCTTTTTGAACGTCAATTGAATCTACCACCGGTTCCAAGGTAAGCCCACTGAGAAGAACCGGCGAAACAAACTCAGTGGAACTAATCTTTTCAAATAATATATATTAATAACAATTTTAACATCTTATCTTGAAATGCCCGGGAGGAACGCCTTATTCCCAGGGTGTGGTATCTTCCATGAAATCTTTTACTTTATAATATGCTTTACCACACAAACGTTCTTTAACAACTTTTTTGAATTTTTTTATGGAGAGCTTTTGAACGTTTTCTGGGATCCTATTGTAAAAGCGTATACAGTTGCCTTTAAAAGAATTGCTTACTTTCGAAAGTCTAATCATTGGTGCATGTAACCTGTGTCTATTACGTGTATTCCTACTATGAATATCACTTTTCTTACAAAATTCATTTATGTTTTTACGGACATACAGTAAATTTTCTAAGATGTATTGAGAGGTGACAGTCAGAATTCCTATTTCTTTAAATTTTTCTCTCAAAGATGAATAGGGAGGCAACTTGTAAATTGCACGTTTATTCACAATTAAAGATAAAAAATATAATAGCGAGGCTGCTATTTGTCGCTTATAAAATTTTTTTTTATTCAAAATAGTACTAATACAGTATCTTTTTGAACGTCAATTGAATCTACCACCGGTTCCAAGGTAAGCCCACTGAGAAGAACCGGCGAAACAAACTCAGTGGAACTAATCTTTTCAAATAATATATATTAATAACAATTTTAACATCTTATCTTGAAATGCCCGGGAGGAACGCCTTATTCCCAGGGTGTGGTATCTTCCATGAAATCTTTTACTTTATAATATGCTTTACCACACAAACGTTCTTTAACAACTTTTTTGAATTTTTTTATGGAGAGCTTTTGAACGTTTTCTGGGATCCTATTGTAAAAGCGTATACAGTTGCCTTTAAAAGAATTGCTTACTTTCGAAAGTCTAATCATTGGTGCATGTAACCTGTGTCTATTACGTGTATTCCTACTATGAATATCACTTTTCTTACAAAATTCATTTATGTTTTTACGGACATACAGTAAATTTTCTAAGATGTATTGAGAGGTGACAGTCAGAATTCCTATTTCTTTAAATTTTTCTCTCAAAGATGAATAGGGAGGCAACTTGTAAATTGCACGAATAGCCCGCTTCTGCAGCACAAAAATGTTGTTTATGTCGGCTGCATTTCCCCATAAAAGTATGCCATAAGACATAATGCTATGAAAGTAGCTAAAATATACTATTCGCGCTGTATCTACATCAGTAAACTGTCTTATTTTTCTCACTGCATATGCTGCTGAACTGAGTCTATTCGCCAATTTAGCTATGTGGGGACCCCACTGCAGCTTAAGATCTAGAGTTATTCCTAGGAAAACTGTGGAGTCCACCAATTCCAAGTTTTCACTTTCTAAGAGTACATTTGTTTGCAGTTGCTTAACATTTGGCAAGGAAAATTTTATGCATTTAGTTTTTTTACTATTTAAATGCAAGTTATTAACGCTAAACCAATGTACCATTCTCGAAAGTGTGTTGTTTACCTCGTCATAATTAGTTTCTTGTCGTTTGATTTTAAAAATAAGTGAAGTATCATCAGCAAACAACACTACCTCTTGACTATCTTTAACTAGGTAAGGTAAATCGTTTACATAAATTAGAAAAAGAAATGGACCTAGAATGGACCCCTGTGGGACCCCCATCTCTATTTTAGTCCCGGATGATCTTTTACCATTTATCTCGACCTTTTGAGTCCTGTTTTTAAGATAGGAATTCAAAAGATCCAGTGCCGTACCGTCTATCCCATAGTGGCGTAATTTCCTGATCAAGGTCTCATGCTGTACACAATCAAACGCCTTGGATAAGTCGCAGAAAACTCCCAAAGCATCACGTGACTCCTCCCAGGCCTCATAAATGTGGTCAATTAAGTTAACGCCAGCGTCTGTTGTGGAGAGACCCTTTCTAAATCCGAATTGTTTTTTGTGCAGTAACATATTGGTTTCAAAGTAATATAGTAACTGATTTAACATAATTTTTTCAAAAATTTTACTAAATGAGGGGAGTATTGATATTGGTCGAAAATTTGTAACATCTGATGTACTGCCAGATTTAAAAAGAGGCAAGACTCGACTATGTTTCATTAAGTCAGGAAAAACGCCACTATCAATACATTTATTAAAAATTGTTGCTAGATGGGGTGCAATTACATCAATTATGAGCTTAGTGACTTTTACAGATATTCCCCATAAATCTGGGGTATTTTTATTGTTTAATAAGTTAAATGCATTTAAAATATCTTTGGGTCCTATCTCTTTAAACTTAAAGTTAGCTTCACATTGTTTGACATTGGTTTTAAGCAATGATTCGGCAATTGCAGGACATGAGATTAAATTTTTTGTAGTCGAAATCGGGATGTCAGAAAAGTATTTTTCAAATACTGTCGCAACTTCCTCGTCAGACTTAATTATTCTATTTTCAATATTTAAATTAAATTCAGAGCTACGACTACCCACTCTCCCAGTTTCATCCTTTATTATGTTCCAAGTAGTTTTTATTTTATTTTTTGCGTTTTTAATTTTTTCCTTAATATAAAGCGATTTGGCCGCGATACAAACTTGTTTGAATGTTTTTGAATATATTTTGACATACTGCTTAAATGATTGATTTTGATTGTATGTGCGTTCTTGGTAAAGGTCATATAATTTGCGTCTACTATTGTGGATTCCTGCTGTTGCCCAATCATTAAAGCCCTTTTTATTTGTGGAACTGACTGTTTTAGAAGTAAAAATGGCTTTAAAATGTGTATTAATTAAATTAAACAATTCACCAAAAGCGAAATCTGGACTTTTGTTATCTTTCAAATATGTAATATTTGCCATTATACTACTCCTAAATTTCTCAATACGTCTTACATTCACAGGAACAAACACATTATTTTTGTTACAATTTTTACTATTAGAACTTATAAGGAATTCAGCTAATTGACCACAGTGATCAGAATTCAACTTGTTGATAATTTCTTTGTGGACAGGAGTTAAATTACTAAAAATATTATCAATACATGTAGCTGTAGAACTGCTAATTCTTGTTGGTTCTGAAAATAGATTAGTCAGATTATATGATTTTAACAATGATGTGAATCTAACTGTGGTGGAATTATTTTCTAGTAAATTAATATTAAAGTCACCACAAATTAGTATGGGCTTGTTAGACCCACATATTTTAGTTAATAATTCTTCCATGATTTTCTCAAAAGAATCATATAATCCATTTGGAGGTCTGTATACACTTACAATAATAAGGCGCTCCATCTCTATACAGGCTATTTCAATAGTACGCTCAGCAGAGAGGCCCACAATATTCGTACGTTCCTTAAATTTTATTTCATTTTTAATAATTATTAGTGAGCCACCTCTTATGGCTTTTTCTCTACTGAACGAACTTGCCACCTGGTGCTCACTGAAGCTGAACATAATTTCATTTTTTTTTAACCAATGTTCGGTAATACACAGTATGTCTATATTGTAGTTTTTTAAGAACAATTCAATTTCCAAGTCTTTGCCTAACATTCCTTGTAAGTTTTGATGCACCAGGTTAAATGAGTACAATTTTTTATTTAATTTCTTTACATTGATTTGTTCAATATTTTTATTTAATATATTATTATTATTATTACTAATTAATGGGCTAGAGATTCCTTTATTGTCTTATACTCTAGTTTAAACTATTTGGAACGTATTCCAAATTTGTAAAATTGTATGTTTTATTATCACACTGTTCAAATAAAACAGTGGTCGGATTAGCCAAATACTTGGCTGGACTGGACTACGAGGCTGCTATTTGTCGCTTATAAAATTTTGATAGGTAATACCTATCAGATGTCAGATTGTTACAATTATTATCATTTAAAATGTTGTTAATGTCAATTATATTTAATTTGTTACTTTTATTTTCATTAAGTAAAATACAGTTATTGTTACATGCACAGTGTAACAGGCTATTTAATTTTAGTCTAATTTTATTCTCCTGTGGCAACTTGTCTGATTTAATGTAGGGAAATGTGAATAGAAATACCCTCTCAACATTGGGTAAACCTGAAAGATTTTCTATATATTTAGCAAGTTGTTTCCCGTTCACACCTCCCCTTCTCCCAACTATAATTACAATGGTTGTATTTGGACAATGTGTGGCATTTAAAATCTTATTTACAACTTGATCAAAGGATGCCCCCGGCATACAAGTATTAGTCAATTTTTGTCCTTCGTACAACCTGTGTAACAACACACCAACCTCTTGGCCTATCTCATCACTATATAAACTAATAAACTTATTTGTAGAGGCTGGTGGTACAGTTTTTATAAATGATTTGTTAAAGGGGTCAGCATGCACCTCCAAGCTTGGACCCGTGTAAGTTTGACCTATACTTTGCGCTGAGCGTTTCACAGTTGAACATATGCATTGAGAGTTGCGACTCAATAAAGACTCAACCCTGTCCTCATTGTAATGGCATATGTCCAGCAAACCACTCAGAGCTGATATATGTCCCGCTATTTCTTTCTGGGCTATTTCATATTTCCTGGATATTATTTGTAATTGACTATGGAGTTCAGAGATTTCAGCTTGAAGGCTGCAAACATCTGCCTCATAGTTACATTTAACATTTTCCAATTCCATTAAGGAATTGGAGTACTGGTTTGTTATTTTTATTTTATTTTGCGATAATTTACTAACTTTATTAATAATTCTTTTGTTTTTTAAAAGAAGTTCCTGTGTTTTTTTCATGGATTTTTTTATTTTAATATATTTTTTTAATTTATTTTTACTGTGAAAAGAATAGGAAGGCACCGTATCATCTGTCAAATCTATAGTGGTAATGTTCATGGGGGTGATGATATCAGCTACTAGGCACGGTTCCCTCCCAATCAGTTCATCATATAAGTTTTGAGTTGTTGTGACTTCTTTCTGACGTGTAAGCTCTTCTAATTCAGTAATACGGTCCTGAGCTTCTTCCAGCCTGCATTTTAATGTAGCCGAGTTCCTCAGTGACTCTTCATACTCATGCCGGCATTGGTCAAAACTGTCTACAATGCTTTGTAGATCTTGGTTTTGGTGAGCGACTTTATTATAATCCTCACTTAATTTACTTAATTCAAATTTCAAGTCTGTATTTTTTTGTAATACTAGTAGCATTTCTTGTTCGTTATCGTTCCGTTCAGAGAGCAACAGTTCATATTGCTTTTTATATTTTTTTAATTCCTGGAGAGCCAGGCGAAGTTGTTCTTCTGTCTGGCGGGCCAGGTTTGCTCGGGTCATCATTTTGTTTTATATAAGAAGAAACAGGCAATGGTAAATAATGAAAGATAATAAAATAAATAGCTGGCGTCAACTAACACAGCCCAGTCCTCCCTATAAGTCCCAGCTACTCAACACTTTTAGATGGTTAAGTGTATGCGCGGTGTATAGTGGTCACGCACGCTCGAGTAGGGTGAATAAGATGTTAATGGATGAATCTGAGATGTATCAATATCGCAAGCTATAAATCAATATAGATCTACGGTGCAATTCTGAACTGAAGCTTATGACGGAAATTTATACCTAGTGAATATTTCCAACTACTAGGTACGTCTAATACTACTAGGTAGGACTAATTAAATATAAAGTACAGGACAACGTCTGTCGGTGCCACTTGTAATATATATATTTCTTATGTGCGTGTGTATGTCACTGAACTCCTCCTAGACGGCTGGACCGATTTTGATGAAATTTTTTGTGTGAGTTCAAGGGGATTCGAGGATGGTTTAGATTCACAAAAAAAAATATTTTGTACAGAACAACGTCTGTCGGTGCCACTAGTACTTTATAAAATACTAGCTGTTGCATGCAGCTTCGCCTGTTGTTTATATAATTATTATAGCCTATGGACACACACAAATCATGTGGCTTTCTATGGTAAAAGAACTTTCAAATATCGGTTCAGTAGATCCAGAGATTACCCCTACGACATCATAAATTTATATATAATAATATCAACCCTATGTCCCACTACTGGGCACGGATCTCCCCCTCTAAATCAGGCTAGGACGGTTTTGGGCCATAGTTGGCGCTGGCCCAATGCGGGTTGGTGAACACACATCTTCAAAGACTTTTAATCTCATCAGGCATGCAGGTTTCCTCACGATGTTTCCTTCACCGGTGAGCAAGCGATGGTCAGGTGCAGGTAGAAATTTTTGAGAACCCATTTCTATGCATCACAGGGGGGGCAGGATCGAATCCGGACCTCTCGGCTCTCACTCAAGAGACCCAGCCCATACCCACTAGGACATCGTCGCTCACAAACTTTACCTCTTTATAATATTTGTATAGATTATCTTCTTACTACAAGACTAGGGTCATAAATATTTATTTATTTACAAAATGTTTACTTAACCAATCCATAACCGCCTTACGGAACCGCAGAAGCCACTTGTACGAAATTGAACTTCATGTTGTAACGTAAGCATCTACTAAATGGATTATAGAATGAGCAAATTTTATCATGGGTAAAGAAAAATATGTAAATTTATATTAAGAACGTGTCAAGTGTTTTTTTTTTCTAGAAGGTAAATTGAAACAGTCAGTTGGTGAACCGACTTTTTGTTCGTGGTCACTAACATACCAACACCAACAACATTTTTTTTCTTGAACGCCGGAAAATTCTCTGAGGCATCCCGCGGGGGAGTGGGTCTTCCCAGGCGGGTATGTGGGACTCGGTGCGCTACTCACTCTACCCACAAAAACCCGGCGAGTGCCGCTAATGCCGTCTTTGGTGAGGCGCCCCGGATCTAATGAGCAAACAGGGCACCTCGACGGCTAGTCAGTCCCTCAAGGAACCGACGCCACCTTCACGGAGGGGTTGTCCCGCACCACAGAACTGTGAGGTGTGGGCGACGTTCCCATAACATACCAACACCTGTGTTCTCGGTCTATAATAAAGTTATAAAATATTCAAGATTATTTTTTTCTAATTTTAGAAGATAGAAGAAGAAAGTACAAACATATACTTACAACTAAAAAAAAATCTGATATACAGCTTGATTAAGAAATATTAAATCTTTTATCATATATGCTTTCATCATCATCATAATCATCAGCCTCTATCCGTCCACTGCTGAACATAGGATCATTGAGGGAACCTTCTCCCGATCCCTTGGTACTCGCATAAAAGCAAATAAGCTTTATTACAAGTCAAATAATAGAATAGAACTTCTCTTTAAGATTGTAAACCATAATATGCATTTAAAATGTTTGCATAGAAAAATTCTATTTGCAGCGAAATTTTAATTAAAAACTCCTCAACTTTTTTAATTTACAGAATAATTTTATATTAAGATGTTAAGGACTTGAAAAGTTTTTAAATTAATCGTTGTAAAGGAAGGTAGTTGTATGTAATTAGCGACGGTGATGAGACGGTTTTAACCCCGTTTTTTTTTTGTTTTGCAAAGGTTTTGTTTTAATTCAAAATTAATGTCACAATTTAATGTGCCATTATAAAATCTTGTTATACCTACAAGAAAAAAGCTTTTTGTGACATAACAAGCTAATTTCTGAGTATTTGGGAGCAAAAGATTATTTTTCGATACTAGGTATTATATTACGGTGTAAATATTATATAACATGAATAAATTTTATTCAATTAATATTTCCTATTATTAGCTTTATGAATTTTTGATCAAATGTCATCATTCTTATAAGCATTAGTGATGCAACGGAAGTGTTATAACGGATGCAGAAACAGAAACAGATGTCAAAAGTAAATCTTAGCAGAAGCGGAAGCGGAAACGGAAGCGGAAGTGCTATGAAAAAAAAGCATATATATTTTTTAGATTTTTTACTTAACTTATACTTTATTACTGAAAATTAAGTAAAAGCAGATAAAAGTAATTTGGCCGCTTTTACACCTTTCAGTCTGTTTCGGTGTTCTACATATAATAAACCAGCTCCGCTAGGCCCGAAGACCCTAATGCTATATCGGATCAGAGTGAGCCCATTTGGCTCACTTTTGGTTTGTAAAAGTGGGGGGTTGCCTCCCGCCAACCGTGCAGTCTGCGACCACACGGCCTCCTGGCGACGGGTTGGGATTTTGTAATGATGATAATTTGGAAGTAGAAGACAGCCGCACTTCACCTCTCTCCCCGCTGTAGACTTCTGTTTAGAGTTCTGTTAAAAGTTTGCGGAACCAGAAACGGAAACGAAAGTGAAAAAGCATGCAGAACTTCCGCGGATGCGGAAGCAGAAGCAGAGTTCTGTCGCAACACTAATAAGCATATACCACCATATACTAAGTGTGATTCTCTCTGTATATTCATAAACATAGTAAAAATAATATTTTTTTAGAAATTATAAAGTTTTTTTTTTTCAAAACTCATAATATTTTTAATTAAAAATATTATAAGAGTTAGGCCCACCACTCGTCCTCACCGCTGCTACTCCTGTACAGCCAGGATCGACAGCGGTAACCACCGATATACTTTTACTGGCAACACTCAAGTGTTCTAAAATTAATTTTTAATATACATTTTACATATTAAAAAAATAACGTCTATGTGACGTTTTAAGTAGCTTTGAGGTCTAATAAATGGAGTGATCCTGATCCGTATTTTTGGAAAAACGTGACCTAACGGAAACAAACAGAATTCATTATGGCCTGTCCACTTCAACGGGCCACCGGTCCATTTGTTTCGAAATTGATTTTTCAAAAACTACGTCAGATAAGAATTTGAATTTCCCGGCGCCACATTCCCATACGTGTTTGGATTTTCATTACTTAAACGAACAGTCAGGTAAAAAAGTATTTCTCCATTTACCAGTTCTTAGCCTGCTGCCATCTAAGAGGCAGGATACACGATATGGTCGTGGGTTCGAATCCCGACAACTAAATATAAATTGTATGATGAATGTAGATGTGTACACTGGTTTAAGAATTAATAATACGTATTTATTAATTCCGTTTTTAAATTCTTAGGAAGATGTATTCATCTTACTAAGAATTTAAAAATTAAACATCTGGATTATTATCCAAAACATATAACGCTGAGACTCGTTTTTTTTTAAGTTTTCGTTTTCAAGAAAAGAAAAAGAAATCCTTATAGGGCCATTTAGTGAGCAACCGATGAAACAGTCATAAATTATTGATGCTGTAGAAACTACGGTTTGGACAACACATACAACCCTATTTATAAAAGGGCATATATAATACACAAGCCCAATTCAGTCTAGTCAAGTTGAATGTGGTAAAAAATAAACCTAGCAAAATATGTCCTTAAAAATATTTTTGTTATTTGTATTCCAAATACAAATCCCGAGTCCTTGAACTCTATTTCAATTATCTGTAGTTTATATTGAACTCTAAAAAAAATTACTATTTACTAGAACACTTCCTTATAATGAAACAATTTTTACGGATTTTATCGCGGTTTATTAAGATTTTTACAAGCCCGACGTTTCGGATACTTTACAGCAACCATGGTCACGGGAGGACTGAGGTGACAGATGTCCTAACGTTACAAAGTTATTCGAACTACCCTATGATACATCATTATTTTGATAAGTACTCTCTACGCAGAAAGTGCTAACTGTATCTTAAATCTGTGGCATATTATGCTTGGTTTTTGATTTAATTATTTTAATAATGGGATCCCAAGCAGGTGGTAGCCAGCCATCTTCTCTATTGAAATTTGGATGTTTTTTTAATTTCAATAGCCTCGCGGATCATCCTTGGTTGGAATCGGTGTTCTATTGCGAGTATCTGTGGTCTATCAAATCTGATATAATGGCGAGCTTTGTCTAGACTATGTTCACAGATTGCAGACTTAGTGTAGCGACGGTGTTTTAAGTCAGCTATAAGTGTTCTTTAACGCGAGTTTTAATTGATCTTTTGGTTTGGCCTATATATAAGAGAGGCCACAATCACAAACAAGCTAGATTAGACAATAGAACACTTCCGTTAATATTTTTATGTTTTTAAATTACAATAACCTATATCCTACCTTACTATAAGACTTCTATAACGTACGAGTGGCACTGACAGACGTTGTCCTGTACAATTTTTTTTTTCTTTGTATTTTTTTTTGGAATCAAAACCATTCTCAAATCTACTTGAACACACATAAAAAAAATCATCAAGATCGGTCCAACCGTCTAGGAGGAGTTCAGTGACATACACACGCACAGAAGAATTATATATATAAAGATAATACATAGATGAAAACTTATGTTCTTTAGACTACTTCTGTTGTTTTGTCGTCTCTTTTCTCGGTTTCTATTACACGTATAAACCATCGTCATGCAAGAAATTATTTGCTCTATTTATGCACTGAAGTGGAGTGAAAACCGGATAATTTATAGGAAACTTGAGCATTTTCCAACGCTTAACAAACTAAGATTCATAAATACCATTTATCTTTGGAAATATTTTACTTTTCACTAAGTAAATGAACGACGATACTTTAAGAACTAAGGACCTGAGCTAAAATCACGGCCTGGGATATTCAGTGGCTAATAATAACAAAATTGTTAATTGTAGTTAAAAATATTATATCCCTGCCTTTGATTTTAGCCTAAATATGTTAGGGAACAAACATTTTCCGGTTTTGTCATGGTTGATTAAATTACACATATATTATGTATGTATAGTTTAATTAATAGAATTTGTAAAAGATAGTGCCATTATAATAAAACAATTTTTACGGATTTTATCGCGGTTTATTAAGATTTTTACAAGCTCGAGTTTCCTATAAATTAGCCGATAAAATCTGTAAAAATTGTTTTACTATAATGAGTTAAATTCGCGTAAACATTAGAAAACAAGATAGTGCCATGCTGCTTTAAAACCAAATTGGGCCGGCACGATTTGTCGCTGTCACGTTTCGTGTAGATTGTGAGTATCCGGTGGTCCATTAGGGGATAGGGAAAAGGAGGGCAACGCATCTGCATATTCTTTGGTTGTGCGGATGTGTATGGGCATAGATAGACACCTTAAGGTTTCGACTACTCGTTAAAGTTTGCCCTCCAATGCAATTACTTTTTACTTACTAAACTAAACTATGATTCAACAAGATGATAACCTTTTTCCCTATTATCATTACCAAACAGAACAATAACCAACAACGATTGGAACCAAAGCGGAACTCAATACTTCGGCAGACAAGCCGAAACGCATGCCTTGTCCACGGGGCCGTGCGCAACGAAAAACATGGTCAACATTCCGTTTTATTTTTATTGCTTTCATTTAATTATTATCTTTATGATGAGAACCTCGCTTATGTACGTTTTATTTGAAACATAAACTAAACAATTAAACATGAAGCAACGAACGTAAAGAACGAAACAGCTCTATTTATGAAAGAAAATAAAAGAACGTTTTAAATGAAAAGTGTCCTGCACTCAGTGCAAATGGATAAAAGCCTACAATTCAGGGCTTAAACTATAATTTATAGAGAGTGGTTCCGTATCTTGACTCTAGGACTAGAATACAATAAAAGCATTTATTATTTTTACAATTTCTCCTCGGTATCCTTTAATTGAATTTTCCAGTACGATGAGGACTTATGTCCCTGAAACTATGTCGAGCCTGCCGAACTTTAATGTATACATTAGTCTAATCAGAACTTATAAAAATATTAATCAGCCTTGCAACCAAACTTTATATGTCACACTACCTGGCATGAGTCTTCTCCTCGAAATAGGGTGAGGAGGGTGTTTGGAACATAGTTCATAAATGCGCTGGCCCAATGCGGGTTGGTGAACTTCACACACTTTTAAAGAATTTTAATCTCATCAGGCATGCCTGTTTCCTCGCGATGTTTTCTTTCACCGGAGACCATCGCTTAGGTTTCAATCTCAGGTGCACTTAGAAATTTAGAAAAACCCATTTCTAGGCACCAGAGGGTCGAGTAGTAGGTAAACCTAACTACAAAATTGTAGAAAGAAAAAGTGTGTATCAAGCGTAGGTACCTACACAGGTACATAATGGTACGTAACACACAATTTTTACAACGGTATGGTATTTCAATTGTAGGAAATAATTTTCTACAATTGAAAGTTTGTACTCGGAATACGTACATGAGCAATTAATGTTCCAACAGTTCCAGCCTTCCATAACCTGGTCAAGAATGAGTCGGAATTTGTTCATTTATCCATCAACTATGCGGTTTTCCGAAACTTTTAACGTATCAAACGGCATACGAATTCCACGTCAACTTTTCACAAACATCTCTTTGACAAACCAAAAGGGTATAAAAGAACGGAACTCCAAAAATATGAGGAACCTACGCGTCAAGTATAGGTATGGTGACACAGTGGTGACATGAAAATATCATTAAATAATGATGTAGTGCTTAATCGTTAAGTAACGCTGATAAGATTATGTTTATGTTGATAAAGCTATCAACCCACGACTCAGCAAATTTGTTATTATTTGTACTGAATATAATTAATATATTCAGTGAGTTCTATTAAATTATTTAGTACTGAACTTCTAACGGGGGAGAATGTTTATCCCGAAAGGAGAACAATAAGAAATCTGAGATCTTATTTTAGCATTTTAAAGGTAGGTAATGAAATGAAGAATAAAATCCAGAAAAATCCAATTCAAATCCAAAATTCAACACAGAATTGTATAAACGTAAAATCAACCGGTTCCAAAGCTACTGTGAACAACCACTAAAACAAAATCATTTCCTCTATAATATACATATTATAACGTGTTATAACCTTCCTATTTTTTTTTATGTTAGTTGGATAGGCAAACTGGCAAACGTACCACCTGATGGTAAGTGGTCGACATCACTAATGAACATAAACTAGTATACCTGGAATGACCCCAGGCAAGTCATTTATGTGTTGCCTATCCTGCAGGGCTAGCATGCGCGCACGACAAAATTTTTTCTGCACCTTTTCTCGTATTAACTGTATGAAATAATACGAGAAAAGGGGTAGGTAGACAAAATTTTGTCTTGCGCGCATGCTAGCCCTTCTGGTCTCGGTGCCAGTAATAACACTGCCTGTCTTGCCCTTCTCTCCGAAACACAGCAAAGCTGTTCACGGGAGAAACAAGCAAGAAATGCAGAAAATATGGACAATAGGTACATTGACTCATTAATTTTGACTGGTGTCGTTGACCATATTGGTAATCATCAGATGACTGAAGCTGATCGCTTGTCGATCTCATGAAATGCTATTACTTAAACAGTCCTAACCTATGACGTCCGTCAACCCGGTTTGCTGTCTTTCAGAAAGAAGGACAGAGCGGGAAGTTTAATTACGGGATATTAAGACCATCTTACTTTTCAAGACAGGCAACCCTTGAAGTGTTGCCTGAGCTGGCCAGGTAAAAAGGTTCAGGGGCAACGCTGAACACTTACCATAAGGGCCGGTTTACCTGTCCACCAAACATAGAAAAGGAAAAACATTTTCAAACAAATCTTCAAGTATGTTATTTTGTCTATTTTCTTAAACTCAGTCGTGCCTCTCTCCAGTTTTATAAGCTCAATCGTTATTTGTCTACGATCCTTGCCACTTGTCCTTCGACGCTTAAACTAGAAATTATATTTGCTTTATGAAATGAAAAAACGAATTTTGTATTATTTTGTATTACGGTTTTTAACAAATAATTGGAATATAAGAAGAATAAAACATATATTACTGTCTTTTTATTTAAAAGACTAAGTACTTACAAACTATAAATAAAATTCTATAGTATTATGATCCTTTGAATAACTAATACCTTATATTTTAAATTTGAGAAACTATTTTTTTTTTAATTTTGAGAATATAATTACGATAGATAACTAACGATTCTAGCATTAATTTTATTGTTAAAAATTTACGAAAGTTTTTTATTAAAGAAGAAATCATAAAACGAAGAAAAACCCCATGTAATACTTGGGATTTAGGTACATTTGAATCCATCGCACAGAATAAACTGACAGCATTTACAATCGGACTAAAATGCAATATTCGTTCGATGCAATCGGAGTAGAAAAAACTACACAAATCAAGCGAAGCGGTAAGCCGTCCATTTTGCTATTAATACGTATATTTTTTACTACCAAAAGTATGTACTATATTTTTGAGTAATTTGGGCCGATCAAATATAATAACAAAATTCTCTATTCAATGAATGGTTAAAAATGTTCATAATGTAGATATTAAAGTATTTATTTTAGATGAGTGATAGATAATTACAAGTTGTTAATATTAATTTTCATATTTAGTGAGTACTAAAAGCCACTCGTCTAAAGGGGCATGATATTTATTAAGTTTTCTCATAAGTTTTACCTTCATACCAGGCCGCCAAAACTTCTGTGTTGGCCATAGTAGTATTTTTAAGTGATATTACCTAAACTTATTTAATATTTTCAACCAAAAACTTGATTATACGCAAGATCGTTATGCATGAATGACCACTGTGGGGACACTCTGGGACACAGGATCTCAAGTAGTAAAACAGTAACTAAAATTGTTGTGTTGATCATAGTTATATTTTTACGTGATATAGCTATATACTTATTTAATACTTTCAACCATAAACTTGATTATACGCGAGATCGTTATGCATGAATGATCTTCTAGGGGACACAGCATCTCAAGTAGTAAGTAGTAACTAAAAACTTTTGTGTTGACCATAGTAGTATTTTTACGTGACATGACCTATTGATTATTTAATATTTTCTACCAAACACTTGATTATACACAATATAGTTTAGCATGGATGGCCACCAGGGGATACAGGATCCCAAGTAGTAAGTATTAACTAAAAACTTACCAATGTGCTGTTGCTGTAGAGACTGTCATAGGACTCCGCTTTCGAAGACACGTTCCTTAACTTGCAGGGCTTCTTCAGAAGCGGGACCTTCTCTTGTCCGTGCTTCGGCGACGTTGATGGTTGGTTCACATGGTTGCTCGTCTTCTCTTTCTCCTTCAACTTGCTGTTATGCGTCAAGTTATTCTTCGTGAAGTTTCCCAGCTGCTCAAACATGCTCGATAGATGTTGGGACATCATTTTGCTGTTTTTTTAATCACCTTATCTCGATATAAGCAAGTTCTCGATCATGTTTTGACACGTTAGTTTTGTTTTAGCTAAAGTTGCGCGAATGGAATTACATCTTTTGGTCTATTATAGAGAAATCCTCTAAGTTATTACAATATTAATGTTGATTTCTAGAAATATAAAATGTTAAACTTTTTTACTAAATATTTTTAAGTAAAACATATTATTTAGTTTTAAAATATATGTTTTAGAGTATTTAAAAATATGAGTATCACTGAGTTTGTTCCACCGGTTCTTCTCAGTGGGCTCACCTTCGAACCATTCAAGTGACGTTCAAAAAGATAGTTTGAATACTAAAATAATGATTATTATTAGGTATATTATGTAGTTTTAGCAATCACAGATGATATTATGTTAGCTTATTTGATCTGTTTGCAATGGACCCGTTGACTACGGTAATACCTATATCGGATTTTAAAAAATCATTTTTAATCCGATAGAATTATTGAGGTACATAATACGTTTTTTTTTTTTTTGGGAAAATTTTCATTAATTTAGGGTTCACTACTAGGAAGAGCTTGTTAAATATTAGAATTTAGCTTTCTATGACTGAAGACGTTAACCCCTTAATGCCTTATCATTGTACTCTAGATATATCCATTGACAAGAGCAATAATATAACCCTTTAATCATTTTCCTCATTACACGTAACTTTCAAAAGTCACAAATGTTAACATTTCGTCGACCGTTCTGGAACACGAACAATGACGTCACAGATACTGTCACGGTTCCGGAAAGTTCGAGCGGAACCTGTCTTAGTCTGTTATGATATGCGATCTTATTATATTTGAATATTAATTATTTGCTTAAGCTTTATTGGCAATATCGGTGTCATTACCTCTTGTGATAAAAAAATCTAAAGCTTGTGAAATTTCAGTTGAAAAGTTTTCACTACATTTTGAATTCGCTCTACAAATATTTAAAAAAACTATAATTATTCTTTACAAAATAAAATCGAAGCTATATTTGATTTTTTCTGCTCGTAAATTGGGGCTAAGAAGTGTAACTGGAGTTAAATGAAATTTACATCTCTAAAGGCGTGTCCAACCGTCTACCTTTATTCATAATATATCTCTATGTTCAAAATAAGTAATACAAAAACAGAATTTCACACAGATGAAATTATAAGAAATGCTACGCATACAAAAACACGAAAAAAACTCAGAACTCGGTTCGCATTAATTAATTTAAATTCGTCGAGTCTTAAGTATAAGGTAATTCGTAAAAATCTCTATTTAATTATGTTAAGTAAACGCAAGTGAGGAGTCTTTAGACCTTTTCAAAAGAAATTTGATTTATTTTAGAATAATTAGGTCACTGCAATTTATATTAAGATTTATTCCATATTCAGCTAAAGCATTACAGGCATTTTCTCCGGGGATTGCCATGTGGAATTATTGATCCAGAAAATTGCGTATAGGTCGACTTTGAAATAAAAAATATAGACAAATAGGAAAACAAATATCAGCAGTGGACGGATAAAGGCTGATGATGATGATGACAAATGGGCATAGTAGTGTCCATATCTTTTAAACGTTTAGTCTTATAAATTTGTTACAATAACAACATTGATTAGATAAAACGTAAAAAAAAATTATTGACCCAAATGATTCTATGGAAGATATGGAAGAAATCAAGAGTCTTTGTAATCTCAAGATTTGTATGAACTAGATACAAGTGACTCAGGAAATGTTTCCCTTCATCATCATCATCATCATCATCAGCCTCTATCCGTCCACTGCTGAATGTTTCCCTTACATTATAAAATACCTTCCTGCTTTGTTACGAAATTATATTTGAAGTCATAGTTTGTCTAAAGACATTCGATTAAGTTCATCATAAAATGTGTGAATAGGGTAGGAACTACTTAAGAAACAGGCATTCTACCAGTACCTTCACAAACTATTGTGAAGAACTCTGCCGAATTATATTGTGATCGAAAATTCAATTGTTTTAATCAGACATTCCTGCGGCGAGCTTTTGACACTGAACGCCAAAGGCGGTCTTGCTAGACATTCTACTAGTATACTTTGTGAAGGGCGTTACTCTGCCGAAATATATTGTGATTGAGAAGATTAAATATAAGTTTTGTATTTTTCATTCTTCTTTGTACATAGTTTACTATTACAATAAAAAAAATGTAGGTTCTTATAGACGACAACTCAAATTTATCGTTTTATTAGTTTCAGCTGCAAACTATAGCGTAAATGGACACAAAATTTATAGCCCGTACAATCCAGCCTCTATACCATTTTAGACAAATTGATAATCGTTTAAGTCAATTAAGAATATATATTTCATGATGGCATAGGTTATCCGAACTGTAATCCTCTGCCTATCGATCTCTTCAGTTAGCATTAATAACAGCCTACTAATTTGTAAAGCATTTATCTAATTGATTGAAATCAATAGTGACACCGGGGCCCCTAGTTTATCTTACTTCATCAGGCGGCTTGTTATTTTGATAACTATTGTTATCAACATGATCATCGTCAATATTATTATGATCGTGATTATTTTTACCATATATATCGTAATTATTACAATCGTGATATTAATTCTCGTGATGATCAACGTGGTCGTTATTTCAAAGATTTTCTACGCACTTTACCCTTTAATTTCCAGGACAGGCAAGATAATTTTGTTCAGGTCTAACCCATTCAGGGTTGCCATATTTCTTTTACGCCGCGAAATGCTCTGAAGCATCCTGCGGGGGAGTAGGTCTCCCCAGGCGGGTATGTGGGACTCGCTGCGCCCGAAAGCTGATAAGTGGACGCAGCACTACCCACTCAAACCCGGCGAGTGCCGCCAAGGACGCCTTTGGTGAGGTGCCCCGGATCTATTGGCAAACAGGGCACCTCGACGGCTAGTTAGCCCCTCAGGGGACCGACGCCACCTCTACAGAGGGATTGTCCCGCACCACAAAACAACCCCTCCAAATGTCGGGACAGCACAATGGGGTGAGGTTCCCATCCTCACCCGTCTCTCCTTCTCTTTTGTCCCCTCTTCTTATAAGAGGGGTACAAAGAGCCCCCTCGGCTCAATTCACTTTGACCAAGGTGTCGGGCTCACCCTAGGCTACTGAGCCCCACCGCTACGGCAAGGCCTAAACCATGATGTGGTGAATGAATGAGTTACCTCGGCTAGTCTAAGGTTAAAATAAAACACGCGATCGCTTACCATCATGGGCCTCGTTGACCCTTTTACTAACCAACTAACACAAAAAAGGGTTTTTGAATCTCACAAAATTTTGATATGAACTAAAATATGACTTATAGTACTAACGGAATTTAATGCGCGTACTGTACCTAAGTTAACAATACACTCGCAGACAAACAAATTGTTACACGCAAGTTATAAAATTTATAGGCCAAATAAAACAAAGACAACCAGAAGAATATTGTACCATACACAAAGCGGGTGACAAATTCATCAAAGATATAACAATAGATTCCACGGATAATGTCATCTCAAACTTGGACAAGATAAGGAGCGATAAGACGAGATGAACTGAAATTATGGAGGTCCAGAAGTTTGTGTATGTATCGAGGAGACTTTGTTTGTCTAAAACATATTTTTATTTTTGGCCCTCATGTATTCTCTGGCAATAAAACAATATTTTTATATACAAGGTTGATAAAAGCGAGAGGCATTAAATTAAACCACGTATTCTATGTACCATTTTCAGGCTACACACCAAAAATTGGACCAATAGAATCAATCGTTTAGTTACAGGATATTTTTAAAGTTTTAAAGCCGATCTGCTTTGTTCGATCCGGTGAGACGCAACCTGTGCCGCACCATCGCAACGTGCTGTGCGACGTTGCCTTTTAAGTTCGAAGGACATTTTACAAAGGTTCTACTTTGACTATTCACGTATTTAAGTTCTTTGAGAAACTTTTTTTTTATTGCTCTCAAACAATTTTTTTATAGTTTCGGATTAACCGTAAGCATGTGTAGTATATGTGGTTTAATTTAATGCCTCGCGCTTTTATCAACCTTGTACTAGTAAGAGGTAGTGCCATGCTGCTTTGCAGCCGAATTGGGCCGGTATGACCGGGGTGATACCTCTCGCTAACATAAAACCGGCGCCAAGTGACAGCTATGCTGTCGCGTTTCGTGCGGTTTGTGAGTTCCCGGTGGTCCATTGGGGAAGAGGAGGGCAACGCATCTGCATAACTTGTAGTTGTGCGGATGTCTATGGGCGTCGGTAGTCACCATAAGGCTGCGACTGCTCGGTTGCCTCCTTCTGATATAAAAAGATATATATAGTATTTATAACCAAGTGGGAAGACGATATCCGTGTAATGGCCGTCCGTGTTGGATGCGAGTGGCAAGGGATCGCCGTCTTGGCGTTCATTGAGGAAGGCCTATGTTCAGCAGTGGACTGATAGAGGCTGATGATGATGATGATGATTGTATTTATTATAGAAAGATTTTGTTAGCTGGTTCATGGTTGCATATTTTCAGGATAGCTATAAATAAAAACATTAGATATAATATTATCATTTATTGCAACCGACTAGGTGATTTTCCTTCCCCACTATGGTTCAAGCCTTGTCGTGGTGGGGCTCAGTAGCCTAGGGTGAGCCCAGCACCTTGGGCGAAGTAAATTGAGGGTGGTGCTCTTTGGACAAAAGAGCTGGGACAAGGGGCGAGGATGGGAACCTCACCGTCCCGACGTTGGGAGGGGTTGTTCTGTGGTGCGGGACAACCTCTCTGTGGAGGTGGCGTCGGTCCCTTGAGAGACTGACTAGCCGTCGAGGTGCCCTGTTTGCTCAATAGATCCGGGGCACCTCACCAAAGGCGCCATTGGTGGCATTCGCCGAGTTTTAGTGGGTAGAGCTGCGTCTGCCTTAACACCTTTCGGACGCAACGAGTCCAACATACACGCCTGGGGAGACCCACTTCCCAGCGGGATGCCTCAGAGCATTTCCCGACGTAAAAGAAAAAAAAGGTGATTTTCCTTGTTAATTTTACATGTCTAAATACCTACAAGATTTTCACTATTTAACTTTTTTACAATAACTACATAAATATTTTTTTGTAAAACACAATTCTTTTTTTTATGTTAGTTGGATGCCTATCCAACTAACTTAAAAAACTGGCAAACGTACCACCTGATGGTAAGTGGTCGACGTCACCCATGAACATAAACTAGTATACCTGGAACGAGCCCAGGCAATTTATTTACTGGGCATGGTTGCTTTGGTGAGTACCTGTGCCGGACGGCCCGCAGGGAGCCGTTGACAGTGAGTCACGATTGTGGCGCGGCGGTGGACTCGGCCCAGCACACACTCGAGATGTGCCCGAGGTGGGCGGCGCTGCGTCATGATCTGACATCGGTCATCGGAGGGGACTTGTCTCTGCCGAGTGTCATCACCGCGATGTGACGAACGGGGGTGCGTAGGAGGCGCTACTTAATGCGCCTTCAGTAACGCCCCTGTGCTCGTGTCGGGTTCAGGATGGGAACCTGGGCCCAGAATGACACGAAGTCGCGGGGACTGCCTAAGCAGCCGGGCAGTCCCCCCTTAAGAGGAGTAGTCTGGCCATCGCCGGGGCCAGCCTGTCGCTGAGGTGATCCTGTTGAATGCCTATCCGGGACCCTCAAATTAAAGCGGCTGAAGGCGCTCGCAGTGGTTTTAGTTTACGGGTAGGGCACTTCCAGGTGCGAGTCCAACATAGGGTCAGGATCTATCCGAGATCCTGGCTACATGCGTAAAAAGATGTTAAGTCTCGGTGCCAGTAATTACACTGCCTATTCTACAATACAATTACAATAATGACACTAAAACATAGACAAGTACATAAAGAACTCTGTATTTTAGGCGTTAGACCTTTTTTACGTAGAAGCTAGTTTGTCCCAAACTTTTTCTATCCCTCCCTTACGACAATTACTTAATACAAAAATATTTCAGCTATTTATTATCTGACAGGCTAAAACTGCTGTAACATTTTTTGTAACATGGACCCAAATATGACAATGTAACGAATTATTTTATCCGAGTGGGATTTCCTCGTGGTATTCCTGTGACTCAACTAGCGTTCACATAATATTTCATAACGAAATGAAGCTACGTCAAACATGTACCTTTGTACGCTGAATGGTAATTATTTTTAAGACAATTTTTTTTACTTATTTTATTCTTAAGAAAAATAAAAAAACTAATGATAACTTAGCAAAAACTTTTTGCTTGTAATTTTAATGCATAAAAATCCAGAAATAAATGCAAAACAAAGCAAGGAAGACATCGAGCCCCACCATGGTTCAATCCTTGTCGTGGCGATGGGACTCAGTAGCCTAAAGTAAAGCCAGCACCTTAGGCAAAGCCAATTGAAGCGAGGCAGCTGCTCTTTTGTACCCCTCTTATAATAAGACGAGACAAAAGAGCATGGGGGAAAAAGGGGACTATCCATCGAGGTGCCCTGTTGCTCAACAGATTCGGAGCACCTCACCAAAGGCGGCATTGATGGCTCGCGGGATTATAGTGAGTATTCGGCACAGATTAGAGCCGCGAGTCCATCAAGATCGCGAGTCAATCCACATACCATCGGACTCCACCGATGCATCAACGTTCCTCCGTGTTAACAAGCAAAAAAAAGAAGAAATTGAAGGCGTGCAAGACCGAAGAAGGAAAGTCGAAAGTGAAATAACCAAGTATGTTATCAAAGGATGGGATAATTGCCTTTTTTATGTTAGTTGGATAGGCAAATTGGCAAACGTACCACCTAATGGTAAGTAGTCGACGTCGCCCATGAACATAAACTAGTTTACGAGCCCAGGCAACTCATCTATGTGCTGCCTATCCTGAGACATAAGATGTTAAGTCTCGGTGCCAGTAATTACACTGCCTGTCTTTCCCTTCTCTCCGAAACACAGCAAAGCTGTTTCACGGGAGAAACAAGCAAGATGGTGGTACCCATGCAGCTGGGAGTGCGGCACAGCGTTTCCCTCCCACCGGTAAAAGCCTGTCTTAAGACAACAGATATTATGTAACAATTATAACCAAGCAATATGATGAAGTAGATATATAATTATTATGCCGATTCCCCTGTCCTTTATAAAATAAACATTAAGTAACATTTATAACAACTTCAAATGAGATTTAATGAAAACTGAGATGCAATCTTTCCAATGGACACATTTACTTCCAGTTGTATAGATGTTACAACTGAACGCATATGTATTTTTTATTTGTTTAGAAACGGCCTACCCTGGCTCAATGGCGTTATTCTGTCACTCAAATATTATAATCAATAATTTCTTTTTCATAGTCGTTATATTTCAACTACTATAAATTTATTTAAATGATAATACGATAAGTTTAAATTCTTAAAGAAAAATTTATTTAATAATCTTTGAGCACCGTCTTATTTCAAAGGTGTGGAGTATTTTTACTTTAATCTACACTGTGGTCTGGATATCAAAGAATAATATCTATAGACGCTCTTACACCACGTCAATCTGGTCATGTGGTAAGTTCTCGAAGAACTTGTGTTACGGGTACCAGACAACGGAAATATATTTAATACTTTTATACTATACATATATTTAAGGTTTTTATTATAGAATCCATGACCCCAGGAACATAGAAAACTTAATTTGTTCCCTGGCGGGATTCGAACCCGCAACCTCCGGCTTGAGCGCCAACGCGCTAACCACTGAGCCACAGAGGTCGTCGTATCAATAATATATTCAGTGTTTGAATCTGAATACAATTCTGAATTCACTAAACACAAAAAGATTTACTATTGAAAAATTTACGTGTCAAGCTGCATTTCTTATCCATACTCAAATTGTTGACACGTGGACATATCTTTTGATCGTTCGTTCGAATCAATTATGCTTTGAATATTTGATAACATGTCAAGAAAGTAATTGCTTGAATGAAAACGTCACAACCCAAACAGAATCGTGTGGTAAATTGAATACGGCTAAACATTTTTATCGAGTATTTTCGGTATTAATTCAAATTTCTCTTGTCATTGCGTATGATTAAATTGTCAATGCCAGTACTAAATTGATTTTTGATAAATGATATTTTAAAACTTTTTACGGATATCGTTTGTAAAAATTGACTTTCAATGACTGAGATATCAGATATTCTAAACTGCATTTACGGCATTCGTAGGTTTATCAATACTTTGGTCAGATACACAGAAAGTTCCTGAATATATGTTGGGACATCTCACACACGGCCATCTGATCCCAAACTAGGCAGAGCCTTATCTTACGATAGCCAAACAACTGATAAATACTTATGTATTTCTAAATAAAATAAAAAAATAATAAAAAAACAAATCAGCGTCTCACCATTGCTGTAATGGTGTGGCAAATACTGAGTGGCGACCTCTATTGTTCACAATAATAATTAATGTATGTGAAACTACGTTGTGATTATGTTTTGATTTTTGGTGTGAACAATAAAATATTTTTCTTTCTTTCTTTCAAATACATAATAAAAACAAAAAAAACACATCATATATTAATTTCACCCAGACACATAACAAATGATCATGTTCATCACTCAAACATATTTTGTCCTGGGTGGGGATCGAAACCACGACCTTCTGGTTCAGCAGTCATGGACCCACTAGACCAACAGGCCAGTCAATCTATAGAGTGATGTAATTTTATTATTTTTAGTACTTATCCCAGTATAGTAATGATAATGATAAATAATAAGTAAAATATTGGTATATTTTATTTTTTCTATTTAGATTCTAGAAAGAAGTGTCTGAAAATACAATTTTGTGCAACTTTTTTTTTAATACATTGTAAATCCATGTAACTACAACGGGTAAACTAGATGTAAAAAAAAACATTTAAACCTAATCATAGTTTATAATATAGCAAAAATGGTAGATATGTTTGAACGCGCTAATCTCCGAAACTAGTTCTCAGATTTTAAAAAAAAAATTGTATTTCATACCCTAATTATTGAAGGTGAAAAACGTATTTTGTGATTTTTTCTCCTTTTATGAGCAGGTGAAACCACGGAAAACGATTAGAGATTTGTGTGGGTTTGGAAGATCTGTTTTATTTTCCAAGGGACGTAAGTACTATGGAGGGTAGACCTAATGAATAATCTTATATGGGAGAAAAGTTGAAAAAGTGTCCAGCTGTATGACATAAATAACAGTTCAAAAACCGTCCACTATGGCGCTGATGTCGTAAAAGGATACGGTGTTTGTATACACAAATGAAATTTGAAAATTTACCCTGATGCTATTGTGGCACCACCCTTATTTAATGCATTTCGACGGACATTTTTCAAACACACAGATGATTCTTCTAGCTCTGCCCCCATGGCTGTAACCGTAAGACGTTTAATTTACTGTCCTGTCACTCACGGGATAACCTGTCATCCCTAACGTTGTAAGGGATCTTTGTTATAATTGCATTTTTTTTATGTGTCCTTTTATATTTTATTGTTTTGTATTTATCAAATGTTTGTATGTATGTATGTCCCCACCATGGTTCAGGCGTTGTCGTGGCGGTGGGGCTCAGTAACCTAGGGTGAGCGGTGCACCTTGGGCGAAGCTAATTGGGGGCTCTTTGTACCCCTCTTATAAGGAGAGGGGACAGAAGAGCGGGGGCAAGGGGTGAGGATGGGAACCTCACCCCATTGTACTGTCCCAACGTTGGTAGGGGTTGTTCTGTGGCGCGGGACAACCCCTCTGTGGAGATGGCGTCGGTCCCTTGCGGGACTGACTAGCCGTCGAGGCACCCTGTTTGTTTTCTAGATCCGGGGCACCTCACCAAAGGCGGCATTGGTGGCACTCGCCGGGTTTTAGTGGGTAGAGCTGCGTCCATTTACCAGCTGTCGGGCGCAGCGATTCCCACATACCCGCGTGGGGAGACCCACTCCCCCGCGGGATGCCCAGAGCATTTCTCAGTGTATCTTTTCAAAATAAATTTATTTTATCCTTTGAATAACTAAACTTTATCTGTACGGGCTTTATTTTTGAGCTTTCGTGCTCCGTATATTATTTATTTAAGCTCCAAAGTTGGGCTAAAATCAGTGTTGAAATACGAAAGTTTAGAAGCTTTTTTTTAATGTATAGTTTTTACGATTTTGGGTACATACACACATAGATAACGACGAGATCAATTTATATTATACTTAGTTTTTCGTGGTCAACGTCAAACATTGTAGTAATTACTGTTCTGCGTTTGTATGGAAAGATGAGCGACTTGTGTAACCTTAAGCTATCAGTTTTTATATCGTTTATCTTTAAAAAATACTTATGTGTTAGAAACACATACATTTTCGTTATGATAAAACTATATATTGAAGTTAATAGATTATTTATGCCTAAATATTTGAACACTATTAACGGCGGCCGTTCACGCTACTAGTCACTTTACGCAGCGGTCGGGAGTTCGAATCCCGCCAAGTATAAATAATTTTTATGATGCGTATAGATGCACTGGGCATAGCCCATTTATATGAATTTCTTAAATTTATTTACGTTCCTAGCACCCGTAACACAAGTTCTTACTAACTTATCACGGGGCAAGGTTAACACGTTCGTGGCCGGTAATTTAACTGATAGTTTCGTAAAAAATCACAAAAATTTAACTAAAACTGTTATAACCGTACTGTCGTAACACATGATAAAATAGGTATTCCTGAAGACAGTACGGTTATAACCGTCGAATTAACACGCATACAAACACAACGGCAACAGCCGTAGTGTAGCTGTGTGCGCACACACACATGTCCTTAACCGACTAACAATACAATTTGCTCATTTTGACAGTACAATCGTATATTCCTCTCACCGAGTGCCAGTGGAAATGTGTTGTATATATAACTCCCGTTTAGCTGCTTATACCGTTCTGGCAATACGGAGAATTTTAAAGTTTACGGCAATAACCGTACTGGTGATATTTGCAATACAAAAAAGCGGCCATAGCCGTTACCGCGCGCGAACGTGTTAACGTGGTATTATTGTTCAATAACATTTATTTACTTATTATTTTATTATTAACGGCTTTTGTATGAACTAAATATCGTAAAGAAATAGAAACTCAAAACCTATTATGAATACAGCATCAAAATTCTTTGACGTGACAAAAACTATAGTCGGATAAAGGTATCCGATTTCAAAGCACACGGTGCATTCTCTGTTTTCATTTCATGATAAAAGTTGCGCCCTTGTACTGTATGACCAAACAAAAAATATATTGAAACTAACAAAAATATGGCGAAGAAATACACTGAATATTTAACGTGTGACTACTAAATATATTTACAAGGATTAGGCTCAAGGCGGTAAGCCATTTTAATTTAAGTTTTATTTATATTGCATTAGTACTACTTGCAGTTTGATCACTAGTGATAAATGACATGTGCAGGTTCAAATCCCGGTGAGAACCTTTAGTACCCATAGGCTAATTTAAATAGGCTATTTCTTGGGGTATATTGAAAGAAAACTTTTTATGATTAACACCTCCAAGACACTAAAAACACTTCCATTCATCAGCCTTTATCCATCCACTGCTGAATAGGCCTCCTTCAATGAACGCCAAGAAGTCCCCGTCGTATCGGACTTAATTGTATAAAAAACACTAACATAATTATCGTTAAATTTTAGGTGCCTAGAATAACTTTGTAACATTAGGCCTAAATTACTGTAAATCCAAAAAGTTGGAAATGTAAGAAAGGCGCGATATAATCCTTAAAATGTAGTTTAATTATAAATGAAATCCTTGTAAACGTTAGAAAACAATATACTACTTTTCATCTTTAATTCCGATAATAATAAGAGTCATTTGCCACTGTCATTCGATATTAAACACAATACAATATTATATGGTATCTGTAATAAATAACATAACGATATTGTCTGTGAGATATATTATAAGTATGACTCGGGTGGATAGGAGGTATGTCTGATGAAAATTATAACGTGTTCCTCAAGGAAATAAGACAAAACATACGGCTTTACCTTTTTTATGACGCAGGTTAATGTTTTTGCATGAACCTGAGGTTAGGCTCCTGGACCTATGTGGGGACTCGCACTTGGGAATGCACTACCCCACTATACCACCTGCGTGCGCCTACAGCCGGCTTTTGAGGGTCCCGGATCTGCAGGCAACAGGATCATCTCAGTGATAGGCTGTCCCCGGCGAAGACCTACTACTCCTCGTAATGGGAGACGGCCCGGCCGCCACTAAGCAGTCCCCGCGATGTCCACCAGGTTCCTAACCTGAACCCGGCACGAGCATACAGCTTTATCCTTCCATATCAACCTTTAACTGGTTACAGTATTTAATAAACGCCAAGACTGCGAATCTCCAGAAAGTTTTTATTAGACTAATTATTACTTCACCGCCATGTTAAACCATAGCGGTGAAGTAATGGCGGCTTTGTCGTGGCGGTAGGGCCCAGAAGCCTAAGGTGAACCCACACTGGGTTCACTTTGGGTGAAGCCAATTGAACCGAGGGAGCTACTCTTTATGGGGTACAAGAATATTAATATTTATAATAATCTTATAGGAAGATGGGACAAAAGAGCGGGGACGATGGATGGGAACCTCACCACATTGCCCTGTCCCGACGTTGAGAGGGGTTGTTCTGTGGTGCAGGAAAATCGCAATCGCATCGCAGGTCCTTCCATACAAGAAGAAAAACTCCCCCGTGAAAATTATGTAATTTCGAGCTATGTTGTTGTTGTTTTTTTTTATGTTACGTTTTAATGAGCCGATCTTTAGATATTACAATAAATATTTTTTAAAATCTTATTAGTTATTACCCATGCAAAAATTTTACGCAAGCGAACCGCGATTATATTATATATGACTATTCAACAAAATATATTTTAGGTATTTAAAAATTTCACAACAGAAAAATAGTTCAAGAGAAGCTTGTAAGAGAATGGGAATGTCTCAGGGGAACAAACATTCTGAAACGTTAAACCAAATCTTATAAATAGCCGCCAAGAGATGTTCTCAATTAAAAACATAAATTCTTTAAAACGATTCGAATTTCATCCGTTACGATTATTGAAGTGTAATTTACACATGTAAGTAATTACTTGTGTAATTGTAATTATTACTGTAAGTGTAAGTATCCTCTAAGAAATGTTACATAAATAACACTGCTTGCATACTGTAACTTACTGTAACTTCTCTATTAATAATACCTAGTAATATTAATTAATGTACTCTATATTTTAGAAAATTTTAAATGATAACATGGAAATAATTATGCTGCATCTCTGTCTGCGTCAGTACCAAGTTCTGTTTATTAACCCCCGACGCAAAAAGGTGTGTTATACTTAGCGTGAAGTAACTCTTAATGACATAATATAACCTATGGAATCACGCTGAAATAAACCTGTCGCAAGTCGTAACAAGTTTTTCTTGGTATCTAGAAGGTTCTTGAAACATTTTCTTTAACCTCTTCTGCCAGAATTAAAGTTTCTAAACTAATTTCGATTTATGGCAAAAATTGACAAAACTTTTTATGCTGTTGAACCTGGCTTTGCAGGCGAAGGTTATTGCAGCAATAGGAAATACGGTCAAGCCAATCACAAAAAAACTTGTTATATTACCGAGCTATTATTAAACAGGGCCTATATTTTGTTTACATAAATTCTCTTAGTTCATTATTGAAGTGAAATCTTCTTCAGGCGCGTTGAGCAATTTTGGGTGAAAAAAATCATGGAACTCGCGTCATCGTCACAGAACGATTTCGAATGCTAATATTGTGACATTAAGACGTCATTATGAAATTTCAAATTTGAAATTCCATAATGTATATATAAATACTACGTTTTAAGTTTTTAACTCTATCGGCAGTTGTTGGCAAGCTTGTTTCTTTTTTATTATATGGGAGAGGGAACAAACGTTTTCCAAAACGGTAAACTGACTCTCAGTTTACCTGGATGCTTGAGACAGATTTATAATAACTCTTCTATGTCAGGGAGATATTTAAAATTATTTATAATAAAAACTCGTTAACCTTGTTCTGTGAGTGACATTGTACCCTACTTTAACAGGTCAGTGGCTTTTTTCACCTCGCCTCATAATATGCCTAGCTCAGAGGTTTTTTTTTTTTTATATTATCACAGTGCCCTGTATATTGTAAGGTTAATTATAATAAATGTTAATACATTATACATCCTGTTTTAAATAATTTTACTAATGATGTTGTTACTACATGTTAACTTAAAATTATATGTTTAATGTTAGTTGGATATGCACATGGGCATATGAGATACATGGTAAGTGGTCAGCGTCGCACATGAACATCAACAGGTAAACCTGAAACTAGCCCAGGTTGATTCACGCGTTGCCTACCCTGACGCGTAAGTCTCGTTACCGGTAATTACCATATATATCTAAATATCATAGAAACATCATAATATGTAGGTACTTGATAAAAAGTGATTCTATTTATTTTAATTAATATGAGACCAAAACCATAACCCACCTTTCTTAACCTCTTTTATATTGAGAAATCAGGAATAACCTGTTGAAGACAAGATTTAAATGGGTACGGACGATATTTCACCCTTAAGCCTACAGATTTATTAAGTAAACTACTTTTTATTCAGAATGTTCTTCCTTGCCTTGGGCATATTGCCGCATAAAGATAAATGATTTTAATAGAGAAACATATAATAAATAATCCAGATTTACGAGTTAGTTCTATCATACCGACATAAAGAATAAAAAAGTTCTGTTTTGTAGTTTTTAAAGATGCACCATAAAATCAGGTGTCCCAGTCATGAAATAGATTTCTCCCTGAGCCGTATTTCCTACTATGAGATGCTCTCAAAAGCCTCCTTAGACTGCAAAGTCTCAACATTATGCTATTAAGCAACGGCACTTGTAACGATTTTTAAACTTATAAGGCGTTTCGTTTTCTAAGGTTGGTAGTTGCTTAAATAATAAAGAAGTGTTACTTATTTATTAAAAAGGTTTAGATTTGTACAAGTTTAGGTACAATACGATTAGGTTTAAAGTCATATTAGCTGTACCTACCACTAAAACGTAGCAATATTGTAGGCTATTTGCAACAAGGGGGCTTGTTTTTTTTTTAATAATTTTAAATTATCAACGTCTTTTAATTCAATAAGTCAACGTCACACAGCAGCACCAACTCGATCACCCGGCACTGACCCTTGTGCTCTGGAGGGCTTGTTTTTCCGACACCAAAATCTTTTATGCTAGTAATTTCCTGTGCAGCACTTTTATTGCAATGAGGAAATAAAGAGAGAAAATAAAGCTATTTTATTCATGGTATTTTGTTTATACTTCATATCTTTATTGTATATAGTTTAAGTATGCATAAGCTTACCTTTAATTAACAAGTTAGCTGTATTTTAGTCACATTTTCGTCTATCACTAGAAAACTCTTATCGAGTGCAAAAAGAACTAGCCTATATTTTAATTGTAAATTAACCGTTTTTTTTATAAAATGCGGGGCAGTTCGCTTAAGGCGTCGCAATGTTAAACAAAAATTCTAATACCGGACACGCACAAGAGGGGACTGAAGGTCCTGAGCGGCGCGAGGCTCTTCATACGCGCGCGAGCTTATAACTAAAGGACATAAACGACAAAATGGTCTTTGTTATTTTATTGCGTTAAAAATGATAATTGGAGAAATTCCTTCTTTAATTTTAAAGAACATGTATAGACTCATGTAACCGGTTCCTTTAGCCAATAAGATGTGAATCTCTTTTTAAAAAGAGGTATGTATGATATTTTTTTTTTCTGTTACAAAATTTACCTAATCATGTATTGAAAACTAACAAAATATGGTTTTTATCATGAACCAACGGTCACAATAACCAAATAAAAGTCACCAACTTATATTTTCATTCGTTTTGGAATTACTGAAATAAATTGAAATTATTGACGCCAAAATTTGCAACGCCTCCTCTTAAAATTAGCTTTCCAAAAAATATTATTATTGCTTCAGCTAACTCGCTTAAAATTAGCGACGTGCTAAATAAATATTTATATGGAAACTTGGTGTTTTTTAATGCGAGAAAATTGGCTTAAAATTAGCACCGTTGAAGGAATCGCAGGTAATCTGATCATACAGGTCATGCAGCGCTGATGTAGGTTGCTACGCTAGGGATACTGAACTGAGGCCTTAGACAAAGTAACATTAGAAAAACGATAACGAAGTTTGAAAAGAATAAAATGTATGGGATTGACATAAGCCGTCGTCAATTATGTCACTCGTTATCGTTATCGCAAGTTGGTAGACAATGTTAAAATTCGTAACAAAATCATAAACTGTCAATTGGTTATCGAACACCTATGTCAAACTTATGTTATTTTATTATTGATATTGATTCGTTATCCGTGGCCGTGGGCCATGGAGGGCAACATTTTCACAATTTTTATGAGTATGTCTATTTACATAGAAATTAATTTTAATCTTTTGGTCCGATTTGACACTTCTTGTCGAAATTTGTTGACACTTCACAGTTGTTGTCGTTGCACTGTCACGATCTTTGATTGATCATTGGCTAGAAAATTATTATCGTTATCTCAAAGACGATAACGAATTTCGGCTACAAAGCGATGTCACTTTGTCTACAGGCCCAGATCTCAGATAGCCATCCAACTCACATCCCACTTACTTTCGAGTGACTGAAATCGTTAATTATAGTTTATCATACAAATATATATTTGTATGTGGCACTTGCCTGTATATTTTGTTCTAAATAAAATAAGATTAAGTTATCACAACGAAACAACGTTAGGGCGTTTACACGGTACGGTCTATTAAGATTTGACACTGCAAAAATGATAATTAAAGTGCCTTTAAGTCTGAACTTATCTTTTTAAAATATGATACTGTTGTGTAGGTACTTGAGATAGTTAAATTCTTTTGTAAGTTTCCAAAATTTTGTAAAAGTTTATTTATTTGAAATTGTTTGATTTTCAATAAAAGTAGACATAATATTTATTATTTATGAGATATTTATTTATAATATATTTGACAGCAATCATGCCAACAATTTTTGTTTGTATATTATGGTTTTTCTCAAAGTAACGGATTCTAATAACGATTTTAAGTACTTTATTCTTCTCCTGGGAGCGTACCTATCAAGTATCGAATCGAATGTGCGGAATGCAAAAATATAAGCCGCGATCTAATATTACCGTTACTATTTTTTTCTTTTGCACTCATTGCATAGTAATATTTATAAAGTTATCCTCTTAAAGGTCAGTTTATTATTAGTATATATGCTCATCAATAAAGGCTTTGGAAGAACACGTATAATCATCACGACGTTATCCATCTATTACTAAACGACTTCAAAAAAGGAGGAGGTTACCTATATGTTCGTGTGTATATTTTTTTAATGTATGTTCACCGATTTCTCCTTCAATTGGGGACCAGTAATCAAAATTCTTTTATATTGTTATGTAAGAGATAGTTACTTTATTTTAATTATAAACTTAAAATAATAACTTTTTTAAATATTATCAGTAAAAATATATTAATTTTTTTATTGACTTATTTTAGTTATCATATTAATTTAAATATTAAAAAAAAATATTTTTTTTATATTTTAGTATTCGTATTTTTATTATATTTATAAAGCTATAATTAAATAAACTATAGCTTTAATTATCAATTCAAATATATTAAAATAAGCATTATGTAAATATTAAAAAATTACTTTTGGAATTGTTTTTATACTAATAACTTTCTTTCAATAAAATATGTCTACAATAAATTACCTAGAGACGAATTTCCATTCGTAATAAGTTTACAACAACTTTACGGAACTTTGTCAAACTTTTTATGAGTGTTTGTTTTTACGATGATATTATTTATATCATATGCACTCTCGCATCCCGGATGCGTCTGCATACCACTGAGGCTCCGCGACTACTGCTTCTCCATCGCCGTCGAAGCCCAAGCAATTCTTCAGCGGTGCCACCACGCATGCGCCAACAAACTCCGCCCACCAAAACTTTTTGCGAGACCCAATTCGAGGAGTTTAGTAAACTTCGAGCTTGTTACAATAAATGTTGCTGTGAATATGTATGTCGTTACAGCAGTAAGTTTTCCTTACGAGTACATAATAAAATTATATTTAAACATAGGTTTTAACGCTTCCAATAAACTAACTAGTTATAATGTATTGTTTCTTAAGTTTCTAAGCGTTGCTGTTTTAATTTACATATCAAATTTGAATATCAATTATGATTGGCAACGTGCCAAATGATTCGATGCGGTTGGTATAATTGAATATCAAATTTATTGGTCCAAGAATGATCGGTTGCTGTAGGTTACATTCATACCATAGATTGTTAACCTATTTGGCGTGTTTTATTTTGTAGTTTTTAACCGACTTCAAAAAACATTAGTAAAATATATTTAATACTTTTATAGGTACTATACATATATTTAAGATTTTTATTATATTTAATACACATCGATGACCCAGGAATACAGAAATCTTTTTGTTCCCTGGCGGGATTCGAACCCTAGCTCCGGCTTGAGCGTAAACGCGCTAACCATTGAGCCACAGAGGTTGTCATTTTTATTCCACAGGATACGATATTTCGGCATGACTTAAAAATGCCTTATTTACGAGACATTATAAATGATTCATAGAGTTTAAACGTCTTAATAGTAAAAACAACTAAATTTATATTAATATTGTTACGGTGTGTCCCCCGGTGATCATGGCGATTGAAACATTGCCGAAATATCGGGACCTCAATAAATCTTTAAATGCGGTAAGCACCCGTAATAATATTAATATAAATATGAATAGTGATCGCTTTAGTTTAAAACAATATAAAAATAACCATGAACCATGTTAATCTCATATAGAACTTTTTTTTCTTTAACGCCGAGAAATGCTCTGAGGCATCCCGCGGGGGAGTGGGTCTCCCCACGCGTATATCTGGGACTCGCTGCGCCCGAAAGCTGGTAAGTGGACACAGCTCTACCACTAAAACTCGGCGAGTGCCACCAATGCCGCCTTTGATGAGGTGCCCCGACTCTAATAAACAAACAGGGCACCTCGACGGCTAGTCAGTCCCCCAGGTACCGACGCCACCTCCACAGAGGGGTTATTGTCCCGCACCACAGAACAACCCCTCCCAACGTCGGGACAGTACAATGGGGTGAGGTTCCCGTCCTCGCCCCTTGCCCCCTGCTCTTGTATCCCCTCTTCTTATAAGAGCGGTACAAAAAGCCCCCTTGGCTCAATTGGCTTCGCCCAAGGTGCAGCGGCTCACCTTAAGCTACTGAGCCCCACCGCCACGTCAAGGCCTGAACCATGGTGGGGAATCTTATATAGACCTAGTATACCATGGAACGGCTAATTTAAAGACAAAATATTTTTTCATTTTAACCTTATATGAACATCAATACTAGGTGTTGATTATTCCGTATATTTTCATGAAAACACCAGAAATCATATGCTTCGTTAGTCTAAACAAAAAAGGCAGTACTGGATCCACATCAGGTAAAAGGCTCACGTAGCTCCGTACGAATTAACCTTTCTCTTGTTAGAACCAACGTGCATGTAATATCAGGCTTCCGACTTCCGCGTCATTATCAGCATAAGGCACTCTAAAAACTAACCTAACCAGTCATAAAGACTGCCGATAGAAGTGAAAACAAAGCGACACAGCACATAGCCGGTAAAGAGCAGCTGACTGTATCTTTCTCGCTCCGACACACTATGCGGTCCCTAGTTCATCCGATCGAGTCTTTCACCTCCGAGCGTGAGCGATCAGCCTCATTCACAGCCTACAAAAATCTGTGTGCGGTGCGCCAAAAAAAGTTTTTACTTTGTTCAGACACGCTGGGGGCCAGCCTACATTTCCCATCTACATGGAACCAACAACAGAGCTGGTGCGGCTTGTGAAGCGGCTGAAAAAGCTAAAATATGCAAATACAGGGGTCTAGGCTCCGAATATGATTTTGTCCCTTCGGTGTCGAGATTTTGGTCCGTGGGGTCCTAGCGCTTTAAGGCTCTTTAAGGAAATAACAAAAAGGTTAGTCGACATCACAGGAGACCGAAGAGCTGGCAGCTACTTCGGACAAAGAATTAGTCTAGCAATTCAAAGGGGAACGCTGCCAGTATCTTCGGAACCTTGCCTAAAGGGACTCCTTTTTATTAACATACAGTTTAAGTTATTATATTATATATTTTAAGGTTTTTAGTTTTAGGTTCTTTATAATTTATATACAATGTGTTTTTATTTAATTATTTAATAATTTAAAAATGCAATAAATGAAAAACTTCAAAAAGAGAATGAGTACGAGAAGTCTAAGGGAATCGACCTTCAAATAGATGTGATGACGATCTGCGTGCAGTGGCCGGTTCTAGTAGGCCTTCATTGAAAGAGATCTTCGTCCAGCAGTGGTAAAAAAATGTTGGAATAATTTTGAAGTATGACACTACTAAATATATAAATATAGATAAATATTAGACTTGTAAGTCCATTTAATGGTAAAATCGTAAACGGGCACTTGATAACGGAAACAAACTTTGGTGAGATTCGAACCCGAGACCTCCGCGTGCTTATATAAGCGCAATACAAAACAGCCCTCTTTAAAAATCCTACATTCTCAAAAAGCCTGAAGTTATCAATACTTTAGAATATAAATCACTTAAAATGATTTTTAGATTATTTAACATTTAAAATGTTATCATATTCATAAACTAAATTTTAGCAAACAGACTAATTATTTTGAGGATTGAGAAAAGGGATAAAATATGTCTGAACGATAACGGGCTCATGATAATGACAATACGCAAGAATTACCAAACAATATACTTTGTCACCACTTTTATAAAACTATTGCAAGCTTACACCGTTGCATCTGTAAAATAACTTTGAAGCGATCAGGTTTCTGTTATTTTTTTATTTTTATTTTTTTATGTTAGTTGGATAGGCAAACTGGCAAACGTGCCACCTGATGGTAAGTGGTCGACGTCGCCCATGAACATAAACTAGTTTACCTGGAACGAGCCCAGGCAACTCATTTATGTGTTGCCTATCCTGAGACAAGATGTTAATTCTCGGTGCCAGTAATTACACTGCCTGTTCTGCCCTTCTCTCCGAAACACAGCAAAACTGTTTCATGGGAGAAACAAGCAAGATGGTGGTACCCATGCAGCCGAGAGCGCGGCACAGCGCTTCCCTCCCACCGGTAGTTCAGTATCTTGTTCCGGTAACAGTGCGATTTATTTCATTTCGTCACACTGCTACCTGAAGAGCACGAATGCTGTTCATCATCAGCATTGTCGACACCCGCTAGGGGTGGATTCTTTTTGTTATGGGGGAAGGCCTTTACACGCCGTCAACGGCCCTGGGTGGGCTCTGATGGTGTGTGGGACTCCCGGCACATATTTGTGCCGAATAACCACTATAACTCCGCGAGTTTGACCAATGCCGCCTTTGGTGAGGTGCGCCAGATCTATTGAGCAAACAGGGCACGTGCATGAAGACATACCTCTACTGGTTTTGTTTTATCCCAAAAATCGCCATTAATATTGGTGGATTGGTGGATTCATGCATGGAAATTATTTTCGGGCTATCTACGTTTATAGCAGGACAACGTCGATCCCCACCATGGTTCAGGCCTTGTCGTGGCTGTGGGGCTCAGTAACCTAGGGTGAGCGGTGCACCTTGGGCGAAGCTAATTGGGCCGAGGGGGCTCTTTGTACCCCTCTTATAAGAAGAGGGGACAGAAGAGCAGGGGGCAAGGGGTGAGGATGGGAACCTCACCCCATTATACTGTCCCAACGTTGGGAGTGGTTGTTCTGTGGTGCGGGAAAAGCCCTCTATGGAGGTGGCGTCGGTCCCTTGCGGGACTGACTAGCCGTCGAGGTGCCCTGTTTGTTTTCTAGATCCGGGGTACCTCACCAAACGGGGTAGAGCTGCGTCCATTTACTAGCTGTCGGGTGCAGCGAGTCCCACATACCCGCGCGGGGAGACCCACTCCCCCGCGGGATGCCTCAGAGCATTTCCCGGCGTTAAAGGAAAAAAAAAAGAAAAAAAAAAGGACAACGTCGATCAACTTTATAATATAAATACCTGATGAAAACTCTCGTGGAACTGTGAACAAGATGTGTTACGAGTTTTTCCAACATCCCAAAGAAAAACTTTTGATTGTATCTTAGTTTCAATTGATTGACAACAGTAGTTCTAAGATAAAACAAATGTATTAATTAATTTAGTGTTGTAAAAGTATGGCTTGTAAATATTTTATTATTTGACTGACAAATGTGTACACTGTTTATTTGGGTACCAACTTCCTACTTATGCTGCGCTCCTGTTTGCTCGGGTACCCCAATCCTACTTATTTCTTCCGCGAAACAGCTTTGCTGTATTTCGAAAAGAAGGACAGAATTACATAAATGTTCCCAGGCATCGTTAGTGTTCATGGGCTAGGTTACCCATCACAATTATTTTAGTTGGATTGGAAAATCTGTCAATTTTCCAATCCAACTAAAATAATAAAGTATCGGTCAGTATAGAGCCGTATAAAGAAAATACGGAAAATACTATGGGTCAGTATTCACTAACCTATTGTATGCTTCTGTTACGAAGTCTCTCGTGTAACTGCAACCGCATATTTTCTGACACATTTGCGCTTATCGCTGGAAACGTTCATTTTAGTACTCTTTAAGCGTAAATGGAATTTTCATAATTATTATTATTGTAAGTATAATTTTTAATTTATTTTAAAAGTACATTTTATATAATGAAACATTTTTTACGGATTTTATCGAAATTCGCGTAAACATTAGATAAAATGATTCCTGAAGTAAGCTTATTCTTTTTTTTTATCGCAGGGAAATCCTTATGGATGCAGCCAGGATCTTTGGGTAGATCCTGACCCAATGTGGGACTCGCCCCTGGGAGTGCCCACACTAACTAAAACCACTGCGAGCGCCTTCAGCCGCTTATTGAGGGTCCCGGATATGCAGACATGAGGACAGACAGGATAACCTCAGCGACAGGCTGGCCCCGGCAAAGGCCAGACTACTCGTAAGAGGGGACTGCCCGACTGCTACAAAGCAGTCCCCACGAGGTCGTGCCATATTGGGCCCAGGTTCCCATCCTGAACCCGAAACGAGCACAGGAGCGTTACTGGAGGCGCATTAAGTAGCGCCTCCTACGTACCCCCGTTCGTCGCCCGCAGGGGGAGGCCTAAAGTAAGCTCATTCCTACGTATACATACCTAATAATTATGTGCCAACCCTAATTTTATCAACGTAGGCTAACAAGATCTTGCTTGATATGGGTTTCATACCATTAAGCACTTTATTTTATTTTTACCATTTACATTTTTCATATTAGCGTGATTCGAATTCATATTCAATATGGAATCCAAATTCGAATCATAAAAATACGACGGATATATTGTCCCGATACAAACCAAATAAACACACACCATAACTTGATCTTCTTCTTACTTGTGAACAGAAATTAATTAGTTGCAAGCATTAAATATAATTAAAAGAGATAAAAAAAGAGTTATAAAATATATAAAATTAATTAATATATAAGTAATCAAAGCCCTCTCTGGCCCTTCAGCTGACATCAAAGTTATTTGAACAGGTATTAGCCACTTCAATTTAATCTCTACACAAATTTTATTTGAGTAAACGCTAAGGACACTTTGTGGATATTGAAAATATCTACAGAGAATTGGCAAGTGATATTCGAAAGGGTTAGAGGACTGAAGAAATGGAAATATTTCGACTTTAAACAACATTATCAAGAAATGATAATGATATAGGTACGGTGTGATGTATGTACGTACGGTGTAAGCAAAATACGCTTTCATCCTGCTTTTAAAATATATTAATATCTAACTTAATATTATTATGCAGTATTTTACTACCGATTGATCGTTTCACATAGATAAATACGCAACTAACATGTAAAAATACCTTTATAATTTTATAAAAGTGAAATTCACACAATCATAAAAAACCGGCCAAGTGCGAGTCGGACTCGCACACGAAAGGTTCCGTACCGTAAAAACTCACGTTTGTTGTATGAGAGCCCCCCATAAATATTTATTTTATTTTTATTTAATAATTTAGTTTTAAAGTGAATATATTATATTATACAAGTAAATATTCTGTGAATATTTCAAACGTCTACCTGTCACCGTTATTAATTTCGAGCAAAAATCGGCATTTGTTGTACGAAAGCCCCCTAAATATGTTCTTAGTTGGTAAACGAACCATAACATTCTAAAAAGAATAAAATAAATGTAATGAACAAATAGACTTTTTTCGAAACTAGCTTATAATCAACAATTGAAAAAAATGAACTTTAATTTCACTTCACAAAGTAAAATTTAAGTTTATTATTTTTTTAAGTATAATTCATTGTTTTCCTCCGTAAAAAACTATATACAAAACTAATGAACTAACAGACCTTTAGCTGGACCCTAAATGTATGAGAAACACTCACCGGACAAGTTGGGTAAAACGGTATATGCGGTATATATGACCTTTGTTAGGGTCCAAGGTGTTCCTGGTACATGTTAGTTTATAATTACACCGAAGTTGGGAATGTTCACATTTACAAACTGTTAGGTAACGTTTCATTTAAAATTACAGTAACATAAAATTATATCTCCACCCGGGAGAGGACGTTATGTACGAATTATACAGTATGTATGACGGTATCAGTTTTGTTTATACCACGTGTCAGGGATAGTGTTACAAAATAATATTTAAATATTATTAAAACAACAAGATTATTTTTTTAATAGCAAAATAACCGTTAAAAAATGTAACACCATTTATTATTACTATTCGCTAAACTGACAAATGTCACTACGCTATAAAGCCCGCTACGCTAAAAATATATTTCTAATGCTCGCCGGGAAATGCTCTGAGGCATCCCGCGGGGGAGTGGGTCTCCCTACGCGGGTATGTGGGACTCACTGTGCCCGCTAACTGGTAAGTGGACGCAACCCGTCCCAACGTCGGGACAGTACAATGGGGTGAGGTTCCCATCCTCGCCCCTGCTCTTTTGTCCCCTCTTCTTATAGGAGGGGTACAAAGAGCCCCCTCGGCTCAACTCGCTTCGGCCAAGGTGCTGGGCACAGCCTAGGCTACTGAGCCCCACCGCCACGACAAGGCCTGAACCATGGTGGGGAATTACTTACTTACCTACTCGATTAAATTTTTGGTGTTCAGATTAATTGTTAATTAGTTACATAAACAGTGTTAATTAGTTACATAAAATTCCACTGTAATCGAGTCAAATCGTGCGCTAGTGTAGCGTACAAGCACAAAATAAATACAAGAGTACCTATTGACAGTTTCTCGATCCCAATCCAAAATTTCAATAGGATCGAGTGTCAAGAGTACCTAAGCCCGCAGGTGTGTCTACAGAGATCCATTTTCTACCACAGGTTTGATCAAACCTCTCACTTCTAAGCTAGCCATTTTAGATCTATCTAGCCATAGGCCAACGCCAATCACCAAGTCCTAGATTAGTAACGTCAAAGAATCGTAATTTAAGTTTAAAGTATTATAAAGTGGGAAGCTATCTAAGCGAGTGAAGCATGATGCACGCGGCGGGAGCCATTTTCCACTACATGCATCATCTCGCCCCAGTTACCAATGAAAACGACTTTCTATACGTTATTATCAGTAAGAAGTAGTGCCATGCTGCTTTGCAGCCGAATCGGGCCGGCAAGACCGAGGTAGTACCTCTCACTCACATAACACTGAAGTTAAGTGACAGCTGCTATGCTGTCGCGTATTGTGGGGTTTGTGAGTTTCCGGTGGCCCATTAGGAGGATAGAGAAAAGGAGGGCAACACGTCTGCATAACTTTTGGTTGTGGTACTAAGTCGTAAGTCGGTAGTTTCGTACGCGAGTCTGTTTCGCACATGGCCGGTTTTTTATACGTCCTATTGATACTTTACTGCATGTGAACATAACATTTTATGTTCACAAGCAGTAAAGTAGGGGATGTAACACCTTTTCAATAGTTTTAACCCTATGAATTTATATGATAACTGATTATCCCAACTTAAAAATGCTATGAGTTAACTTTTTGGTGATTTGTATTTTTTTTACTATCACATCATAAGCAGAACATGTACACATGGATATTACCCGCAGGTTAGGAACCCATGTTGTGAAGTATCTGGACCGACGGAAAATCACAAAATCTATACTAATATTATAAAGCTAAAGAGTTTGTTTGTTTGTTTGAACGCGCTAATCTCAGGAACTACTGGTCCGATTTGAAAAATTATTTCAGTGTTAGACAACTTATTTATCGAGGAAGGCTATAGGCTATAGAACATCATGCTGTGACTTATAGGAGTTGAGTAACACGGGCGAAGCTGCAGGCAACAGCTAGTATACAATAAATCAATATTAATTATAAACAATCACACTACACTCACGTAGGCAGTTCGAAAAAATTAATGTTGCATACATCAGGAACAGAAATAAATTCAAGAAATTTTTATAAATATAGGTATACGTCATAGAGTATAGGACACCAAGTTTTAAGTATACCGTTAAATTTATACTAATATTATAAAGCTGAAGAGTTTGTTTGTTTGTTTGAACGCGCTAATTTCAGGAACTACTGGTCCGATTTGAAAAATTATTTCAGTGTTAGATAGCCCATTTATCGAGGAAGGCTATAGGCTATATAACATCACGCTGTGACTTATAGGAGTTGAGTAACGCGGGCGAAGCTGCAGGCAACAGCTAGTATTTTATAAAACCATAATACTCATTCTCAAGGTAGGTACAATATTTTCATTGAGGTCCAATTTTTTGTAATATGCTTTACAATACAAAAGTTGTTTAACAACTTTTTGAATAGGACGCACGCTTGCGATGTAAATTTTTGTAACTTCATCAAAGTTAATTAATGAAAGTCTAAAATTTATAAAACGAATCGGTAATAATACACTCAATTTTTTTTATAAAAATTTATTTTATTTCTCTTTTTGGGGCGAGGACGGAAACCTCACCCCATTGTACTGTCCCAACGTTGGGAGGGGTTGTTCTGTGGTGCGGGACAACCCCTCTGTGGAGGTGGCGTCCCTTGGGGGACTGACCAGCCGTCGAGGTGCCCTGTTTGTTTATTAGATCCGGGGCACCTCACCAAAGGCGGCATTGGTGGCACTTGCCGGGTTTTAGTGGGTAGATCTGCGTCCACTTACCAGCTTTCCCCACATACCCCTGTGGGGAGACCCACTTTCCCGCGGGATGCCTCAGAGCATTTCCCGGCGTTAAAGAAAAAAAAACGTAAAAATATCACCAAATGTAGCGAAAAATTCACACAAAATATTTCGTCCATCTTTAACAAGATTTATAAATTTTTTCTGTACATTACATAGCGTCGCCATTTATAAAATACTATCATGAAATATGCGACAACAAATTTAGGCAATGGGCTACTATATCCGTCGATAAATCGGAAAGGACAAGATACAAATTACAGTAATTTATATAGTACAAATCCTAAAGATGCCCTTTGATACAAAAAATGTATTTTATATTTCACTAGCTGTTGCCCGCAGCTTCGCCCGCGTTAACTTTTAAAATTTGAGGGGTTGATCACCCTTATCATTTAGGGGTATGAAAAATAGATAGTAGCCGATTCTCAGACCTACTGAATACGCATATAAAATTTGGTAAAAATCGGTAAAGCCGTTTCGGAGGAGTACGGTAACTAACATTGTGACATGGAAAATTTATAAGATAACAAACACGTCAATTTGAACCAGCCATATGTTCTGGTTTATGTAATTAATAAAAATAATACAGCTTATTAAATAGTAATAGGTCTTTTGAGGTTAAATACAATAGTATTTAACCTCAAAAGACCTACCTGAATTACCTGAAAATATAGGTCCTTGTCTAAATAAATAAGTAGATATTTAATTTGCGGCATGAACGTAAGTTTTTCCAGAAAAGTAATGTGTGTCGGCGCACGACTGGAGTTTCCTCCTGAAGAAAAATTAATTATCTTTAAACATGCACAGAAAAAAATATTTACTAGATTATAATATTAATTATCAATATAATAATATTACCAATAAAACAAACCTTTTAATATGTATGCTTCGTCAGCCTCACAGCATACCCTGTGTAGTGTGTACGTCAGCAGCACACGCGTATAAGTGTTATACACATTACTAAAATGTTAAAGGTGTGCACAAAACCCGACCTTTGTGGCTCAATGGTTAGCGCGTTGGCGCTCAGCTCGGAGGTAGCGGATTCGAATCCCGCCAGGGAACAAAAAGTTTTCTGTGTTCCTGGGTCATGGATGTGTATTAAATATTATGTGTATCATATCATAAAAATCTTAAATATATGTATAGCATAAAATTATACAACATATTTCCGTTGCCTGGCACCCGTGACACAAGTTCTTCGAAACCTTACCACGGGACCAGATTGACGTGGTTACAAAAAAAAAGTAACAAGGTCATTCGATTACTAAATTTTATTATTATTACCGGGCACCCTATGAAAGTCAATTTTTGAGGAGTAAACACCATAAAACTAAAGTAGACAAACAATAATATTGGTAGAACAAAGTACGTACTTAAATATTAGAAAAAAAAGTTTTAAGTACTAAGTATATTTGTTATTTTAATTTATACATTATTTAAATTTAATAAATGTTAGGTACTACAATTTTTTAATATTCTCTGAATTTCTAGAATTTGCACAAGTAAATATTAATTTCTACTTTTTTATGTCATAAGTGGGCAAACGAGCAGTCGGAGCCTTATCGACGCCCATACACATCCGCACAACCAGAGGTTATAGCGTTGCCCTCCTTTTCGCTATCCCAATGAGCCACCGAAAACTCACAAACGCACGAAACGCGACAGCATAGCTGTCTCTTGATGCCGGTATTATGTGAGCGAGAGGAGAAGCCCACACTAAAAGTTACTTAAAGTTCAAACGCTTTTCACCATTTTTTTATTTTTATTTCACCACTATTGTAGTACAAAAGAATAAAGCACGTGAATAGGCGTATAAAAGTATTTTTCAATGTATACCATGTGTTCCATCAAATCGGCTTACCAAGCACTCTGGCCATTCTGTTTACTTGCTGGAAAATTGAACATGAGAACAGAGCTCCTTTAAATGTATACCGATAGAGATGAGCACCATTATTGTGCTGTATTTTATTTTTATTTAACAACGCACAAATTGTGTTTTGTTGATGTACATTGATCGGAATGGTAGAGGCCTGAAATAACAATGTAACAGTTTTACGGCAACTTATAAAATTTGTATTATTAAGTTATTTTAATACATTATCATATTATTCAATGTCTTTTAATTTTGATAATTTTTTTCTAAAAGGGTTTACTTTAACTTGATACAACATGCATCGTAATTCAAAAGTTCATGACAAAATTACGCCACGACCGGGCTGGTACCTCTCGCTCATATAATACCGGCGCAAAGTGACAGCTATGCTGTCCGGTCGTCCATTAGGGGGATAGGGAGGGCAACGCTATTACCTCTGGTTGTGCGGATATTATGTAGGGGCGTCGGTAGTCATCAGAAGACTCCGAGTGTTCCTTATGTCATTAAAAAATCCTCCTTCTTGAAACTCAGCAAAGCTGTATCACAAATGGCTACCCGTCCTGCCTACTATGCTTCTCCTTATGTAAGTGTAAAAGAATAATCATTGCTTTACATACTGAGTATTGATTTACTTAAGCAAGATCGATTGAAGATGTATTGAATGTTCTTATTCAACATCCAATACGTCGCAAGTACATTGATTTATACTTCCATATTGAAAAGTTTTCAAGAGCGACGATCAAATCAGTGAGTAATTAAAAGCAAATAAGAACCGAGGAAAAATTGAAGCAGTGAAGATGGGCGCATCCGCCCCGCTACAAATTGGATCATTCAATCTTTGCTGCGAGATCACAAATTGTTTTAATTCACTTCAGTTCTAGATTTATGGTATCTATTCCTTACATACCTGGGATACATCATCTATATATATATACAAATGAATCCCTATTTCCCTTGGTCACGCCATCACGCGTGAAGACAGATTTTGCTATTAATATATAAATAAATGAATATTTACAATATTGCGCGGAAAATAAGAAAATTTAATAATACTTAACCGCCACATGAAATTTTAGATAAGGCTAGATTAGAAATAATCGTCGTATAGCATTAGAATAATAAAAACTTTTTTAAATATTTTTTTTATTAATTATACCAATTCGAAATCAATATTCATAAACTACATCTGTCGGGACAGCTAGTACTATAATAATAATATCTATGGACGCCACGTCAATCTAGTCCCGTGGTAAGTTCTCGAAGAACTTGTGTTACGGAAATGAGCGGAAATATATTATTTAAGATTTTTACTATTTAATACATATATTTAATACACATCCATGACCCAGGAATACAGAAAACTTTTATGTTAGCTTGAGCGCCAATGCGCTAACCATTGAGTCACAGAGGTCGTAATATATATTATAATATCGTTTTCTAATTAAATTACCATTACATTTTACATTTATATGCTTTGTTTCATAAAGCGTCACGAGACATCTAACAGATGGAAAACATCTACGGAAATATTAAAATTTATAAAAATCTATGATCAAAGATGGGATAAAATTAATAAAGGTCACATTTTATAGAAACATATTATAGACATCCGCTCAACCTAAAGTTAAGCAGATGTGTTGCCCTCCTTTTGTCTATCCCCCAATGGACCACTGGAAACGCACGAAACGCGACAGCATAGCTGTCACTTGACGCCGGTGTTATGTGAGCGAGAGGAACCACCCCGATCGTAACATCCCAATTCGGCTGCAAAGCAGCATGGCACTACCTCTTACAAAGTCTTAAGACCTTCGGCAGATTTTTCACATCTATTTAATATTATAATCCTTAATTAACAAAAGTGTGTGCGTGTAATCTTGACGCGCGATTGAAGTAAAACTTAATTCATCCGATTGAAAAGATAAGAAATAAATCATTTATGTATATTGTAGTATCTTCGTGAGCACTGTGAGTACATTTTTTTTTTCACTCAATGTCAAAAAAATGTAAGTTACCCTCTAGTCGCGTCTAAAGACGTTTGACTTCAAAAATAGAACACGTTATGTCATTTGGCGTCACGGCATTCGAGTCGATTTTAACGCCTAGGCGCACCAATAGTTGCAAAAAAGCGTTATTAATAGCGTATTTTCATTTATATCTTTCAAATAATGCCAAAATGTTTGACCTTTTATATAATAAGCCACAATAAAATCTATGAAAAAACCAAAATGAGTGTAATTCGCATGAACAGAAAACAATATCAGAGCTCAGATATTTCAAATCCACACAAACACATGTATAATTAAAATACCTTACCGTATCAAAGGTGTCTAAACCATTTATTATGCCTATTGAAGGACGATCCACATTCCCGCATACAACCATTTTGTTTTATTCTTGTTTGGAGCCCTTCGCATCTGATTAAACCCCTGAATAGATTACGTATCTATAGAACAAACCACCCGTAGAAATTTCTAGATATGTTATTGAGGACTTCAAAGGGCTTATTAAAGTCATTGAGTGATTTTTGAACACAAGATACAATTCAGAATATCAAAAAAGGTATTTTAAAATAATAATGATGCCTTTTGTTTTGAAATGTTTCTGAACGTGTGTTGCGTTGCTAACTTCGTGGCAAATATTGCTCCTATACTCTCTCGCTATACTCTACTACTTCATCATCATCATCATCATCATCATCTGCCCCTATCCGTCCACTGCTGAACATGGGCTTCCCTCAAAGAACGCTAAGATGACCGATCTCTCGCCACTCGCATCCAACTCGGACCGGCCACTGCATATCGTCTTCCCACCTGGTTAATGGCCGACCAACACTTCGTCTACCTTAACGTGGCCTCCACTCTTGAACTTCAAGGGTGGAAAAACGTCCAATGGGCCCATCGGCAATCCGTTCATCTGTTGAGGTGATACATGTTTTTCATGGTGCATGAAGTGCGGCATCCCGCATAAGAGCGCATTGGTGAACTATGGCCATCACCTTTCGCATTAATTCGAGGACACACTACACAAGTACTATAAGTGTCGCTTATGATGATGATGATGATGATGATGATGATGATGATAGCTGTCGCTTCCAGCCTATTACCTATATTTCTTCGCCATAATCGAAAAACGTCGAATAAATTTCTCGATGATCCCCGATATTTTCTAATTATTTCTATGTACATTCGCGTAGTGTTTGGATAAGTTACGAGAATATTAATTGGTTTCCATACGACGCCATTTTGCGAGCGATCTCGGAACGATCAGACATCGCTCTTCAAGTAATTGACTCTCGAGGGTCTATGCATACATAAAGCTGGGAAAAATACGTGTTGTTGTTTGGTATTCGGTCAATTTATCATTACTTAAAATTCCCGTGTCATAGGCGATGCATATTCTATCATTCCTTACCATAGATACTAAAACCTAAAAAAAACGGGCAACATCTTCTCTGTACTTTTTAAGTACAAAGTCTTTTTAAGCACATTGGGAATACTTAAAACTATGTTGTCATGTTTTTTTAATAATTTAAAAACAAGTAAGTATTATTTTCAATTTCAATAATGTTGGAAAGTTGAAAGTGTTGGAAAAACAAGAACTAAATTTGTAATAAAACTAAATCAATAATTGTTTTAAAAATTTTTTTATATACGTCTACAAAAAATATGATAAGACAGAACAAAAATCTTTTGCTTTACAGATGATTGCCATACACAAAAATAATATATTTAATCACAACACCAAACAGGACTGCGCAAAGCGTAGATAGAGAATAATAAACTATGGATGTGTCATCGGCAGCAGTAAGAGATAGCAATAGTCTAGCTAATTTTACAAAATTAACTTCAATTACATACTGATTTTATAATATAGAAACACTAAAAAGAAATTTGTATAGAAACAAACACACAAGAGAAATTCTATTTACGTCTTCTATGACTAATAATCAATATAATTACAAAAATAAGATACTACCGATGAAAGGTTAAGTCATTTTACATATTTACATTCAGAGCGGTTTTTACAACCTAAAACGCAGCATCGTCCCATATTTAGACATGAACAAAAATTATTTATCAATAACTAAGTCATCAAAAGCACAAGTAAGCCATCCGAAACACAGATTTTTAGCAAAGCCACAATTCAAAAGCGTTAGTTGGTCATCAATTGCAATTGGTGCCAAGCATTAAAAAGGTGTACGAAAACTGAGATAGAAAATAATGTACTCGGTCTCACTCTATCATATTAATGATTTACATAGTTCCTTTACATAGTTCCACTTATTAAAGAAGGGACATATTATGTAAATATAAAATAACAATAATTATTACATATTATTTTAGCGCCTCATCTATAGTACATACTCTATCTACGGTACAAAGATAGTTTGTGTACGCACAGCCGTGTTGTTTTATGACGTCACAAATGGTCCAATTTGTCCAACCGTCACCCTCTTTATCCCCAAAATACAGTGCAGTGTATAAAATATGTTATGTAGACGTGACAGCAAATGATAATAGGACAGCTGTCGGATAACAAACTTTTAGGACGAGTTGAGGAAAAGCTTTGCTTATACAGCCTATTATAATTTTAGAATTAGATACCTCAATGTAAGATTTATAACGATTTTTTTCAGAATGATCTCTGCTAACGGTCCAAAGGCTCTAGTGCTTCGTCTGACAATTGTGAGCCGATTTGGTTCACTTAAGATTGATTATTATTGGGGGGTTGCCCCTCGCCACCGTGAAGTCTGCGGACCCCACGGCCTCAAATATTTTAATTCAATAATTTATATAGCAACTACTTTTTCATGCAACTTATTTTAGTAACAATAGAAGCTAAACATTACAATACTTTTAGCCTTTAAAATAATATATTAAAATATTATTATTCATCTTAATATATACTTTTTTACGCATCTCGCAATACATCATTACATATAATTACATAATATGAGATATTTGACTCAATGGAAACCCTAATTTCGTATACAAATATAGAAATAAATATTGACATAGTCTTTGTACCTACACGTCATTGTTTTTTCGTCTTCCTTTTGGATTATTTAGCCCTTTCTTAATAGTTCTGTTACCCAAGATTCTCTAGAAAATCGAATAAATAAACTGAAAATACTGGGGTTCACTATAATGTGTATTAAGTACCTGTGGAATAAAAAGTCTACGCGATATCAGAGCCTGCAAGTTCTGCTGTATTTCTCCCTACCATGGTTCAAGCCTTGTCGTGGCGGTAGCCTAGGGTGAGCCCAGCACCTTGGGCGAAGCAAATTGAGCCGAGGAGGCTCTCTGTGTCCCTCTTATAAGAAGAGGTGACAAAAGAGCGGGGGATGAGGGGCGAGAATGTGATCCTCACCTCATTGTACTGTCTCGACGTTGGGAAGGGCTGTTCTGTGGAGCAGGAGAACCCCCTGTGGAGGTGGTGTCGTTATGAAGTTTCAATACAGCTCATACATTTTTCGTGCGCCTGCAATATTAAAATATACAAAACGATCATTCATCCTTGCTCATTCATTTCATCAGGCACTTTATTCCGGAATGCAAATACTATGAATCATCTCAGCCTTGTGTGTTTTACGTACAATATCTTTATTAGCCTGAGCGAGGATCACGTAGGCTCAGAACGTCCCTAAAACACTGTAACTCTTATAACTGTGACAAACAACCGTTATTCACATGCGGGGCGTTCTTAAATCGTTGAAACGTTGTGATATTCAAATATTTCTTGTAACATGCAACGCTTAAAAATATTGCCGCCGCAGTATGTACCTTAAAGAAATAAAGTAAAAAGTGTGTGCGTGTTATCTTTACGCGTGATTGAATTAAAACTTCAAAATTTTAAATTCTTATTTACTTTGATCGAAAAAAATAGAAATAAACAAGCCAGCCTCATTTACAATAATATATATATATATATATATATATATATATATATATATATATATATATATATATTTTTTTTCCCAAATACCTACCTCTTATATTTTCCACTAGTTGACGTATATGTCAAGAAGGGTGGAGTATAGAGTATATGACATACTCATGACCAATGCAAATTACTTTTTTTGAATAGTATAGAATACTGAGAGTTACTTGCGTCGGAAAAAAATCTGAGTTACCCCCTAGTCGCGCCTAAAGAATTGAGAACCTCCGGTTCCATTTTTGAAGTCGGTTAAAAATGAAAGAATGGAATGAAATACCAAAGTACTTATATGTAAAGTATAAAAAGAAATCTAAAAGGTGTCTTAGTTAAAGTAAAGTTTAATTAGATTTTCATAAAGCGATGAATAATTACAAATAGTAAAAGAATTAAAAATTTTAAGTAAACTAGAACTGAATTCATTAAACGTAGTTTTTTATTACTTATTCTCCCCCTCTTTAGTGGTGCGCTGGGAGAATAGAGAAGATTCTGACTTTGTGTGCAGTTGGTATGGCTGTACCCCACCAAGGTGTAGGCCTTGTCGTGGCCGTGGGGCTCGCCCGGTGGTGGGCTTGGCGAATTGATAAATTGCCATGGGCAAATTGAACCGAGGGAGCTGCTCTTTGTACCCATCTTATAAGAAGAGGGGACAAAAGAGCAGCGGGAGCGAGGATGGGAACTTCACCCCATTGCACTGTCCCGACGTTCGGATTAGTTACTCTGTGGTGCGGGACAATATTGAGCCAAATTATTAGACTGAACTACAATACAAATCACTATAATAATACAATCTATCACTATTACACCTTAAAGCTTTGATCTAAAGAAAAGCTAATATCTTTAAACGAGGAATTCTTGTATGTTTATTAATCTAAATCTTAGAAACGGCTGCAAAGATTTACATGAAATTTAGTAAGCAGAGGGTTTCGGGGGCGAATTATAATACGAAGAATATATTCGATTTTAGGATAATTTCGCACTCATCCACAAAGTTATAATTGCTCAGGTGGGAAATCGGGTGGACCTGAAACTAGAAGACCTCGGTTCGAGCCCAGATGTCTCTGGTCCGATTATTTTTTCCCCCTTTTTTGAAGTTAAAAAATGACCAAGCTTTAAAAAAAGAATACGGTAGTAATTTTAGTTTTATTCATTAGTAAAGAAACGAACATTGTGCAAATATTTTTTTGCGTATTTGCGATGTTTCGGTAATAGTTTCGGTACAAAGATAAAAGTCAAATCAATAACTCGATATCATAAACATAAACTAAAAAATATGACTCTTACTGACACCTATTGGCGAGTAGTAATACTATTCTTTTAATTGTGAGTATCGTATTTGTTGCTGTACCCTACCTACCTACCTTGACTGACACCGACTCCAAAAGATACTATAATGACGTGGTAAACACAAAGTTTGTACATTAGTAGAAGATTAAGTTGATTATAAGTTGTAAGCACATAAATTAAAGAAACACAGTTATTTTATTACTTTTTAGTTTAGTATTTTTGAAGTCGGTTTAAATTTTTTGATTTTATTTTATTGATTTGATTTGATTTTATTCTCAACAATATTCATATATTGGACACAAGTCGTTTTGCACCTTTTTGAAAACTTTATCTTAATATAACCAAGAGACAAGAAGTATATTGTATTTTTTTATTATTTAAATAAATAAATAAATACAGTAGGTATAATTCCAACTTTAACTAAAAAACTAAAAACGTAGTGTTGCTGTGTCGTAACTATCTTTGTATAGTCATCTAACATTTGTAACTTAGTAGTGCTTGAACTTTTGGAACGAAAGTATTATTTATAATAATTTACACCTAGAAAATATTTTTTTTACATTCTATCGACACCAGCCTTTAAAGATATGACGAGATATGAAGTTATAATATGTCTCATTAATTAAGCGACCGCAAAACTTGTGGGGAAATACGTCAAAGTATTTCCTTAAGGTAACCTAACACATATTACAGCCGTGTTAGCATTAATTATATATTACAACAGTGTAAATGTTGTTTTATAATATTTACGTGAATGTCATTCATTCAAAAAATCTCTTAAGGTGTGTGAAGTTCACCAACCCGCATTGAGCCAGCACATCGGTACGTAGGGTATTTCTTAGAGAGGTTGTCTTTCTCGTTAAATGGTAACCATCACTATGGGCCGAGAAGTACTTGGCCGGTGGTGGCCGCCCGTGAATCCGATCAGACGCCCAGGGTTCGACCCCAGGTTTAAGCCCCACAGCCACGAGAAGACTCGAATCCATGAAGGGTACTTCCCCGTATGAGCTTGGTTAATCAAAACAGCTTTACGAGTCTTATTTAAATAAAAATGTATAAAAAAAAATACAAGCAACCACACGTTGATCAGGATACCCGATGGGATCGGTCTGTCGGAGGAGACTGGTTTCTGCCGAGCGTCATCACCGCGATGCTCGGTGTCGACGGGTCCTCGACGGTGATGGTCGCCGTCTGCGATAGTAATATCCCAGGAGGAAGCCAATAAGCGGGTGATGTGGCCTCCACCCGCAGGCGACGAATGGAGGTGCGCAGGAGGCGCTATTAATGTGCCTCCAGTAACGCCCCTTGTGATCGTGTCGGGTCAGGATAGGAACTTTTTTTTTTTCCTTAACGCCGGGAAATGCTTGAGGCATCCCGCGGGGGAGTTCGCCGACGAGGTGGTTTTTTTTGTTAATCCATTTAATGTAATGTATTTATTTACGGTGTAAATGCATTTACACATACCACCAGTCCTGGGTTGCATCTGGCGTTTATTAATATATGATGCAGGCCGATGGCGATAAACCTCTATACACTAAAAACTAACGCGGGTGCCTTCAGTCGCCTGTAGTGAGGTGCCCCATATCTGCCAGCATCAGGACACCTCGGCTACTGGCCGGTCCCTAGATAGGGAGAGAGCCTATTCACGCATTGGAGCCGCTCCGGCAACAGACAAGATGTTCATCTTGAAGTTGGTACGCGCTTATCCACATAACCTCCTTTTCATGTCATATTTTTAATTATTTAATCGGGCAAATTGAATGAGTTACCTATCTCATGATAACTGAGACAAAAATTTCGCATTGCTAAAACGGCAAAGTCTTTGTGCCAGTTATTATTTTACCTGTCCTGTGTTTCGTTCCGAAACATACTAAATGTGAAGAACCAAATATCCAAGATGGTGGTGGTGCGCGTATTACAAAACGCATACCTATATGTTTAATGATGATTATTAAATGCTAATAATAATATCTAATGATGATGTATGACTTGTGGTCAATGTGCGAGCATGGGACTTTACTTAATAATGATTCAAGTTTTTTAGTAGTAAGACATTTACACATTTACATTTAAGACACGACGTGCGCAGAATCAATATTTTATACGGCTTAAATAACAAGGATAAAAAATATATATATTAAAAACAACAATTACACCACGCTATAGGTTAGCGTGGTGTAATTGTTGTTGTTGTTGTTCCATGCTAAGTTCGTAAGAACTTGGAAATAATAATTTTTAAATTGCTTTTATTTAATAGATATATCTATAAACACGAAATCAAATCAAATCAAAAAAAATGTATTCAAAATAGTACCAAGATTATTTTTTGAACGCCCATTGAGTTTCAAGGCAAGCCCGCTGAGAAGAACCGGCGAAACAAACTAAGTGGAACCAATCTTTTCAAATATTTTATAACAAATTTAACATGTTGTTATCCTGAAATGCCTGAGAGGAATGCCCTATTCCCAAGGTGTGGTATCTTCTATAAAAACTTTTACTATATAATATCCTTTACCACACAAACGCTCTTTAAAAACCTTTTTGATTTTTTTAATTGGGACGTTTTGAACCTCTCAATTATTTCCAATTGGAAAAAAAATGTTTTATGAAGAAATATGTCCAATTTTAATATAAAAAGACGTAAATAAAAATAGTTTTTAAAATTCCTTCTAAAACGCTTTAAGCTGCCATATAATCATGATTACGTCACAGACCGATAAACACACTCCCCTCTGTCAAAGATCAGTGCAGATAATAAGCTCCTTACATTTCGCCGGCGCAGTGATACTTAGAACTTGACAACTATGACAGTTTGTTTACCGGTCAGTGACGTCATCGCACTGTAATTGACGTTTGCAGTCACGTGATAATGGTTTATAAATAACGCATTTTAAATTAATTTTCTTTTATTTAAGACAAATAAATAGACTTTTAAAATGTTATTTTAGGTTTTCAAATACAGGGTGGTTCAGGCCTTGACGTGGCGGCGGTAGCCTAGGGTGAGCCGCTCCACCTTGGGCAAATCTGAGACCCACTCCCCCGCGGGATGCCTCAGGTTTTCAAATACTGTCTATATGTAAAACATAATTTTACATGATTTTTTTACAAGTGTCATCATCCCTATTATACGTAGGTATACTAAATAGTGAAATACAATACAGTGAAAGTAAAAAGCATAGAAATATTAAAAACCTTTCAAATATCTTGGTAAAAAGTGTTTGTTTTTTGTTAAAACTATCTACTATAGCAATTTATTCATGAATACACATTTATGACTACTTAAAAAGAATATTATGAAACAAATTACTAAAATAGAGAATATATTTTATTTGTTAAACTCGCTAAACATTATTTATTTCTCTTTATTCAGAGATTTATATAACTTCGTAAATATTTAGAACTCAAGCGGAATTTTTAAAAGGACAGATAATATCAAATTAATAATTATTTGTAAGATACTAAACTTAATAACCATACAAACAAATGATCCTTTTGTTATGAAAGCAATTGTCAAAATTCGTTATCCAAAGGAAACCTAAATTTCTTACAATTTACATTCGAAAACGCGCTTTTCCCTAAACATTTTTAGACCTATATATTTTATTACATTTTTTATATGTAAAGAATTTAAGAATCGTCCGCTTTAAATTATTACTACGACTAGGTCCACTACTACCTACCTACTACTACCATGGTTCAAGCCTTGACGTGGCTGTGCGGATCAGTAGCCTAGGGTGAGCCCAGCACCTTGGGCGATTGAGCCGAGGGGGCTCTTTGTATCCCTCTTATAAGAAGAGGGAACAAAAGAGCAGGGGCAAGGGGCGAGGATGGGAACCTCACCCCATAGTACTGTCCCGACGGGGATAAATAAAGCACATCACTCAACGTGCTTTATTTATGTCCAACCCAGACAATGCCTAATGCAAAAATAGCAGGCGATTGTTGTAAAAATAAGAAATGAAATATTTTATTTATTTAATAATATCCTCCAACAGCAAGACCTTGGTCACGGACAACAAGACACACATGAAAAACAATTTATACTTAAATTCCTATTTCTGTATTTTCTAGAATATAATGACGCCATAATAAAAATCTACACCTTCTGTGCTGTAGAACACCGACCACAAAATTAAGTTCTGAACCACCGAATTACGACGTACGTTGAGGCCATTTTTAAATCCCATCCGTACTACGTCTAAAAATATATAATGTTCTATAATATTAAATTAAAATACATGAATTCAGCATTGTGTTGAATTTAAAACACGCATCTGCAGCAGTTTGTGAGCGCCTCACGTATTCAGACCGAAGATACCTTTTGCTATGATTGAATTTTTATAGCAATAATAAATTGTTTACGAAAAGCCTTACTGCTTAAAAGATCTGGGTCAAATTTTGACCTGTATAAAAAAGATCAGTTGAAAGTATTAAATTCCAACGATATTTATGAAACAAATCATACCACTAGCTTTGAAGCTTACTTATCTACAAACATTTATTAGTTTTTTTTTAAATGTCATAAGGAGGCACTGAGCAATCGGAGCCTTGTGGCAGCTACCTACGCCCATAGACATCCGCAGTCCGCACAACCAAAAGTTATGCAGATTCGTTGCCCTCCTTTTCCATATCCCTCCCAATGGGCCACGGGAAACTCACAAACCGCACGAAACACATAGCTGTCACTTGACGGCGGTGTTATGTGAGCGAGAGGTACTGGTCGTGCCGGCCCAATTCTGCTGCAAAGCAGCATAACATTACCTCTTATTACAAAATATCGTAATAGTTCTACGAAACATCGGTTTCTAGGATTCGAACCAACTGCCTAACCTAACAAAGTACAGACCGTTATGGTGGCCATTATGTACGTCGATGAAAGACAGTAGCTTCATTGTGTATTCATCTGCCAATCCGCTAGCTCAGCCTGACAATTATGAGCATATTTCTCAAACATCAACGATAAAAGTGACGCTCGCAAAGACCGTGTCGTGAACAATAACGGGCTGATGATGCTGCTGATGATGATACGGTTATTACGAAATTAAGGTTTTCATTGAAGAATTGGGAATAAGACATTCGCTTATATTTTTTTTATATAAAAGAAAAACCACTAAGTTCTTTTTGGTTTATATTAAGGGAAACCTGCCAAACCAGGTTTTTATTACCAACAATTTTATTTTTTTGTTTGCCGTGTTTTACTGTTCAAGTTGCCTTTAAAATAAAGATCTTTTTGATTTTGATGATGATAAGGATGTGTATGAATTTCAACACCTGTAATTTGAATTGACATAAAATTTATTTACAAACAAAACCAAACCGCGAACGTTAACAGCAAACGAGTTTATATCCCCACCATGGTTCAGGCCTTGTCGTGGCGGTGGGGCTCAGTAACCTAGTGTGAGCGGTGCACCTTGGGCGAAGCTAATTGGGCCGAAGGGGCTCTTTGTACCCCTCTTATAAGAAGAGGGGACAGAAGAGCAGGGGGCAAGGACTGAGGGTGGGAACCTCACCCCATTGTACTGTCCCGACGTTGGGAGAGGTTGTTCTGTGGTGCGGGACAACCCCTCTGTGGAGGTGGCGTCGGTCCCTTGCGGGACTGACTAGCCGTCGATGTGCCCTGTTTGTTTTCTAGATCCGGGGCACCTCACCAAAGGCGGCATTGGTGGCACTCGCCGGGTTTTAGTGGGTAGAGCTGCGTCCATTTACCAGCTGTCGGACGCAGCGAGTCCCACATACCCGCGTGGGGAGACCCACTCCCCCGCGGGATGCCTCAGAGCATTTCCCGGCGTTAAAGAAAAAAAAAAAAAAAAAAAAAAACGAGTTTATATGAAAATATAACTAGATATCATTTTATAGAGTACGGGAACATTAAACAATCTCATTATCTACTGCAATGCAACGAACTTAACATTTAAAGGATATTTTTGTGACTTTTTATGTTAGTTGAAGAGGCAAACTGGCAAACGTGCCACCTGATGGTAAGTGGTCGACGTCGCCCATGACCATAAATTAGTATACCTGGAACGAGCCCAGGAAACTCATTCATGTGTTGCCTATCCTGAGACATAAGATGTTAAGTCTCGGTGCCAGTAATTACACTGCCTGTCTTGCCCTTCTCTCCGAAACACAGCAAAGCTGTTTCACGGGAGAAACAAGCAATATGGTGGACGTCCGGTTTGGCTTATTTTATCCCGCTTAGTAAGGCATTTTAAATTTTATAATATAGGTAAACCTCTCAAAATCTATCAAGGCGATGGGTGCGTTTCAAAGAAATACGTATGTACTGTCAAAAAACATAACTGGAGTGCTATGTTTTTCTGACGCCGTCGGATAAAATACACCAATACATTATCACAGGTGAACTCTTTACCTTTATAACCGACTTCAAAAAAGGAGGAGGATCTCAATTCAACTGTATTTTAATTTCATTAAAAATCAACCACGTTCAATACAAGTTCCAATTGGTCAGTTTTTTGTTATTTAATCCACTAGAGTTTTACATATCACGCCAAGCTTATCGCTCGTATTTCACGTAATACCTAGGAGCACATTATATAAGCCCTATACCTAATACATACAGAAGTGGATCATTTCGTATGATCATCTGCCACTGATCTAGGTTTTAGGAGGTATATAAATGTTTAGGATAAAATACATCCTGTGATCTAAAATATAAATAAAGCTTAAATCCTACGATATAGCTCTTTCAGGTCTCTTTTTTAACCGACTTCAAAAAGGAGGAGGTTATTTAATCTACCTTTTTTTGCGCGATATAAAAGTCTAGCTAACTTACTTTTAGATAAAAGTTATTATACTAAGGTTGCCAATACAGACGAGGCTGATTATAAGTGGGCCAAGTTGTTCATGATCCCGAGTTCATCAGGGCTAAGATAGTTGATAGCTCGTCCATATATACGTATAATGGTAATAATAATAATATCTATGGATGCTCTTATACCACGTCAATCTGGTCCTGTGGTAAGTTCTCGAAGAACTGAAATATGTTTAACATTTTTATACTATACATATATTTAAGATTTTTATTATATAATACATATTATATTTAATACACATACATGACCCAGAAACATAAACTTTTTTGTTCCCTGGCGGGATTCGAATCCTCTCGCTACCTCCGCTACCTCCCTCCTCCCTCGCTACCTCCAGCTTGAGCGCCAACGCGCTAACCATTGAGCCACAGAGGTCGTTGGTGGCGCGCGAACCCCATGCTGGCAAATAAACTGGTTGCCCTATCTCTTACGACGTACAAAAGAAGTTTCCGAATACCAAAGCGCAAACCATTAAATGGTGGGGCGCAGGATAATCCCTTGCTTTTTTTTTTCTTTTACGCCGGGAAATGCCTACGCGGGGGAGTGGGTCTCCTCTGGCGATTATGCAGGACTCGCTGCGCCCTAAAGGTGGTCAGGTGGACGGAGCTCTACCCACTAAAACCAGGCGCGTGCCACCAATGCCGCCTTTGGCGAGGTGCCCCGGATCTGTTGAGCAAACAGGGCACCTCGACGGCTAGTCAGTCCCTCAAAGGACCGACGCCACCTCCACAGAGGGGTTGTCCCGCATCAAAGACCAACCACTCCCAACGTCGGTCCAATTTTTGTCTGTCTGTCTGTATGTCTGTTTGGTCCGGCTAATCTCTGAAATGGCTGGGCCGATTTTGATAGCACTGGCAGGAAGCTGAAGTTTAAAAGGAGTAACTAAGGCTTTAACAAAACAATCATCACCAATCCGGGTGTAAATCTGAGTTGACGCGGGCGAAGCTGCGGGCAACAGCTAGTATAAATATGAAAAGGCACAAAAATACAATATGTTTAGAAAGTTAATCTTTTGTTGCCATTTTTCCGCGCTCGTCATTTTTTGAAACGTTATTTTATCAGGATAGTAAAATTTATAGCGGCTGGAGGATGACAGGCGGAGACATAAATGTAATGGAGGTGTTTTTATTATCACCTAACATAGGTTAAGTGCCGGCCGTGCCCCGCCACTCTGACCTATAATGCTTATTCTCATGACAAAAGGTTCAAGTATAAAGTTATATGGTATACGTGGATAATCAATGAATACTACAAAAGTGATAGTTTATTGGGTGGGGCTCAGAAGCCTAAGGTGAGCCGCAGCACCTTGGGCGAAGCTAATTGAGCCGAGGGGGCTCTTATTACCTCTCGTATAAGAATAGGGAACAAAAGAGTAGGGGGGCTAGGGGTGAGGACGGGAACCTGGGAGGGATTGTTCTGTGGTGCGGGACAACCCCTCCATGGAGGTGCGTCAGTCCCCTGACGGACTGACTAGCCGTCCAGATGCCCTGTTTGCCCAACAGATCCGGGGCACCTCACCAAAGGCGGCACTTGCCAGATTTTAGTGGGTAGAGTTGCGTCCACTTACCACCTTTCCGGTGCAGTGAGTCCCACATACCCGCCTGGGGAGAACCACTCCCCCGCAGGATGCCTCAGAGCATTTCCCGGCGTAAAAAAAGGATAGACACTACATAAAGGAGTTGCCTGGGCTAGTTCCAGGTAAACGCGACGTCGACCACTTACCATCAGGTAGCTCGTCTGCCTGATGGTCTTCCCTATCCAAAATCATGACATTATAATCTAGACCTATAAATATCTATACACTATCTATATAATATAAAGTCTAGACCTATTTCTTAATTCTGGTGCCAGTAACCACATTGTTATCCCAGTATATGTAATCCGAAATAAAGCTGTGATTGTTCACGGAATAAATAATCCTCTCGGCTGCCAATTAAGCTTCATCGATACCCATCCATAATCCATTGTCTATTGTTTAATAAGCAATAAATACACCAATGAAATTTCTAAGATACTCCATCTAGTTTAAATATAAATTAATTAATAACTGTCATTTTAAACTTTGACTGGCCTGCAGTTGGTCTAGTGGTTAGTGAAACTGACTGCTGAACTAGAAGGTCGTGGCTTCGATCCCCACCCAGGAAAAATGTTTCTGTGATGAGCATGATCATTTGTTCTGTGTCTGGATGTAATTTATCTATAAGATTTATTATAGATATCTATAATATGTATTTAGAAATATATAAGTAGGTACGTAGCAATTGTCTGGTGTCCATAAGAACAGGCTCTGCCTAGTTTAGGATCAGATGGCCGTGATGATCTAAAAGCGACTGAAGGAGTTCGATAAAACTTGTCTAACAAACGCCGCAAGAAAAACTACATAAATAAACGCATCCATATCGGCTCACCCACAGAAATATAATAAAATAATAAGACAATTGTCTTATTATTTAGATTTCTGTGGGCTCACTAATTTGATTACGGCGCCACAGACAAACACGAGGAGACAGTTAAGTAACTGTCAACCTATAAAATACGTCTTTTTTAAAGACTTAATTCCTTGTTTTCGGATGTTAAAACAAAGAACTATTTTATAAACAAGACTGCTTTAAAGTTTAAGATCAACAAAGACGTATGCGGATATTTAATCAGCTCGTCATTTGATGAGCTATATACCAGTTTTTTCTTTGTTCTTTATATATTAAAAAACATGAATATAAAGCTTCATGAATATCGCAACATATATAAGCGGGAACAAAATTGTGTCGCAGTAAGTTCTGCAATAATAATCGAAGACGATTCAAGTAAATTTAATGATGAATTTGAGAATATTATTAGTATTAATAATAATAGTGGCAGCTAGCGACGCTGCTCCATTTCTCTTCTCGCTCTTCAATGGTATATTCGAAAGAGACAGACAATACGAATACAGGGGTAATCGTGATTATTACCCTCGACATGGTTATGACTATCCTCGAGAGTCTCCAAGACAAGGAAGGACCTGGTCTGAGCTGTGCCGGGTTCATTATCCTGATTCGGCAGGATTACCTGGAAGAGCAGGAGTGGTGTGTCTTTAAGTAGACTAAGGTACAGTTCTTTTATTTCACGAAAACGGCCACCCGTGATGCCCATGCATCACTTGTAGTTGTGATGCGTACGTGTGCGTTCTTGGGTGCGTAACTTCGTAGTTAGCAATGTAAGCTCGTGCTTACCCACACAAAGACAATGTGGATGTACACTTACAAACACAAGGATGGCTCACCCGCTTTCGTGAAATAAAACATCTAATACTATGAAAAAAGTTTTATGAATATTGTGTTCAGTTAAATATTAGAGGCTAATAAGTAATAACGATATTCCTTACTAATATTATGAATGCGAAAATATTATATATTTGTAACTGGTCAATGCACTTGTTCTTTGTGCCTAAGGTCGTATGCATAAGTAGCGATAGTGGTTATTATTTTAGTACATTAAGGCTTTTTAATAATATCTTTGCGATATATGAAAATGATTTTGTATATGTAGAAAATGTTTTATAATTTTTTATCATTAGAGATTTTACGAAATCATTTAGTAATAAGTATACCTGCAATAAATAATTATAAAGGTTTTAAGTGTTTTTCTTGTACCTTACGTAACACATAATAATTGTATATAAATCTCAAAATATACTACTTACAAAGGCATTGTCGACACGTTTAGACGAGGCTTTGATATATTTCAGTTTTCGATCATTTCAAAACCATATACTAACATGTTAGTGGGCCAAAGATGCGTTGTGTGGCCTGCGTTTAATTGTTAAGAAAATCTTCATTAAGGTTACTTTTTTTTGGTTAGTGATGATTTTTTTTTATGTTAGTTGAATTTAGACAAACTGACAGACGTGCCTCTTGATGGTAAATAGTTAGCGTCGACCATCAACATGTGAATTTACCCAGCATTGGCCCAGGCAAAATATTCATGGCTTACTTATCCTTATTTTTTGTCGCAGAAATATTTTCAGTGAAAATTTGAATATTTTTTTCATGTCATATTTTTGGACAACGAAAGATTCCGTGCAGTGTTTGGTATAAGTTGGATGTAGGCAGTAGACTTGACCGTCCAACAGTGGAAGGGTAAAAATATAAAAGCTGTTACTACATAAGTGTTGTTTTCTAATGTTTACGCGAATTTCACTCATTATAATAAAACAATTATTTTTTTTACGGATTTTATCGCGGTTAATTAAGATTTTTACAAGCCCGACGTTTCGGATACTTTACAGCAACCATGGTCACGGGAGGACTGAGGTGTCATACGTCCTATCATTACAAAGTTATTCGAAACTACCCTATGATACATCAATATTTTGGTCAGTCCTATCTACGCAGAAAGTGCTAACTGTATCTTTAATCTGTGACTGTGATTTTGATTTGATAATTTTAATAATGGGATCCCAAGCAGGTGGTAGAAGCCAGCTATCTTCTCTATTGAAATTAGGATGTTTTTTTAATTTCAATAGCCTCACGGATCATTCTTTGTTGGAATCTGTGTTTTGCGAATTCTTTTGCGAGGACTTGTGGTTTATCAAATCTGATATAATGGCGAGCTTTGTCAAGACTATGTTCACAGATGGCAGACTTAGTGTAGCGATGGTGTTTTAAATCAGCTATATGTTCTTTCACGCGAGTTTTAATGGATCTTTTAGTCCGTAAAAAAAAATTGTTTTATTATAATACATAAGTGTTATCTATGAAAACGAATGGTGGTACATGAACATCTTTTCCTTTTTCTTTACCGGTGGGAGGGAAGCGCTGTGCCGCGCTCCCGGCTGCATGGGTACCACCATCTTGCTTGTTTCTCCCGTGAAACAGCTTTGCTGTGTTTCGGAGAGAAGGGCAAGACAGGCAGTGTAATTACTGGCACTGAGACCAGGATAGGCAAACATAAATGACTTGCCTGGGGTCATTCCAGGTATACTAGTTTTTGTTCATGGGCGACGTCGATCACTTACCATCAGGTGGTACGTTTGCCAGTGTGCCTATCCAACTAACATTAAAAAAAACTTTACAAAATGGGCTGATAATAATGATGATTATTAATAATTCTTCCTGATGCACGTGACAGCCGTCATGTTCACGCGGAAACGGAACCTGTTTAATATTTTCACAGCAAGGTCATTTTATACGAAATTATAATAATCGCATATTATAATAATGCGATAAAATAATATTTAGCGTAAATTGTTATGACTTCCAATACTTCTTTCCGTGGTGCGTCACTCTTGGTGTAATGACTTGAAAAACTTATCCCAAGTTCTGACCACAGTAAATGCATACTAATGGTCGGTGGGTTCATAGAGTAGGGGACGCCTCGTTCGGGAGGATGGAAGGTCGGTGGACCTCCAGCTAGATCCGTGCAGAGCATTTAGTTGGATGCAACAATGCGAGTGTGTGATCAGTCTTGTCGTTCATTGAAGGAGGCCTATGTACAGCAGTGGACGGAACAAGGTATATGGCAATGAAGATATTGGCATTTAGTAAGAGGTAGTGCCGGTGCATTGCAGCCGAATTGGGCCGGCACGACCGAGGTGATACCTCACGTTCACATAATACCGGCGTAGTCACAGCCATGCTGTCGCGTTTCGTGCGGTTTGTGAGATTCCGGTGGGCCGTTGGGAGGGATAAGGAAAAGGAGGAACCTATGATTGTGCGTCTATGGGCATCGGTCGTCACCATAATGCTCCGACTGCTCGTTTTCCTTCCTGCCAATTTACCTTTGCCATATTATATTGTTGTTTGCCTTTGTCTTAAGGGATGCCAATGTTCAGCAGTGGATGGATAGAGGCTGATGATGATGATACATACAAACTGATGTTAAAAAACTCAAACCAACAGCGTAAACAAAAAATCTCTTGTCTGTAAAGTCGGTTTACTGACGATAGTTGAACGTGACAACGTCATAAGAAAATGGAACGCCTCAGAGCGAGGTAACGCCGCATGCGTCATGTGTTTTCGTGCGTGCAGCTGGCTCCATCGAATTATAAGATGTTGTCACGTCAAAATTCGTATGATTCATTTCAAGCTATATCGTTGTTTCTTTCACAACTTCCAACTACAATGGCCTATTTCCCATGGCGTATGGTTACCAAAGCCCACCAACGCGGTCAGCGCACGTGCTAACTATGGCAATATTACATTAGAAAGGGCCAGCCGCAAGTGAGATAATGTCTGCTGGAATTGTAATTATAAATGTAAAGCCTGTTCTATATTTTTTTCAACTCTACAGTATATTGTTGAGTATACTCAATAATATCTTTATAGATAGATAGATATAAGTATATAGACAATTTTGTGATCCCGTAAGAAGCATCTTTTCCTAGGAAATTAAAAATATAGCCTCCTGTGACGCGGTCTGTATAATAATGATGGTAAAAGGAAGTGCCGTGCTGCTTTGCAGCCGGATTGGGCCGGCACAACCAGGGAGGTACCTACCTCTCGCTCACATAACACCGGCGTCAAGTGACAGCTGTGCTGTCGCGTTTCGTGCGGTTTGTGAGTTTCCGGTGGCCGTTTCCGGGGGGATAGGGAAAAGGAGGGCAACACATCTGCATAACTTTTGGTTGAGCAGATGTCTATGGGCGTCGGTAGAAGATGTAGGCAAAATTATAATAATACGATACGACTTAGGGATCTTCAATAAAAGAGTTTGAAGGGCCGCAACGCACCTACTATAATGATGTAGTGGGTGTCTATGACTACCTTGGTTGATACAAATTGAGCCGAGGGAGCTGCTCTTTGTACCTTCTTGTAAGAAGAGGGGACAAAAGAGCAGGGGACTTTGGGAGGGCTTGTTCTTTGGTGCGGGACAACCCCTCTGTGGAGATGGCGCGGTCCCTTGTGGGACTGACTAGCCGTCGATGTGCCCTGTTTGCTCAACAGATCCGGGGCACCTCACCAAAGGCGGCATTGGTGGCACACGCCGGGATTCAGTGGGTAAAGCTGCGTCCAACTTGCCACCTTTCGGGCGCAGAGACTCGCCAGGGAAGACCCACTCCCCCGCGGGATGCCTCAGAGCATTTCCCGGCGTAAAAGGGAAAAAAAGGCCTATTTTCAGCAGTGGACGGATTAAAGCTGATGGTGATGATACAGTTTTTCATTATACATATCCAGGGTTTACCTGTCCTCCCCCCGTGGGCGACGAACGGGGGTGCGTAGGAGGCGCTACTTAATGCGCCTTCAGTAACGCCCATGTGCTCGTGTCGAGTTCAGGATGAGAACCTGGGCCCAGTATGACACGACGTCGCGAGGACTGCCTAAGCAGCCGGGCAGGCCCTAAGGCCCCTTAAGAGGAGTAGTCTGGCCTTCGCCGGGGCCAGCCTGTCGCTGAGGTGATCCTGTTGAATGCCTATCCGGGACCCTCAAATTAAAGCGGCTGAAGGCGCTCGCAGTGGTTTTAGTTTACGGGTAGGGCACTCCCAGGTGCGAGTCCCACATAGGGTCAGGATCTACCCGAGATCCTGGCTACTATGCGTAAAAAGCATTTCCCTGCGATAAAAAAAAATAAAAAAAATAAGGGTTTACCTGTCCTGTGTCACAAGTTTAAGTCTGCCAGTGTTGCCTATCCTATCCTTCTTTCCATACAATTACATTAACGTCAGCCAGTAATTACCAAGTATTGTACACTTCTCACCATGGTTCTGGCCTTGACGTGGCGGTGGGGCTCAGTAGCCTAAGGTGTGCCCAGCACCTTGGGCGAAGCCAATTGAATCGAGGGGGCTCTTTGTACCCCTCTTAGGGGATAAAAGAGCAGGATACAAGGGGTGAGGACGGGAACCTCACCCCATTGTACTGTCCTGACGTTGGGAGGAATTGTTCTGTGGTGCGGGACAACTCTGTGGAGGTGGCGTCGGTCCCCTGAGGGGCTGACTAGCCGTCGAGGTGCCCTGTTTGCTCATTAGATCCGGGCAACCTCACCAAAGTTTGACTAGCCACCAATGCCGCATTGGTGGCACTCCCCGGTTTTTAGTGGGTAGAGCTGCGTCTACTTACCAGCTTTCGGGCGTAGCGAGTCCCACATACCCGCGTGGGGAGACCCACAACCCTGCGGGATACCTCAGAGCATTTCCCGGCGTTAAAGAAAAAAAAAGTATTGTATACTGCATAACCTGCCCTTTCCAAACACAGTTAAACTGAGAATGGTGGAACTTAATCTTCGTACACGTTTTTGATCGTTTAAATATTTTAATTAAAGCATAAGAGTTGTAATTTCACGATCTAATTACTAAGTGTTACAGGCGTCATAATTAATTGAAAACAGCTGGAAATGCTAAAAATAATTTATTATATGCTCACAATGGAGTGGCATAACAGATTGGCACATATGTCTATTTATATAATTTTTTCTATTATATCATCAGTGTAAAACATAAATGCACTTCTTTTGTAACATTCAGAAGAGAATATAGATTATTTACAGACATTTTTGTACATAAAAGAATTAAAACTCGCGATCTCTCCGTATATTATTATCCCGTAGGTACATATGAGTAATCTTACCAATCAGCCCGATTTAAATCAGCCAATATTATAGGTAGATACAGTATAAAATAACCATAACAATTAGTATTAATTAATTCACATTTAATTAATGAGTTGTCTACCAACTAAATATCATTGAACTTAAAATAAATGTTTTTACACGTTACATTGTCACATGCACATTATTTCACCAGTACCTCATTTATCACTGGATGTCACCACACCTTTCTTAATAAGTATAAAATATTCTAGAAACTCCCATCTAGCTACTTCTAGGTATCACATGAATGTCCATAACATAGAAATGTCAAATGAAGACCATCCCTCTGGCAATTCTGTTTTTTTTCTAAATACAAATTTCACTTCCAAATTCGAATTCCGATTCCAAATTCAAATTCCATTTCCAAATTCAAAATTCAGTTCCAAATTCAAATTCCACTTCCAAATTCAAATTTATATACACACTACTCCCGCTTTGCCCGGTGCCCCACCAGAATCAGGGTAGTGCACGTTACATAGCTGAGACCAGGTCTTCCCTTGTCTCGGAGACTCCTTCTTTTGGTAGTATCCATATTCCTCTCTATGGTCTCTGTCCTTCCCGAACATAGCACTTAGAAAAGAGAGGAGGATTGGTGCAGCGCTACTCGCTGCTATGAGTACAAGGATTATGAGAAGTATTCTCAAGGGAGCCATCGCGGAAGTTTATGTGGCCTCGGTCGAAAGTCTGTATGTCCGCCCGTTCTCAAAGCGAATGTAGCTGGACGGTTCTGTCTTCGCTTATATACGTTAATTTCTTAGTAGGGATATCCTTAAATGAAAGCAAGGGTGCGACAATTAATTTTTTTTAATACTTTTCCTGTATTGTAAATCATTATAAAAGAATTGTTTAAAGACAATGCAGTTTATTTTATGTGTTTACATTTCTTGTTTTATATTACCTTTTTATTTTGTGTTTATTGATTTAAGCTGGTAGATGAGCTATGATAGCAAATGGTTACCGTCATCCATGAACATAAACTACCCCTGGCATCGATGCCAAATCTGCGAACTAAGATCTTAGTGCTGTAGATTATTTCTCTATATTTCGTAACATATCTTTGCAATCAATAGATAGGAAGTTGGCGACCATAGAACGGTCAGCCGCGTCGAGGGAATGTTCCTAAATACTCAGAGAGCCTCAGCCATCAATGACCACAAAGTACAATATCCCTCTGGAAATAAGGAACATCATCTTTATATATAAAAATCAATGCCACTTTTTGTTGTAATTTTATAACTCAAGAACGGGGTCACCTATCCATACCAAATGTTTAGGCTTTGTTCGGACTATTTAGTAGATAGTTTGTGTGAAGTTTGCACAAAATCGGTCGAGCGGTTCTTCATTTATCACATTTATTTAATTCAATAAATGGCGGATCATTTTGTTAATGGAGATTTTGCTGTCAAATTGAAACTTTTTCAGTTGGGGTCATATTGAAACTTTTTTCAGTGTTGACAGTACAACATTAAGTTTTAAAATAGCTAGCAATTAATAATATATGTTTTTGTTTGAATAAATTAATTTGATGTTCCAATTTTTTTTATTTCACTTTATAGGTAGCGAAGCACGTACCGGGCCGCTATTCTACAATAAAAAATAATTCATAAATTATGTCACAGATTTTTTAGATTGTTTGACCTCTCCTCCGTCATTGTCACAGCGAATCAAAAATTAGTTTTATTTTCGTTCTTTAATCATCATCATCATCATCATCATTATCAGCCTCTATACGTCCACTGCTGAACATAGGCCTCCCTCAATGAACGCCAAGACGGCCGATCCCTTGCTACTCGCATCCAACATGGACCGGCCACCGCACGGAGATCGTCTTTATTATTTCCAAATTCGTGTTTTAGTAACGTAAATATATTTGATGTTGAAATGAGATGTCACAAAATTTTAAACCCCTCCCATCCCTTGTTACACAAAGTCACACTTTATTGACCCCCTTAATGTGTGACGTAATTTATGGGTGGCCCCATATCCGCGCGTGGCGGGATTCGAACCCGCGACCGCTGCGTAAAGAGCCCAATACCACTCGACCGGCCGTCAAAATCAAATGCTTATTAGCTTTGCCTATTTTGAGATAAATCACGAGCTTCTTTTCGGATCGCAGCTAAGCTGTTAGAGGCATAAGCTGAATTAAAACACGTGAAGTGTTTTTAAGAGATCGTACTTGAAAAGGCAATTGAAAATCATATTTGAAACAGTACTTGCACTGCACTTCCAGTTTTTTTTTTTTCTTTAACGCCGGGAAATGCTCTGAGGCATCCCGCGGGGGAGTGGGTCTCCCCACGCGGGTATGTAAGACTCGCTGCGCCCGACAGCTGGTAAATGAACGCAGCTCTACCCACTAAAACCCGGGGAGTGCCACCAATGCCGCCTTTGGTGAGGTGCTCCGGATCTGGAAAACAAACAGGGCAATTCGACGGCTAGTCAGTCCCACAAGGGACCGACGCCACCTCCACAGAGGGGTTGTCCCGCACCACAGAACAACTCCTCCCAACGTCGGGACAGTACAATGGGGTGAGGTTCCCATCCTCACCCCTTGCCCCCTGCTCTTCTGTCCCCTCTTCTTATAAGAGGGCTACAAAGAGCCCCTCGGCCCAATTAGCTTCGCCCAAGGTGCACCGCTCACCCTAGGTTACTGAGCCCCACCGCCACGACAAGGCCTGAACCATGGTGGGGTGCACTTCCAAGTTAAAAAAAATCAAAGATATAAAAGAATACGAAATAAATCGGTAACAAAAACATTTTTTCTAAAATGTACATTACATTACATTCCAAAACAAGATTTTGTTAATTATATTACTAGCGGTAAGATGAATGAATGGAAGAAAAACTGGCTCTTAATTTATGTCAACGACGTTTATTACATCAACGTAAAAATGTCAGACTCAAATAGATTTCTTTCTAATTTCTCAGAAACCGTTTGTTTGTTAGTGGGAATATGATATGATTATACCGGTGGGAGGGATGCGCTGTGCTGCACTCCCGTCTTCATTTATCTTGCTTGTCTCTCCTGTGAAACAGCTCTGCTGTGTTTCGGAGAGAAGGGCAAGACAGGCAGTGTAATTACTGGCACCGAGACTTAACATCTTATGTCTCAGGATAGGCAACACATAAATAAGTTGCCTGGTCTCATTCCAGGTAAACTAGTTTATGTTCATGGGTGACGTCGACCACTTAGGTGGCACGTCTGCCAGTTTGACTATCCAACAAACATTTAAAAAATATATTACTTTATTAGCGCGAAAGTATTTATTAGTCCTTTTAACAAAAAAAAATTAAGTTTTGCAACGAAAATCAAAATCAAATAAAAATATTCAAAATTGTACCAACAAAGCAACTTTTTTAACGACAATTAAATCTACTACCGGTCTCAAGACGAGCCCACTAAGAAGAACCGGCGAAACAAACTCAGTGGAAAATTATAAATTTAAAAAAAAAATATAATTTATTTATAAAAATAATTTGCAAATTAATAAATTACAAATTATACACTTATTATGATGTTTCTCTATATGCTATATGCTCGGTTTTTACAATGTCTCTACCCAAATGATTTGAGAGTAAGCTTGTATTTTCAAGACACGGAACGCACAAACTAATTTAATTGGAGAAGTTTTAGTGCGTCTCAACTATTGGGCTCTTTAGGGTAAGATCGACTATTATACATCTGCCACACATTTTCTACATCTGCGAGTCGTCCAAGGATGGCATCATTATTTTTTACTTCTTAAAAAAATACAGTAAGTGAGTGAGTTTTCTGATAGGGATGCGCTGTGTCGCGCTCTGCGTATATTTTTTTTTTAAGTTAGTTGGATAGGCAAACTGGCAAACGTACCACCTGATGGTAAGTGGTCGACGTCGCCCATGAACATAAACTAGTATACCTGGAACGAGCCTAGGCAACTTATTTATGTGTTGCCTATCCTGAGACATAAGATGTTAAGTCTCGGTGCCAGTAATTACACTGCCTGTCTTGCCCTTCTCTCCGAAACACAGCAAAGCTGTTTCACGGGAGAAACAAGCAAGATGGTGGTACCCATGCAGCCGGGAGCGTGGCACAGCGCTTCCCTCCCACCGGTGTTGTTTTATTTCACGAAAGCGGGTGGTCCACACGTGTAGTTATGATGTATACACACGTGCGTTCTTGTGAGCGTAAGTACAGGGAGCTCACCCGTTTTCGTAAAATAAAACATCTATACCATACAGTATAATATAACGACTTTTCCGTGTTTCGGAAAGAAGGGTGCAGTTTATAACAGGCAGTGTATCGCTTTTTTTTTCATTAACACTGGGAAATGCTATCTTTAGACTGATACTAAGTCTCGTTGTCAATAAACACTTCCTGTCTTGCCCTTCTTTCCGAAACACAGCAAAACTGTTTGACGGGGGAAACAAGCAAGACGTTGGAACCCATGCAGATGGGAGCGCGGGACAGCGCATCCCTCCCACCAGTAAGTGGTACTGTGGAATATATTAACATACTACAGTGGAAAGGATGCTGTGCAGCGCGCTTTCTGTTTATTGGTTTCGTTACATTGTTTTCCTGTATTTGTGAAAAAAGCTATGCTATCAATAGTATTTCCGATATGACTTAGGGACCTTCAAGAAAAGAGCAGACTCATATCTGAAAGACCGGCAACGCACCTGCTAATGATGTAGCGGGTGTCTTTGGATGACCCTTATCACTTACCACCAGGTGAAACGACTGTCCGTTTGTCCCCTCTTCTATAAATAAAAAAGTGCGTGCGTAGAAAGTACACATGTCGGAATTGAAACTTATTTGGTCAACTAATTTTTAGGTCTCGTTTATAATTATACTAATCTAAAGCTTTAAATTTCCGAGACTCGCGATGCGACGTTCACTCTATCTCACTCTCTCTCTCTCTCGATCTTTCTCACTCGCTTGCTCCCTACTCTCACTCCTTGGCTATGTGCTTCATGCTGCGTTCGTCCTTTACAAAAACGTTGCACATTTTCGTCACGTTTCATCCGTAAAAAAATTGCCCTCGTGCGCGCAAAGATGTTTGACTTCAAAAAGGGCGGGACAGACATTGTAATTACTGTCGCCGAGCCTTAACAACTTACGACTCAGGATACGTATGAGCTGAGGCATCTCCTCAGTTAGGCCAGTACTGGTTGAACTATTCGTTCATGGACAACGTTGACGTCTTGTTTCTGCCAGTTTATTCTAGTAACATAAAAGTTACGATAGTTTTATTATAAGGTCTCAAAGTGACCATTAATTGTAGACCCCAGAAAATATATTTGCCATGTGCATCGCTTGTCAATATCGATTGCTCACTCATGTAGGAATAAAGCGTGAGCAAAGCTGATTATCTAATAAGATTAGGCGTGCAGCCTAATACCCTCCTCGCCTGATTTCGAGGAGAACACCTCTCTACAATATAAGGTATCGCTTGTTCATGACAATAAAAATGTCAGTAATTGTTTTGGTCTATTTCTGATCTGAGTCTAGACTTTAAGTAACCTTCGTCACTTCAGACCACTTAACTTTGACCCCAATAGGAGCAGCCTTGGGACCTTTAAATGATGAATCACTGAATATAAAATCGCTATGACAACAAATATATACCTCAACAAATATAAGCGTCTGATTTTAAGGGTGTATATCACTTACCATCAGGTGATCCGACTCACGTCCCCACCATGGTACAGACCTTGTCGTAGCGGTGGGACTCAGTAGCCAAAGGTGAGCCCAGCATCTTGGGCGAAGTGAATTGAGCCGAGGGGGCTCTTTGTACCCCTCTTATAAGATGAGCGGACAAAAGAGCAGGGGGCAGGGGGCAAGGGGCGAGGACGGGAACCTTACCCCGTTATACTGTCCGTACTGACGACTGAGGGACTAACTATTCGTCGAGGTGCCCTGTTTGCTCAACAGATCCGGGGCACCTCACCAAAGGCGGTATTGGTGAGGTGCCACTTACCACCTATTGGGCGCAGCGAGTCCCACATACCCGCTTGGGGAGACCCACTCCCCCGCGGGATGCCTCAGAGCATTTCCCGGCATTAAAGAAAAATAATCCGACTGTAAGCTTCCTCTTCAACAATTTCAGCCATCTTCGGAACAACCGCAGCCATGTTCGGATGTTCGCGCATAGTTGGCACAAACGAAGGACTGAGATGACATCGTAGCTGCAACTTCGACACACCCGGACTGCCGTGCCCTCACCGTCGGGATGTGAAGTCGTCAGCCCCATAAAGTGGAGAGTGACGCTAGGGACGTATTAAAGCACTCTCTCAAGGGGGTGCTTTTGATTTGTAGGGAGTGAAGCATTGTACGGGGGAAGAGAGCGTGTACCCCGTACATCTCCCGCGTTTCGCTCATAGTGGGTAGGAGCATGGGAAGGTTGGTGGGTTATGTAAGCTTCCCTGTAAGCTAAATATGTAATTTTTATTCACCAATCTGCCCTTTGCAGAACTCGAAACCGCGACCTCTCATAATAAAGACTTTATCATGTAACCTTAGCTCAAATAAAAAGGCTTTTGTCTATGAATCAAAAAAATCAAAATCAATTTTTTTAATTCAAAATAGTACCAATAAAGTATCTTTTTGAACGTCAATTGAATCTACCACCGGTTCGAAAGTAAGCCCACTGAGAAGAACCGGCCAAACAAACTCAGTGGAACGAATCTTTTCAAATAATATATATTATATAACAATTTTAACATCTTATCCTAAAATGCCCGGGAGGAACGCCTTATTCCCAGGGTGTGGTATCTTCCATGAAATCTTTTACTTTATAATATCCTTTACCACACAAACGCTCTTTAACAACTTTTTTGGATTTTTTTATGGAAAGCTTTTGAACGTTTTCTGCGATCCTATTGTAAAAGCGTATACAGTATGGTTAAATTAAGTTGTTAACATTTTATTCTGCTGTTAAGCTTTAGTGAAATATTTTGGAAATGGTGATAATTGTTTACTACCAATGTTAGAATTCATAAATCATGAGAGCAGTATGCGTCGGATTATTGGGCAGTATGTAATGTCATTTAGCAGAAATTTATATTAGCCATAGCAGTACATATTAAATACCCGCACAGAAATGTGAACGGAGAGGCATGTCGAAATTTGTGATTCATCGATCAAATTTGACGACCATAATTAGGTAATTTATTAATTATAGCCTGACCAGAAAAATAAAAACCCTCGCCATATTGCGGAAAGTTTCAGAACTAATTTCTGTATGGACTTTACTATGTGTTACCGTATAAAAGACACAGTGGCGACACCAATGCAGAGTTTATATATTTCTGGTCGGGCTATACGTTATATATTATCATTATGAGCTCGTATCTATGAAAACAAACATCGTGAGGAAACCTACATGCGTGATGCTGTTAAAAGTCTTTGAAGGTGTGTGAAGTTTACCACCGTGTATTAGGCCAACTTATACGTGAAACTTCAATACCTGATTCAACGAGGAGATCCGTGGAGTGTGAAAGTACTTAGTTATAATGGATAGTCTTAAGTCAGCATATTACACCGACGTATCAAGCTTCATCAGACTAACATTATAAAGGCGAAAGTTTGTAAGTTAGGATTTTTGTTGATTTTTCACAGCAAAGCGGCTGAACTGATTTGGCTGAAAGTTGAAACGGTAGTTTATACCTCGGATTAGGACATAGGCTATAAAAATAATTATCACCAATTCGAATACGGTTGTAAATCTAAGTTAACGCAGGCGAAGCTGTGGGCACCAGCTAGTATATCAATAAAATGGGGAAACCCAATCTAAACGGACGTGTTCACTTTTCTACTGATAACCTACAATGAGAACTAACACTGCTTAGCAGTAGAAGATATAAGGATCAAGGATGATGATGATGATGATGATGATGATGATGATGATGATGATGATGATGATGATGATGATTTGTACATAGGCCAAAAAATGCCAAAACCCAACCCACACCTATCTTACTTGCGTCGCCAAAATGTCTGCCGTTCTTTTTGAAAAAACAAAACTGTTTCACGGTAGTAATAACAACAACAAACACAATAACATGATGTTGACCACAAATCATCGGATGACATGTCTGACCATGTATACTATCGCAAAGGTCAACCTATATAAACATACATGTCTATTAACTATGCTTGTATATATTTATTGAGATAATATGTTTATATACGAAAATCTTTATGCCCAAAGAAGTTGACTAAACATAAACAAAAGAAAAAGATTACATTTTAAATATACATAAAATATTTGTAAAAAGGAACACACAACGTGAAACACCTGGATCCACATCATCTGCTAATTTGCTGTCAATTTTGCAAATGACACTCATTTTCATTGCAATAATTATCAGCATTTTATATATATATATATATAAAACAGGGGGCAAACGGAAAGTCGGTTCACCTGACTGTAAGTAAAAAGCGACATCCACAGACATTCGCTACACCAGGATTAGCAGGTGCGTTGCCGGCCTTTCAGATATGAGTATTTTTTTTTCTTTAACGCCGGGAAATGCTCTGAGGCATCCCGCGGGGGAGTGGGTCTCCCCACGCGGGTATGTGGGACTCGCTGCGCCCGACAGCTGGTAAATGGACGCAGCTCTACCCAGTAAAACCCGGCGAGTGCCACCAATGCCGCCTTCGATGAGGTGTCCCGGATCTAGTAAACAAACAGGGCACCTCGACGGCTAGTCAGTCCTGCAAGGGACCGACGCCACCTCCACTGAGAGGTTGTCCCGCACCACAGAACAACCCCTCCCAACGTTGGGACAGTACAATGGGGCGAGGTTCCATCCTCACCCCTTGCCCCCTGCTCTTATGCCCCCTCTTCTTATAAGAGGGGTACAAAGAGCCCCCTTGGCCCAATTAGCTTCGCCCAAGGTGCAGCGGCTCACCCTAGGTTACTGAGCCCCACCGCCTCGATAAGGCCTGAACCATGATGGGGTTCAGATATGAGTATGCTCCGTTCTTGAAGGTCCTTAAAATTAACTTTAAAAAACATGAAACAGTAACGATGATGATGATAATCATCATCTTGATATGAGAGTAAGATATTCCACTACCAAGTTCATAATACTCTAAATAAGATTAATTAATACACACACGAATTTAATTATCATAATTTATTAACAGTTTTCGCATCTAGCTTAGCCTAATCTTATGAAAGTACTGGTACTGCTGTTTCATTTATACATTTTAACTTTAAAACTAATTCAACGTGACACTCACATAGAAAACTTAAATTCCATTTCATAAAGAGATAAATTTTGTTTACAAAAATAAAATTGAAAATTTTCACTGTAATAAAACAACTTTTTTGTGGATTATCGCGGTTTCCGACACAAGTAATAATAAAAAAGGGGTCTAACATCTATTATAGGCAAGAGGAAAAGTAAAGTTTCTTATCATCCCACTTTTTTATTTTCAGTTATAATTGTCGAGCTTTAGTTATCTATGGAAAAATTGAAAACAGATTTTTGGCAACTTTAAAGTGCTACGGTGAAACGACTTACCTAAAGCCGCGTTATAACCCTCAAAAGTAGTTTTTATACAATGAGTAAAACATCTGAAAAATTTCGTAAGTACAAGAAGCCAATAAAATATCGCGTGTTCTAGACAGTGTTCGTTATTTCTTATCGTAACATTAACATTAACTATCACAAGGTTATCACACAAGATTCACACCACACAAAAAACACTATATTCCTTACAGTCGAGCTGCTCATCCCATCCTCATAATATTCCGACGTCGCAGCAACCGTTCCATTGCGTAGAACACGCGATCTGAACTTCAGTAGGGACACACTACCCCCGCACTCCCAGGGGCGCCGAAGGAGTCCGGATAGTGGACCCTACACAGCTGCTTAAACGACCTCCCCTGCTTCGGCTTCTGGCTTTTGTACCCGTTGTATTCATTCCCGTATCCATTGTATCCATTGTAATTGTAGTTGTAGCCGTACGATCTCCGGCCATTACCGGCGATCGCGTCGTAAATCGCGTCGAAGAATGGCGCCGCGCTGATGCCAGCAACGGCAATTAGTAGGACGAAGAGGCTCAGTTTGTGCATCACGGAAGGGTTCTAAGTGGCAATTGTACTAATTCAACTGACGGTCGCGGCCTCGTTCCGCGGAAGCTCACAGCAGTGGTGTTTAATCGCGAATGGTGCCGGGTACTTTTGTCGCTCGTTTATATATTGGCCTCGGACCATCCGTCTGCCAGGGTTCACGGTCCGCGGGCATAACAAACGATTACTGGAGCTAATGGTATGACAGTACGGGGAAGTTTGCCCGATAATTAAATGGGACAAGAGCAAATGTTATCGTTTTTAAGAAGCGATCCCGATATGAACAGGTCATGGGACTTACAATGAACGAATCCGAATATAATGTTATTTAGGATATTAACATTTCATTTGATATTTTTATCAAGATTTCTTGTTCGGTAGGATAACATTTATGGAAAAACTAGCTGGTACCCACAGATTCTCCTGCGTTAACTTTAAATGAACAACCGTATCCAGATTGATGATGATTATTTTTATAGCCTATGTATCCAAGATATAAGCCATCACCATTTCAACTTTCAGCCAAATTAGTTCAGCCGTATTGTTGTGAAAGATCAACATTAATAAGAGCATTCATTAAATATTAGTAAGAAATTAGTGAGATAAATTGGTAAAGATATTTCTATTTTCATACCTACCAAATAATATTTATACTATAATATACCGTAAGAAAAATACTACACGATGCGCGCGTCTTCTTCTATCAGCATTCGATATACCTATGTCAGATATTTTCAAATTGACCGTCTGAATATCAATTTCAACATTCCTTTACATTCAAAAGGAAAACCATCTCTGAATATTTCTGAAGATGATCCCAGAGAAGTACTTTAGAAAAATTTTGTTAATTTATGATACAAATTTTGAACTTTATTATTATTACTACTTAACTTGATAGTTCAACAAACTCATTCTCTCTCATCATGAGCATAAACTGATTGACTCAAAAATTTAGTCATAAAATAGTTACTCATAGTCTTACAATGAATTTGTCTATTCAATTTGCCGTATATAAAGGGAACATTGTGAGGAAACCTTCGTGTGTAATAAGATTAAAATGGCTTTGACGGTATGTGAAGTTTGTCAATTTACATTGGGCCAGAACAAGCGAAATCTGACTTAATACTGTCCTCTCTCAATTTCAATACGTGCCTAGCCAGCCCAATTTGTAGTCATCTACAAAATACTTAATATCATTATTCTGAAAATTAATTAATTTGGGGTCTTGCAGGAGATGCTGCACAGTCTAAACGAATCATCCCGAAGTGTGGGCCTTTGGATTAACTTGGACAAGACGAAAGTCATATTCAATGAACACGCAGCGTGTGTCTTTGGCAGATAGGATTCGAAACGAAGACGTCCGCCAGAGAACTAAAATTACTGATATCACGCGAAGATTAAGCTCGTTGAAGTGGCAGTGGGTTCGTCACACACTCCGGGGAACGGATGCATGGGGCAATAAAGATTAAGAGTGCAGGCCACGTTTAGGTAGACGAAGTGTTGGTCAGCCATTAACCAGGTGGGAAGACGATCCCCACCAAGGTTCCAGCCTTTTTTTTCATTTGGGTGAAATGGTCCCGTTAATGAGGACTGATCACCCGTCTGGCCTTGCTGGTGTCCCCACCCTTAAATAATAATAAAGGTTCCAGCCTTGTCGTCGCGGTGGGGGCTCTTTGTACCCCTCTATAAGAGGGAACAAAAGAACAAGGGGCGAGGACGGAAACCTCACCCCATTGCACTCTCCCGACGTTGGGAGGGGTTGTTCTGTGATGCGGGACAACCCCTCTATGGAGGTGGCGTCGGTCCCCTGAGAAACAGACTAGCCGTCGAGGTGCCTTGTTTGCTCAACAGATCCGGGGTACTTCACCAAAGGCAGCATTGGTGGCACTCACCGGGTTTTAGTGGGTAGAGCTGCGTCCACTTACCAGCTTTCGGGCGCAGCGAGTCCCACATACCCGCCTGGTAAGACCCACTCCCCCGCGAAATGCCTCAGAGCATTTCCCGGCGTTAAAGAAAAAAAAGACGATCTCCGTGCGGTGACCGGTTCGCGTTGGATTTGAGTGGCAAGGGATCGGTCGTCTTGGCGTTCATTGAGGGAGGCCTATGTTCAGCAGTGGACGGATAGAGGCTGATGATGATGATGTATCTTTTGGTGGCACTGTAACTTTTAAACTGAAAAACTGATCTGAATGCGGTTTTTTTGTATGAAGCAGGTTATCAAGAGGTGGGTCTTACACATGTTCCATTAAAATCGATTAATTTGTTTTAAGAACATCCTCTTTTGTTATAGCATTGTTTAGGTACACTTTTTCGTTTTTTTTTTATATAGAAGAGGGGGCAAACGGACAGTCGGTTCACCTGATGGTAAGTGAATAGCGACATCCACAGACACCCGCTATACCAGGAGATCAGCAGGTGCGTTGCCGGCCTTTTAGATGTGAGTATGCTCTTTTCTTGAAGGTCCCTAAGTCATATCGGTTCGGAAACACCATAGGTGGCAGCTGATTCCATATACTTGTAGTGCGAGGCAGGAAATGCCGTAAAAATCTAGATGTTGTGGATTTCCGGACATCAAGATGGTGTGGATGAAATTTGGAATTCTTACGCGATATCCGGTGGTGGAATTCCTCCGCAGGTATTAATCCGAACAATTCCTCAGAACACTCCCCGTGGTAGATGCGGTAGAAGATGCAGAGCGATCCGACATCTCTACGCAGCGCCAAGGAATCAAGCCAATCGTTATTTTGACCTATTGGTCAAAATAACGATTGGCTTGATTCCTTCTATGATCATAGTATTGGCAAATAAATGATGTGCCTTGTCCTACGTGGCCTTCCTATAAATAGGCATATAAATATATAACGTAAGTCCATGTCCACAATGGCATATGATCAAAACAATAAACACTGAATATTAAACTGGAATGATATACTGCGTATTTATCATATTATGATTAATTTATTTATTCGGACTGTTGTCTGTTGTAACGCTGACTTCTACGGGAGATGATTATAATTCTGATTTTCCGAAGGATAATTATAAATAATAGAACCATAGATAAACCTTTGTCAGGATGTCTTTACCAATTTTTGCAAAAGATCTTAATTTGAAGTAAGACCTGATGGTAAGTGGTCGACATCGCCCATGAACATAAACTAGTTTACCTGGAACGAGCCCAGGTAACTCATTTATGTTTTGCCTATCCTGAGACATAAGATGTTAAGTCTCGGTGCCAGTAATTACACTGCCTGTCTTGCCCTTCTCTCCGAAACACAGAAAAGCTATCTTACGGGAGAAACAAGCAAGATGGTGGTACCCATGCAGCCGGGAACGCGGCACAGCGCTTACCTCCCACCTGTAAAAATCTCAGTAACTAAGATCTTTTCTTTTCTTAGCGAATGCGCTGTGATATTTTCTTTTCTCAGCGAATGCCTATGACATTTTCTTTTCTTAGCGAATGCGCTCTGACATTTTCTTTTCTTAGCAAAAGTGCTATGATATTTTCTTAGCGAACGGCGCTATGATAATATTATAATCTTTTCTTAGCGAATGCGCTTTAACATTTTATTTTCTTAGCGAATGCGCCATGACATTTTCTTTTCTTAACGAATGCGCTATATTTTTTTTTTTTCTTAGCGAATGCGCTATGATATTTTTTCACACGAAAATGATATTTTGTGAAAGGCCTTCCTTTACTCATTCATCTAAACTATTCGATAGTTGATCAATTTAATCTTTTAAATAAAAAGTGTCAATATTCCTAGTAGGTTAGTTGAGATTACTTTAGTACGCTGTTTAATGAAGGTCTGAGCTGCAAGGCGCCCTTATGAATTCAGAGTGCCTTGCCAGCGGAGAGTGCCGAGGAGCACAGTCGGAGGCCGGCGCAGAGCAGTCACACTTCCCGCGCCAGGCCAGCACGAAGAGGCGGAACACCTTGGGGTTTTAGTGAAAATCCCACATAACCATCCGGGCTCCCCCGGGCCCGGTGGTATCTGTTAGATTTATCCAAGTAAAAAAAATACGCTGTTTAATGACAGTAGATAGATACTTTATTCAACTAGATTATAAATCTCTGTAGTACAAGTCAGGGTCAAGTAATTGCGTGGACTTCAGAATTCAGATTAAAAAGATAAGTGAGTACCAGTGACAACAATATTAAGACTGCTTTGAGCGAGATAAGAATGTATTAAAAAAAATTATTTACATCGTGTCGGTTGTAGTCACCAAAAACATTTTACATAATAAAGGAAAAAGAAATACACGGTAATTATTTGTACAGATATATCATCACCACTACATTTTCATTTACTATCATACTGTTTATAAACTCCGTGTTTACCTTATTCAAATGTTTTTAACATAACGATGGCGGCAAATCTATACGGCTAACATAATCCTAAATATAAATTCTAAAAAAATATAAACTTATAAATGACCTGCAAAAAAGTCCCGACAGTCTTGTATAGTCTGTAGCTTATTTTAATTCTAATCACACTTGGACATTAACAATGTGCGTCGTTTTTTTTTAAGCCTTTTAATATTCTTGACTCGAAATAATATTTATGATTCATTTATTTTTCATTCTTCATATCAGTATATAATTTAGTATTAAAGGCATGCTTTGTAAGTTTTGTTCTTTGTTTAGTTTTTTTTTTGCTAGTGTTAACATGCATACCACAACTTGCCCAGGAAAAACGTAGCACTCGTTAAGTCCACGTGAATCTTTTTCTTTGTCTGTTAGCGTTGGGCATATCTCTGTGCTAGTAAAAAGGTAATAAGACAGCCTTTCCCGCACTTTCAACACAGGAAAGCTGTTTTGTAGAAATAAGCAGGAAGACACAATAAATGAAACACATAAAGTCATATAAAAAGATTAAAAAAGCTTATATATTTGTGTACTGCAAGCAAAAGTACAAGATCACTAGACGTCAGATAAAAAAAGAAAGGTTATACTTTTTATAAATTACTTTTTAGATAATATGTCTTGTCTAGTCTAGACGCTACGTAAACAAAAATATTTTTACGATGATTGTGTTATATAAGTGCACCTCATGCTCTTCCTTTTGTATAAGAATTTATAATTTTATAACTCTACTAGGTACTTCATTTACTCGATGGCGGAAAAAGAAGGGTTTTTTTGTCCCCCCTGCTCTTTTGTTCCCTCTTCTTATAGAGAGATACAAAGATCAGCTCCCTCGATTCAATTGGTTTCGCGCAAGGTGCTGGATTGACCTCAGGCTACTCATGAGCCCCACCGCCACGACAAGGATTGTTTTTTTTTATCTTAGTTGGATAGGCAAACTGGCAAACGTGCCACCTGATGGTAAGTGGTCGACGTCGCCCATGAACATAAACTAGTTTACCTGGAACGAGTCCAGGCAACTCATCTATGTGTTGCCTATCCTGAGACATAAGATATTAAGTCTCGTTGCCAGTAATTACACTGCCCATCTCTCCGAAACACAGCAAAGCTGTTTCACGGGAGAAACAAGCAAGATGGTGGTATCCATGCAGCCGGGAGCGCGGCACAGCGCTTCCCTCTCACCGGTCTTGGAATCTTGGTGGGGACTAGTTTAGGCTAGTCACATTATTTTAATATAACTTGAAAAATATTTTAAAGATTATTTGAAACAAATTTTGCCGGTTTTTGCCGGCATTTAATAAGTACTGTAAGTACAACATTGAAGAGATTTTAAAATTTATTTATTAGCAGGTATACTAACTAGCTGGTAAATCATGAAAAAAGGATATTCATTTCGATAAGAAAAATTATCTAACGAGCCCAGGTCTACAACGGAACTCTTTTGTGAAATTGTATTTTGTAAGATGGTAACACTATTTTATTTGCTCGTAAAATGCTCAAGGCTTGTCGCAACGAGTTCATTTTTCTAAGCTAGAAAGCGAACTACCTCGCCTTTACAGGAGTTGCAATTTAGATTAAAAATATGGACTTGAGATTGAGATGAGAGTTATGCAGATGTCTTTCCCTCCTTTTCCCAATACCCCAATGGGCCACCCCGGTCGTGCAGTCCCAATTCGGCTGCAAAACAGAATGGCTCTACCTCTTACATAATACTAGACGAAGTAATAAAAAAATATTTTTTAGGTATATTGTTTTATAATAATAACAATATCTATGGACGCTATACACCACATCAATCTGGTCACGTGGTAAGTTCTCGAAGAACTTGTGTTACGGGTACAAGACAACGGAAGTATATTTAATACTTTTATACTATAAATATTATATTTAAGATTTTATTAAATAATACACATATTTAATACGCATCCATGACTCAGGAACACAGAAAACTTTTGTTACTTGGCAGGATTTGAACCCGCTACTTCCGGCTTGAGCGCCAACGCGCTAACCATTGAGCCACAGAGGTCATCTAAAATTGTGTCAATAAAGATTGAAGGTTTTTCAATACAGCAGAATGAAAAGAGGTGATGATTTTCATCAAGACTATTACATCATCATCGTTATTACTAAAGAAATGACTATTACTTTACCTAGTATTCTAAGTATTAGTCACATATACAACAAAATATTACATGTACTATGTATTTGGATCATTCCATGAATCAGGGATAATATAAATAATTATTTTCAAGCAAGGATTTTCCGTTTAAAATAAGACTCATCTTAATACCAATAAATGTTACAAAGTTAGTTTGTATGAATGTTCCAATTAACATTGTACACGATATCAACACTCATTCATCTTCTTGTAATTTCTGGACCATTCTACTGTGTTCTATTCTGGCGCTATATACATGTGACTTACTTTTACTGTCATTAGTCAAGAATTATTATGACATTTTTCTCTCCAATACTGGACTTATCAATTAACGTCAAGACGGCTGATCTCCCGCCAATCGCATCTACATAGGACCGGCTACTTCGCGGAGATCGGTGTCCCACCTTGTTGGAGATCATCCGTTTTTACCTTCCCAAACGTGGCCCCTCCAGAACTATATTCTAGCGATTCCAGAACATTCTGGAAATCCAAACATCTTCTCACTCCAGAACTCTACTCTAGAGATTCTGGAAATCCTAACATCTCCTCCACACTCCATCACTCTATTCTAGAGATTCCAGAACATTTTGGATATTCAAACGTCTTCTCCTGAACTCTACTAGCCTAGATACTAGTGCTCGTGGGACGGGCCCACTGCCACTTGGAAAAAATTTCAAAGCTGAAGTAGTACATTGCTATTTCCTATTTTACGTTTTTCTTGAAGTTGTCACTTTCGATGTTCAAATTCCCATTTCATGCGCTATAATTCTATTTAAAAACATATACAATATTATGTAATATAAGCATCGTTTGAATCGATTACTTAATAATTATGATCGGTTTTCACAACTTTAAACGTGCGTGTAAGGGAAACATCTCTTATCCTGTCATTACTAAGCATATCTGTTTTTGCCCAACTGAATTAAAAGGAAGGTTATTTGGCGTAAGAAAACTGGAAAACTCGTTTCTTATTCTTTTTTTTTTTACAGTTTTTGCGCACCATTTCGTTTTTAACACGATTTTATTAACTTCATCTGTATCTATCTGTATATGTAACGGAATCTTTAAACGTTATTTTTTCCCACTTTAAGACGTCGGATAAAATTGAAACTTTGCACACTTTTCAAGCACCGATGACACTACAAAAATGTCATAATTTTTTTCCAATGTACTGATCAGGATATTCAGGTTTCAATTTTTTCAAAAAAAATTCAAAGAAGGTATAAGGTGCGCAAATTACCACACCATAGATGTAGGCATCACTCGTGTGATTTTAGTATCTCACTCAAAAGGCTTAAAATCCAAATATAAATATAAAAAACTTTAAAAATTAAAAATAGTTTAAAAAACTAAAAAATATGCTTTGCTTTCTAATAAAGCGTGTTTTTTTTATCATAAGAAGGCAACTGAGCAACCAGAGCCTTAGATGGCTACCGACGCTAATTGACATCCGTACAATCCCATCTAATTGCAGGTCTACCAACCCTCTGCTTTCCCGAACGTGGCCACCACTACAGAACTCTACACGTCGGTAGATGCATCCACCGACGTCTGCCGATGTATCTGTCGCCGTGCGCGACGTCTTTTTTATGTTAGTTGGATAGGCAAACTGGCAAACGCGCCACCTGATGGTAAGTGGTCGACGTCGCCCATGAACATAAACTAGTTTACCTGGAATGAGTCCAGGTAACTCATCTATGTGATATCCTGAGACATAAGATGTTAAGTCTCGGTGCCAGTAATTACAGTGCCTGTTTTGCCCATCTCTCCGAAACACAGCAAAGCTGTTTCACGGGAGAAATATGCAAGATGGTGGTACCCATGCAGGCGGTAGCGCGGCACAGCGCTTCCCTCCCGGCGGTCTATCGGGCGACAAACGTTTGCGCTAAAATCCTTTGATGCGTGTCACAAAAACCGACAACAAACACGTCAGCGGACGCATTTGCCGATGACGTCTGCCGTTCCATCTGTCTACGTGTAGAGGGGAAAAACGTACTCCCAATCGACATAGAATCATGAAAGGTAAGAAGCTAGCGCCCGAATACGTCTTACATTTGAGATTCTTTGAGTATTCGGGCGTAGGTCTCATAACATAATTAAATTAAAAATCTAAAAACCGTTAATTCGTTTGTTAAATTACATAAAAATACGTCACGGAACCCTTACACTTATCTGGGTTTTTATACTTTTGATATATTCGTTATTGAATAACCGATCGCTCTGCAACTGGTTTACCGCAAACGCATCACGGCCAGAGGTGAACGCCCCGTTCCCGCCTGAACTTGACTTCCATACATGCCATTTACCGGTCTGTCCTTTAATATATCTTACAACTTTTATATTATGAATTGGAAAACATGCTGAAAGTATTTTCTAATGTTTACGCGAATTTCACTCATTATAATAAAACAATTTTTTTACGGATTTTATCGCGGTTTATTAAGATTTTTACAAGCCCGACGTTTCGGATACTTTACAGCAACCATGGTCACGGGAGGACTGAGGTGTCATACGTCCTATTATTACAAAGTTATTCGAAACTACCCTATGATACATCAATATTTTGGTCAGTCCTATCTACGCAGAAAGTGCTAACTGTATCTTTAATCTGTGACATATTATGCTTGGATTTTGATTTGATAATTTTAATAATGGGATCCCAAGCAGGTGGTAGAAGCCAGCCATCTTCTCTATTGAAATTAGGATGTTTTTTAATTTCAATAGCCTCACGGATCATCCTTGGTTGGAATCTGTGTTCTTTTGCGAGGACTTGTGGTTTATCAAATCTGATATAATGGCGAGCTTTGTCAAGACTATGTTCACAGATGGCAGACTTAGTGTAGCGACGGTGTTTTAAATCAGCTATATGTTCTTTCACGCGAGTTTTAATAGATCTTTTAGTTTGGCCTATATAGGAGAGACCACAGTCACAATCAAGCTTCCTCATCATTGCTCCTGCATCTTGTAAGGGTATATGACACTTGACAGATGGTAAGAATTGACTTATCTTTTTTGGCGGCTTGAAATAAGTTTTTATAGAAGCTCGCTTTAGGATGAAGCCAATCTTGTCAGTGACGCCTTTAATAAACGGGAGAACTGCAGGTACTCGCTCGACGGTGGTTGGTTTCACACGTTCACTGTGACGGAGACGCGGTACCCGAAGCTTGTTGTCACGCAGTACTTGCTTGACATGTTGAAGTTCGGTCTCCAGGTGTTGCTCATCACAGATCCCTTGTGCTCTCTGAAATAAAGATTTACCCACGGTAGCTAACTGTGTTGGATGGTGGTGAGATTCGCCGTTTAGGTACTTATCCGTATGGGTATGCTTCCTATACACTGTGTGGCTTAAGGTATTGTTGGGATTACGGATAACTAATACATCTAAGAAGGCTAGAGAATTATTTTCTTCTAATTCCATTGTGAATTGAATTTTGGAATTAATGGAATTAAGATGGTCTAAGAATATGGTTACTTTATCAGATGGTAATATTGTGAAAGTATCATCTACGTACCGCTTGTAGAACCTGGGTGTTATGGGCGAAGTTTGCAGAGCAGTCTCCTCGAAGTCCTCCATAAATATGTCGGCAACAACAGGGGATACTGGTGAGCCCATCTACTTGGGACATGAAGGAATTAGATATTTGACGTCCAGATTCAATGTTTCGGAGTATTTTGCTATTATATTACTAGTAGTTTTCAAAACCTTGTTAGTTGGATCGGTTTTGACGTTTTTATAAGTACTTTCATCCGATAATAGGTGTAAAATTTTATCATTATAATCTGACGTATCCATAACTACCGTAGCATTGCCTTTATTTTATAGCAAAATACTCCGAAACATTGAATCTGGACGTCAAATATCTAATTCCTTCATGTCCCAAACCACCCAAGCTGTATGGGTTGCCGAAAATACACAAGGCTAATGCTCCATTACGTCCAATTGTAAGCCAGATCGACTCACCAACTTATAGATTGGCTAAACATGTGGCCCAAGTACTGTCACCACTGCGTGGACAAACTAGAGCACATACACGGGATTCTTACCACTTTGTTAATGAGATCAAACACCTACGTCTCAGCGACAATGAAACAATGGTTAGTTTTGATGTGCAATCTCTTTTTACCTGCCTACCTGTGGAAGATTGCATAACAATAGTAAGAAGAAAGCTAAGAGAAAATGACATGCCAATGGAATATGCTGACCTTTTGGAACATTGCCTTACATCTGGCTATATGTTGTGGAATAATTATTTCTACAAGCAAGTAGATGGAGTGGCCATGGGCTCACCAGTATCCCCTGTTGTTGCCGACATATTTATGGAGGACTTCGAGGAGACTGCTCTGCAAACTTCGCCCATAACACCCAAGTTCTACAAGCGGTACGTAGATGATACTTTCACAATATTACCATCTGATAAAGTAACCATATTCTTAGACCATCTTAATTCCATTAATTCCAAAATTCAATTCACAATGGAATTAGAAGAAAATAATTCTCTAGCCTTCTTAGATGTATTAGTTATCCGTAATCCCAACAATACCTTAAGCCACACAGTGTATAGGAAGCATACCCATACGGATAAGTACCTAAACGGCGAATCTCACCACCATCCAACACAGTTAGCTACCGTGGGTAAATCTTTGTTTCAGAGAGCACAAGGGATCTGTGATGAGCAACACCTGGAGACCGAACTTCAACATGTCAAGCAAGTACTGCGTGACAACAAGCTTCGGGTACCGCGTCTCCGTCACAGTGAACGTGTGAAACCAACCACCGTCGAGCGAGTACCTGCAGTTCTCCCGTTTATTAAAGGCGTCACTGACAAGATTGGCTTCATCCTAAAGCGAGCTTCTATAAAAACTTATTTCAAGCCGCCAAAAAAGATAAGTCAATTCTTACCATCTGTCAAGTGTCATATACCCTTACAAGATGCAGGAGCAATGATGAGGAAGCTTGATTGTGACTGTGGTCTCTCCTATATAGGCCAAACTAAAAGATCTATTAAAACTCGCGTGAAAGAACATATAGCTGATTTAAAACACCGTCGCTACACTAAGTCTGCCATCTGTGAACATAGTCTTGACAAAGCTCGCCATTATATCAGATTTGATAAACCACAAGTCCTCGCAAAAGAACACAGATTCCAACCAAGGATGATCCGTGAGGCTATTGAAATTAAAAAACATCCTAATTTCAATAGAGAAGATGGCTGGCTTCTACCACCTGCTTGGGATCCCATTATTAAAATTATCAAATCAAAATCCAAGCATAATATGTCACAGATTAAAGATACAGTTAGCACTTTCTGCGTAGATAGGACTGACCAAAATATTGATGTATCATAGGGTAGTTTCGAATAACTTTGTAATAATAGGACGTATGACACCTCAGTCCTCCCGTGACCATGGTTGCTGTAAAGTATCCGAAACGTCGGGCTTGTAAAAATCTTAATAAACCGCGATAAAATCCGTAAAAAAATATTGTTTTATTATAATGCTGAAAGTAATTAGAATCATCATCATCAGCATGGGATGGTCCAAACATCCTTTCCATGACTCTTAGTCATCATGTGGTGATCATAATGTATATTCATGATCACCACATGATATGTACATTCTGTTCTCTTCTAAGTAACGCAAAAAGAAAAATAATCAGCTATTCATCATTTCTTACGGTCTTGTAAGATTTTGCGCGGTTAAATGCCGTGATCGCTAATGCAAACGCAAAATAATATACAGCAAGCAGGTTTTATTAGTTTTAAAAGTTTATCAATCAATAAGAGTTTTACAAAATGATTATGACGATTGCATAAAATCTACCTGTCCCAAAATCAGAACTCAAGCTACCCCCTTTATCAACCTTCTACTGTCACAGCGAACTAATAAAATTAGTTGGTTAGGCAAACAGACAGACGAGTCACATGATGGTAAGTGGTCAGCGTCGCCCATGAACATAAACAAGTTAACTCGTTCATGCGAAAAGAACCCCCACCGCGGGCTGCCCTCCAGGTCTTAGGGGCGAGGGTCAGGATAATCCCCCATATCAAAGGACTGGGGCTCATCCTCGACGGAGGGTGGACCTTCAGCCTAAATTTCATAATGTTAGGGCCGAAATTCGTGAAGGTGGCAAGTGCGCTGGTCTGACTCCTCCCGAACGAAGGACCCAGCGCCGCCCAGGCAGCTATACTCCGGTCTGCCGGAGTATGGCGACGTACGGTGCACCCATCTGGGTGGGTCACCTTACTAACAGTAATGGTCTAAAAAATTTTTTTTTTAATTTAATACATGCAATGGCTTGGACATACCTAGTGAAGCAAGCCCATATCCGAGGGGGAAATTAAATATTCTACAAAACATTTTCTGACTAAACTGTCATAACCTTCTAAAAAATATATCTCCTGCTTCATTTAAAAGACTTTAATTTGTCTAGCATTTTAAAATACAGATCACGAATGTACACCTAGTGTAGTATGTATACCTATATATGTATTTTTCCTAACTTTACTTACATTTCAATAGTCATTATAAATGTTGTGAATGAATGAAAAATTGTATTGAGAACCTCCTCGTTTTTGTTGAAATCAGTTAAGAGATCTTCAACAAAAGTGAAGCGCATGAAAATGAAAGTACGTAAGAGTAAGCTCTGTCCCAACTCTCAGCATGTGTATTCAATTACGCAACAAGGCTGATCTCATTATCCTATGGCCTCGATTGAAAAATGACCTGTCAAATAGGAAAATAATGACACTGTCCTATATATGATTTACGAAGTATCTACTACGCTTGCATAATATTGATATGGAGAATGTAAACTAGAACATACGAGATAGAGTATCACTGTTACAACAAACAAGTGGTGGCGGGTTTCCATCTAAGATTTACAATATTAACGGTAATGCTAGTCTATAACCTATCTGGTTATAGCTAGCATATAACCAGATAGGGTAGTAATGTAAGCCATAAAATTCCGAAACTGGTTAGTGATTTGTCACTAACGTAATAGCAGTTCAACCAACCAGCGATATGTATGTACGCCCCATCAGCCAATCATCCATCATAGGCCATTCAGTCGGCCAGTCGGCCAATCAGAGCGCAGAACCGGCGCAGCGTCGCAGCACATATTTGGCGGAATTTGTTTTCATGCAAAATACATAACCGCTCTATTCCGGTGATAATATGCTCCTAATGGTATTTAAGTCAATGGTTGTTGTAAAGTATCCATGTAGTATGGCAGATAGCTGATTAAGAGGAGCAACTTAGGTAAATAATCATCATTACTCCGGATACGGATTAAGTTAACGCGGGCAAAGCTGCGGGCAACAGCTAGTCAGTAATAATAAAATTACAATTTATCACCGTCCTATCCGCAGCCGTGCTGCTTTGATGTTTCGAGAAGAAAGAGTCTAACTATTGGCACCGAGACTTACCATCTCACGTCTTTAAATAGACCACCGTCAAACAGTTTTGCTGTTGCGGAAAAAAGGGCAGTACAAGCAGTGTAAATATTGGCACCCAGATTTAAGTTACCTCTCGTCTCTTGATAGAGAAATGAATAAATTACCTTTGAAACGTTAAAACTTAGAAGAAGAGAAACTGTAAGAGGTAGGGCCATGCTGCTTTGTATCCGAATTCGGCCGGCGCGACCGGAGTGGTACCTCTAGGTAATATAACATCGGCAAGTGAGAGTTCGTGTGGTTTGTGAGTTACCGGTGGCCCATTGGGGAGATAGCAAAAAGGAGGGCAACGCATCTGTATAATCTCTAGTTGTATACCGGGTGTATTTGGAACGCTTGCGAAGATTAAACCCTAATAATATACTATTTATATACTATATAATGCATATAACCATTTATCTCAGAAATCTTTTTTTTTTATTAATTTTAGGACTTGGGTATTTTGCAAACCCACAATGTATGTATACACACTATGCACTCATGCTAACCGCGAGACGCGCAACTAGCGGGCGCACTGAAGACGCGCGCGGTGCGGGAGTTCGTTCCCCTCGTGCATGCGGCGAACGCTATCAGCTGATTCAGTCCACTAGCCGTTTATTTAAGTTAAGTTTATTACATTGCTGTTTTTTTCATAAAACCCATTATTTTAAAGCATTATCATCAAATTCCTGTAACATTATGTTTACTAAACCGGATTATACAAAAAAAAGGCAAAAAAAAAAGAAAACGCGTTTTTTTCACTTGAATCATGTCAGGCTATGCCAACACTATCATACCTCTTCGTTTTCGCAAGCGTTCCAAATACACCCGATATATATGGGCGTCGATAGCACAGAACAATATTACCCTAGGTCGACAGTCGCCAAAAGGCTACTCGTTGCCCTCCTATACAATAAAACAAACTACTTACTACGACCACTAACTACGTCAGCCATTTTGCTTACCCTACTTACTAACATAAAAAATAGGCAAGTTTCTTGCCGACCGTACAACTAGTTCTAATTTTAGCGTCGGTTGTAAAACTCTTACTCGTATCGACGGGCCGGCAAAGTTAGAGCGTAGTAAATACAAAAAGCGGACTGGCCAGTGGCCACACAAGGTCTAGAATGGTCTGAAATACAGCTGCGAATTAAAGTTTATATATAGAATGGAGGTTTACGAAATCTATATAATAATATATATAAAGCTAGAGTTTATTTGTGCGCGCTTATCTCAAATAATTTTTAAGCTTTCATCATCATCATCATCATCATCATCAGCCTCTATCGGTCCACTGCTGAACATAGCTTTACAGTCCGCTTATTAAAGAAGGTTCTCGACTATTGTATGAGGCTTTTTTATCAAAGAGGGGCAAACGGACAGTCGTTTCAGTGGTATGTGATCAGCGACATCCATAGACGGGTTCTCAATTATACTACACCAGCAGTTTCTTTGGTGAAACTTGTATTGCCGCGCCTTGGTAAATCGACTCGAATACCGTGACGGCAAACGGTATTTTATTCTATCTTTTGTTTTGTTTTTTGTATGAATTTTCATCCTAAAATACCTACTTAGATGATATACACCATCTGGGCGTCCTGGTACGGCTTTTCTTTTAAGTGAAAACTTCATTTAATCTGCGTTGAGCACTTTTTGGCAATGAAAATCGTATAGACCGTTTGCGACAGCGACATGCTAATATGACATTATGAAGTCATTATGAAATTTCAAATCTGGGCTTGTTCAGACGCGGCGGGAACCGCACGATTACATACCAAATTTGAATTAAAAGTTCTGAAACCGCGCAGTTGTCGCCGTGTCTGAACGAGGCTTTTCGTAAAAGTTTGATGTCATAATTTTTAAAAGTTATAGTTTTCACTTCTATCGGCAGTCCCTTTGACTGTCAATATTTTATTATCGCAATGGTGAAACACTAGAGTGTAAAAAGAACTCGTTAACCAAATATATTACTTTATTTTATAAATATGTAAATTTTAAACACAAATATTAACAAAATGTCATTTTGGGAATTAACTGCGTACAAACGGCATTATGACGTCATTATTTTTATGTCTGTCCCGCGAGCACAATTCTGGTTAGCCTCAATAAATATCTATTTTATAATTTATTATGCTGCTCCCCGCGAGCTCGCTGGTTCTTTTTTCAGATTAATTAACATTTAACATTGAGCAACGACCGGTAAGACAACTATTATAGTAAGTAGTGGTAGACTCAATTGACGTTCAAAAACAGAGTATCCTGTTGGTACTATTTTGAATAAAAAAAAATGATTTTGATTTTGACAGCTATACTGTTGCGTTTCGCGCGGTTTGTGAATTTCCGGTAGACCATTTGGGGGGAATAGAGTGCAACGCATATTCTCTGGTTGTGTGGATTTATGGGCGTTGATAGTTGCCGAAAGGACAGTCGACTGTCCGTTTGCCCTCCTATACTATACAAAAAAAAAATACGTACGGTGAGATTTAACACTACAATACACGCTTATGGTAGCAACCAATAACTACAAACAATGCAAATCTAAAAAATATTTGAAGACTAACTCCCTTAGATTTTATTCCCCACATTTCGACAACGCCGCTAAATGCCGAACGACTAGTATAGTCCCATTGAAAACCTTTTTTTTATTCTAATTTGCTAGTTTTATAATATTTTTGCGCCTGATCCATTTACTTAAATCTAGACGAAAGTTTCCTGATTAGTTGTGGATAGTTTCGGAACAATTACAGCTCGCGCCTAGGGGGAGACAGGGAACATTAATTAGTGAAGGGCATAGCTAACCGCTCAGTCGCATTCTAAATACATATAATTAAATATAGATAGTTTAATAAAAATAAGACTTTTAAAACTAATCTCGTCATAATATATTTTTAATGCAATTTTTAAAGGTTTCTGAAAAAAATATCAAAAAAATATGCAAAATACACAGGATTTTAAAGGCTTGCTGTATACGTTGGCCCAACGTTGGCTAAGTGCGCTGTCTAGTGCGTTCGGCCACCGTGCACTGGGCCGTTTTGTGCACAATCAATTGCCATGATCACGGGGAGACTGACTAACATTGCCGAAATACCTCAATTAAACTATAAACGCGGTATTCGGTAAGCACCCAAACACATTTATATTTAAACTAGCTGTTGCCCGCAGCTTCGCCCGCGTTTACTTACTCAACTTAACTGTTGTTAGTCACAGCGTGATGTTATATAGCCTATAGCCTTCTTCTATAAATGGGCTATCTAACACTGAGATTAGCGCGTTCAAACAAACTCTTCAGCTTTATAATATTAGTATAGATATTAATAGTGATAGTGATAGCGAAAACAAAAATTTCATTGATGTTCATATGTTATGTATATTCAAAACTTGATTAATAATTGAAAATAAATAAGAAAGAAAGAAAAGATTCCAACTAAAACAATTTTAGAGTTTACTGTTCTGAAAGGAAAATCGTCTGTTTCCGATATATTTTTCATACGAGACCGAAGATTTAAATACTCTCACTAGACAGATTCTTGACAGTATTCGTGTCTTTTAATCGAATTCGGATATAATATCTAGTAGCTCTCAAGTATAATTTTATTCCACACTACCGGCCCACATCAATAATGGATGCAGCCAGGATCTTCGGGTAACCCTGACCCAATCTGGGACTCGCACTTGGGAGTGCCCACCCAAACTAAAACCACTATTACACTATATTATATACTAACACTATATTGAGGGTCCCGGATATGCACCAGGATTACCTCAGCGACAGGCTGGCCCCGGCGAAGGCCAGACTACTCCTTGTGAGGGGGGACTGTCCGTATATACTGTCTGACTACTGTCTGACTGACTGTCAGGATAGGAACCTTCCTATCCTGAGCCCCAACGCTACATAATATACTGTGACCCAAACCATCGCAAGATATAAATGTTATGTTATTTGTAACATTTATGTTTTTCCGCAAGAGAAATGCAGATAAATAAATCTCAGCAAATTAAGTACTGTACTAACTAGTACAGATATGAAGTAAGTTTTTTGAGGAATTTTAAAGACGTTGATTTTATAGATTACGTGCTCGTACCGAATTATAATTTTCGCTACGAATATTATACAAACTTTTTTCGTAAAATGGTATACTTGCAAAGTACTAATTGTACCTAGTTGCAGTATACCTTTTAATTTGACTCTATGGAACATAGAAACTGGAAAATGGATAGTAAAGACGTAAGACACTTGGACCAACCAGCCGCGTTAGACAGAACTACATTTGGCTATTATTTTTTTGGTATATTTCAGCAACTCGTTTTTTTATCGTAGGGGAATCCTTATCGATACCAGGATCTTCGGGTAGATCCTGACCCAATGTAGGAATCGCACCTGGGAGTGCCCACGCTAACTAAAATCAGGGTCGGACCAAGAACCGATCCCTAAGCAACACCGCAATTCAACAACTCATTGCCTTATTATTTTGTCATCCTTACCAAACGGACTGCCATTGTACGAGTATAACCAGTAGACACATTAAGCCTTACAATAAATAAGCAGGATTTAAGCCGTCAATCATTTATAGAGTAAATTCGCAACAAATTTGTAATAGCGCCATTTGAGATTGGCTTTTACTTTTAATGAGGCGCATATATTTTTATCACCTTGTAGAATTTATAACATCTGTCGTAAAGCCAGAAATAGAAATACCATAAGATTTTATAAACTTATAAGGATATGGACCTAAGTAGAGATGTTATATCTATGTTTCGACAAGATTAAAATCCGTACGGCTACCAACATCCGCGTATTACGTCTATGAAATACGTTACTCTTTCGATAAGAAGAAGAGGATAGGCAGTTTAACTACTGGCAACGAGAGATATTCTCTGGAAGAATGAGTTGTCTGGTCTGTTCAAAACTCTCTAAAACTAAATTTAAACTCGTCTATGTTAATAAGAGATGTTGAACTCTTACCGTAGCGGCACGCCTGTTAGTTTGCTATCCAAGTAACAATAACAACCAAGCAAGGAAGTTTTTTTTTAAATATATATATATATATATATATATATATATATATATATATATATATATATATATATATATATATATATGGACTGCACTTAGTGCATTGCCAACGAAGATCCTAATTCAAAATACAATATTTAGTCCATAATACAGAGAAACGGCGGGAAACCCTAAGGAGCGCGGCTTCGTCCCTCTTGTCCTCATCAATCAACTATCACTTCCCACTCCACCCACTCAGAAAACTCCACCAAAATATTCGGTAACCAATCAAAATATATACTGATAAGTTTTTAAAACAAACACTATAGAAAACCGCCAGAATAGTCCTACTATAGAAAACCTCCAGAACAGTCCTCCACAATATTCGCCCACCAAATACAATATATATACAAACAGATTAAGTTTTTAAAACAAACACTATTGAAAACCGCACCGTATGAACAAAACACAAAATAACAATTACATAACGGGAAACCAAAAAAACACAACCGCCAACACCCCGATATTTCCCGCCGTTCCTCGGCAAGGAAGTAAATTCATGAAATAAGCTAAGAAATAATATAGCTTCTTCTTCTTCTTTTTGTATAACGCTTCCCGCAACGATTTGCCAAGAAACATAGATATTAGTTATAAAATTACGCATTTATGATGACAATCACTAGTATCTACTACTGTAGGATATTTTATTTCAATTATCATAAAATAGTTGTGATAAACGTACAGACAAAGTTTAAGTTTCCGAGTATTTCTAAATATAAACTACGTAGACACTTCCAAACAAGTGTAATAAAGCCTAAAGTAGAAATAGCACACGCAACTTATTTCGAAATATTCTCAATCAGAGCCGCTGTTAGAACAGAACCAATAACTAACCTTTTTGTTTCGTATCGAAACGAGTTTTTGACACAATAAAATAATCAAGAGTTGGATAATACATATTAAAGCTTAGTTTAATTTGGTAATAAAATAGGTATAGTATACATTTTTAGAGGGGATTCATGCTCATAATTGCCATGCTGAGCAGGCGGAATGGCAATCGCAGAAGGATGGCCGATGGGCAATAAGGTTCTAGATTGGAGCCCATGTTTAGGTAGACGAAGTTGTGGTCGGCCATTAACCAGGTGGAAAGACGATCTCCGTGCAGTAGCCGGTCTGCGAGTGGCAAGGGATCGGCTGTCTTGGCGTTCATTGAGGGAGGCCTATGTTAATCCCCGTGGGCAACGAACGGGGGTGCGCAGGAGGCGCTACTTAATGCGCATCCAGTAACGCCCCTGTGCTCGTGTCGGGTTCAGGATGGGAACCTGGGCCCAGTATGACACGACGTCGCGGGGACTGCCTAAGCAGCGGGGTAGTGCCCCCCTTAAGAGGAGTAGTCTGGCCTTCGCCGGGGCCAGCCTGTCGCTGAGGTGATCCTATTGAATGCCTATCCGGGACCCTCATTAAAGCGGCTGAAGGCGCTCGCAGTGGTTTTAGTTTACGGGTAGGGCACTCCCAGGTACGAGTCCCACATAGGGTCAGGATCTACCCGAGATCCTGGCTACATGCGTAAAAAGCCTTTCCCTGCGATAACAAAAAAAAAAGGCCTATGTTCAGCAGTGGACGGATAGACGGAGGATGAGCCATCATAAAAAGTCATATCAGTAGGGGACGCGAAGAGGGTGATGAAAATAAGTTTTTTCATTAAATTTATTTACAAATGGTTTGAGCCAATCTTTTCTACACAATTCTACCTTTTATCTATGGAACTCTGATCACCACAAATAATCGTTGGTTTAGTGAAGCTAAAACAGCGTGTTATAAAACATACAAACATCCGAATTGAGAACCTCCTCCTTTTCTTAGAACTCGGTTAAAAAGAGAAATAGACCAGGATAAAAGCCAAAATACTAATTTCTTAAATATTTAAATAGTTCATAATAAGATTTTAAATTAACGTGATTATTTCCATTTCCAAAACGTTTTAAAAGTTAAAACGAAATACTTACCATGTGTTTGCAGTTATTATTACTCTACTACGGAGTAGTGAACTCTGGTAAACCGTACCGATAAGACCGTACATCAATAATCTTTCTTCTTCTTTAAATTCTTTGAACAATCATAAGTTACACTATTTTTTCAACATTACAAATCTTGTCATTCATATGAGTGTAGCAGCGCGAGTAAGAGGTAGTCCCATGCTACTTTGCAGCCGACTTGGGCTGGCACGACCGTGGTGGTACTTCTTGCTCACATAGCACCGACGTCAAGTGCCATGCTATGCTGTCGCATTTTGTGTGGTCTGTGAGTTTCCAGTGGCCCATTGGAGTGGGGGAATAGGGAAAAGGAGGGCAACGCATAACTTTTGGTTGTGCAGATGTTTATGGGCGTTGGTAGTCACCATAAGGCTCCGAGTTCCAACTGTTCGGTTTCCTTCTTACGACATAAAAAAAACTTTCCGAGGCACACAAGGCATCAAAAGGCATGCAGGCAAAAACGCCTAATTGTGTTTATCAAGATTATACCGGTTTAGAAAACTCTTGTTTATTTAAGAGATCGGGTAAAAGATATTCGACAAGTGCGCTAAAAATTACACTCATTTTAAGGGTACCGTACCGTAAAAGCCAAATTTGTATTACACTTTCAACAGATCGATTCACAAATCAGCTATTTCTATCGGGAATTAGAAGGCTCAACATAAACATCAGACATACTTCTTACATGTGACGAACAACCGAATGATTTATTCGCATTTCTATAGGTACATATCTATTTTGGTTTTTTCATGACTAATCGGGCAATTAATTCATAGTAAATTATAGCCATTAATTACACTGCTGTCCTACTCCTTTCGAAAATACGGATAAACTGCTTCAAGATAGAAATATGCAGTATGGTGACACTGCACGCCACAAAAGCGCATCCCTTCCACCGATATAAAATGTCTTAAAAAGTATATAAAAAATGTCTACACTACATTATGTAGGGAACGTTTTTTTGCGCCGGGAAATACTCTTAGGCATCCCACGGCGGATGGGGGACTCCCCAGGCGAATATGTGGGACTCGTTGCGCCCGAAAGCTCTACCCACTAAAGCCCGGCGAGTGCCACCAATGCCGCCTTTGGTAAGGTTTCCCGGGTCTGTTGAGCAACAGGGCACCTCGCCGACTAATCAGTCACCCAAGGGACCGACACCACCTCCACAGAGAGGTTTTCCCGCACCACAGAACAACCCCTTCCAAAGTAGGGACAGTGCAATGGGGAAAGGTTCCCATCCTCGCCCCTGCTCTTTTGTACCCTCTTCTAATAAGAGGGGTACAAAGAGCAGCTCTCTCGGATCAATTGGCTCCGCCCAAGTTTCACCCTAGGCTACTGAGCCTCACCGCTACTACAAGGCTTGAAACCATACTGGGCATGTAGGGAACATTTTTCTTTAACGCCGGAAAATGCTCTGAGGCATCCCACTTGGGGAGTGGGTCTCTCCAGGTGGGTATTTGGGACTCACTGCGCCCGAAAAATGGTAAATGAACGCAGCTCTACCCACTAAAACCCGGCGAGTGCCACCAATGCCGCCTTGGTGAGGTGCCCCGAATCTGTTAAGCTAACAGGGCACCTCGACGGCTAATCAGTCCCGCAAGGGACCTACGCCACCTCCACAGAGGGGTAGTCCCGCACCACAGAATCACCCCTCCCAACGGTGGGGTGAGGTTCCCATCCTCACCCCTTGCCCCCGGCTCTTTTGTCCCCTCTTCTTATAAGAGGGGTACAAAGAGCCCCCTCGGCTCAATTAGCTTCGCCCAAGGTGCTGGGCTCACCCTAGGTTACTGAGCCCCACCGCCACGTCAAGGCCTGAACCATGGTGGGGATGTAGGGAACCCTGCGCTATGTATGTTCTGATTCACTCTTATCCGGATATTGTTGACATAAGCGTAAGTCAAGTATTTTCAAAAACCAGCTTGTCAAGGAACACATTTCGCGGGTTATGATCGTAAAACCGGTTATAAGTAAAGTACAAAATTAAGTATTTTTGTGAACTCATTTGACATGCATCATAACACCATATGTGAATTCGGCTAGGGCGAATAAATTTTTTGCTCAGAGGCTGCGTATTATATTATAACTTTATTAATGTGGTAGGGTCAGCATCGAAATTTGACCAAATTTCCAAAAGCTATCCCAAGTCGTAGTATCAACAGTTCATTCGAAATGGGTACCTTTTTTTATAGACCGGCAGACATACCACCTTATGATAAACGGGTTAACGTCAGCCATGAAAATAAATTACTTCACCTGGAACTAGCTCTATTCAAGAGTTGCCTGTCCAGTGATGTAAAATGGTAGTGACTGCTTGTTCCGAAACGCGGAAAAGCTGTCTTACTAAAGAAATAGTCTAGAATGGTGGTACAAAATGGCGGTGGTGTTGGGCAGTGACAGTGCAATGGGGTGAGGTTTCCATCCTCGCCCCTTGTCCCCCCTACTCTTTTCTTCTTATAAGAGGGGTCCCAAAGAGCAGCCCTTCGGTTCACTTGACTTCGCCCAAGGTGCTGGTTCACCTATGCTACTGAGCCCCACCGACACAACAAGGTTTGAACCGTGGTGGGGAGATGGACATAGGCTGCCGATGGTGATGTTGAAACAATATATGTGTAACAACGTATTTAATCTTTCATCTGAATATATAACATCTTTACTCCAATATTCTATTGATTAGCATTCAATCACTTTGCCATCTCTGGTGGAGTGTGGTGTAGAATATACACGGAAGAGAAAGCAAATCCATTCAACTAAGTACGATGCAAAAGTACATCATCTGATTCGAAGAGTTCCTTTTGCAATAGAGAACTTAATTATGTAGAAACGACAACAAGAAAGAGAAAGGGCAACCGCGGGAAACAGTAATATTTAATACTAGCTGTTGCCTGCAGCTTCGCCCGCGTTACTCAACTCCTATAAGTCACAGCGTGATGTTATATAGCCCATAGCCTTCCTCGATAAATGGGCTATCTAACACTGAAATAATTTTTCAAATCGGACCAGTAGTTCCTGAGATTAGCGCGTTCAAACAAACAAACAAACTCTTCAGCTTTATAATATTAGTATAGATTAATATAATAAGATAACTTCTTATTAGCAACTACTATAATATATTATACTAGTGTTATCGGTGTTGTGTTACCTTAGGGGTTATTAACTGAACCGAAATATATAATCTAAGGTGAGCGACGACGGTGTAGTGGGTATGGGCTCGGCATCTTGAGTGTGAGATCCGGGTTTGATCCTGAACCCTCTGATACCTTGAAATAAGTTTTCCTAAATTTCTCCGTGTATCTGAACTTGAGACCATCGCTTGCTCACCGGTGAAGGAAACATCGTGAGGAAACCTTCATGCCCGATGAGATTAAAAGTTTTTCAAAGTATGTGAAGTTCACCAACCCGCATTGGGCCAGCGTTGCACTAAGGCCCAACACCCTCCTCGCCTGATTTCAAGAAAGAGAACCGTGCCCAGCAGTGGGACATATAAGGGTTGATATTATATTATTATATCAAAGAAAACATTAAGCAAACCACATCCATAAACCCTTTCGAAGATAATTTTCATTATACATATATAATATTGCAGGGTTCGATCTCACGACCCGTTGAGTTAGCTTTAATCATTACTCCAGAGAGGACGCACTAATTTCGAATGTTCCTATAGAGAACTTAGCAGAAATATGCTTTAAAGAGTTAATAAGATAAATTTGTTTTTGATCTGTTTCACAACTTCGCCACAAATCTACTTAGTAGGATAAGTTAGTAGGATAAGTTTAAAACAAGATTTATATTTTCCATGCCTCTTGCGAAGTCAATAAGTTTGATGATGTTACTTGCTTGCTTATAAATAAATAAAATAAGCTGCGAAACACATTTTGCATATTAATTTACTGGGTTAACCGGTGGGAGGGGGTCTGTGCCCCACTATCGTCTGCATGAGTAGGTACTGCTTATCTCCTCCATAAAACAGCTGTGCTGTGTTTCGGAGAGAAGGGCAGGACAGGCAATGTAATTACTGGCACCAAGAGTTAACGTCTTATGTCCCAGGATTGACAAATCCCCACCATGGTTCCTAGTCTAGTCGTGGTGGTGGGGCTCAGTAGACTAAGGTGAACCCATCACCTTAACCTTTCGCTTGTGTTCGCCAAGTGAACCGAAGGAGCTGCTCTTTGTACGCCTTTTATAAGAAGAGGAGACGAAAGAGCAGGATAAGGAGCGAGGATGGAAACCTCACCTCATTATGGAGGTCACCAAAAGAAATATAGCCATAGCGCTGCTCCAGGAGCCGTATGTGGGGGGTATCAGAAGAATGAAGGACTACAGGGTAGTAAGAATCTTCCAAAACACTAGCCCCGGAGACGGGACGGTCAAAGCAGCTATTGCCGTCTTTGACCAAGACTTAAAAATTATACAGTGCCCGTCTCTCACCATCAACAACATCGTGGTGGTGAAAGTTCAAACCTCGGCATGTGTTCCTTCTACTTTGAACCCGATCAACCCATAGAACGGTACCTGGAGCAGATTAAAAAGATATATAATGAGCTAGGCCCAAAAAGACTTATAATGGGCGGTGACTCCAACGAAAAAAGTACCTGGTGGGGAAGTGAAATTGTGGACCATAGAGGGAAGGACATGGCCGGAACTCTGGCAGAAATGAACTTGCAGGTGCTCAACGATGGAGATATTCCGACCTTCGACACAGTGAGGGGTGGCAGGAGAATCACCAGCCACGTAGACCTCACTGCGTGCACGGAGGATCTGCTGAGCCTCGTGGAAGACTGGAAGGTAGCGCCTGATCTCACGAGTTCGGACCACAATGGTATAGTTTTCAAAATTAATCTGCAAAAAATTAAAGGTATCATAATCAATAGGACAACCAGGAAATACAACATAATGAAGGCCAACTGGGACCAGTTTCATGAGAAACTGGCCCAGCTCATGCTGGACAACCTAATAAACAAAACAGAAATAGACCAAATAAGTAATAAGACAGAACTCGATACATTAACAAAAAGTTTAATAGAGCAGATCATAAACACTAGTAATGGCACCATACCCATTAAGAAAAATAATCAAAGGCCTAAATTACCATGGTGGAACGAGAAACTCGAGGGGATGAAGCGCTGCGTGGCCACGAGGAAGCGCAGAATCCGATGTGCGGCGCCCGTCCGAAAGGCGAAAGTCGTCGATGAGTATCTGCAAGCTAAAAAAGAATACGAGCTTGAGGCAAAAAAGGCACAAATAGATAGCTGGAAAGACTTCTGTGGAAAACAGGATAAGTAAGGTGTATGGGAAGGCATATATAGAGTCATCAGTAAAACGAAAAAACGGCAAGAAGATCTGCCACTCGTGAAAGACGGGGTATGTTTAGACCCCGCTGACTCTGCCAAAACCCTAGCGGAGACCTTCTATCCGGAAGACCTTGAAACTGACGATAACCCGAGCCATAGGCATATGCGAGCATTAGCAAACCGCGTAAATGATGGTGTCCATGATGAAGTTCATGACCCACCGTTTACGATGGGTGAGCTTAAGGCCGCAGTGAGAAGTTTCAACCCGAAGAAGGCCCCCGGTGGGGACGGCCTTACCGCGGATATATGCAGCCGGGTGGTAGCAAAAGATCCTGAATCCACCTGGCACTAATGAATAAATGTCTTGGGTTGGGCCACTTTCCAACCATATGGAAAGAAGCTACAGTCGTAGTCTTGCGGAAGCCTGGTAAGGACGAATACACTAGCCCTAAATCTTATAGGCCCATAGGTCTATTGCCGGTCATGGGTAAGGTTCTGGAGAAGATGATAGTCGGAAGGCTAAAATGGCACTTACTGCCGAAAATGAGCACCCGCCAGTACGGCTTTATGCCCCAAAAGAGCACCGAAGACGCCCTCTATGACCTGGTGCACCGCATACGAAGTGGTCTAGAAGACAAAAAGCTCGTCACTGTGGTGTCGTTGGACATAGAGGGGGCCTTCGACAACGCTTGGTGGCCGGCTATTAAAGTCAGACTGGTTGAAGAAGGGTGCCCTGTAAATCTGAGGCGAATCATGGACAGCTACCTGCAGGACCGGAAAGTCCGTGTCAGGTATGCTGGACATTAATACATCAAAAACACCCAAAAAGGTTGTGTGCAGGGGTCGATCGGCAGCCCCATTATTCCTTCCTCTGGAACCTTCTCCTTTTAAAGAATTTAGAAGATAGAGGCTATGACTGCCAGGCCTTCGCAGATGATGTTGTGATGGTGTTTGTCGGGAGCACGGTGCTGGAGGTAGAAAGCCGTGTCAACGCGGCCCTCTCGCTGGTTCGGTCGTGGGGCGTCGAAAATAAGTTAACCTTTGCTCCGCATAAAACTAAAGCGATGTTGCTAACGAGGAAACTTAAATTCGACGTCCCTCGGCTGACCATGGGAGGGGTGGAGATTGGTATGGAGAAAGAGATTAAGATATTGGGGCTCACTATAGACCACAAATTGACATTTAATAGCCACTCTTCGAACATCTGTAGGAAGGCTATTTATATATACAAACAACTGTCAAGAGCCGCCAAAGTAAGTTGGGGACTCCATCCGGAGGTCGTACGTGTCATATACACGGCCACGGTATAAGAGACAATGGGCTCCAGCCCATTGTCTCTTATGCCGCCAGCGCTTGGGCCCCGGCAACAAATAAACTCGGAGTGCAAAAACAGCTAAATGCAGTCCAAAGGGGTTTCGCCCAAAAGTTATGTGGAGGCTACCGCACCGTCTCGCTGAACTCAGCACTGGCGCTGACTGGGCTGCTGCCTCTCGACATTCACATACGCGAAGCCGCATCATTGTATGAGGCAAAGAGAGGAGTACCCCAGCCAGTGCTAGGAGGCGGTGAGGTGGAAAGAAAAACGGCCTACAGCTTGGCCCCGCATCCTGCTGGACATATGGACATGAACTTCATAAGTCTGGTGGACCAACAAGAAGTGGACACCCACGTATACCATGCGGTACAATTTTACACCGACGGCAGCAAGATTGAGGGCAAGGTGGGTGCCGCATTGTCTGTAAGAAGCAATGAAGCCAAAACTAAACCCATCAAACTTAAACTGCCGTCGTACTGCACTACCAGGCGGAACTTCTGGCCATATGTCAAGCAACACGAATGATATTACGGCAGGATGAAATGAGTTTCGCTATCATAAGCGACTCACGCTCTGCCCTCGAGACAGTTGTCAATTCCCACTCCATGCACCCCTTAGCTGTGGAAAGCAGGAACAATATTTATGAGAGCAGACTTCAGAATAAGGAAGTATCCATGTTTTGGATTAAAGCACATGCTGGACTGACAGGGAACGAACGCTCTGACCATCTAGCGAAAGAGGCTGCCCTCAAACTGAAGAGGAAACCCGACTATGATCAGTGTCCGGTTTCATACGTCAAGAGGTGCATCCGAATGGAGTCCCTTGACGAGTGGAACCGGCGCTATCAGTCGGGTGAGACAGCGGCCGTGACACGAATGTTCTTCCCCGATGTGATTAAAGCCCATAATATTGTACGAAAAATCAAACCAGCCGGTATAATCACACAGGTTCTGACGGGGCATGGTGGTTTTTCAGGTTACCTGCACCGTTTTAAGTGTAAGGATACCCCATCGTGCATCTGCGAACCTGGAGTGGAAGAAACTGTTGCCCAAATCCTTTTTGAATGTCCCGTGACGGCGGGAGTGCGATTTGAGGTAGAGCAGGCTCTAGATTGTGAAATTAGTCAGCCAAATGTAGAAAGACTAACAGCTGATAGTAAATTAAGACACGGATTTGTAAAATATTGTATAAAGACTGCAAGCCAAGTGATTGCAAGGAAACGGCAGTGTTGAGTGTCTACTTTGCAAGTAAACACCCTCAACACTGCAAGTTTGATTTTAAGAGTGTGCTTGCAGTCGAATGACTGTAAGATTACTATTGTTTTAAAGTAATATTGTTTGTTATTAGAGAGCCTGCGTTGTGAACTGTATGTAAATAACCTGACATTGTTAGATATTTTAGCTGGCAAATGAAACGTCCAGCAACGAGACTTCGTAAAAATGTTTACATTTACGATAATTATTTTAATATATTACAATTAACATGTTTTATTATTGTACGATATAAATATTAAACTATTAAGAAAATAAAACTCTGATTACGTCAGAGGCGACACGCGGGCCGGGCCAATTAAGCGCCCGGACAAAAAACTCACCTCATTGCACCCGATATTGGGAGTCCCTTGGGGGACTGACTAACCGTCGAGGTGCCCTGTTGCTCTTAAACACTTGGACATGCGAACAAACGACACCGATGGTACGAGGCCAGCGTCGTTTCTGAACATAAATAAGTTTTTCTGGATGTAGCCTTATATTGTGTTGCCTGAGGCCGCTTTTGGAGGGTCCCGGATTTGTAGTATATTAAAAAAGATTTGTAGTCATTTAGATAGTTAGAATTATTATTATATTATCATATTGAAAGTGTTCGGTGACGAGGTGGACGATGTCGCGAGTTTCGTGATTCTGCGCCTAAATAAGTTTTCACTTAAAAAGTATTCATCTATAACAATTTATGTTTTCAAGGCTGTTTTCCGTAAAAATGTTTTTGTACAAAGGTGAAAGATACTTATCCCGAATAAATCAGGAGCTGTCAACGGGAGCTGGCTATTTATCACACAGGTTCCGCTAGGAATCACGTCCGAATACGATATATAATTCAGATGTAATACATATAGTTTACGTACACATAAATAATTGTAGGTATTTATAAGAGTTGACAATACGGCACTACTAAAGGATTCTTTTTTTAATACCATAAAGAGGCAACCGAGCAGTCGGAGCCTTATGGCGAATACCGTCCATTACATATCCGCAGAACCAAAATCTATGCAGATGCGTTGCCCTCCCTTTCCCTATCCCCCCTCCTCAATGGGTCACCGGAAACTCACAAACCGCACGAAACGCGACAGCATAGCTGTCACTTTGTGCCGATGTTATATGAGCGAGAGGTACCACCCCAGTCGTGCTGGCCCTATTCGGCTGCAAAGCGGCAGCTAGCGGTAAGAGGTAGAGCCATGCTCTCTACCTCCTACATTCTTCAAACACATATAATAATTGAACGTCATGTTGTTTGTCCACGAATAATAAGAAGAACTCAAAGTACTGAACCGATTTTAATGAAAATATGCACAGATTGATCGAACTTCAGAGATGGATACGACATAACAAAACTATATATAATATATAAGGTATGTAAGCCTTATAAAGACGTCGTTGATGCCATTTTACCCCTTTTTTTCCTTTAACGCCGAGAAATGCTCTGAGGCATCCCGCCTGGGGAGTTCTACCCATTAAATCCCGGCGAGTGCCACCAGTGCCGCCCTTGGTGTGGTGCCCCGGATCTGTTAAGCTAACAGGGCACCTCGACGGCTAGTCAGTCTCGCAAGGGACCTACGCCACCTCCACAGAGGGGTTGTCGTGCACCACAGAACAACCCCTCCCAACGTCGGGACAGTACAATGGGGTGAGGTTCCCATCCTCGCCCCTTGCCCCCTGCTCTTTTGTCCCCTCTTCTTATAAGAGGGGTACAAAGAGCCCCCTCGGCTCAAGTAGCTTCGCCCAGGGTGCCGACTCAGCTTAGGCTACTGAACCCCACCGCCACGACAAGGCCTGAACATGCCATTTTACCCCTTGATCAATAGGACGGTTCAGAAGAAGCCTCTGAACTCACGTCTTAGGTCTCTTAGAGCAAAAGGCTTTATTTAAATTTCGGAACATATTCGAAACACGTTATTTTACTAAAACAACAAAACAAACACAACAACATAACTACAATACAAACACATCTACAACAACATCACATTAATAACAACAAAATTAAAGTTTAAATAAAAATTTAATTATACGTTAAAAAACTAAAAAATGTGCTTTATTAACAAACCAAACTAAAAATGGAAGTAAAAAAAATGGAAGGAAAGAAGTCTTTAGTATAAGAATTAAATGAATTAACAAAAAAAAATATTATTATTAAAAAAGCGTGATATTGGAACAAACCTTATTGTACTGTCATTAGTCCTTAAAGAGTGTGTAAAGTTTGAATTTAATCCGACATCACAAAACAGAAAAAATTACGGATAAGGATCCCGTTACATTTTTTTTATAACATAGGAGGGCAAACGAGCAGTCGCAGCCTTTTGGCGACTATCGACGCCCACACACATCCGCACATGTAGATGCGTTGCCCTCCTTTTCCCTATCCCCCAATGGGCCACCGGAAATTCACAAACCGCACAGATAAATAGATAGATAGAAACACGTAAAGCTAATTAAATAGTTTTAAAAAGTCCCAATATTCTAAGCTCGGGTCTCATACCCGTTCTAAAAAAAAAGTTCTTTTGCACGCTCTACAATTCCATCGGTTCAATGGACTTAACTGCTTAAGTTAGAAGGAAGTGCAAATCCCTAGAGGGACAGTAGAATAATGCCTCTATTTCCTAAAATAGAAAGTTTTTGCCGTAGTTTACCCTTTATTTCAGACAAGAGTCAAAAGCATACTTATATTTGAAAGGCTGGTAACGCACCTGCTTATTCTCTGGTGGAGTGAGTGTTTATGGATGTGTTTTATCACTTCCCACCAGATAACCGACTGTTCGTTTACCCTATTATAAAAAAAAATCAAAGTCTTTGCTGACATTTCTTTCCACCACCGTTTCTTGATAAATACGTTTACCTGTACTCAGGATTGGTCTATAAAACGCAAGTGGTCTCTATGGCGCAAGCCGTAACGCTCGCCTGCACTAAACAAGGGTGAATGTGGCTTTTAACGGTGTTTATGAGTGAGCCAACATCAATGGAACGTGTAAGTAGGTATGAATGCACGGTAATCATCTTGTATTGGGTTCCGTGCCAATAAAATATGGAAACGGATCCTTATAAACGTGACTAATCTATCCATACCATAGAATTATTTAGATTTCTATGATCCATACTATATTACAAATTTGAAGTAACTCTATTTTTACGCCTACTTTTTTTTTAATTTATTTTACTTATAACTTATTTTGATCTTTTTTATTTGTTTTATTAGTTTATTGTTTTGGCGACGTTTCAATGTTTTGTTTTATATTTTTAGTGGACACTTCACTGGTTTCTGTGTAATTTTTTAAACCTATTTTAAGATAAATTGTAACCGTTTGTGTTCCTTGAAAATAAATAAATAAAATAAATAAAAATAAATAAAATAATATTTTTCTATTCTATTCTAATTTCAAGCTTCCAGCAACAAGTTTTATTTTCAATTCTTATTTAAACTTTAAAAAATAAAGAGGTTAATGATGTGCATTGCCGAGGCGTGCTAGGTGATGATTCATCACTGTAAGAATGTCTTGCCTTACAGACATAATGTTACTCTTGGTCTAATATTATGAGATCTAATTTGTACTTCTTTTTTATTTGCAACGCATAGAAATTGACCGATGAGAAAATAAATTTAAGTTACCCATTCGGTACTAACAGACCTCTCCAGAAAATCCTCATACAGTTTGTTAATTGGAATTGAAAGCTGCTCGAAATCTACTAACGTTGCTTTGCTTTGTCTTGAACATTCGATTTCAAAAATTTTAATAAGTAGAAACTCTATGCTGGTTCTGAAATTGCCAATTCACTTTTTTACCGTCGTCCGTACTCTGTTATGTTGTTTTTGCGTAGACGTAAAGACCGTTATGAACGCCAAGATGACAGACCACCGATCCTTCGCCACCCACACGCATCTAAGGACCAGCCACTGCACGGAGATCTCCGAAATCTATGCCCAGTAGTGGACGGATGAATGCTGATGATGATGATGATTAAGTACATTTCAACTACATAAGGCTGATACTGATAAATCTCATTAATTACATTGTGCGTATAATTAAACTGGAACTTTTGTGCTCGTTCAATTTGCGAAGACATCTCCAAACAAGTTAGGAATCTTTGAAGCTCCCATTGTGTTGTAAACAATTGTCATACCTAATTAACATGGGATCTTTTTACCCCATTTGCATATGGATGTTTTGAGCCCTATAAGTTTTGAGTATTTTCATAGTAATTTGGGCCGGTAAGGGAAACGTGAATTCGGTACAAGTTTGATATAATAATGGCATGGCAACGCAGCCGCAAACCTGCTTCCTGTTCAAAATGCACCTTTAAATATATTGTGTAATGTATCTAAACCAGTATCTAATTATTATTTAAAAATAATAAATACGTATTTTTGTGTATACAATGATTTGTTATTTTAAGTCTAAATAAAGATATTTTCGTTTAATTAAAATCATTGCAATAAAACTATTTATGGATTTTAGGTAGTGCCACGTTGCTTTGCAGGCGAATTGGGCCGGCACGACAGCGATGGAACCTCTCGTTCATATGATACTCGCGTAAAGTGACAGCTATGCTGTCGTGTTTCGTGTGGTTTGTAATTCAGGAGGAGTAGGAAATATTTCCAGTTCCCCTCCCCAGTTAAAGCGGGAGATAGTACAAGATCGCAATGACAGTGAAATAAAAATACCAATTCCACTTCCCGGTGCGTTGAATGGCCGTGACCTTACCATGAGATACACTTACTTATCATCATCAATGACAGATGGATAGATGTGCCACCACAGGTAAGCAGACAACGTCACCCTTGAACATAATTTAACCTAGGACTAGCCAAAGAAACACATCTGTGTTGCGGGACAACCCCTCTGTGGAGGTAGCATGGATCCCTTGGGGGACTGACTATCCGTCGAGGTATCCTGTTGCACAACAGAACCGGGGCCACACCAAAGGCGGCATTGGCACTCGCCGGGTCTCAGTTCCCGGTGCAAAAGAAAAAAAAGGCAACTTGCCAGTTCCGCGACCCTCAAAAAGCGCCTGAAGGAGCTCGCAGTGGTTTTAGTTTGGGTATACACATTCACCAGGTATATGCATAAAGATTTCCCTGCCTCAAAAAAAGGCAACTCATTGCGTTGCCAATTCTAGGATGTAAGCTGGTAAGTCGGTGGCAGTAATTACACTGGTGGCCTTTTCTTCTCTAAACACAGGAAGGCTGTTTCACGGAAAAAATAACAAGGATGATTTTTTTAAGGGTTAGGCCTACCACTCGTTTCCACCGCTGCTACGCTGTGCAGCCAGGATCCAATACCCAATGACCCTTTGATCTCAGAGCCCTAGGTTACCCTTGGAGCCCGTTACGAATTTAGTCAAAAGAAATCAGAATGAGCAGGAAATACTTTTTATTTTCTAGTTACCCTACACAATTAAACAGAGAGACAGTACAAGATTGCAATGACTTACAAAGAAAGATAGAAGCCTGGAGAAGCCAAGCTGCAATGCACCGCGGAGAAATTATTTTAATGTCTACAAATATCTGCATGGTAATATTAAGAGGCAACCTGGCCGAATTCACTGTTTTTACATCGCTTATAGTGCTTGGACGTTAAGTAAACAATAAAATCCTGAAGACAATATTTTGGCTTGATAATTAATCTCAAATACTATTTACAGATACATCGAAAAACACCGTATCACGAGAAAATAATTTTTCCGTGAACCTTTTTCTCGGCCTAAAATCAGTATAAACTCGCTTATTATGCAACGCTTAGACTTGAAATTTTAACCAGTAATGAATAATACAGTACTCTTCAATATCATCATTTTTCAATCAAATTAGATAGTTTTTGAGAAATCTATAAAATTGAACTTCGTGTCTAAAGTCTGGTATATATTATATGTGTAGGTATTAATTTATTCTTTTATATATATATAGATTGACATTATTATTATTAACTATGAGTTATTATTTATGAGAAGAATAAAGGATGTGTATCACATGAGTGCATTCCACCTAGCGAATAGCGATATAACATTACATCACACCACATTATTATTGGGTGGTATGACGTCGCTTGTGAACCCACCGGCATTGAACCTGCATTTGTCTGAGGTCAGCTTATTTCGGAGATTATTCCATTGGTGATTGGCATAAAAATGGTTTTGGCATTGACTCCTTATTCCCCACGCACCGGGATACAAGTTTATTGTATAATGTGTTTGATGTAACACGATTTAAATCGTAGCCTATATGTCATCCTATAAAAGATGAAAACTAATTATGATAAAGTGGCTCAACATCTGTTCATAAGTTATTATAATAATAATATCATCAACCTTTATATGTCCCACTGCTGGGCACGGGTCTCCTCCTCGAAATCAGGCGAGGAGGGTTTTGGGCCATAGTTCACCGATGCGCTGGCCCAATGCGGGTTGGTGAACTTCACACACCTTCAAAGACTTTTAATCTCATCAGGCATGCAGGTTTCCTCACAATGTTTCCTTTACCGGTCAGCAAGCGATAGTCTCGTGTTCAGGTGCACGTAGAAATTAAAAACGCCCATTTCAGGGCACCACAGAGGTCAGGATCGAACCCGGACCTCTTTCTCGAGAGGCCGAGTCCCCACACCCACTAGTGACTGTACCATCGTTCATAAGTTACAAAACTATATTAAGACACGCCATATTTTGAGCAAAAGATAACAATTAACGTTCTGAAAGGGTGCCCTAAGATAAAATTATAAAATAAGCAATGCTTAAGTTAAGGTCAACAGTGCACTAAATCCAAATATAATGATATCTAGACCTATTTAGCCCGCGTGACGCCGCGCGTGACTAGATGTCAATAGGCCATGGCTAAGGTCATCGGAAACTCCACGTCATTTGGTGACGCGGATCACGTCATCATTGCACTATGGACTCCTGTGAAGTACATTCTACAATCTAGCAGACATTTTTTTAAACTTCGGACGACGACGACGACGAAAACGACGATTTTAGGATACAAAAAGGGAGCCGATGGTATTTACGTCTTTTTACTGAAAAAATACAGTGTAATGGCGAAAGACGGTATGTATACGTTCGTGGTATTACTAAATCATCAAATCCTTGGGGTTCCCCATGAATAGAAAGGCGAATGTCTTAAAATCATCATATCCTTTTTTTACGCCGGGAAATGTACTTCCCAGGTATGTGGGATTCGCTGCGCCCGAAAGATGGTAAGGTGTGCGCAGCACCACCCACTAAAACCCGGCGAGTGCCACTAATGCCGCCATTGGTGAGGTGCACCGGATCTATTGAGCAAACGGATAGTCCATCCCTCAAGGGACCGACACCACCTCCACAGAGGGTTCGTCTCGCACCACAGAACAACCTCTCCCAACGTCGGGACAGTGAAATGGGGTAAGGTTCCCATCCTCGCCCCTTGTTCCCCTGCTCTTTTGTCCCCTCTTCTTATAAGAGCGGTACAAAGAGCAGCTTCCTCGTTTCAATTTGCTTCGCTTAAGGTGCTGGGTTCACCTTAAGCTACTGAGCCCCACCGCCACGACCAGGTTTGAACTATGTTGGGGAAAATCTTCATATCCTTGCCACATTATAGTGTTACAAAGTTTTTTGCTAACAAACGTCTTCCTTGAGACTCATATTTGACGTGTAATAAAAGTACTAAACTGACAGGGTTCCTGAACCCATGTCGCCTTGATATTCATTTTGTGACCCTTATGTCCCTTTACAAAGGAACGTAACGATAAATAAGTGATTGTTCAAAGTGGCCGCACGGGGTTCACGCACTTCACACGCCATCAAAATATATTTTTGAATCGGGCGAAGATTGCTTCACGTTTTTCCGCACTAAAGACCTTCTCTAGAATTCACTAGTATACTGTCTGTACGTCGAATATTGTAATAATATTAATATAATAATAATATCTATGGACGCTTTTACACCACGTTAAGCTGGTCCAGTGGTAAGTTCGCGAGGAACTTGCGCTACGGGTACCAGACAACGGAAATATATTTAATACTTTTATACTATACATATATATTTAAAAATTTGATTATATAATACACAAATTTAAAAATATCCATGACCCAGGAACACAGAAAACTTTTTTTGTTCCCTGGCGGGATTCGGACCTGCAACCTCCGGCTTGTGCGCCAACGCGCTAACGATTGAGCTACAAAGGTCGTTAATATTAAAACTGTATAAAAGAATATTAACCATGTTTCCCTTTAAGTTCCCGGAGCTTAATATTTCGCTATTGCCTTCCTTCTACAGGCACTTACATGTTTTAAACACTTCATATGGTGTAAATAATCATGTTACTTTAAAAAATATACTAACAGTTGATCTTACAGTTAAAAAAATGTATTCATAAAACTTAAACATTTAATAAAGCTTTTTCTCTGTAGTGACATCTAGTGACGAGTGAAAACAGAAAGGAAAGTGTTAAAACAGTATGTCAACTAGGCCAACTTTAATAATAACCGGATAGTGACCGAATATTACCGGTGAGAGGGATGCGCTGTGCCGCGCTCCCGGCTGCATGGGTACCATCTTGTTTGTTTCTCCCGTCAAACAGCTTTGCTGTGCTTCGGAGAGAAGGGCTGGACAGGCTGTGTAATTACTGGCACCGAGACTTAGCATCTTATCTCTGGATAGACAACTTATAAATGAGTTGTCTGGGCTAGTCCCTGCCTAGTAAATTAGCAATAATTACTGACTGAATTACTATTAAAAAAATACTAGTCAAAAGCTCGTCAGAATATTATTTTGTTATCAGAACTACGTTATTCTTTACTTTCAAATCTAGTTCAGCTCCTTATCAAATATCTATATTTTGTATTATCTATATTATCGGATACAGTATTACTAGCGTTATCTTCTAGTTTTTATCGAACGGACATCCGAAAGAATCCTCCGTTGGCCTCGTTTTATTAGTCTATTTACATATCGAAATAGGCATATTCTTTTTTACTTTCAGATTCTTGGGACATTTTTGTTTCAAGATAAAATAATAAAGTACGACTAACGTACATGACGGACGTTTCCGTATGAAAATATGGCCAACGGACTTCTAGAAACAATGAAGGTCGTACAAATGTAATATCCGAGACGACTATCAAACAATAGAAATATTCTAAATTAACAAATGAAGATTCTTTAAATAGATCAAACTTTTACGGATTTTATCGCGTTTTATTCAAATTGTTACATGCCCGATGTTTCGGATACTTTTCAGCAAGTCACGGGAAGTATTGACACCTCCCCACCATGGTTCAAGCCTTGTCGTGCCTTATAAGAATATGAAGAGGGGACAAAAGAGCAGGGGGACAAGCGGCGAGGATGGTAACCTCACTCTCAAGTGGGGAGGGGTTATTCTGTGGTGCAGGACAGCCCCTCTGTGGAGGTGGTGTCGGTCCCTTGAGCGACTGACTAGCTGTCAAGCCCTATTTGCCTGTTTTAGTGGGTAGAGCTGCGTCCATCTTACCACCTTTCGGGCGCAGCGAGTCCCACATACCCGCCTGGGAAGACCCACTCCCCGAGGGATGCCTCAGAGCATTTCTCGGCGTAAAAGAAAAAAAACCATTGACACCATATTTAGGTGTTAATAGTTAGTTAGTTAGGTGGTCACCTAGGATCAAAAATGCGTAAATCATCATAGCTAGCCGTCTGAGTCATCCCATGATTAATTTAAAACTCAATATAATGCACAAATACCAAAATTCTGGAACCAATTTCGTTCTCCTTACTTACCTTTCAATTATATTCTCTCCAATATCTTAAGTTTCCATTTGGCTTTCACTAACGCTATTGTTCGGAAATAATTAAGATTATTCTCGCGTAAATTTAATAAGGCTTCATATAACCTTATTTTAGAGACTAGCTGTTGTCTGCAGCTTCTCCTGCGTTTACGTTATGTAGCATTCAATATTATAATTTTAATAGTGATATTTTTATCGGATAACTTGTTTCCAAGATACCACCTCCATGCTAACAAACTTTACCTCTTTGTATTAATGGCACAGAAAAGTTTTTAACGAAATGAGAGTACCACTAGTTTTTTTTTTAAAGTGAAACTTCTTTGCACGCATGAAGGGTTTTTTTACGGATGAAACGTCACGACAATGTGTAACGTTTTTGTCCAAGAAGAGAGAGAGAGTAATTGAGACCGATTGAGAGAGAGTGAGAAAGGGCGAATGTAGCATGATGCTATGGATCACATGGCTATGGAGTGAGAAAGATCGAGAGAGATTGAGATATGAATGACTTAAAAGAATACGATTTTATTTTTACTAAACTTTCCATTTGGTCTTCTCAATCCAATTATACTATATAAACAGTTGTATTTGAATGTAAAGGCGCGGCTCCACCGCGGCGCATGCAGAGGCTACACACGTGTATTAAAGGTCTATGAATGCGTAGCGTGTCCGAGGGTTGCAATGGAAACAATCACATACGTTTCCTTTCAAAGCAAAATTTACAAACGTGTGTAGCCTCCCGTACGCCGCGGTGGACTCGCGACATTATTCCTGTATGCATGGCAAGTGCCGCTGACACGGGCGGGCGATCTCTCCTAGGGGACTAATTGGCGCCGATGGTAGCTCGGTACCCTTCACACAGGTATCCTGCGATAGTTTTACATTACAATAACATGGATACCCATATTATTACTAAGTCACTGTTATTACAAATGAGCCTTCAAAGAATTTTAATCCCATCAGGCACGCAGATTTTGTCATGATAAACATCTTCACGGGTAAGCAAGCGATGGTCTCGTGTTTAGGTGCACGTGGAAATTTCGAAAAATTTGTTTCAAGACGCTGTCCGCGTTGGTCAGGATTGAACCTGGACTCAAGAGACTGAGCCCATACCCACTAGTGACTATAAGACCATCGCTCGCATTATCTCCTTATCACTATTAATAGTAAATAGATAGGTAATAACTAATAAATAATATGCTACATAATATTATATCTTCTATATCTATTTTTAGCCTTCTTACTTTTCCTAATCCGATCAGATTATTTTCTAAGGTTTACCCGAATTTCTTACATTCCCGAATTTTTTAAGCAACCATGGTCGCGGGAGGACATCGATAAAAATTTACAGAAACTTAGATTATATTATATTAAACTGACTAGCAACCGCATCCGGATTTATGATGATTATTTTGGTAGCTTATATTACTCCTTATAACATCAGCTATCTGCAGTGAAAGTTCCGTCAAAATCGGCCCAGCCGTTGCAGATATTAGCCGGGACAAACAAACAGACAAAATTTAAAAAAAAAAGATTACCGTATATACTTTCATGTACATTTACTGAAAACCTGTTAATTTGAAATTACGATCAGACGCTTCAATTTTATTTATTTGTTTTGTATAGTTGTATAGAAGATGTCGGTCATAGGTATCTTTTTTTTTTTCCTTTTTTTTTATTTTTATTTAACGCCGGGAAATGCTCTAAGGCATCCCGCGGGGGAGTGGGTCTCCCCACGCGGGTATATGGGACTCGCTGCACGCGACAGCTGGTAAATGGACGCAGCTCTACCCACTAAAACCCGGCGAATGCCACCAATGCCGCCTTTGGTGAGGTGCCCCGGATCTAGAAAACAAGCTGGGCACCTCGACGGCTAGTCAGTCCCGCAAGGGACCGACGCCAGAGGGGTTGTCCCGCACCACAGAACAACCCCTCCCAACGTCGAGACAGTACAATGGGGTGAGGTTCCCATCCTCACCCCTTGCCCCCTGCTCTTCTGTCCCCTCTTCTTATAAGAGGGGTACAAAATGCCCCCTCGGCTCAATTAGCTTCGCCCAAGGTGCACCGCTCACCCTAGGTTACTGAGCCCCACCGCCACGACAAGGCCTGAACCATGGTGGGGGGTCATAGGTATCTAATAATTATTATCACGTTTAACAAACACACAGTTTATACGGGCAAATCTAGTAAACCGTTATTTTCAAAGCAGCTTAGAATTTTCGAGAATATATTCTCGCCAATATGGTGGGTAATGGTAAATTGCCATAACAAAGACACGCATGAACCCCACCTGTGCAGCTGACGCCTCCCCTCACTGAGGTAACTTATGTGGAAAATAATAAAGTAATTCTCTTAAGGGATGGAAGGTAATCCTTAACGCGGTGCTGTGCCAGCTATAATGAAAGCTGCCAGGAGTGTCCTGCCATAATATAAGGGTTTCGTAGTAAAAACCTTTTTATTAATTTCGTAATTGAATAATACATAGTTTACAATGTATTATGTAAGACGTTTTATTTTTTTAGTTCAGTCTAAATTAGTGTCCTGTGAAAAGTTCTTAGTTCTTTACGACCTTTAAGACCTTGCCTTTATTCTCAATTTGAAATATGGAGGGGAACACATAGAATCTACACTACACTTATGTATCACACATGTACTTTTGCTTGCTTAAAAAATAATTTTACAAAAAATTTAAACCGACTTCAAGAATACTAAACTAAAAAGTAATAAAATAACTGTGTTTCTTTAATGTTTGTGCTTACAACTTATAATCAACTTAATCTTCTACTAATGTACAAACTTTGCGTTTACCACGTCATTATAGTTTCTTTTGGAGTCGGTGACAGCCAAGGTAAATAAATAAATAAAATGTTTATTTCAGAAACTTACATAATATTAAGTACAATAAAATATATAATTACAATGCAATGTTACGTTTCTTAGGTATTTACAATATGTGTACTGACTGCCTGAACTAGGAAATCCTGTGTTTCAGGCTAAAAGGGCTAGTGTACTAGTGTAGGTAGGTAGGTAGTAGTAGGGTATAGTAACAAATACGACACCGACTCCAAAAGAAACAATAATGACGTACAGAGAAAAAACATATAGACGAATTGAGAACCTCCTCTTTTTTTGAGTCGGTTAAAAACTCCCAAGAAGCCAAGCTGCTTAAGTTTTGGTTTTGGTATGCTATTGAAGACATATCCACTGACATAATACTGTACTTAATGTAGACAATAAGAAATTTACCATGGCCATATAAAGTTGGCCGTCTTGGCGTTCATTGAAGGAGGCCCATGTGCAGCAGTGGACGGATAGGTAAAGGCTGATTTGATTAAAAGTAGTCGAAAACTTGTGAGTTTGTGCATACCACATTTTCTTTAGAAAAACCACTTTGACACGTCACGTCTAATAGGAGTAGGTAGGAGTAGGAGTCCCCTACCATGGTTCAGGCCTTGTCGTGGCGGTGGAGCTCAGTAGCCTAGGGTGAGCCCAGCACCTTGGGCGAAGCGAATTGAGCTGAGGGGACTCTTTGTACCCCTCTTATAAGAAGAGGGGACAAAAGAGCAGGAGGCATAAGGCGAGGATGGGAACCTCGCCCCATTGTACTGTCCCGTCGTTGGGAGGGGTTGTTCTGGGGTGCGGACAACCCCATCTGTGGAGGTGGCGTCGGTCCCTTGCAGGACAGTAGCCGCGGGCGAGGTGCCTTGTTTGCTTATTAGATCCGGGGCACCTCACCAAAGGCGGCATTGGTGGTACTCGCCGGGTTTTAGTGGGTAGAGCGGCGTCCACTTACCAGCTTTCGGGTGCAGCGAGTCCCAAATACCCGCGTGGGGAGACCCGCTCCCCCGCGGGATGCCTTAGAGCATTTCCTGGCGTTAAAGAAAAAAAAAGGAGTAGGAGTGTGTATCTAAATTGAATTGCTCCCATTGTAGGTACCTAAAAATATATATATCTATTTCCAAAATTTCTTCATTTTTTAACCATGTTCGCACAACCGAACCCTAAAATGTCATGTCGTGTTTGCTTCATAGAAGAAACATTATTCTTTATAATCCCCCTGCAGTGTTAAAAAAATATTATACCAATATTTATCAAATTATGGGGCTAAGTAAGGGAAGAAAACAAAATTAATTTTTGGACTTATTTATTATTTGCAAAATACTTTTGGGTTCTTTCTATATTTATTATCACAACTTGCTTCGAATAACTAGTCTGTTTTATGTTTATTTTTAAATAGAAACAATTTTAATATACTGATTACAACTTTTAGAATTATGCACGCTACTAAAATAATTGCTAATAGAAAACCTATAAATACAACATAGACATCTATTAGACATAGTTCGAACCACGTATTACGCTTGGAGGGTAAAGATGGTGGCGCTTCTCGGTGTCGTGCTACGTACTCGGTCCAATAGATGGCGCTGTTTAAAACATCCATTGGTCTGTCGTGCCATAATTTTGAAACTCTTTTAGCGGCTTGCTGCATCCTGCCAGAGTTAAATTATTATCATTTAAATTATATTAAATATAGAATATGTATATATGTATAAAATTAGTGAACACGTAAAATAAAAAATAAACAGGCACTACCACTTTACTTAAACTTTTTTTGTCTTCAAAATAATCGTCCCATTTTTCGTCTTTTTAACATTCATTTAGAGGCCTATAAACAGGGCCGTCTTTTCCACTGGGCACTCTGGGCACGTGCCTAGGGCCCCACGATCCATAGGGCCCCATTATTTCTATCAGAATATAATTGAGTGATATTACAAAAATGATTGCTGATTAGAATACCTAGTACTGCCCTTATTACTAGGTTTATTCTACTCTAAGTAGTCCAAAAGTCAGGCTCCCAGATCTTAAAATTGTTGTTGTCGTCGGGGCCCCATTATCCTACTAACGGGTTAAAGGGGGCATAGCCTATAAATATAGATTTGCCTTTGTATTTATGTGGAAAGAAACGTTTATTGAAATTACATACCCGTGCGATGTTAACTTCTCCACGGCTACTACCAAGCTGTTAGCGTCCAGGTTTTGGAAGTGCATCTTGATACCAATACCACTATCTGCTGCAGCCGCAGCATTTGAGAACTGGTCTCCGAAGAATGGTATAGTTATGAGCGGTTTCCCGCAGTGTGCCGCTTCGGAGAGGCTCAGCATACCACCATGAGAGATAAAGCCAAACACTTTTGGATGGCCTGAAAGGAATAATATAATATAATAAATAGGCGTTTATTAGATATTCCCTTTCTTTCATAGGAAAACCAACACAGGCATCCTATTAGAGTTCAATCCGTATTATTTTTTACTGTCTCAGGCCTCGGTCGATAAATTTTCTGATCCTGCATCTGCCCTGAAGCTCTGCAATTCATGATAAATGATAATATACATTCTATAAACAATGATTTGCCTTTGGTGTTATGAACATAATATTATGCATGACGTAGTCACGAAGGAGCATCTGGAGTTCGACAATCATGTATCAATATAACAATAGAGCGAGTTCGAAAATATTATGCGATATTTAAAATTACACAATATTTACACTCAAATGACTGTAGGTTGTTTTTAAACAACTTCATTTTCTATATAATCCTTGTCTATGTAGACATAAAATAAAAACTGTTATCGACAACAGCGCCACCTTACTTACTAAATACCTTATTGCAATTTATTCGATAAAAAAAATTGTGCAAGTAACGCCGTGACAAAAATAAGGAAACTAAGACACAATTCTCAACCACTTCTAATAGCAAGCTTTAAAATCTGTAATGGCGGAAAATTTATTAGTTTAATTAAACAGTCATTTCATACTGATGTCACTTTTCCATAACAATAGCTAAGAGTACAAAAAATGAGTTCTATTAAATAGAAAACTTTCTTTGAAATAGCGTGCAAATAACTTCTGTCTACATCATGCCTTGGAATGCAAAATATTTCATAGTAATCAATCAACTTTTGTTTTTCATCCATTGATAGAATCAATAACACAATTACAAGAATCCATTTACGGGAACAAGCCCATTTGCTTTTTACTCATTTTCCTTATGCATTCTAATATTATAAATGAAAGAGGAAAATTTCTTTACTTCTATAAATATATTGGTTCTTCTGTACATTGATTCTTTATCAAATTTTGTGATAAATAATCGCTTTTTTCTACTATTCTTTTTTCTACTATTATTTTCGTTCGTCTACTTATCTGTCTGTATGTCTACTTATAACTTACGAACGGCCTGACTAATGTCAAGAACGTGTGATTGTGCAAATGATAGGACATAATATGATAGGTATCGGTAAACCCAAACCCATAGGAGCGATGACGGTCTAGTGGGTTGGCCTCTTGAGTGTGAGGTCCAGGTTCGATCCTGACCGGTGGCTATGTCGGTGACAATGGAATCGGTTATTCTAAATTTTACCGTACACTTGAACATGAGACCATCGCTTGCTCGCCGGTGAAAGAAACATCGTGAGGAAACCTGCATGCCTGATGAGATTAAGTCTTCGAAGGTATGATGTATAATGAAAAGGAATTTTAATAATCAATCACGTTGGGGTCCAGATTAATAAATAAAAGTATTCATTAAAATATTGGTCAATTTATTGAAAACTGTGATCGAGGAGTTGGCGGGTTACACACACACTGAAAGCCTTTTCATGAAACTACAATCGTGGCGGAATCATATAAATGTGACACCGTTACATGTGTGTGACACCAACCCGCATTGGACCAACGCATCGGTGAACTAAGGCAAATCGGTCAACAACATCCTCCTTACCTGATTTCAAGGAGGAGACCCCAGCAGTGGGACATAATATAAAGGTTGATATTATTATTTAACCCATTAGTATTTATTATATTTGATTTTATGGCACACGAAACGGATGGGGTACAGCTAGTCTATCTAAAATTGTTATCTTTTCATGTTATTCGCTGATCATTTGAATGTTTGGGAAGGGAATATATTATATTCCAAAAATGGAGATTGGCTAATAAAATAAGCGTTATGAATATTGCTATAATATGGTACTACCATACACTCCACTTACCAGCCGGAGGCCAAGCTGGAAGTTTTTGAATAGACTTCGAACTCAGGTCGGCCGGAGCCAGTACAACCGTGTCCGGTGGGGATTCATAGATCTTTCACAAGCGGAGTGTATATGCGATGCCGTTCCACAAACAATTGTGTTGTTACCTGCGTGCCCTCCAGGTAGGAGGTGCAGGTTACAGGACTTAATTTACACTATTGAGAACGCGGTACTCGTAGCTGAGTTCTGCTGGCCTAGCATTCGCGCACAACAAAATTTTGTCTACCCCTTTTCTCGTATTATCTCTTTGTCTACAGTAATTTAAACTTAAATAAATAAAACCAGGTGCCTATTTTTTGTATACCGTGGCGTTTTCCTACTATAATTATATAATTTCGGTATATGAAGAGTGTTCTCGTAGCAGCACTCTTCGTATTACGTGATATTATCCTAATGAGTAATCGAGAATACTCGATGTAGAGATTATCTCTTTAACTCTTTCTAGTCAAGAGATATCTCGTTGTACGCATGCTTGCTCAGCTGGAGCGACAAAATTTAAGCAGCCATCGACACGCTAAGAAGGAGATGATACTACTTAGTACTTACTATTTTAGATTCTATGTCCCCTCACGGGTAGGGGGCTTCCACAATGACTCTCCATGCAGATTGATCACTTAATTTCAATATCATACGGTGGTGTATACGAACAAAAAGCCTAGATGCCTAAGTCAGTACTCACATAAAACATCTAGCTGAGGAAACCACTTGTGGACGTACACGTTGTGGTATTCTGGGGGGAGGGTCACATTGTCCACCTTCCACAACACTTTCTGGGGCATCTTCTTGAACGCGTCCAAAAACAGCTGCATCTTACTCTGCGACATCGTGTTGGCGTTGAGATTCGATCCGAAACTGACATAAATGGCGCCATGTTTTGCGTCCGATAGGAAGTCTTCGATGTTCTGTAATTATAAGATTTTGAGATTTAGAGAAGATTAAAAAATCTAAAGTAAGCATCATCGTCCTTAAATGCACTCAATGCAGCTTGTATTTGCTTAATGATTCACGTAGGCTTCTTTCAACGATAGCACTTTAAAATCTAGAAGAATCTCAAGTATGTAAGTCAAAACACATTTCCTAATAGATAAGGCTATTTATATATTACACTAGCTGTTGCCTGCAGCTTCGCCCGCGTTACTCAACTCCTATATATCACAGCGTGATGTTATATAGCCTTCCTCGATAAATGGGCTGTCTAACACTGAAATATTTTTTCAAATCGGACCAGTAGTTCCTGAGAATAGCGCGTTCAAACAAACAAACAAACTCTTAAGCTTTATAATATTAGTATAGATATATATAATATAACTATGATGAAACAATATTTTTTAGATTACACATACATATATAATACTAGCTGCTCGTCCCAGTTTTGCGCGGTTGCAATATATCAATCAATTTATATAAAACCTTCCTCGGGAATCACTGGATCTATTGATGAAAACCACATGAAAATCCGTTCAGCAGATTTTAAGTTTATCGCGAACAGACAGACAGACAATGCGGCGTAGGACTTTTATTTTACTATACGTAATGATGTATGATGAAAAAAGTAAACTATAATATAATACATTTTTAACAGGTAAAACTGTATATAGAGTAGACCCAAGACACGGGAAATGAAAACTAGTTTAAAATATTTTAGCCATCAATCCCTTAGCCTTTATTATCCATTAAAAACAAACATGTTAGGCTTACTCATCGAGCATATAACCGGAATAGAGTGGTAATGTTTTATGTGTTTTGTATAAAAACATATTCCGCAAAATTTGTGCTGCGACGCTGCGCCCGTTCTGCGCTCTGATTGGCCGACTGATGGATTGGAAATTTGGCCGAAGAAATGCACACACAGATCACTGGTTGGTTGAATTGCTATTATGTCAGTGACAAATCACTGACTAGTTTCGTAATTTTATAGCTCACATTACTACTCTATCCGATTATAATATGATCGATGGGCTTACATACTACAAGCATGTTCTATTTTTAACCGACTTCAACAAATAGGAGGAGGTTCTCAATTCGGCCGGTATTTTTTTTTATGTATGTACACCGATTTCTCCGTCAATTGAAGACCGATTTTCAAAATTCTTTTTTTGTTTGAAAGGGTATACTTGCCAAATGGTCCCATGATAACGAAACCAGGATCTGATGATGGGATCCTAGAGAAATCGAGGGAAACTTTCGAAATTTGTAGGAACGACTAGTGCGCTTAATATTTTTTTAAATAAGCATTTTAAAGCACTACAATTTAATGAAGGTCTAGAGTCGATCTGATGCTGGAGGTGGAAGACAGTCGAGGGAACTCTTCGATGATTTACTTCAGTAACCTTGTGTTTGGGCTTGATTAATTTATATTGATGAGAACTTTACACCTAGATGGGTTGTGACTATGATTGGGGGTCTGATGATGAAGACAAAGGACAGTTAAGGGAACTCCTAAATAGTTTACAGTACCTAGCTATATTGTGATTGGACTTAATTAAATTATATTGATGAGAACTTTGCACCCATATGGGTGATAAATGCCATTACAGGTCTGATGATGGAGACCATAGACAGTCGAGGGAACTCCTCGACGATTTACAGCTTTTTTTGGGCTTACTTCATACGGTTCAATATGCCAAAATGTCAATCTCTGTATGCCTTTCTTTAATGAATCACTAAAAATTAAGAAATAAGAAAAATTAAATAAATATTATAACCGACTTCAAAAAAGTAAAGTAGGTAACTAAAATGTTATAAAATAGTCGCGTTTCTTTAATTTTTGTGTCTACAACTAATAATCATCTTGTACTTCTACTAATGTACAATTTTTGCGTTTACCACGTCATTATTGTTACTTTTGGAGTCCGTGTCAGCCAAGGTAGATAGGTAGGTACCTAGAGCAACAAATACGACAACGGTGACGTATTTTTTGCTGTAGGTACATATTTAACGCTTAAAAGCGTTAAAAGCGTCGTCGTCGTCTTAAAAGCGGAGGTTACACACATTTGTAAGCGTGAGAATAACATTCCAATTATTAAAAGGGTCAAATATTTTTGTATAATGATACCACATTAACCTCGCCCCGTGGCAAGTACGAATGATGTTGCTGAAACGGTAAAATCTACCACAATTATTAATACAAACTAGGTGACAGTACATAACTAATCACGCTGATATTGTAACTTATATCATAATTAATGCGAATTTAAATTTGTTTGTTATATTTACGCCTAAATTACCTACTAAACCAATTTTAAAAATTCTTTTACCAATGGAAAGTAACATTATCAGCGAATAACATAGAACGTAGGAGGAACTGTGGGGCGTGGCTAGTAGACGTTCATTAGAAGGACAAATCTTATTTACTTTAGCGCTGATACATTTGATGGCGACGACAACTGCGATAAGTTATTTACTTTATAAATATTGCTTTACTATCATCATCATCCGTCCGTCCGTCTTTACTACATATTATATAATTACTAGCTGTTGCCCGCAGCTTCGCCCGCGTTAACTTTTGTTAAAAATAAAAAAAGGTGTGGACCACCCTTAAAATTGAGGAGTTTGAAAAATAGATGTTGACCCATTCTCAAACCTATCCGATATGCACTCAAAATTTCGTGAGAATCGGTCGAGCCATTTCGGAGGAGTTTAATTACAAACAACGTGACACGAGAATTTTATACATATATTAGATTTACGAGTCTGTTTTTATAAATCTAAAAGTAAAATACATCGATTGTATGTGAGATGTAGAGTTTGTATGTTTGACCAAACCTATCTCCGAGACGACCAGTCGGAATTAAAATATTTTATGTGTTTGATCTTGAAGCAGCTAAGTCAGTATTCTAGACCTCTATTCTAGAGTCTAGACCCGAGGAAAAGCTATTATAACATAAATGTAGTATTCATTGCTATCTCAAGCTCGGCAGAGACTTTCATTTTTTTATGTCATCAGAGGGCAAACGAGCAGTCGGAGCCTCACGGCGCTGACGCCCATACACATCCGCACAACCAAGGCCACGCAGATGCGCCGCCCTCCTTTTCTCTATCCCCCCCAATGGGCCACCGGAAACTTAAAAACCGCACGAAACGCGACAGCATATCTGTCACTTGATGTCGGTGTTATGTGAGCGAGAGGTACCACCCCGGTCGAGCCGGCCCAGTTCGGCTGCAATGCAGCATGGTACTATCTCTTACTACTTGTTAACGAAAATGAAATTTGTTCTCTTGTTCTTAAGAGTTTATAAAAAAATGTCAGATAATGAAAATCAATATCTATTGTTGTTTGTTCTCAATATTTTGTAATCTGCAGATTCTGAAAGTCATACTCATGCGATTATTAATTACGCCTTAAAATTTTGTAGATCACATTTTCTAGACGTTCTATCCACTTCACACAATCAGCATTGCTGTTCCTACAATATTTACCGGTCCTTTTTGGAGTCACGCAGGGCGAATGTAAGCCCCTACTTATTCCCTAGATAAGAAATCCTGACAGCATCTAGGTGTAAATGGTAAATGTACCTTTGGAACCGACTTTAATTTCTGGATGTGAACACCTCCAATTTCCAAAAGTTGAGGACTTGAGAGCCTTGCGCCGGTGACGGAATGGTGTTGGTAAGCGAATACCATCTTCATCTTTCCTTCGCGATTTCTTCCACATCCAACCAGTTATTGGGAAGATACTTATCAAATACTGTATACAAACTCCTTTGCACATACCATCGGCCTAAATATACCATGATGTTATGCAAAAGAAAATTTTCAACTTTATTGTATAGAGATGGATTTTGACCGACTTGGGAAAAGTAGAATGCATCCGATGCGTAGTTAAAAGGTATTCCGAGTCTTGGATACGCCCAAGGCAGTAAAGCATCAGAGGTTATGCCAATGATTGGGGCATCGTACAAGACTGATGCGTAGGCTAAACCGCAATCACTTATAAAATGTTCCACAAAAATTACGTCAAACTTTTCACCCTTTTCACGAAATAGCTTCACGTTTTCATTTGTGAAAAAGTTTTCACAATCAACCGCAGTGTTTCCAGAACTCCATGCTATGTGTCGAAGGAAAATCTCTAAATGGATAAACCTGGGATCGGATGTTTCATAATCTGACATCGGCTTTGTCGATCTTTTACGATGGTGTACTGTCATGTCCACAAACATCAAATTTGTTACCGAATCCTGTGGAAAATTGTTCATAACAGTCACCGAGTGCCCACGAATAGCCAGTTCTTCGAATAGTCTGTGGAAGGCCATGTAATGACTGCGCAGCGGTAGAGATATAATCGCCAATATATTCAGCGCGGCTACATGAATATTTTGTAAAACTGTCAAAAAAAGCACCAAAATTATAATAGTATATCGATTCATATCGCGTGCCGTATTTTGTCGTGCGATACGCTACGCTTGCGACCGTCCACGATAATGATTTTTAGCTAACTAACCGTCAGACGTAAGACACGTTGTGGGCGTGTTGTGGATACATATCAGCTGTCCGCTCTGAATATTACAACGAGAGTAATCTTTTTCACGTGCTTATCATTCTTCTACATCTATAGTATTTAAATTATTGTTGCAGCTTAGATTTACAGCTTTAATCGGAACGATGATGATTCTTTTTATAGCGTAGGTCACTCAAATCTCAATGATAACATTGTATTGATGATTTTTATTTACCGGAATAGTAATTCCAACGATTTACTCCTATATCTAAACAAATACATTCATTCTTTATTACATTAATTTATACTAATATTATAAAGCTAAAGAGTTTTTTGTTTGAACGCGCTAATCTCAGGAACTACTGGTCCGATTTGAAAAAATATTTCATTGTTAGATAGCCCATTTATCAAAACGCTGTGACTAATAGTAGTTAAGTTGAGTTAGTTAACGCGGGCGAAGCTGCGGGCAACAGCTAGTATAAAAGTCACGAATTTCCTACCTCAACCGCTCATTGGTTTATTAAAATTGTATAAGGTCAAACTTAGATTTGATCTTGTTCATAGATCTGAAAAGAGAAAGGATATAATACTTTTTGCAATACCATTCACAGTGGACTGGATAAAAAATGACGATGAAGCAAAAACGCTATAAGTAAACAGAACTTGTTCAAGGGGTGGTAGAGTCGGTAGAGTGTCAATCTTTGAACATAACTTAAAACACCCCTTAATTGAGGAACTATCCTTAAATGATATGATGCTTTTCAAGGTGTATCCAGAAGTAGTGGTCTACGTCTGAATACACCCTGAAATGTATGACGCTGGAATCTACCTTGACATCGCTGGAATCTACCGAAAACCAGTAGATTCTAATGTAAAAGGCTGAAAAAGCCTTAACCTACTACATTGGGATCAGCAACAGCAACGACCGTCGAGTTCCTAATATAATAAACCCATAAACAAAATCGAGGAGAGAAACTGGTACTATTCATATATATCATTGTTGAACCAATTTTTCACCATTTTCACGAAATAGGTTCACGTTTTCATTTGTGAAAAAGTTTTCACAATCATCCGCAGTGTTTCCAGAACTCCATGCTATGAGTCGAAGGAAAATCTCTAAATGGATAAACCTGGGATCGGATGTTTCATAATCTGACATAGGCTTTTTTCGATCTTTTACGATACTGTCATATCCGCAAACATCAAATTTGATACCGAATCCTGTGGAAAATTGTTCAAAACAGTCACCGAGTGCCCACGAATAGCTAGTTCTTCGAATAGTCTGTGGAAGGCCATGTAATGACTGCGCAGTGGTAGAGATATAATCGCCAGGATATTCAGCGCGGCAACACGTTATTATACAGCAAACAATTACAAAAAAATAAAACCGACTTCAAAAATACTATCGGTGTCGTATTTGTTGCTGTACCTTACCTACCTACCTTGTGTGACACCGACTCCAAAAGTAACAATATTGACGTGGTAAACGCAAAGTTTGTACATTAGTAGAAGATTAAGTTGACTATAAATTGTAAGCACAAAAATTAAAGAAACATTTATTTTATTACTTTTTAGTTTAGTATTTTTGAAGTCGGTTTTATTTTTTTGTAAAATGTCTTTATTTCTTAATTTTTAGTGATTCCGAAATTCGTCGTCTTGGCGTTCACTGAAGGAGGCCTATGTTCAGCAGTGGACGATGATGATGATGATGATAATGATGATGATGATTACGATGACCGCAACATATTATGGTGTGCTACCAAAGCATCCAATACAACTGTTACTTACATCGACGAGTGTAATAAAATGAGCATATCAGCATATCGTCGAGGTAAAAGAAATTAACCAAATAGGCATTATTGGGGATAACTAACGGCTTGTCAGATCTTAATAAAATTAATATGAGACCAAATTGGAAGCACCAGCTTTCAAACAAAAAAATAACCATCGAAATCCATTCACAAACAGCGGAGTAATCGTGTCACATACTTACAAAAAAACATACAGACGAATTGGGAACCTCCTCTTTTTTTGAAGTCGGTTAAAAAGTACATAATACCAAAAACTTTCCATATAAGCAAGGAGAACCAATAAAATGTGGAACCTTATTAATTGATATCTCTAGGAACAAAATAAGGGAATTACTAGCATCAAGCAAATTCGTGATGACATATTATGGAGTTTTGCCTAATCAGACTGTTTTAATGTGTTTTCTCCAACATTGGATCAGTTCTGACTAATATTAATGACTATCATAATGATTTAACATTCACTAAAGGAATACAGACAACTGAAACCTCAATCACTCTTTCAAAAATGGAACCATGGTATGAGCACAAAATCGATTAAATGCGTAAATACTTAGCGAAATAACAAATTCTATAAATAAACATTTAGAGCTAGGAACTTTTCCCAACAGTTTTTTAATTTATTTTTTCCAACTTAAAATTGCCAAAGTCTCCCCCCATTACAAGAATGGAAATAAATTCGACCCAGGAGACTTTCGTCCCGTTTTAGTGTTAGCGGTTTTATCAAAAATGTTTCAACGTGTCTCATACAGCTGCCTAGAGAACATCTAAGAGCAAAAAATTGCCTCTTTAAAAAACAATACGGCTTCAGGCCAAAATCCTATACGCTTTCTGCAACAATAGACCCAGTAACAAAAAAAATATTAAGTATCGACTAAAAGCAGATAGCTTTAGGAATTTTCATAGACTTAAAAAAAGCTTTTGGCACAATTAGCCACAAACTATTACCAAAGAAACTTAACGATATTGACACTGGTTGCGCTTTTGATATCTTCAAATCTTACCTGACAAATCGTTACCAAGTATTTAAGATTAAAGAAACACGACCTAGTCCTAAAGCAAGCTCCCTACCATGGTTCAAGCCTTGTCGTGGGGGTGGGGCTCAGTAGCCTAAGGTGAGCCCAGCACCTTGGGCGAGGCAAATTGAGCCGAGGGGGCTCTTTGTACCCCTCTTATAAGAAGAGGGGATAAAAGAGCACGGGGCAAGGGGCGAGGACGGGAACCTCACCCCATTGTGCTGTCCCGACGTTGGGAGGGGTTGTTCTGTGGTGCGGGACAACCCCTCTGTGGAGGTGGCGCCGGTCCCCTGAGGGACTGACTAGCCATCTAGGTGCCCTGTTTGCTAAACAGATCCATGGCACCTCACCAAAAGCGGCATTGGTGGCACTCGCCGGGTTTGTGGGTAGAATTGCGTCCACTAACCACACCTTTCGGGCGCAGCGAGTCTCACATACCCGCCTGGGGAGACCCACTCCCCCGCAGGATCCATCAAAGCATTCCCCGGCGTTAAAGAAAAAAAAAGAAGAAAAAAAGAGCAGGGGGATACCCTGCTCAATTTGCTTCGCCCAAGGTGCTGGGCTCACCCTAGGCTACTGAGCTCCATCGCCACGACAAGGCCTGAACGGAAAAAGGGAAAGTTACCCCCATGCCAGCACGATTAGTGGACAAGTTATTTTATTAATATTATCTGATATTATTCTTTTTTTAACATTTTTTTTATGAAAATCCAATTTATCCACACAGCTGACAATAAAGAATATTATCTTATAGCTAATTGTTCGATGAAATCTGTATGACGATAAATACATCTTCTTTTAAAGGTAATTAGTTCAGAAACAAAATTCAATAGGGCTTATCCTTAGGATCAACTAAACCTTATTCAGAAAGTTTTATCTCAATCCAATATTATTCATATTTATATAATACGTTTTATTGAATAGTGAAGACTCACCGACACAGACTAATGCACTGCTGTTTGGCCTTTTCGATTGTGAGTTTATGCACCGCTATGGGTTCACCTAAGATAAAAGCAAATACAGCTTGTTCCTTTCATGATATACGTTAGCAAACATCAAACGAGATCTCTCAGCGGTGTACAAACAATACGTTTATTTATGCTCATTAAGAATAACATTTATGATATAACTAGTCGTTCCCCGCGGTTTCGCACGCTCCAAAATTAAAAAAAAATGGCAGTCAGAGATTGTCGATAGAAGTCAAAACTTATAACTTTTACTTTTAATTATTACATGACATTATATTACGTCATAACGTCACATTAGATTGTCGCGACGCGAACCTGGACGCGAACGCGAAGGATGTTGCCTGTCCGTGACGCCAACTTATAAGTTTTTCCCCTACTAAAAAGTACCTACTCAACGTAAACACATAAGCTCAAAATTTGTTAACCTAAGACTAGCCGAGGCAACTCATTTACGTGTTGCCTATCCTGAGACATAAGATGTTAAGTCTCGGTGCCAGTAATTACACTGCCTGTCTTGACCTTCTCTCCGAAACACAGCAAAGCGGTTTTAGTACCCATGCAGCCGGGAGTTGCGGCACAATGCAACCCTCCCACCGGTAAAATAATAATAAATAAATAGACATACCTTAGGAATAGGCTTCGGTCTCTGGATGTGAACACCTCCAATCTCCAAAAGTTGAGGACTTAAAAGCCGAGCGCCGGTGATGGAATGATGTTGATAAGCGAATACCATTTTCATCCTTTCCTTCGAATTTTTTTCAAGATTCAGCTCGTTATTGGGAAGATATTTATCAAATACCTTATACAAACTCCTTTGCGCATACCAGCGGCCGAAATAAACCATGATGTTATGCAGGAGAAAATTTTCGACTTTGGTATATAAATATGGATGTACACCGTCTTGAGAGAAATAAAATGCGTCAGATGCATAATTAAATGGTATTCCAAGTCGTAAGTACGTCCAGGGTAGGAGCGTATGCGAAGTTATACCTATGATGGGAGCATCGTACATAGCTAACGCATATGCTAACCCACAATCACTCATAAACTGTTCCACAAAGATCACGTCAAATTTTACACGTTTTTCCCGAAGTAGTTTCACCTTTTCATTGGTGAAAAAGTTTTTACAATCGTCCTCAATGACGCCGGTACTGTATGATATATGCCGGTACATATTGATCAAATGAGTAAACCTTGTATCGAAATCTTCATACTCCGACATTGGAGGAATAGTAGTCTGCTGAGGTCGGTGTACTGTCATGTCCACAAATGTCATATTGTTTACCGAATCCTGAGGGTAATTGTTCATAACAGTCACCGAATGTCCACGAACAGCTAGTTCTTCGAAAAGTCTATGGAATGCCATGTAATGACTGCGCAGTGGTAGAGATATAATCGCCAGGATATTCAGTGCGGTAGCATGTTCAGTAGTTTGTGATACTGTCAGGAAAATCGCAAGGAACACACTGCGATGATTCATCTCGCAATTCACAAGGTCAATAAACTTTTATTGTGTAATTACGGGCAAGCGACCGACCGCGGCGGTGGTTTAAATATAACTGTGGGTTCCCAAGTGTATGTATAGATTTATACTATGAGTCTATGACCGCGCAAACACTTACGTGTACAGTGTTCGCTGTAACTTATTAACACTTGTGCTTAGCGTATTACGTTTCAATGTATAATTGTAGAAGCCATCAGCTCTCCTACTCTTCCGATTTCGCATAAAGGTCTTTGGACCATAGCATAGGTCATTTCGTAAAAAAAAAAAAAAATTACCATAATGTTAAAATATTACTAAACCATTAGTAGCAGAGAAGGAATACAAATAGATAAAGTTATATAGGTACTGCCATTGAGAGTTGTCTTGAATCTCAACTGTGCGTTCGATAGATGTATTGTCGTCTTGTAGTCTGTAAGAACTATCGCCTCTGGGTCCTCTTGAGAAGTAGGAGCAAAGAGAAGACTTCAACAAAAAATAATGTTTTGTTACGAATATGTTTTACAGCTATCGTAAGATTGAATAAAATACAGTGAGTTAAGACATAGGTACATATTATAATATTCCGCTCTAAGTCGCCTTTTTTTTTTCTTTAACGCCGGGAAATGCTCTGAGGCATCCCACGGAGGAGTGGGTCTCCCCAGGCGGGTATGTGGGACTTGCTGCGCCCGAAAGCTGGTAAGTGGACTCAGCTCTATCCACTAAAACCCGGCGAGTGCCACCAATGCCGCCTTTGGTGCGGATCTGTTGAGCAAAAAGGGCACCTCGACTGCTAGTCAGTCCCTCAGGGGACCGACGCCATGTCCACAGAGGGGTTGTCCCGCACCACAGAACAACCCTTCCCAACGTCGGGACAACACAATTTTCTTTTGTACCCTCTTCTTACAAGAGGGGTACCAAGAGCCTCCTCGGCTCAATTCGCTTCGCTCAAGTTGCTGGGCTCACTATTATTGATTATTGATTGATTGTCTTTCATATTACTGACTCCTTATTACGAATTTTATCGTTGCTCATATAAATGTAGAGAACAGTCTGGGAAATATTTAGTTTTATAATTATTTCAACCGATTCCCATCCATCAGTCGTCGATAACAGGATGGCCTAGAATATAATTGTTGATCAAATTCTAATTACCGTCACTGCGTAGTATAGGTAGGTACATATCAAAAGTGAACGTAAATTTCGTAAGGAGACCTTGTCAAAGATCTCACTTGAAACGTCAAAGATCTCTTACATTAAAGCGCGCTCTACATTCTGAGTCCTTATGCCGCCGAGACGTTCGGCGAGCATGTGCCGAGAATAGATACCTATTTACTACGTATCGAAAGCAATTCTCCATATTTTTTCAAGTTAGATTTTTTTTTTCAAAATTAAAAGGTTTTTCATTGTAATATTTGTATTGACAGATATTTCTAACTAGCGTCGAGAAGGATATACACAAAATTAAACTTGATACAGGACTTGCCAATTAGGACTTCTATAATGTTTTAAAATGTTGGCGAAAATGTAGTCCGCGCTTAAATAAAAAATCTAGTAAGCGAATGTTCACAGTATGATCTGAGGTCCATGACTCTACGACCTCTAATGATAGGATAATAATTTATGTCAATAAAATACAAAAAAAAAAACATAATAATATTTATAGTTAAAATTTTTTTACTTGTAACTATAAGTTGCTAGTTTAAAACCGAAACCCTCCAAACCGAAAGGTATACCCGAAAGGTATTTAAATAGCATCCTCGTCGTCACCGAGCATCGCGGTGATGACGCTCAGCAGAGACAAGTCCGCTCTGATGAGTGATGTCAGATCACAACGCTGAGCAACGAGGGTGTGTTGGGCCAATTCCAGTGCTGTGTTACAATCGTGACATACTTTACCCACAGTCAGCGTCAGGTCCTCCCCTCACCTCCACATTACTGCCTCTTGCCCTATTTAGCGAACCCGCAGGTCCAACGTAAGGCTTTCGTCGAGAGACGTCCTATCCGAGACATACGAGCGCGTCTCAGCAAGAGCCTCCGGTAAGAGTTCCCACGGGGTGTAATGTTTATAAGAGAGATATTTATGGCACTTATCTTCGGTGTGTTCGGTATCTTCTCCATCAGGTGTAGATGTGTGAGGTTGGCAACGTGCACTCGCACGCATGAGGTCCACTCCACCGAAGGAAAGTTCTCCACCAAGGCAATACTCCTCAAAAAAAATGGCCTGCGACAACATTCTAGAATTCTCGAGGAGATGACGGAATCACGATGATACCCGATGTTACCCGAGCCGGAATAATATTAAATTATACAAAACGCCTGATAAATTAAAGGAGCAATGTTACAGATAGTGACTAATACAACAGTAACATTTATATATTGCTTTTATATGCAGTGGCTGCCGTCCACGATACCGTACGGTACCCTCGGATCACTCTTACCGCGATGACCCGCTGCGCCAAACGCAGCTGGGCCTTATTCCTCGCGGTATTAGGTGACCCAAATGGGTGCACCGTGCACCATACGACGCCATACTGCCTGCAGGCGGCGCCGGGTCATCCGGGGTTCGGGAGGAGTCTGTAGTTCGCACTACACAGCTGTCCCTAAATTGAGAAATGTGGGGTAAAGGTCCACCCTCCATCAAGGATGAGGATACGGGGGCTCATCCTGACCCCCACCCCTCCGATCTGGAGGGCCCTTTCCGCCCGGTCCCGCGGACTTCAGTCTTCTCCGGTCTGACCCAAAGCCCTAACCTCTCTATGCGGCTGATCATAAGTTGTAACCCGAACCTCGGCCAACCGCGCCACCTCCTTATAGCCTCGTCCCCGGGCGTAAGCGAGAGAGTTATACGCGTAGCAGATGACACCCATCCTGGGGAGGAGGCGGCCAGCGGAACTAGTCGTAGCCAATGTCCCACAGGATCGAACCCAGAACAAAAAATATCTAGATACTAATTAACGCGGTGATTATTTAAAAAATGTCATATCCCTCCACAAAAGAGGTGGGGGGTAGGGGGGTAGGGGGCGAAATACAAAAAAGTCATATTACACTGTTTAATACTTAAAAATTATAAAACAATAAAATAATTAATATTCATTACACCATATACAATACTTGTATCACATTAAAATAATCGTTTCTGTACAATATAAAGACATACAGCTAAGAAGAACAGGAATGCGAAGAACATGATAACTTTATCGGTGAACTCTCTGCGACCATATTTCTTCAATAGCTTACTGGACTGTTGAATGGTAGACCCGGTGTTTTGAAGCTCTGATTGCGTGCCCTGAAACCGAGATTATACATTGACTACTTGTTTCCCATCTTTGTCTCTCATCATCACCATCAGCCTCTATCAGTCAACTGCTGAACATTGGCCTCCCTCAAAGAGAGAGACGACGGATCCCTCGCCACTCGCATCCAACATGGACCGGTCACTATACAGAGATCGTCTTCCCACCTGGTTAATGGCGACAAACACTTCGTCTACCCGAACGCGGACTTCACTCTTGAACCTTATTGGCCCATCGGCCATCCGTTCGCCTATGTGTGACCAGCCGACTGCCACTTCAACGAGCTTAATCTTCGCGTGAGATCGGTAACTTTAGTTGTCTGGCGGATGTCTTCGTCTCGAATCCTATCTACCAAAGAAACACCCAGCATAGGACGCTTACTATGATCACTAAAATCTGTAAGAGGTAGTGGCATGCTGCTTTGCAGCCGAATTGGGCCGGCACGACCGGGGTGGTACCTCTCGCATAATACCGGCGTAAATTGACAGCTTAGCCGTTGCGTTTTTGCGGATTTTGAGTTTCCGGTGGGCCATTAGGGGGATAGGGAAAAGTAGAGCCATGCATCTGCATAATCTCTGGTTGTGTGGATGTGCCAGACCAAATTTTATTTCATATAGTTTAAATAGGTTGGATATTAAGCCAGCAGATAAATAGTGGTCAACTTTGTCTATGTATACTTGTAAATAAGTTCACACCGAACTAGGATAGAAACCTCATTGATTTATTGCCTATCCTGAAACGTAAGATTGCAACTCTCAGTGCAAGTGGCCTGGCCTCTTCTTCAAACACAGCAAAACTGTTTTACAGGAAAAATAAGCATGATGGTGATACCCATGCAGGCAGGCGCTAGGCACAACACATCCCTCCTTAGGGAACTGCCATTTATTATCTCTATTTATTTAGATGATAAGAGACCAATAGCTATAAATCATGAGTTTACCTAGGGTTGTCCCTTTAGTCTGAAACACGGCAAAATTGCTTGAAAGTAGAAATAGTAATGGTTGTACCTAAGGGCATGTGGCACAAACCCCAAACCCACAAACGTCAATATTCGGAAATATCCACTGGACAAGATGCAACTTTTTTTTTTTCGGTAGGGTTAGACTTTTCGGCCTGATAGCCTTTAAGCTCAATCGGTACAGTAAATGAGCAGATGGCTCACTTATGAAATATTCGAAAGGGGGGCGACCCCCTTCGCGCCCCGCAGGGGGCACGGTTCATCACGCATACTGCTCGGGAGAGCAGGATTTGGACTAGTCAAATCCGATACGGTCGACGAATCTTTTACGGTTGAATTTAACCTATCATCATGGGCCGGCCCTCATCCCTCCCTCTGGAGAGAGAGGCGGGTCATGCGCGGTGCCCAAGCAATCAAGCGGTAGCATAGTGCTAGCGCTGTGTGCGCGGTCTGGGTTTGTGTCTACTTGTATCGGATTCGACAAGATGCAACATACAAGATACATTATGTTGTTTGTCTCCTTGTAAAGATGTCTTGGAATTGTGCTGTAATGATGTTCTGATTGTGTCTAAATAAATAAATAAACAAATATAACTGAATAAAATATACACAGAAGTAGAAAATTCTTTTTTTGCATAGTAAACACCTAAACATAACACCTACTACTAGTGGGAGGGATGCGCTGTGCCATGTGAGCATCTGTTTCCACCATCCCGTATATATTTTTTGGTAAAACTAATTGCTGTGTTTAGTAGACGAAGTTGTTTATGTTCATGGACGAAGCTGCCACTTACCACATACCATAAAAAATATAAATACAGCTCACATGGACAGTAGAACTAGATGAAACCAAACTATCAAGTGTGTCTTGACTTCTTTGTGTCGTAGCCGCCAGTTGTCTACTAATCGAGAGCAGTTGTTCTGTAACACCTGAAATAAACGATACAAATGTAAATGACATTGAAAAATATAAAATAAGTGTAGAAGTCATTTTTAATTTTTATTTAAAATTTTTGTCTGTGCTGATTAGTTGGATTTTTAATTTTCTTTAACAGAATGCATGAACATTGGTGGTCGTCTGTATCAAATTCAAAATGTATATTTTAACAAATCAAAAAAATTATTGCTTGAACTTTACAATGATTGAATCTGACAACTAAAACCCAAACTAGATTATTATGTTGATGACTTTTTTACTAGATTTTTTTTTTGACAAGTAATAGTTTAATTTAGATGCCAATTATAGACTGAATGCCTCATATTATCCAGAAAATGGCAGCTTATATTTTAGATTCACTTACTTTAAAAAAATATTACTGAACTGTTAGAATAAGGAATACAAACCTGTTGACATTTTTAACAGTCCATCTCTGTCAACCTTTTTCTTCCTATTCCGTACACTTATTTCATCTTTATCCCCTGATTTCATTAAATCTTCCCTTTGAGCTTTTTCTATTGCAAACATGCTGCTTATATTTGCTTCTTTAAATTCCTTTAAAAGACTAAAAATATATTAAGATGTATTTTATACCCTTTCTTTATACAACTTTACAGTAATTATACATTATGAAAAGTTCAGAATGAAAAAAAGTTGAATTATATTTTCTGGTACTTTTGTAAGTAACAAAGCTGATGGTCTCAAACTTAGGAACAAAACAGTAAGATATCATCTATAACTATATTATTATTATAAAGAGAAAATATTTGTTAGTTTGTTTCTTTGCATTAAATAGGCTCCGAATCTGCAGGACCAAATTGAATAATTCCTTCATCTATATAAAGCCACAATATCAGCGAGTAACATAAGCTATAAATTATTTACCCATGGTAACCTAGGACGGACCACTAATTTATTATAAAAATCACGATTCTATGCAGGACCGTAAGTACATACCTAGCAAGAAGATGCCTTTGCGATTCTAATTCGGTAAAATATTTTTGGTCTCCTGAATCGTTAGCATATGCTTCTAAACTATCCATTTGATCCCTTAAGATCGCAATTCTCGCCCGACCTTTTTCGTTTAATTCATTTAAAGTTTCCATTGAATCTCGACATTCCAATATATCCTGTAAATGTATATTTTTTAATATATATATAATTTAACATAAAATGTGTTCTACACTTGAATATTTACCTGGATAATAGCTTTTACGAGAAAATGGCTTTTAGCCAAATGTTTTACGAAATTTTTATACGTAATATCATCTTGATTGTCTAATTTTGAAAATAAGGTTTTAAAAGTTTCTGTATTTACATCCATTCTGGGATTTATTAATTTAAAAATAATAAACTCAAAACTCCTTTGTAATTTGTAAATTGAAATTTGTCAAATTTAGATTTTTTTTTTTTTTTTTTTTTTTTTAATAATATTTTATGGCCTGGTTACGAGACCTTTAAGCCAAGTCAGATTTTTGGGCACAAACTTTTATCCTTTAATGTATCAATTACGCTTCACTGATTTTATTTTATTCTATTACATATTTAAATTTTCACTACGGTATTTTTTATGTATTTATATAATGCACTATAACACTTTTTGTTTTTCAGCAAATCACACAAGTGGCGGCGGGAGGTATCACTAAATTCTATTATTTCGCTTGCCATTATTAGTCTTTGGAAAATAAACATTGGATTTTGACACTTGAAGAAAATGTGGTCAATGTCGGCGATCCCGTTGTTACAGAAAGTACAAATATTATTATTTATTATCTTGAGTCTTGCTAGGTGTGAGGGAGCAGTGTTATGGCCAAATCTTAATCTGTTGATTGTGGTGATGTACTCACGGCTAGCTATATCCAACTCATCATACCAGGGTTTTCTCGGTAAATTCTCTTGAATACTTCCGTACCATTTTCCTTTATGTTTTTGATCCTCTTTCCAGAAATCTAGCCACAATTTTTTTATTGAGATATTAACATTGTAATAATAGTCGGTCATAGGAACATGCACCACATTTTTGACGTCAAGAGCATTGACCCCTTTATATGCAGTTTTGTCTGCTATTTCATTACCAGAAATACCTTTGTGTGAGGGAACCCACATAAAGGCAATTGTGATTCCTTTGTTATGCAAACGCCAGACAAAATCTTTAATAAAATAAAGAATATAATTAGTTTTAAAATGAAAATTTACATATTTAAGACTATTTAGTAGACTTAAAGAGTCTGTTATTATTAGAAAATATTTATAATTGCTTACGTAAATAATTGCTTTTATAGCTTCAAAAACTGCATATGCCTCTGCTGTAAAAATGGAACACTGTTTATTTAGAACAAAGCTTTGAGCAACATTTTTTTGGGGATCATATACTGCACTTCTCACATATTCATCACTTTTACTGCCATCTGTATAGATTGTATAATATTTTTTATTTTCTTCTAAGAATGATAAAAAGTATGAATTGTTATCAATTGACTTGGATAAAATCATAATAGGATGTATAATACTATTGTATGAATGATTATAACATGGCCAGTGAAAATGTTTTCTTATGTTCGAATAATGGGATTGTATTTTTAGATAAATTCGGGACAGAGTTGGAGATGTACCTTTCAGAAGATCCTTAGATGAAGTCAATGGACCTACAATATGGATTAGGTGAGGAATGATTTTATTTATAATTTGGAAATTATTTGATGAAAATAGTTTCAGGCAGTATCTTTCTGCAAGCATAAGTCTTCTCAATATCAATGGCATAATATTTGTTTCGACTTCCATGGCCCTTATGGGAGTTGAACACATTGCCCCTGATATGATCCTCAAAGCCCTGTTCTGTAAAACATCTAATTTTTGTGTATGAGTGCTATTTAAATAAGCTAAAGAACTATAGTCAAAATGACTTCTTACTATTGTTTTATATAATACTGACAGTATTTTAGGATCTGCACCCCATGCAATACCTGCTAGACATCTTAAAATATTAACACCGTTTAATGCATTTCTAGATATATATTTAATATGTTCTTCAAATGATAGTTTTTGGTCAATAATAATACCCAAGAATTTGTGTGAGGTTACTCTTTGTATAACGTCACCATTATATGCAACATCAATTATTGGTGTGTCTTTTCCAAATATCATGACACTGCTTTTGGCAGCATTTATTTTCAAATTTAATCTGTGTTGATAATAGTTGCACAACTGCCCTAAACTGGTGTTAACATTTTCGATGGCTAATGTCAAATTTACATCTGAACTATACAACACTAAATCATCTGCGAACTGAAGTATATTTACATTTTTAGTATTTACATATTTACATATCTCACAAGTATACAAGTTATATAGCAAAGGCGACAGTGTTGCACCTTGTATAGTACCCTTTGACACAATTCTAGGTCCATTCAATATATTGTTGTGCCTAACATATAATATTCTGTTATTAAGGAAATCATAAATCCATTTACACAATTGTCCAGGTACACTTGCCTCACTCAGTACCTTCACCAGTATACCAGGATCCACACTATCAAATGCGCTTTGTACATCTAGAAATACACAAACTGTGTGTAATTTATTGTTTTTTGCATTTTTCAGATCATATATGAGGGACATGAAACTGTCAGCACAGCTTTTTCCTCTACGGAAACCATATTGGACATGAGGGATAATACTCCTAGATTCTGCATACCAGTCAAGGCGAAACTTCACCATGTTTTCAAAAATCTTACCAAGACATGATGATAGTGAAATTGGACGATAGGAACTAGCCTGTTCAGGTGATTTATTTGGTTTAAGTATAGGTATTACACATTGCGTTTTCCATGAAATTGGTATTAATTTTTTATGCCAGAGACTATTGAGAATATTTAAAAATAACTTTTGTATAGATTCAGGTAAATATTTTATTAATAAATATGGAAAATCATCTAAACCAGGACAAGTATTCCTCCTAGATTGTATACTCATTAAAAATTCATTCCATGAAAAAGGTTCCATTAAAAATCTTGATTGAGGATTTTCATTGTTAATATTAAAATAATTGTCTAATGAATCTAGGTCAACTAAATTAGTACAATCTGATAATTTGTCTAAAAGTGGTTGTACAAATTCATCCCTATATGACTTATTACCAGCTCTGATACCCTTAAATCTTTTAATGAGATTCCATATTTTACTAATAGGGGTAGTTCTATTGAAACTGTTACAAAAACTATTCCAACTGATTCTTTTTTGTTCCTTTATAGTTCGCTTTTTTAAAGCATCTAATCTTTTATAGTTTATGTAATTATGTATTGTTGGATCGTTTCTGTAAAGTTTCAGTGCTTCATAAGATTTAATGACTGCTTGTTCACAAATACTGTTCCACCAGGGAGCTGGTGGTCTATTCCTAATGTTAGTCCTTGTGAATCTAGGAACCACGATTTGTTTAAGTTTATCAAGCCGATTACAAAACTCATCATAAGATTTTATTGGGTTCTCTTCACTAACCATCATGTCATGAAATATTGAATTAGCTAATTGACTATATTTAGTCCAATCTGTTCTATTGTATAAAAATCTGTCAACATGTTTATTAATTGTGTATCTTTCAATGCATATCCTAATGCTTGTGATGGTTGGATAATGATAGCTACCCAAAGCATCATCATGCACTGACCATTCACAAAGTGGGGCCAAATGTGGACTAATAAAACTTACATCTATTGCTGAGGGATTGCGTGTGGGATAATTTACTGTAGTGAAGCTACCATTATTTAATATGTATAAATCGCATTCATCAATTATATCGTACAAGTTTTGACCTCGACTTTTAGTAGACAGACATCCAAAAGCAATATGATGTGCATTGAAATCACCACTTACAAATACAGGTTTTGGTAAATCTCTTATAATATTGCGCAATCTATTCATTCTTATGTGTCCACTGGATGGAGGACAGTACACACAGAGAATAGACAAAGTAGTATTCCCTGTACATACACTTATGGCTATTGTTTGTATATCTTCATAAAAAGTAGTATTTATAACATTATGTTTCAAATATGGCTTAATTAATATTCCAACACCATTACAAGTGTTTTTAGAATTTTTATTGTAAAAATTATAACCAGAAATATGAAATGTTTGATGGTCTTTTAACCATGTCTCATTTAATAGACAAATATCAATATCTTTTTCGTTCAAGAATTTTGTAAGTAGAGGTTTTTTATGATTTGCACCTTGAACATTGAATTGCGCAATACTTAGAGAGGGTGTTTTATAAGATTGTGTATCCATTATGTTGACAGATTTTTAATTAATACATCTTTAATAAATGTTGTTGTAATTGGCTCATTATCAGTCTTATTACCTAATTGAACCAGTGTCTGTACTAGGGCCATAAGCACATCACTGTTACCAATTATTTGTGATTTAATATCACTAATATTTACAGTCTGTGGGACAGTCTTAATATTTACAGATTTATTTACAAGTTTCTGTACATTATTTACATTTTTCTGTGCATTATTTACAGGAATAACTCGTGATGGCAGAGGAGGGAAGTCCATATTCTCTTTGGTAATAGCAACGCTTGCATATGTAATTTTGTTTTTCTTTTCTAGAATTTTCTTACTTTTAATAGGACATTGTTTAGATATAGCCAAATGAGGTCCACTGCAATTTATGCAGCAGATCTCTTCTGGTTTACTACATTCTTTAAAATAATGTTCACCTGAACAAATTGAGCAACGCTGTTTGCCATTACATGTTTTTGCGGAGTGGTTAAATTTGAAACATTTGTAACATTGTTGTAGAGGAGCGATATATTCGAAAACTCTGTATGAAAATAAATCATATTGTACATTCTCGGGTAAAGAGTTCGACAAAAATGTGATGCTAACAGTTTGTGTTGGTATCAGTTCATGACCAACTTTTCTCATGAATCTCCTAACTGCAATAATTTCATATGTAGATGTTAATTTTGTAAATAATTCCTTATTTGTTATATTTGCAGGTACAAATCGTATGATACCAGTTTTTTCAATTTGAGTTGTTGGAATATAAGCTTTCATTTCATGTCTGTCAAGAAAATTAATATTGTTTATAAAATTGTTGGCCGTATTATGCTGTTTAAAAATCACCACAATTTTATTGGCGTTAATACGCCTTATTGCCACCACACCTTTAACATTCGAAAATATATTGTTTAAATAAATTGGACTTTTATTTCCCAATTTTTCATTTATGTTTCTGCTTTCAATAAAAACCTTAAATTCCGTATTAATTGAATTTTCTGGGTACAGTCTTTTGTAGTTAGGCTTGCGATATGGTACATAAGAGTCATTCTCACCACCTCCGCCGCCAGCACCAGGAACATCGCCAGAACCATCCCGGAGATTTTCGAGCCGCCGTGGTCTCTTTTTGGAGGAGGGCGGGTTATCCCCGTCCTCCTCGTTTCCGTCCATTTTTATTACTTATTTATTATTTATAAAATATAATTTGTCTATTTTAATTGTTATTTGTATGGAAAATATGTTCTAATAAATTTAAAATACAATTTTGAAAAAAATTTCAACCGCGCTTTTTCGAATTCCCGCCAAGAATCGTCAAATTTAGATGACATTGACAGTTGATTTTTTTTTTTCTATATCAAAGGCATTTGCTATGGCTATTAGCCATACAAAATACAATATTTAGTTTGAAGTATGGAGAAACGGCGGGAAGAAGCGGGCTTCGCCCTTCTAGTCTCCCTCAAACAACTATCCCTTCCCAATCCTTCCACCCAGAACAGTCCTCCATAATATTTGCCAACCAATAGGGATGTTGACATTTTTCAGAAATGTTTTAAAATCATTTATAAATATCTAATGGAGGCCTAAATATTATCAACTTTTGCTTAAATACGTCTAATGCCTATAAAATCTTGCATTTTATAATGCATTTTAAATTTCGTTCCAAAACGCTAACACTTGTCACGTGACGTCATATATTGTTAAACATCGTAAACGTGATAAAATGATTCTAGTTGTCGTTAATAAAAAATGGCTTCTAAGATTTATAAGTGTTGTACGGTGCCTATGTGTGTGTACACTGTCAAAACGCCTGAAAAATAGTTCTTACAATATGTACTGCGTACGAAAAATGGTGTATAAAAGTATGTCAACATTCTTCCGCTTCCGCTAAATAGGAACTGGTGACGACATTTCCGTTTATTATCACGTGACCTATTTTAAATTTTGCTACATTTTATTTTAAAAAATATTAATTTCATCATATAAAAATAAGGGAAAATATTGTATATTTTCAGAATTCTATCATATAAACTACCAATTAACAACAAAATAATTATATTTTTATATGAATACTGTCAACATCCCTATTATATATTATACAGATTAAGTTTTTAAAACAAACACTATAGAAAACCACTCCGAATAAACAAAATACAAAGAGCAATTAATTACGGGGAACCAAAAGAAAACACAACACAAGGCACGCCCCAATATTTCGCGCTTAAAATAATTACACTATAGAAACCAAGTCCGCGCGCCCATTTTGAAGCACCTTTTTTTGGAGCCATCATGGCTCTAATCTATATTCTTTTTCAATATTTTGTAATAACTTGTATTTAATTAGTTTTAAATCGAAACGTTTTAATTCAATGCTCAGTGTTGCACGGTTGTGAAAATATTTTCACTGACTTTTTTTCCCCCACAGATTAACTATTTTAAAACAGTTGCTAATTACAATTATTATTATCTTTTATTCGTCAGATATAAATAAACATTCTTGTAAGTAACAATTTCAAATTATCAGGCCCACACTTTAACACACATAACTATTTATGTATTAATTATTATTGCTATGACAAATTATTCATTGGCCGAATAATTTCCCGTTTTCGGGAAAACTTCACCAATATTGGCAACATTGAATCGATTTAGTGCTAGGAACAAGTATCAAATGGAATTGACATTCGCGTATACTCGAAAGGGACAGGCATATTTTACAGGGATACCACTTTCATAATAACAAGTCTACTTATTTTCTTGAAACAAGTGTATTTAAAATAATAAAAAAACTGGAAAGGTTGACAGATAACTATAAGCATTGGGCTAATGCTTATACAGTGCCACATACTTTTCTTGGCCGGCGGCTGAAATTGGTACTACCATCGGCATTTTGAAATGTCAGACTGACATTGTCAGTTAGCTCTCAAATACAACTTGCGGAAATTTGTGTTTTGTGGTTTTTATGAACATCAAACATGCCTGGAGTATTGAAAAGCGATGGCAGAAGCATTGTTTTACACGTTCTTTCTTCATGAATGAAGAAAAACGCAACCAAGCGCCAATTATACCATTACAAAAAGTATATGAACGAGTTGCTGCCGCTACAGGTTAGTGTTACCAGCATAGATGGGGATGAATTTACCTACGTATTAATGAAACGGAAACTTACTTATTTACTTTTTTTATTACAGTCGTTCGTGAAAGGTCAGTGCGACGAATGGTAAATGAAAAGAAACGGGCCGATGAAACAGGGACATTACTCAGTTAAAAAAGAAATTCCCACTTTACCGAAGTTACTTAATGTTCTTCGAGAAGAAATTGATTTTAAGGGGAGCCGAGAGACCCTACGGAAAATATTACATTAACTAGGATTTCGATACAAGAAGACCCAATCTAATAGTTCTTACTGAACGTAATGATATATCCGCACGGAGGGCGACATATTTACAAAAAATTCAGGAAAATGAACTTAGTGACAAAAAGAAACTTGTAGTTTTTTTGGACGAAACATATATTCACACTTCGCACACAGCTGGACAATGTTGGCAAAGTAATAAGGATGATGGTGTTCTGAACCCAGTTTCTAAAGGAAATAGATATATAATCGTCAATGCAGGAGGAGAAGCAGCTTTTGTCAAGAATGCTTTTTGCTCGTTTTCAAATCAAATACAAAAAGCGGTGATTATCATGATGAAATGAACAACACAAATTTTAAAAAATGGGTCGCTGACAAGTTGCTTCCAAATTTGGATCAATGCAATGCAACTGCATTGCAATGCGGTTGCATTGCATTGATTTGCAATTGCAAAAGAACGTGGAATTCCACGAAAGCTATACAAAACCTCAGCTTTATGAACTAATTAAAAGACACAAACCGGCACCAGAATAAGAAATTGATAAATTGATAAAAGATTGCCACCATATCATTGCGATCTTAATGCAATAGAAATGATCTGGAGTTCAATGAAACGGAATGTAGCAGAGAAGAACCTTCAGAAATCAAGTACTGAAATGCCTCAGTTGATTGCAGGAGCCTTCGACAGAATATCTGTTGTAGAATGGAAAAAACATTGCGATCGTGTAAAAAAAATGAAAACAAATACAGAGAAAAATATGCGTTTTTATATGAACCGTTCATTATTAGTTTGGCCAGCGATAGTGAAAGCGAAAGCAGTGATTCTGAAGATGAACATTTTGACTGTTCGGGAAATCAAATAATTGATGGAGTTCGTCCTCTAGAGTGTGATTCTTCAGATGTTGTTTTGTTTGATCATAATTATTTTATCAAAATATAGAGGGCAAACACGTGTAGAGTGCTTAAAATGATTTATTAATAATTCTCTTAGCAATAAGCCCGCTATTTGTACTGTTTTGTAATGTTTGTGTTTATTTTCTTGCTTGGTGCATATAATAAATAATTTTACTATTCACCAACACCTAATCAAAATCCAACTAAAATGTATTTATTTTTATTTCTTGCATTATTAATTACAATGGCAAAGTTATAATTATCGAACAGTCACATTTATTTTCCTAGAACTGTATTTCTAGATATTAGTATACATTGTTTTATTAAGACTTCACTTCTAATTTTTCCCCATATAATGGTTAATTTTTATTTACTAGCAATACTCATATCTACACTTTAAATAAATAAATGGTATTCGATTTTTAAAACCAAGGAGTTTTCAATTAAAAAGATTTTAATATGACAGGAACAGTGGAAATATTCCATTCCCGATACTTTTAGTGCAGCCTATGTATTTATACATAAACATTTGTTTTTATTGTGTTTATTTCGAAGATTCCAGTCACCCTTTTTATATAATACCACATTCTTGGGTAATCTGCCTGTAACAAAACTGGTATCACCATGTTTTATAAACTGACCAAATTAAAAAGTAGTACAAAATGGCGGACATATTTGACAAACTGTTCGCGAATGAGAATGTTTGTATGGCATTCAAATTTAGTCGAAATTTTTTTGTTGGGCACATCATTGTTGTGCCCGACAAACAAAGAGAGATATTCTGACAAAGACAAAAGAAAGTGTCTATGTCTCTGTCACTCTTGGAGTCTCTGTCGTATGTTGTTATCTCGTTCCAATACGGTATTATTATTAGATTGTCAAATCTTAGATTTAGTACTTCATTTTTGACAAAGCACTTGTATGAAGACTGACTTTAGTGTAATTATTCTAAGGGCCGTATTCCAAAAGGCGACTCGGACTCGGATCAAGTATCACCCAAGACTAGCTTGAAGGTCAAATCTGTTCTCAAGATCCGTTGGTATTCCAGAACGCATCTCAAGATGAACTCTGTCATTGTTCTAGATCTTCTTCGTCTTTCTTTACAAACAAAATTATTTTAAATGTATACATAATATGAATGTACCTATTTAAATAATATTATATTTGTATACTAGCTGTTGCCCGCAGCTTCGCCCGCGTTTACTTAGATTTACAGCTGTTCGGATTGATGATGATTATTTTATGGCCAAAGTTACGCCTTATAACGTCAGCTATCTGCTAGTAAAAGCTTCGTCAAAATTGGCTTAGCCGTTTCAGAGATTAACCGGAACAAACAGACGGACAAAAATGGTTTTTCTTAATGTAAGTGCAGTATATTATTTCATAGATTTTAACCGCGACTTCGTCCGCGTATTAGAAGTATTGTTTTAAATCTTATTTTTCAAATAAAGTAGTAGTAGCAATGTTGCTTTGCAACCGAATTGGGCCGACACCACCGTAGTGGTGCCTCTCGCTCACATAACACCGACGTCAAGTGACAGCTATGCTGTCGCGTTTCGTGCGGTTTGTGAGTTTCTGGTGGCCCATTGGGAGGTATAGGGAAAAGGAGGGCAACGCATCTGCATAACTTTTGGCTGTGCCGATGTCTATGGGCGTCGGTAGTCACCTCCGGCTCCAACTGCTTGGTTGCCTCCATGTGACATAAAAAAAAAAGGTTCCAATTTACAAACTATAATAATTTAAAGAATACTTGTGAATGTGGCTTGGATGAAGGCACCCCAGAACATTTTTTTTTTCTTGTCCTAAACTACGTTTTTCTCTGTATGATGCTCCTCCGCCTGAGATCCCACGACCTACTGATCTATAATCCTTATTAATGTGTGTTTTCTCTCCGTTTATAAGTTCATTATGCACTTTTATTGAAATTAACAACATAAAACTATAATGCGATCTAACAAAAGTTAATTATCCCAAGTATGTTTTTTCTATTATATATATTTTAATACTTGTGTTTGTTTGTGTCTTAGGCAAGTTAACTTTTCTTTCAGACAAACTTGTGCGGGAATTGGAACCGAACTTGTACTCCCACTGTAACTCCAAATAAAGCAAAGTTGAAACAAAAACTATGATATTGGCAACTCCGCAAGGGAGCCATTTCAATAATAATAATAATAATACTTCCACTGTAAGGCCCGATAGTACGTTTTTATAAAATATATTTATTTAATTTAGTAGTACATTTTTATTATACCTTATTTAAATAACTTTTACGGATTTTATCGCGGTTTATTAAGATTTTTAAATGCCCGACGTTTCGGATACTTTCCAGCAACCATGTTCATGGGAGGATTGAGGTGTCAGACGTCCTATAGTATTTATTTTGTGTTCTAACGATACAAAATTATTCGTAACACCCTATGATACATCACCATTTTAATTCAAATTAGTACCTACTACCAGCAAAAAAACTACGAAAAAGTTATATTTTTTATTCATATATTTTATTATTGTTCCTAGAATTGTTTATAAATGGAACTTTGTCATTTATTGCAATTTTAAATTATTAAATAATTAAATAAAAACATATTGGATATGAATTACAAAGATACTAAAACTAAAAACCTTAAAAAATATAATATAATAACTTAAGTATATTAATAAAAAGGAGTCCCTTTAGGCAAGGTTCCGAAGGTCACAGCGTTCTCCTTTGAATTGCTAGACTAATTCTTTGTCCGAGGTAGCTGCCAGCTCTTCGGTCTCCTGTGATGTCGGCTAACCTTTTTATTATTTCCTTAAAGAGCCTTAAAGCGCTAGGACCCCACGGACCAAGGGTCTCGACACCGAATGGGACAAAATCATATTCGGAGCCTAGACCCCTGTATTTGCATATTTAAGCTTTTTCAGCCGCTTCATTATTATATATAAGTATTCCTTTTTTATAATATAATGAATTCTATTAATAAATCATTTTTGGATAAATTACTAATACAATATGAATACTTCATTAAAAACGCGTGCAATACAAAAGTGCGATCCTCATAAGGATTTGCATCTTGTAATGGATAGCGTGATCTAAATTTTGTGTTAACGCCATCTATTGACACGTCTAAAAAACTTCTTGTTACACTAATTATACATCTTATATCTTACCTAGGGTCTCAAACTATCTCCATATCTAATTTCACTCAAATTGGTTTAGTGGTTTAAGAAATACACAGTCCCGTCGTTTTAGCTGCACAACTCCCGTTCCCGTGGGATTTTACGGATAGCAACTATTTTAAGTCCTACGTTAAGTTCCAAAGTATATTCATACCAAATCTCACCCAAATCTGTTCCGTGGCTTAGAAGATAGACAGTCCCGGGTTTTACCCACATAGGTCCCGTTCCCGTGGGATTTTTAGCATAAAAACTATTTTAAATCCTACGTTAAGTTCCAAAGTATCTTCATATCAAATTTCACACAAATCTGTGCCGTGGTTTAGAAGATAGACAGTCCCGGGGTCTTACGCGCATAGTTCTCATTCCCGTGGGATTTTCAGGATAAGATTTATTTTAAGTCCTACGTTAAGTTTCGAAGTACCTTCATATTAAATTTCACCCAAATCTGTTCCGTGGTTTAGAAGATAGTCTGTCCCGGGGTATTACCCGCATAGGTCCCGTTCCCGGGAGCTTTTCAGGATAAAAACTATTTAAGGTCCTATGTTAATTTTAAAAGTATCTTCATATCAAATTTCACCCAAATCTGTTCCGTGGTTCAGAAGATAGATAGTACCGGGGTTTTACCCGCATAAATCCCGTTTCCGTAGGATTTCCGGGATAAAAACTATCCTATGTCCTTTCTCGGGTTTCAAGCTATCTTTGTGCCAAATTTCATCCAAATCTGTTCAGCGGTTTAGGCGTGAAGAAAAGACAGACAGACAGACAGACAGAGTTACTTTCGCATTTATAATATTAGTAAGGACTAGTAAGGATTCTAAGAAGATTTAAATTATGAAAAAGATAAATCGAGTCTCAAGTAACGTCTTGAGTTATGTATATCTCTACTCAAAACTAGTTTTAAAACTAGTATCATGACTTGAGCTGCCTTTTGGAATATGGTCCTAAGATTTCGCGCTTTGAAAATTATATTTAAACGAACATTGCCAAGAAAAAAATGTATATTTATCATTTTAATAGTGTCCTACCTAGTTTTTCAGTCGAAACCGAAACTAAACTTTCGATCAGGCTCTCAGTTTCGGCCGTAACTAAAACTTACCTATTCAATATATATATTTTTTTATTTCATACTGATATCTAGGATGTTTTTTACACATTTATTGCATATACATATTATGTACATGCAATAGATGTGTAATGTGATTATATTGTAAAGGAGTGTAAAATGCGATGGAACCTGGCCTTTACCTTTGAAAATTCTAAGAGCTAACAAACAAATAAGTTTTATAATTAAATATGTAATAATTATTGAATGAATGTTGTCATACAAATTATAGGGCCAAGTATTTATGATAATTGTATAGATAGCTTCGAAATAAAACCAAATAAGTATTTGAACAATTTCCAACTAGTCCATTGCAAAGTTTATGTAACTTATAAGGTTACATTTTTCAGAGGACGCATTTTTTTATCTGTAGGGCCCGTTTAGTAACAAGCATAGTCTATGAAACGGTTTCCCTACACTTTCATAGAAGCTTAGGTAAGTACAAGTTTTGCACAAACATATTTTTTTTAGGTCATGAATAATATACAGTGGCTTTTATTATTAATGACCTTGGTTGTAACGACGTAACTGACGTCGTTCTATCCTATACCGAAAGGGTTATAGAACGACGTCAATGGTGTTCGTATGGTGCAAAGAGGTAGGAATATATAAATAGAAATACAGATAAATACAGTAAAAAGTATGAGTATCTACTACTTATACTTTTTAGAAAAACAAATATCAACTTAATTTTTTTCATGAAATTTGATAAATAAATAATTTTGAAAAGGTCGTATAATATCGGTATTTACTACTTGAATGGAGCCTACGCTACCTATCTTCGTTTAATAAGAGACAGAGTGTGAGCGAGCAAGAGAAGAGTATTTATTATAATGATAATACATTGTAAATTTTCTCTCGCGACCTTTTCTCTGTACTTTTTACAGTATTTCTAATAGTTTATAAGTAATAAGATAACACCAAAAATGCAACGAATTTTATTAATTTGGGGCAGTGGTGTACATGAAAGTACAGTAAGGTCAATAAAAACGTTTTTTTTAAACTTAATATTTTTGGCACCACTTGGAATTTTCTTTGGTGTATTTTTATTTGAGCGCTTGGAGCTACTACTATTAGGCACTCCAGGATTATCCATTCTTTCTGGGACAGCCTGTATATTCAGATTAATATATTGGAATTCAATTAGGTACTACTACAGGATTAGGAGTATCATCGTGGACATCATAAAGACTTTACTTTTTAACCGACTTCAAAAAAAGAGGAGGTTCTCAATTCGTCTGTATGTTTTTCTTGTATGTATGTGATACGATTACCCCGCCGTTTGTGAATGGATTTCGATGGTTATTTTTTGTTTGAAAGCTGGTGCTTCCAATTTGGTCCCATATTAATTTTATTAAGATCTGGCAAGCCGTTGTTTAGTTATTCCCAATAATGCCTATTTGGTTCGTTCCTTTTACCTTGACGATATGCTGATATGCTCATTTTATTACTTGTCGATGTAACAATTGTATAGGATGCTTTGGGAGCACACCATTGTATATCGCGGTCATCATAATCATCATCGTCATCATCATTGTCCTTTATCCGTCCACTGCTGAACATAGGCCTCCTTCAATGAACTCCAAGACGACGAATTTCGGAATCACTAAAAAATAAGAAATAAAGACATTTTACAAAAAATTAAAACCGACTTCAAAAATACTAAACTAAAAAGTAATAAAATAACTGTGTTTCTTTAATTTATGTGCTTACAACTTATAATCAACTTAATCTTCTACTAATGTACCAACTTTGCGTTTACCACGTCCTTATTGTTTCTTTTGGAGCGGGTGTCGTATTTGTTGCTGTACCCTACCCTTTTTTTTTCTTTAACGCCGGGAAATGCTCTGAGGCATCCCGCGGGGGAGTGGGTCTCCCCACGCGGGTATGTGGGACTCGCTGCGCCCGACAGCTGGTAAATGGACGCAGCTCTACCCACTAAAACCCGGCGAGTGCCCCCAATGCCGCCTTTGATGAGGTAGGTAGGTAGGTAGGTATCTAGAAAACAAACAGGGCACCTCGACGGCTAGTCAGTCCCGCAAGGGACCGACGCCACCTCCACAGAGGGGTTGTCCCGCACCACAGAACAACCCCTCCCAACGTCGGGACAGTACAATGGGGTGAGGTTCCCATCCTCACCCCTTGCCCCCTGTTCTTCTGTCCCCTCTTCTTATAAGAGGGGTACAAATAGCCCCCTCGGCCCAATTAGTTTCGCCCAAGGTGCACCGCTCACCCTAGGTGACTGAGCCCCACCGCCACGACAAGGCCTGAACCATGGTGGGGTACCTTACCTTGGCTGACACCGACTCCAAAAGAAACAATAACATATGACGTGGTAAACGCAAAGTTTGTACATTAGTAGAAGAAGAAGTTGATTAAAAGTTGTAAGCACATAAATTAAAGAAACACAGTTATTTTATTACTTTTGTATTTTTGAAGTCGGTTTTAATCTTGATGTATGTATGCTTGCGTGAAAAGTCCGGACTAAGTTGAAATGTTAAAAACCAACGGATTCTCTCAGCCGCGCCGCGGGACTGTAGCGAGCCGTCGCGTCGATATTTCGCTCAGTGAAAAAATATATTATTTGTATCACTGCAAAATCCAAAAAAAAAATTATTTGCCACCGTCACCGTCGATTGAACATAAAACTTGTAATATACGGTTTAATAATGATATTAAAGGTTTTTGACAAACATATGCATCACTAAAGTTTCGGCGCGGCCATTTTCTGGCCGAAACCTTCGGTCGTTAGATTTTAATTTTTTTATATTAATGAATCGTAAGAAATAATGTTTTTTTGTGTATTTAATTGTGATAAAACCCTTTTTACAATTTAGATAATATTTGAAATTAAAAGACATCTATTCATTTATTTCATACATAAAGAAGTACCTACCTACTATAAAAGTATTTTCTCTAACTATTATCGTCAAATATCAAATTCTTGGTAAAATAATAGAAACAATACTGAACAAAATTGTATTGACAAATTATTTACTCTACTATACACAAACAATTAAGATTTAAATATTGATACAGAGGCGGCTATTAAAATGGTCCTAGATAGGGCCAAATCTAGAAGTGTACATCTAATTCCCTATGACGATATCGAATAAAATCATTCAGAGAAAATCATGAAATTGGTATATATTAAATATACCGTACAGATATTAAAAAGTGAACAAGACTAATTTTCCATACGCTAGATTTTCGTAGAAAACAATGTCATCAAGAGCGGTATTCGTAAAAATTGCACCGGGTGCTAATTCTAGGTATCCGAAGCTCTATTAATAGATACATAACGAGAAATGAATGTACCTATTTTACATTAGTTGTTATACTAGCAATAATGCTAACTATAATGTTAATCTTCATACCTACTTCTTTTCCAAAAAATAGTATGGAGAGCTTCAAAGCATAGTCGTATGCTACGTATATGCTTAATTTAAACCGCCTCCGCATTTACAAAATTAATGTAATTCACATTCAGTGAACGCGTTTTCATCCAAATATAAGACGTGGTGGCCTCTACTCCCTCCTATTTTTCTTCGGCAAGTTGGGCAAACAGGCCTCATACATAGGGCCTTTCGTAGGCACGCCGTACAAAAAACATGGCCACATATTGTCGAAGAGACTGGCTCTTGGCCTAAGTTATTAAAACAAATCGGACATTTTATGCGCAGAAATTTCTTTTGTTTTGATGTTGCCTGAAAACAAAGGTTTTTGATGTAAAGCATTTTTTATCGCGCACTGGCAGGAAAATTGGCTCGTATGATGTGACCACAAATTGTTTGATACTGTCATTTCAAAAATCATGAATAATTTTCATATTAACAAAGGTACATGATTTTTTTTTATAGCATAGGAGGTTAACGAGCAGTCGACGCTTTAGACTACCGACGCCCATCTGCACAACCAGAGATAATACAGAGCTGTCACTTGGCTGGTGTTATGTAAGGGAGAGGTACCACCCTGGTCGTACCAGTCCAAGTCAGCTGCATATCAGCACAGCTTTACCTCTTACTACAAGCGTAGCATACGTTTTTATTTAGCAAGAATAGAATTCGTGAAAAGACGATGGTACCCATTAACATACAATAGGTTATTGTATATTTATGTATCAAGAAACCATAAACTTTTAGAAGTTCTGCTTACTTTGGCAATTCTATTGATTCTTGTTCTTGTTTTCTTTTTCTTAGTTGTGCCTTTTCTTAACGTATCAGCAGAAGGCGTCATTACGAAACGTTATTATTTATTAATAAAAACTGGACATCAGGAGTATACAAAGAATTTTGATATATGATTGCTTTTGACATAATATATTATGGCAGACTTTGTTTTTCTAAATCAAAGAGAATATTAATAGTGCTGTCCGCTTCAAGATGCATATTTTGACGTCGGTTTTGTGATTTTACCAAACATAGGTCTTATACTAAAAGCGTGATGCGCATTTTCTAAACTTTTTAACCAACTTCAATCTGGCCAAATTAAATTGCGTTTACATTATAGGTTGGTACGTAAAGAATTGAGGATGTCATGTTACTGTAGTAGCCAACTTGTTTTTTGAAGTTAATACTTATTTTGTGTCAGCGCACGCAGATTTTTGTAGGCTGTGAATGAGGCTGATCGCTCACGCTCGGAGGTGAAAGGCTCGATCGGGTGAACTTGGGACCGCCGAGTGTGTCCGAGCGAGAAAGATACAGTCAGCTGCTTTTAACTGAGTACGCTGTGTCGCTGTTTACTTACACGAAAAAAGATACACTTATATACCTGTAGTGAGAAAGGGACAAGAATTATAATTATTATCTGTGAGTTCCATAAGAATTTAAAAATGACAATTGTTTTCACCATATTCCTGATAGTAGGTATTTTCTACTCAGCGGTGGATTTACACTAGGGGCAGTCGGGGCAAGTGCCCAGGGCGGCAAATGTTTTAGGGCTGCAAAATTTTGAAAGTGAAAAAAAAATTTTTTAGTCTTATAAAAAATAATAATAGATTCCTCAATATAAATAATTAATTCTATTAATTTATAATTTTTTGTTTAATTGATAATTCAAGAAATTTAATTCATAAATTCATTTTAGTAAAAATTAATAATCAAAATGATTTAATCAATTTGTTTCCTTGGAGATTTAAAATAATAATCGATTTTTCTATTTTCTGGATTTTTTTGCATATTTTCAAAGTTTACACATTGAAAATTAATTAAGAACATGTCCTTAAATGGATTTTGCAAAATTCGAATTATTTTCGGAGTTACAGTAGATTTAGTGACGGTTGAAATGATATCTGAAGTTCTACGCAACTGATTCCTTTGAAATTTGGTGGGAATCTTCTTCATAATATATCTTTTCATCGCGTCTGCCTTGGAGTTTAAAAAAATTCAATTTGTAGTATTTTTTAAAAATTTGATATAGTCAAAATAAGGGGTAAAAAATTTGATATTTAATGTCGACGTCATTTTGTGTTTTTTTTTTTTGCTAAGGTCAACGGGATAGCGACATCTTCACTAATTGAGAATTTTTCAAATTTATTTGTTTCATATAACTACAAGGGCTGGAATCATGTCAGCCAGGGTGCACCGTTTTTTTTGTAGCCCCCACTTAACCGACCTGTAATTTTTGGAATTTCTCTTTTTTTTTACCATTTTTTTTTATATTCTTAAAATGTAGGTAAATAAACATCATATAAAAAAACGGATGGTAAAAATGTTTTTTCTTTTTTTATGTTAGTTTGAAATATGCCTAAAATTTAGGCTTCTAGACCAAAATACCCCCTTGTTACTATAGTATACTATAATACAGCTTGGCAAAAAAGAGTATGACGTGGTGACAGGTGGAACTAAATATTTTACTAAATGGAAACCTATGATGTTGACAATATTTGGCCGACAAATACTAGATTTTGAGTAAATTTAAATATTTCACATTTACAATTAACGATTTGATTTGATTCTCTTACTGATTTCCCATAATATGATGAGACTTAACTGAAAGTGGCGCCCTCATTTTTTCCATACTCTTTTTTGCCAAGCTGTACTAATTAAGTAAAATTCTAGTAATAGGGCGGATTTTTTTCCGGTGCCCAGGAGCGGCATTAAGTTTAAATCCGGCCCTGTTTCTACTCGTAAACTAAAATTCTAAGTTATAAATTTTCACTTCTATCGGCAGTCCCTATGACTGGTTACGTTTTTTATAGTTGAATTAAACAAACTTCATCCAAAGGATTGCGTGATTGGATAAAAATATTTTTATAGTGTTGGATATGCCTAGCACTAACTAATTAATAAACGATACGAATAATTTAAAACTAATCTATCATATCATTGAGTAACGCAAACAATGAATATGCGTTGTAGAGAGCCTGAAACAAAAGATAATATAGATAATTAATTTATATGTCCAATGAAAGATTAATTCTCTGTCACTGACATTGAACTAAATTACAGCTTGGCAAAAAAGAGTATGGAAAAAATGAGGGCACCACTTTCACTTAGGTCTCATCATAATATGGAAAATCAGTAAGATAATTTAATCAAATCGTTAATATTAAATGTGAAACACTAAACTTTACTCAAAATCTAGTATTTGTCGGCCCAGTATTGTCAACGTAATAGGTTTCCATTTAGTAAAATATTTAGTTCCACTTGTCACCACGTCATACTCTTTTTTGCCAAGCTGTACTAGCGTACACTGATCATAACATGAGAGGAGGTTTTATTAAATTTACAAAAGAAAATAAAATTAAAGTATAAAAAATATGCTGTGTTTGTTGCTATGATCAATAATGCAAAGTTTATTTCAGGAGTGTTCAGCAGATCCCATTTCTAGAACACAGAAAGTTACGGCAAAAAAGTGTAGGTAGGTACTTAGATCGTACAAAAACCGTTCAAAATATATACAACGTACTTGACCAAAAGTCTGCATGCACATTATTTTCATTCCTCCAGCGCTGAGGACGAGTGGTTTTTGTGCAACTGTTAGTATAATTAGGATATTTTTTTGCAAGTCAAGCGGCCACACCGTCCAGCCACATTCATATGCTGTCTTCGCGACGCCAACACTCTATGAAATAAAATGTAAAATGATACATTACATTTTTAATACTACAGAAATCAACAACCTACCTTTTTAGTGTTTAGTAAAGTCGATTTTTTTTAAATTACGAAAATTACTAAAATAATAAGTCACAACTAAAGAACTTAGGTACTTGGATAATTAATTCATTTCCCATATGGCAGAAAATGAACGCGTTGATTAAAGCCAGTGACAAAAAGGCTAAGAATGATGCGAACATTGTCTTATTTTCTGATCCCATCTGAAACAATAAAAAATTCATAATCTTATCTGAACAATATTTTGTGCGGATGAAACGTCACGAAAATGTGCAACTTTATTTTCCAAGAAGAGGGAGAGAGTGATTGACAGAGAGAGTGAGAAAGGGCGAACGTAGCATGAAGCACATAGCCATGGAGTGAGAGTAGGGAGCAAGCGAGTGAGAAAGATCGAGAGAAAGAGTGAGATATACTGAACGTCGCATCGCAAGTCACGGAAATTTACAGATTTAGATTAGTATAAATATAAACGAGATTTAAAAATTAGTTTGTCAATCAAGTTTGACTTCTGACAAGTGTACTTTTTTATCGAAAGAGCTATTCCAGGGATTATCACATTCCAGATATCATTCCATATTCCCAAAACAATTAATAGATCTAGAACCATTGATTTTAAATACATCTAACACATTTATCTTTCGTGCTTGCACTCAGTACAACAAGACTAGACTTAAATAGACTTAGTAGTAGACTTTTTCCGAAATAAAAGTTTAAGGGTAGTAAAAAAGGAAGTTTTGAATGTTATAAATTCAAGTAAGTAACGGTGTCTGCATATACTGATTTTTAAATTAATTTTATGCTGCACTATCTCTTTTGTTTAATTAATTATTATTAAGTCCAATTACTTCATTTCACACATTTATTTATTATTGTTAGCTACTGCAATATTATGCCTATATAATTTAATTTAAATAATAATGTTGTTATGCTATTTTGCTTGCTCTAACTATGTAATATACTTAGCATGTGGAAACTTTACTGGTTTATGTATAACTAGTTGTGAATTTTCGATTCTATGTTAATGTACTGAATGTTTCCCTAAAATTAATAAATAAATTATATTATAGTCTTCGCATAATGACAAAAGTCCGCTGCAGCACTAAAGTTAGTTATTTCGTCTAACCAAATCATAAAACATAGAGCGCTAGATCGTATATTCTGTATAGTTTTCTCGTAACTAAAACGTCGTAAGAGCTGTGAATTTCAGCGTTTTCGCGTTTCGTTCAACGTAGTACAACAACATGTCCAATCTATAGATTTTACATCGCAGGCAAGTGTCACAGTTTTGTACCTAGAAAACTTCATTAGAATTAATCCCTATTTCGAAATTTATTAATAATTAAAGAAACAGTAAAATAGAGACAAACAGGTTCACACGTTGGCTTAAATTTTTGCATTATTAACGACACCACGTACGCACTCACGCTGTTTTCTTGTCGACTGTGGAAGCCATAGTAAAGTAAGAAATCTAGTACGTAGTACATAATATATCAATATCTAGAACTATCGATTGTAAAAAAAACTAAAATAAAATGTTATACGTACCAAAGTCACCATCATAGCGTTAAGGCACAGTTCGAAAGTTACAGCGAGATTTTGTATTAGAAAGAATTCCTTATAAAGTCTTGTTAGGGTGTTTGCATATCTGCACAAAGTGTTAAGGATGTAAATTGTAAGTACAGATTTTTTACAAAATTAGCCAGTACAAGTTCATTGCTACTAAATGCCAATTATTCTAACCAGATATAAAACATTTTGTTTCTGTTTAGTTTACAGAATTCGAGTTTTATTATTGCGCCAAAATAATGAGGTTATAGTACTATTAAGTATTAATCATTGGCACCCACTACCATCTTTTGTTATTTCAACATTTTTTTCGTATGAACATAATGCAAATTATCATTGCAGATAAAAATTAAGTTTCATACTATATGGTGCCTATATTATGGTGCGGACACAAAAATTTAATTATTTTTCACCTTATTATTCGTACGTGCTTCTGTATAATCCTTTTAAGCTCCTCCCTCATGATCCGGTCGGTTTGTTCGTCATACTTTAATTCCTTTAATCTACTCTGTATTTCGATCAATTGATCGCAAATATACATGACAATACTGCAAACAATACCCTGCATAGCAAGCCCTCGGTACAGACACGGAACGAAAAATGTAGCAGCCAGCAACTGCACACTCAGCAATAAATTCATGAAATTTTTCAAAGCATCAAAAGGTAACCATGCTTCAAGTAACATTTCTCTTTTGTACAAAGAAATAGCGCTGAAGAGAGACGCTAAGGCAGAAGCCAAAGATGTTATGAGAATTATGTGATATGCCATTTGTTTTTTTCGATTTTCACAAATGTGGTCTCCAGATTTCTGTATTTCGGTGATCAAACTCATCAGCCCATCGCGAGTTTTAATAAAGAAATAAACTTTGAAAACGAAGTTGTATGCGACGCAAGATTTATCCAGATTCGACATAAATAGTGGTAAGTCATCCTTAACTCGAGAGGAACCGATGCCAGTTATTACAATAAATGTTAAAGACAGTATGTGTATAAAGTATTCGAATATCTGATACAACTGAAGTTTCTTCCCCGACCAACCGGCTTTCGGCCAAAGGCCAACAAAAAATAGAAAATCCAAATTAAATTGAAACAATTCACCGTCCGTCAACATTTTGCCAGTGCAACTGATGCGTCTTCAATATTATTAGGGATGTACCTTCATAAAGAACTTATACCACTATATATACTTACATCACAGTATATACTAAATATATACTGTGATGTTAACCTTAGCAGAGGAGACGGATATTTTTACTTGTACACTGAATGAATTCACAAGTTTTTTTATATAGCATAGGAGTGCAAACAAGCAGTCGAAGCCTTTTGGAAACTATCGACTCCCATACACATCCGCACAACCAGAGATTATGCATACGCGATAACATAGCTGTCTCTTTACGCCGGTATATGTGAGCGAGACGGTCTACCTACCCCGGTCTTGCCGGCCCAATTCGGCTGCAAAGCAGCATGTCACTACCTCTTATAAACAGCATAACAAAATATTCAAAGAACACCAATTGGAAAATATTACTCAATCATCATCAACTTTATACTGTGCATCCTTCATATATACCGCCATAGTTATTATTTGTATTATCTAGCAGCTTTCCTGTATCGGAAAGTCAGCCAGGACAGTAATTTAGACCACCGTGACTTCTTGGTCTCTGCTTTTTCTCGAGTCTCACAATCATCATACGTAATTGAACTCACATCCCTTCTTTTTGTAAGGTAAGTTGTAATAGCTAGTGAAAGCTTTAGAACACTTTTATAAAATTTATCATTATTAACAACCGGATTCCGCCTACTGCTGCACGGCCATATTGTGCTACGCGTATACTGTGGCCCTACTTAGTCCAGTCTGCACGAGGTTAAGAAAGAACTAGCGGGTCACAAGATATACACCATATAGGAAGGTAGGAAGTGAATCAAGACAAGTTTTGGGATGGAATATAGTGACTTCCTAGAAACCTAGAAAAACATAATATATTTTCTCTTATAATATATTTAACATCTGAATTTGTCATGTCTGAAATGTCGTGTAGCGGAATATGTGTTGTGTATTTGAGAATAAAATATTTTTAAAAGATTTATTTTAGAGACACATCACTATGAAGCTCTTCCATTAAATTAATAGTCATTTATAACGAAAAAGTTCCATAATCAGCTAAAGGCCGTTCCAAGTTCATGACAAATCAATTTGAATTTAATGCGGTAAAAGTTCCTTAAAGTTCTAGAAATCACATAATGATAGTCTAAGTGTAACCTTACCTTATTGCCAAAGGACATCGTATTATTTGTTACACAGATTACGCAATTCTTGTACGTTCAAAGTGTTAAATGTCTATCGCTTTCAAATAATACTTTTTTTGGGAAAAGTGACACAATAGTAGTCCCAAGTTCGCGAGATTTTTGGCGACTTTAGCACTTATCTCATTTTTTACATTTAACAATACAATTTTCTGATTACTTTTGTCACAATTATCCGCCTCTAATCTCTAGGTATCCTATTTAATCATATTATGGTAAAAGCTCTTGTGTATCTGCACCTATACAAGACTCCACTATCGGCTTATCTTTATCTTTCTTCTTATATTATATTCTTCTATACCATAGCCGTAAGGCTGGTATGGTATGGTATAGAAGATATGGATGGAGGCGAGGGAGTGGATCCTGACATGCGATTTTGGCGTGTACAATGGAATCCCACTAAAGGTAAAGCCACTGAACCGGAGCAGAGTAGCAGTCTGGCTGCCCGGTAAAGTGGACTTAAGAGCACCAAAGTTTCTGCAGGGGCAGAACGCGTATAAGACCGAATTGAAGATGTCGGAGTGGACCCTTATCTCTAGGGAGAAACTCCCTGCTGGGGAGAGACTGGTGATGGGGGTCCCCAACGACATTTTCAAGGAGGACTTAGGACATGTCTGGCTCAATTACCAGGCCACCCAGGTTCAGGCCCGATTGCTGCGCACGAGCAGGCATCAGGCGAAACCTGATGTGGCCGATACCGGACATGGTAGCGGGTCTAATGTGGCGGACTAGACGTCACAAACAGTGTGCCCTGGAACACACATCGGGCACACACAGGACACAAGCACACAGACAGACCCACAGTACTCCACAGAGGAGTCGCTGGGGGGTAAGGGCAGACATTGCGGTTGTGTCTGTTCGGGAGCAAAAAGATGCGCCCCACAGCTCCTGCGATCAGCCCTGCCCGTCAGCGGCCCAAGCGCAATCACAGACACAGACCTGGGACCTGTGCAGACCGCCTCGCTGAAGACACCTGAAGATCACCATAGTGTGACTGACGGTGATCAGAAGCGGGGCCCGAAGCATTAGGTTCCGGGCGGCACACACACCTTTTACACACACAATGACTCTACACAATAACACTACACAAGCACACACACATACAAACACAACACAAAATAAAATAAAGATACTTCAGTTAAATTTGCACCATTGTCGCGAAGCCATGACAGAGCTTTGCAGATTTGTGGTATCAAATAACATAGACATCGCCCTGCTACAAGAGCGATATGTAATTAATGGCCGTGTTGTTGGCATCGGCTGTCTGGGTGGTGAAACTATCTACCATCGTGTTGGTGAGTCCAACCCCAGAACATGCATCTATGTTAGCAACAGAGCTAGGGCTCTAGGACTAATGAAAGTTGAATGTTACAGAGATCTCACGGCTGTACTAGGCACACTATGTATGGCAGATGGGAACACAAAGAAAATGGTCTTCATGTCGGTCTACATCCCGAGCGAGACGGACTACGAACCATCAGGACAACTCATAGAAGAGACAATGATAAAATATAGAGGTATGGGTATCCCGGTTGTTGTAGGCTGTGATGCCAACTCCCATCACAAGGTGTGGGGCAGCACGGATTGCAACAAGAAGGGAGCTTTATTACTTGATTATATTCTTAGCACTGACCTAGAAATAATTAACGTAGGCAACACACCCACGTTTGTAACTAGAACAAGGAAAGAGGTTCTTGATATTACATTAATGTCAAGTGATGCCTCCCATCTGTTGAAGGACTGGAAGGTTGACACCTCTTATGCTTTCTCAGATCACCGCAGAATAATATTCCATCTGGACTGCCAGCTGGAAGTAGTAAAATTTAGGAACAATAGGAAAACAAACTGGGATACGTTCGATCTAGCGTTGAGAGAGTGGATTCCCGGTAAAAGAGAACTAGGAGAAAAGTAAGAAATAGAGCAAGAAGCATGTAGGCTTGAGAAAGCTCTTAACGATGCCTACCTCAAAGCCTGCCCCCAGAAAGAGATAAGACCTGGGAAGAGACAACCCTGGTGGAACAAATCCCTGAACAAAGCAAGGAAAAGGACTAGAAGGGCACTTAGAGTCGCCTTGAACAAGGACGACGACGAAAGCTGGAGGAAATACAGAGAAGAACGCAACAATTTTAAGTACCAGAGCCGCAAAGAAAACAGAAAAGGGTGGAGTACATACTGCGAAAGCGTTACAAAACAACCAGAAGCGGCCAGGCTGGTAAAAACGCTAGCAAAAGACAAAACCTGTAAATTAGGAAGCCTAAGGAAAGGTGACACCCTAGTAGTGGAACCCAAAGTAATACTTGCAGAAATGATGGCCACACACTTCCCGGATAGCACAAGCTATTCAGAAGAAGACATGGTTGTCACATCCGGTGAGAATCTAGCAGAAGCGAAAGCGGAAGCTGAACTGATTATCACCGAAGAAGCATTAACATGGAGCATTTCATCATTCCTACCGTATAAAGCGGCGGGACCCGATGGCGTCTTTCCCAAGATGCTACAAGTTGCCCTTAGGTATATCAAAGATGACCTCCTCGCCATATACCGGAGTAGTTTAGCAACAAACTACATCCCCAGTAGCTGGAGAAGAGTCAAAGCCGTCTTCTCATACCTAAGCCAGGGAAGGTTACATATCACGAGGCGAAATCCTTCAGATGTATAAGCCTTTCTTCGTTTGTATTGAAGACACTCGAGAAGATACTAGACAGACACATGAGAGCAGGGATAGAAAAGAGTTCAATGCCGCTACACGCCAACCAACACGCCTACATGGAAGGGAAATCCATTGACACGGCATTACAAAACGATTAATAAGAATTGAAAGAGCTATAGAGAACAAAGAATATGCCCTTGGCTGCTTATTCGATGTAGAGAGAGCCTTTGACAAGGCCACCCCTCAATCCATTGTGGAAGCACTTAACAGAGAGGGGATATCTGGACAGATAACGGGATGGATAACTAATATGTTAAAACATCGCTCGATACAAGCTGACTTAGCGGGAACAACATGCACCATTCGAGCAAGAAGAGGATTTCCGCAAGGAGGATGCCTGTCTCCGCTCCTATGGTGCATTCTCATAGACGAATTAGTATCAAAGATAAACGCCATGCACATTTACATACAGGCGTTCTCAGACGATGGTCTAATTCTCGTCACAGGTAAAGTACTGAGCGTGACCAGAGACATCATGAAGCGAGGAATCGACACAGCGCTACGATGGTGCAGGGATAAAGGGCTAAACCTGAACCCAGCAAAAACCAAGCTAGTGTTATTCACAAACAAGAGGAAGATTGATAGCATGATTCCATTGAGAATCGATAACGAAAATCTAGAGGTAGTCAATGAAATAAAATATCTGGGAGTAATCCTAGATAGAAATCTGAACTACAAAGCCCACGTTAAAGAGATCTGCACAAAATCCAAATGTGCCCTTGTGCAATGCAGGAGAGCGGTAGGTAGAACCTGGGGCATGAAACCAAATGTGGTTCATTAGATCTACAAGGCCATAGAATTCTACATGGAGCCTTAGTGTGGTGGCACAAGGCACAATTAGGAACGAACAGGAAAGAATTCACAAAAGTACAGAGACTAACCAGCATCATGATATCGAGCGCCATGAAAACAAAACCAACGGCGGCTCTAGAGATGATACTCGGCCTCAACCCAGTTGATCTCACGATCAAGAAGAAAGCGACTGAACAATGGTTCAAGCTTAAGAGCAACAAATTATGGAAGGGAGAGCACTATGAAAAAGGTCACGCCAAGATAGCAAAACAGTACGAAGAAAATCTATCCATGATTTTATCAAACAATGATTTGATAAAGAAGGAGAGAATCTTCGACAAGAAATACGGGATTAGCATAGGCTCGAGAGATAACTGGAACATTAACATCGACCACCCAAAAACAACGATGGTCGGCTACACAGATGGATCCAGGAAGGAATCGACAAAGCTATCAGGGGCTGGCGTATATATTAGCCATACAACTGAAATGAAAGCATCGTTTAATCTAGGCAGATTCTCCAGCGTATTCCAAGCGGAGATATTCGCAATACGAGAATGCGCCAACATGATTAAACAAAATATCACTAGCGCACAGAGGATTGAGAAGGCAGTCAAATACAGTGACAGTCAAGCGGCATTGAAGGCCCTCAGTAAGAGGGAGACTACCTCAGCACTGGTCAAAGAATGCAAAAACACCCTGCAAGATCTAGCAGACCAGACTGAGTTAGAAGTAGCCTGGGTTAGAAGTGGCCTAGGGCATGTCCCTCATGTCCAGGTACCCACCTGGACATGAGGGAAATGCGGGCAATGAAGAAGCAGACAGACTGGCGAGAGAAGGTGCCGATGAGACGTTCATAGACCCTGAGCCGAGACTGCCAATAGCACACAGGATAACAAAAAATGTTATAACCCTGAGAATAAACAAAGAAACAAACCAGAGATGGAATGACACGAAGAGCTGTAGACAGTCGAAATTCTTCATCTCGACGCTTGACAGCAAGAAGACTAAAGAGTTGCTCAAACTCAATAGGAGCAACATTAGAACAGTTGTGGGAATATTGACGGGACACTGCCCACTCAACAGACACCTGTCAATAATGAAGCTAACAGAGGACCCTCTATGTCCTAAGTGCAAAGAGAAAGAAGAGACCAGTCTGCACTTCATAACGGAATGCCCAGCATATGCATACGCAAGATGGGAGCTGTTTGGAGTGGACGAGCTGAAGAAGGAAGATTTAGCATATCTAACCATAAGGCAGCTAAGTAGTTTTTGTAGATCAACACGTAGGTTTGAGGGGGTGACACCGGAGGGGCAAATGATAACCCGTCCCCGCATCTAATCCCAGAGGCGAGCCCGGGGAATTGGGTGAAATGGTCCCGTTAATGAGGACTGATCACCCGTCTGGCCTTGCTGGTGTCCCCACCCTTAAATAATAATAATAATAATAACATCTTATGTCTCAGCATAGGCAACACATAAATGAGTTGCCTGGGCGCGTTCCAGGTATACTAGTTTATGTTCATGGGCGACGTCAACCACTTACCATCAGGTGGTATGTTTGCCAGTTTGCCTATCCAACTAACATAAAAAAAATGCACTGCCTGTCATGCCCCTCTTACGAAACTAAATAGAACTTTATCTATACAGATAAATAAAATTGAAGTGTCCGTTTGTAATATTAAAATAACAGCTTTCTACTAAATGCATATGGACGTATACACGGTAGATACATATACCAAAATAGCATTTTTTTTATTTTTGTGTGTCTGTCTGTCTGTTTGTTCCGGTTAATCTCTGAAACGACTGGACTTTCACTGACAGATAGCTGAAGTTTTAAGGAGTAACTTAGGCTACAAAAATAATCATCATCAGTCCCGGATATGGCTGTAAATCTAAGTTAACGTGGGCGAAGCTGCAGGCAACAGCTAGTTGCTTATAAAATAAAACAAAACACTAAATACACATAATTTATTAATATAATGAGTAGGATATTCAGGAGAACGCCTCGTGGACGAACGTGAACTTAGTCTTCGTACATCTGGACATACATTTACACTTATACCTTAAACTTTTAACTAGTTTCTTTGGTCCACAGCAATATACATTTAGGTGGTGCCTGAAAAAGAAATGTTATTATTAATGCTAATAAAAGTTATCTTTACAAGATTTGGCCGAATCATCTACGGTGATGCTTAAATTCATAACTATTAAAATATCTATATCCAATGATGGAATAAGAAAATAAATATTAACGTTGTGGCGATTCCATCACGGCTTAGAGGATACATATTATACCGGGTGTATTTGGAACGCTTGCGAAAACGAAGAGGTATGATAGTGTTGTCATAGCCTGACATGATACAAGTGAAAAAAACGCGTTTTCTCTTTTTTGGTTGCCTTTTTTTTTTTTTTTTTGTATAATCCGGTTTAGTAAACATAATGTTACAGGAATTTGATGATAATGCTTTAAAATAATGGTTTTATTGAAAAAGCAATGTAATTGGTTTATGGGTCACGCCGGCTAGCGGACTGAATCAGCCGATAGCGTTCGCCGCATGCATGAGGTGAACGAACTCCCGCACCGCGCGCGTCTTCAGTGCGCCCGCTAGTCGCGCGTCTCGCGGTTAGCAATTAGCATGAGTGCATAGTGTGTATACATACATTGCGTGTTTGCAAAATACACAAGTCCTAAAATTTTCTTTAGAAAACGTTTCTGAGATAAATGGTTATATGCATTATATAGTATATAAATAGTATATTATTAGGGTTTAATCTTCGCAAGCGTTCCAAATACACCTGGTATAGAGCGCGCGTTACTAAGTATGAACTGTAAGCACAGGTACGAACATAGACCATTGTCTTGTAAACGTTCAATCAGTGTCAAAACAACACGCGTTACATTCATAAAGTTAATATACCTAGCGGAAAGGTATATTAACTTTATCGTTACATTAGGTCCGCGAGCGATGTATATTTGTTTTTATGTTAAAATGGTGAATTTGTAAGAATTATTCCCGGAAGCAAAATAAAAGAAGCAATAACATTTCTGTCTTGGCGTTCATTGAGGCCTATGTTCAGCAGTGGATGGATAGAGGCCGATAATGATGATGATGAATGTCCTTATTTCAAATATAGATATTTTTATAATGCATTACCCATGGAAGGTCACTCTCACTGCGCTTTACTATCGGTACAATGAAGCAGCGTGACACACGCACTCTATATAATAAGTTATGTACATACTCTAAGCATCACGGCATCCGAGTCGATTTCACAGTAAAGCGCGCCAAAATTACATTTACGTGCGTAAAAATTACAATTTGAATATGACATTCGTTTTACAAACGCAATTCTTGAATCCTATTGTTGTTTGTTTTACAACTTTAACGTTATAGCTCATAAACTAGAATAGGATACGGCTAACAAATTTATTAAGAGCCCGCAAAGCATTTTAGATCTTATTTCAAATTGACGAAGCCACTCGCCCACGTTATCATCAATTACATAATATTATGTCTGTTCTTGTAATTGCAACATCTCAATGGATGTGCTTTGATACAGCATCAAACTGTTTCAAATATACATTTGAAAAATCCTACTATACTTTTGAGTGACCTTTTTGAGGCATATTTACTCAAAATTAATGATGAAAATGTATTGCTTATTAATAGAAAAAAATACTTGTTGTCTGTAAAGTCGGTTGTAGTCACGTACTGAAATCACAACAACTGAGAAAGTTTACATAACATCAAAAGATTTTTTTTTCTCAAACACGCAAACTGTCAGAGATGTCGGATATTTGTCTCAACATATGGCTGTATGACAACAAGTCTTTCCAGATGCTCGCATTAATTTAGAACAATAAAAAAATCTACCTTTTGTTGTCTGTAAAGAAGATAATTTTACGTAATATCGTTATAATGCGTCTCAAGCCGAACGCTTAGGCCGATCGTGCCTCTCTATCGCTTGTTCCGAGCTCTCACATGCACGCTCGGCTCAGACAGAACGAGATTTTGACGTAAAAGGCTGCTTATGTTAAATAATGAGACAAACTTTAAATCAAGCAAAACGGGAAGAAGCTGATATGAAAAATTTCTTACCCAGGATATAAATGCACCCAATATCCAAAAACTCTGTCCCAATGCGGCCTGCCCCGCTTCAGTCTACAGCCCACTAAAGGATATCTCTTCGCTACATCAAACCCCTCTTCCATCTCATTGCTAACTTTCCTCTTCCAATTCGGAGTCAAGAGTGATCTCCTCTCATCATCAGCTAGCTGACTTATGCCCTTCTCATTTACTACTACATCTTGTGGTATTCCGATGGTTCTAGAATTTGTGACGTAGAACTCTAAGTGGAGCCTGTCAGGTCGATTGGCATTTCTGGTCTGTGCGATCGTTCGTTCAGCGATCTCAGCTATCCATGATATCTCCTTCTCGTGCCTGACTATCCATATGAGATGTATTCTACCCGGTAGGCGATTTCTCGGGTATCTGAAATGAAGATTATTTGACACTCTTACTATGCGCCTTGCTGACTTCTACAACGATTGGTACTATGCTTTGCTGATTCGTGTACCAATTACTAAACAGTAGCATCTTTTCTAGCTTATTTGGATAATAAATAAAAACCATTATCATTTTTTATTAAACAGTCAAGATTTTATATCCCTAGACCAACAATTTCAGTTTTTGTACATCACTCACGTCTACTAGCGACGTGGTCTTCGTCTTCAAGCATATCTAAACGGTTCTTCACGTACCTCAGAATTTCCTCCAGAACTGGAACAAACGGCGTGATCCCCACCCCAGCGGCGACACAGATGGCCACGTCACATCGACTGACGCCCTCCATCGGACTCGAGAATGGACCATCTATAAGTACACTAAAACATTAAACGATTATATTTCCGTTCATTGTGACTCGTACAGATTATTTGTGGAGGTATTGGGAAATTCACCGGGCGGCATGGGGTACCTTTTTATAAATACTAATACTAAACTAATAAGTTTGATATGCAAGTTACCCGATTGTATGTGGTCAGCATCGCGCATAAGCCGAGGGGGCTCTTTGTACCCCTCCTATAAGAAGAGGGACCAACAGAACAAGGGCCAAGGAGCGATGACGGGACTCACCCCATTGTACTGTCCCGGTCGTTGGGAGGGATTCTTCTGTGGTGCGGGACAACCCCTCTGTGGAGGTGGAGTCGGGTCCTTGGAGGACTGACTAGCCATCGAGGTGCCCTGTTTGCTCATTAGATCCGGGGCACCTCACCAAATCGGCATTGGTGGCACTCACCGGGTTTTAATCTATAATTAATCCTTCGAATGTCATTGCAACATATTATAAGGTTGTGGGCGGTGATTGATGAATGATGAGGCGAAAGACAAAGGGGTGATCGCGGTGCCCTTGGACATAGCGGACGCCTTCAACAGCCTCCCTTACAGTGTGATACGGGAGGTACAGAATTTCTTCGAAGTGCCCCCGTATCTAAGGAGGCCTAATCTAAATTTTTGGAGTTGGAGGCGTACCTCTCTGAGAGGAGGGTAGCCTGCGAGAACCGGTGTGTGTCCGCGTAGCAGATGACACTCATCTCGGGGAGGAGGCAGCCTCGCAGCACCCAGTTGTAGCCAATGTCCCACAGGATCGGACCAAGAACCGATGACACTTTCGTGTATGCCCGGGGACAAGGCTATAAGGAGGCGGCACGGCTGGCCGAGGTTGGACTCGACCTCGTGATCAGCTGCATAGAGAGATTAGGGCTTCGGGTGAGACCTGAGAAGACCGAAGGTCGTGAAGGCGGCAAGTACGCTGGGCAGACTCCTCCCGAACCTCGGAGGACCCAGTGCCGCCTGCAGGCAGCAATACTCCGTAGTCTACCAGAGTATGGCGACATGTACGGTGCACCCATCTGGGCCCACCTTACCGCGAGGAAGGAAGGACGGAGGCGTAGCGGGTAATCGCGGTGAGGGTGATTCGGGGGTACCGTACGGTATCGTGGGCGGCAGCTACTGCCATGGCCGGTGACCCCTCGTGGGAGTTCTTGCCGAGACGCACTCCTATGTCTCGGATAGAAGGGCTCTCGGTGAGAACCTTACGTTGGACGGCAGCGGTGGATGCGCCGTAAGCGTAAACCTCTCAACTTCCGTCTGACACAGGTGCCGGCCGTCCCACAGGTAGTCGTTGACAGTATGTCATTGTGGGTATAAGTGGAAGGCCCCAAAGGGAGATCTCCGACCGAGCGAGATGGTATGCTCGGTCAGGCCGAAGCCCACTTGCTATCAATTCAGCAGTTGTATGTATAGCGACGAGCTGTGGAACTTCGATAGCGTGATTCAGGATTGTGGCGCTGATTGGTCCGCCACATCACTCCCCCCCGAAGACCGGAATCGACCGGTCGAATCTTGAGTCCTCTTGCTTGAGTTGCCAGTGCCAGAGAGTCCCAGTAAGTCGGAACTGTGCTGCTGCTGCACGGGCTTCAGTGAGTCGGAGTGCTGCCGTGCGGGGCCGATGCTACGTGCTGACCAGGAGAGATGTGCTCTGCTTGTGACCGGTCGTGTAGTGAGAATGCCCGTTGAAGCCGATGAGGGTTCGACCAGTGCCGCGATGCGTTGGGCTGGTTGGTCGAGATACTCGAAGAGGCTGAAGCTGGCTGGCGTGGTGCGGAGGGGTGGGGGAGTGATGGTAATGAAGTTCAGAAGGATGCGTGTTCTGTCGGGGGTCACCAATATATGTGGAAAGCCACAAAGGGAGATAGTATGCTCGGCCAGGCCGAAGCCCAATTTGCTATCAATTCAGCAGTTGTATGTATAGCGACGAGCTGTGGAACTTCGATAGCGTGATTCAGGATTGTGGCGCTGATTGGTCCGCCACATCATGATTGTGGCGCGGCATGTGACTCGACCCAGCACACCCTCGAGGTGTGTCCGAGATGGCGGCTCTGCGTCACGGTCATCATCAGCCATCGGAGGGGACTTGTCTCTGCCGAGCATCATCGCGATGCTCAGTGACGATGAGTCCTGGACGGCGATGTTCTCCTTCTGCGAGGCAATAAAGTCACAGAAGGAGGCCGACGAGCAGGTGAGAGAGGAGGCCGCTGACGAGGCCTCTTCCCACTAGCTACGAACGGGGGTGCGTAAGAGGCGCTACTTAATGCGCTTCCAGTAACGCCCCTGTGTTCGTGTCGGGCTCAGGAAGGGAACCTGGGTCTGTATGGCACGACGTCGTGGGGACTGATTAGTGGCGGCCGGGCAGGCAGGGCACAAATCACAATAAATATTTAAAACTTGAAACTTGAAAGTAAACTAGTAAACAAGCACACAATACGAATCGCGATAGAAGAAGTCACGGAACTGTGCTCGGTGGAAGAAGCGCAGGGAGCAGAAACGGGGGTGGCGAGTCGCATTCTTGCTAAACTCAACCACTCACACACACACATAAATGAAAATAAAAGGATTGTGTTTGTGTTTTTTCCCTCTATTTTTACACAAAAAAGTTCACAGACGCTTGTCTCAATCTCGCCTCGCACTGTTCCTGATGGTCCGCGAACGATGACTATGTGCGCGTTGCTCGAGCGCACATTGTATGTAGATTGCCTTCTGTTCATATCTATTTTGTGGTGTAAGTATAAAAAGTGAAGTACGTACACGTGATTGCCTTCTGTTAGATATAGTGGCATGACCGACCACTGCGCGCTGATCACATTTTTTTGTGTCGACTGTCGAGTGTGAACTTTCTTACGGATTTTAAGTATATAGTTAGTACCAATATATTTAATTTAAGTTTTTAGGTTTGGTTAGGTACCTTACAGGGCAGAGCCCAGGGTGGGGCAAGTGCCCCACCCTGCCCCACCGTCGCTACGCCCATGTTCTCGGGGGGTACCCGAGAAGACAAGACAAGGTGTGTGTCTTTTGTCGTGTCCTAGTATCGCGTGACCAGTCCATGTCAATTTTAATCTTTTGATTCTAATTTCGAAATCTGAAAAACACGCTTTTCGAAAATACCCAGGTACCAAGGTCACTAAGGTGGGAATCTTAGAGAACTCTAATATGCATACTGGTGACGTGGACGAACCAGAATGTAGCTACTAACCCCAACCCGACGCCAGGAGGCCGTGCGGTCGCAGACTTCACGGTTGGCGGGGGGCATCCCCCCACTTTTACAAACCAAAAGTGAGCCAAATCGGCTCACACTAATCCGATGTACATTAGGGCCTTTGGGCCGTTAGCATAGATCATTCCGAAAAAAAGCTACTAGCTAGTCCGTTTGCCTAGTTATTACCTACTTAAGTTCACATAAAAGACAGTGCAACTACCTCAATTCACTAGGTCTTCGGTCCAGCAAACATTTTTCTAACGCCTCGGTCCAGTCGCCTTTTACTTTTATCCAAACAACGAAATCCCTTTTTTCAGCAGTCGGCAGCTAAAATACATACAAATATCGTGGTGAGATTAAGTTCTTATCAATTATCATAGAAATCTTAAAAGAGATCCAGTTATCAAACAAATGTTGCTATGAGGACTAGTTGTACATAAGAGAAGTGTATGTATGTACAAAAATGTACCTAAATGCAGGTACATTTTTGTAAGAGGTAGCGCCATGGTGCATTGCAGCCGACTTGTGCTGGTACCTCTCGCTCACATAATACCGGCGTAAATTGACAGCTATGCTGTCGTGTTTGGTGCGGTTTGTGAGTGAGTTTCCGGTGGCCCATTGGAGGGATGCATAAAAGGAGGGCAAAGCAACTGCATAGCCTCTGGTTGTGTGTTGATAATCGCCAAAAGGCTTTGACTGCTCGTTTGCCCTCCTATGCAATAAAAAAATAGGAGACCATAGAATTATTTTTTAAAGTGTTGAGAGTTTGAAAGGGTCACAAGAGCAGTTCAGTATCATTGTAGATGATAATACGATCTTTTTTTATGTCATAAAGATTAAGGAATTAACCGAGCAGTCGGAGCCTTATAGTGTCTACCGACATCCATAGAGTTTTGGTTGTGCAGAGGGCACAACCAAAAGTTCGCACCGCAACTCACGATCCGCACAAAACGCGACAACATACCTGACAGTTGTCACTTGACTCCGATGTTGTGAGCGAGAGCCGTGCCGGCCCAATTCGGCAATCATTGTCGCTCACAACCCCATACTCAAGAAAGTCAAAAGAAAGAACTTATTCCCTGACAATAAACGCATGAATAGAATTTTTTATAAAACCAAAAGTTTAAATTTTTTTAATTTGAACAAAAATTTCGTAGTCTTTTGATTTTTTTTTTCGTAAAGTTGTATTGTAGCGAAACTCGCACCGCGCTGTAGCAATTTACTCGCTGACAGATATATTGTTCCCGAGTGCAGGCCCGAATTCCCGACCAGTTCAAGTTAATTGTATACACAATTTAAAAACACGGACAAACTAAAACTAGTGCTGTTAGAATATCTTGGAATTTGGAAAGACCTGAGAACACAACATTTTCTACGAGGACCCTAAACACAAAGCCAATCTAGACGTGATTAATTACAATATCGTCGTCCTACTTATAACTGCAGTAAAATAGCGTACATTGTGTTGCATATGAGTTAACAAAACTCTTGTCTTAACATTCTTCCTCTTTTTCTTCCGTCTTTTTTTTCGTAATTCTTCGCAATTCAACTGGCAGGTTCGGAAGGTTTTCCAATAGATTGAATCCCTTGGGTTAGCCAAGATGTCATTCTACAATCGTAAACGTTAGTAGAAAAGTAATAAATGGAAATGACATTTCAGACCACATCATCAGATGTAAAATGTAATTTCCTTACATTTATTAGTTTTCTACTAGCGTTTACGATTATAAAATGGCATTATAGGTAACCCACCTGGATTTACAAAATAAATACTTTTCGTTTTTCATTGACAGTTGAAATAGGCAGACAGACAAGCCACCGACCGGCTTATAAGAGGTAAATACAACATACATATAAACAAACTAGCAACGCCACACGGTTTCGCCCGCGTACTTTCCATTCCCGTGGGAGTACGGGGATAAATTATAGCCTATGCGTTGTTCTTAAATATAAGCTGTATTATTGTAAAGTTTCACTAAAATCCATTCAATAGGTTTTGCGTGAAAGAGTAAAAAACGGCCATACAATATTACGCGTTTATAATAATAGTAGGATTTACCTGACAATAACCCACTTTACTAAGCCACTAAACTCATCAATATGCGTTGCCTATCCTGTACCGCAAGATGCAAGGCATCGAGCATATAACCGGAATAAAGCGGTAATGTTATGTGTTTTATGTGAAAACGAATTCCGCCAAATTTGTGCTGCAACGCTGCGCCGATACTGCGCTCTGATTAGCCGATAGCCATTGATGAATGATTGGCCAATGGGACGTACATAAAGATCACTGGTTCGTTGAATTGATATTGCATCAGTGACAAATCACTGATCATTTTCGGAATTTTATAGCTCAAATTACTACTCTATCTGGTTATATACTCGATGATACAAAGTATAACAGGGTATGGTTGCATTTCCTGTTCTTCTTCCTAAAACACAGCAATGCAATGCAAAATAAATAAAAAGGATAGTACGGGTACCCGTACTATCATGATACAATACTCGTTCCGGCCAGCATAAACCAATTTATTTTCGAATATTTCAGTAATCTACCATCTTCAATATACCGGTAGTATGTTAACTCCATGTACAATTCAAGTAATAAGCGGACTAAAATTTTAAAATGGGGTATCAATATAATCGCTGTGTCATTACTTAGCCATCAAACTCCGTAGAGACCACGCGATACAAATCTTTAAAATTACAATGTACTGTCCTACAGGACACGACTATAATTTCCATTCTACAATTTTAATTTTTAAATGGATGAATTGTGATGATTATTTTGAAAGTGACTAAAAATAAAAATTAAAACTGCCTTACTTAGACATCTCTCCCCCACCATGGTTCAAGCCTTGTCGTGGCGGTGGGGCTCAGTAGCCTAAGGTGAGCCGAGCACCTTGGGCGAAGCAAATTAAGCCGAGGGAGCTGCTCTTTGTACCCCTCTTATTAGAAGAGGGGACAAAAGAGCAGGGGAACAAGGGGCGAGTATGAGAACCTCACCCCATAGTACTGTCCCAACACTGGGAGGGGTTATTCTGAAGTGGAGGACAACCCCGCAGTGGAGATGATGTCGGTCCCTTGTGGGACTGACTAGCCGTCGAGGTGCCCTGTTAGCTTAGCAGATCCGGGGCATCTCACCAAAGGCGGCATTGGTAGCACTCGCCGGGTTTTAGTGGCTAGAGTTGCGTCCACCTTACCACCTTTCGGGCGCAGCGAGTCCCACATACGGAGGCATCCCGACTCGGCAGTGGGTCTCCCCAGGCGAGATGCCTCAGAGCATTTCCCGGCGTAAAAGAAAAAAAAACTTAAGAGTTCTCTTCAAAAAATATTTTAAATATTTTTGTTAAGTTTATAGAAAATAATGTGTAACTCTCTGAGGCCTTAAAATTCTATTTGCCTAATAAAATGGACTTGCCTAATAAAATGACCAATAATTCTAGCCTTACCTTAACAACAGTGAAGGGATGCCATTCGATGAGGGAGACCTCCGAGCACTGCACCAGCACGTACTGGCCCACACGGCAGGAGAACTGATCCTGGCAGGTCATAGCCACACTGATGGTGCGTCCGGGCATATGTCTTACCTGCCAATAGAGTTTACATTTGCCACTTAATCCTATGATCCTGAGATTAGCGTCGTACAAACAAGCCAATGATGATGATGATGATCCATCCGACCGGTTTCGGCCATGGCGAGCACTTATTACTCAGCTGGGAGTTTGGAGCTGATGTGCTCGAAGATGATGTAGCCTCTCTTACAAACCAATATAGATATTATATGGATAAGAGTGAAGACATTTTCGTCTATCTCTTATCATCGGTAGGTGGGTGGATTCCTATCCTACTACCTTTAAAAAAAAATAGCAAAGACGGTAATTATTGACTCCGTGATTCTTATGTCTCAGGATAGACCTCAGTAACGAACTTACATTATGATCAGCCTTTATCCATCCACAGTTGAAGATAGGCCACCTCTTTCCAGGTGGGACGATCTCCGTGTTGGATGCGAGTGGCAAGGAATCGGTCGTCTTGGCGTTCATTTAAGGAGGCCTATGTAACGAACTTTACGTGCTAAATAAATAAGGACTTCACATTTTTTTCTTGTCTGTCTGTAGTATTGGCGGTTAATATTTAATTCACTTACTACTTTCTACTTATTACCATACAATATTCTGTAGGATGTGTTGTATCGCTACCAATATAATTGGTAATAGTATTACGTAAAGTGTAATCGGTCAACGTAGTTAATCCGTTATATGCGACTGATGCAACTTGCGAATACAGATCCTTTAATTAGCTGTATTGTACGAACTGAATATTGGTCGCACTTGGACAGAGAAAGGACGGAAGGACAACTGATACTAATGACCCAAAAATATAACGCACGCTTTAACGGAGTATTTTTAATTGTATGATATTTATAAAAAATATAAATCATCATCATCATCATCATCATCATCAGCCTTTATCCGTCCACTGCTGAGCATATGCGTCCTACAATAAACGCCAAAACGAAGAAAATTGCTGAGAAGGTCTGCCACCCCAAATTTTTCTAAACCTAAAAAATATTTCTTCCAAGCCAACTGGCATTAATCAGAAGAACTGGCTGCCTATTTTCTTACTATTTGTTTCAAACTAGTAAAAATAAATATCTACTTACGCTCAATATTTTAACGTCGGCGAGGTTTCTTGAGAATATCCTCCATATTAAATCTAAACAGAAACAGCTTAACGGCACAGTCATCCATAGCCAAGTCTGCAATAAAAATTAAAAACACTACTTTATCTATCTTAAAGGGGGAAACCAATATCAAGATAACCTTTCATAGTACATACTACGAAAGTCGTTACCCAAGATATAAATATAGCCTGATACCTTAAGTTGCGTAATCAGATTTAACGTTTATAAGAATCTCCTTAATATAAATAATTAAAGCTTTGAACAATAATAAAAATATTTTTTCCCCTAGCCTAAATTGCTGGGCAGAAGCCTCCCTCTCCTTTTCCACTCGCCTCTATCAACAGCTCTATCGAAAAACGTCGATACCGCCATCTTTGTCGAGGTCTGCTGCATTTCCGAGCCCAGTTTTATGGGACCCAGTCAGTTGTTTCCTTGGCCCATAACTCATTGGGAATTCGGCAGATGTGTCCGGCCCAGTCCCAATTAAAGTAGGTACATAAACTTTGGAACCTTTAAAAGTCATAACGTAAAAAGAAATGTTAGTAAAATTCAAAATGTCTACGTTAATGTTACGGTTATTCAAAGAAAGCTCACAAGAATTTATTACTTAGCTTTATAATTTTTCAACGCCGTATAACCCTATATCTGTATACAACAACAATATATGTACATGGTGTAGCCCCTTAACGCCGTCGTCGATACTTACACTGTTGATAAAATATGCATACTTTCAAAATAGTTATTTGCACATTTCAGACGCCCTTACCCTATACAGAGTGGTGTCACCTTCATATATGATCATCGATCTATATAACATAGTTGACTAGATATGTTAATACCTGGGGTCGTGAAGTATCAATACAAGTGAAGCATGCACCTAGACGCACTCGCATTAGCATAAAGTGCTGTAACAACTCAAATTATGTTCCCGCGTGCCACTCTAGCACTCGTGTTAACGCGACGTGTCTTTCAATTAGACTTCATTAAAACTAATGGCCCTTATATTGTATTATAGGGGGTGTTAATGGTATCAGTCAAGCTCAAAGAATGAATATATACCAATATTTTTATATAAAATAGAAAAACTTGCATTAGATTTCCACTAACAATCACAAAGGGACAGTTGGCTTTTAAGCCCATTTTAAAAGATATATAAAAGTGAGAATTTATACTTTTCATCGTTATTGATTTAATGGTATCATCGGATAAAGGGGCAATGCAGACTAGCTTTACGTGTAGGTACGAAGGGAAGGGAGGGATTTTACAGCATTTTGTTTTAAAGTATGCCGCCCATGGACCAAAAAGCCTTGGCACACGTTACAGACGTGTGTGCCAAGGCTTTTTGTGTGCGATGTTGGAGACCTTCAGACTGTCCTAGATGGGACTGTCTCATTGAACCTGAAAACTTGTCTATTGCATGGCATGCATAGCATGCATAGCATATGCATAGCATGCATAGCATGGCACTACCTCTTACTAAAACTCATCACTTTAATTCTTATTTTATCCTCAAAATATGCGTGCTAAATTACTGAGAATTTGTGAATCAGTCTTGAGGTCAGAGTATATATTTTGTATGTCACAAGATAGCACGTTTTCTGTTAGTCATAATAATGCTAATATTTATTGGTTGTTAATTTCCTCAATGCTAATAAATCAAATTCGGATTTTAGGCATATTTTAGGAGATATATGAAGACCAGAGCTATTTGAAATTAAATGATGAACGGCTGCTTATAATGAAATATTACTTTCATAATGTCGCCACTTACTAAATCATTTTTATTATTAGTGTTTTCTACATATTCTTTTGTAAAGCACCCAAATGCATATCAAAATTTCTCTGATTAGAAAATAATATGTGCACCTAACGAGCGATATTATTTTTATTTGTTTGGAAATCCTGCATATCTTCCCAGCATCACAATTCTAAAAGAGACCCTAGACAAGGTAAAAGCTTCGTCTGAGACGATCGAGACTTGTGCGGTGCATAAAGTATACTTGTTACGTAACTTACCACTGAGCTTATGGCAACGAACTTGGGACCTACATTAGCTTCTTGCGAGGGTAACCTCAAGTCTTTATTCTCTTCTAACACCTCCTCCTTTAGAACCCCGCTGAAATATTTAATAAGTTAGTCATTAACAGTTTTCATCCACTGATCACAGAACTGGCGTTGTTTCCAAAATCTTATTTACTTCGCTCACTAAGTTCGTGGTTCCATGCTTTTGATGACGTTCATGCCCGCCGAGTCATTTGACCTTATGTAATCAGATAATCACTCAGCCGAGCTATCACTTTCACCTAATTACTAGTATATTCCAGTTTAGGCATGCTAACCTTTTTTTAGCTAAGCAGTGCCTACTTTACATTATAGATAAGTAAGATAAGTTTTCATTTTTTTTAAATAAATACAAAAGATTAAATTTTATCATTATTGTATGCTTCATTGGTACACATGCGATAGAATCCACACACATTTGTCTTATGAACAAAGATTATATAAGTATATCTTGTCTTATACAAATACCAACCTTAAAGGATGTATCATCAACAACACCAAGAATGGCAAGTACAGCTGATGGGTATACCAGAAGGCATTGTACACTCTCCTGCGAACAAACCTCGTGGATGTCATACCCATGCTTAGTACTATTAACAGCATCGACAGTCCAGTGATTCCGGGCACACTTATCAACAGCAGGAAGGGACTCTAAAACAATGAGGCTTGAGACACAAAATATGTATTACAATTAATTAGATGTATTAAATTATATATTACTTTATATTTCACTATCCAGTGAGTCTATACGTCTCACTTTTAGGAACTAGTAATTTTTTGACTCCTTTCTTTCTACTTCCTTCCTGATAATCAGAAAGACTATTTGTTGTTTCAAACGATTTTCATCTTGGCAGGCATTTTCCTAACCTACTAGTATACCTGGAACGAGCCCAGGCAACTTATTTATGTGCTGCCTATCCTGAGACATAAGATGTTAAGTCTCGGTGCCAGTAATTACACTGCCTGTCTTGCCCTTCTCTGATCTCTCCGAAACACAGCAAAGCTGTTTAACGGGAGAAACAAGCAAGAAGTTACCTGCCTTTCAAATGTTAGCATGCACTTGTAGGTACAGGTAATGATCGAAGCCACTAGTTGAGTTTAAAATTACTCGTCTGTTGCTCTTAAAACCTAACTATAAATAGTTTTCTATGCTTATATAGAATCCTTGTCTGCACATTGTCTCATTTCTAACAAATATTTTATAAGTGGAATATTCAACACCTATCCCGAAGTAGAACTAGGGCTGTTCGACTTACTAGACGTGTAATAAATTTCAAAATGCATACGATATTTATATTTCGGGCCATAGTAATTACAAAGGCCAATAACCCGATCAATCAAGTTGAACGTTTTATTATGTATACATTTTGTTATCTATTTATATCTAGAATAGTAAAACGATGGTCATGCGTTTGCGCGCGCCTTTTAACTGAAAGAGTGATATAGAAATTTGTAGATCACTAATTGATAAAACAGGACTAAAGTTTCAAATTATGCTTTCTTATCCTATTTTCCTTCATTAAATAGTTCCTTTTTTATTTTATTTTTTTCGGAAGGGCTAGACTTTTCGGCCTGATGGCCTTTAAGCTCAATCGGTACAGTAAGTGTGCAGACAGCTCACTTAAGAAATATTCGAAAGGGGGACGCGCCCCTCCGCGCCCCGCAGGGGGCGCGGTTCATCGGGCACGCTGCTCGGGAGAGCAGGATTTGGACTAGTCAAATCCGATACGGTTGACGAATCTTTTACGGTTGAATTTAACCTATCATCATGAGGGCCGGCCCTCATCCCTCCCTCTGTAGAGGGAGGCGGGCCACGCGCGGTAAATAGTTCCTTGCGAGGCTCCTTAATAGTTATTCCGATCTCAAAGATCATTACAAATAACTACATCTATTTCACTATTATTACAGTCATCCCGTGTACGTTGTGAATTCCAAACTAACTGAAGGAACTACTGTTTAAGCATAGACATTAGACACTTAATGGGAGAAGTCCATTAAATAAAAAGTTAATTTATGTGCCTTTTAGGCACGTTAACTTATTAGGTTTCCCTGCATAGCCACAAATGGCATTGACTCAAATGCATGTTAAAATTGAAGAATAATAATACAGTGCTATACATTTCAGTATTGAACTCTCACCCTTAGGCTCGAGAATCCATGTTTACATACATGATATGGGATAGCTTATTGCAGTAATAGCGTAGCGTTAATAAGCTATCCCCACTGCCTCGTCTAAAGCAAAATATTTTAATTGAATATTCCTATGTGATGCATAATCATGTAAAAGATGAAATAAATTCCACGTTATCCAGTCGTGCAATTAAATGGCTTCCACACGTTCAAATATTGTATGACCGTAAAAACGAGTATTAATGTCAGGTACCAATCTACCCGTGTCATAAACGCTACTTGAGCTTAATTACGTCCATAAACGCTTATCAGCTCCGCATCCAGATATGACCTCAATACAAACATATATCAATTAATTATTACGGGAAAATGGCTGTGTCATAGCAACTATTGATATACATAATACATAATATTATATAGATTTGCAGAGTAATATTCCTTATAAATTTCCCAATCACATGTGATAATCGGACGAATTTCTATATAAGGGATATATTTTCACTTGGTCCGGTCTTTTAAAAGGAAAAGGCAAGAAAATATTTAAAATTTAATTCTAATATGCTGTTGTTCCATCGTTCTTTGCGTTCATCGAAAAACCTATGTACAGCAAGTATATAATATGATGAAGGTGAAATGAGAGTATACATTATATATTCTATGACTATTTTCTCTCATATCATACAAATTTGAATAAGTAGAACTCAGAAACCAAAATGAGAAACAGCTGATACGTTATGATAACATTTGAGGTCGTATTACTACCAAAATTTTCCCTTTTCTTAACATAATATCTCTTTCACAATTCAATCTTAGGCTCATATTTTTTGTAAAACCCATTACAATAACAATGAGTGTACATCCAGTAGTCACACACAAAGGGTCGAGATTGCCCGAGGACTCAGTCATTAAACACCTGAGCGGGACGAGTGTGTGCTCGCTCGTTCAGATTAAAATCATTCGTGAAAGCAAATACGCGTTATTGCTAATGGGATATCGGATTTTTAATGCACTGTCTATACCAATATTAAAAACAATTTTGAAAACCGGCACACAACTGACAGAGAAACCGATGAACTTACTTTAAAAAAAATATAGACCATAGGGATGTTGACATTTTTCAGAAATGTTTTTAAATCATTTATAAATATCTAATGGAGGCCTAAATCATATCAACTTTTGTTTAAATACGTCTAATGCCTATAAAATCTTGCATTTTATAATGCATTTTAAATTTCGTTCCAAAACGCTAACACTTGTCACGTGACGTCATATGACAACATAAACAAAGTTTAAACATAACATTTAAAGTTTACAAAAAACAAACGTAAAAGTGATAAAATGATTCTAGTTGTCGTTAATAAAAAATGGCTTCTAAGTTTTATAAGTGTTGTACGGTGGCTATGTGTGTACACCGTCAAAACGCCTGAAAATTAGTTTTTACATATTTTTTTTATTTTTATTTAAGTTGACTAACAGTGTTCACAATAAAGTTTTACACAGAAAATACAGACTTATAATACTATATTGATTGTGACACCAACACCGTCAACTCCAGATTACAATATATTATATATATGTATTGGTAAAATGAACATCAAAGAAATGGTAAGTGTCCATAGCAAGTATAATATTAGTTTTGAGAGCCTGAACAAAACACTAGTCATTATTATTATAACTAAGCCTGAAATACATACAAAAAAGGAAAATTTTACAATATTATTGTCTTTTAAACATTAACTGTGTGGTTTACATTGCATAGCTAAGTACTAACACAGTGTATTTAGATCGATGTGGATACCCCAGCCCTACGACTTGCATCTTGGGATCAGTTTTAATTAACTACTGGGGTACCCACTATATAATATCCACATGCTTGGTTTACTTCACTGAGTAAAACATATTTACGTTCATATATAAACGAAATTCTAGATCATTGCATCAACAATATTATTACAGCAATAATTCAAAAATTTGTTTTTTAAACTTGGCCACTCTTGTGGATAGGATATCCACCGACAAAAAGTGCTCATTATAAACATCAGCAAGTCTATACAAGGGTAAACGTTTACCAGCATTTGTTCTGCAAAATGCAGTGGCAAATATGGAATGTGGATTACGAGAGTGTGTTCTAGTGGGAATCCTATAGCATAATTTATGGTTTAGGGGAATACAATCATACTTATTATGACATAAGTCATAAAGTAGCATCAATTCCAGATATGTACAGCTTGGCAAAAAAGAGTATGACGTGGTGACAGGTGGAACTAAATATTTTACTAAATGGAAACCTATGATGTTGACAATACTTGGCCGACAAATACTAGATTTTGAGTAAAGCTTAGTGTTTCACATTTATTTTTAACGATTTGATTAAATTATCTTACTGATTTTCCATATTATGATGGAACATAAGTGAAAGTGGCGCCCTCATTTTTTCCATACTCTTATTTGCCAAGCTGTACGTCTTGATTCAAGAGTGGGAAGTTTGTATTTGTCTAACAGTTGAACATATGGTAAACAAGAAAAATGGCATTTAAAATACATACAGCGTAAGAATTTTTTTTGAACTATTTCAAGTGCGTCTATATATTTATTATAATATGGGTTCCATATAGGCACAGCATATTCAAGTTGCGGACGTATTAGCGATTTATAAATATGAAGATATGTTGAAGTTCGCTTAAACTTATTACAAGTGCGCATCGCCAATCCATATAATGTATAAGCATTGCTGATTATGTTATCGATGTGTATATTCAAATGTAACTTTCTGTCTAGCGTGACCCCAAGATCTCTGATGTGTTCTACAACCTGAAGACGTTCACCACATAACATGTAGGAAAAACTGCCAAGTGTCCTTTTTTTGTAAATGTTATAGATTTGCATTTATTTAAGCTAAGTGTTAATTTATTTACCGTGCAGTAAGTGGAGAATCTATCCAGATCCTCTTGCAATCTCCTATGGTCATCTGAACTTTGGATTTTATGATATATTTTAAGATCATCCGCGTATAACAGAAAGCAACTAAACTTGAAACATTGGTGAATGTCGTTAATAAATAATACAAACAATAATGGTCCCAATATAGAACCTTGTGGCACTCCAGAGCTAATAGGCACGAAATCAGATTCATATCCATTGATTATTACTTTTTGAGTGCGTTTAGTTATATAAGATTTGAACCAACGCCACAAGTTTCCCCGTATTCCATTGAAGGCAAGTTTCTCGAGAAGTTTTTTGTGATCTACCCTGTCAAATGCCTTTCGAAAATCAGTATATATACTGTCTGTTTGTATGTTAAGATCTAGTGCTTCAAATAGATGAGTAATATAAATTAATAAATTTGTTGTCGTAGAGCGGCGCTTTACAAAACCATGTTGCTGTTCTATTATAACTTTGTGTAAAGATGTTGTTTCTTACATTATTAATATAGGTCCATAAATAATTAATGTTGTTACGAATACTATTTTCAACCATATCCATATATTTCTTATAACATTTACGCGCTTCCAATTTAAACCTCTTTCTGTACATAGAAAACTCTTTATAATCCATCAGGTTTTTATACACTTTCCATTTAATCCAGCATTGATTTTTATTTTTGAATATATGAATTAAGGCAGCCGTAAACCAGATGGGATACTTAGAATTTTTAACTATTTTTGTAGGTATAAAATTTTTGATTATAGAAAATAAAGTTTCATATAAAATAGTGACCGAATTTTCAGCGGATTGATTCTTTAATACCTGCACCCAGTCGACACCATTTATTTCTTTATTAATCAATGAATAATCAGCATTTTTAAAATTGTATTGCTTTTTAGGAATAGTTCGCAATGATTTAACATGCTTATTAATTGGTACCAATACATAGAGAGGCGGGTGATGTTCGTCAATTGGCAGCAAAGAAAAAGGAACAAGTGAGGGTCCGCAATCATTAATATTAGTAATAAAAAGATCTAGTATTCGACCATTACTATTTTTTAATTTGTTTACTTGGAAACAATTCAATATAGACATAAAATTTATTAAGTGAATATTAGATTGGTTGTATGTATTCATTATAATAGGTTCCAATTGTACATTAACCTGCCGCCATTCTAAACTGGGCAGATTGAAATCACCTGCTACTATAAATGAATTTATATCGGGGCTATAAAGAATATAATATGTACTGCGTACGGAAAATGGTGTATAAAAGTACGTCAATATTCTTCCGCTTACGCTAAATAGGAACAGGTGACGTCATTTCCGTTTATTATCACGTGACCTATTTTAAATTTTGTTACATTTTATTTATAAAATATTAATTTAATCGAATAAAAATAAGGGAAAATATTGTATTTTTTCAGAATTTTATCATATAAACTACCAATTAACATCAAAATTATATTTTTATATGAATACTGTCAACATCCCTATTAAACATAGAAATTAAAACCTCCTCCTTTTTTGAATTCGGTTCATAATCTTTGAAAGTACACATACGAATTAAAAATCTTTTATAACTATAATGTTACGTTACATATAATAATAATTATAATCTTGGATTCGTAACTTATGTTGCTGCAATACTATTATTATATAATATGGTGTGCCACAAGGAAACGTCTTGGAGTCTGTGCTTTTCATACTTTATACGTAAGACAATACTTAAACATTTGCATTAATAGTAGTCATGGATAACATATTTTCTGATTGTGAGTTGTGTCTGAGTGAATTGTGATTCTACATTTACAATTTTACATTGCGATATAAAATATATAGGTACCTATATCCTACATCATTATGTAGTCTAAGATTAAGGTAGAGGTTTGGGAAATTCGTCCGATTAAGGATAATATTCTGTAGACCTTCATACTATTTATTATATTATGTATTTGATGATTTGCCCTAGAATCATAAGCAACTAAAATATTAAATTTATTAAAATGTATTAAGTTATAATATTCACTTACCTCATTCTTATATTTTGCCATATTTATCTCACTTCGAACTTCATCGTAGTTTCGAGAAAAATTCCAAAGGTTTATGAAATGGGATATGGAATGTATCACTAAAACCAAACAATACATATTAAATTACATTACTTGTAGCTTTGTAAATGTCTAATCGTCATTCACATGTGCAGGATATGAAGATATTCGTAAATGGCTTAAACCTGAACAATACCATCAGCTGATCTAACTATGTATAACTATGTATAATGCGCATCACAACGCTTTCCCAAACTCTGTACCCGAAAACCGCTGAGGTACTGCCTACTGGCCATCTTTGTTTCACAATAGCCAACATTTAAATTCTTAATTCATCTCACATTTTGTTCCAAATATCCTTATATATATATTTTAATATCTATTAATAGTATGTAATCGTTACCGTTATCCATTTGCCTCGTATCAAGCGCTAATGGCGTTTCAGAAATTTAAAAAACTAACTCTGGCAAATTTCATCGTTAACAATTTTTTACATAAAAAGTTGTTTAAAAAGTAATTTCTAATTTCAAGTTGCGGAAACAAAATTGCTTCCCTCGACCTAGTAATTCAGGTTGAACTATATATTTCCATCGCTGCGTAATAGCGTTTTTCTCCCATAGCGCTCGAATGAGGTTAGTTTGCACTACAATTAATACCCGTATGTGCACCAAGCTTTATTTGCATATGTCACGCAACATAAGCCACCTTTGTTTGATGTTATCCTAGCAATCCTGTATTAGTGTCTGTTTGCATTCCTGCATTAGCAAATAAATTCGAGAAATCGTCGCGAAATGTCGCAATTTCTGAAACGCTAACTTTTGAGTAGATGATCCTTTGGTGTAGGTGTTTTGATCAATTTGACTTTCGTCTAAGGCAGCTATTTATATAGAATCAGGATATGGAACCAGATTACTGTAATGTATAGTAGTAGTAAAATATTAATTTAATGTCTATCCTAAACTATCTAGAAAGTGGGCAGATGTGAATTATAAAGAAGGAGACGCTCTTTATAATGAAACAATTTTTACGGATTTTATCGCGGTTTATTAAGATTTTTACAAACCCGACGTTTTTTGATTCATTATAATAAGTGAAATTCGCGCAAACATTAGAAAACAATAAAGGAGACGCTCTACATTTATCCAGGGATAGATCTACGTAGCTAATATTTTACTTATATTGTTGTTGGCCGTAACTTTGATACAAGTGCAAACCGATGGGTGCACTTCTGCGGCGCTTATGGGGTGAAGTGAAAACATTGGCAATAACCGCAAAAAACGGTATCCGTGAAAAGGCAGCGAATAAAAAACGAACAAAGAAACCTACTAGAATATAAAGGCTGCATTTCTAATTCTGTATTTTACATTCGCTGTTTTAAATACAGCACCTAAGACGGACTAACTTCCTAGGTCACATTTCACCTGCGACCCATTAAACTGTGAACTCCAGACAAATTTTAAACGCAATAAGACTAAGAACGGTGTCGAGCTAGTAATTACCCTTTGTCTCGAGAACATAATGGTGTACAAAGTCTTTTGGCGGAAAGTGATTTAGGGTGCTTTTCACTTTGTACACAATGCATTTTTAAGGGTGCTTAAATGAAGATTTCGTTTTCAATTTTTATTTTTACCCCTTTCTTTTATTTTCCTTTAATCAATCAAAATTCTTAGCTGTATTAACCGTTTTATAATTACATTCGAAAAATCTTTAAATTACTTGTAGACACCTAGAAATGACTTGAAAGTTATTTTAGTATGGTTTAATCCACAGAAATATATCGAGGGTTAAATCTTTTATATAAAATTAAAAGTAAATAATATACTTTATTAACTTAGCTAAACTGTATATATTTAATTTTTTATGCTGTTTGCTTATACACAATAAAAGTGAAATAAATGATCAGGTTAGATATAATTGGGCATCACAAGAATGAGAGCTTTTAAATTCAATCTTTTGCAGTTTTTATTTTATGTTAATCCATCTCTACTTCAAAATTACCTATACATATAAATAACTAAATTCATGTAAAAAATCTGAAATAAACGAGCAAAAATATGCAAACGAAGTTAGCGCAGAATGTCTCAATAAGAACCGTTCAAGTCGCGTAAGTCTATCTTAATCACCTGTAATCTCGGAATAAATTCAGTTCTCGTTCTTAGACAGTAATTTAATTTTGGAGACGTCATCTCCAATAAACCCTGAACGCTCGTTATAATTTTATTTTCCACCGTTTGATTCGATGTTTCGACTATAATTTACAATAAGTTCATACTGTCTGTGAACATGAAAGCGTTGTGTTTCCTTAATTAGGTAAATTATATAGGAAAAGTGACTTTTAAGTACTACTACGTATTTACATCCTTAGAAGGAAACGCTGAATGTGTTTATCCGTAAGAGAAAAATAGTAATATGACAAGCATTAGGTAATAAATTACAAGTGACTTTATAGATTGGGTACCTAACCGAGTTTGAAACTGTCGATAGATATTGATTACGAATAATAGTAATATTTTTGGACGCTTTTTTACACCACGTCAATCTGGTCCCGTGGTAAGTTCTCGAAGAACTTGTGTTACGGGTGCCAGACAACGAATTTAATACTTTTATATTATACATATATTTAAGATTTTTATTATATATTACACATATTTAATACACATCCATGAACCAGGAACACAGAAACTTTTTTGTTCCCTGGCAGGACTCGAACCCGCTACCTTCGACTTGAGTGCCAACGCGCTAACCATTGAGCCGCAGAGGTCGTCAACGTAACTGATGTCTACAAATAAAATATGTATAAAAACTAGTTTTTGGTGGACATGATTTTCTATAGTTGAGATACACACACACATACCACCGGGCTTTTCTGTCTTTCTTTCAGGCATACATACAGCTACGATTCTTGGCACCACATACAAGCCGGATGTTTACAAGTACGCAAGAAATTATCCCACCAATAGATTCGTGGACCAGTAGACTAGTATTTTGATGACAATAAAATAAAAAAAATATCACCACTAACCTGCAAAAACAACGAGCGTAACAGCAACAGTCATGTGAAAGCTCTTCGCTTTCTCGAGCCAGAAGAAAAACAGCCCAGGACATAGCTGGGATAGTGCCCTATACAGCACCAGGTTCAACTTCTTACATAACGGCAACAAGACTAGAGCACAACATAGGTTGAGCACGGCGGCTGTGCCACGGGATATACATAAGCCTAACTGCAAGAAATAATAAAAAAATAACAATTTTAAAGTGTAATGTGTGGTATAATAAAAATGCGCAAAAATGTTCAAGCCTTTTTTATGCTGAAAATAAACGTTATAGTAATAAAATAGAATATAAAAATTATTTATTCAATTATTTCAATACAAGGATTACATTCAAATTATAAAATAATGAGTACTAAGTTAATATTTGAAGTTACAAGTATTCAATCTGTTTTAAATATCCTTCAGCACTTCAATATTACTACATATTATATAAAATATCTATACGTACCCCTAATATTTGCCTCAAGTAATAAAATTGTCGTCCATTCATATAATAAATATATGAGTTATAAAATATTAAAATGACTAGTGAGATCCATGATATCTGAAACAAAATATATACTGTTAAAGTTATAATAATTTTATAAACTAATTCTGAGAAGGTGGACCTATAAGGAAGAGATAATATGTTTACCGCTACGAAGGATGCGCTGTGCCACGCTCTCATCTACATGGGTACCGCCATCAGAAACGGTTTTTCCGTTTTTCAGAGACAAGCGCAGGACATCATATATTACCCCACCATGGTTCAGGCCTTGACGTGAGTTGGCTGAGCTCGTTCCAGGTATACTAATTTCCCCACCATGGTTCAGGCCTTGTCGTGGCGGTGGGGCTCAGTAACCCAGGGTGAGCACTGGACCTTAGGCGAAGCCAATTGAGCCGAGGGGGCTCTTTGTACCCCTCCTTTAAAAAGAGGGGACAAAAGAGCAATGGGCAAGGGGTGAGGATGGGAACCTCACCCCATTGTACTGTCCCGACGTTGGGAGGGGTTGTTCTGTGGTTCGGGACAACCCCTCTGTGGAGGTGGCGTCGGTCTCTTGCGGGACTGTCTAGCCGTCGAGGTGCCCTGTTAGCTTAACAGATCCGGGGCACCTCACCAAGGCGGCACTGGTGGCACTCGCCGGGTTTTAGTGGGTAAAGCTGCGTCCACTTACCATGGATGTACCATGGATGTATTCCCCAGGCGGGATGCCTCAGAGCATTTCCCGGCGTAAAAGAAAAAAAAAAGGACATCATATAGGGTAAGCAACACAAATGAGTTGCCTGGGCTCATTCCTCTTATAATTCCAATTACTATCATGTGGCACGTCTGACAGTTAGGCCATCCAACTATCGTTAAAAAGCGTTTAAAAAGAAATAAAACGAATTAAAACATAAATGCAGAACGGAATTATAGTAATACACTCTAGAAATAGAATCAATTGGTAGCCCTATGCAATTGTAAATAACTCATAAGTGAAGCCACGGATAACAGCTACTCAATATAATCATCATCATCATCGTTTATCCGTCCACTGCACATGGGCGACAACAAGACGACCGAGACGACGAGGGGCGAGGGGCCCCTCGCATCCAACAGGGATCGGCGACTGCACGGAGATCGTCTTACCCCCTGATTAATGGCCGACCAACACTTCACATAAATATAATATTAATGTAATAATTTCCTAGCAGGCAAGTGCAAAATATGATGGAACTTGCAGTCATTAGTCAACATTCTTGGTTATGTGCACGCTGCAACATCTGTTATTACCAGGGCCAACAAAGAACTAGTTTCTTAGCTTATTTAGTACCAATAACACATAATACTATTGCATGTACACAGAACTTATGAAACTACTGAACCCTTTTATTTTAATTACTTTGCCGTTCAACTAACTGTTCCCCCGTTTCACCTTCCCCAAAATTAAATTAAAGCTTTTTTTTTTCGGAAGGACTAGACTTTTCTGCCTGATGGCCTTTAAGCTCAATCGGTACAGTAAGTGAGCAGATGGCCAACCGCTGCATTAGGAGTATCATGCAATTAAATAAAAGAAAGAATTTTGCAGAAATGCTGAGTAACACTTAACAGCGTTATTGGTTTTATGAGTACGGATGGTGTAAATCGTCCGTAAAAAAAATATTAATCACATAAATTTTTATTGTGATTAATAGTGAATTAACTCATCAAAGATGATCTCCGTACAGTTGCTCTTACATGCTGGAATCCTTATATAAAATAAAACTTTAAAAAATAAAGGTCCGATGTTTCAAATGAGAAAACTGAAATAAAATATATTTCCGTGAAAGCTACCATTATAACGTTTCGCATCGGAACACGATCCACGGTTTCACAATCCTGTACACCAATAACATGTTACTCTTAGTTTCAGTTTTTTGCACCACGGCTTTGATGCTACAAAATCGTAATTTTTTCTACAAAAATATTTGCACGCATTTTTAAGGTAGACATCTAAAAATAGCATTAAATGTGGAAAAACCGCTGCCGTTCCGTATAAGTATAACTCAGTAAGCTTATTTTCATCCACAGTACCTGATATATCTTTTTTTTATTCTTTAACGCCGGGAAATGCTCTTAGGCATCCCGCGGGGGAGTAGGTCTCCCCACGCGGGTAATGTGGGACTCGCTGCGCCCGAAAGCTGGTAAGTGGACGCAGCTGATCATACTAGATCATATAGTAGAGTGCGCAACATTAAGTTATACTGTACCGAATGTTGAGATTTAACCCCGAATTTACAAATCCATTGACTATCACGAGGGTATCATACTCCGTGATATATATCATAATATTTTTACATATCACCGGTGGTTTTAACATATTTTTACATATTAAAATACTGACCGGTGGGATGGTTGTTTCTTGCTGCGCTCCCGTCTGCTTGGGTTCCACCATCCTGCTTGTTTTTCCCGTCAAACAGCTTTGCTGTGTTTCGGAGAGAAGGGCAGGACTGGCAGTGTAATTACTGGCACCGAGACTTAATATACGGTCTCAGGATAGACAACAAATGAAAGAGTTGCCTGGGCTTGTTACAGGTTAACTTGTTTGTGTTCAGGGGCGACGTCAACCACTTACCATATCATTTTGCATGCAGTTTGCATATCCAACTATCATAAAAATGTTCATTTCTCATCATGTTCTTTTCTCATTTTCATCATTCTCATCTATTTAATGGTGACATTCATTAGAATATTGACTTTGCCCGTTCTTGAAACATGTATAATATTTAAGAATTGACTTAAGCACTGAAGACGTCTTACCCTACAAACTAGATGTAAATGTAGAGTTTCAAACGAAATAATTTTACGTATTTGTGTATTTCTTATTACGTGCACTAACTTATTCCGTACCTCTATAAATTATTTCTATCAGTTTGAATAATGGTTTGAACGAAATATATACAAATAAAAATCAAGAGTCTGTTTTTACGTTTTTACGTTTTTAGCTTAGATAACTCCTATATTCTGTCCAGATACTGCAATGTATGAAAGTGTGCACTAACAGCTATATCTGTAAAAAAATTTAAGGTTTTTTAAGTAAAAAAGGTTAAGCGTGAACTTCATTGCAATTATAATATTTAAATACTATATATAAAAAATAAAATAACTTTGTGCGGGATTCGTATCATGGTCGAACCATCCTCTCCTTAGCTGTTTATATTTATTTATAGTAATTTTACTTCAAAGATTCAACTATAATTACACCTAGTTTGGCGCTTAAATCAATAGCTTTTTTGTGCTAGAGCAAAAAAGAATGATGTTTAAAAATTCCATTATGTGTATAAGGTATTTACGATTCCCGCGGTTTTACCTTTTCCCGCGGTTTATAGCCTTTACGTTATTCTGATATATAAGCTATGTTATTGTAAAGTTTTATTAAAATCCATTCAGTAGTTTTTATGTGAAAGAGCAAAAAATCCATACATTCTTACAAACTTTCGCGTATAAAATATAAGTAGGAAGTAGGATATACGAGATTTTAGGCTCAGCTACTAAAATTACTTTTAGAATATACTTTTCAATATCGTGAAAAGAACCTACGGAACCCTAAAACAGACTTTTCTATTTCAATTCAATCTTCGTTACCTACAGGAATTGTTTATAATTCTAAGAACAACCCACACCTTATTGGAATATAAACGTCAATGACCTTGTGCATGCATGTGATTTGCTACCATGCAAAACTTTTTGATGAAAGTAATCATTATACAACCTAACCTAACCTTGGTCCGTGATAAACTCGTAAAACCATGTATTCGGATGAATATATTTTATAATATGATCAAGAGTCAAGACATTTATACTTTATTTAGCATTGTCGGGATATGAACCTTTTTTTTCTTTTCCTCCGGGAAATGCTCTTAGGCATCTCGCGGGGGAAGGGGGACATCCCAGGCGGGTATGTGGGACTCGCTGCACCCGAAAGATGGTAAGTGGACGCAGCACTACCCACTAAAACCCGGCGAGTGCCACCAATGCCGCCTTTGATGCCTCGGATCTGTTGAGTAACAATTTCGACGCTTAGTCAGTGCCCCAAGGGACCAACGGCACCTCCACAGCGAGGTTGTCCCGCACCACAGAACAACCCCTCCCAACGTCGGGATAGTGCAATGGGGTGAGGTTCCCATCCTCGTCCCTTGTCCTCTTTCTTATAAGTTACTCTTTCGTCTCCTCTTCTTATAAGAGGGGTACAAAGAGCAGCCCCCTCGGTTCACTAGGCTTCGCCCAAGGTACTGAGTTCACCTTAGGCTACTGAGCATCACCGCCACAAGACTTGAACCATGGTGGGGTCGGGATATGAACCTGCAACATCTACGACTGACTTCGACGAAACGACTATATCAGCTATAAAACTCATTAAATTTCAATCTTTCAGGTCTTTTCAATCTATTCTAATATTATAAAGGCATAAGGAATATTTGTCTCTACATCCCTTATTAATTTTCTATCTTCTATCTAAATTACTATATTTTTTTATAGAAGAGGGGGCAAAGGGACAGTTGTTTCACCTGGTGGTAAATGATTACCGACATCCACAGAGTACAGACACCCGCCAAGTGCATCGCCGGCCTTACAAATACCCTTTTCTTGAAGGTCTGTAGTATCGGAATAGAAATAAATAAATACTATTCATATAGAATTTGGCAAAAGATAGATTTATATGATTAGATAGATATATATGAATATAATATAGACAACAACTAGTAACATAATATAACATTAAAATTATATTTTCAAAAGGTCTGCATGACGTTATTTTCTTTTTATACAGCTTTTTTTATATCTACAAAAGTGATATTTCAAACGTTACTCAAAAGAACGAGTTACAGATAATTTTACGGATTATAATTACGAGAGACGTCCTGAGACATAATTAAAATACGATGCTGCTTTCCACTTTCTTTTGCATCCCATTCAAGGCAGGACATTCTGAGAGTGCGTCGAAAGTTTACTAGCGTACAGCCTCTTCACGGCAGACGCTATTCATGTGCGTAGCGACAGTCATTCAGCCTTTGACAGGGCAGAAACTCGATCGGCTGGAGTGTGTCCCCGCATTAATTTATGGATCTGAATGCCATTTGATGAGATGACAGCTTCCGTAATCTTTCACATTGAGTCCCAGGTGTTAATATTTCATGCGCATTGAATACAAAATCTTATATTATGCTTGGGTTGTTTATATAAATATATTGTTACATACTCGTTGCCTATCTGAATAGTGAATATTATAGAGGCGATACGAGGACATGGTTTTGATCTTGACATAAATAATTGATTCTAATATATAACTGTATTAATATATTGTTTTCTAGTGTTTATGCGAATTTCACTCTTATAATGAAACAACTTTTGCAGTTGTTAGAGAATAGTTTTTTTTTTTAAAGTGAAAAAACTTCTTCAGGCGCGGTACGCATATTTTTAGTGAGATAAAATCTCTGGATTCGCGACACCGTTACCACTGTTATGAAACGCTATTTGGCGTTTATATGACGTTTGATTTATTTATATAAGATTATGCAATATTTGTTTACATAACCAATCGTCACACACACAATGGCAATGTCCTGCGGCTATTTTGTGCGCCGTTTAAATTGTCATAATCTTTTTAATAATTTAAACGAACGTATTTGAATTTAATTGTTTTGTTTTCACTTCTATCGGCAGTCCCTGTGACTGGTTGGGTTAGTTTTTTTTTTCCTCATTTCTTTTTTGTAACAAATAGAGTATGAGAATATGGTATTGTAGTAAAGTAAGGATAATAGGAATTTAAAAAGATGCAAGTGATTTTAGTACTGAGTTCTGGATCTCGTTTTTTCTTGAGTCTAATTTTACTTATCACTCGACTATGCCCTTAGCTAACTGTTTCATCTTTATCTATAGAGAAAATATGCTACCGGAGAACGAGTTTTTGTAAAAGAAATAGGTCAACCAGTCTAGTATAAAACTAGAACATACAACGGCGCAGAAATTGTAAGGATAATAGACACGGGGAAAATCTATACCATGTCCCTGTGATATAGTGTAACCACTATATGCCCGGGAAGCCCGTTTCTTGTGTGGGTGCAAGTTAGAACCTTTGAAATTCTTTTTGGTCAAATTCTTATGATCTACAAAAACACTTTTAATATTAAAATCCTTATATTCTTTAAGTGCCCTTAGTTTGGTATTTTGACGTGACAACGTCTTATAATTCGATGGAGCCGGCTGCAAGAACGAAAAAACATGACGTATGCGGCGTTACCTCGCTCGGAGGCGTTCCATTTTCTTATGACGTTGTCACGTTCAACTATCGTCAGTGAACCGACTTTACAGACAACCGATTTTTTATTTATTTTTATTCACTCCTTTTATATTTATCAACTCTCTGATTCCGTGACAAGATTAAATATATCAACATTTCCAAAAAGCACTTTGGCTATGTCCACTTATATTAATGAGCCTAACAATTTGTTTAAATACCATTTTATATACCGTTTACTAGGTTGACGTGCGTGTGATAATCCATCAAACACGCAAAATCAAAATTTTTAGTTTCGTAAAATGAATTATTGTCACGTATTTATTTGCTGAGTAATAAAAACAAGAATAATTATTTATTTTAAAAGACATATGGATATAGATATTATAACATATATGGCACCTACTTAGCGCGGCGAGTCTTCAGCATGCTAATATTTCTTCCTTCCTACGAGAGTAATTGTATAAAATACTACTAATATCATAAACGCGAAGGTTTGTTAGAAGTGATAAATGATATAAATGTATGGATGTATGTTTGTTACTCACTCTAACACAAAAACTACTGAATGGATTTTAATGAAACTTTACAATAATATACCTTATACATCAGTATAACATTTATAGGCTATAATTTATCCCTGTACTCCCACGGGAATGAGAAGTACGCGGGTGAGACCACGGGGAGAATCTAGTTTCAAATATTTTCAGCTTGGGCAGCAGACATTAACGTGTGCCTAACGTGTTTACTAGTAACTACCTACTGTCAAAATTCTCACCTTTCGTTCCTTATCCAGTTTTCGAGGAATATATAAAAATCTGCGTCCTATCTGAACTAGAATCTTTTGCTTCAAGAATCAGCCGCTTTAACCATTTTTCTTTATTTTAATGTTTTATGTAAATATATAACTGTTATATAACTGTTAACTGGAAAAGAGAGAGGGAGGCCTTTGCCCAGCAGTGGGACAGTATAGGTAAGGAAAAAATATATAACTGTTTCCTAGTATTGGTAATCATTATGGATGTTTATCTCAAAATTATTAATACAAAAAAATCCAAAGCACGAATGTTACGAAATTAATTACACAATTTGCTATCATATCATTGTCTATAGGTCAATACGCCTATAAATACCAAAATGACATAAATATAGTTGATCTCAACAAGGGACATTTTCCAAGCAAGCGTGACTCATAAACTGTTATAAATTAGGAATTCATCACGCTGTGGGCGACTATACGCTATGGGCTCGAGAATGATCTGTGAGAAATGGGTTTTCCAAAATTTTCCCGGACCTACAGCTGCCTGTCAACATAACTCGCTTAAAAGTGAAGAAAAACATAGGAAGTACGCAGGCGATGCTTGATTTTTTGAGAGCAATCGAATTTATAAGCAAAAATATTGATTTTGAATATTTTGATTTTTTTTAGATTATTGTAATTTTTTTATGGATCATTAGTATTTGTTTAATAATATTATCAACCTTGTTTTTCCCTGATTTTGTAACTTCTGTCTTATTTTTTTTAATCGAAAAATGATAATAAAATGAGTGTAAAGAAAAGAGAATAATCGGTGATATTTTTGGCGATCTTTAGATGATCAAACTTAGGAAAAATAGATTAGAATATATTACTAAGTCATCAACGTATTAAACAATAAATTGATTATTTGAGCGACTCTCAATTAAGTCCAGCAGTGGAATGACGTACAATCGTGGCCGTATATGGCATGGCCTTAGGCGCTCCTTTAGTATACACTTTTCAGCTTGAATAGTTTCAAATACATTCACTATTGGTTGAGCTCCCAAAGCATTGAGTAGCAAAGGCGTGACTGAACCATACAGCACTCATTGTAGTGGAACAGAGATTGTATCGTGAGAACGCCGATACGTTTCAAACATTTTCAAAGTCTTTGTTCCGTCCAGCTTTATCAGCTAGTGCAATAGCTTGGAAAAGGAACAGGAATAATGTATGCTTGTGTCTATGAACACAAATGTGTTTTAAGTAGATCATCAATACATAGTTGAAGATAGACTTTGAAGGAGTGAACAGTTCACATACATAGCTTCATTGGGACTATACTTTTGGGTTGACGGCTTTTAAAGCTTCAATTGGGTACAACTTTCGTGCAGGTATATTGTATGATTTCCCAGGTGAAATGTAATTTAATCTACCTATAAATACGTCCTAGATTATAAGAAATAATTTTACTATGTGTGAGTGAAGATGCAGTGTGATTTCTAGCACCGAGAATAACTGGCATATCTCAAAGTAATATTTTACGAGTTGCTAGGTTGGATGTACTCGTTATGTTTGGGGGCGATATGGATACCGTCAGGTACCGTACCGGCTCGCTATCATCATCATCATCATATTCGACATTGTCCCAATATTTGACGTAGGCCCAGTATTTTTTATTAAATATAGTATATTATCAATTCATTGTTCATTGAGGGAGGCCTATGTTTAGCAGTGGACGGATAGAGGCTGATGATGATGATGATGATGATGGTATATTATCATACAGTTCACCTAAGGTTAAATATCAGTACAGAATTGTATGGGTTTTAGATATTTCCGTTTTGATTTATTGTTTCAATATTATAAGTACTTATTACACTAATAAGATTGTTTTTTTATTCAAATTCTAAAGCTTGGGATAGATAGGAGATGTCTCCTATCTATCCCAAGCTTAGCGTATAGATGTCTATACGCTGAAAACCCTTCTAATACTTAAACCGTCCGTGCTTACGCATTACCATATCCATCTCCCCACCATGGTTCAGGAGTTGTCGTGGCGGTGGGGCTCAGTAGCCTAGGGTGAGCCCAGCACAAATTGAGTCAAGGGAGCTGCTCTTTGTACCCCTCTTATAAGAAGAGGGGACAAGGGAGCAGGGGGACAAGGGGCGAGGATGGGAACCTCACCCTATTGTAATGTCCGACATGGGGAGGGTTTGTTCTGTGGTGCGGTCCTGAAGGACATCTGAGTAATAGTAGCCAGCAACAGAACCTTTCTCCGAGCAATAAAGGCGAAACAGTGAGTAGTAGAATTGAAGTACAAATCAGCGTTAGAGTAAAATTTCATGAAACCATATAAGGGTTGGGTCAGATACCGCTGCTTCAGATAATTGCAGGGGGAACCTCGTAAATCTCGTCAAGTTGTCACATTAATTTATTGTTGTATAGGCATGTTTTATTTTCAAATATTTGTAAAAATTACAAGAAATAAAGAAATGTAATAGACGCCGCCAGATTACTACTGAAGAGATGTTAATAGGTGCCAAAGAGGAGGCCTGGCTGGAGCTCGTTGAGGGTCTCGATCGAGACCCCTGGGGCCGACCGTACATATGGGCGCGGAACAAGCTCCGCGCCCAGTCGGCTCCTATCAACGAGACGCTCCAGCCGGACCAACTGAGGAGGATTGTCGGGGAACTCTTCCCCGACACACCTGGGGACTTCACGCCCCCAAGGATGGCTCGGCAGACGCCGGACGAGGAGGGTGTTCCGCCACCCGTCACGGAGGCTGAAATGGAGGCGGTTCTGTCCCGCCTCCAGAGTAAGAAGAGGGCACCGGGTCCAGACGGGGTGCACGGGAAGGTTTTGGCCATCTCCCTCGAGCACCTCGGTGATAGCCTTCGGGAGCTGTTCGATCGCTGCCTGCGGTCCGGACAGTTCCCGAGGGCATGGAAGGAGGGTCGGCTCTGCCTGCTTCCGAAGGCAGGGCGGACCCCGGACTCGGCATCGTCGGTGCGACCGGTGGTGTTGCTGAACGAGGCTGGGAAGGCCCTGGAGAGAGTCGTGGCTTCCCGACTCGTTCAGCACCTGGAGGAGGGCCCGGGACCGGGACTCTCAGAGTCCCAATTCGGGTTCCGGGCACGCCGGTCGACGATCGACGCCCTCAAACGCCTGCGGGCGGTGACGCGTGAGGCGGAACACAGAGGGGAGGTGGTGGTCGCGGTGTCCTTGGACATCGCGAACGCCTTCAATAGCCTCCCGCACAGTGTGATACGGGAGGCCCTGAACTACTTCGAAGTGCCTCCCTATCTCAGGAGGCTGTTGGAGGCGTACCTCTCCGAAAGGAGGGTAGCCTGCGAGAACCGATGTGGGTCCGTAGAGTGGTGGCAAGTCGGCTGCGGTGTCCCGCAGGGATCGGTTCTTGGTCCGATCCTGTGGGACATCGGGTATGACTGGGTCCTGCGAGGCCGTCTCCTTCCCGGGATGGGTGTCATCTGCTATGCGGATGACACCCTCGTTTACGCCCGGGGACGAGACTACAAGGAGGCGGCGCGGCTGGCCGAGGTCGGGCTCGACCTCGTGATCAGCCGCATAGAGAGGTTAGGGCTTCGGGTCAGACCATCTAAGACCGAAGCTCTTCTCTTTCGCGGGACCGGGCGGAAAGGACCCCCTCCGGGGGCTGCCCTCCAGATCGGTGGGGTGAGGATCAGGATGAGCCCCCATATTAAATATCTGGGGCTCATCCTTGATGGAGGATGGACCTTCGGCCCACACTTCGCACAGTTGGGACCGAAGGTCGTAAAGGCGGCGAGTGCGTTGGGCAGACTCCTCCCGAACCTCGGAGGACCCAGCGCCGCCTGCAGGCAGCTATACTCCGGTGTCTGCCGGAGTATGGCGACATACGGTGCTCCCATTTGGGCGGGTCACCTTACCGCGCGGAGTAGGGCCCAGTTGCGCTCGGCGCAGCGGGTCATCGCGGTAAGAGTGATTCGGGGGTATCGTACAATATCGTGGGCAGCAGCAACTGCCCTAGCCGGCGACCCCCCGTGGGAACTTGTGGCGGAAGTTCTTGCTGAGGTGCACTCCTATGTCTCGGATAGGAGGTCTCTCGGCGAGAGCCTGACGCTGGACGGGATCCTGCGGGTCCGCCGACTAGGGCAAGAGGCGTTAATGCTGAGGTGGAGAGAGGACCTGGCGTGGGAGCCGTATGGCAAACGCCTAACGGTTGCCCTGCGTCCGGTCCTAGAGCGGTGGATGCGTCGTAAACGCAAACCCCTCACCTTCCGTCTGACACAGGTGCTCACCGGGCATGGCTGCTTCGGTGAGTACCTGTGCCGGACGGCCCAAAGGGAGCCGGCAACTGTATGTCACGATTGTGGCGCGGCGGTGGACTCGGCCCAGCACACTCTAGAGGTGTGCCCGAGATGGGCGGCGCTGCGTCACGATCTGACGTCAGTTATCGGAGGGGACTTGTCTTTGCCGAGCATCATCACCGCGATGCTCCGCAATGATGAGTCCTGGACGGCGATGGTCTCCTTCTGTGAGGCAGTAATGTCCCAGAAGGAGGCCGATGAGCGGGTGAGAGAGGAGGCCGCCGACGAGGCCTCCCACCGCAGGCGACGAACAGGGGTGCGTAGGAGGCGCTACTTAATGCGCCTCCAGTAACGCCCCTGTGCTCGTGTCGGGCCGAGGCTGGGGTTAACCTGGGTCCAGATAGGCACGACGTCGTCGGGGACTGCTAAAAGTATCGAATCAAACGAACAGCCGAGCAGTCCCCCTTTAGAGGAGGAGTCTGGCCTTTTCGCCGGGGCCAGCCTGTCGCCGAGGGTCCTGCGTTGCCTGCATGATCCGGGACTCTCGTAAAAGGCGGCTGAGGGCACTTGCAGCGGTTTTAGTGGGTAACGCATCTCCAAGTGCGAACCCCACTCACGGCTAGGTTTAAAACTCACCCCGGTCCTAGTTATGGTTTGGTCTGCAAATTTCCGCTGCATTAAAAAAAAAAAAAAAAAAAAAAAAAGATGTTAATAGGTAGGTTTAGTATATTAAATAGCCTTTAATGGATCTTGGGAATCCTTGTTGGGAAAAGACGTTTGGGAATCCTCGTCTACACAGGAAGGACACGAAAATGATTCCCAAATTTAGTTTAGGATTGGCAACGATCAAATTTTGGCTATAATGACCATAAGTTCTAATTTCAGTTTGACATCAATATTACCTATAAAAAATATGTTTAATTTTTAAAAACGTCCTCGAGTTACGCATAACGAATAAACTAAATATTTTTTCAACTTTAATTAAATATGAGAGTCGTTCAGCGTTTAGACGTGATACGTGCAGCATGTAATATTAACATGTCAACAGTCCCATTGAGTCCCATATCTATTGTACTCTGACATCCCGTCCCAGGGTTGCACTAGGAAAAGCTTTTATAAAGAGAAATTCTATGTTATACTAACCAGATTTATAACAAAAATTACTAAAATATAATAGTACATTGATTGTTTATAAATATAACGTTTTGATTTAATTTTATATATTGCATAAAGATTTATAAACTGTTTCTTACAAAGCTTATACATATGTATATACTTAATAAGTATATACTTACCGCGTACTAATGTGTTTCAGTGGTATAATACGGCATTTAATTAAGTTTACTTTTGGATAAACATACAAATACTTATATCTACATTAATGCAAAATGGTTATCTCGGCTCTTGTGAAATTTCTAACCTTCTCCTTCATGATACAAATTAAGAGGTAGTGTCATGCTGCTTTGCATCCCAATTGAGCCGGCACGACCGGGGTGATACCTCTCGCTCACATAACACCGGCATCAAGTGTGGGTTTCCGGTTACCCATTGGGGAGATAGGGAAAATGAGGGCAACGCATCTGCATAATCTGCTGATGTGTATGGGCGTCGATAGTCGCTAAAAGGCTTCGACTGCTCGTTTCCTCCTATGCTATAAAAAAATTTTAAACAAGTAAGCAGTTTGTCATTTTCCATATTTTTAACCGTACGTCAAACAATCTATAATATTATCGGATATATTTTTCAGCACGTGACAACCCTATAGCACGCACGCAGTAATTAACTTCACATAGGTAGCCCTGCGGCTGTAATAATCTTCCGCGCGATATTCACTATGTGCAATTACAAAGTAAATTACGTGTATCAGCGACATTATGGATATATAACTACGAAAATTTGTTCCAATAATAAGTCCAGCACCGCAAGGATCCCTAGAAATAGGTTCCGTGGAAACCTGGTGAATGTACCATCGAATATTACATTGAAACTATATTTTATAGGAATTCTAATATTAGTTTTTTTTTATTAAACCTCAAGCGATTTAAGTATTTTGTTTTGTGTTTGGCGTTTGCACATAAACTGAACATTTACACTTACTTAGTCGTAAGGTTTAGGTTCCTCTAACATGAATTTTTCTTAATTAATTTTGATTGGGATATAATAATTTATATTGCAGATACTTAGTTGTTGGATTCATTTATATATTAGGCATATTTTAATTACCTTTTCATGACCTATTTGATAAGTTTATTTTTGGTTTAGAAAAATTTTTTTTTGTTTCCACTTTGTCATAGTATTTATTCATCTTTGGGATAGGTATAAAATATAATACCGACGACCTCTGTGGCTCAGTGGTAAGCGCGTTGGCGCTCAAGCCCGGAGGTTGCGGGTTCGAATCCCGCCAGGGAACAAAAATATTTTCTGTGTTCCTGGGGTCATGGATGTGTATTAAATATGTGTATTATATAATAAAAATCTTAAATATATGTATAGTATAAAAGTATTAAATATATTTCCGTTGCCTGGTACCCGTAACACAAGTTCCTCGAGAACTTACCACGGGACCAGATTGACGTGGTGTGAAAGCGTCCATAGATAGATAGATAGATATTATATGTATATCTTTTTCATAAATGTATTATTCATCATCATCATCATCATTATCATCATCATCATCTGAACCAATCAAATGAAGGGCGTAATTATATCAGTGACTTAAAATGCTCTATCCGTCGCCAAGGAACAGTGAACAGACTTGATCTATTTCTTAATCTACAAAGCCGCGGGCAAAAACTACCAGCCTCTTGGCATTCATTAAAAGGTATATCATGTCGAGTACTGGATGGACGGACGTGAGTGATAATGACAGGGCGCTGGCGGATTCTCTTCCATGACCTGTGGGTAAAATGTACAACTTATCCGTAAAATTCCAATTTATCCAGGAGATAGATAATCCCTTTTCCATCCACACCATTCTTACCGTGCTTTTAGGCTAGCATATAGGCGTATAACAAATTACTCTCCTCGCTTAATTTCGAGGAGAACGGTGCCCAACTTTGCTACTATATTCGTAGAATGGATATAAGCGGAATCTCGCTCATCGCACGCATATGTACAATGAAAGCTGATAATTAATTATTGTTTTCCTAACTTATGACCTGTTCTAGCTTATCTTTAATGCTGTATTTCTTTGAAAACCATTGTTCAATTTCTCTATGATTCATCATTTTCATTATGATGGATTATTATGGGATAACATTTTCTTTAGTTTAGTTTTTTTTATATAGTATTAGAGGGTAAATGAGCAGTCGAAGCCTTTTGAATACTATCGACGCCCATACACATCCGTACAAACAGAGATTATGGAGATGCGTTGCACTCCTTTTCCCTATCTCCCCCCCCCCCCCCCCCCAATGTGCCACTGTAAACTCACAAACCACACGAAACGCGACAGCATAGCTGGCACTTGACGCCGGTATTATATGAGCGAGAGGTACCACCCCGGTCGTGCCGCCCCGATTCGGGTGCAAAGCAGTTTCCTTGACGCTACATGACATAATTACATGACGAAGTGCAAACATGTCCATCACCATGACGATAAGATGGAGACTATTATATCGCGATCATTAATGCGATGTTATATTAGACATGACTTGGTAACAATCGATTACTCCTAGGGTCTAGGGTTACGGGTTGTTTCATAGTGTTTGCTTTTACGTAGGTACGTTTGAGATGCTAGGTGTCACAATGGTAGTGGGTTCGAAAATGTGTGATGAATACATTTATTATACCTACTTGATTATGTTGTAATATTTATTCGGACACAAGATTTTAGAAGCTTATCAATTACATGTTTAGGTATATCTGATTCATAATGAAACTTTGTCTTCTTGTATAGCATACTATTTTCCCGCAGCTTTGCCCGCGTCAAATTTAGTGGCTAAATGTTTCACATCCGATTCCAATGGTTTTATTTAAACATTTAAACTCTGTTTTAATTTTGCACGGTGCCGAACTTATTCTACCTGTTTTACCGCCAGAAAACCTGTCCATGTAACAATCTTTATAAACCGAGAATTAATCCGCAAAAGTTGTTTCCGATGAGTGAAATTAGCGTAAATATTAGAAACCTATCCAATTTTAGGAGATTAGCGTATAGGCACTTACAAAGTCAGAAAATATAGAAAGAACAAATAAGTTATTTTTGTGTTCTGCTACTCTTTATCACCGACACTTAATTGTAATCTGTATTATATGATATACAATATACATATTACAGTGATGATGATGATGATGATACCATCATCATCATGGTATCATCATCATCATCATCAGCCCCTATCCGTCCACATGCTGAACATAGACCTCCCTCAATGAACGCCTAGACGACCGATCCCTCGCCACTCGCATCCAACACGGACATATCCAAAAGGAAGAGTTTGTTTGTTTGAACGCGCTAATCTCAGGAACTACTGGGGCGATTTGAAAAATTCTTTCAGTGTTAGATAGCCCATTTATCGAGGAAGGCTATACATATAACATCACGCTGTGATTAATAGTAGTTAAATTAAGTAAGTTAACGCGGGCGAAGCTGCGTGCAACAGCTAGTGGAATACATATGGTATTTCTTATATGTGTAGGTGTATAGATATAGAGCAACAATCTAATTAAACTTGAGCCCGGTGAAATTCCTTCACTGCGAATTTCTTTTAAAAAGGAATGCAATAAAACTATGATTCACGATATGGCCGTGTAAGTGACCCGTTTTGAAAATCGACCATGAGTCAAATTGTTACAACTTGCAACGTAATATACACTGCCTCTTTACTTTCGACGCTTTTCTAAGAAGCCCTTAAATATAGAGCCAATGTTTCATTGTACGGGCTCATGAATAAAATGTCAATTTAATTTCGTTGACATCATTGTGGTAATTCTCAGAACCGAATATCATCGACACGATAGAGCTTAAATATTTAGGAACTTCAAATAAAAAAAATGGTCTATATTGTAGAGCACGTGATACGATATTTAAGTTTCATCAAAATAATTCATATTTATAAGTATTTTTTTTAAACCCTTTTAATACACACATTTTTAAGTAACACATTTTTTAGTCTGACTTTAAGTACTTAAAAAAATCTAACATGCACTTAATAAATAAGTTTTATTAATCGATGCATTGAAGGTTTTTCATTAATAAAATACGATTATTTAACTTATGTTTAAAATACGAATAAAACGTGACTCACCAAAGACACACGGCTCGTAATAAATGCACAACAATCACCAAATCTTGACATTTTATAATTTTGTAAAATAGATTTATGTACGAATTACACATATCCACATTTTTAAATTAAAAATATTTCGTAGGGTATAAAATATAAATTTCCCGCGCAATCATTTTTTTTTAATAACGCGTTGGCTTTCAGGTGTAATCAGCCGGACGCGTAGACGGCGCGAACAAGAGTAGCACAATATCAAATATGACTGCCGGCTGCCGTGGCCCACGTTCAAACGTGCGGGAGTAACACTGAGATCCGAGAGGTCATCGCAAATAGTTCAGCTATTACGTCTTTCATATTTTAACACCATCGGATACAGCTCCTATATTCTCATGCTAATATTTCATTCCAACTATGTTTAATATTTAAATGAAAATTGCCTATAACGCAATCCTATGAAAATTTTATATTATGAATGAAAATAGGAATTTTAGGAACTCTAGAAGAAACTGAATAAAATCTTTTTCCTTTAAATAATAACAATTTAGTACACAGTTAGTTACTTTCAGCAGTGGACGGATAAAGGCTGATGATGACGATGATGATGATGACAGTTATAATTTTTTCACATATGTATTGTAAATGTACCTACGTAACATTACGTGTATTGTTTAACTTTCTATTATTATTTAATTTTTAGCCCACTTCAAAAAAGAGGAGGTTCTCATTTCATCTATACGTTTTTTTGTATGTATGTGACGCGATTACTCCGCCGTTTGTGAATGAATTTCGATGGTTCTTTTTTTGTTTCAAAGCTGGTGTTTCCAATTTGGTCCCACAATAATTTTATTAAGATCTGACAAGCAGTTTTTAAGTTATTCCCAATAATGCTTGTTTGGCTGATTTAGATTACCTAGATGGTCGGTTTAAAATGAGCACATTTTAAACCGACTTCAAAAAAGAGGAGGTTCACAATTCGTCTGTATGTTTTTTTTGCATAGAATGTTTTTTTGTATGTATGTGACACGATTACTCCGCCGTTTGTTGGATTTCGATGGTAATTTGTTTGTTTGATAGCTGATGTTTCCAATTTAGTCCCATATTAATTTTATTAAGATCTGACGAGCCGTTTTTTAGTTATTCCCAATAATGCCTATTTGGTTGATTTCTTCTACCTCGATGATATACTCATTTTATTACATGTCGATGTAACAATTGTATAGGATGGTTTGGTAGCACACCATAGTATGTCGCGGTCATCGTAATCATCATCATCATCGTCGTCGTTTATCCGTTTACTGCTGAACATAGGCCTCCTTCAAAGACGGCCGACCGACTTGCTACAACAAGGACCGATCACAATTCACAGCACAGAGAGTCTTCCCACCTGCTGGGCTAGCATGCGTACAACGAGATATCTCTCGACCAGAGAGAGAGACATAATGTCTACATCGAGTATTTTCTCGATTACTCGTTACTCGTTAGGGTAATACCACGTAATACGAAGAGTGCTACTACGAGAACATTCTTCGTATACTGAAATTATATCATTATAGTAGGGAAACGCCACGGTATACAGGAAATAGGCACTCGGTTTATTTAATTTTAAATTACTTTATCTTGTCCTTAACTCTAGAACACTACCCTCAATTTAATTTGATTAATACTACCGTGGGGTCACAGAGTACCCCATAGATATTTTAGTTTTAGCAATAAAATAATTACCATTGTAATTAGTAATCAAAATGTTTTATTGATTATAATTAATATATCAGAGAGCTTACAAAAAACAGAAATTTTAATAATTTATTTTACTTTTTACGACAAATTTGGCATTTTTTAATAAGATGGTCTACACAAATATGACGCTGGCGAGAGAGACACACGGTCCTTGATTTTCGGTCTTTTGTGCCGGGACAGGAGCAGCAGCGACCAGGTCAGGTATCCTAAAGAGTCGGTTCAGTGTTAAAGTTTTCAATTTTCAGGATACCATTTATGGTTTCCCGGATATCCCGGGGTAATTTTGGCCATTTTAATCTTTCATGCATTTGTGGTGTTGTACGGGTATTGCTTAATCCTTTAAAATTGTCGTCGCTTTTGAATCGGTTTCTTTTCTGGTATAGAGGACATGGTGTACAGGATCCAAGAGTTAACATCCACCGTATTTAGAAGTATTCCTGACCATTTAAATCTCTATTATTCTTTCCTTTACCATACACATCCAAAGGCGAACCTATTACCTTTATTGGAATCCTGCTACTTGATTCTGAGCGATCGGAAACCTCTGAATACTCTTCAGCATTATCTTCGTCACTATCAAGAGCATTGTTGAAGATATCAATAACAGAATGGTAGTTTTGAAAACTAACGCTAGGTTCTTCTAAAAGGCGAAAATCCTGAATGACTCCATCACGTTCATCGTTTGAAGCATCACCAATGTTCAGCTCGTCATCGTCTACGTTCTCTGATAACACGGCTATTTCATCATCACTCCTGAAAGGTTGATTACATCTCCGAGTGGCCATGACAACTGAATAAAATGATTTACCTAAAATAGAAAATAATAAACTTGAATAAGAATCATAATATAAACACATTTTGTATTTTTAAATGAGTAATTACAAGTCATAGATACTAAATTAGGTAAATTATATGTAATAAACTAATAAAACTTTTACTAGTAAATTAAGTATCATATAACACTCAAATGTGAAAATCCTTTGGGGAATACTACCGTGGGGTTCTGCAAGTAGGTACCCCGGAAGACCCGTACTAGACTGTACTTGCGCGACTCTAACACACTACTAACATAACGAATAGAGATTAGCTTGAACGGCAAAAGAGTGGTTGCAATCTTTTTGGAAATATTGGAACTTAAACATCGTGTGGGGTACTACAGTACCCTGCATGGTAGTGTTTAAGAGTTAATATTGAAAACGCATGTTAGCTACACATAGAGATAATACAAGAAAAGGAGTAGACAAAATTTTGTCGTTCGCGCATGCTAGGCCAGCTGGTTAGTGCCTAGTGGCCGACCAAAATTTCGTCTTCCTAAATGCGGCCTCATAATATCCATTCTAATTTAGTGATATTCTAATGAAGATCTTTGGTGATATCTTATAACGAAATTATTTAATACATGGCAGCAATGTCGCTGTGATTGCTATCAATTACAATATTTCAGACAATACAATCAGTTATCGAATTTCGGAATCACTAAAAATTAAGAAATAAAAAAATTACAAAAAATTAAAACCGACTTCAAAAATAAGAGCCTGAAAATTAATTAAATAACAGTGTTTCTTTAATTTTTGTGCTTACTGCTTACAACTTATAATCAAATTAATCTTCTAATAATGTACAAACTTTGCGTATGCTACGTCAATATACTTAGTTACTTTTGGAGTAGGGTGTCGTATTTGTTGCTGTACCTATTATTATGTATTCATTTCAGTCGCACTCCATCTGCGTATGGCCCGGCTAATGCTTAGTGATTATGCAACACTGACCAAGGAACTACGGAAAGATCAGCCGTATAAAGTTGTTCAACTCGATTATGATTTCATCAAGGATTTTGCTAATCCTAAAATTTGATTTTATAAAAGCATCAGACCTGGCCGAATAACACAAGTAGTGGAAATCGGTGTCATTCGATTCAATCCTGATTCTACTATCCAAGTCAAGCTAGATTTTGACTTTGAATGGACTACCCCCAAAAAAACCGTTCACGCCAATCTTCACCTCACCAATACTTATAAAGTTATGGAAATATAACCATCATATGCAGTTGAAATTAGTATTGCCACGAGATTGTCATTCCTTTTATGACAACCTGCCTGCCTTTACGGCCTGCCTCATAAAGAATACGATTAGATTTTGATTTTAAAAAATGTTCCTTATTCACTAAGATTTTTCCACATTTTTTTTTTTTGATAAAAATTATCATGTTAATTTTCTCTATGTAATAAAATTCTTCATGTTTTCGTTTTTCTTAACAGAAAGTTTATTAAGAAGTGAGCTAAAATAGTATTTAACTGTTACATGTTTATAGTTAATTTACGTTTGTAAACGTAGAGACTGAAAAAAGATTATGCATATTTTTATAGAGAGTCTTAAGAGTCATTAGTTATAGTTGGAGTCATTTAAGAGTTATCAGAGTGGAATACATTTCATACGGGTACATACTTACTTACCTAAAGTTAGATCATAAAAATTGTGAAACTGAAATATTGGGGTTATTATGTAATGCTTAATAAGGTAAATAAGGTAACTGCTGTAAATTCCCTCGATCCCTCGACCGTTTATGGTCTCTACCGGAGACCGGGTGCAAAGTTCTCGTCAATATAAATGAATTAAGTCCAAACAAAAGGTAGATACTGTAAACAACTGAGGAGTTCCCTTGACAGTCCTTCGTCTTCATCATCAGCCACTTATTGAGGGTCCCCAATCTCCAGGCAACATGATCACCTCAGCGACAGACTGGCCTCGGGAAGGTCAGTCTACTCCTTGTAAGGGGGTACTGCCCTGCCGCTACTAAGCAGTCACCGCGACGTCATGTCATACTGGGCTCAGGTTTCCATCCTGAAGCCCGACACGAGCACAGGAACGTTACTAGAGGTGCATAAAGTAGCGCCAGATACGTACCGTCGGCGACTTCCTCTCTCACCCGCTCGTCGGCCTTCTTTTGAGACATTACTGCCTCGCAGAAGGAGACCAACACCGTCCAGGTCTCGTCGTTACCGAGCATCGCACTGATGACGCATGGTAGAAATATTAGTGCCCCCCGACTGATGTCAGATCGTGACGCTGTGCGACTCATCTCGGGCACACCTCGACGGCATACTGGGTCAAGTCCTCCGCCGCGATACAATCGTGACACACTGTCACTAGCTCCCTATGGGCCGTCGGGCACTCACCAAAGCAACCGTAACCGATGAGCACCTGTGTCAGACAGACGGTGAGGGGTTTGCCCTTACGGCGCATCCACCACTTGAGGACCGCACGCAGAGCAACCGTTAGGCTTTTGCCATACGGCTGTCACGCTAGGTCCTCCCCCCATCTCCACATTAACGCCTCTTACCCTAGTCGACGAACCCGCGTGATCCCGTCCGAGACATAGGAGTACGTCTCGGCAAGAACCTCCACCACGAGGTTCGGGAGGAGTCTGCCCAGGGCACTTGCCTCCTTCATGACTTTCGATCCCAACATTTCTTTCTAGCCTAAGAGAGCAAACGAAGGCAGCCCAAGCCTTTTGGTAAGTATCGATCATACACATCCATAAAAACGCGCATTATACGGCATAATGCTCAATGTTGATGTTCAATTGCAGCACCGCTTCTCACAATTGAGCACTCTTAACAGAAGTGCTTTCGTGTGATGTGGGAGCAGAAAATTAAGAAATTGACTATTTGTTAAAAAATAAAAGAAAAACTTCTTTCATTACATAATTATTACTTTTTCAAAACTGAACTTAGTGCACTCTGCTGGTGGACCTGAAAAATTTCAAACATTATCCTTAGAATAGAAGAAATAATATATTATAGTATTTATTATTATAAATTATAAATTAATACTTATTTTAAGGCTTTATCACAATTAGGCATTGTGCGGCACAGGGTCTATATTATGCTATATACCTAATTGGAAAACACCGTTTTACAAGTAGGTTAATAAAACCTAATACAGCTTGGCAAAAAAGAGTATGACGTGATGACAGGTGGAACTAAATATTTTACTAAATGGAAACCTGTGATGTTGACAATACTTGGCCGACAAATACTAGATTTCGAGTAAAGCTTAGTGTTTCACATTTATTTTTAACGATTTGATTAAATTATCTTGCTGATTTTCCATATTATGATGAAGAGACCTATGTGAAAGTGGCGCCTTTATTTTTTCCATACTCTTTTTTGCCAAGCTGTACATTAGTGCATTATATAAGCTTACCAGTAACTGCTCACTCAAAGCCAATCTCAAAAAAAATATATATAAAAAAAGCTAATCTGTGCGGGAATGGCGGGAAGCATCGGGACGCGCGGTTGTGTTTTTTTGGTTTCCCGTTAATTAATTGTTATTTTGTGTTTTGTCCATTCGGAGTGGTTTTCTATAGTGTTTGTTTTAAAAACTTGATCTTTATATATTGTGATTGGTTGGCGAATCTTATGGAGTACCGTTCTGGAGTGGTTTTCTTAGTAGGGCTGTTCTGGTGGTTTTCTATAGTGTTTGTTTTAAAAACTTAATCTGTGTAATATATAATGTGATTGTTTGGCGAATATTGTGGTGGACTGCCTTGTGTGGATGGAATGGGGAATGATAGTTGATTGATGGGGGCTAGAGGGGCTAAGCCGCGCTCCTTGGGGGTTTCCCGCCATTTCTCCGTATTACAGACCGAATAATTGTATTTTGTATGGCTAATAGCCTAGTAGCTAATGCCTTTAAATGAAAATAATAAACTAATCTGTGCACAGGCCACAGCACACAAGCACACAATGAGCTAACTTTGTTTACAAGTGTCAACTGTCAAGAAAGTTACCAACGCAAACTACTATTTATTGTGCGTTTATTATTATTTTCATAAATTAAACCTTTTATTATTTGTAGCTCAAGCGTAGTAATTTAGTAAGCGTAAGTATTTAATGGATCCACCTTCACCATGGAAAACACCAAACGAAGTAATGCAACTGCACAAGTTGAAAAAACGAAAAAAGGCTCTACAAGTAAGTAGATTTGTAATTGTTTTCTAATGTTTACGCGAATTTCACTCATTATAAATGAAACAATTTTACGGATTTTATCGCGGTTTATTAAGATTTTTACAAGCCCGACGTTTCGGATACTTTACAGCAACCATGGTCACGGGAGGACTACCCTGTTGTCCTCCCGTTTTATCGTTTTACGATAAAATCCGTAAAATATAATAGATTTTTAATGTAAATAATACTCTATTATTTTTAATACGAAGCCACATTCTTTAATAAACCGTCTTTTCTTTTAGGAGCGGATGAAGCAACCATCAAGCACATCAAACGAGCATAAAGTGACTGAAAAACAAGTAGACTTAGATTTTTCAAGAATTCTTCATGGTGATAAGAGAAGAAACCCATTTTCGAAGTGAGTTAATGTCCAACTAGCTAGCTCCATTTCACATATATCACTTTACACGTCCAGTGATGATGGGCTCCATATTTATATTGTAACAGGTCAGAGCAGATATGAACTGGGAATGATGTGATGTCCTATTTAAATTTCCACAAACATACAACATCTAAAAATATTAGTAGCCTATATTTTGTTCAGTTTATAAACAAAAACACTATAGTTTTACACAAATCTGTTTTATAGTTTTTCTTCTTAAGCTCTTTTTTACCACGCTTTTATTAGCTTGGGTTGTATCTATGTATGTAATGGAATCTTTGAACATGATTTTGACCCACTTCTAACGACCAGATTTTGTCAAACTTTGTAGATTTATCGAGGACCGATGACAATAAAATTATTTGATAAAATTATTCCAATATCCTGATAAGGATAATCAGGATAGCACATGCTAGGAAGGCGTAAGGCGCGCAAGTTACCTACATCACTTGTGTTGTTTTTAGTCTCTCACTCATTTCTAAAGTGATTGTTAATAGTTGAGTACTTCAAATTAATAAAATCTTTAATTAAAAAAATCGACACTGAAAAGTAAAAAATAAATTATAGTTTAAAAAAACTAAAAAACACGCTTTAATAGCAAACCCAACAAAAAAATTGAAAATAATTTTTAATAGATGAATTAAATGGGTTAACAAAATTACTTATTGTAAAAAAGCGCTCAATATTCATAATTAAAAATATTTCATTATCTATTTCTAAAAAAAGTGAAGTTAATACTTAGTTACAAGCACCACGCTTTTTTACAATAAGTAATTTTGTTAACCCATTTAATTCATCTATTAAAAATTATTTTCAATTTTTTTGTTGGGTTTGCTATTAAAGCGTGTTTTTTAGTTTTTTTAAACTATAATTTTTTTACTTAAGACCTTTCTATTACTTAAGAATTAAGATGTTAATTCTTAACACTCCTCCTGATTCACTCTATTAATAAAGCATAGAAATAAATTAATCTATACAACAGATAAATAAAATTGGAGTGTCTGTTTGTAACATTAAAATAATTGCTTTTTACTAAATGCATATGGATGTTTACACGGTACATATACCAAAATAGCATTTTTTACAATTTTTGTCTGTCTGTCTGTCCATCTGTCTGTCTGTCTGTCTGTCTGTTTGTTCCGGCTAATCTCTCAAACAGCTGGGCCGATTTTGATGGGACTTTCACTGGCAGATAGCTGATTATATAAGGAGTAACTTAGGCTATAAAATAATCATCATCAATCCACGTACGCCTGTAAATCTAAGATAACGCGGGCGAAGCTGTGGGCAACAGCTAGTATTAAATATAAATGGAGTACATATTAAATTATTGATTTATACTCTTATTTGTACATGCCAATGTGTATAATTAATACACACACATTTATATGAAATTTAAGATGATGTTGACTTCAAACATACCGGGTGTATTTGGAACGCTTGGGAAAACGAAGAGGTATGATAGTGTTGGCAAAGCCTGACATGATACAAGTGAAGAAAACGCATTTTCTTTTTTTTTTCGGTTGTTTTTTTTTTGTATAATCCGGTTTAGTAAAGATAATGTTACAGGAATTTGATGATAATGCTGTAAAATAATGGTTTTTTGAAAAACACAGCAATGTAATAAACTTAACTTAAATAAATGGCTAGCGGACTGAATCAGCTGATAGCGTTACACGAGGTCGCCGCATGCACGAGGTGAATGAACTCCCGCACCGCTCGCGTCTTCAGCGCGATTTATCGCTTTAGTCGTTCATCGTTTTAGTTTTTACTAATACATTGCGGGTTTGCAAAATACACAAGTCCTAAAATTTTCTTTAAAAAACGTTTCTGAGATAAATAGTTATATGCATTACATAGTATATAAATAGTATATTATTAGGGTTTAATCTTCGCAAGCGTTCCAAATACACCTGGTATATTATTTTAAACTACCGCAATCACTATTCATATTTGTATTTTATTTATTTATTTTTATTTATTTAATTTATATCATTCATTACACTACCATTACAGATTAACCAATTCGATAGTGTCGTAAAAATATAGATATATTATATCTCCCCGTGATCATGGCTATTGAAACATTGCCGAAATATTGGAAACTCAATAAATCTTTAAACGTGGTAGCACCCCTAATAATATTAATATAAATATGACTTCAAACATGTATTAATAAAATCAATTAATCCCAAGTTACTGATATATATTTATGATTTTTATTTAACCAGATCAAATACTGAACAAGAGCGCAAAAAGATCAAATTAGAAAATAATACATTAGATGAATCAAATGACAAGACACTTTTTGCAATATTAAAGCTACCGGCCAAAGTACCAGAGAAACCAGCACAAGAAATTAACACAGAAAAGTTATCCACATTCTCAAATTTATTGCAAAAATTCACTGCAGATCATACTGTGAAAACTGTAAGTTAATAACAATCCAAGCTTCAATTTATTATTTTTCAATTGTAATTGCTAGCAAAGGTACATTAAATATTGTAGTAACTTATTTTCTTTGTGAGTTTTCTTCTCAATCTTATGTCATAGATAAAAAAAATATCATAGAAAAAGGTAAGGTAGGTAGGTGATAAGCCATGGTGATAACCTACAGTAATCATTATGAAGCTTGATCGATTTACAGCATTCCTAAACTGTGATTATTGTATGCAAATTTATCTCATGCATATAAATACAATAAACTTATTGAAATTGACAATTTTGGGGACTGTAAAGCTAGATTTATATCTAGTGCAAAAACTAATAATGGTGCTGCCACACTGCTGTTATAAAATGTTTAGAAACGTTAGTAAACATTTTATAAAAGCATTGTGTCAGCACCATAAGGTAATGAATATGTTGTTAATAATTTAAAATACATGTACCACCTTATTTCTTGCAGCATGTTCCTGAAGCAAAATATAAGCACTTACCGATAGATTGGGCCTTAAAAACTAAGTTAAGATTAATGTCTCCTAAACCATTTCCCTGGACCTCAAAACTTAAAGCAAGTGAAGAGGCATCAGGGATCACAGGGTAAGGAAACTTACTGAAGCATTAATTAAATTAAATTTTATAATTAAGATAATTTACTTTTTGTGATTGATACTAACATAGCTTTTGTAAGTTCCTTTGTACTAACAAAATATGGATGCTGTTCGAAATAACGAAGTATATGCTAATGTATATATTGGGTGAAATGGCCCCGGAAACGAGGACTGATCACCCGTCTGGCCTCGCTGGTGTCCCCTTAAATAATACATTTGGTTTGCTTCTAATAACAAAAATAACTTTATAAAGTATTCTAGTCCAGTAACACTGATCGTATATACTAACGCTACTTAAATGAATAACATTGATGAACAATTTAATACTAGAAATTTGTTCCTTCCCACTTCTCTAATGGTGTAAAAAAATGTTAAATTAAACACAAATTTGTGTTGAAATGATGTTAAATATATGAAACGCAAAAGTAGAATAATATTTTCATCCATATATTTTGTAGTATTATTTTACTAGAGATAAACATTAATAGAATTAATTTGAATTATATAGTACTATCTCACTGTACTATCAATCCTTCTGGCAATGTCTGATAGGCAACTAAACATACATCAAACTTGGACCCTTCTAAACAGATTTGTCCGATGTCTGGACACCACTTCTTCACCTACCTTGGACACATCTCCACGCGCGCAGTTCCATCAGACCTGCTTGTACTGGCAACATCCACATTTACCGTGGCTGAACCTCTTCCCTCGGTCGTCGGGTAAAGTAGCGGCTACCAGTTTCATGGCAACTAATGAAGAAGTGAAGCAAGCACTTCTAACTGATTGGACCGAAAGTTTTAGATCTCTATTTCAAGTAAGTTTTATTTTGATGCTAACTGCGATGATTCAAGTGTTAATGTAATCATACCTAAGTGCTAATGATAATCTAAAGTTCTCATCTATACTAATATTATAAAGCTAAGGAGTTTGTTTGTTTGAACGCGCTAATCTTCAGTGTTATATAGCATCTATCTGTGATTAACAGGAGTGAAGTTAAGCTAGTTAACGCGCCCCACCATGGTTCAGGCCTTGTCGTGGCGGTGGAGCTCAGTAGCCTAGGGTGAGCCCAGCACCTTGGGCGAAGCCAATTGAGCCGAGTGGGCTTTTTATTCCCCTCCTATAAGAAGAGGGGACAAAATAGCAGGGGGCAAGAGGTGAGGATGGGAACCTCACTCCATTGTACTGTCCCAACGTTAGGAGGGGTTGTTCTGTGGTGCGGGACAACCCCCCTGTGGAGGTGGCGTCGGTCCCTTGCGGGGCTGACTAGCCGTCGAGGTGCCCTGTTAGCTTAACAGATCCGGGGCACCTCACCATGGCGGCACTGGTGGCACTCGCCGGGTTTTAGTGGGTAGAGCTGCGTCCATTTACCATCTTTCGGGCGCAGCGATTCCCACATACTCACCTGGGGAGACCCACTCCCCAGGCGGGATGCCTCAGAGCATTTCCCGGCGTAAAGGAAAAAAAAAAGCAAGTTAACGCGGGCGAAGCTGCGGGCAACAGCTAGTTATGTAATAAATTTGAAAGAGTCATAATGTTTTTGACGTGACAACGTCTTATAAATCGATGGAGCCGGCTGCTAGAACGAAAAAACATGACGCATGCGGCGTTACCTCGCTCTGAGGCGTTCCATTTTCTTATGACGTTGTCACGTTCAATTATCGTCAGTAAACCGACTTTACGACAACCGATTTTATAACTGCAAGCGGCTTCAACCACTTACTTTTCAATATATTATCAGTTATATACAGTGACGATCGTTTAGGGAACATATTTTATAACTGCAAGCGGCTTCAACCACTTACTTTTCAGTATATTATCAGTTATATACAGTGACGATCGTTTAGGGAACATATTTTATAACTGCAAGCGGCTTCAACCACTTACTTTTCAGTATATTATCAGTTATATACAGTGACGATCGTTTAGGGAACATATTTTTCCTTATTTCTATCGAAATCTGACCCGCGGTTTTGACGAAAGAGTAAGAACATTCATTAATTCGCATAATTAATGTTAATTGTAAAACTAATATAATATTTTGATAAAAAAATTTCTTCATAAAATGTCAACATTCTTATTAGTTTAAAGTTTAAACCAACTTTAAGACATTCTCTTTTACGGTTGAATTTAACCTATCATCATGAGGGCCGGCCCTCACTCCTCCCTCTGGAGAGGGAGGCGGGTCATGCGCGGTGCCCAAGCAATCTAGCGGTAGCGTAGTGCTAGCGCCGTTTGCGCGGTCTTGGTTTGTGTCTACTCGTATCGGATTCGAACCTAAGCTTCCGCGATCGATCCGGATCGATGTGGTTTCCATGTCTAGGGGTCGACGTCGCTTACGACCCGGAGGCCCAAGCGGTGTGCGGGTGTACCTAGCACCGTGTGTTGTACTTCTGTATATGTTGTGACGTTCGCGTCGCGCTTTTGCGTCGCGCATTAGTAGCTGAGAGATTTCGTCAGCTGGATCTGTTAAAACATGCTTAGGTAACCTATGTCTAAGTACATATTATCATATACCGTACCATACCCATACCATATTATCGTACAAATACACAAATCGCATCTGTGGAATATTTTCAAGAAAAGTCTAGGAACGCGTTTCATAATGATAGTTTTTTTTTTGTAGAAACAAAATAAACTATTACTAGCTGCCCGCACAGACTTCGGTCTGTCAAAGGGGGAGGAGGAGGAATTTCTTAAAATCCGTTCTTAGCTGACCTCTACATGGCAAATGTAATATTCCTACCAAATTTTAAATCTAGGTCTTATAGTTCCTGAGATATCGTAATGAGTCAATCTATAGAACAGCTCCTATATGTATAGATTATGAAAAACGCGTATTTTTTTAATTTTTAGAGTCATTTAGCTTTTAAAAGCGTGTTTTTAGTCTTTTTAAACTATAAAACTTTAATTTAATTTGAACTTGCGATATTTAATTTAGTTTTAAAGCGTGTCTATTAGTTTCCCTAAACTATAATAATGATCAATTTATTTGATCTCGCGACACGCAGCTACTGCGCGCGCGCCACTGCCCTTACTTCTACGTGTGCGCGAACACGTTCACGGTGCTGTTCCGCGCGGCGGGCGTGTGCGGCGCGGACGAGCCCAGCGCTCTCATCGCGCCCACCACCAGGGGCTTCCGACAGACGCTGCGGCAGGAGGGTGAGGACTGTCATACAACTCTTACCGTACACTATTAACTATTTAAGGATTTTATTAGGCAGATCTAACATTCCCAATGATTTACGTAGTCACGAAAGGATAAAACACACCTGCTGGGCTAGCATGCGTACGAGATATCTCTTGTTTTGAGAGAGAGAGAGAGAGATAATGTCTACATCGAGTATTTTCTCGTTTACCCGTTACGGTAACACGCAGATTGCTACTACGGGAACAGTCTTCGTATACTGAAATTATATCATTATAGTTATATATTAAGTTAATATTAAGTATATGATTATAGCAGTTAAACGCCACGATATACAAAAAATTGGCACCCGGTTTGATTTATTTTTTGTTCGCATGCTAGACCAACTGGATTAAATTTGGACCTCGCAAAAGATAACAACATTATTTGAAAACCTTACTTTAAACCAAATTGAAAATATCAGCACTATTACGAATCCGAATATATGATAATAAATTTGTTTGATAGAATACCAGCAAAATTTCTGTATAGTTAGTTCTAAAGTTGATTCAACTCGGGTCGAGAACAGCCCTGCGTTCAAATCAATGTAGAAATTCACACGTGGTTTTACCTTCTACTACTTTACAAAAATCATTACAATATTTTGCAGAAAATTACTAATAACGTTATAAATGTTCCAGACGTAGAATTCACGATGCCCCTTCGACCGGACCACAAGAAGAAGTTGAACACGTCTGATGACGAGCGCGGCAAGAACTCGTCGTTCGACAGCTGCTACGAGACCATGGAGGGCGCGGAGGGGGAAGGGAGGGACTCCGGGGATGAGGACCCCGACGAGTTCCTCTCGCAGATGGGCCTGGAGACAGAGGAGATTAGGAAGATAAGTAACGCTCAGGTAGGCTATATCGATAATGAACTGTTTAAGCTTTTTAACATTTAAAGCATATTTGGTAACAAATATGCTCCTAGAAGCTGAAGCTCGTAGAAGATCGAGGATTGACATATAGGTTGGTCCACGTCGAATGCGAGTTAACAAAAATGGTGATAGAAGACCGAGCCAAACAAACTAGACCAGAAATACTGAACGTAGTGAACTGCGAAGTAGTACAATGTTATCTTTATTGTTTTCTAATGTTTACGCGAATTTCACTCATTATAATGAAACAATTTTTTAAGGATTTTATCGTGGTTTATTAAGATTTTTACAAACCCGACGTTTCGGATACTTTACAGCAACCATGGTCACGGGAGGAATGAGTTTGCTGTAAAGTATCCGATGCACAGTCATCAGCATCTAATGAGCGATCAGGGCACCTCGACGACTAGTCAGTCCCCCAAGGGACCGACGCTACCTCCAAAGAGGGGTTGTCCCGCACCACAGAATAACCCCTCCCAACGTCGGGACAGTACAATGGGGTGCGGTTCCCGTCCTCGTCCCTTGCCCCTTGCTCTTTTGTCCCCTCTTCTTATAAGAGGGGTACAAAGAGCCCCCTGTGCTCAATTAGCTTCGCCCAAGGTGCTGGGCTCACCCTAGGCTACTGAGCCCCACCGCCGCGTCAAGGCCTGAACCATGGTGGGGATCATATGCTATATCTACGTTGAATTTGGTCGCAGGCGCGCGCGGCTCAGGCGGCGGAGAGCGCGGTGGACAGCGCGGCGGAGTCGCTGGCGGCGGTGCGGGGAGCGGACGCGCAGGCGCTGTTCAACTTCCTGCTCAACTGCCGCTCGCTGGTGGGCGCCAGCGGGCCCTTCGCCGCCGTGCCGCCCACGCTGCTCGCGCCCATCGCCTTCCACGGAGCCGCGCTGCAGTCGCTCAAGGTACTCCCACCTAGGTTCATCTTTCCCTTTGAGCGCTATGATCAAATGCCTTTTGACCTTCAGGGCCCCCATAATTCCAGATCACCATCACTCAGGTCATATCAATATTTATGACCTTAGTCCATGGTGCTAGTGCCCAGGACCCCAATAGGTTCTTTAACCTAGTGTATAGCTATCTGCTACGATACCGAAACAATAGATGCTGGATAGTAATGACCAATAGAGGAACAATGAATTGCTCTTGATGTAATAATATAAGATCGCCAACACAAAAGCTTTAAGAATTGTAGACAGAGATTAGATTCCAAGCGCTAGGGTTTAATATGTACCTACCTTCATCTAGTTTTGCGTAAATATAATTTAGTTAATAAATTCTCGGCAAGGCAGACGACGCTCATTTAAAATTATATTAAACAATAATTATTACCATGTCATGTTATGAATATTTTTATAATAATATCTACCCTTATATGTCTGCTGCTGGGCACGGGTCTCCTCCTCGAAATCAGGCAATGAGTGTTTATATTTTTTATAGACATAATATTATGTGATCAGTATCGTTTACTGTTTAGGTAATTAATAACAAATAGGGGAGTATACATCCATGTAGTCAGATGCGCGAAAACATGATAACGTCCAGCTACCTTTAATAATACGTTTCAACATCTCTATTGGCGTTATTATGAACGTTTTACTACTAACTATCACGTGGGCATGCCTGTTTCAATGTTGATTGGCCTGTTGGTCTAGTGGTTAGTGACCCTGACTGCTAAACCAGGTCGTCGGTTCGATCCCCACCCGTTATACATATTTGTGTAATGAGCATGATCATTTGTTCTGTATCTGGGTGTAATTTATCTATAATATGTATGTACATTAAATACATATAATACAGTACATAATATAATGTGTATTTAAAAATATAGAAGTATTTATCAGTTGTCTGGTTGCCATAAGAAAAGGCTCCGCCTAGTTTGGGATCAGTGTTGTCCCAACATATTACAAAATAAAATGTACGCCAAGACGGCCATCTTGTGTCAGGTGCGCGAAAACACACTGACGTCGGACAGCCGGCGCTACCACTCGGTGGAGCTGCGCGGCCCCGTGCTGCCGTCAGCCGTGCACCGCCTGCTGCAGCTGCTGCGGGCCGGCGCGCCCGCCAGCGCCACGCTCGCGCATCACTCGCCCACGCTCGCCTTCTCCTGGGCCGCAAGGACCATCGCCGAAGGTAATATTACGTGCCTTTTATTGTAATACTTATAAAAGTCCCGACGGAATCATAAACCAACTGCTGAATCGATTTTAGTCTTTTAATATACCTACAATAATAATTATTCTTCTGTGTATGTGAACGTCACGGAGCTTTCTAAACGGCTGGACCGATTTTCATGATTTTTTTGTATGTGTACCAGCGGTTATCCTGGAATGTCCTGAGAAAAATACTCATTAATCCGAGATTTCGTATCATCCATAAAAGTGCATAAATAGTACAAAGGTCTAATAATATTTGTAAACAATAATATTATGAAGTTTTTATTCAGTACTCAATAGTGACTCAGTTCAAGACTGTGCGTGAATTTCTTCATTGGTTGTGCTATAAATGTATTGTAATAGACCTTGTGTATAATTTTATTATCTTTACAGAAGAATCACAAAAAGAAAATGACCCAAATAATTTCTCCAAGGCGTTTGACAAGGAAAACCTGTCAGATTGCGGCATGAGTGAAGAAATGCTGAGGCTATTCTGTTCATCAGATCCCAGTTTTATAAAATCATTGGATAGTGTGAAAATAAACGAAGATGGTACTTATACCTGGTGATATTTCAATGTTATGAATTTGTATTATGAATAATTGTGAATTAAAATGGTACATTTTATAACTGCTTTTTATTAAAATTTATTCATGACAGATCTCGAAAATTCAACACAAATGATATATCTATGTATGACCATAGATAAAAAATTGGTCTCCGCTGCGCTACGACTAGATACCGCGCCGTACTTGTAATGTGCGGCAACAAATACCACGAATTCGGCGTACCCTAGCCAGTCTCAATGCAATCGTTGTGTAAGGTGGAGAGGTACAGAGTGTTTTATTCAATTTTGGTCATTATCTGAAGTAAAATGCGAGTTTGCGTAGTGAAACTGTGTAAAAATAATACTACAAGAAATAATAAAGACTCTAGGATCACATATCATCTAGTCATTATTACTGAACTATTTTTTATTTATAAACTATTTTAAATACTCCACGTTTCGAATACTTTATAGCAACCATGGTCATGGGAGGAGGGAGGAGGAGGTAAAAATTGTTTCATTATAATGTGTCAAGCGTTTGAGTAAAAGTAATATTTTACTTACAACTAAAAATATTTACTTTCAACTCTTGATATGTTGTCTAAAATTCAAAAACTTTTTGTGATATAAATTGACCTTACACATATTTTCTGTGCCATATTTAGAACCAGTACTTAGTTCTACTAGTACCTAAGTATGTAGTAACTAGACCATTGCATGAAATATTTTTCCCATTAATTTAGGGTATAGATAAGCAGCTGGCAATTGTATTCTTCATGCACACTAGCTTCCTTGGACATTGTCTTACACACACACTATGATATTTACTTGCCGCATCGAGCTATGGTTTTTTGCGGAGCCCGGTATCTAGTCGTAGCGTAGCGGAGACCAATTTTTAATCTATGTCTATGACATTACGATAAATATTGTAAATAGCAAATTATACATTTTTTAATACTAGGTGCTGCCCACTTAGTTACAACCGAATTCAGACTTATAATTAATTTTTATTCCGAATTTAATCGACATAGGAAAAAAATTGATATCACGTATTCAGCTTCATTAGATTCAGTTTTCCTGTATTATGTATAGTGTAATTGTACTAATGTAATGACGCTAAAATATAGTCTTTTTGACGACTCATCATCTAACAATAACGCATAACCAAATAATAATAATATATATGAACGCTTTTTTTGAGCTTTCTAAGTTATGGCGACTTTGAAGAAATTCTGTTTCGATATATTACTAACTTTGGTTTTGTGATTCAACCAATACAAGTGAAGTAAATAAAATATTTAATTTGAAAGAAAGGGTATTAATAAAATGACTGTCACTTAATAATAAGATTTAATTCAATTTCTCATTTTTGGTAAATTAAAAATAATTCATAAGTCCACAATCACTTATGCAATAAACAAGATTCATACAGATCAGGATGAAATAAATAATATTGTAAGTTGTATTGTAATATGACATTAACATTACGTTACCTAACACAACTGCACTGCACTAATCACTAGTTATCACTTCAAACCCAAGGTGGAGCGAGAATCTTAAGGTAAAACTTCAAATATTGATCTATACGCGTCCGCTGATTCGGCTCACTGCGAAAAGAGTAATATGTTAGGAAATGACAATTATATATCAAATCAAAAATACAATTATAACAAATTAAAAACAACCGTTACGAAATTGTATAGGAAAAAGTGATTTATTTAGTACCTGCACTGTTTAGCTGTATTCTGACCGCCAATCCGCTTATGATTTCTGAAATAAGATTCACTTTTAAATACACTTTTATGTAATTTACCTACTTACAACAATATAATATCTTCTCAATTTAACTTTAAACTTTAGTCTAGTTCTAGACACATCTATAGCGGTACAAATATCTGCATTAGTGGTACAAACTGGTAGGTTTCGAACCTGCGACCTCTTACTAATGTACAGTAGTATTAGTCCTTACCGTGGAGGAGGCGTTGGCGTTGGCGGCGGGCTGGCCGGGTACGGAGTACTGCGGCCGGAAGTTGGTGAAGTTGGCGGCCGCAGCCGACGGGGAGAAGCCGGCGAGGGTGCCACCCGTCTGGAACCCGCCCGGGAACTGCGCCAGTTGAGCTATAACACAAGAGAGATTAGTTTTGGATTCATTATTACTATTGGGATCATATACACTGATGGATCTTACTTTTTTCTTGATGAAAAGTGGTCTACATTACCTTTGGGTAATAAGCATAAATGAGCCTACCTGGGAGTTGGGACTAGCATATTATGTCCGAAGTAAGTAATCAAACCATCCTGTCTCTTTACTTAAATGTTGTAATGCTACACATAACTAGGACACCCATTATTTGAGCCAGCAGCGTCTCTATCCTCATGTGATATTGACTATTGTTGCAATGAAAGCATATAATATATATAACGTGTAGTGTTTGGCACAGATTGACTATATTCTTTAAAACTTTGGAGATTTCTTCACTTCAGCGTGTAAGACTTCTAGTTTAAGTATGTTTGGTGGTTGTGGTGGGTATATGTAGTCGTGATGGGTGGTGGGGGCACCGTTGGGCCCGGGGTTGCCGGCGGTGTCGGCGAGGCGCGACAGGTTTTATGTTAACGTGTGGGTGCTTGTATGTTATGATTGTACATGTGGAGGTAGTACCGTTGGGGACTGGGTTGCCGGCGGTGGCGGCGAGGCGCGACAGTATGGACCGCTCGGACATCTGCAGGCGCTGCGCCACGGGAGGAATGCGCGCCAGCGTGGCCGGCAGCCGCGACACGTCCGACTTCATGTCCGACAGCAGCTCCTCCAGCTGGTTCAGCACCTGCAACGCACACATACCCATTATACTCTCGAAACTTAAAAAAATATTACCGATGCACATTAGCTCTTGCCAAACAAAATAAGTATCAAATATCAAACTATCCTTCTGATGAGATATATATACCTACCTAATGTCAATTAAACTTAACGCACACTGTTTTTCTAATCCACATAAAAGATGAAAAGAAAAATGACAGTAAACAACATGTGATCTGGGGAATAGGACGAAAATATGTCACTTATTTTTAGGCTATAAAAGTTTTAATCATCATCAGATCTAGCTACTCAGATGGAGTTAACGCATTATTCAAATTAATATTGACTTGATTGATACCCAACATAGTGGGTGATAATAATTTTACTATCAATAATAGAAGCAGTAAAGTACATAGTGACGTGTAAACACTTTGTACCTTGTGCAGCACAGCGTTGGCCGGCTTGTTGCCCGCCAGCGACTCTTTGCTGAGGTGCTGGTGCGACTCGGCCAGGCACTCAACCTCGGCGAAGCGGGCGTTCAGCGACATGGCCGGGTGGTTGGGGTCCTGCGTCAGGTTCAGGTACGCCGCGCGCCGCAACTGCTCCTCGATCACCAGCGCCTGCTCTAGCAGCTGTGGATAACAACAAAAGTTATGCAAAATGTAATAATAATAATAATAAAAAGTATCATATTAAGTGGACCTAATAAGGGGGTGAGTCATCGGTGATGTTGACTGTTTACCTACAGGTGTCTAGTTAGCATGAAGAGACTTCTTGATACGCGTAATTAATGTATCATGGCCACAATTAAGTACAAAGTCGTAACGGAAAGTTTGGCACTTAGCCGATAACAAAATCTTAAAAGTGACATTATTAATATGTATGTATGCCCCTTCTTATTAAATCCCTTTAAAAGCAATTTCAATATTATAATTTAGATTATTAGATGTTACCTTAAATCGGCGCGCCAAAAACTTGTTCTTGATCTCAAGGAAGTTGCCCTTGCCGACGTCCATCTTAAAGGGCTCGTTGATGATGGCGAACCGGAGGTCGTTCTGGATGTCCTGCCAGCGGCCGTAGCCGTGCGTGACGATGCCCGCCAGCAGCCAGTAATCGTGCCGCCGGTGCCAGATCTCGTACTCGCGGCCCGGCGCCGCCGCCCGCTCCTCGTTCAGCCATAGCGTGTGCAGCTCCGTGAACCCTCCGTCCGCGATGTTGAACATGAACTTGCGCCTCTCTACTTTGAGGTCCTCCTCTTCCTTCACCAACACCACGTCGTCATCGTCTTCGTCCTTCTTCTCGTCCTTAGGTTTCTCCGATCCCTCCGAATCCGCTTTATCGCTCTTAGCGTCTTCTTTCTTGTCCGCGTCCTCCTTAATCTCTTCTTTAACTTTCACTTCCTTTTCTTCGGATTTCTTCTCCTCGGTCTTTTCTTCGTCTTTCGGTGGTTCCTCGTCGACTGACATGCGCCTCTCTTCTTTCACTTCTGGCTTGGCCTCCTTGGTGGTCTCATTTTCTTCTGGCTTCTCCTCTTTAATATCACTGGTATCCATGGGCTCCTCTTTTTCTTTATTTTCCTTGCTCTCCACTTTGTCTTCTTTTTCTTTTTCCTCTTTTTCATCCTTATCAGAACCTACGGGAGTAGGCGCTTGTCCAGAGGTCTGTGTTACTTGTGTGGGTGCTGGCGAGGGCGCCGCCGAAGTGATGGGAGTGGCCGTAGATGGTGCCGGGCTAGGAGCAGCACTCTCTCCAGCTATCTTCACAGGCTCCACAGGCTTTCGGATAAGTTCAGGCATACTATAGTAGCCATTGATGTGCTCAAACTCTTGCACTTTCTTTCTAATGAGACTCATGACGCCGATTCGAGTTAAAACGTGCTGTCTGGATAGCCCCTCCCGAGGAACGCCGTCAGCGAATGTTTCGGCGTTATCAGCGCCCGGTTCACACAAGTGACGCATGAATAACGAAACGTACGCTTTGAAGTTACGCTCCGATTTCCCTCTGAGATCTCGGACTAACCATTGTGAATTAAACGCGTCTTGGGGAGGCATTCCATATCGCATAATAGCATTGAGGAAAGATTTTCTTTGCCGGGCATTGAAGCCGAGAACTTCCATATTTCCTCCGACCCGAGCGAGCAAAGGAGGCAGTGGCCTGTCTCTTTCTTCCCGTCTTTCCAGACGTCTTTTGCTACGTCGACTGAGAAGGTCGCCGTTATCATTCTTCTCGTCAAAGTCATCGTCCTCTTTGTCATCTTCGCTGCCCTGCGAGAAGTCTGAATTATAATCTGAGCCATTTTCTTGCCAAGTAGAATCTTCCCTGTTCTCAGTTTGTGCTACACTTCCGTCGTTGTAGTTAACTTGTTTACGGACCCGTTTTCCTTTGCCGAGAGTTCGGGCTTGATCTTCTTGGTGTTGTTCGTAGTGATGTCTTAGTAGTTTTATCCAGTATGCTGGGTCAGTATTTTCTGCTTCTTGTTTAATAATCTCAGTATCGACTTCCTCTTCCCCATCACCCTCTTTTGTGGAGTAAGAGGCTACCTTGAAGGAGCTAAGGTACTCATTAGCCCAAGATTCCTTCTGTTCAATACCCTCCTTGGAACGATCGAGCAATTCGGCAACAGCCCTGTCATCATAATGAATGGCTTCTTCTTTACCCTCCTCTTCTTTGAAAAGTTCTTCTGTACCAAACCTCAAGATGTCATCCAACTCTTGCTTGGTGAAGTTCGCGCCTTTACCACCCATTCCAGGACGCACGACTAAATGCGTCAACATCATCTTCCTTTTAGCCACTTGCGTTACTCTTTCTTCTACACTGTTACGTGTTACAAAACGGTATATCATAACTTTGTTTGCTTGACCAATACGATGGGCTCGAGAGAAGGCTTGGATATCGTTATGGGGATTCCAATCTGAATCATAAATAATTACAGTATCCGCAGTAGCTAAATTGATACCCAAACCACCAGCTCTGGTAGATAGAAGGAACACAAATTGCTGGGCGCCAGGGGCATTAAACCTATCAATAGCTTCCTGACGAATGGTACCGGTGATACCACCGTCAATTCTTTCGTACTTATAACCTTCCCCTTCCAGGAAATCCTCCAGAATATCCAACATTTTCGTCATCTGCGAGAAAATGAGCACCCTGTGTCCTTGTTCTTTCAACTGTTTTAACATTTTAGACATCAGCACAAGTTTTCCTGATGCTTTAACCAACGCTTGGGTATCATAATTACCATGAGGACCGAGAGGTGCCTCCTCTGCAGCTACCGGGAATAGGTACGGGTGATTACAACACTTCTTAAGGTCCATCATTACATTAAGTAGAGACACTGTCTGACCTCCACTCTTGGGGTTAAGAGCCTCGTAGTTTCTAGTAAGAATATATTTGTAATATTTCTTCTGCATGGGCGACAATTCGACACGCACGATAAATTCAGACTTTGTAGGCATGTTTTTCAACACATCAGCTTTGAGACGTCGCAACATGTGTGGACCGAGCATCTCATGAAGCCTCTTAACCTGCTCCTCTTTCGACACATCAGCGAATTCGTTCTGGAAAGCCGCGAGGTCATTGAACTTATTCTTGTTCAAGAAGTTAAGAAGATGGAACAACTCTTCTAGATTGTTCTGTAAGGGTGTACCAGTTAGCAGTAGTTTATAGTTGATGTGATAACCTGCTAGAAGCCGGAAGAATTTAGACTGATTACTTTTAAGTCTGTGAGCTTCGTCAACTACGAGAACCGCCCAGTCGATTGATCCTAAGCATGTAGAATCAATAGAAATAAGTTCATACGATGTTAGCAGAACATTAAATTTGACTTGAGACTTTATTTTCGAGGGTCTACCACCCCTGTTTGCACCGTCATCGAATGTAAGTTCATTCTCTCGTATCACCGCTCTGGAGTCTTTGTCACCGACATAGGTGATACAGTACAGGTCAGGAGCCCACAGCTCAAACTCTCTTTCCCAATTAATGATTGTGGAAAGTGGTACTGAAACGAGGAATGGTCCTTTGCAGTGTCCCTCCTTGAACAGGGAATAAAGGAATGTCACAGTTTGGATAGTTTTCCCGAGACCCATCTCGTCAGCGAGAATAGTGTCAATACCTTGGCCCCACGAATATCTCAACCAATTGAGACCTTCCAACTGGTAGGGATGAAGTTGCATTCCCGTCTCGTAAACAAACGGCGGTTGATCCTCATACTTTTTGTTAAGGTTGGTGGTTGGGCGGTCCGGCGGCGGATTGTACTTCCTGGCTTTAACCTGTAGACCGCTGCTGCTCTCGTCGTCATCAATATTTTCCCTATTCTTACTCTTGCGGCCGACTTTTTTGCCTTTACTGCCCTTTGCTTTTCCTTCAGATGTGATACATGCTCTCATATCCTGTAAATAAAACATTGTAATAAGTTTCCTGTTTTCTTATTAGGATATTATTCATAAAGTACAAAAAAATATATATTAACCTGATAGTAATCGATAGCGTTTTTCAACCCAGCTATATCTTCGTGCTCAGATTCCCAAGTAGCCTGGTCATATGAGAGATCCCTCCATTTAACCAGGTAGTATGTTGTTCCGTCACGCGAAGTGCGATGGTTGATAACTCTGTGGATGATCAACCACTCTGGCTTCACACCATATCTGGAATAAAGCAATTGATAAAAATTTATATTAATTATTGCAAAATATCTCTTAAACCCCCGACAGGGTGTAGCGATTTTAATGCGGTTTTTGTAATTTGAACGCTAGTTTTCAAGCTGTGGTTTGTTGGATACCGTTTAATATTTTTATGAAATATAAGCAGCACATTGCGGTTTCAACCGCATACTTCCCATTCCCGTGGGAGTACAGGGATAAATTATAGCCTATATGTTATTCTGATGTATAAGCTATGTTATTGTAAAGTCTTATTAAAATCCATTGAGTAGTTTTTGCGTGAAAGATTAACGAACATACATCCATACATTCTTAGAAACTTTCGCGTTTATAATAAAATAAAAGAATTTCTTTTGATTTTGTGGCCTATTTATTGTGAAACTGTAACTTTCAACTAAAGTTTATATAAATATGTTTGTGTCAGACATAATAACAAGAATATCACATCAATACATTAAAGTGATTGTTACAACTCACCTATAATACTTCTCTTCCAGTAACTTTTCATCTGAGTCTGTGTCCTGGTTATGTTTGCCCTTCTGACGTTTTCTACTTTCACGCTCCTCTAGTAATGCTTCATCCATTTTCGGTGGTTCTTCCGGGTCATATTTGCGCATGTAGTAGCGGTACATCAAGGGATGGAATACGTCCAGCTAAAAATGGATAATTGTATTTAGGTATGTGGTATAGGGTATTAAGTAACCAACTTAATAGGTAACTATCAATATGCATTGGGTAAGTATATATTTAGAAGGGTTTTTAATAAGCTTGTTATCCTTAATGTATCATACTTATGTAATTTCTCTGCTAAAGAGGATTTCCAAAAAAAAAACAATATGATCTGTGGCTCCCATGCAGATAGTCATGCCCTCACAATGCTTATCTCTCTCGCCAGTAATACACTCATGTAAACATCATTAATATCTGACATACCTGTAGTTCAGAAATCCAACTGCAATGCCAGTATGATCGCTCATGCCACTTAACAAAGAATTCTCTGGATCGGGGTGCCTTTGTTTTTGCAGGATGCTCCTTCCATTTCCATGTTAAAATTTTTGCAACTTTCCCATCCAAGGGTGGACACTGTAAACATAAAAGAACTAAATCAAAGCAAATTCAATATAGAACAGAATATTAATTATTATATCCTAAAATGGTTCAAAAATTTTAAGTAATTATTTAATGGAAAACAAAAAACATGTGAAATATATAAATAGCATTTAAAAAAATGACTATTTCACAAAGATAATTTTAATAGATATATAAATTGTAGCAAATATAAACTTTATCACATAATATAAAAATATACCCACACTACACCGTGGACATTTCCATTCCCCATCAGGTACCTCCTCTAATGGAGGATTTAGACAGAATCGATGGTAAGCAGACGGACAGGAGTCACAACACAATAGTTCACCGCCATCTTTGCAAATCCTGGAGAAAAAAAAATTACAATAACATATTAAATGGATTTGTCTCGTAAAATTGCCAGAGTTGATTTTTAGTAGATTTAATATAAATATAAATCTATACTAATATTATAAAGCTAAGTTTATTTCATTGAATAGCTCAATCATTTTATTTACTGTGAGGTGGGAGGGAAGTGCTGTGGCGCGCTCCCGGCTGCATGGGTACCACCATCTTGCTTGTTTCTCCCGTGAAACAGCTTTGCTGTGTTTCGGAGAGAAGGGTAAGACAGGCAGTGTAATTACTGGCACCGAGACTTAACATCTTATGTCTCAGGATAGGCAACACATAGATGATTCTTCAAATGTGCGACGCAAAAGCGCGACGCGAACGTCACAGCATATACAGACACACACACGGTGCTAGGTACACCTGCACACCGCTTGGGCCTCGGGGTCGTAAGCGACATCGAAACCACATCGATCCGGATCGATCGCGGAAGCTTAGGTTCGAATCCGATACGAGTAGACACAAACCCAGACCGCGCAAACAGCGCTAGCACTACGCTACCGCTAGATTGCTTGGGCACCGCGCATGATCCGCCTCCCTCTCCAGAAGGAGGGATAAGGGCCGGCCCTCATGATAGGTTATATTCAACCGTAAAAGATTCGTCGACCGTATCGGATTTGACTAGTCCAAATCCTGCTCTCCCGAGCAGCGCGCGCGATGAACCGCGAGGGGGCGCGGAAGGGGGCGTCCTCCTTTCGAATATTTCTTAAGTGAGCCATCTGCTCATTTACTGTACTGATTGAGCTTAAAGGCCACCAGGCCGAAAAGTCTAGCCCTTCCGAAAAATAAAAAAATAAAAAACATAGATGAGTTGCCTGGGCTCGTTCCAGGTAAACTAGTTTATATTCATGGGCGACGTCGACCACTTACCATCAGGTGGCACGTTTGCCAGTGCCTATCCAACTAACATAAAAAAAGAGGTGGTTGAAAGCACCAGAAATGTTTCGCAAAATACCTGCAAAACTCCTGATGTTCATCATCATCATCTTGGTCCTGATTGCCCTCTGACTCACAGTGGGGACACGACCACCTGCCCTCGGGTGTCTCCTCCAACTCGGGGTCCAGACACACCAGATGGTAAGCTCGAGGGCATGTGTCACATAGAATTATTTCACCACCTTGCTGGCACACCTGCAAGTAAAATATTGTTAAAACTTAGTGGTATTCATTGTCCAGCTAAAAATTATTGTCTTATTTAAAAAAAGTACCTAATCAGTCTAACCTACATAATATTTATCAAATATTTATTGCATTTATTTTCTTCAGATATGTAAAAAGTATAACAGGAAATATATTATGCTGTATGGTACCTCACAATAATCCTGATGCTCCTGTTCACCTTCAGTACCATCGGGGAACTTATTTGTTGTCTTCATTTTCTTCTTCTTCTTAGTTTTATTACCAATCTTAGTCTTTGCTTTCTTCTTCGGTTGTTGCTGTTGATTTTAATAATATTTAATTTTTTTATTAATTTTGAAATAAACAACAACCATTTATAATGATTAATATAAAAAGGAAAATATATTTTACAGAATAGTTGGTATTATTTTTGGTAATTCAAATAATTTAGTATGGATTTATGATTACAAGAAAAAACATATCATTCTCAACCCATAAATAACTACTATAGGAAGAGATTTGTTTTAAAAAACATAATTCTATTACTTACTGGTGCATTAGGATCTTCCTCCTTGATCGGTGCTCCTTCCTCAGCATTACTAACAGTGGGTTTGGGCTCATCAGCCTCTGCCAGCATCTGCTCAAATTCTGCATCTGAGTCCGTATTCGCACCACCACTGCCTTCATGTTCTTCCTCCTAGGATACAAATAACTTTTGTAAATTAAATTTTTTCTTTGCTTTTTCTGTAAGGTGCAAAAAAATTCATGAACTCAGGAACTTAAAAGACATATGACAATTATTATTACCATAACATATTGATGTCATGCCCCTATGTAAACACCACAAGTAAACGTGGTGTTTACATAGTGGTAAAGGAGGTATGATTTAGTCATAGTTTGAATGTTTGAGGTTTAATTATATTTTGATCAACAAAATCTACTAGGGGCGAGGCCGTGGACAATATGATGTAAGTATGTACGTACACTGCTGGTCCGCTTGCGCTTGCTGAACTTGATCTTGAGCGTGGGCACCTTGGGCTTGCGGCCGGGCTTGCCGCGCACGCCAGGCGCGTGCTTAGGCTTGCGGCCGCGCTTGCGGGGTGCCGGCGTGCCCTCGTCGCTCACCACGCTGCCCTCCTCTTCCTCCTCGCCCTCTTCCAGACCCTCCTCCAACTGGCACACAATTATAATCTATTACTTGTAAATCAGAGCTGAGGTTCAAAATTCATTAACCTTTACTTTGGATGTAAAACAGGTGTTTGGTGTATGCAACAAACAGAAAAAACAATACTGCATTAAGTAGAGACTTACTTGTCAATGATAAAATTTAGACTGATGTTATAATATATAACACCTTCTCAGAAGTACAACTTTTATTTTAAACAGAAATACTTTAAAGCAGCGTTAAAAATAAGTATACCTTGGACTCCTTAGGAGTGCGGCCCGGGCGCTTAGGCGTGTAGTCTGACGTGGTGGACGTGTTGGTGTTTTCTTCGGAGCCCATATTCTGGGTAACACCGCCGCCGTCTAAGTGCGGGTTTGTCTCACAAAACAGTCTCCATTTGGCGGCAACGAGCATCATCAGTTTTGAAACTGGCACCTGAGTAACAGCAATAAAGTATTGTTGATTTTTTAATAAAATCATTTAAACATATAAAAGAGACTACAATAAAAATTAGGGCTACAGAAGGTTCATACATACGACATAAGATTTCATGTTTATACTTAATACATAATTCTAAATAAATAATACCACCAAAAAAATAATTGTAATACATATAAAGTACTCACTTTTGGGTTTTCTTTCACAATCAATGGGCGCACATGCTGTTGGAACAGCTTGTAGCTTGTCAGGTTCTCTAGGTCAGCGTCCGAATACTGCACATCCACGTCGGTAAGTCCAAATGACGTGCACACCTCTTCCACAGTAGGCATTGCTAGAACAAGAAATATGTATAAGAAACGACATTTTATACAATCAAGACCATGTGTCAAATGTTTATACATCTTTATATACAGAAACTTCTAGTTTAGCTCTGTTACCCTTAAGAAACTTGCGAGAAATAAAATATTGATTTTCAGCTTTATTATATATAAGATATTTGACAGTGGTCCGAGGTTTCACTTACAAAGTTCCCGTTCCTGTGGGATTACATAAAACACTATAATAAAACCCATGTAACTCAATAATAATGTAGCTATCCATGGTGAAAGAATTTTTTAAAATATCGATTAAGTGGTTCAGGCATGAAAGTGTAACAAACATTGGCATTTATAATATTAGTTGGGACATAATCTAAATATATATATATATATAACTCAAAGGTGACTGACATTATGACGTAGGCATCCGCTAAGAAAGGATTTTGATTAATTCTACCCCCAAGGGGATAAAATAGGGGATAAAAGTTTTTATGAAACTGTAAATTTTTAACCGATCGGGCTGAGACTTTGCATGCATAAAGCTACTATGACGTAGGCATCCCCTAAGAAAGGATTTTGAGATGCAGCCTATATAAGACTAGCTGATGCCCACCCGCGTTAACTTAGATTTACAGCCGTGTCCGGAGTGATGATGATTATTTTTGTAGCCTAAGTTATAACATCAGCTATCTGTCAGTGAAAGTCCCGTCAAAATCGGTCCAGTCGTTTCAGAGATTAACCGGAACAAACAGACAGACAAAAATTGTAAAAAAAAAAAAAAAGCTATTTTGGTATAGTAATTATGTCCCATGTATGCATCCATATGCATTAAAAAAAAAACGGTTCTTTTAATAATACAAACAGACACTCCAATTTTATTTATATATATATAGATAGCATTTTTTACAATTTTTGTCTGTCTGTTTGTTCCTGCTAATCTTGGAAACGGCAGGGCCGATTTTGACGGGCCTTGCACTGGAAGATAGCTTATGTCATAGGGAGTAACTTAGGCTATAAAGATAATCATCATCAATCCGCGTACGACTGTAAATCTAAGTTAACGCGGGCGAAGCTGCGGGCAACAGCTATCTATACAGATAAAATTGGAGTGTCTGTTTGTAATATTAAAATAACCGCTTTTTACTAAGTGCATATGGACGTATACACGGTACATATACGAAAATATCATTTCTCACAATTTTTGTCTGTCTATCTGTCTGTTTGTTCCGGCTAATGTCTGAAACAGCTGGGCCAATTTTGACGGGACTTTCACTGACAGATAGCTGATGTTATAAGGAGTAACTTATTATTTTATTTTATTTAATAATAATAATAAATAATAAGGAGTAACTTAGGCTTTAAAAATAATCATATCAATCCGTATACGGCTGTAAACCTAAGTTAACGCGGGCGAAGCTGCAGGCAACAGCTAGTATTTAATAAATTTGTCTGTTTGAAGTTTGAATGCGCTCATTATAATAAACTAGCGGACCCAAAATTGTCTACAAAATATTTTGTAGTGGATGGAATTGTGATTCTATGCCATTCTGGAATCCACTTCAACACAAACAAAAATTTCATTGAAGGTACAGGAAAAGTGGAGCCAAATTATCCTATATACCTGTTTGGATCACAAGATATGGTGGTCCATGTTTATAAGTAAAGGCTAGTTAATGTACCTAATCCACTGTCTGAGGCGGCTGGCGTGGGCGTGTTGTGCTTGCTGCCGCGACCCTTGCGCGACTTCTTGCTCGACGACACCGCGCTCAGGGCGTAGTCGCTGTCACCTTCCGCTTCCACCTCCAGACCAAACTCGTCGTCCTGGAACAAAAATTATAATTACATATTGTTTTCTAATGTTTAGACATATTTAACGACATTAAAACGCGATTTATTATTGTAATTATTTGTCCTCCCGCGACCAATGGTTGCTATAAAGTATATAAGTAGTAAAGTATAGTAAAGTAAAAATATTTAAAAAAATCCTTATTTAAAAAAAAAACCGTTAAAAGATGTTTCATACAATAACATTGAAATTAAAATTCCTTTCTAACGAACTAGTACTACCATAGTGTTATTTCGTAACAACTTTGAAAAATCAAGGATTTTGACACAATACTGTTTGCTTATAACGTCAATATTTCCGAATTCACTATATTACCGCGGATTTCGAGTTGAAAAAATTACGTTACAGAATACCACCACCGACCCATCTTAAGTTGCCAAATGCGATATCCTGAGATAAAATGGATACTTTATGAATATAATATTATATAATCGTCTGCCAAATAATAATACTCTATTCAAAGACGCACTTTTCTCCTTCTTGAATAACTCTTATACTTCTGCACACGAGTCCCAAGTTCCAGCGGACATTAAAGATTTAGGTATACCGATCCAGATTAGCGTGTTTTTCTATTATATTACTACAACTTCGATTACAGTAGGAGCTAGAGCAAATCTTTATATTATAGCTTAAGCTTATATTAAGCTCACAGAAATATGATATTGAACAGAGAGGAAAAATATTTAACATTTACGTCCACATCTTCCACTTCGGTGTAAATGACGTCTTAAATTTATACTCAACCCAATAAAAAACAACTGCTTTAAATTTTGATGTTCACTGTCAATAAAACAAAAGCCTAGGGTACCATTTGACTAGTTAAGATATCATATTTAGAACCACTACTACGTCGGTACTACCGCTTTCTAGGTATGTCAGCTCGAGTTAGAGCGAGGCCCATTAGTGCCTGCGTTGCGTCGTCGCAGCGTCGTTTTCATATTTTGACGTGACAACGTCTTTCAACGTATAATTCGATGGAGCCGGCTGCAAGAACGAAAACACGCGCTCTGAGGCGTTCCATTTTCTTATGACGTTGTCACGTTCAACTATCGTCAGTAAAGCGACTTTACAGACAACCGATTTTTTTTATATTATGCCCCCAAAATTGTGTTGACCATTACCTCGTCCGTCGCCGCGCGCAACGTTTAAACGGATCAACGGACATGAGACGAATTTGGATGGAGAGTGATGCTTTGCAGAATCTTCTTTGGTTTCTATGTTTATTTCGGCGGTGGCGTAATAAAAGCAACAAAAGAACACGTTTGTCGATTGCGAAGGCTGAACTAAGGCGCAGCTGCGACGGCGTTGACATTTGATACCTGCTTGCGTTGCGACGTCGTGCGTCAACGCAACGCAGTTGTATCGTCTCATCGCAGTTGTGGCATACAATGCATTGATCCGTTGTGACAACGCGACGAGACGCAACGCAGCGCAACGCTATAATATGGCCTCGCCTCGGCCTATTAAGGGAAATATCAAACAAAAGTAACTTTTATACCATTATTAGATACGTGTAGGTGACATTTTTATGTCGAAAATATTTAATGCGTAAATATTTTTTTCTGTGTACATAAATTATTAAATAAATAAGTAAAAGCGTCAACACAATTTTTACTAAAACTATCTTACTGTTCAGCCCGCCCTGTTGTAATTTGTGTAAATAGCTTTTACATTACCGCCTTTATACCAGGGAGCTGCTCTTTGGACCCCTCTTATAAGAGGGACAAAAGAGCAGGGGGACAAGGGGCGAGGATGGGAACCTCACCCCATTGTAGTGTCCCGAAGTTGGGAGGAGTTATGTGGTGCGGGACAACCCCCCTGTGGAGGTGGCGTCGGTCCCTTGAGGGACTAACTAGCCGTCGAGGTGCCCTGTTTGCTCAACAGATCCGGGGCATTTCACCAAAGTCGGCATTGGTGGCCACTCGCTGGGTTTTAGTGGGTAGAACTGCGTCCACCTTGCCACCGTTCGGTCGCAGCTAGTCTCGCATACCCGCCTCGGGAAACCCACTCTCATGGATGTCTCAGAGCATTTCCCGGCGTAAAAGAAAAAAAGTATGTTATCTTTAACATATTGACATAATATGCCATCGCGGACTCTTCTATAGGCATATTTAAGATACACAATTCCAGATTGCACAGTATACATTGATACACTACCTAAACTTTCGGTTCACCTGCTCACGGGGCGCCCTTTTTATATTGATTTTGCATGACATCTCTTAAGGTATTCATTTAATTTGCATGGTATAAACGGAAAAATAACCTCCAAGAAATGCTCAAGCCAACTAACGTATTGAAAAATATGCTGCCCGCACAGACTTCGTTCTGTCATAGGTGGAGGGGGAGAAATTTCTTAAAATCCGTTCTCAGCTGACCTGTACATGGCAAACTTAATATTCCTACCAAATTTCAAGTCTCTAGGTCTTATAATGCCAGAGATATCGTAATGAGTCTATCTATAGAACAGCTCCTATATAATATAATATTTAAAATGATAAGGATCAACACCGTATTTGTTTCTGTAGACCTATTTCAGATACACAATTCCAACATACATTTTTTTTTTGTGAAGGTCTGCCTATTGCAGAGCCAGAGGAAGCTTGGCCTGTTTTTTCTGACACCTCTAACAAATATCGATATACTACCAGCGCCCCGCGGCTTCACCCGCGCATTTCCCATTCCCATGGGAGTACAGGAATAAAATATAACCTATAATATGTTATTCTGTTATATAAGCATTGTTATTGTAGTTTCATTAAAATCCATTCAGTAGTTTTTGCGTGAAAGAGCGACGAACATATATCCATAAAAACTTTCGCGTTTATAATATTAGTAGGAAGTTGATTATTAGCCAATGTATACAAAAACTTGGTAAATTATAATATTCTGTAACCTTCCACCACTCTATCCATTGTTTTAGAATAAGTAGAGAAAGAGACAAAGAAAATTATTTTCACACGCGTAAGATGTTGAAGCCAGCTTAGATCGATAACGTAAATATGGTTGTACGAGAAGAAATTCAAGTCCAATGTATGTTACATTGGACTTGAATTTCTTTACAAAAATGGGAACAGAAATTAAAAACACAAGTCGACGATGCATTCGTACTACGACGACCTATTCGAATAAATCGTGATGTTTAACATTTTTATCCCTAAGTAGTTAAGCGTTTTTTTTTTTTTTTTTTTAATCTCCGCCGCAAAAATGGGTTGTAAGTTTGAACGCTTTGCGTGTGCCTGTCCTTGGCTCTGAAACGGGAAAGCTGATTTGAATGCGGTTTTTTTTATCTGGGGGCAACATTCAGAAAAAGTTATTTATCTAAGGACTAAAGATATAAAAAATACATAGAGTAAGTAACAGAGAGAACACAATTTTGGAATATAGATAAGACTCTCTTTTACTGTGTGTTCTCTTTGTTTGGGTGGAACATAATTGATTGATTGACGCAGTCACCAACAACTTTGAAATCTTTGAGCACATTGGCATTTTCATTGGACAAGGAAGAAAAGAAGAGGTAAATAAGGAACACAAATAATGAAATGGGGTAATTCATATTTAATAGGAAATGGGCTCTATCTTACTCGTATACCAAAATACAGCATATACATATATTATTTCAGAACTTTCGGGCAGAATAGATTGGAAGCCAGTTGAAGATCTGGTTGATCTTCTCTTCTCAAAATTCATTAATAGAAAGTGTATATAAGTTGTCAAAAGAAATTTTATTATAAAAACTCACCTCTTCACTTTCATTCTTACGCTTCTTCTTTTTCTTTCTACCCTTTTTTTCATCTCCTTTAGCTTTTCTTTTTTTGCCTTTTTTCTTTTTTCTACCATCCTCTGGTGAATAGTCATCGTCTTCCTGTAAATATGAACCTTTTAGTATTCCTTGTTTGTTATAAAATACAAAATGTAACTCCTAGATTCTCTACTGACTTCAAGCAGTAATACTACAACTAGCAAAGTAGTAGTAGTATTACTACTAGTAGCAAAGTAGTAGTAGTATTACTACTAGTAGCAAAGTAGTAGTAGTATTACTACTAGTAGCAAAGTAGTAGTAGTATTACTACTAGTAGCAAAGTAGTAGTAGTATTACTACTAGTAGCAAAGTAGTAGTAATATTACTACTAGTAGCAAAGTAGTAGTAGTATTACTGCTAGTAGCAAAGTAGTAGTAATATTACTACTAGTAGCAAAGTAGTAGTAGTATTACTGCTAGTAGCAAAGTAGTAGTAATATTACTACTAGTAGCAAAGTAGTAGTAGTATTACTGCTAGTAGCAAAGTAGTAGTAATATTACTACTAGTAGCAAAGTAGTAGTAGTATTACTATGTAATGCTTATCATAGAAAGTCATCTAACTCATATAGGTACATGTTTTTAGATTACTGATTATAATGAAATTTATTATTTCCATATATAAGCTATAAACCAGTAATATCTGGATATCATTACTCCGATTACTTGCATACAAAGCTTTTCTGAACGTGTTAATAGGAAGAAAAAAGTTGTTTAACCCTAAATTGTCATTTCGTGTCTCATCTTGGCATATTGTGGTATTTTTTTTATGTTAGTTGGATAGGCAAACTGGCAAACATGCCACCTGATGCTAAGTGGTCGACGTTGCCCATGAACATAAACTAGTTTACCTGGAACAAGCCCAGGCAACTCATCTATGCGTTGCCTATCCTGAGACATAAGATGTTAAGTCTCAGTGCCTGTAATTGCACTGCCTTTCTTGTCCTTCTCTCCGAAACACAGCAAAGCTGTTTCACGGGAGAAACAAGCAAGATGGTGGTACCTATGCAGCCGGGAGCGTGGCACAGCGCTTCCCTCCCACCTGTAGCGGCAAAACATTTTCTATGTTGGTAAACATTGGTTAATTTATGTCAACTTTAGATGATAGCATTAAATAGTCTGTTTATTTGTAAACAAACATGGTTATAAAACATGGGCAATAAGAAATTAGCTGGCGAAGGCATCTTAGCATCATATAATTTTCCAAACGGGTGATATACAACTGTTGGAAATATATTATAAAATAACCTTGTAAAAACTTCTCATATTAACAAATTTTTACAAGTATTTAGGAATCCAATTAATATAGGTACTATAATGTTTGTATCGGTTAATTTACAAAATTATATATTAAAACTGTATAAATATTTTTACCTTTGGAGGTGCTTCATCACTCTCCCCTGAATTCTCATTCTGACCCTCACCTTCTTCTACGTCCTCATCACCTAAAACAGTTTTAATTAGTACCTAAACTTGTTACATGTAACTTATGACGAGACATCAGCTAACATGGGATTATGTATAATTTTTTCGAAGTACACGCACATTCCTAGACGTAAGGTCAGTAATCCCTTTGTTTGGTGGCGTCCATTTTGTTAAGTAGTAATGAGGGGATAATGCATGTTCTTTTCTGTCACAAAGTGCCACATAAAAATATTTACAATATCAAAACAACAAGTATGACAAAAACCCACTTAACGGATTCCCCAATTTGTTGTTTATCAAAATGTATGTAAATTATAACATATACTTTGAAATAAAATCCAAAATTTATGGAATTTTTAATTGCTTACCGCAAGTAAACATATGATACCGCTATTCGCGGCTTACCTATGACATGCTAGAGTTAAAATTGAGGCTTACCTGCAAAAGAGCCGTCTACTTCGTCATCAGATGCCATTGAGATCACAATTTAACACAACTTAAAGATAAATGATAATTTTTAGTCTAGAAAAGGAAAAGGACGCGCAGTTTTTTTGCGACAAATGGTAATTAATTCAGAAATTGATGCCGCCGTCACTACGAACTAGCATGAAGAAGCGATAGCAATATTATCTATCTCACTCATCATCATGCATGGTTACTTTTTTTATTTTTCAGTGGCACAAGTTAAGAAATTATTTCATTAGGTTTTGCTAAAATTTTAGATATTGTCTTTTTATATATCCCGGTAGACACAGAACTAGGAGCCTACGATTGTTAGTTAAACACACAAAACTACGAAAATTAATAAAACAATGAACTTGTGTGCTCTATTTTAGTATTATACTTGCAATATTGTGATAATTATTTGTCAGTTATAATCAAAATCATTTTAATTTTTTACACGAATTTATGAATCAAAACTTTAAAATAAAAAATTTAAAACAATGAGCTAAAAATTTATTTAAGCTCACAAGTATGCATCTATATATACTATGTCATTCTCTATCTTGGGTGTTTTCCAAATACAGAGCATAATGCGAATCAGTGCCGCATCATTCCGAATTGTGTTAATGTTTATTGTATATAAGTGCACCAGCAGAGTGCGCTAACTTCTGTTTATGCTACGGCCGCACCTGCGTGACAAAGCTTCACTCCATGACACCACAGAACATACATACCCTAACGGGCATGACACGATACTGCCGACTATTATCGGCTATCGTCGCGAACATTCGGGCTGTGTGTGCGTTATTTACGTAGGTGGCGGTACATGAAAGGGCTTTAGCGCGACAAATTATCGCGCTTCGGGTTTAGACTAGCTTTGTTCATTTTGGCCGTTGTTTTCGATCTGTTCATGATCAGAATGACGATGAAATGAATGCGGATGGCATGTAAAAATTTAGTGGAGGGATGTTGACAGTATTCATATAAAAATATAAATTTTGATGTTAATTGGTAGTTTATATGATAGAATTCTGAAAAAATACAATATTTTCCCTTATTTTTATTTGATTAAATTAATATTTTATAAATAAAATGTAACAAAATTTAAAATAGGTCACGTGATAATAAACGGAAATGACGTCGCCTGTTCCTATTTAGCGGAAGCGGAAGAATATTGACGTACTTTTATACACCATTTTCTGTACGCAGTACATATTGTAAAAACTAATTTTCAGGCGTTTTGACAGTGTACATACACACACATAGGCACCGTACAACACTTATAAAACTTAGAAGCCATTTTATATTAACGACAACTAGAATCATTTTATCACTTTTACGATGTTTAACAACATATGACGTCACGTGACAAGTGTTAGCGTTTTGGAACGAAATTTAAAATGCATTATAAAATGCAAGATTTTAAAGGCATTAGACGTATTTAAGCAAAAGTTGATAATATTTAGGCCTCCATTAGATATTTATAAATGATTTAAAAACATTTCTGAAATATGTCAACATCCCTATTGTATATGGGATCCAAAAATGTGAATCACAAAAAAATATATTTGGTATCGTCAAATTGTTAGTACATATGTAGAAGAAAAGAAACTCGTTGTCCATAGTTGTCGATTGATATTGATTTTGGCCATCTTGGATTATTGCACGATAGTTCATGCAAAATATGGAAGCTACTAATGTGACCACAGCTTTTATCGCGCTAATTTTTTTGTTTTCAAACGTACAAAGCTTCAACTCAAATTACTTCGGGACGATACACGCATGTGCGGCCGAAGCATTAGAAAAAAAATCTTGTGCAATGAATTACATAGCGCTATTGGTTACGCAACAGTGCTTTCGTCACTAGAGGATGCCGACAAAGCGGAATGTTTAGCCGATACACTCGAGAGTCAGTGCACTCCGAGCGAAATACCTACCGCCCCCCCCCCCCTTCGGCCCCCACATAGAGGAGGTAACTAGGGAGGTAGTGAGAAGGGCCTCTGCGCCGCCGGAGGGGGAACCAAACCTTCCGGCGGACGTAGAAGAGGTCCAAGACATCATCAAATGCCTCCACACCAAGAATGCCCCCGGGCCGGACGGGATTTCGAACAAGGTATTAAAAATACTACCGCCCGGCCTAGTTATCCTATTATATATTATATCCTATATTATAACGCCCTCTTAGAGGGTTGTAGGTTCCCTGACTTATGGAAAGAACCTACCGTCATAGGCGTACCGAAGCCCGGGAACCGCGTTCGGATCCTACTAGTTATCGTCCTATTAGTCTTTTAAGCTCGATAGGTAAAATCTAAGAAAAGATTCTACTGAGGCGGCTGAAAACCGTCATCAGCGAAAAGAATCTCTTCATAGATGAACAATTCGCCTTTAGAGGAAATCACTGCTGCCCGAGACAGGTCCACCGCATGACGGAGGACATACTCAGAGGTTTCCAAAGGATAAACAAACGAGACACGTGTGCAGTCTTCTTCGATGTCGCCAAGACATTCAACAGAATCTGGCACGATGGTCTCATCTATTGTAACGTTGCGCTTGCACGTTACCTAAATTTAAGCTGATAATTAAATAATATAATAATAAATAAGTTTTAAACTTAATACTACCAATAAATAAGCGCCATCTATCCTTGACTGACGTTAACGATTGACTGTTTATCGACCTGTTGACGTCATATTTCTAATTTACTCAATAGATGTCGCTATGAAATCCGATAATTGTTTCGTAATAGATATCTCTCTTAAATAAAATCAATTTACCTGTTATAATTAATAATCCTAAATCTAATAATTTAACCTAATCTTTAAACTAAAATAACAAAATGTCTAAATTAAAACTTGTAAGTCTTACTTTAACTTATAAAGTCAGTAGTCATTTAACTGTAGAACCGGATGTTGATTTTTGAACGATGGATCGGATGTGGCCAGGGTTGGATTTCGTACTATAATTATAGTATTTATACTATAATTACATGCTCCGTACTATATACTATCCATATCTAAGGATAGTACAAAAAAATACTATAATTTCATTATTTTACATAATTGACCAATATTTTGGAATCAGTAATCATGTTTTAATGCTGTCGAACAATACTAAATCGATATTACCCACCAGCAATGTTATAATTGTCAATGTCATGGACCATATTAGATATATAAGGAGAAGTAATGTATAATTATGTCTAAGGATTATAGAGAAAATAAAGTTTTATAGAAGGGTCAAGGTCAAGGGTGCGTTGCAATCACAGAGATCCCCGATTTTAATTTTGAGGTTGATTATTTATATTTTAGGAACCGAACTTGAGACTAATTTATTTTTATAATGAAAAATATATTCATTTTAATTATTGTATTAAAAAAATAAGAATAAAAGTTTTTGCAAAGTCAACGTTGTATTCATTAGTTGCACACAAAATAGACACTGAAATTTTGCCAATTTTTCAGTGGACAATTTATATTTTATAAGCAATTTATACTTTGAAGCGGATTTTATTTGACTTTAAACTTTAAAGATTTTATTGACTTTGTTAAATTCAAAATTAAAAAGTGTACTATAATTTTTTTACAAATACTATCTTTTTAAATTATTTGTACTATCGTTTTCGACGTACTTAAATCCAACCCTGGATGTGGCCTATTTAATATTTATACATGATTTATACTCTTTGGGATGTGGTCAGGATATGCGTTTTTGACGTCCGGGCTTGTCAACGTGAGTCTGGGGACATCGCCGCCGATGGCCCCTCGGCCTCTTTATGAGTAATATTGTTCTGTGCTTTCGGCCATCTCGAGGCTAATCCTCGAAAATTAAACACGGCTTAAATTCCACTGGGAATTTACTAAATTTGGCTACCTATCTTTTTTTTTTTTTAATAATAAAATGTTTATTTTAGAAACTTGCATATTAAGTACAATAAAATCTATAATTACAATGCAATGTTACGTTTCTTAGGTATTTACAATATGTGTACTGACTGCCTGAACTAGGAAATCCTGTGTTTCAGGCTAAAAGGGCTAGTGTACTCGCTTCACGAATCATATTTTATCATTTATATTAAACTATATATAACTTATAAGATAAAAGAATAAATAGGTAAAGTCTAATCTAACCTACTTAATTAACGAATTCTCTGTCTTTTCGTACGACCTACTTTGTAGCGACAACTGGTTTTTTTTTTTTATATATATAGAGAATCATATTTTATCATTTATATTAAACTACATATAATTTAAAATATAAATGTATTAATAGTTAAAGTCTACTCTATCCTAATTAACAAGTTCTCTGTCTCTTCGTACGACATACTTTGTAGCGACATCTGGAGATTTTTTTTACATTTATGGTAATTTAGTCGATAAATATCTAACAAAGCATTTAATCTGTTGTAGAGATAAGGGCCTAGGTATATATAAAATTTAGTTATAAAGGTATGTTTTATTGCAATTTTTTGGGAGCAAACTATATCTTTTCTTCTTTTTTTAGTAAGTTCATTCTAAATCTAAGAAGAACACAACAGCCGACCGGTTGCATTCCGGCTGAATTACCGGCATTGAATACCGGTGGAGATCTCCCCGTGTCCAGCCATCTTCGCCAGGAGTCACCAGTCAGGCCAGTGTCCTTCCCTACCGTAAAAAATATGCTATCGGAACGTGGGTCAGCTGAAGAACAATTTCGGCTTTAAAATAAGGTACCCTTACAGCATCTTATTTCGAACCCCTACTTCCATCTGATCGCATCACGGGTCCTCCCCCCAACGCGACACTATAAATTATACCAGATGGGAATACCGGACAGACTAGTCATCATCATCCGCGACTGCCCGGCATTTCAGATATAGGTTCGAGGGCACTCTGTCCTCTCGGAGACCCCTGAGGGCCGGTTGGTGCTTAATCTATATACGCCCGATACACCGAGAAATCGGAATACGAAATTGGCTCTATTCGCCGACGACATTGCACTCTATGTGACCCACCCGTCAGCTGCCAGGGCCTCTATCTCCCTACAGCGATCCGTCACCGAGCTAGGTGAGTGGTTCGCTAAATGGAGAATAGAGATAAACCCTGAGAAAAGTAATGCCATTCAATTTACACGCAGAAAGGGCACTCTCAGACAGCGGCGTCGGACAATGGCGCCAATCAAATTAAACGATACCATAATCCCTAGAGTAGGGCAGGTCAAGTACCTGGGAGTCACCCTCGATAGGTCGATGACGAAATTTCGCAGCTGCTAATGCGCGACGCAAAAGCGCGACGCGAACTACAACACTCACTCCGATACACACGCACACCATCTGGGCTCCGGGGCCCGAAGCGACGTCGTTCCCTACACATCGATACCCAATCGATCCAGATCGATTGCGACAGAGTAGGCTCGAACCCAACACGAGTCGACATCAACCCAGACCGCGAAAACAACGGTAGCATTTCGTACCGTCTGATTATACGGGTAACGCGTGCGACCCACCTCCCCCACTTGAGGGAGAGGAGAGGGCCGGCCCTCACAGTAATAGAACCGAGTGATACTCGTTGACCGTATTGGGTTGGATTAGTTCTAACCAATACGTTAATTAACATTAACGCGTCCGATAGGCGATGGACTCCTGTGGTGGACGCTGCAATTCCGATCGGCGGAGTGGACCCCAGTATCGCTGACGCCATCTGCCGGGTGCTCACGCCAATGAGCCCACCCGGTAGAGGTAGACCACCTGGGGCTCCACTCCACCCGACGGTGACGCGGCCTAGTCCCGCCACTGACACCTACCCGACGCCAGGAAGCCGTGTGGTCGCAGACTGCACGGTTAGTGGGGGGCAACCCCCCCACTTTTACAAACCAAAAGTGAGCCATATGGGCTTACACTAATCCGATGTAGCATTAGAGCCGAAAAAAAAAACAGTGCTTTCATACTCCCTCCATCGCTCGGCGCAGCGGGTCATCGCGGTAAGAGTGATCCGGGGATACCGTACAGTATCGAGTGATGATCAAGTGACAAGTCCTGGACGGCGATGGTTTCCTTCTGCGAGGCAGTAATGTCCCAGAAGGAGGCCGACGAGCGGGTGAGAGAGGAGGCCGCCGACGTGGCCACCCCTCGTGGGCGACGAACGGGGGTGCGCAGGAGGCGCTACTTAATGCGCCTCCAGTAACGCCCCTGTGCTCGTGTCGGGTTCAGGATGGGAACCTGGGCCCATTATGACACGGCGCAGCCGGGCAGTCCCCCCTTAAAAGGAGTAGGCCTTCGCCGGGGCCAGCCTGTCGCTGAGGTGGTCCTGTTGAATGCCTATCCGGGACCCTCAAATTAAAGCGACTGAAGGCGCTCGCAGTGGTTTTAGTTTTCAGGTAGGGCACTCCCACGTGTGAGTCCTACATAGGGTCAGGATCTACCCAAGATCCTGGCTACATGCGTAAAAAGCACTTCCTTGCGATAACAAAAAAAAACCCCTCCATGGTAGCGTTAAACGTTCAACACAATCTTGTTATGGAAGTCGTATTAGAAGTATAACTTCAATAACTAGTTCAAATTAGTTAAAGAACGTGTTTTTCTTATTTTTTTAAAATAAATAGAAGAATGTTTAACCTTTATTCCTTATATTTATTTTTAACACTGTCCGAATTAACTTTTTATTGATTCCAAAAACTACGACGAGACGAAAGCTTTATTTTTATACAATAACTATATTTACTAATGATAATGTAAATAAAATTTCCATCAATGCCAACTATAAATAAAAAAAAAATAAACAAAAATTTAAACCGACTTCAAAATTAAAAAAAAAAATAAAAAGTAATAAAATAATTTCCTTAACGAAATTTCCTTAATTTTTGTGCCTACAATTTATAATCAATTTGTTCTTCTACTAATATACAATCTTTGCATTTACACGTCATTATTGTTACTTTTGAAGCCGGTGTCAGCCAAGGTAGGTAAGGAGATAGGTCCGTAGGTACATCAACAAATACGAAACCGGCTTCAAAAGTAACAATAATGACGTGATAAATGCAAAGATTGTATATTAGTGGAAGAACAAGTTGATTATAAATTGTAGGCACAAAAATTAAGGAAATTATTTTATTACTTTTTAGTTTTTTTTTTTATGTATACATGTAATTGAAAGCAATCACGGCAGATTTGTTGCTATTCATTAAATAATTCCGTTATATATAGGTATAGAACATCACCATATATAGGGATGTTTTTTTTATGTTAGTTGGATAGGCAAACTGGCAAACGTACCACCTGATGGTAAGTGGTCGACGTCGCCCATGAACATAAACCAGTATACCTGGAACGAGCCCAGGCAACTTATTTATGTGTTGCCTGTCCTGAGACATAAGATGTTAAGTCTTTGGTGCCAGTAATTACACTGCCTATATTGCCCTTCTCTCCGAAACACAGCAAAGCTGTTTCACGGGAGAAACAAGCAAGATGGTGGTACCCATGCAGCCGGGAGCGCTGCTCAGCGCTTCCCTCCCACCGGTAAAATGTTGACAGTATTCTTATAAAAATATAATTTTTAAGTTAACTGGTAGTTTCTATGATAGAATTCTGGAAAAATACAATGTTTTCCCTTATTTTTATTTCATTTAATTAATATTTAATAAATAAAATGTATTATAATAAAACAATTTTACGGATTTTATCGCGGTTTATTAAGATTTTTACAAGCCCGACGTTTCCAGCAAAAGAACACCGATTCCAACCAAGGATGATCCACGAGGCTATTGAAATTAAAAAACATCCAAATTTAAATATAGAAGATGGCTGGCTCTTACCACCTGCTTGGGATCCCATTAATAAAATAATTATATCAAAAACCAAGCATAATATGCCACAGATTAAAGATGTAGTTAGCACTTTTTGCGTAGAGAGGACTTATTAAAATAATGATGTATCATAGGGTAGTTTCGAATAACTTTGTAACGTTAGGACATCTGTCACCTCAGTCCTCCCGTGACCATGGTTACTGTAAAGTATCCGAAACGTCGGGCTTGTAAAAATCTTAATAAACCGCGATAAAATCCGTAAAATTGTTTCATTATAATGAGTGAAATTCGCGCAAACATTAGAAAACAATACATAAAATGTAACAAAATTTAAAATAGGTCACGTGATAACAAACGGCAATGACGTCACTTGTTCATAAGCGGAAGCGTATTGAGGTACTTCTATACACCATGAAACAAATATTACAATATAAATATGGCTAGGCTTCGTAGTTTATTATTTATTAGGAAAAAATTGACATTCATTGTAAGCAATGTATATTTGTTTGAGATTGCGTAGACGTAAGTGCTGAACACCTGCAGGTAAGCTGAAGTCACTTTTTTCGTGCATTTTCCGTACGCAGTACATATTGTATAAACAAGTTTTCAGGCGTTTTGATAGTGTACACACACATAGGCACCGTACAAAAATTAGATACCATTTTTTATTAACGACAACTAGAATCATTTTATGACTTTTACTATGTTTATGAACATATGACGTCACGTGACAAGTGTTAGCGTTTTGGAGCGAAATTTAAAATGCATTATAAAATACAAGATTTTATAGGCAATAAACGTATTTAAATTAAAAAGTTAATATTATTTAGGCCTCTATTGTATATTTATTTATGATCTAAAAACATTTCTGAATAATGTCAACATCCCTATTTGCAAAAGGCGAATAGGCCATTGTCATACGAAGGCGTATGACAAAAATAAAAGAAGAAGAAGTAAGTTTGACGTTTGTTCTGTATGTTTTGACTTTTGAAATTATTCTCAAAATCGATAGCATTTAAATTCGTTTAAAATATACATACTTTTAATTTTGTTTCATATATTATATGGAGCATTACTACTTTATTTTAGTATAATAATAATAAAATGGATGCTTTATTAGATTATGGTTCATCTTCAAGCGGTACGGAAGAAAGTGAAGACGATGAAAAGTAAGTTACAATTATTGTTGATGCTACCGAGTAGAAAACTTTTATTAATAGCGGTATAATTAATTATCACCTCAAATTCGTTTCAGGCCAGTTAAAGATAATGAAAAACCAAAGTTACCAAAACCTACACTCGGCGAAAATAACGTAAACACATCGACGTCGGTGTTTTCGAATCCATTTGTAGCAGCGGAGCAGGCTAAGGCGGCAATTTTAGAAAAACATGTAAAAATGGTAGATGTTGACTGTCTAATATATTTATTTAAAATCATATTTTTTTTGGTTGTGTATTGTCAAATATTTTTCTAAATTGTTAGTTTTACACCATATTGGATACATTTAATTCCTTTAAGACATAACAGAACAGGACAGGAAACTGTCTTGCAGCTAACGGAAATGTAATTACCGTAAATAGAACATATTTAATATATTGTCTTGAGTAGAAAAATAATACATTTTTTGTGCAGTTTTATAAATACCAGATTCTGTATCCGATTTCATCTGTAATCGTCAAGTACATATGCCATGAATGTTAAGGTTCCAGGTAAAGACAATATACAAATGATTAATGGTAAAAAGATCTGCTGGAACCACAGAAAGGGGAGATGTCGCTTTGGACATAACTGCAAATATGCACATGATTCTGACATACAAAAGTCCACAGAGGAATTAGAAGCTGATAAACAGGTTCGTCTTCTATAATATGTAACTTCATAACCTGCCTGATGTTAAGTTGTCACTCAGGATTAAGAACAAGAAATAACATAAATTTCTTGTTCTTTTTACTAAATTCCTTAGTTTAAAATAATATACATGGTCCTGGCTTTCTTCTTGGTGAAAATTATTTTATACAAAATATCTTAAACAAAAAATAATATTATTATCCTTCTAGAAACTGAAGACTGTTGTTTGTGAGGGATCTGGCACAGTTACTGCCGCTCCTCCACCACAAGTATTAATTGAGTCCAAAGCACCAACAGATGATGAAATCTGGGAAGGTAATACAAGCAAGAGAAAAAGGCGCCCAGGATTAAGCAAGGGCCTAGTTCCCACACAGAAAGTTATGAAAATGTACAAGGAGCAGAAAAACAGAGAAGCTATTAGAAAATAGATATATAATAATAAATAAATGGTTTTCTTTACTCATATCAACATATTTTTGGCTAAAAAATATTACTAGTGATTAATTGGGTTCCAGACCCTAGATAGACCAGACGGGTAGATAGAACCCAAAGTATATTTTTACCAAGGTTGGGCACAATACTGCTTGTCAGTTACCCATTAACTAAGAAGTTAACTATTTGATTGACAGACAAACTTTTCAGTTTAATTTAAAGTTGTTCAAGTTAACTTTTAGCCCTCAAAAGGTACATTCTTTGTCACAATGGATTAACGTAAACATGTGCTGAAATTTAAACCTTAAATGATTAACCTCCCGTGGAGCATGTGGGGTTTATTAAACCCCAGCCAAACTAAAATATTTGTATATTGTTCAAAGTTCGCGCGAACACCTTGAAACCCCGTGATTTTTATATTATAAACCTATAAAAATATGGAATGATTGTGGGGACCAGGAAACGCCACATAGCACAGGACGTAATTTCTATCCACATGGTCCACTGTAGGTTAATGTAGTTAACTTTTTTATTTACGGATTAGTGACTTTCGAAGTTAACTGTATGATTAGCTGTACCCAGTGGATGATCTGTATAAAATATTATTTTTTTGTTAAAGTGTAATGTACCTAATTAGACTTTGGTAAGAAGTTCTAATCAAAAAATAATTGTAACAGGCATCTGGTATTAACATTGTACCATGTGGTTTCATTTACTTAGTTGCACCAGCAATAAAAACACCAATACAAACTCAAAGAAATAGTTTGTATATTCAAGATGGAAGATGTTGATTGTGTCACCTCAATTACAGGTGCAAACCCATCAAGCATCCATTAACGGGATTTTTCTGGAACCGGAAAATTTCAAAACTGGTCAAATGATTTGTCTCTGACGCAATAGCAATTCAACCAACCATTGATCTGTGTGTACGTAGGCCAATCATCCATCAATGGTCATCAGTTGGCCCATCAGAGTGTAGAACCGGCGCAGCGTTGCAGCACAAATTTGGCGGAATTTGTTTTCATGCAAAACACAACATTACCACTCTGGTTTATACCGGGTGTATTTGGAACGCTTGCGAGGATTAAACCCTAATAATATACTATATAATGCATATAACCATTTATCTCAGAAACGTTTTTTTAGGAAGAAAATTTTAGGACTTGTGTATTTTGCAAACCCGCAATGACGCGCGCGGTGCGGGAGTTCGTTCACCTCGTGCATGCGGCGAACGCTATCAGCTGATTCAGTCCACCAATTACATTGCTGTTTTTTTTTAACATTATTTTAAAGCATTACCATCAAATTCCTGTAACATTATGTTTACTAAACCGGATTATACAAAAAAAAGGCAACCAAAAAAAAAAAGAAAACGCTTTTTTTTCACTTGTTTCATGTCAGGCTATGCCAACATTATCATACCTCTTCGTTTTTGCAAGCGTTCCAAATACACCCGGTATATGCTTGATGCCAGTGGTACACAAGTATTTAAACGGCCAATTTTTTTGTCTTAAACATGTATTGTTCTTAAAACGTCTATCAATACATAGTATAAGCAAAGTAGCTTTCCGCGTCTGTCTGTATGTATCCTTAGATCTTTAAAACTACACAACGGATTTTGATGCCGTTTTTTTAATAGATAGAATGATTCAAGAGGAAGGTTTATGTGTAGAATACATGCATAATATAATACATAAAAACACTGATAATTTTAAATGTTACTAATATGATGTCGTAAATAAACACATTTTTTGCACTTACATTGCAAACGCTGGATGAACCCTAACAGATAGATCAAAAAAATGTACTTCATTATTGTACACCTTAGAAAGATCTACAAAAAAGTTCGCGATAGCGTATCTCTTAAGGATAACATACTATATCCATTTTCATACTAAAAAAATGGGCAATTATAAAGCGGTAATTGGAAAGCTATTTACACAAATGTGGTATTAATCCTTATCATTTTAAATATGTTAGTTAGCTTGAGCATTTTATGAAGTATGTTTTTCCCGTTTACACCATGCAAGCAAAATAAAAATAATGCGACACCGTGATTTCGACCGAGCCGCGCGGGCCGGGGGCTCCGTGATGCCGCACCTCGCGTCCGAGCCAGGCCCGGCCCCGGTTCCGAAAGTTATGATAATTATTAATTATTATTGTATTATGCCATCGCTGACTGAAAAGTCAGCGATGGCCTACCTATATCAATTTTAATACTTTAAAAAATTGCCAATTATAAAGCGGTAATGTAAAAGCTATTTACAAAAATACGGTATAAATCACTACATATTATAAAATAAAGTCCTACGCCCATCCATACATAAAAAATCATCATCAATCCGTATACGGTTGTAAATCTAAGTTAATAAAATTTAATAGTAGAAATCATTTAGATGTCCCAAAAAGTCTATGCTCTGTGGTCCATGTTATTACATATTGTTTTGTCTAATCTAAACCACAAACTAAATTTCTACCCCTTCCATTATATAATAATCGGCCGTCTTGGTCTGTTGTGGCCTCTCGATGATCGTATCGAGGCTATTACCAAGACGGCCGATTAATGAAAAACGGAGTCATTTTAAGTCATCCTCAATCCTCATTATTGCTCATAAATTCCCTAGCTCAGTAATAACGAGATATTTTAGATATAAATAAATAAACAAACATTTACAACACATTGTCTTTATTCAAAATACAATGCTTATAAATAATACAGACGAAAAATCGAGATTTTTAAGTTAAGTTTGATTGCACCATCGCTGTCAGGACATAAATCATATTATGCACAACCATTAACAAAATTGCTCGAATACGTTAAAACGGCGCAATCTAGATTTTAAAAGCTGGAGCAAAGAGCGGTAAGCTCTTTATAATAATATAGCACAGCCATTGAACATGCTACTGACGGCTCTTATCACTTATGTGTAACACTGATAGTTACGTATCTTCTAAAAATTAATTAAATTTCCTAAAATTGAAATAAGTACTATATGAATACAAAGTAAGTACTCAAATGAACATCTATGTCGACAACATCCAATTCTATGAATAAAAATTGAAGCTTGTGACAACTCTACCATTTTAATATAATTTAGATGACTACGTCTGCTTTACATGAACTTGTACAATAGTGATCATTGAATTTTTACATAAGAAAAAATATATTTTGCTTACTTCGAGAGAACTCTATCCAAGAAAAAAGCGTCTAACATCAAAAGTGTATTTAAACTTATACAAGTTACTAGCATGGATGTAGCGTTAGGAGGGTTAGGAGGATCAGAAGTTCTACTTTAGTTTTTAAGTTACTCACTGAACTGTCATTTTTTGTTACACTATAATCAATTATTGTTACGTTAACAATACATAGTTTTGTTTTCTTTATAGAAAATTTAAAACGCTACATCCATCTTTACCTCTTAGATAATTCATGAACATTAAAATTATTGCATTTATTTCACTAAGTCATCCAAACGTATTTCAATACAAAATACTGTAAAGGCACAAACAATATAACAGTTTTAATACAATGAACATTCTATGTGCATTTCATTGACGCATATATATGAAAAATATTTAATTAAGGAATAATATAAAAATAGTTGCTTTATTTGGCATTCACATTTAGAATATCATGATAATACATTCAAAATTGCGATGATGATTATATGTTTAAGATTTGGTGTATAATGAATATTACAAAGTAGAATTTAAAAAGGTATAATATTAATCATGAATTATATATTAGATCTTTAAAGGCGTTCTGGCATTTATGCCATTGGTAAGTTTGACAGTATTTAATCCATCATGTTCTCCGTTGATGGAGGGATCCACTCCATTACTGCTGTGTCCATTTACTGCATGTCTGTTGACATTGTCCTTTCCATGTCCGTGGATTTTGCAGCTATGTCCATTAGTTTTCACGTCATTTATATTATCCTCATGCTTGTCTTTCTCACCGTGACCATTGACTTTCGCATGACCATTACATTTGTGTGTACTATGACCATTGGCAATGTGTTTACCTCGCCCTGATAAATCAAACATTTCTTTTTACTCCATATAATTAAATATTAGGTACTGGCGTAAAAGTGTTAGACATATAGTTATGTTAGTCCACATTCTACTCTATATAAATGTTTAGGAATTGCTTGATTGGTGGCTCGAACACATATCAGAGCATCTGTGTCCCAGATTACCAGCGTTTGAATCTGCAAAACATTTTTTCTTATATGACTGCCCAAGAGCGGGTCACTACTGAATTACTTGTGAAAAAACAATGCAGTGCTAAATACCAATGTGGGACTAAAGACATCAACAAAATGTACTAACACGAAAGATAAAAAATAATTAGCATACTCTATCAACAACACTATGTTAACACAGTTACGCCAGTTACAACAGTAAATCTTACAACTATACATGCATATTTGTGAACAATTTGAACACTTGAATCATATAAAGGGTAGGCACAAGATTGGACAAAGGACATGCATATTATAGAAGATGTTATATTTTAATTTTTGATTAAATGCTAAAGAGGATTGTACATTTGTCAACATCATATCTTATATTATTATGCTTGATCAATGACACATATAATGGTACCTAAGAGTTTTAGTTGCGATAAACATATTGGCCTGGGATGGATTACTGATTCATCATTTAAAATCATTATGGAACAATAAAGGAAATAGCTTACAGTTCCCAATTATAAACACGACACGCTAGGTGCTGACAAATGTGCAATCACATCTAATAGCTACAATGTAGTGCTATACAGCAAACACTGATCTTACCGTTGGTGAGTAGGTCTGAGCCAGCATAGTACTTTGTGGAAGTCTTCCAGTCCTCCTTCAAGGACAAGTTGTACATGGAGTAGGCTGGGTCTCCGGTCACCTCCTTCTCAATAACTAGGAACTTTGGCAAACTCGCGAGGAGTGCGTCTTGGTCGTACGCTGCACTGTATGTTTCTAGAAGTACTAAGCCCCGGCACCTGGATGTACAATAAAATCATGTTAACAAAATCAATTAAGTATAAAATTGTTTCAAATATATAATACGAAACAGTTAAATATTAGAATTAATAATAAATAAAAATCTATAACATTAGATGGAATAAAATAAAAGTGCGTGCGTACAAAGTACACTGTATGTCAGAAGTGAAACTTATTTCTAATTTTTAAATCTCGTTTATATTAATTATACTAGGCTATAGCTTTTTTCCGAGACTTGCGATGCGACGCTTGCTCTATCTCACTCTCTCGCTCGATCTTTCTCACTCGCTTGCTCCCTACTCTCACTCCATGGTACGTTCGCCTTTTCTCACTCTCTCTCAATCGGTCTCAATCACTCTCTCCCTCTTCTTGGATAAAAACGTTGTCGAACATTTTCGTGACGTTTCATCCGTAAAAAATTTACCCTCATGTGCGCAAAGTTTCACTTCAATAAAGAAACATTCTACACGCACACACAGGAGTCGAGAATCGAGATCAGCGGTGCAGTGAAGGCAAGAAGTCATACCAATTGCATTTCATATAAAAACTCAACTCATAATCGAAAAACAGATTCAGCAGCGGCAGCGATACTAAAGAAATAGCTGACCGTCACTGAGCAATGTTAATTATAATTAGCAAATTGCTATTGATTATAACTAGATATCATCCAGAAAAACTGGTATCTCATTGTCACTATGATATAGATCCTACACAGTCGTAATACAAGGCCAAAATTCTTATCCTAAGGCCAAACGAATATAAGGAAACATTGGAGGAAGGTAATATGTCGCAAGATCTTTTGAAATTCTTCGCAATTCGCAAACAAAAAATTAAGTTATTTAAAAGTTACATATAAATTAACGTCATTATATCTTATCTATAATATACAGATAAATAAAATTGAAGTTTCTGTTTGTAATATTAAAATAACAGCTTTTTATTAAATGCATATACACGGTACATATACCAAAGTAGCCTTTTTACAATTTTTGTCTGTGTGTCTTTCTGTCTGTTCGTTCCGGCTTATCTCTGAAATGGCTGGGACGATTTTGACGGGACTTTCATTGAAAGATAGCTTATGTTAAAGGAGTAACTTAGGCTACAAAAATAATCATCATCACTCCGAATATGGTTGTGAATCTTAGTTAACGCGGGCGAAGATGAGGGCAACAGCTAGTAATCAAATCTAGTATATATAATACCTGGGATGTGTAGGCTGTCTGTAAATGTCCAGCTGGTAGTATTGATTGTCGTGTATGAAGCAGCGGCGTTTCTTGAATATCGTGAAGTGGGCGTCATCTCGCTGCGGCAACATGTTGAGATAGTCTCTGTGATTCAACTGCGTCCTGATTTCTACAGACTGGCCGTTCGAGTGCAACTTCCTCAGCGTGTGTATATACGACCAGTGACCCTTCTGACCGCGTTTCCGAAGCCGAACTTGCGCTTTACGGAAGTCACTTTGTAAGTAATTGTGGACGACATCGAAGTCTTGGAAGGGCGGGAACTCAGAGTCGGCCGCGAGGGGTGTCTTGACGAGGAACTTGCGTTTCTTGGAGTTGACGTTGAGCCGGTCGCCCGTGTCGATGCCGACTCGCTGGCACACGCAAGCTATGAGCCGGTTCATCTTCTTGTCGAAGTCGCTCGAGTTGTCGATCACGTCGAAGTACGGGTGGCCGATCCACGCCGCCGCCGCCTTGTAGTCCAACTCTCTGGCCAGTTCCATGCCTTCTGACCGGCACGCGTGGTCCTGGAATGTGAAAGAAATACAATAAGACAACTTTGGACTATAATATTGTCACGTCTCTTAAGAATTCATAGACTAAGATACTAGGATAGAGACAATCCTTTGGATATAAAAATACTATACAGATCAATAAAATTGGAGTGTCTGTTTGTAATATTAAAATAACCGCTATTTAATATATGCATATATATATATATATATATATATATATATATATATATCTTTATATATATATTTCTTGTGTGCGTGTGTATGTCGCTGAACTCCTCCTAGACGGTTGGACTGATTTTGATGAAATTTTTTGTGTGAGTTCAAGGGGATACGAGGATGGTTTAGATTCACAAAAAAAAATTGTACAGGACAACGTCTGTCGGTGCCACTAGTATATATATATATATATAATTTTTTTTTTACTATTTTTGTCTGTCTGTTCTGTGTTCTGGCTAATCTCTGAAACGGCTGGGCCGATTTTGATGTGACTTTCACTGACAGATAGCTGGTGTTAGGTAATTTAGGTACTCCTTGTACCTAAATTTAAAAATTATCACCATGAATTCAGGTACGGCTGTAAATCTAAGTTAACGCAGGAGAAGCTGCGGGCAACAGCTAGTTATAAATAACACCAGTGTGTAACAAAAGGTTGGTAAGACAATAATCAATTAACGAATGCTTGTCTCCAAAAAAACTATTAAATAGTCAAAAACATATAATAAAACACAGATAACATTGTTCAAAATGCAATGGTTTATAAATCGTTTTCAAACCTATAAAGAAATTTATTTTGTACTTACTCCCTTGGTCTATACAGCACATGATTGTTTATATTCTTATCTCGAAAAACTTGTTATACAACAAAAACAAATCAATCAGCATGTACAGATACGTGATAACATACTCCTGATAAGATTGCAGGGGATTTAGAGATGATTTTACGTAAAATCTAGTATTGATAAATTACATCTTTTTTCCAGACAAACGGCCTTGAGCTTATCTTTGTATTGTATTGTGATTATAAATAAATTATTTGTTATGGAACATTTTGCATTGTTTTAAAGAAATAATTTCACATCAAGTTTTTTTTATAACATAGGAGGACGTCCATACACATCCGCACTACTAGAGGCCACGCAGATGCTCCGCCCTCATTTTCCCTATCCCTCCCAATGGGCCACCGAAAACTCACAAACCGCACGAAACGCGACAGCATAGCTGTCACTTGACGCTGGTATCATGTGAGCTAGAGGTACCACCGCGGTAGTGCCGACCCAATTTGGCTGCAAAGCAATATGACACTTCCTCTTACTAAATTACTTAGCCTTTGTATTTTAGTAGATCAGTTGAAATCGTCAGTTTACATACAAGAATTGGCCAGGGGATAGTCTTCCTAGTGCCAGGTCCACGTATAGGCCAGGCCATATTTGTGGGGTAAGTTGACTACTTGGCATCAGATGGCTTACCAGTTTACCTAATCCAACTAGAAAAGAGCAGGCTCATATCGTCACGTCACGTCTATGGATGTCGGATACCTTACCACCAGGAGAACACACTGTCCGTTTGCCCCTCCCCCCACCCCACCCCTATAGGTACATATAAAAAAACAGACATCCACGTGAGTGGAGTCCTCACCTCAGTGGAGTAGAAGTCTTCAGCGCCGTTGGCTGCGGTGACCATGTGGACTATGTGGTTGTACCGGTTGTCGCGCAGCTCCACCGAGTTCCAGTTGTTGGTGTTGAGCATCGACTCCCACGTCTCCTTCGATATAACTGAAACACGATAGGCGCTGATAAGTATATGTCGTTTTACTGGTCAGGGCGACACGGACCACGAAAATATTAACTAATTTTCGTTATTGACCGTGGGGCCTACAGTAAAAGGTACTTCAAGGGGACTAACTAAGAATTTATTTAAAAATTCAGTAGAGGTCCGTAGTTAGGGGAGAGCATCTAGACAGGTCTATCCAGTACAAGATACTGGACATAAACAAAGTAATGATATTTATTTTTATAATTTGGTACTTAAGTAAAAATAACAGAGCACTATTTGTGCTCCAAATAGATAAAGAAACATCAAAACACAGATTTAAATTTCATTATTTATCATTAAACCCATTTAGTTTGTAATCATAAATAAGTAGGTATCTTCATACATTTAAAATAACACATTTAGCAGAGAACGCAAAAAAATGTTTGTATCGGCACAATAATTAATAGTACCTACAATGGTATCGGTTACATTTCAGCAAATCTGCAAATGTTTGCGAAACATCGCCTTGGTAGCATTTCCTTTCCGCAAATTCTCAATGCTAGCGCAATGTTTTCCATCCGTCCACAATACGCAGATTGACGTATGTAAAAGTAAACAACGTGTTCTTAGAAAATAGAAACATCATCAAACGCCAAATACAATATTTCATAAACAAACAACAAAATATGTTCAATTTTGTCATGTTTCGATTTATCATAAACAAATTAAAGTTTTTTTTTTATTATTTGCATAGTAGCTGCATCCAATACGTCGGGAATGTACAAATCTAATAAATCGCGAAAAAATATCCATAGGAAGTTGTTTTATAATGAGTAAAATTCGCCTAAGTATTAGAAAAGATAAATTGTATACAAACATAACAACAAGATACAGCTTACAGCTTGGCAAAAAAGAGTATGGAAAAAATGAGGGCGCCACTTTCACTTAGGTCACATCATAATATGGAAAATCAGTAAGATAATGTAATTAAATCGTTAAAAATAAATGTGAAACTCTAAGCTTTACTCAAAATCTAGTATTTGTCGGCCAAGTATCGTTAACATCATAGGTTTCCATTTAGTAAAATATTTAGTTCCACTTGTCACCACGTCATACTCTTTTTTGCCAAGCTGTACGTTACAATTTAATAATTATTATCATCGTATTTTCATTCGTTCAGACAGAAGCTACCTACTTTTAAAATTCTTAAAAATGCAGCACAATTAAAAATTGTTGTATTTTACATCAGTAAATCTGTTTCAATGCAATTGAATAAATAAACCTTCAAAAGTTAATGTTGTATATTTAACGACATTAAAAATATAAAGCAATCAAATACAGATTTATCTAAACTTTATATCCAGGGAGGCCAACCTTTTCGAGAGCCAGGCCACAATTCTGAAATAGAATTTCACACTGGGCCGCACTAGCAAAAAATGCACAAAAAAACATTATTTTTCAGAAAATGTTTGAGAAAGTATGTAATGATTTATTATTTTCATTTAAAGGCATTAGTTACGAGGCTATTAGCCATACAAAATACAATTGTTCGGTCTGTAATACGAAGAAATGGCGGGAAACCCTAAGGAGCGCGACTTCGCCCCTCTAGCCCCCATCAATCAACTATCATTCCCCATTCCATCCACACAAGGCAGTCCACCACAATATTCGCCAAACAATCACATTATATATTACACAGATTAAGTTTTTAAAACAAACACTATAGAAAACCGCCAGAACAGCCCTACTAAGAGAACAACTCCAGAACGGTATTCCATAAGATTCGCCAACCAATAATAATATATAAAGATCAAGTTTTTAAAACAAACACTATAGAAAACCACTCTGAATGGACAAAACACAAAATAACAATTAATCAACGGGAAACCAAAAAAACACAACCGCGCGTCCCGATGCTTCCCGCCATTCCTCAAAGTATGTAATGTCATTTTAGTTTTTTTTTTTTCATTTAAAGGCATTAGCTACTAGGCTAATTATCCATACAAAATACAATATTCGGCTGTAATACGGAGAAATGGCGGGAAACCCCAAGGAGCGCGGCTTCGCCCCTCTAGCCCCCATCAATCAACTATCCAGAACGGTCCTCCACAAGACTCGCCTACCAATCACAATATACATATAAAGATCAAGTTTTTAAAACAAACACTATAGAAAATCACTCTGAATGGACAAAACACAAAATAACAATTAATTAACGGGAAACCAAAGAAACACAAACGCGCGCCCCGATGCTTCCCGCCATTCCTCGGTCATTTTAGTATTGTGATATATATTTTTTTTAATTAAAAGAAAATTATTCAGCTCTGCGGGCCAATTTGACAGTAGGCGGCTTGGAAACATGCAAAATAATTTCTTACTGTAATGGAAATTGACAAGAATGTATAAAACTATGAATTAATTCTCCTTGGATTTTAATAATGAAACGATTTTCGTTCGTCTCATTGAAATTGAAAAATATTTTCTTTTACAAAATATTTTCTTTTGCTTTGTTAATTGTAAGCTCATTGCATTGATGAATCGAAGTTATATATTTCAGGATAAATTTTTTATCTGTTTTAAAAACAATTCTATACTATGAAAGTATATAAGATTTTTACAGGTCTTAAGTATTTCGTCATTATCAGCTTCTTATCGTTCTAGGCGAGTTTCTATTGCCAAAACACAAGTATGGCAGTCCGCCAAAGCTATTAAATATAATATAATATGTAATTCTCAATTTATAGGTAGAGAATGAGGTCGATAGTGGATAAGTCACAAACGGATCGACCTATAATTACCGTATTCCAATTCAGACGAGATTATGGTATATGAAACTCATCGAGCATATAACCGGGTAGAGTAGTAATGTGAGCCATAAAATTGCGAAACTGATCAGTGATTTGTCACTGACGTAATAATAATAATTCAACCAACCAGTGATTTGTATGTACGTCCCATCGGCCAATGATCCATCAATGACCATCAGTCTGGAGGACTGGAGGAAAATCAGAGCGCAGAACCGACGCAGCGTCCCAGCACAAATTTGGCGGAATGTTTCGATACTAAACACATAACATTACCGCTCTATTCCGGTTTTATCCTCGATGATGAAACTGGACCAAAATATAGGGTAGAAAGATACATTGATCATTAATTAATAATTATTATTTACTATTCATTCATTCTCTCCGGTCTCCGAGAGCCCTTATTTAACGTACTACGTCGTAGATGGTATCGAACAGAGAAGAAAGACTGTGGTCCTTGCCTATTCATATTTAGGCATTGACCACACCCGTGTGAGGACTTATATTTTATTTTTATAGTTTATGCCCTAGGTGATAACGTAGTGATAGCTTTTTTGTATTTTTGAACATTACCTTTAATACACATCCACTTAATGAATTTTATTTATGAAGAAAAAGCCTCACGGCACATGTAAAGGTCAAGAGTGAAACGGATAAACACCGACCGATACCAGTAACACCCAGTATTAGATTCGAGATAAACTCACGACACATGTTGCCTATCACATCAATAAAACAATGTTTTGGAATAAATATCACGCGCATGACATAACATAGATAGCTTTTTAACCGATCTCGGTTCATGATAATATTTAAACATTTATAAATAGACAGACCGACAGACGTTGTGTACAAAACATTGTGTAGTGGGTCGAATTGGGAATCTAAACCATTAAAAATAAAATCTACTTGAACACACACAAAAATACATCATATATCCAGGCGAGGATTATATCTATAGATAAAAAATATATTTTGACGCTGATAAAACTGGATTTGTTCATCTCCCGTGGGTAGTAGTGCATTAGTAAACTATGGCCTACTACTTTTTTTCAAATTTTCGAGATCCGTACCCAGCAGTGGACCACAAAAACATATTATGTAGTTTTTATGTAAGCTATAATTTCAGAATAATTCGCGTACCAAAGCGATTTGAATAAATATTTGACAATACAGGAAGAATTGTTTTCTAATGTTTACGAGAATTTCACTCATTATAATGAAACAATTTTTATTACCACGCTTTTTATTATTATTATTATTATCAGCTTGGGTTGTATCTATGTATCTATGTATGTAATGGAATCTTTGAACATGATTTTGACCCACTTCTAACGACCAGATTTTGTTCAAACTTTGTAGATTTATCGAGGACCGATGACAATACAATTTGATAAAATTTGAAAAAGCTGATAAGGATAATCAGGATAGCACATGCTAGGAAGGCGTAAGGCGCCCCACCATGGTTCAGGCCTTGCCGTGGCGGTGGGGCTCAGTAGCCTAGGGTGAGTCGGCACCTTGGGCGAAGCTAATTGAGCCGAGGGGGCTCTTTTTACCCCTCTTATAAGAAGAGGGGACAAAAGAGCAGGGGGCAAGGGGCGAGGATGGGAACCTCACTCCATTGTACTGTCCCGACGTTAGGAGGGGTTGTTCTGTGCTGCGGGACAACCCTTCTATGGAGGTGGCGTCGGTCCCTTGTGGGACTGACTAGCCGTCGAGGTGCCCTGTTAGCTTAACAGATCCGGGGCACCTCACCAAGGCGGCACTGGTGGCACTCGCCGGGTTTTAGTGGGTAGAGCTGCGTCCACTTACCATCTTTCGGGCGCAGCGAGTCCCACATACCCGCCTGGGAAGACCCACTCCCAAGGCGGGATGCCTCAGAGCATTTCCCGGCGTAAAAGAAAATAAAAAAAAAGGAAGGCGTAAGGCGCGCAAGTTACCTACATCACTTGTGTTGTTTTTAGTCTCTCACTCATTTCTAAAGTGATTGTTAATAGTTGAGTACTTTAAATTAATCAAATCTTTAATTTAAAAAATCGACACCTAAAAGTAAAAAATAAATTATAGTTTAATAAAACTAAAAAAGCACGCTTTAATAGCAAACCCAACAAAAAAAATTGAAAATATTTTTTAATAGATGAATTAAATGGGTTAACAAAATTACTTATTGTAAAAAAGCGTGAGGTGCTCAATATTCATTATTAAAAATATTTCATCGTTATCTATTTCTAAAAAGGGAAGTTAATATAAAAACTTAGTTACAAGCACCACGCTTTTTTACAATAAGTAATTTTGTTAACCCATTTAATTCATCTATAAAAAATTATTTTCAATTTTTTTGTTGGGTTTGCTATTAAAGCGTGTTTTTAAGGATTTAATCGCGGTTTGATTATGATTTTTTTCATGGATGACGCGACTTTATCCATCTTAGTCATAACTAAAAATTAAAAGAACAATCAACTAAATATTACGTACTTTTCTCATTTGTATTGTTTATATATTTGTAAGTATATCTAATCTCTAATATATAAAATTTCCATGTCACAATGTTAGTTACCGTACTCCTCCGAAACGGTTTTACCGATTTTTACCAAATTTTATATGCGTATTCAGTAGGTCTGAGAATCGGCTACTATCTATTTTTCATACCCCTAAGTGATAAGGGTGGTCAACCCCTCAAATTCTAAAAGTTAACGCGGGCGAAGCTGCGGGCAACAGCTAGTTACTTATATATTTACAAATATTGCGCCTGATTGTTTCCACTGCAACCCGCTACGGACACGCTACGCATGACATTTCCTTGCAATTGCGTTTCTTTAGCATCTGACGGCGTTTAGATTTCCATATTCATAACGAAAATAGATAAGACGGAAATTCCATAACACCTCATTTATAATTTGTGTAAATTTATGACGCATACTTTATAATAATGTAAAGCGATTACTGAGGCCTCGTTCAGACACGTGGAAATCTCAAACCGTGCGTTTTTTAAATCGCAAAATTGAGTGTGTGTTTATACTGCGGCGGTTCAGCGTTTCGGGTGCGCAGATAACGTCAGTTTAAAAATCGGTTGTCTGTAAAGTCGGTTTACTGACGATAATTGAACGTGACAACGTCATAAGAAAATGGAACGCCTCACAGCGAGGTAACGCCGCATGCGTCATGTTTTTTCGTTCTTGCAGCCGGCTCCATCGAATTATAAGACGTTGTCACGTCAAAAATGGACGTCAACGAAAATACAGTGTTTACTGTGGTTGCACATAAAAAAAGAAAAGGAAAAGCGGTAAATTGGGTACATCGTCAATTCGTAACCGACTCGTACATGGTCAATTAGTAACATTATATCCCAAATTAAGAATGTTTGACAGCAAATTTTATTTGAATATTCCTCAAACTGAAGATTCCATTAGATCGTTCATCTAATAAATAATAAATGTCTACAAAAATAGGAGCCGCTCGATTTCCACGCGATTCTGAAACCGCGTGGTTCCCGCCGTGTTTGAACTAGCTCTAGTTGTCGGGTTTCGAAGTGAATTAATTTCGTACATACTAAACACTTCCTTGTATAACGTGATACATGTTTATTTACAGAATCACGCTTATTTAATATGGTTTACGAAAGCAAATCATTATTTATCGAAATCAAACCACATTAGTCTCGCTTTGTGTTAAGCTCTTCTGTAACAACTTGGTACCTAACGAAAAAAAAAAACATATCAAGATAAATAATATATTTCGATTTTAGCTTACTGGCAACATTTGTATCTTAAAATTGCAAACACTCCCAAGTTCCAACGGCTATTTTTTATTAGTGCTTTATGTCTGTGACGTTTATTATAGGGTTAAGAGTTTTAAGATTACTGTAGTCAATACCAATATACAATCCACTGATCTCATCTATTCTATTCTGTTCTCAGCACCATTTGGTTCCTCTTATGGACCTTTGGTGTCATGTAATTTACGTATATCTTTCGACTCTTGACATCTACACGTGACTATTCGAGCATCACTCGGTCTAGAGCGCAGATAACCGCAGTGAGGAAACTTACGAGTGATATCATGATAAGATTACGTCTGATGGACATATTACGTTCGACATCAGTATTTAGTGGTATGACCTAATACTATGTCGGATTTATTGGACCCATATTGAGAGTTAATTTCATGACGTAAAACGTTATTTATTAATAATAAAAAATGTTTGACGACCTCTGTGGCTCAAGCCAGAGGTTGCGGATTCGAATCCCGCCCGAACAAAAATATTTTCTGTGTTCCTGGGTCATGGATGTGTATTAAATATGTGTATTATATAATAAAAATCTTAAATATATGTATAGTATAAAAGTATTAAATATATGTATTTCCGTTGTCTGGTACCCGTAACACAAGTTTTTCGAGAACTTACCACGGGACCAGATTGACGTGGTGTGAAAGCGTTCATAGATATTATATTTAAAAAAAATGTAAGATATAGCAATAACCGTCTGGTACGATTGAATTATATACAGAAAAGTAACTTAGAAAATTTATCATGTTAGGACATAGACCAAAATGAGCAAAAGTTCCCGATCCCTATGCTCCGTTCCTACATCCTACATCAAATATTTTAATCTTTGCAGTACTAACATACTATGTCAAGTTTCAGAAGTGGCTGATTCAGTTCAGTGGGCCGATGGGTTTGGCGTTCTTATGCATCAAAAATCTAGAATCCTAACACCTTTTTCTTTTTTTTTTGTTCTGCTGCGGAAATTTGCAGACCAAACCATAACTAGGACCGGGGTGGGTTTTAAACCTAGCCGTGTGTGGGGTTCGCACTTGGAGATGCGTTACCCACTAAAACAGCTGCAAGTGCCCTCAGCCGCCTTTTATGAGAGTCCCGGATCATGCAGGCAACGCAGGATCCTCGGCGACAGGCTGGCCCCGGCGAAAAGGCCAGACTAAAGGGGGACTGCTCGGCTGTTCGTTTGCACGATACTTTTAGCAGTCCCCGACGACGTCGTGTCTAGCTGGACCCAGGTTAAACCCTCATCCTGGGCCCGACACGAGCACAGGGGCGTTACTGGAGGCGCATTAGGTAGCGCCTCCAACGCACCCCCGTTCGTTTCCCGCGGTGGGAGGCCTCGTCGGCGGCCTCCTCTCTCACCCGCTCATCGGCCTCCTTCTGGGACATTACTGCCTCGCAGAAGGAGACCATCGCCGTCTAGGACTCGTCGTCACCGAGCATCGCGGCGATGACACTCGGCAGAGACAAGTCCCCTGCGATGACCGATGTCAGATCATGACGCAGCGCCGCCCAGGGCACACCTCGAGGGTGTGCTGGGCCGAGTCCACCGCCGCGCCACAATCGTGACACACAGTTACCGGCTCCCTTTGGGCTGTCCTGCACAGATACTCACCGAAGCACCCATACCCGGTGAGCACATGTGTTAGACGGAAGGTGAGGGGTTTGCGTTTACGACGCATCCACCGCTCAACGACCGGGCCCAGGGCAACCGTTACGCCTTTGCCATACGGCTGCCGCGCCAAGTCGTCCCCCCACCTTCGCATTAGTGCCTCCTGCCCTAGTCGGGGGACCCGTAGGATCCCGTCCGGCGTCACGTCCTCTCCGAGGGACCTCCTATCCGAGACATAGGAGTATACCTCGGGGGAGAACTTCCGCCACGAGTTCCCACGGGGGGTCGCCGGCTAAGGCAGTAGCTGCCGCCCATGATATTGTACGATACCCCCGGATCACTCTTACCGCGATCACTACTCCTACCTACCTACTCCGCGCGGTAAGGCGATCCGTCCAAATCGGAGCACCGTACGTCGCCATACTCCGGCAGACACCGGAGAATAGCTGCCTGCAGGCGGCCCTGGGTCCTCCGAGGTTCGGGAGGAGTCTGCCCAGCGCACTCGCCGCCTTCACGACCTTCGGACCCAATTGTTCGAAATGTGGGCCGAAGGTCCATCCACCGTCGAGGATGAGCCCCAGATATTTGATGTGAGGGCTCATCCTGACCCTCACCCCTCCGATCTGGAGGGCGGCCCCCGGTGGGTGTCCTTTCCGGAATCCTAACACCTATTTGCATAAAATGTATTATCAAAGAATTTGGTTTAAACTTACATGCACTAGCGTCCATGGCTCCTCTATCGCATATAATCAGGCAGTTTCTCTGGCACGTCCGGCCCAGCTCGAAGAAGGTGTTCTCAATTTGTATCATGGTCTTCAATAAATTCTCTTGAAACTTCACAGCTGCAACAAACAAGAGTAAATCATATTACAGCGTGCTAGAGGCGTCATAATTTATAAACAAAGATAAGCGTCCACGCGTGTGTTATGACGGTATAATAAGCTTTGTATTACTTGTGTACATATGCTATTATTAAACAAATCATCTTGGTAATAAAGGTTGTTAATAAACCCGTATTACGAGATCTATCTGATTTACTATTTTGTAAGGCTCCTCCATAAAGTCATCTATATATTTTGACATCTTTTAATATTTTATGATTGTTCATTATCATGCACTGATTTTGCTAAGACAACCTGGTACTCAAGAATCTAGAAGAAAATGCTTGTTTTGAACATTCATGTTATTTCAATAACATGATTTCATTCAAAATTAGCATTTGATTAAACTACTGAGTAATCACAAAGGTTTGTATAGACTATAATGAATAGACTACTAGAAGAATGAGAATTGAAAGACACGTAACCATGGTTTTCCACCATTATTCGCATATATGTAGCACTCTAAAGATATGGATTTCCAGCTTAGATCATCGCCAAAAAATATTCGTATGACTGATTGACATGGATAGTTATATTAGTTTATCTATGTGACCATTATAAAGTAGGCTAAATGATAACTCGAGTATGAACTAAGAACGTAATTTAGCCTTATTTAGCCATAACATTACGTTGAAGTTCTAGCATATCTGATATGATTCATGGGTAATAATTTTTATAACTTTTTTTTTAAATTTCTACGTGCACCATGAGACCATCGCTTGATCACCCGTGAAAAAAAACATCGTGAGAAAACCTGCATGTCTGATGAGATTAAAAGTCTAAATTTACTACACCAGATCTAGAAGGTATGGAGAAAATATACGTATCTTGAAAAACACGTCTAGATAACGTTAACCATTTTTTTTTTACGGGCTAGGCCCACCACTCGTTCCCACCGCTGCTACTCCTGTATAGCCAGGATCGACAGCGGTAACCACTAAATGACCCTTTGATACGATCTCAGGGAGCCTCGACCGAGGGATACGTTAAAACTGCCTTGGGACCCGCAACGAATTTAATCAGAAGTATTCAGGAGGAGTAGGAAAAAATTCCAGTTTCCCTCCCCGGTTAAAGCGGGAGACAGTACAAGAATGCAATGACTAACAAAAGTCAAGAAAAGACAGCAGCCGGGGGAAGTCCAGCTGCAATGCACCACGGAGATTTTTTTTATGTCTACAAAAATCTGCATAGTATGTTTAATATACATGTATATCAACTATGAGTTATTATGTATAACTTAGTGATTATCATGGTTGAAATAATAATTGTTGTTTGAAAGTTGGTTTGTATTTTTTAAGTCAACTAATATCTACATAGTGAAGTAATATACTAGTGTATATTAACTATGAGCTATTTATGTATGACTTGAGGATATGTTATGTTTCCTGCAGTAATAGTTGTGGCAAAATCGCTTGAATGCACGGAAGTTTCTCACATCGTCCACGAGATCGCTGTAATAAGTTACTCCCGATTTGCTACGGATGTTGTCGAGCATTAATGTTCGTTCATTTTGCCAAAGACTGCACTCCCAAAGAATGTGATGTGCGGTATGTTCCTGTTCACTGCCTTCCGTCGAACAGCCGCATAAGGGAGACGGTATGAGATTAAAGCCAAATAGTTTACTTCTAAAGTTTCCGTGACCGGTAAGGAACTGAGCGACACAGTGGTCAACCTCTAACCAACCAAAACGTTAACCATTATAAACACTTATCAGAACCAACGAGAAAGAGACTTAGTTTTAATATACATATAAATTATAAGCGTTTAGGTAAACGTCAAGGATAAACGAAGTGTTTGGTCAGCCATTAACCAAGTAAGAGGTAGCGCCATGCTGCATTGGAGACAAATTGGGCCGGCACGACCGGGGTGGTAGCTCTCGCTCACATATTACAACAGCGTCAAGTGACAGCTATGCTGTCGCGTTTCGTGCGGTTTGCGAGTTTCCGGCGGCCCATTGGGGGTGATAGGGAAAAGGAGGCCATCGTGTATGGGCGTCGACAGCTGCCAAAAGGGTTTCAACTGCTCGTTTGCCCTCCTATGCTATAAAAGTAAAATAAGTGCGACGACGATCTCCGTGTACTGGCTGGTCTGTCCGATGCGAGTGGCAAGTGATCGGCCGTTTTGGCGTTCATTGCGGGAAGCCTAAATTTAGCAGTGGACAGATACAGGCTGATGATAATGATGTTAAAAATGCTGATACACATAAGGTTATGGCTCATGAGGCCAATAAAATCTGGAAACGGGCGTCTTTCAATGTACAAGTTAGTAATTTTACTGGGAATTGCGTAAGTACGAATAGTGTATATTATTGTCTGTTACTCATACACGCAAAAGTAATGTTAAAGAAACTTATGATCTAGAATAGGCCACAGGGTACCATTATCATTCTGTAGTCCAAGAACTAAAATGTTAATTTCGCTACAATAGCCATTTTTTTTATTTTTAAATATAATATTATAATTGTTTTTAAGATAAGTAAGTAATTGAAACTATATTTTTATAATACTGCCATGACTTCCTTCGTTTCAGACCGTTTTTAACCGACTTCAAAAAGGAGGAGGTTATCAATTCGTCGGAATCTTTTTTTTTTATTTTTTTTATGTATGTTACCTGATTACTCGAAGATGGCTAGACCGATTTGAAAAATTATTTTTTTGTACTAAAGGGTATACTTCCCAAATTGTCCCATTATAAGGAAACCAGGATCTGATGATGGCATCCTAGAGAAATCGAGGGGAACTTTCGAAAATCATAGGGCCGACTAGTGCGCTTGATATATTTTTTATAAAGTGTTTTGAAGGACTACAATTAAATGAAGGTCTAGAGTCGATCTGATGCTGGAGCCGAAAGACAGTTGAGGGAACTCCTCGACGATTTACATCAGTAACCTTGTGTTTGGGCTTGATTAATTTGTAATGATGAGAACTTTACACCTAGATGGGTTGTGACTGTTATTACGGGTCTGATGATGAAGACAAATGACAGTTAAGGGAACTCCTCAACAGTTTACAGTAGCTACCTTGTGTTTGGACTTAATTAATTTAAATTGATAAGAACTTTGCACCCATATGGGGTATAAGCGCCATTACAGGTGTGATGATGGAGACCTTACACAGTCGAGGGGAATCCTCGACGATTTATAGCTTTTATTGGGCTTAGTTCATACGGCTAAAAATATACCAAAATCATGTAATTTTGTTTAATTAATTTAATTTAATTTTACTTGTTGTTGTTAAATGAACAACAAACAACTGTGCCTTGGAAGCGCATCATAGTATTTCAAGGTCATCATAATATCCATTCTATACCTATATATTGGTGATGGTGCTGTTCTATACCTATATATAACTGAATTATTTAATTAATAGTAGCAAATCTGTCTTCAATTACATGTATATAAAGTTTTACACAATTCCATTTCGGTTTTTTCATTTGTTATGTAATGATTTAAACCCTTTCTACGTTCATCTCATTAATACAGCGCTATCTAATCTGAGCAACGCGTTTAATAGTTCTACCCATATTTCAGACAAATAAAATCAGTTATCGAATTTTACAATCACTAAAAATTAAGAAATAAAAAAAATTTAAACAAAAATTAAAACCGACTTCAAAATTAAAAAAAAAAAAACTAAAAAGTAACAAAAAAAAAATTTCCGTAATCTTTGTGCCTACAATTTATAATCAACTTGTTCTTTTACTAATATACAATCTTTGCATTTACCACGTCATTATTGTTACTTTTGAAGCCGGTGTCGTATTCGTTGATGTACCTACCTCCCTACATACCTTGGCTGACACCGACTCCAAAAGTAACAATAATGACGTGGTAAATGCAAAGATTGTATATTAGTAGAAGAACAAGTTGATGAAGTCGGTTTTAATTTTAATACATTATTTTTGTTCCATATAAATTCTACAATATACCTATCCTTCCTGACAAGTGCGGTAAGTTACGGGCAATTTATCTCGATTTAACTGAAGTTAGCTAGAGTGACGCCGCAAATGTCATTGGTATTTGTGACGTCATATGTAACTAACTTCCCCACCATGGTTCAGGCCTTGACGTGGCGGTGGGGCTCAATAGCCTAGGGTGAGCCCAGCACCTTGGGTGAAGCCAATTGAGCCGAGGGGGCTCTTTGTACCCCTCTTATAAGAAGAGGGGATAAAAGAGTAGGGGGCAAGGGGTGAGGATGGGAACCTCACCACATTGTACTGTCCCGACGTTGGGAGAGGTTGCTCTGTGGTGCGGGACAACCCCTCTGTGGAGGTGGCGTCGGTCCCTTGCGGGTCTGACTAGCCGTCTAGGTGCCCTGTTAGCTTAACAGATCCGAGGCACCTCACCAAGGCGGCACTAGTGGCACTCGCCGGGTTTTAGTGGGTAGAGCTGCGTCCATTTACCATCTTCGGGCGCAGCGAGTCGCACATACCCACCTGGGGAGACCCACTCCCCAGGCGGGATCCCAGAACATTTCCCGGCGTAAAGGAAAAAAAAATGTAACTAACTTCAGCCCTTTTTTTTTCGGAAGGGCTAGACTTTTCGGCCTGATGGCCTTTAAGCTCAATCGGTACAGTAAGTGAGCAGATGGCTCACTTAAGAAATAACTTCAGCCCAAGTTACTCGTTCGTACCTTGAAAACCTTATCTCGAATGGATAAACTTGTAATTGTCTAATGCAACACTTTTTTATTTTGTGTATTAATTACATTACCAGTGATAAGCATGGATACAGCAGGTTGGAGGAGCGCCAAGCATTATAAAACTGGGAATAGGAGTGGACGCCATGAACGCAAGGCCAACTGTCACGTTGGATTTTTCTACCGAATCACATGTTATCTTGGATTTGTTAAAAGAGGTGTATAAATAACATGCTTTCGGTTTTATTTTATTGTATTGTAGGTTTTTATTATGTTATATTGACTATTTATGTATCTATGTCTATCTATGGACGCTTTCAAACCATGTCAATCTGGTCCCGTGGTAAGTTCTCGAAGAACTTGTGTTACGGGTACCAGACAACCGATATATATTTAATACTTTTATACTAAACATATATTTAAGATTTTTATTATATAATACACATCCATGACCTAGGACCACAGAAAATATATTCGAACCCGCAACCTACGGCTAGAGCGCCAACGCGCTTACCACTGAGCCACAGAGGTCGTCGTATATTGTATACTAAAAGTTTATAGTTTGTTCAAACGCTCTTAGCTCCGGACTAACTGACTACCCCGCGCACAATTATTGAGGAAGGCCCACTACTTATGTGGGGGATGAAACCGCGATAACAATATGCAGAGTCCGGCCATATATACTGTCACAATTAAAAATAAACAAAATATTACGTTTGAATTTGGAATTTGTCATTTGTTTAAAAAGATTGTTCATTGTGTTTTCTCGTAAAGATAACCGAATTGCTGTGATTGCATTATACAAAGTAGGTATGAACTATGAAGCCAATTACAATTTTTAAAACTCTCCATACGCTTGGTATTAGTCAAATATTTGTGTACCGGGCTGTTGATAGGTGCAATGAAACTTCCTCTGTTTGTACAGAAAAAAATCTAGCCGTCCACCTAGTGTTCGTACGAAAAGGGCGATCAAAGCAGTTAGGGAAGAAATTCGAAGAAAGATTTTATCTCGGGAGATGAAGATAGCGCCTAGAATCATGTCGCGTATGTCCTCCTCTTATGTAAATAACTTTAATAAAACTTAAAATTTCAAAGTGTTTTCCATTTGGTTGATTACAACAGAAATTCCATTTACCATTTACTCCATAAAGCGATGCTATCGTTAAAACACTGCTGGATGGAGTACAATGAAAATGGAAAAAACGTATGAAATAAAAGTTAATTGTTTTGCTGATAAATAGTAGCGTGCGTCACATGTTTTCATTGTAACCGGTTCAGATGCTTCTCCTTTCGCCAGGACGCCCTTGAGACGTCATTCCATCGTGACATGCAGTTGTAATCAATGATATTATATGTATGTTGTAATGATAATTCTTATCGCATGTACTTTGACATTTTAATGTGATAATTACATTATAAACTCAGCTGGGGAATTCCCCTCCCGCAACAGCAGTAGGACTTGTAAGTTGTAACCACAAAAAAACCATTTTGACGTTGATAGGTTGATCGTTTGAGGACTTTGAGAGTGTCACGCGGGCCAAATAATATAAATCGGATTAAAAATCTCTGACAAGATTGCAACAGCAACTTTGATGCGCGTCATCTGCATAGTTCTCCGTTACGCTCTGATTACATCTTTTTTTTTTTTTCTTTAACGCCGGGAAATGCTCTGAGGCATCCCGCGGGGCAGTGGGTCTCCCCACGCGGGTATGTGGGACTCGCTGCGCCCGACAGCTGATTACATCTGGTGACACCTTTATCTATAAAAAAATTATCAGGTTGTGTGTCTACAAAGAACTGAAACAATTTCGAACAAGTTTTGCACACTCTTTGCAATTTTTTCCAACAGGAGAGATAAAATTTTACCATTAACAGCAGGATAGGGATTTTAATTAATCTTAATCGAGACTTAACATCCTATGTCAGGTAAGGCAACACTTATATGAGTTGCATGGGGTAGTTCCAGGTAAATTATGTTCATGGGCGATGTCGACCACATACCAAAAGGTGGCGCCTGCCTATTTAACTTACATGAAAAAAAACTCGTTTTGGACACGAAAGGTGGCGCTGTCGTTAGCAGGATGTTGTTTTTCCGGGGCGCTAGTATAAATTATTGGCCCATTTACACAAACAATCGCAAAATGTCATTCTATTTTTGACAATCGATTGAAGTTGACGGAGAAAGATGGACGTGCAAATGAAATACGTTCGGCGCTAAATCTATTTAGCGAACTGTCATTCATGTGGAAAACATATTATATTGATCTGAACAGAACGACAAGATCGTTTGTGCTTCTAATATACAAAATGAACTAGCTACTGAAACTCCCGTACTATCATCTCGTTTATTTGAAAGCAATTTCAAACGTAGCCAGGCGTGATAAAATTATATGAAGAAGAAATTGTCTAAGAGATAAATTTTCAGAAGAAGAGAAAGAAAGGGTAATCTTCAAAATACAATCGAAAAACAAAAATAACTGTAGCAAAAGCGCCATGGAATATAACCTTCTTTTTCTATTTTAAGCCGACAAACGCTCGGAAGCATTTCGCGGGGGAGTGGGGACAACCCCGGCGGCTATGTGGCACTCGCTGCGCCCGAAAGAGATGGTAAGGTGGACGCAGCTCTACCCACTAAAACCCGGCGAGTGCCACCAATGCCGCCTTTGGTGAGGTGCCTCGGATCTGTTGAGCAACAGCACCTCGACGTCCGCAAGGGACCGACGCCACCAAAGGGGTTGTCCAGCACCACAGAACAACCCCTCCCAACGCCGGGACAGTACAATGAGGTGAGGTTTCTCTCCTCGCCCCTTGTCCCCCTTGCTCTTTCGTCCCCTCTTCTTATAATAGCAGCTCCCTCGGCTCAATTTGCTTCGCCCAAGGTGCTAGGTTCGCCTTAGGCTACTGAGCCCCGCAGCCACGATAAAGCTTGAACCATGGTTGGGCCATGCAACAAAACGCGACCAATCAGAGAGCCTGCAGGATTTAATTGTAACACAACTCGAGCACTTGCTGTCGTCTATGTTTAGGTGCAGTAGGTACAGTAACTATGTAGTATATATATTTTTTAAATATATTATATTGTGATGGTGATATTTAATAAACCGCAATAATATCTGTAAAAATCAGTATTGTATTAATTCTATAAGATAGCTCAGGCGTAAATAAGCCATTTTCATAAATAATAGCAGGAATTTTCTTTTGTATTGCTGTAATAAAAACAAGGATCATAAAGTATATAAATTGCTATTTTGAATGGAATAGTTTTACAATAATGTCTTTGTGACCAGATTTATTTCCACAATACCTTGAAAATCCAAATAATATATATATTTTTAGAGGTTCACACTAATATAAAAAATAAATAGCTATTTAACTGTGCCACAGATATTAAAACTAAAACCCACTAAAGCAACCAACCTAAATCAAATATTATGTAGGTAATTTATTTTTACGACGTAGAAAATTCAGTCCGGTTTTTTCACATCATTGTTGACGTAAAAAGTTACAATAAAAACAACAGGAAGCAAATGAAACAAATTACCTTTTTCGTTTAACTGCATCGAGATACGTTAACCACAATATTACGGAAAAACGTGTCCTAGAAGGAAATTAAAAAATGTATAGAACGTTGGAATAATTACTGAGATGGCTTTATAGGTTTATATTATAGCTCATGTCGTTTTAGATGCCTTTATGTTTGAACTTTGAACTCTACAAAAACTTAGTCGATACTCGAGTCTACTCGAGAGTGTAAATCTTTTTTTATTTTCTTTAACGCCGGGAAATGCTCTGAGGCATCCCGCGGGGCATTGGGTCTCCCTAAGTTGTATGTGGGACTCGCTGCGCCCAAAAGCTGGTAAGTGGACGCAACTCTACCCACTTAAACCCGGCGAGTGCCACCAATGCCGCCTTTTGGTGAGGTGCCCCGGATCTAATAAACAAACAGGGCACCTCGACGGCTAGTCAGTAACGCAAAGGACCGACGCCACCTCCACAGAGGGGTTGTCCCGCACCACAGAACAACCCCTCCCAACATCGGGACAGTACAATGAAGTGAGGTTCCCATCCTCGCACCTTGCCCCCTGCTCTTTTGTCCCATCTTCTTATAAGAGGGGTACAAAGAGCCACCTCGGCTTAATTAGCTTCGCCCAAGGTGCTTGGCTCACCCTAGGCTACTGAGCCCCACCGCCACGTCAAGGCCTGAACCATGGTGGGGAGATAGTGTAAACTACACTAGACCTAGAGTATACTCTTATCGATTCGTGTAAGCCCTGTATCCTTCAATCATGAATGGAACCTTGTAAAGGTTCAATGATCACTTTAGAACACAAGAACAGGAAACCGATTAAATGATACCGATTGGAATCGATAACAACGTAAGTGCAACCATGAAACTTTCATGTACATGTGGGCTCAAGGAATAATAAATAATTCAACCGTTACGTTCGAAAAGTCTAATTTAACGTTTGACGTCAAACAGTTTAACAACATTGCTGACGTGCCATACATTTCTTACGTAAGCTGTATAGAATTATTTCCTGAGATGTAGGTACACAAATTTTTTCCTGAGATTTCCTACCAGAAATTTTAAAAAATTGGCTATCTCGGACGCCCAACAAATATGAAACATTTAATATTTACATATTAAAATTCCTAAATAACCATCAATCTATAACGACAATAAAATAATTTTACAAAAAATTTAAACCGACTTCAAAAATACTAAACTAAAAAGTAATAAAATAACTGTGTTTCTTTAATTTTTGTTTGTGCTTACAACTTATAATCAACTTAATCTTCTTCTAATGTACAAACTTTGCGTTTACTACGTCATTATAGTTTCTTTTGGAGTCGGGTGTCGTATTTGTTGCTGTACCCTACCTACTTTTTGTTCTGCAGCGGAAATTTGCAGCCCAAACCATAGCTAGGACCGGGGTTGGTTTTAAACCTAGCGGTGTGTGGGGTTCGCACTTGGGCAGTGTCGTTACCCACTAAAACCGCTGCAAGCGCCCTCCGCCGCCTTTTGAGGTCCCGGATCCTGCAACAACACAGGACCCTCGGCGACAGGCTTTCCCCGGCGAGCGGCCAGACTCCTCCTCGAAAGGGGGGACTGCTCGGCCGTTCGTTTTCACGATATTTTTAGCAGTCCCCGACGACGTCGTGCCTATCTGGACCCAGGTTAACCCCAACCTCGGCCCGACACGAGCACAGGGGCGTTACTGGAGGCGCATTAAGTAGCGCCTCCTACGCACCCCTGTTCGTCGCCTGCGGGAGGAGGCCTCGTCGGCGGCCTCCTCTCTCGTCATCTATTGTTTGACATTTTATTTAATTAATTTAATGTATTTACAATGCTATATGGAATAATACTAAATGGCAATCACATAACCTCAAAATAAAGTAAATCTGGCACGTGTTCAGAAGTTTTATTATAATAAACTTATTATATTTTACACCTGTTTAGTTTTTTAACATAAATAATAAATAAATGGTTGGTTGGTTGTATAAAAACATTTTTAAATTTATTTTCTCCTTTCGCAGTGGTTGCGCAAATAGACCCCAACGGGGATGGGTCGTCCCCGGGGATATGTGGGACTCCCGTCGCCCCCTAACTACCCCCGACGCTGGTATCCTTCAGCCGCTTGAAGGGGAGTGTCCCGGTTCTGACTAACACAGGAAACCCCCGCGACCGGTTCCCTCAAAAGGGCTAACCGTGCTTTCTCCTAGTATGTGAGAACTCCCACAACAACCGGGAGCACCCCCACCGACGCCGAAACTTACAACAACCCTACCCAGGGTCCCGTTACACGGGAGGAGGTGCGCATAGCGCCTCCGCGCTCCCGTCCCACATCGACGGAGCGGGTCGAAAGTGTCGTCATCCTCTCTGTCCCGCTCCACAGGCTGCGCAATGACAGAAAATGGAATAAATCCGTTTCGCCCTGCCTGGCCCATCGCTCTCGAGCATGCAGCGAACCAATCTCGAGAGCAAGAAGTTCCCTCCAAGCACTGTCACAAGGTCGAGAAGTTGTGCGGCGGCTCATCTATCACAATTCGCACACCTCTAGGGTGTGCTGGGGCGAGTCCTCGACAACACCGTCTGGCGTCGGCTCCCTACTGGAACAGGTGCGAACGAACCGAAACAACAGTGTCCGGTGAGCACATGTGTCAGGCGGAAGGTAAGGGGTTTCTTTCGGTTATAAGGCAACCCTTTTTTTGTCGCAGTAGAAATGCTTTTCGTATTCATCCAGGGACGGGTCGTCCCCAGGGATATGTGAGACTCCCGGCGCCCCCCGAACTACCCCGGCGCCGGTATCCTTCAGCCACTTGAAGGGGAGTGTCCCGGATCTGACGAACACATGACACATTATATAAGGCAACCATGTGATACACGCGTCAATGTTATGCAATAATATGAAACATAACGATAAAAGATATTGGCCCTGAACTTGGTCTCTGATAGGATGCTCCACAAAGTAAAGCTACAATTTATTCACTTTGCAATAGATATTATGTATATGTGTTAATTTAATGTATAAGCCATGTTATTGTAGTTTCATTAAAATCTATTCGGTAGTTTTTGCGTGAAAGAGTAACATACATACATCCATACATTCTTACAAACTTGCTCGTTTATAATACAAGTAGGAACTAGGAAGTAGAATGTAGATAGTTTCTTGTCATATTATATTATCCTCATTATTTTGAAAGTGGGCATTCGGCTTTGTAGCGTCGAGCCAATGTCAAGGTAAGTTATGTATGTCTTCTTTATATTCTCATTTCTCAGACGTGTCCTTCCTTTGTAAACAATTCTTTTTTTACTAATAACAGCTTTTAAGCGGTCGTAAGTTTTTAAATTGCTGTTATCAGCCTCATCATAACTCAGAAAAGACCAGGACCATCTTTACATAATATATGCAACAGACCGCGTATTAAGAATATTGTTATTTTCCTCACCTTACAGGTACCTATTACAAGAGTTGATCATTTGTCAATTAATAAAAATTTATAACGAAGGATGGAATTAACAAAATAAATCCCCACCATGGTTTAGGCCTTGACGTGGCGGTGGGGCTCAGTAGCCTAGGGTGAGCCCAGCACCTTGGGCGAAGCTAATTGAGCCGAGGGGGCTCTTTGTACCCCTCTTATAAGACGAAGGGACAAAAGAGCAGGGAACAAGGGGTGAGGACGGGAACCACACCCAATTGTACTGTCCCGACGTTGGGAGGGGTTGTTCTTGTTGCGGGACAACCCCTCGGTGGCGTTGGTCCCTTGGGGGACTGACTAGCCGTCGAGGTGCCCTGTTTGTTTATTAGATCCGGGGTACCTTACCAAAGGCGACATTGGTGGCACTCGCCGGGTTTTAGTGGGTAGAGCTGCGTCCACTTACCATCCTTCAGGCGCAGCGAGTCCTACATAGTACATACCCGCGTGGGGAGACCCACTCCCCCGCGCGATGCCTCAGAGCCTTTAAGCAGCGTTAAAGAAAAAAAAATGACTGCGTATCGCCGTTTTCTGTCACGGCATTCGAGTCTATTTTACTGCAAAGGTACGCCAAACAACAAAAAGAACGTTAACGACAAACATTTCTTTGTATTGGATAGCCTAATTATCAAGAAAAGTTATAGGCAGTATTTTAGAGAAAAAAAATATTTTTAATATTGGGGAGTGGAACCACGGGAAAAGGTCGCCGATATGCGTAAACGAAATAAACTGTTCAATCAGCGATTGGTTAGGCCATTAACATTTAGTGACGCTGCAGCCTCTACATTCTACCTACAATAATTTTAGATACGGTGGCATTATTATACTACTGCGTAGTATATGATTATTAGGTAAATGTGATATTAAAGGCCTCTTCTGGGTTAATAAAAATTAATATTATTTAATATTCTCATGTACGACATAATTTAGATTTATCTGCGGATTTCGTATAAACTGTATAAAATGGCTATTTTCGTCTTTCTTGTCTTATCATCATTCCCACACGCCTTGGATTATTGACACATTGGTTACACATTTTTGTGGCATAACCTTATTATATGTTATTAAGAGGTAGTGCAAAATTGCCATGCTGCTATGCAGCCGACTTGGGCTGGCACGACATTGGTGGTGTGTCTCGCTCACATAACTTTTGCTTTTTTATAGCAAAGGCGGGCAAACGAGCAGTCGAAGCTTTAGACTACCGACGCCCATACACATCAGCAGATTCAGAGATTATGCAGACATGTTGCCCTCCTTTTTCCTATCCCCCTAATGGGCCTTCGGAAACTCACAAACCGCACGAAACACGACAGCGTCACTTGACGCCGGTGTTATGTAAGCGACACCACGTTTTTTTGCAATAAGTAATATTATTTATTTTGTTAATCTAATTAATTCTTCTATTAAAAATTATTTTAAAATGTTTAGTTCGGTTTGCTATTAAAGCGTGTTTTTTAGTTTTATTTTAAACTATAATTTATTTGTCACCTAAACCTCCTGTGACCTGTCTAAGGACAATATTGTACTTCTGTAACACGAAACGATAGACGAACGAAAGCTCCAAGCTTATCTCGGCTCACGTGGCTCTGAACAGTTTCGAGTATCAACGACCACACAATAACACGAACCTGAGTCACGGGCGTGCCCTGTCACTTGTCTAACGGCCATTTGTTCACAATCAATTAACTACTAATGTATTGGTTTTATAATAGAATCACAGACGATCAAATACTTTTCACAGTTGTTCTTGAAAAAATTAAAAAGATAAAGGTCGGTGGCAAAGGCTACGAAGTAATAAATTTTATAAAGCATTCCACAAGTTTTCCATCATCAAAAATAATGTTTCATAGTGTTCTTTTACATGAATAAACCTATTTCAACCTGTTATACGTTATGCTAGCTACTTCTACTCTTTATCGAGTCGAGTAAATGTATAGCTTCAATATGTAAGTATTGCACGTACATTAGCTATATCGAGCATATTATAACCGAAATATTCCAAAACCGATTAGTGATTTGTCACTGACGTAATAGCAGCTCAACCGGTAGGTAGTGATCTGTGTGTAGTGTGTACGTCCCATTTTCCAATCATCTATCAATGGTCATCTATCATCGCCAATCAGAGCGCAGAACCGGCGCAGCGTCGCAGCAAAATTTGGCGGAATTTTGTTTTCATAAAAAAACACAACTATGTGTTCCATGATTAGCTATAATAAGAGAAGTAATAATTGAATCATTAGAATAAATTAAATTCCTTGCAGGTACTTATAGAATATTGATTAATCACATTTTTAAACGACTTCGAAAAGGAGGAGGTTATATTATGTTCGTGTGTATATGTGTGTATATATATTTTTTTTTTATGTATGTTCACCGATTTCTCCGTCAATTGTGGACCGATTTTCACAATTTTTTTTTTATTCAAAAGAGTGCACTTCCGAGGTGGTCCCATGATAAGGAAACCAGGATCTGATGATGGCATCCCAGAGAAATCGAGGGGAACTTTCGAAAATCGTAGGAGTAACTAGTGCGTTTAATATTTTTTTAATTAATTATTTTAAAGCACTACAATTTCATGAAGGTCTAGAGTTGATCTGATGATGGAGCTGAAAGACAGTCGAGGGAACTCCTCAACGATTTACAGCAGTAACCTTGTGTTTGGACTTAATTAATTTATATTGACGAGTACTTGCACACATATGGGTTATAAGTCTCATTAAAGGTCTGATGATGGAGTATAGACAATGGAAATACGTTTAACAGTTATATCCATATTTCAGACAAATAAAATCGGTTATCGAATTTCGGAATCACTAAAAATTAAGAAATAAAAAATTTTTAAACAAAAATTGAAACGACTTCAAAAAGTAAAAAATAAACTAAAAAGTAATAAAATAATTGCGTTTCCTTAATTTTTGTGCCTTTGATTATAAAGTTCTTTATAATCAACTTGTTATTTTACTAATTACAATCTTTGCGTTTACCAAGTCATTGTTGTTACTATTGGAGCCGGTGTCAGCGAAAACAGGTAGGTACTTTTTAGTTTATTTTTTACTTTTTGAAGTCGGTTTCAATTTTTAAAACAGAGAACTCGAGCGGAACGCGCCCACCATTATCAGAATTGATGGAGAGCTAATAAATTCTGTTGTATACTAAATATCGTGTATACAAGTTTTGTTAAAAATATCAAATAGCTAAAGAAATATAGATTATGAATAAATTTGTATATCGCGTGCTTAGTAGATCGTGTACCAACATGACAAACGACAATACTTACCCGTAATTACATTTAAATGGAAATCAATTGTCTAATCAAATATGGTGGAAAGACGTACCCTGTCTGTTAACATTTCATTTATGTTTATGTAAATTAGACAAACTGGCGTAAGAGCCACCCCACGGTAAATTGGCAGTTTTCCTTATGCCATACCCAAGAATCGAGTCCGTCTGTACTCTGTGGCTTTCTTAGAGCGCAAAAGTTATCGGTGACTACAAAACATTTCCTATTTCTAAAATACAGCAATACCTACAGATTGGCGCAAAACCCAAGACGCATGCAGTTTGTGAATGCCTTGTTCTAAAAATGTTCTAAGGAATTGCTCGGACCTGCAGCAGAATTCATCCACCGGACATCGCGTAAAAATTACAAATTTCACCCACACCATCTCGATGTCCGGAAATCCACAACTCGATTTTTACAGAATTTCCTGCCTCGCACGACAAACATATGGAATCAGCTGCCACCTACAGTGTTTCCGAACCGATACGACTTAGGGACCTTCAAGAAATGAGCATACTCATATCTGTAAGGCCGGCAACGCACCTGCTAATCCTCTGGTATAGCGTGTGTCTGTGGATGTCGCTATTCACTTACCATCAGGTGAACCGACTGTCCGTTTGCCCCCTCTTCTATATATACGTCATTATACTTTTCAAATTTCAAACAAACTCCAACTTTTTAAAACAAATACGCTCTGATTTCAGAATTTGGTAATCAGTCCTTGTCCAAAAAACAAACTCCTCTTTATTTTTAAACCCTTTGACGTTTGCTTTTGTATTCCATAATTGACAGAAATATATTCCCTGTCCCACACAGGGGCCTTTCACATTAGTGCGTTGAACCGCAAGTTTTTGAAGAGAGTCCAAAATTTTCTATAAATACTCATCAATAGTGAGTGGATAACAATCAAAATAGCATACACTTTTCTATCAACGCTGTCAAAATGACCTCTGCCGAGCTAATGGTGAGCGATGATGAAACGTCAAACGACATAGCTGTTCGACAAGTACTTAGTACAAGTTAGTATAGTTTACGTTGACGTTTGCACGTTTCGTATTGTCCATACGTTTCAATCGCCCCTATCGAAAACTTAGGTGTACTCACGTAAACTACGAACGTATACTACGTAGATGTCCGCTGATATCCTAGCGAGACTACGGTGAAAACTCACCAGAGTCGCCTCGTTTCGCCATCGCCAATGCCGCCGCATTGCATCTTTTGCAATTGCCTCGACAATCCACCCCAGATACCTTAGTACGTGGCGTTGCTACAATACCAAATCACGTGAAACATTGATCTATATTCGAACAATAACCGAGAAAATTATCTATTTACAATAACGAGTACAGGGCCGGGTCGTTTATCATTTCGAAACAAATATACAATAGCGTCGGTCATCAAATATTTGTTGGGTACCTCAATTTGCTTGTTCAATGTACTATTCTATAAGACACAACAGTGTTGTTTAGACTCGCGACAAATGACGCCAGCGAAACTTGAAACCTGGCAAAAGCCAAATGTGCATAATAAAGGCTGCAAATGCGTATTACACGGTCTGTGAGTACATCCATTTTATAAATGCAAATGTAACTATGTATGTCGTTCTATGTGTCTATCTGTTAATAATTTATAACGCCTAACTTCAGTTTTTGGTTACTTTTCCACGGCTAAACCGAATTGGATTTCGATAAAACTATACAAGGAGATAGCTAATATCCTAAGGGACTCAAATCATACTAATCATATCAGCTCAGATATGTAAATCTAAATAAAGATGACCGTAACCGCAGGCTACATCTATACTAATTTTATAAAGCTAAATAGTTTGTTTGAACGCGCTAATCTCAGGAACTACTGGTCCGATTTGAAAAATTTTTTCAGTGTTAGATATCCCATTTATCGAAGGAGGCTATAGGCTGGTATAACATCACGCTGTGACTAACAGTAATTAAGTTGAGTAAGATAAATATAATTGTTTACCAACATAAAAAACCGCAAGCAGTGTGACTCAACGAGATGGAGTTGAAACATATTTCAATCAAAACAATCGGTTAGGTTGTAATCGGTTCATGCGAGAAGCAACCCGCCGAAACGGGATGGAGTTACATCGATGATACTCGTTTAATAACTGAGATGACATAATAACAGGACGGAAAATATAATTATACTAGCTGTCGCCTGCAGCTTCGCCCGCGTTACTCAACTCCTATAAGTCAGAGCGTGATGTTTTATAGCCTATAGCCTTTCTCGATAAAAAAGTTGTCTAACACTGAAAGAATTTTTCAAATCGGGCCAGTAGTTCCTGAGATTAGCGCGTTCAAACAAACAAACAAACTCTTCAGCTTTATAATATTAGTATAGATAAAGATGACATCAGAGGGCTGATGCTGGTTCAAATCAGGAATAAGCAGTTTGGTAATGAACACACCAACCTAGACAAGCGGGAGTCATTCGCAGGCTCAAGGTTCAAATTAAAGGTTTTCATGTTTTTCTTTACTTATGTTGTAGAGCAACGGTGGTCCAGTGGGTACGAGCTCGGCTTCTCTAGAGTGAGAGGTGCAGGTTCGATCCTGACCACTGTGGTGCCTTGAAATCGTTTTATTTTTATTTTAACGTGAACCTGAGCATGAGACCATCGTTTGCGCTCCGGTGAAGGAAAACATCGTGAGGAAACCTGCGCCTGATGAGATTAAACCTTTGAAGGTGTGTGAAGCTCACCAACCCGCATTGAACATCGATGAACTAAGGCCCAACACCCTCCTCGCCTGATTTCGAGGAGGAGACCCGTGTCCAGCAGTGGGACATAAAATACCAAGTTTCATACTTAGGGAAGTATCCTATAGGTTTCGGTTTAACAGACAGACAGATGGACAAAGGAGTGATCTTATAAATGGATCCCGCTCAACTTTATTGTGTATTTTTATCTAATTCATAATACTTAATCAATGAACGGAAAGGTTCATCCTAAGACTAGTGTATATCCCCATCATGGTACAGGCCTTGTCGTGTCTTGTCGTCGAATTGGGCCAAGGGGGCTCTTTGTACCCCTCTTATAAGAGGGGCCAAAAAAGCGGGGGGCAAGGGGTAAGGATAGGAACCTCACCCCATTGTACTGTCCCGACGTTGGGTGGGGTTGTTCTGTGGTGCGGGACAACCCCTCTGTGGAGGAGGCGTCGGTCCCTTGCGGGACTGAGTAGCCGTCGAGGTGCCCTGTTTGTTTACTAGATCCGGGGCACCTCACCAAAGGCGGCATTGGTGGCACTCGCCGGATTTTAGTGGGTAGAGCTGCGTACACTTACCAGCTGTCAGGCGCAACGAGTCCCCACATACCCGCGTGGGGAGACCCACTCCCGCGGGATGCCTCAGAGCATTTCCCGGCGTTAAAGAAAAGAAAAAAAAAAAAGACTAGTGTATATCAAAATGTAATAAATACCACGATATATCCAAGCGACGCGGTACTTTAAATAAAAATGCATTTCCCCACAATAGTTATAGGAACTAATAATATTACGAAGCCGTAGGGATAACCACGGGATAACATTAAAAGCGGGAGATCGTTAAAACATTTCAGATGCACGGGATATAGATTATGAGTCATAAAAGAAGAACACTTGGTTACAAGGTTTCACCTTGATAGATCTTAATATGATTCAATAAATGTTTAAATGCCTACATTTTGAGGAAAACGGAAAAACATAAATGAATTTTGTAAGAAAAGCGATATTCATAGTAGGGATATACGTAATAGACACAGGTTAGATGTACCAGTGGTTAGACTATCATAAGTAAGCAATTCTTTTAAAGGCAACTGTATACACTTTTACAACAGGATCCCAAAAAACGTTCAAAAGCTATCCATAAAAAAATTCAAAAAAGTTGTTAGAGAGCGTTTGTGTGATAAAGGATATTATAAAGTTAAAGATTTCATGGAAGATACCACACCCTGGGAATAAGGCGTTCCTCCCGGGCATTTCAGGATGAGATGTTAAAGTTGTTATAGAATACATATTATTTGAAAAGATTAGTTCCACTGAGTTTCTTCTCAGTGGGCTTGCCTTGGAACCTGTGGTAGATTCCATTGACGTTCAAAAAGATACGATAAAGATATAATAAAGAGTATTGGTACTATTTTGAATAAAAAAAAATAGTTTTGATTGAGATTGTTTCTTTAATCTATACTAATATTATAAAGCTGAAGAGTTTGTTTGTTTGAACGCGCTAATCTCAGGAACTACTGGTCCGATTTCAAAAATTCTTTCAGTGTTAGACAGCTTATTTATCGAGGAAGGCTATGCTATATAACATCACACTGTGACTTATAGGAGTTGAGTAACGCGGGCGAAGCTGCAGGCAACAGCTAGTACTACATATTTCCGTATGTTTTTCTAAGTTGGTCCATACCTTCGTTTATCGTTATCAAACTAATTTTTACTTTTATTTCAGTTTCATAGAAATTTTATATTCTTTACTTGTATTTATCTTGGCGTACGTCTGCCAAGTTTTGCCAAGATAAATGTACAGAACTAGAAAGGTCAAAGGTTAGTTACTTACGTTATTTACGTTATACGTTATTTGAAACTAAAATGCAATACAATTTTGCAAATGCATCAAGAAAATACGAAATTTTTGACATTGAGAGATTGTACATGTTAGTTATTACATCATCATAATCAGCCTCCATCCGTCCACTACTGAACATAGGCCTCCCTCAATGAACGCCTAGACGGCCGATCTATCCAACCATAACCAACCGGTTATTAGATCTTCGGTGACAATAGTTTTTATAAAGTATCCGAAACTTTGGGAATATAAATACGTCAATAAACTGCGATGATATCCGTAGGAGTAGTATTATTATTGCGATTTCTTTTATCATAAACACCGGTAGTCGACCTCGCATCTATCTATTTGGGACGACGATCGCCGTACCCGTCTTATTGAATGTGATTTGCGAGATTCGCCGTCTCGCCGTTCATTAAAAGATCTATTTTCAGGAGTATACGTAAAATCCCCACCACGGTTCGAACCTCGTCGTGGCGGTGGGGCTCAGTAGGCTAAGATGAACCGAGGGCGCTGCTCTTTGTACACTACTTCTAAGACGAGGGGACAAAATATTAGACGGGGGCAAGGACGGGAACCTCACCCCATTGCACTGTCCTGACGTTATTAGGGGTTGTTCTGTAGTGCAGGACAACCTCTCTTTGAGGTGGCGTCGGACCTTGGGGGACTGACTAGCCGTCGAAGTGCCCTGTTGCTCACACAAATCCACCTCACTAAAGGTGGCACTCGACGTGTTTTAGTGGGTAGAGCTGCGTCCACGTACCATCTGTCGGACGCAGCGAGTCCCACATACCCGCCTGGGGAATTCCGCCACCCCCGCGGGATGTCTAAGAGCATCTCCCGGCGGAAAAGAAAAATAAAGGAGTGTACGTAAAAAGGTTTATAATATTGATGAAACATGGCCATGACGGTATGCGTCAACTCTACGTGGTCACCCGAGAAGCCGTGTAAGAGCTTAGCGCTCTATGTGCATTTCTATTTATATAAATAGTAGTGTCGATATATATGTATTTGTTTTCTTTGTTGGTTGCCTTATCAAGGGTGAAGTTCGCCAACCCGTATTGAGACAGAAAATTAGCGAATAACTTATACGCTACACCTGGGTTCAAAGAGATCCGTGCCTATATATGACGTGTAAAAGTCGCATCTTTTTTTGGTTTATTGTTTAAACAGGAGTAATAACGAACCCCACCAAGATTCAAGCCTTTTTGTGGCGGTGGGGCTCAGTAGCTTAAGGTGAGCCCAACCTTGAGCGAAGCAAATTGAACAGAGGGAGCTGCTCTTTGTCCCCCTCTTATAAGAAGAGGGGACAACAGAGCAGGGGGGGACAAGGGGCGAGGATGAGAACCTCACCCCATTGCACTGTCCCGACGTTGGGAGGGGTTGTTCTGTGATGCGGGACGAACTCTCTATGGAGGTGGTGTCGGTTGATGGATTGACTAGCCGTCACCAAAGGCGGCATTGGTAGCACTCGCCGTGATTTAGTGGGTAGAGCTGCGTCTACCTTACCATCTTTCTGGCGCAGCGAGTCCCACATACTCGCCTGATGAGCCCCCCTCCCTCGGAGCATTTCCAGGCGTAAAATAAAAAAAGGTAATTACGAAGATTAAGTCGTCATTACTGTGGCTTAATATCGTGTAGTTAAATAAGCTAAAATCGTACAAGTAAAATAAGCTAATAACATAATAGATCGTACGTAGACTTAAATGCTACTAAGTTACATGTAAATCCAGTAGCTAGTTAGTGCTGTAAACGTAGGCAACACATTGAAAGACGGACACACGGAAAAGGTTGTTGAAAACTGCATTGAGTTCATATAGTTTTCTTTAAAAAAAAAAATTTTTTTTTATGTTAGTTGGATAGGCAAACTAGCAAGCGTGCCACATGATGGAAAGTGGTCGACTTCGCCCATGAACATAAACTAGTTTACCTGGAACGAGCCCAGGCAACTCATCTATGTGTTGCCTATCCTGAGACATAAGATGTTAAGTCTCGGTGCCAGTAATTACACTGCCTGTCTTGCCCTTCTCTCCGAAACACAGCGAAGCTGTTTCACGGGAGAAATAAACAAGATGGTGGTACCCATGCAGCCGGGAGCGCGGCACAGCGCTTCCCTCCCACCGGTACATCCTAAAATAATTAAATCCCGAATAAAATATCTTTAAAAGCCGTAAACGCACATGACCGCCTTTTTAATTCGTCTCTGAAACGGAAACCGAAAATAAGTGGTCACATGGCGCTAAAAGAAATAAGTCACTGGCGATTCATATTTTATTTGCGAGCATTACGTAACATACCTATGGTGTTACAAAGTATGGGGTGACAGAATCGTCGACAACTTCAATGACAAAGGTATTCTATATGTACCTGCATATTTAGAAGACTTAAAAACACACGAGGGATTGAGAAAACTAAATTTTCCTTATAACACAAATAAACGCAAACAAAAAACGTCCTTCTGTTACAGCAAAAAGCCGGGACTGCTTCATCGTCATAATACCTAACATTACGCCGACCGGCGTTAAGATAAATATGCAAATTCATAACTTAGTAAAATGTAAGGATCAATGCAGCACTATTATAAAGCCCATTAATTAAACAGTCTGTTTTGATTGGGACTGAACTCGATATAACTTGGCACTAACGAGCATAATGTGCACGTCAAAATATGACAAATGGCGAAATAAATGCGCACACAAATGAAATATAATTCATACAATTTGTTCCATACTAGATAATGTTGGTTTATACAATTTATGAACTTGGTACATTTACGGTCGTGACCGTGAAATATCAGAAACGACGCGATTACATAAGCAATAATTGTGTTTTCAGAGTTTCAAGGCAGTTGGAAATCTCTATTTTAATGACGAATCTCGATGTAAATTAATTATTGTTGCGATTGGCGATATACAGAGGTAGTGTATGTCTGCCCCATCACGGTTCAAGACTTGTCGTGGCGATGGGGCTCAGTAGCCTAAGGTGAACCCAGCACCTTGAGTGAAGCCGATTGAAGCGAGGGAGCTGCTCTTTGTACCCCTCTTATAAGAGGATACAAAAGAGCAGAGGACAAGGGGCGAGGATGGGAACCTCACTTCATTGAACTGTCCCGACGTTGGGAGGGGTTGTTCTGTGATGCGGGACAACCCCTCTGTGGAGGAAGCGTCCGTCCCCTGAGGGACTGACTAGCCGTCGAGGTGCCCTATTTGGTCAACAAATTCGGGGCACCTCACCAAAGGCGGCATTGGTGGCACTCGCCGGGTTTTAGAGGTTAGAGCTGCGTCCACCTTACCACCATTCGGGTGCGGCGAGTCCCACATACCCGCCTGGGGAGACCCAATCCCCCGCGGGATGCCTCAGAGCATTTCTCGGCGTAAAATATGAAAAAAAGGTATGTCTGAAAGCAAAGCTGAACGTAGAAAAAGGACGGTGAATATGTATATAAAACGGTTATACCGTTTTATATTATATTCCAGCCAGACGCCTTAAAGTGTTTAAAGGTCACTTGCTGTATTCCTTGTCCATACAGCAGAAGAGCGAAGAGAAGAGTTATGGTCATATTAAGACCTAGCCAGAACTCTTATTCGGGAATCAAGTTTTAATAATCTATATTGTAATATAAAAAAGTTGGAAATAGTGCAGGTCCCATACCCATTACAGGGGAGTGTAACCGGAATGACATTCACACTTTCAGATGTTATGACAGCGGTGGTGTTACACTAATTGAACGCATGAAGACGTGGTAGCTGTCAAGTACGCTAAGTACATGCAAGATAAACAAACAAAATACAACTACGTTGAGAGTGATGACCTTTGAAAAACGTTTTGTTAACGCGTTTACAAAGGCCGGTCAGTGATGTCACACTTGAAGACATGTTACAGATCGGTAAACGTAAATGCTTATCTTTTATAAGACAACATAAGAATGCTACATATGGTATTAATTTGAGACGTCTGTCACTAAAACTAGTAGGGACTAGGGATGGTCCCTTAGAATTGGAAAAGAGATTGACTGGTGATGACTGAAGTCTTTTTCAGGTTATAAACTAGAATATCTTATAGAAAATGTTGTCCAGTTAATAGTAGAGAATTGAAGCGCAAGATATTTGACGGGCGGCTGGTCGAGTGGTCAAGCTACTGGACACTTTACGCAGCGGTCGCGGGTTCGAATCCCGCCTATAATTTGTATGATGAAAGATAACTGCACCGGGCCATGAACGTGTTTATACTTTATATCTATTTATATAGATATATTCAATTTATTTCCGTTCCTAGTACGTGTAACACAAATTCTTACGAACTATAAGCACGGGGCTAGGTTAACGTGGTATGATTGTAAGGTATTTGTACTTGTATCGCGATACAAGACGCAAATGCAATGTACGAAATGTCAATAAGATCTTTTATTGATCCTTTTCTCATTAACTTCGTATCATTCATCCACCATCAATCGTTTCCTTATCAATCGCCAACAACTAGTGTATTATTGGAAACGAAAGACGTATTGAATCTTGGCAAGTAAAAATCTTTTGACCTACCTCACATATGGAGGCGTGGCTTTTCCGGGGTTTTAATATTTCAGACTGTGTACCACTATTGTATTGTTCAATATGGATATAATTTTAATGATGTGAATCGTTTTACTCGAAAAGTTTAGGAGGACCAACGGTATAGATAGCGATCAAGGGTTGTTATCATCTAACCAATAACTATAATGAGGATTGATGAAGTTTTAAAATTATGTTGTTGTGACTAATGTCCATTGGTTAATCGTAATTTGCATTATCTATAGTAGGTACATCCGTCAAATAATAATATGGATAAATAAAACTTGACTCTGGCATTTAGTACCTAAATACGAATTGCCTTATAAGAAAAAATGGATTAAAATTTTACAGATTTTCGAGAATTTTTAGAATGATTGTGCAGCCTTTTGGGCATACACGTAATATGTGAATGTTAATTTTTCACAAAATTATATGCAAATTTTTCTTAGTTTTTAACCTGTAAATATGTATGTAATAATTAAATGTTAATTAAATTTGTATACCAAATATGCAAGTCATGTTTGTCAGGATAAACATATGGCTGGAAAATATCATTAAGAAAAAGATGAAGTCAACTGACTAGTCCTAAAAGGACGAAGTGAAGGTCTACCGCCGTTATATCGAGCGATAGTCCACCATTTAGAAAAAGAAAAAGAAACTTATACACTGACAGGCATTAGTTTTGGCAATTCTAACATGGCGTTACTTCCTATCAGCCAGACTGATGTCTATTTAATATGGAATAACTGCAACGGTGGTCTACTGGGTATGAACCCGGCCTCTTGAGTCAGAGGTCCGGGTTCGATACTGACTCCCTGTGATGCCTTAAAATGGGTTTTTCTTAATTTCTATGTGCACCTGAACATGAGACCATCGCTTGCTCTCCAGTGAAGCAAACATCGGGAGGAAACCTACATGCCTGATAAGATGAAGGTGTGTGAAGTTCACCAACCCGCATTGGGCCAGCGAGACCCGTGCCCAGCAGTGGGACATACAAAGGTTGATATTATTATTTTATTGACGTGACAACGTCTTATAATTCGATGGAGCCGGCTGCAAGAACGAAAAAACATGACACATGCGGCGTTACCTCGCTCTGAGGCGTACCATTTTCTTATGACGTTGTCACGTTCAACTATCGTCAGCAAACCGATTTTACAGACAACCGATTTTTTATACTAACTGCAACGGCTTGTGAGACAGTATAGGATAACAATAGCCAGCATCAAGGTTATTACAAAAACATAAAAACTAAACAGTATCTATTTCCGCGCACAAAGGCGCGAAAGCTTGTGCGATCAAAGTTTTGGCACGAGAGGACCATAAACTTACTGACAGCGTCCATTACATGTCACTCTTCTAGCTTTAAAATCATCACGAGTTTAATTTAAGTGAGCCATCTGTTCACTTACTGTACCGATTGAGCTTAAAGGCCATCAGGCCGAAAAGAAAAAGGGCCAGCCCTTCCGAAAAAAAAATCGGTTGTCTGTAAAGTCGGTTTACTGACCGTGTTGGTCAGTACTCTGTTGTTGGAGTTGGAACGTGACAACGTCATAAGAAAATGGAACGCCTCAGAGCGAGGTAACGCCGCATGCGTCATGTTTTTTCGTTCGTGCAGCCGGCTCCATCGAATTATAAGACGTTGTCACGTCAAAAAAAAAGAGTAATTCATTTTGGAGTCATGGAGTTCATATTACGATTTTGCTTTCTGACCTATCCTTATCACTATATCATGATGATAATCAAAAAATGTTATATTATTATTTTGATCATCTCTATCCACCTATATTTTATGCAGACATTATTATTCCGATCAATAAACAAACAGATCTCTGATTAATTTACCCACAAAAATATTAAGACAGTAATATGTAATAACAACCTAGATTATTATAAACTACCAGTCAATTTTAGTTGGTGAAGGATACAATACTGTGTTAAATTCAAAATTACTTGATCCCTTACAATCAACAACAGAATTAGACACACAGAATTTATAATTTTCTTTTAATGATAAATTTAAAGAAAGGGATATAAATATTTTCTATTACAATGTTTGAAACTTATCTAAACAATCATTTAATAATCTGTGAATATTAAATAATAATAGATAGCGAATAGACAGTATGCTTCATACTGTTATATATTTACTGACTTCTCTTCACTAGTTCACAGAGATGTCCATAGATATTATTATTATTAATTACCAACTGGTTTTGTAAAACCCGACTTCAACAATCATCACAGTAAAAATATAAATGATTGACTAATATTATATTATAGCATTATTTATGATATGTAATTGATAGCAAAAATAATTCTTACCTTCTTCTGGGCTGAGATCTGCAAACTTGATGCCACCACTGCAAAGAAAAACACTTGTTTAATATATATAAGAAGTAGTTTCAATATAAATAAAAAGGCAATTTTTGTATTAATGTAAATTTGTTATTTTAAAATACATAGGTACAATAAAAAATTTCAATATAACATAATATTCTTTACGAATTCTCATGAATTCATCTCATCGATTAAGATTTAAATTTAAGCAATTTTTGCAACATGAACTCTTACAGAGAAAGTTGCACATCCTACCTTAAGAGGACGGTAGCCGTTTCCGGCACCCGGAACACCTGAAAATAAACACAATGTGGAACAATGTTTCATCGGATCTCCTAAGGGAGAAACCATATTTAATAGAAGACAACAGAATGTCAAAACATTCATAACAATGTTCATTTTTTAAATTTCATTTTCAGAATTAATATGAAGTTATGCAACAAGTGTTACAGATGGCAGAAAAATTGTGGTATGAAAATAATTAAAAGTAACAGGGATATGCTTAGGCATTTATAGCAATATTGTTAATACAGGATGTCAAAAAATATATAAAATTAATTACCTTCCATCCCAGATTTTCAAAGAACGTGCTTAAACGGGATTGTCCCGTCGTTTTTCCACCGCAAGGTCCTGTTTAGGTTAAAAAATACGTATGTGTATTAGATAAAAACCGTGCCAACTTTCCACGTGGATATAAATTCTATATTATTTAGTAGCTATAATATGCAAGAATATATATTTAACCATACGCGATATATTGACAATAATTATATTACATATTTATTTTATAAAAATTCAATTAAATAAAATTTGTAAATAACTTACCACCAGTCAGCACCAGTTTATACACAATTTTCTGCGATTGACTTGCCATTTTGGTTTTAAAAAAACAATAATACTAAATTACACTACCCAGGTTAAGTACCAGGTATATTATTATCATAAAAATGATAAATATACAAAAGTGATAAATAGAGCCATCACAGTTCACTGCGCATCGCCTGACAGGCGCGCGACGAAATGAAAGATAATCGAATTTAGAAGCTCAAGTAGTGCTACCAGTAACAAAACATTGTGTCCGATCCATCGATGAATTATTAAAACCATGAAGTTAGGTTAGGAAATAAGAGGAGTTGCCCACTGACAGCTGTACAGCTTGGCAAAAAAGAATGTGGAATAATTGACGTCGCTTTTAACTTATCATTGGCAACCCGAAATACTACAGCTCGACACTGTTTGATACTTGTAATTTTTACCATCAAATATTAGGTTTACCTATAAATATAATACAGTCGGCACCAATTCAGGCTTGATAGTCTACATAATGTTATTTAGAGTCATAGATAAAAAAATGGTCTCAGCCTTTTGTTGCTGCCTGCTGCTGTCGTAGCGTAGCGGAGACCAATTTTTAATCTATGTTTATAGTAATACAAAAACGTAAATTTGTGCGGTAGGGACGGGGCATCAGCGCCTCGGCAGGTCTCGGCCAATCACAATATTCACTTTCTTTTTTTAGTTTTATTACCCTGTCTATCAATAATGTTTATTGCTTAAAGTAAATACTTTACAAAATTGTAAGTGATTTTTATTTTGTTCAACTTTTACCCATCGCTCAGTTGACAAAATATAGTCCATTGAAAAGTACATTAGGGTTGCATTAGAGAAATGTATGCTAAGACCTAAAATTTAATAATGCTCTTTCTGTCATTATCTAGTTTTTTAAAAGCAATGCAACATAGAATTTATAATAATAATAATATTTAATTAGAAAATACACAGGTATTATATTATATAGGTAGGTATATATATTTTTTTTTAATAATAATAATAATAAGTGTATTAAACAATATTAACATTACCAACAAAAGATGGGTACAATTTTCGCATGAACATAGAATATGCAACAGATATAGGTTAATATTGCAACATTTAACGCATTTAACAGCTATCGAGATTTCTACACTAGGCAAAGACTGTCCTGTAGAAAATCTAAGATCACAATATTTTTCCAAAGTGAGAGGTACGCGACATCTGTCAGATAATACTGTTAGGATATAAGTTACATTAATTGCCCCTAAAATTAATCAACTACTTTAAATGGACTTCTGAAAGGGTGAAAGCGCATGCGTGTGTGTGTTTGCGTGTGTGTGTGTGTGTGTGAGAGAGAGAGAGAGACAGGGTGAGGTGCTGTTGATAACATTGTTGATGATATGACGTATTTTATTATGTATAATTTCGTTTTTCTTCCTGTAGCCTGTTAGGCCCTGCGATAAACATCTTGGGATCGGAGTATAATACCACTTATCAGGCTATCAAATGGCTATAAAAAACAATTTCTCAAGGTCATAATAAGAATGATTTTGGATTTAGTGTATCAGTTAAATTTCTAATTCTCTCTTAAAGTTCACCTACTGCATGTGGAGGTTGCACCTATTGAGTATGAATATGTATTGGAGTAATGATGTTTCCCAGATGTAGAGAAAATACCATTATTTTTCTCACCCTCCTCAACTATTTTTCTTACAGTGTTTACATATTTACCTGAAATAAAAAGTTACAACGGTATTTAAGTAATTAGTTCATGTAAAATTTCGTCAAGTATCAATCTTATTTGTGTCGAAACTCGAAGTATACACATATTGTCAAACTGCAAAACATAACTTCCTAATGGAATTTTGGTAAACAAGACCAAAAGTTATTAAAATCTGGCTATCAATAAACTTAGGCATTAAAAACCAATGAAATTAAAATAACTCTAAAAGTTGATTTATAGTGATAAATACCTGTCATATCAGCAGTTCTTTCATAAAAATTGTCTATCTCAGACAAAATTTGTCCCGCTTCACATTCGGCCAGACATCGCAAGAAAACTTTATATATCACTGCTCTACCACTACTACGAATAGTTTTATTCATCATAAACAGCTAATTTATGCTACGATCGTTGAGAATTTAAAAAAAAATATGAAACAACTTTCATGAGCGGACTGTTGACACCACGGATATTGAGAAGGCTAGATACGACAAGTCGTCCGATAAAGCGTGCCTGATGTTAGTGAAAAGAATAAACTTGACGCGCCACTACTTTAGTTTGGTTTCAATCCCGCAGGTGGCGAGTTGTTTTGACAAAAATATCATCATCATCATCAGCCTCTATCCGTCCACTGCTGAACATAGGCCTCCCTCAATTAACGCTAAGACGGCCGATCCCTTGCCACTCACATCCAACAGATGGATGGCCGATGGGACAATAAGGTTCTAGAGTGGAGGACACGTCTAGCTAGACGAAGTGTAATTGGTCGGCCATTAACCAGGTGCGAAGATATTATTTTTAAAATTATTTGTTATGATATTCAAGTAAAACTAGGCAAACTGGCAAACGTGCCACCTGGTGGTAAGTGGTTGACGGCGCCCATGAACATAAACTAGTTTACCTGGAACGAGCCCAGGTATCTCTCACCTATGTGTTGCCTATTCTGAGACATAAGATGTTAAGTCTCGGTGCCAGTAATTACACTGCCTGTCTTGCCCTTATCTCCGAAACACAGCGAAGCTGTTTCACGGGAGAAACAAGCAAAATGGTGGTACCCATGCAACCGGGAGCGCGGCACAGCGCTTCCCTCCCACCGGAATTCCGAAATCACTCTGTTTCATTTCATTCATTTTACATTGCTAGTGTTGTTATTTGTTATGAGGGACCTTCATTGGACGCTTCGTCTATACGCAATGTAATACATACGACAGAAATACTATAGTATTTCTATTTAAGTTTCGTGGTACCACGATTTTGTCATTTTACTGTCGAATGGTATTACTAGTGAAGTAATACCTGAACTTTTAAATTGATTTGATGAATCGAAAATCGGTAGAAAATCTGTCTCTATTCCCATACTCCTGACGAAGCTCGAGTCTCTTGGTATAAGAGGCACTGCCTTAAAATTATTCGATAGCTACCTTAATAATAGAACACAAAGGGTTAAAATAGATAATACTGTAAGTGAGCCGTGATCTATCCAATATGGCGTGCCCCAAGGAAGTATTCTGGGACCTAGCCTGTTTTTAATTTACCTTAATAATTTATGTGATCCAAAGCTCAACAACGGAAAACTTTTTGCTTTTGCGGATGATACAGCCCTAATTTTTCATGGAGTGTCATGGACGCAGCTAAAGGAAACTGCGGAACATGAACTAAGCAAAGTAATGAATTGGCTGCAAAGTAACTTACTGACACTAAATCTAGATAAAACTAAATACGTTACATTCACTAAAGTACTTCGTGTGCAGCCCCGTACTTTAGAAATTAAAGCTCACACGTGTACAGCAACTAATACCTCCACAGAATGTACTTGCACCATTTTAGAACATGTGCCTCACATTAAATATCTCGGTGTCCATGTTGATTCGACTCTCTCCTGGAAATTACACACTGAAATTCTCACGAAAAGAATGCGCAAACTTATTTTCATATTCAAACGCTTACGATCATCCGCCAGCTTGGAGATATTAAGATCCACCTACTTTGCGCTTTGTCGATAGCAACCTACTGTGTCATGTGGCGGCACTAATAAAAGCTACATGTTGCATATCGAACGGGCACAGCGCACTATTCTCAAGGTAATGTTATTTAAACCATTTGGATATTCAACCTCACAGCTATTATCTGACGCTAAAGTTTTATCTATACGTCAACTATTCATTCTTAAATCCATAATCTTCACGCATGCAAATCCAACATATGATCCGGACCGGCTTAATAAAGTAAGACGAAAAGATATTGTTTTTAAAAAATACTCATCATCACCCTTTGCTAGGCGCTTTCAAATTTTCTTAGGACCTTATCTTTATAATAAGATAAATAGAATTCTTAATAATTATCCAAAAACTAGACCAGAATGTAAACTAACGCTGTCCAAATATTTACAATCAAAAACGTACGATGAAACAGAATGTATTATTAAAATAATTCAATAGGTAAGTAACGCACACGCAAAAAAAAAAAAAAAATAGCACACACACACACACTATATTATAATATATAATCTTTTATTTAACTTTAAGTATTTTAAAATTATGTGTTATTAGTTTGCTTAGTTTCCTTTTGTTTTTTTATTGTTTATAAATATATATATTTTAATTTATCCTTACAGTATTATAAAGGTCCGAGTGGGGGGTCGGAATACTGTAACACGGGTTGTCCTAGTACAGATTCCGCCTCTCACATTGGTTAATATCATAATAATTATGTAAACCATTGTAAGTGTGATAAATAAAGTTTATTATTATTATTATTAGTGATATATTGACAGAATAATAAGAATTGCATTTTGGACTGGAATAAATAATACGATTTTAGATTTAAATTTTGATCATGAGTCAGTTTCCCAAGTGAACCCGTTTATAAAGAGGTATGGATTGAAGAGACGGGTAGAATATAGTTTCGTTCAAAATATAGTACGATTTTCTATACCCATTTTAAATATGATGATTTGGTAATAAAGCCAAAAAGTGTAGACATTTATTTGAAAACAGAACATGCGGCAATTCTTGTTCTAAGTATGACAACCAATGAAGAAATATATTGAGTAAGTATAGTGAGCCAATCGGTCCTCGAATTTGAACTTATTACTTTTGCATTCTCACTTTTCTGCCATCGATCCGATTTTTAAAAATCGATTTTGTCTGTTAGCTCACTGGAGCGCGGCGCTTAATGATCGAAACGATCTGTTTACGTTGAGCATAGCACTATATGGCTAGGATAACGTCACCGTATGTATAAGAAAGGTGGTACGCTCGGTTTTCATAAGTTATCCAATGAACATACGGTATCTAGCCTAATCGATATCTGTGGTTGACTTAGATGACAGACATCAGAATGTAATAGCAGTTGACAAGTACAATGTGTATTGTGTTGCCACATGTATATTTTTTTAGTTCCTGCTGTCACCGCGTCATACTCTTTTTTGCCAAGCTATAAGTGAGTGCCACAGAGCAAGTAAACGTAGTGTTTATATTAGGAATGGCCGATACAAATCGTATATAGATATTGAAACGTATATTACATCAATATCTAAATATCCGATATCGGTGCGTTTAAAAACTATATATTTTTTAAAACACTATATTTCTGCATCGTTGCGATACGTCTCGGTTCAATATCTCGCTTGATATTCAAGATTTATAGATATAGGATATCAAACCATATCGCATCGCAATATGGGCTATGCAGATGCGCTGGGCCGACTCACGACTGATAACTTGTGAGTGAGTGAAATGGCAATAATCGAATATTCGTAGGATTCTTAACATTATAATTTATAAACAAGAGAACTATCGTTATATGAATATTTTTTTGTGTAATTTGGCAAATTTGTATTAAATCACAGAAGTTAAACAAGAGACTTTATTATTTTAAGAATATCAAGCTTTTTCGGTAATTTTGCAATTTTATACTTGATCTTTGTCCTTGAACTCGTAGCTTCGCTCCGGTGATCCTTTTCTCTTATATTTATATATTATTATTGTAATGAATTAATATATTCCATACAAATACATACCTAAATAAATAAAAATAAATAATAGTATAACAAAAAATACATATATAACATCCCATGTCTTAAGTACAAAATATGCTCTTGCTCATCACACAAACATTTTGCACAACACCCAAAGTACCTACCATTACCATATTCAGACAGATTTAAAAAATAACAAATTGCAACAATATCATATTAATCGATATACAGTTTCAAAACACATCGTTTTATAGGTTCATTGTTACCAAATGCGGACCGATACACCAATATATAGTTTCAAAAAATATATAGTTTCAGTATCCGATATCGAATATCAATATATAGTTTTGATTCGATATTGCAAAAACCCGATATCACCCACCACTAGTTTATATACTCTTTGGTGAGTGCTTGATCCGCCATCTTGAGTGCCCTTTTCATAGTAGTATCCTCTCTACTGTTTGTGGTTTTGCTGTCAAAACCCTAGCAATGGTAAAAACTCAAATTGTTTTTCAAATTCAAAATGTCTTTGAATGCTATACAAACATTTGAGTTGTAGGTATACACCTTTTTTTTCGTAGGTATGCCCAGTCCTTCTATATATTTATATGATTAAAACACGATTTTGAAACTTCATGTTTTGAACTGTTAGTATGACAAGTGACAGTGACGAATGCAGGCAATAGGGATGTTGACAGTAAAAAATACACTACAACACTAATAAAACATAGAAGCCATTTTTTATTAACGACAACTAGAATAATTGTATCACTTTTACGATGTTTAACAACATATGACGTCACGTGACAAGTGTTAGCGTTTTGGAACGAAATTTAAAATGCATTATAAAATGCAAGATTTTATAGGCATTAGACGTATTTAGGCAAAAGTTGATAATATTTAGGCCTCCATTAGATATTTATTAATGATTTAAAAACATTTCTGAAAAATGTCAACATCCCTATTAACTGAATTTAACGTCCGTATCTTCTGTTGATAATGATGAATGATGATATATGATGTATCGTTAGCATATGCCTAACGATACATCATAATAATAATGATAGTGTATAAGTGTATACTGTATATGTTAAGGAACTTCAAACATAAAGTGCGCGCGGACACGGGACGTGCCGGTCATAGTGATGTCATAGTACAGTCACGGAATAAAATTTGAAAAGGTAAATATTTATTACACTAATTTATTACACTCATAATTTATAGAACGTCTGTGGAACACTCGGACCGAGTGCACCGATGTACCTATCCGAGTTGATTGGGACGGCGCTCTACTTGTACGAGCTGACTTGAATGGAATTCTAAAAACAAAAAGGCGACAACTGAAACAAATAAATCAGAATGCAAACGAAAATAGATGGAACGCGAAACGTTAAGGTTTATCGAGATGAATGAAAAAGAAGAAGTCTTATGGAATGTCAAACTAAATTAAAATTGTGTTACAAACTACTGGCAGCACCAGCCGGATGTGACGCCGATTACATTACTATTATCTAAAATCTCAATGCATCAAATAAAGTAATTAAAATGCCATACTTCCGGTGGCTGTAAGATACCAAAAGGATGTACCATTCATGAAGATAATATTGATTAATAATTAAAGTATAAAATAATAAATGTAAATATGCGTGATTAATAATTCTAATAATGAATTTATAATAACTATTTTCGGCAGAGTAATGCTCTTTACGAAGTATACTGACAGAATGCCTCCACAGAGTACCTACTAGTTACTACCTAGCCCGCCATATGCCATTAGCGTCCTTTTATATATATATATATATATATATATATATATATATATATTTTATGTTAGTTGGATAGGCAAACTGGCAAACGTACCACCTGATGGTAAGTGGTTGACGTCGCCCATGAACATAAACTAGTTTACCTGAAACGAGCCCAGGCAACTCCTTTATGTGTTGCCTATCCTGAGACATAAGGGTTAAGTCTCGGTGCCAGTAATTACACTGCCTGTCTTGCTCTTCTCTCCGAAACACAGCAAAGCTGTTTCACGGGAGAAACAAGCATCAGCAATATCAAATCTAATTACTATAGATATCGTCACAACATTACAAATAATTACTGCAAATACATTATTAATTTTTAGAATCACGTATATTAGATTTATTAATGTTAAACATTAATTATTTAATCAATATTAGTTTCATGAATGGCACATCCTTTTGGCACCACCGGAAGCTTATAATTTGAATTACTATATTTTATGCATTAGACAGGCAAATGGCGTCACATCCGGCTGGTGCTGCCATTTATTTTTTAATAATTAAATATCACACAATTGGGTGTTTTCCAATTACACTGCATAATGCGACTCAGTGCCGCACAATGCTGGAACGTAAAAGTTTTCAAGTGCACCAGCAGAGTGCGCTAGGTTCAATTTAAAAAAAAAATGTGTAAGAACTAGTAGTATATTGTGTTACAGTGTATAATATTCCTGAATTAATTTCTATTATTATTATTATAAACGTGTTTTTCCTTATATTTATTTTATCACAGTCTGAATCAACTTTATAATATTTCCAAAAAACTACAACGAGACGCAAGCTTTATTTTTTTTTCAATACTAAACAATAATTACTAACCATAATATAAATAAAACTTCGATACAAGAAACAACACGTGTTAATTTTCTACTACTGCATCACGCGAAAGCACTACTTTTGGGAGTGCTCGATTGTGCAAAGCGATGCTGTAATTGGAACATCAACATTGAGCATTATGCCGCATAATGCGCGTTAATGCTGTAATTGAAAAACTCAATGTATTCTTAGATAAGATAAATACCTACTTTTTTTTAAAGAATACTCTGCAGACCATTGGTCCGCACCATTGTTAGATTGGTTTTGATGATGATTGATTGTGAATTCTGTTGCTCCGCAAAATTGGAGTTCGTTAGGAGGTTAGTTGATGATCATTGATTGATTAGCTTAAGAGGAGCCGCTGCGGTGGAAGAGTTTTCCTGAGAAGAACCGGCAAGAACCTCAGTGGGTAGCGTCCCTATACTTGACACTTATAGATGGTAAAAGATAAATATCCTTCTTATGACACTGAGATCAAAGTTGTCGACTTCTATCTTTCCTGTTGTTCTTTTTCTTTTTTTCCCCGGAGTAGAAACCTTTGCCCCTGTTTCATCGGCCCATTTCTTTTCATTTACCATTCGTCGCACTGCCGTTTCACTAACGCCTGTAATAAAAAAAAGTAAATAAGTAAGTTTCCGTTTCATTAATACGTAAATTCATCCCCATCTATGCTGGTAACACTAACCTGTAGCGGCAGCAACTCGTTCATATACTATTTGTAATGGTATAATTGGCGCTTCATTGCGTTTTTCTTCATTCATGAAAGAAAGAACGCGTAAAACAATACTTCTGCCATTGCTTTTCAATGCTCCAGGCATGTTTGATGTTCATAAATACCACAAAATACAAAGAACTTTGCAAGTTGTATTTGAGAGCTAACTGATAATGTCAGCCTGACTGCTGACATTTCAAAATTAGTACCAATTTCAGCCGCCGGCCAAGAAAAGTATGTGGCAATATACATTGATCTGAATCAATTTGAACTTCTTTTATCGAACAGTGTATGACAAAGTTTCAAAAAGTCAAATGTGCTCACGATGCGTTGAATGAATCAACGAAGATTTTCATTCCGTGACTATACAAAGCTTACTCAGGCCTCAGCACAAGTAAATTTTATTAAGATCTAGCATCAATAGATTTGACAAGCTAATAACAATACCGTATTGGAACGAGATCAGAACATACGAAAATCTCCAAGAGTGACAGAGACATAAACACTTTCTTTTTAAGCTATTGCATAGCTTTTATCGCGGGCCTTGAGTGCGGCGACCGAATAAAGAAATTCCGTAACGAAAAAAACCTAACACCCGACGAGAGACGAGCTGCTTCGAAATCGGACGAATAAGTAAGCAGCTGTTTGTGAGAAAGTATATAAGTGTGGGATACGGTAAGTTCTCCTCTCAAATTAACGCATTTAAATAAATCTTTCGAATCGACAACATATATCCACAATATTCGGATAATGGCGTAGTTTAGATTAAAAAAATGTAAATAATGAAAAAGAATTGACATATGTATGTAATATTATAAGTATAATAGTTGTCTTTGAATGCTATACAAACATTGAAGCAAAAGAATTTGTCAAATATGTCCGTCATTCTGTACTACTTTTAGAACGTAGTTCCTTATCGCGTGTTGCAAAAGGGAAAAAAAATATACGGAAAAAAATCAGACGAAAAGTTAGCACGACACTTTAAGCTATAGTGTGTGTATATATACACACACACACCTATGCGTGTGTGTTTACTGTTTATTATAAAAGTTTGAAACCTTATCGAATAACATCATGTCACCTATAGCGCGATGCAATTACTAAACAACGCCATCTATTGGTAAATTCACGGAAACGGTTAATGATTATATAAAAATGTCCCCCGCCATCTATTGGCAGTTTTATGTAAACTTTAAATAATTATACATATGTACCGCGCCATCTATTTGCATATTTGCATAAATGCTTTAAGAATTATACAATTTAAACATGTTTGAAAAATTAGATATTTAAGTAGTTTTCATTATAACACATTCCACTTACCTACAGTTCACTTAATTTGACTTGCAAAAATTGTTGGTAATGTGTTTTATTAATAGGTCTTCACTAATTAATCGAAAGGAACTTCGTTCCATCCGGGTGTCCCTTGACACCTCTCTTTAGTTTTTTTTAATTTGTTCGGTTTATAAAATATGGTGATACAGTTTTGTTTTTATTTCTATCCTATAAGGCTAAATACTATAGATCTTTTTTTTATGTCATAAGAAGGCAACCGAGCAGTCGGAGCCTTATGGTGACTACCGCCACCCATAGACATCCGCACAACCAAAAGCTATACAGATGTCCTACACAGAATACTCCTTTTACCTACACCCCCCCCCACGTCACAATACTACGTCAACATTCTTCCGCTTCCGCTAAATAGGAACTGGTGACGTCATTTTCGTTTATTCTCACGTGACCTATTTTAAATTTTGTTACATTTTATTTATAAAATATTAATTTAATCATATAAAAATAAGGGAAAATATTGTATTTTTTCAGAATTCTATCATATAAACTACCTATTAACATCAAAATTATATTTTTATATGAATACTGTCATCAACATCAACATCCCTATTAAACAGGTTTAACTAACAATTTTAGACTATTGACTTAATGTTGACAAAAATCCAACGAATCAAGTACTATTTCCTGAAACATTCTTCATTTCTTTAAACTGATTATCTTCTAGTAAAGAAATTGATATTGAGACTTCAAGAACTAGGATTCCAAAATTATATCAATGTATCATTTTGTATTTTTTTTTTGTTTGTGGTTATTCAATAACAAAAACAAGAGGATCCATGGCTGATGGTATTGACATTTATGGTTTATTTTACTCCTGCAGTGGTAACACTTAGCATACATTGTCCTGTAATAATTTGTGGTATATTGTACTTATTTACTGTCACACTAATTTGGAAACAATTATTATTTTGATCCTGATCACAGTCCAGTTTTCTTTCAACATTAATAACTACAGCTGGAACATGCTGCCAATATTTTCCCATGCACCTGGTTTTTCTTTCTATGAATGTTGTTTCTTTCTTGGCCTCAGTTGTTTGGTCATCATCTAGAATAAAAAGCCTAAAATGTTCATTCAAATTTCATATTGTCAGTGGAGAACACTGATTAAGAAGAAATGTTGATTATTTCTGTCAAATAACAAGAGTGAAGTTTTATCACTTCATGTCATGAATGTCTAATAAAACTGGACAATGTATAATACACAGTCCAGTACAGAAAAACGAGCTGATTGAGAGACTCTAAAAGTAGTAGTGCATCTCTTTCTAATAGGGTGTCCATGATTATTATATACATATATTTGCGCTTTCGCTTGATTAATCATGATGCTCCAACATAGAAGGTTCAATTTGATTTTATTTAGAGGGTATTGGCTGTGCAGTAAATAAGAAATAGAATGAAAAACTAATTCATCATAAATCATGGTACAAAATAAAATGTGAAGTTAATAGGGTATTTGTTATTAAGTTTTAAGTGTAAAGCGATTTGTTATTAAGTTGTTATATATTGGTTTTTTTTTTATTTTGAGCGCAAAATGCTTATAAAATATTACAAATGTCAATTTATATATAGTTAAAATTACAAAAGGTTTCTGAATATCAATTTCACCCTGAACATTTAACGCCATCCCATATAATATAAAAGTATAGCGCATAGCACTGACATAAAAGTTTACTGTAGAAGACATCCTGTCTTCTACTAAACTTTGTGAGACTTTAGGATGCGACTTAGGATTACCCAATGAGAGCTTTGTACAAAACTATGTTATCAGTATTTTTGTATCCGACCCATTATGTCATACTCTTGTGTCACATTCGTGCATGTGCCACAAAGTCGACTCAATGCACTACAAATAACCCAATATAAATTCTTACGCATGCCAACCGGTTGCCTTTGGCACATGAGTAAATAAACGGACAGAGGCAAAGCTTCATACAACCGCGCGAATCGATTGCACTTCTTTGCACAAGCGTCCTTAGGCATATGTGCGTTAGCACTCGTGGCTTGTCACGTATGAGTAGAAACCGGTTGAAACCGGTTCGACGGGTGCTCGAACGCAGGGATGTGAGTGCACGTGTTAAGTTGCGTTGTACATTTGATTTTTTTTCGCTGGGCGGGTATTTCGAAGCATTATCATCTTTCTTAAATTTTTGTTAATTAAAAGTAAAAAGTGTCAATATTGTATACTGTACTGTAATGTATGAACAATAATAGAGCAAATAAAACAAATCATATTTTAGCTATCCCAAAGATTTCAATAGGTAAGTTGTATCTTATTATTTTATTTCTACTAATTATTATTACTTTTGTTCACTAAGTTATGGATGTGCCTAAACTCTTGTTAGGGAAACATTTGACCCGACATTAAATCTTAGTTAAACTTTACAGTAAAAATACAATAAGTATAAGTACAGAATACGTAATTAGGAGACGATTCCTGTTCGGAATAAAAAATATTATAATAGTTATGATAAAAACTGATATGCAATGAGAGTGCTTTCCATTAGAATTTACCACTCTATTAAAAGGTATAACAGATTATTGCAATTAAAAAATATAAACACAAAATATTTAGAAAAAATATTTTGTAATAAAGATTCACATTATTCAGTTTTATTACTACATAATAAAAAAAATCGTTTTGTTCGTTTAATTTTATCCACCTGTGACAACCCTACCATAATTGGTAACAATTTTACGCGTTGTATGGGAGCTTTTTCTCTGTCCGTTTACTTACTCGTGTGCCCGTGGTACGTAAGAAACATCGACCTGACTCTAGTCTGAAGTCCCTATGACTTCAGTCCATTAGGGGCCACTTCAAAATGGCGTCAGAACGTCACTTTGAAAAGGCACTCCTCCACCCAAACCCGCTCATCGTGAGCGCGGCAAATTATTCCCCAGATAGCTCAGTTCCAATTAGACATTGGTTACCTAAACATGTTTTAACAGATCCAGCTGACGAAATCTCTCAGCTACTAATGCGCGACGCAAAAGCGCGACGCGAACGTCACAACATACACAGAATCACAACAAACGGTGCTAGGTACACCTGCACACCGCTTGGGCCTCGGGGTCCTGTTGTAGAGATAAGGGCCTAGGTATATATAAAATTTAGTGATAAAGGTATGTTTTATTGCAATTTTTTGGGAGCAAACTATATCTTTTCGTCGTTTTTTAGTAAGTTCAGTACAGTAGGCAAGAGCTGCGTGCTGTTTTAGTACTATGTTTAGTATAAAAAGTTGTCTGACTGTTAGGACTTTACATGTTTTATAAAGAAGGTTAGTAGGGAATAGGAAAGGGTGAAATGTAGCCACCTTGAGAATTGCTCTCTGCGCTCTCTCGACGGATATCAGTAGCGTTTTCGCTGCACCACCCCATGTGCTGATACTTGATGATTTATGGTTTAAAGCAATCATCTAGATCATGGTATTAGAGAGTGGAGCAATGTTTATGTGAGTTAGGTTTCAAAAGGAGTCGTATAGAGCCATGTGTTTTTACAAAACTGAATAGTGATGTAAAAATTGTTATAGCATTATATGTTGATGACTTATATTTGTTCCAATAATCAAATAGAGACAGACAAGTTAATTTCAGTATTGAGCTCTAAGTTTAAGATTAAGAATTTGGGTCAGGTTCAACAATGTTTAGATATGAGAGTTAAAATTGATAATCTTACTCAAATATTATGGAATAATATAATTTATGAAAAACTCGCAGTTTATTTATTCGAATATTTATTGCAAATATTTTACACAAATAAATAAGTGTAGTGTCCTAGGTATATAAATAAAAATTATTGTTGAGTTTGTAAATTTGTCTATTTTGGAGTCTGTAATCTGTAACTATCCAAAACTTTACAAAAAGTAATGAAATCCAACAAAAAAAAGTTTCACTGTAAATCATCGCACCAAATACACATTTAAAATTAATTAAAAATAATCTGTACAGATAAATAAAATTGGAGTGTCTGTTTGTAATATTAAAATACCCGCTTTTTATTTAATGCATATGGATGTATATGTATATATAGGACATAATATACCAAAATAGCCTTTTTTACCATTTTTGTCCGTCTGTCTGTCTGTTTGTTCCGGCTAATCTCTGAAACGACTGGGCCGATTTTGATGGGACTTTCACTGGCAGATAGCTGATGCTATTGGGAGTAACTTAGGCTATAAAAATAATCATCATCAATACAGGTACGGCTGTAAATCCAAGTTAACGCGGGCGAAGCTGCGGGCAACAGCTAGTTAAAAATAATTAAAAATAATAATAATAATAAAGATAAATAAAATTGGAGTGTCTGTTTGTAATATTAAAATAATCGCGTTTTATTTAATGCATATGGATGCATACACGGTACATATACCAAAATAGCCTTTTTACCATTTTTGTCTGTCTGTCTGTCTGTTTGTTTGTTCCGGTTAATCTCTGAAACGGCTGGGCCGATTTTGTTGGGACTTTCACTGGCAGATAACTGATGTTATAAGGAGTAACTTAGGCTACAAAAATAATTATCATCAGACCGCGTACGGCTGTAAATCTGAACAAACGCAGGCGAAGCTGCGGGAAACAGCTAGTTAAAAATAATTTTGATTATTTACAAAAAATAATGAAATCCTGAAAAAAGAACTAAGTAACTGATTTAAATCGAAATTAAAAAAAATACGTTCAAAATATTTAAAAAAAAATTTGTACCTACTTGGTGTGCATGTAACAGATATATATACTAACATACTAATGTTGCTCATGAGGTTGTTTGTTTGAACGCGCTAATCTCAGGAACTATTGGTCCGATTTGAAAAATTATTTCAGTGTTAGATAGCCCATTTATCGAGGAAGGCTATAAGGCTATATACCATCACGCTTTGACTAACAGTAGTTAAGTTGAGTAAGCTAACGCGGGCGAAGCTGCGGGCAACAGCACTAGCTGTATATATACATAATACGAAAGAGTAACTAATACACGAATAAAATATGAAGACACTTATTCTCTTTCTCTCTTGAAGTCGTAATTAACTTTGTTCTACTGCAACTTAAAGCGGAAATTTAAAATCGAATAGCTATGTAGCTGAAATATTCTTTATAAAGTCGTCAACCGAAACAAGCGGATCAATTATTATTATCTAAGTATTGCAAACCAAGTATGTACACCAATTTCTTTTTATATTTTTGAACGTATTTTTTAAAATTTCGATTTAATTCAGGTACTTGGTTATTTTTTCATAATAGAACGAACTAGTTTGCCATTGAATTATGAACTTAATTGAGCGCTCTCAGTGGTGACCGATTAGGCCCAAGACTAGTCTGGTATGAACTTATTAATAAGGTACCAAAGATAGTAATGATAGTATGTAGTAGAGGCGCTGCTCGACTTTCCATACAATTTTTATACTACTCGCTAAGGTGTATCGTCTCTGGAAACTCATGGTAGAGGTACAGATCACAGATGTACCACACACACTACCAGGGGTGGTAAACTTCGACATTATTTGAGACCTATTTGGGGGATTGTTCAGTGCTGCAAGCCTATAAATAAAAATGGGTCTTTCATAATAAAAAAACTTCACAAAGCTGAAGAGTTATTATTAGTAAAAATATTTAACTATTATTATAAGTTTTAAAACATTAATTGTTGAGCATTTTGTGTTTAAAAAGTAAATAAACTTAAAATATATTTAGTGAAAATACTTATATTCATTTTATGCAATGGTAACATTACTACAATTGAAGTTTAGTCTGTGTTGAAGTTTTAACTTGGAATTGTAAAATGGCTGCTTTGTTTGTTAAATTATAAAACAATGTTACAGTAATGCGATTTGTTATTAAGTTGTTACATATTGTTTTTTATTTTTATATTGAGCTCAAAAAATGCTTACATAATATTGCAAATGTCAGTCTTTTATAATACTAAAGTATTTATTGTAAGGATTTTATTGTTATTATCAATATTTCTGAATATCAATTTCATCCTGAACATTTAACACTATCCCCTATAATATAAAAGCACATACCACTGGCATAAGAGTCAACTGAAGTTTACAGAAATATTTTGTGGAACTTTAAAATGAGAGTTAGGATTACTCAATGAGAACTTCATGAAAAATAATTGTATCAGTATTTTTGTTTATCATGTTCGAGACAGGGCGCCACCCACGCAAGGATTTTTGATCATAGTAAATACAAATAAGGTGACAATAATACTAGGATCGACTTTTTTTCTAGGCACTGGCTGCTCTATTATGTTAAATTTTTATTTGTGACGTCTTTTTATCGATTATTTTACAATTAAGACTCTAAAATGAACAAAAATACTTCTAAGGCCACTTTTCTTTCCTTATCTTACAGAAATTGCGAAAGACTTAAAAGAGGAACTAATTTCTAACAGGTATTTTGTGTTTACGAAATATAAATTTGTTCGCGATAATGACTAAATATTCGCGATAATGACTAAATCAGTGTAAATAAAAACAATCTGTGATTCGTTAAACAATAGAAAGTGATATAAAGACTCACAACCCATATAACTTGTGTCTTAAGTGTTGATTATTTTCGTGTTTATTTAATTTCGTTTTAATTTCGTTATGTTTAAATGTTCAATATATATTAAAATTGTATTAGAATATAAGGTAATATTGTAAGAAAAAACATACATGTAAAATATAATTTATTTAAATAAAGATGACCGACCAGGAGCACATCCTACGCACCCCCACTCGGTTGCGAGCCGCTCGAGTGCGTTAAATATACGGCCCGTCGGCCACAAAAATCACTTCGCTCTACGCATCCGACGGGTCAAGAACTAATAGTAGTGCTCTTGGGAGGCTTATTCACTAAATAGTCTTTCATTCAGTCTGAACCAGCGGCCAAGTTATAGTGAAATAGTAAATAAATAAACGACTATACTGCCAGAGCCGTGCGGTATAGTCTACATCGTGGTCCTTCGAGTGTGCCGGATACTGAAGAAAATAGTGAAGACCATATCGTGGTCCTTCGAGTGTGCCGGATACTGAATGGAAAATAGTGAAGACCACATCGTGGTCCTTCGAGTGTGCCGGATACTGAATGGAAAATAGTGAAGACCACATCGTGGTCCTTCGAGTGTGCCGGATACTGAAGAAAATAGTGAAGACCACATCGTGGTCCTTCGAGTGTGCCGGATAGCTGAAGAAAGTGAAACCTATCCCCTAGAAGAAATCCTGAAAAATTGAACCCGTCGGAAGAAACGAACCTCAAGCGAATCTAGAGCGAAGTCAAGAACCCAGAGACGAATCTCTGCCTGAAAAAAGAAAAAAGTGTGTCTCCCAGAGACGAATCGCTGCCCGAAAAATTAAAAAAGTGTCTCCCAGAGACGAATCGCTGCCCGAATTCAGAACGAATTAATCAAGATGCCTATAACCAGAAGCAGGAAGTCATACGCAATCCAACCGTCCGCCTCGCCAGCCACGCCCAACACGTCAAACTCATTAACCGACGCCACAGCCGGGACGTCAGATAACATCGCCACAACGACCGACGCCACGACGACTGACGCCACGACGACCGACAACAGCGGCACCACAGAAGCAACCATCAGTACGGAACAAACAACGACGACTGATCCTCAGCCGAAAGCCCTCCCAGCTCCGAGCGTCTCTCGCTCAAAGGCATCGAGTATAAGAAGAAGGGAACTGGCAAAGGCCCGGGAAGAGCTTCTACAAAAAGAAGTAGAGTTGGCAGCCGCTAAAGTCACGCGTCTAATAGAAGAAATCGATTACGAAGAAGAAGATGACAACGAGACAATACGCAACGAGCGGACGGAAGACTGGGTGCGAAAAAACACACCTGCATTAACAATGGAACCATATGTGAATAATGAAGAACAAGCGATGCCACCACCAGAACCAGAGGCACCAAGTATAAAAGAGTGTGCGAAAGAGAGGGCAACATACAACTTCGAACAACAGCGTGCGACAGAGAAGGCAACATACACTGAACCATACTGTGCGAAAGAGACAGCAACAGCCTTCGATTATCAAGAACTTGCCACAGCTATAACACATGCCGCGCGTTCAATACCAAACAATACGAACAGAAACATTGAACTACCAGCGTTCAACGGATCGTCAAGCGAGTGGCTACCATTCAAGACTGCATACGAAGAAACAGAGAACCTGCTAACGGAACAAGAAAACTTAGCAAGACTCCGAAGAAGTCTACGGGGTGCGGCAAGAGACGCGGCGCACTGCTTATTCGTGGGGTCTACAACATCCAAAGAAGTAATGAAGCTCCTGACCACCAGGTTCGGAAGACCGGACGCCCTAGTTATGGCCGAAATGAACAAGCTACGCACACTGCCGAGGCTAACTGAAAACCCTAAGGACATCTGTATCTTCGCATCACGAGTATCGAACATCACCGCTACAGTCAAAGCCCTCAACAAGCACCATTACCTATACAACGCTGAAGTGGTACGAGGTGTGGTAGAGAAGCTGCCGTCAGCACTGCGATATCGATACTACGACTTCGCAGCGGAACAACCTGAAGACCAGCCTGATCTCATCACACTATCGAAGTTTCTGGAACGCACGGCAGAGAGATGCGGTAGTTTCGCACCGGCCGAGATAATCGCAGCTAAAGACCGGCGGGAGCCGCCCAATAGAAGAATGCGAAGCTACGCCGCCCAAGAGCAACAACAACACGTCAACCTCGCACCGCAAGTATGTGTATTGTGTCGAAGAGAAGGTCATCGTTTGTCCGCCTGTTATACAATGAAGAATGCTGACGTCCCGACGAGATGGGAATTAGCTAAGAAACACCGCCTATGCTTCCGCTGCCTGAACGTCCGCAAGTACAAACACACCTGCAAGCCGAAACGCTGTGAAGTCAACGGATGTAGTCACCTATATCACCCGCTGCTACATGTGACACCACCGACGCCGACGCAACATAACGAAGCCACCACATACACCGCCGAACAGATACCTGTCGCGACCGTCACATCTACGAGGGAAACACAGAAGACTGCCTACCTGAAGATACTACCGGTGCAGCTCGATGGTCCCAAAGGTACCTACCAGACCTATGCTCTCCTGGATGATGGCTCGACGTGCACATTGATCGAAGCAGGAGTGGCAGAACGCATCGGAGCTCGCGGACCTACCGAACCATTCTTCATAGAGGGCGTGGCTGGCGCACGTGTTGACGCGAATCAATCGAGGCGGGTCACCATCAAAATCAAAGGGCGCAACAGTGAAACACACGAAATATCGGCAAGAACCGTCGATAAACTGAAACTCTCGTCGCAGACAGTATCACAAGAAGTTATCGAGACCTGCATACACCTGCGGGACATTGAAGAAGAAATAACGTATAGCCGAGGACAACCTACAGTGCTGGTCGGTCAAGACAACTGGCATCTACTCCTGACACATGCAGTTCGAAGAGGGGAAAAATCGCAACCTATCGCATCACTCACCGATCTGGGGTGGGTGTTACACGGAACAGAGGTGGCAACAAAGAAGATACCGGTATACACCGTCAGCCATGCCACCGCTACATATGAAGATGAAGAACCCATAGAAAAATTAATGAAGGAACACTTCTCTCTGGACGCGCTCGGAATAGAACCCAGGAGGTCATACAACGATCTTGAGAAACGAGCCATGAATATATTAAAAGAAAAAACTCATCGCCTGCCGTCGGGGGGATATGAAACGGGACTACTGTGGAAAAGAGACAACATGTGCCCACCGAATAGTTACGACACAGCGTTGCGACGTCTTCATTTAATAGAGAAAAAACCGGAGAAGCTTCGAATCGTTCACGACGCCGCCGCCAAATCACGAGGAACCAGCCTCAATGATATGCTGTTATCCGGCCCTGACCTACTCCAATCACTGCCCGGAGTACTGATGCGATTTCGTCAAAGAAAGATAGCAGTAACAGCTGACATCAAAGACATGTTTCTCCGAGTGAACATCCGAGAAGAAGGTCGTGACATGCAACGCTTTCTGTGGAGAGGAGATCAACGTGAAGGCACACCAAAAGAATACCGTATGAAGAGTGTGATCTTCGGTGCCACTTCATCACCATGTACTGCTATCTACATAAAGAACAAGAACGCTGAAGAATATCGTCAACAGTTTCCTGAAGCCTCGACGGCAATAGTTTCAAACCATTACGTAGACGACTACCTAGCTAGCTTCGACACAGAAGAAGAAGCTATCAAGATATCGAAACAAGTCGACTACATTCATCGTCAAGCCAACTACTGTCTTCAACGCTGGGCATCGAACTCAAGACCGGTACGAATCGAGTTCAACACGAACAACACCGAACATGCATTCAAGTTGGATACAGAGAAGATACTCGGACTAGTGTGGCGACCGGAAGAGGACAGTCTCAGTTTTAACATCAACACGCATAAAATCCCTCCGAACATAATAAGCGGCGAGAAAATACCGACGAAGAGAGAAGCCCTCAGAACAGTAATGTCCCTCTTCGACCCCTTGGGATTAGCCACACCAGTCACCATACAAGCAAAAAGGATACTTCAAGAAACATGGCGAACAGGAATAGAGTGGGATGAAGAGCTCCCCACAGCTGAAATAGAAAAATGGCGCAGCTGGATAGAACAAATACAGAAGTTACCAGACTCAGCCATACCAAGAAGCTATCCATACTTCACCACATCCAGATCGGTCGAGCTACATACCTTTGTCGACGCAAGTTCATCGGTCTACGCCTGTGCCACGTACTGGCGAAGCATAGACCACAACAGCGGAGAAGTCCACGTCACGCTGGTAGCCGCCAAGGGAAGAGTCGCGCCCATCAACAAAGTAACATCGATACCGCGACTCGAGCTACAGGCCGCCGTGCTGGGATGTCGACTAGCCAGGACTGTCGTAGAAGAACACGACGTGAAGCCAGTCCAACGAGTGTTTTGGTCAGACTCCCGCACTGTACTCACCTGGCTGCGAACCGGACCACGCGCATACAAACCATTCGTCGCACACCGGGTAGCCGAGATATCGGAAGAAACCAAGACCAAAGAATGGAGATGGGTGCCCACCAGCGAGAACGTCGCCGACGATGCCACGCGTGACACACCGAGACACTTCGACGCGCAACACAGATGGTACCGCGGACCCGACTTCCTGTACTTACCTGAAGATCAATGGCCGAACGAGAGGTCAGCTGACACCACAGACGATCATACAGAAGAAGTCACCATAGAAGAGAAGGTCAACGTCACCGCGGCCACCACCTGCCTGTCATCGAGTCTGCCTGACCCGACGCGTTTTTCGAGTTGGTTGAGATTGATGAGAGTTACTGCAAGAGTTCTACAGTTCATCGACGAACTCCGTTCGAGACAAAAAACACGTTGTACAGCCATACGCAAGAGGTATAAGAAAAACGAAGAAGCTGACCCGACCTGGAAACAAATTAAGAACATTAGTAAAGCAAAGCCGAGAATTACATTAATAGAGAAAAACCACGTCACATACTTACCCATCGAGACACACCACATGCACCGTGCCCGCCAGCTATGGATACGATCGGTACAAGAAGAATCCTTCCGAGATGAAATAGTATCGCTGCGAAATAGCAAGAACATACCCACATCAAGTCGCCTGATACACTTATCGTTAATACTCGACAGTGAGAACATAATACGACTACGTTCCCGCATCGCCGTCACCACGGATATTACGAGTGAACAGAGGGAGCCACCGGTAGTCGACGGCAATCATCCCTGGGTAAGACTCTACATCGCCTGGACTCATCGGAAGCTACACCACGGGGGATTCGAAACCACAGCGAACGAGGTACGGCAAAGCATGTGGGTTATACGCCTACGTCACTCCGTACGCAACGAAATCAAGAAATGCATCACGTGCCGCATAAGAAGCGCAAGGCCGGCACAACCATCGACGGGCAATCACCCGAGAAGCCGACTTGCACATCATCACCGACCGTTCACATTCACCGGCCTTGACTACTTCGGGCCGATGAACGTCACAGTGGGCAGAGCAACGCAGAAGAGATATGGAGTACTCTTCACCTGCCTTACTACACGAGCTGTACACCTTGAGCTCGCCCACAGTCTCAGCACCGACTCCGCGGTGATGGTGATCCGCCGCTTCATCGGTCGACGCGGGTGCCCCACCGAACTGTGGTCCGACCAAGGGACCAACCTGAAGGGCGCCGACCACGAGATGCAGCATGCGGCGCAAGAAGCCATGAAGACAGAAGCTTCGGTCCGCTTCATCACCTGGCGCTTCATACCACCCAGCGCACCCTTCATGGGAGGTGCCTGGGAGCGCCTGGTGCGGAGCGTAAAGACCGCCCTCACCATAACACTACAAGAGCGTGCACCCAAGGAAGAGGTGCTCGCGACTCTCCTGATAGAAGTGGAACACACCGTGAACAGCCGCCCACTCACCCACGTGTCAACCTCAGCGGACGACGAGTGCGCGCTCACGCCCAACCATTTCTTGTTGGGCGGGCCGTCGCGCGTGCCGGTGCCGGGTGCCTTCACCGAGGGAGATGCTGCCGGGCGCAAAGAATGGCGCGCCAGTCAACGACTGGCTGACGCATTCTGGTGCCGCTGGGTGAAGGAATACCTTCCCGAGCTTCAATACCGGCGGGAGCCCCGTGCGAGAGGAGCTATCAAGCTCCACGATCTGGTGCTCATCGCCGACGGGACACTACCCCGGAACTCCTGGCCACGAGGAATAGTCATCGCCACCTATCCCGGTCCTGACGGCGAGGTACGAGCAGTGGATGTGCGGACCAGGAAAGGCGTGCTACGGAGGCCGACCAAGAAGCTCGTGATCCTGCCCATGGTGTCTACAGACGACGCGAACACAGAGTGACTTCAGCTACGAGAGCTGCGGCGGGAGTGTATGTTCGCGATAATGACTAAATATTCGCGATAATGACTAAATCAGTGTAAATAAAAACAATCTGTGATTCGTTAAACAATAGAAAGTGATATAAAGACTCACAACCCATATAACTTGTGTCTTAAGTGTTGATTATTTTCGTGTTTATTTAATTTCGTTTTAATTTCGTTATGTTTAAATGTTCAATATATATTAAAATTGTATTAGAATATAAGGTAATATTGTAAGAAAAAACATACATGTAAAATATAATTTATTTAAATAAAGATGACCGACCAGGAGCACATCCTACGCACCCCCACTCGGTTGCGAGCCGCTCGAGTGCGTTAAATATACGGCCCGTCGGCCACAAAAATCACTTCGCTCTACGCATCCGACGGGTCAAGAACTAATAGTAGTGCTCTTGGGAGGCTTATTCACTAAATAGTCTTTCATTCAGTCTGAACCAGCGGCCAAGTTATAGTGAAATAGTAAAATAAATAAACGACTATACTGCCAGAGCCGTGCGGTATAGTCTACAAAATTTGTAAAATTGTTTTTATAAAGATGCTGGATTAATATTTTCTTTACATTCTTCTTTTTTAAGAGAAATATTCAATATACCTATAATCAGTTTTAGAAATAATTCCAGCAACTTGGTATCGTTAAATATTTTAATAATAGTGATTTTTACTTTTGTCTATGGCTCATTAATGTTCTTCATTCCTTTGCTCTTTGTGTCACTTCACTAAACTACACTATGACTCTATTTGTCTGTGGCCGGAAGTACGCTATATTTATTTACCATTTTGGACACTTCTAAAAAAATGGACTATACTTAGTAATTTTTTAGAAGTATCCTAATTCCTAAATGGTAAACAAATGTGGCTTACTTCCAACCACAGACAAATAGAGTAATAGTGTAGTTTAGATAAAATATAATTATATATTGAATATTTTTTTTGTGAGGATATAGAGGCGTGTGCGAGGCTCGGGTGCCGAGATGATTCTCTTTATTCAATATAAACATTAACTTATATACTAAATACATAAGGGCACTACATTTCCCTTCCTAAAATTAAAAAAAAAAAAACTTAAATACATTTTATGTTTTTTTTTTAAACAATATTGATTAAAATATAATATTACATTTTTAATACACAATAATAAGATTACTTTTTTTATAATAACAATGAATAACAATGAGTAACAATGACAAATGACAAATACTTTTTAACACTCAATAATAATCATCAGGAGACACGTTAGTGTCTAGCGCCAAGAACACATCCAAGTAGTTTGGCGTGAGGCACTGTGTATATATTCTTGAGACATATGTAAACATAACCTCCAAAACAAAAAAAAAAATTTTTGGGGCTTTATTTTGTTATTATTGCCAAAACACTAAGACTACACACTATTTTTAATAAGTTTCTTTTTACGAATTCTACACATATTACAAAAAATTATTGGGTCTCAGCAATTATTTAATACATTTCAAACATGAAAATTATTGCTTGCGCCGATTTGCGATTAAAGAGGTTCAGAGAAAATATTTTATATGACGTTACAGTGAGAATTTTGAGTTTTGACATCGAGTTTGGTTGCTTGTTTTTTAGTTTTATCCTATCGGAACAGGCAAAGGCTAGAGGCCATGCTGCCTATCGTTATCAATATACGGTGTTGTATTAAAAATTAAGTATTTCGTTTTTTTTCTTGTATTCTCTTATATTTTCTTATTTTTATTTATTTTTTCTGTCATATTTTATATTTGATAAACGTCTTTCGTATAATATATTTTTTCTGTCGTATTCTTTATTTGATAAACGTCTTTTGTTTCATATATTCGTTTCTGTTAAGAGCTCAATCTTCTTCGTTTCTTCCCAGTTTCCCGTTAATTAATTGTTATTTTGTGTTGTGTTCATTCTGAGTGATTTACTAGTGTTTGTTTTAAAAACTGTATATATTGTGATTGGTTGGCGAATATTGTGGAGAACTGTTCTGGAGTGGTTTTCTATTGTAGGACTGTTCTGATGGTTTTCTGTAGTGTTTGGTTTTAAAACTTAATCTGTGTAATATATAATGTGATTCGTTGGCGAATATTATGGTGAACTGTTCTGGGTGAATAGAATGGGAAGTGATAGTTGATTGATGGGTGCTAGAGGAGCAGAGCCGCGCTTTTTGGCATTTTCCGCCGTTTCTCCAAAGCACAGACACGATATTTTTGTTAACACAACAGATATGGCAGCATGGCCTCAGGTCTTAGCCGGTTCCAACAGAAAATGCCAATTGGAAAGAAAAATGTTATTACAGTCTAATTATTTTTCGATTCTTGGCGGGAATTCGAAAAAGCGCGGTTGCAATTTTTTTCAAAATTGTATTTTAAATTTATTAGAACATAATATTTTCCATACAAATAACAATTAAAATAGACAAATTATATTTTATAAATAATATATAAGTAATAAAAATGGACGGAAACGAGGAGGACGGGGATAACCCGCCCTCCTCCAAAAAGAGACCACGGCGGCTCGAAAATCTCCGGGATGGTTCTGGCGATGTTCCTGGTGCTGGCGGCGGAGGTGGTGAGAATGACTCTTATTTACCATATCGCAAGCCTAACTACAAAAGACTGTACCCAGAAAATTCAATTAATACAGAATTTAAGGTTTTTATTGAAAGCAGAAACATAAATGAAAAATTGGGAAATAAAAGTCCAATTTATTTAAACAATATATTTTCGAATGTTAAAGGTGTGGTGGCAATAAGGCGTATTAACGCCAATAAAATTGTGGTGATTTTTAAACAGCATAATACGGCCAACAATTTTATAAACACTATTAATTTTCTTGACAGACATGAAATGAAAGCTTATATTCCAACAACTCAAATTGAAAAAACTGGTATCATACGATTTGTACCTGCAAATATAACAAATAAGGAATTATTTACAAAATTAACATCTACATATGAAATTATTGCAGTTAGGAGATTCATGAGAAAAGTTGGTCATGAACTGATACCAACACAAACTGTTAACATCACATTTTTGTCGAACTCTTTACCCGAGAATGTACAATATGATTTATTTTCATACAGAGTTTTCGAATATATCGCTCCTATACAACAATGTTACAAATGTTTCAAATTTAACCACTCCGCAAAAACATGTAATGGCAAACAGCGTTGCTCAATTTGTTCAGGTGAACATTATTTTAAAGAATGTAGTAAACCAGAAGAGATCTGCTGCATAAATTGCAGTGGACCTCATTTGGCTATATCTAAACAATGTCCTATTAAAAGTAAGAAAATTCTAGAAAAGAAAAACTATTTTTTTTTTAGGATTATTAGGATTATTATTAGGATATGCATTAAAGATACACAATTAATAAACATGTTGACAGATTTTTATACAATAGAACAGATTGGACTAAATATAGTCAATTAGCTGATTCAATATTTCATGACATGATGGTTAGTGAAGAGAACCCAATAAAATCTTATGATGAGTTTTGTAATCGGCTTGATAAACTTAAACAAATCGTGGTTCCTAGATTCACAAGGACTAACATTAGGAATAGACCACCAGCTCCCTGGTGGAACAGTATTTGTGAACAAGCAGTCATTAAATCTTATGAAGCACTGAAACTTTACAGAAACGATCCAACAATACATAATTACATAAACTATAAAAGATTAGATGCTTTAAAAAAGCGAACTATAAAGGAACAAAAAAGAATCAGTTGGAATAGTTTTTGTAACAGTTTCAATAGAACTACCCCTATTAGTAAAATATGGAATCTCATTAAAAGATTTAAGGGTATCAGAGCTGGTAATAAGTCATATAGGGATGAATTTGTACAACCACTTTTAGACAAATTATCAGATTGTACTAATTTAGTTGACCTAGATTCATCAGACAATTATTTTAATATTAACAATGAAAATCCTCAATCAAGATTTTTAATGGAACCTTTTTCATGGAATGAATTTTTAATGAGTATACAATCTAGGAGGAATACTTGTCCTGGTTTAGATGATTTTCCATATTTATTAATAAAATATTTACCTGAATCTATACAAAAGTTATTTTTAAATATTCTCAATAGTCTCTGGCATAAAAAATTAATACCAATTTCATGGAAAACTCAATGTGTAATACCTATACTTAAACCAAATAAATCACCTGAACAGGCTAGTTCCTATCGTCCAATTTCACTATCATCATGTCTTGGAAAGATTTTTGAAAACATGGTGAAGTTTCGCCTTGACTGGTATGCAGAATCTAGGAGTATTATCCCTCATGTCCAATATGGTTTCCGTAGAGGAAAAAGCTGTGCTGACAGTTTCATGTCCCTCATATATGATCTGAAAAATGCAAAAAACAATAAATTACACACAGTTTGTGTATTTCTAGATGTACAAAGCGCATTTGATAGTGTGGATCCTGGTATACTGGTGAAGGTACTGAGTGAGGCAAGTGTACCTGGACAATTGTGTAAATGGATTTATGATTTCCTTAATAACAGAATATTATATGTTAGACACAACAATATATTGAATGGACCTAGAATTGTGTCAAAGGGTACTTACTATACAAGGTGCAACACTGTCGCCTTTGCTATATAACTTGTATACTTGTGAGATATGTAAATATGTAAATACTAAAAATGTAAATATACTTCAGTTCGCAGATGATTTAGTGTTGTATAGTTCAGATGTAAATTTGACATTAGCCATCGAAAATGTTAACACCACTTTAGGGCAGTTGTGCAACTATTATCAACACAGATTAAATTTGAAAATAAATGCTGCCAAAAGCAGTGTCATGATATTTGGAAAAGACACACCAATCATTGATGTTGCTTATAATGGTGACGTTATACAAAGAGTAACCTCACACAAATTCTTGGGTATTATTATTGACCAAAAACTATCATTTGAAGAACATATTAAATATATATCTAGAAATGCATTAAACGGTGTTAATATTTTAAGATGTCTAGCAGGTATTGCATGGGGTGCAGATCCTAAAATACTGTCAGTATTATATAAAACAATAGTAAGAAGTCATTTTGACTATAGTTCTTTAGCTTATTTAAGGCGCTTGCAGACCAACTACGGCAGCTTCGCACAGAGAAACGCGATCAGGGGACCCGCAGAGGCTCTTCACTGGGGTGCAGCTATTATCGCCCTTCGGACGATTTCTAGCGCTAAGACTATTTAGTAGACTTAAAGAGTCTCTTATTATTAGAAAATATTTATAATTGCTTACGTAACTAATTGCTTTTATAGCTTCAAAAACTGCATATGCCTCTGCTGTAAAAATGGAACACTGTTTATTTAGAACAAAGCTTTGAGCAACATTTTTTTGGGGATCATATACTGCACTTCTCACATATTCATCACTTTTACTGCCATCTGTATAGATTGTATAATATTTTTTATTTTCTTCTAAGAATGATAAAAAGTCTGAATTGTTATCAATTGACTTGGATAAAATCATAATAGGATATATAATACTATTGTATGAATGATTATAACATGGCCAGTGAAAATGTTTTCTTATGTTCGAATAATGGGATTGTATTTTTAGATAAATTCGGGACAGAGTTGGAGATGTACCTTTCAGAAGATCCTTAGATGAAGTCAATGGACCTACAATATGGATTAGGTGAAGAATGATTTTATTTATAATTTGGAAATTATTTGATGAAAATAGTTTCAGGCAGTATCTTTCTGCAAGCATAAGTCGTCTCAATATCAATGGCATAATATTTGTTTCGACTTCCATGGCCCTTATGGGAGTTGAACACATTGCCCCTGATATGATCCTCAAAGCCCTGTTCTGTAAAACATCTAATTTTTGTGTATGAGTGCTATTTAAATAAGCTAAAGAACTATAGTCAAAATGACTTCTTACTATTGTTTTATATAATACTGACAGTATTTTAGGATCTGCACCCCATGCAATACCTGCTAGACATCTTAAAATATTAACACCGTTTAATGCATTTCTAGATATATATTTAATATGTTCTTCAAATGATAGTTTTTGGTCAATAATAATACCCAAGAATTTGTGTGAGGTTACTCTTTGTATAACGTCACCATTATAAGCAACATCAATGATTGGTGTGTCTTTTCCAAATATCATGACACTGCTTTTGGCAGCATTTATTTTCAAATTTAATCTGTGTTGATAATAGTTGCACAACTGCCCTAAAGTGGTGTTAACATTTTCGATGGCTAATGTCAAATTTACATCTGAACTATACAACACTAAATCATCTGCGAACTGAAGTATATTTACATTTTTAGTATTTACATATTTACATATCTCACAAGTATACAAGTTATATAGCAAAGGCGACAGTGTTGCACCTTGTATAGTAAGTACCCTTTGACACAATTCTAGGTCCATTCAATATATTGTTGTGTCTAACATATAATATTCTGTTATTAAGGAAATCATAAATCCATTTACACAATTGTCCAGGTACACTTGCCTCACTCAGTACCTTCACCAGTATACCAGGATCCACACTATCAAATGCACTTTGTACATCTAGAAATACACAAACTGTGTGTAATTTATTGTTTTTTGCATTTTTCAGATCATATATGAGGGACATGAAACTGTCAGCACAGCTTTTTCCTCTACGGAAACCATATTGGACATGAGGGATAATACTCCTAGATTCTGCATACCAGTCAAGGCGAAACTTCACCATGTTTTCAAAAATCTTTCCAAGACATGATGATAGTGAAATTGGACGATAGGAACTAGCCTGTTCAGGTGATTTATTTGGTTTAAGTATAGGTATTACACATTGAGTTTTCCATGAAATTGGTATTAATTTTTTATGCCAGAGACTATTGAGAATATTTAAAAATAACTTTTGTATAGATTCAGGTAAATATTTTATTAATAAATATGGAAAATCATCTAAACCAGGACAAGTATTCCTCCTAGATTGTATACTCATTAAAAATTCATTCCATGAAAAAGGTTCCATTAAAAATCTTGATTGAGGATTTTCATTGTTAATATTAAAATAATTGTCTGATGAATCTAGGTCAACTAAATTAGTACAATCTGATAATTTGTCTAAAAGTGGTTGTACAAATTCATCCCTATATGACTTATTACCAGCTCTGATACCCTTAAATCTTTTAATGAGATTCCATATTTTACTAATAGGGGTAGTTCTATTGAAACTGTTACAAAAACTATTCCAACTGATTCTTTTTTGTTCCTTTATAGTTCGCTTTTTTAAAGCATCTAATCTTTTATAGTTTATGTAATTATGTATTGTTGGATCGTTTCTGTAAAGTTTCAGTGCTTCATAAGATTTAATGACTGCTTGTTCACAAATACTGTTCCACCAGGGAGCTGGTGGTCTATTCCTAATGTTAGTCCTTGTGAATCTAGGAACCACGATTTGTTTAAGTTTATCAAGCCGATTACAAAACTCATCATAAGATTTTATTGGGTTCTCTTCACTAACCATCATGTCATGAAATATTGAATCAGCTAATTGACTATATTTAGTCCAATCTGTTCTATTGTATAAAAATCTGTCAACATGTTTATTAATTGTGTATCTTTAATGCATATCCTAATAATAATCCTAATAATCCTAAAAAAAAAATAGTTTTTCTTTTCTAGAATTTTCTTACTTTTAATAGGACATTGTTTAGATATAGCCAAATGAGGTCCACTGCAATTTATGCAGCAGATCTCTTCTGGTTTACTACATTCTTTAAAATAATGTTCACCTGAACAAATTGAGCAACGCTGTTTGCCATTACATGTTTTTGCGGAGTGGTTAAATTTGAAACATTTGTAACATTGTTGTATAGGAGCGATATATTCGAAAACTCTGTATGAAAATAAATCATATTGTACATTCTCGGGTAAAGAGTTCGACAAAAATGTGATGCTAACAGTTTGTGTTGGTATCAGTTCATGACCAACTTTTCTCATGAATCTCCTAACTGCAATAATTTCATATGTAGATGTTAATTTTGTAAATAATTCCTTATTTGTTATATTTGCAGGTACAAATCGTATGATACCAGTTTTTTCAATTTGAGTTGTTGGAATATAAGCTTTCATTTCATGTCTGTCAAGAAAATTAATAGTGTTTATAAAATTGTTGGCCGTATTATGCTGTTTAAAAATCACCACAATTTTATTGGCGTTAATACGCCTTATTGCCACCACACCTTTAACATTCGAAAATATATTGTTTAAATAAATTGGACTTTTATTTCCCAATTTTTCATTTATGTTTCTGCTTTCAATAAAAACCTTAAATTCTGTATTAATTGAATTTTCTGGGTACAGTCTTTTGTAGTTAGGCTTGCGATATGGTAAATAAGAGTCATTCTCACCACCTCCGCCGCCAGCACCAGGAACATCGCCAGAACCATCCCGGAGATTTTCGAGCCGCCGTGGTCTCTTTTTGGAGGAGGGCGGGTTATCCCCGTCCTCCTCGTTTCCGTCCATTTTTATTACTTATATATTATTTATAAAATATAATTTGTCTATTTTAATTGTTATTTGTATGGAAAATATTATGTTCTAATAAATTTAAAATACAATTTTGAAAAAAATTGCAACCGCGCTTTTTCGAATTCCCGCCAAGAATCGAAAAATAATTAGACTGTAATAACATTTTTCTTTCCAATTGGCATTTTCTGTTGGAACCGGCTAAGACCTGAGGCCATGCTGCCATATCTGTTGTGTTAACAAAAATATCGTGTCTGTGCTTTGGAGAAACGGCGGAAAATGCCAAAAAGCGCGGCTCTGCTCCTCTAGCACCCATCAATCAACTATCACTTCCCATTCTATTCACCCAGAACAGTTCACCATAATATTCGCCAACGAATCACATTATATATTACACAGATTAAGTTTTAAAACCAAACACTACAGAAAACCATCAGAACAGTCCTACAATAGAAAACCACTCCAGAACAGTTCTCCACAATATTCGCCAACCAATCACAATATATACAGTTTTTAAAACAAACACTAGTAAATCACTCAGAATGAACACAACACAAAATAACAATTAATTAACGGGAAACTGGGAAGAAACGAAGAAGATTGAGCTCTTAACAGAAACGAATATATGAAACAAAAGACGTTTATCAAATAAAGAATACGACAGAAAAAATATATTATACGAAAGACGTTTATCAAATATAAAATATGACAGAAAAAATAAATAAAAATAAGAAAATATAAGAGAATACAAGAAAAAAAACGAAATACTTAATTTTTAATACAACACCGTATATTGATAACGATAGGCAGCATGGCCTCTAGCCTTTGCCTGTTCCGATAGGATAAAACTAAAAAACAAGCAACCAAACTCGATGTCAAAACTCAAAATTCTCACTGTAACGTCATATAAAATATTTTCTCTGAACCTCTTTAATCGCAAATCGGCGCAAGCAATAATTTTCATGTTTGAAATGTATTAAATAATTGCTGAGACCCAATAATTTTTTGTAATATGTGTAGAATTCGTAAAAAGAAACTTATTAAAAATAGTGTGTAGTCTTAGTGTTTTGGCAGTAATAACAAAATAAAGCCCCAAAATTTTTTTTTTTTGTTTTGGAGGTTATGTTTACATATGTCTCAAGAATATATACACAGTGCCTCACGCCAAACTACTTGGATGTGTTCTTGGCGCTAGACACTAACGTGTCTCCTGATGATTATTATTGAGTGTTAAAAAGTATTTGTCATTTGTCATTGTTACTCATTGTTATTCATTGTTATTATAAAAAAAGTAATCTTATTATTGTGTATTAAAAATGTAATATTATATTTTAATCAATATTGTTTAAAAAAAAAACATAAAATGTATTTAAGTTTTTTTTTTTTTAATTTTAGGAAGGGAAATGTAGTGCCCTTATGTATTTAGTATATAAGTTAATGTTTATATTGAATAAAGAGAATCATCTCGGCACCCGAGCCTCGCACACGCCTCTATATCCTCACAAAAAAAATATTCAATATATAATTATATTTTATCTAAACTACACTATTACTCTATTTGTCTGTGGTTGGAAGTAAGCCACATTTATAAGATATTAAATTAATTATATTAATTAGCAATTATCCCGCGAAAAACGCAGTCTTTACAGCAAATGTGTGAGTGCACGCATATGCATGCATATAGCACCGCCCTCCTTTCCCACACTGCATATGACTCTACGATTACTAATCGACTCTACGATTACTAATCGTAGAGTCTACATCCTGAGGATGCCTCGGTGTCGGGGCGAAACGTACGTAGATTGTTTGGTGGTGGTCTTTTACTGTGGTTGTGGTGCATGTGGGGTGGTGGTGCATGCGAGTGTACGCATATGCAGTGTGGGAAAGGAGGGCGGTGCTATATGCATGCATATGCGTGCACTCACACATTTGCTGTAAAGACTGCGTTTTTCGCGGGATAATTGCTAATTAATATAATTAATTTAATATCTTATATAATGGATTTCCGCAAGGTAACGCCTGATTCTATTAACTAAGCCACATTTGTTTACCATTTAGGAATTAGGATACTTCTAAAAAATTACTAAGTATAGTCCATTTTTTTAGAAGTGTCCAAAATGGTAAATAAATATAGCGTACTTCCGGCCACAGACAAATAGAGTCATAGTGTAGTTTAGTGAAGTGACACAAAGAGCAAAGGAATGAAGAACATTAATGAGCCATAGACAAAAGTAAAAATCACTATTATTAAAATATTTAACGATACCAAGTTGCTGGAATTATTTCTAAAACTGATTATAGGTATATTGAATATTTCTCTTAAAAAAGAAGAATGTAAAGAAAATATTAATCCAGCATCTTTATAAAAACAATTTTACAAATTTATATTTCGTAAACACAAAATACCTGTTAGAAATTAGTTCCTCTTTTAAGTCTTTCGCAATTTCTGTAAGATAAGGAAAGAAAAGTGGCCTTAGAAGTATTTTTGTTCATTTTAGAGTCTTAATTGTAAAATAATCGATAAAAAGACGTCACAAATAAAAATTTAACATAATAGAGCAGCCAGTGCCTAGAAAAAAAGTCGATCCTAGTATTATTGTCACCTTATTTGTATTTACTATGATCAAAAATCCTTGCGTGGGTGGCGCCCTGTCTCGAACATGATAAACAAAAATACTGATACAATTATTTTTCATGAAGTTCTCATTGAGTAATCCTAACTCTCATTTTAAAGTTCCACAAAATATTTCTGTAAACTTCAGTTGACTCTTATGCCAGTGGTATGTGCTTTTATATTATATGGGATAGTGTTAAATGTTCAGGATGAAATTGATATTCAGAAATATTGATAATAACAATAAAATCCTTACAATAAATACTTTAGTATTATAAAAGACTGACATTTGCAATATTATGTAAGCATTTTTTGAGCTCAATACAAAAATAAAAAACAATATGTAACAACTTAATAACAAATCGCATTACTGTAACATTGTTTTATAATTTATTAACAAAATGTAATTTATGAAATTTTTAAATATAAGTAAAGAACATTGTCTATTTTTATAGTTCATTTTGTTCAATCGCTTATTCTCTTCACCTCTAAAAATATATTGACCACATCCCTATTGGCCTTATAACAAAAAAGATGATGAAATGTCATATTGAAAAATATTAGTTATCTGTGCTTTCGATAATCGTATTTTCTAAGTTTTTAGGTGTATAAATGATAAATTGATGTTTGTTTTCACTTTTCGGTGAAATAAATAGTAAATGGAGTTTTACACATGTCCGTAAGCTAATATGTCGTGAAAGTGAGTGATAAATGCCGAAAAATCGTGAAATACGTAATAACAGGGGTTGTTTACTAAATTGGACAGTTCTAAAAAAAATGTATTTTAATTTAGAATTATAAATACTTTGGAAGTGGTGCTTACAACCAAAAAAGCCTTTTTTACATGATTTATTTATTTTTACCAATTCTCTGAAACTAGGTACCTACTCAATATTTAGAAATCCTATGAAATAAATTATAAACATTATTACAATTTACAACAAGGTATAAACATCGTATAATTCTTAAAAAACACAAAGTGGGTGTGTGCAAACAAAGTATTACTTACAAAAATCGATTAAAAATTTTATGCCCTTCAGAACAATATCACTCAGTCGAATCATTCATTTAAAAAAGTTAAAGTAAAAATTTATGAAACCACTAATAAATATAACCAGTATTCAAAAACTACTCACATAATAGGTACCATGGACACCCTTGAGTTGACCATTTTTTCCGAAAATTTTGATTTTAATTCATCAAGATAAACCACATTCAGTTTTAAATACACTTACACGCAACGATAGTAAAGTAGAAATGTGTAACTTTGAAACTATCAAAAACAAGTACGAACAAGTTTACGTAGTAATTTACGCCAATCATTTTTACGTGGCCGCCTAAGAATGATAAATAACTACTAATGTATTCTTTCAGCAATTTGCGTATTTTTTTATTAATGTAACTGTGTGATAAATGGTAATAGCATGCGGTGGCGAAAGATCGCGATAAATGGAAGTGCTTGGGGGAGGCCTTTGCCCAGCAGTGGGATAGCATAAGCTAACAAAAAAGATGTGATAAAAAAGAATGTGTTCTAAAATTATAGTATTCGTATTTTAATGTACTGCAAATGTAAAACAAATAATATAAGCTTCATATTTAGAAAGATACCATTCCTACCAAAGATCATTTTGTTTAGTCCTGGCAACTTGTTCGACAAGGACACACTTACTACATTTGAGCCCTTTCACTCAGCTTGTTTTTTTTCCTTTCGTAGGCAACAAAGGAGAATAAACCTTACTCTTATAACATAAATTGCTTATTTGTGGTACACCAAAATAGTTTCAAAATTCAAAGACAATCAATTAGAAAATTGGCAAAGAAACTGCACATAAAATCCTCACCATCAAAGTCTGCAACATCTTGCTCCACCCATCTTGTTTCAATATTCACACATAATATTGCCATTCCATGCTTCTTACTTATAGATCTGCAATCACTGACAAGTGTGTTCAAGAATTTCAAGCCTAAAAATGATTTTTTGTGTATTGTACTGACATCAGTATTTCAAAACTTAGTAGAATTACTAACATATGCCTTACCAATCTTATTATCATCACCAAAATGTTGGAACATTAAAGTTGGCAATGAATCTATAATAATTAAAGCTAAGTTATCAACGACAACAATGTTATTTTTAATATTTTTCACAAAATCTGATAAGCTTTCCAATGTCCAAATGTTAACTATCTTTATTTTTAACATAATCTGTGCCATGTCCTGTAATTTATAACAAAGATTTTTAATAACATATTTTGAAGGTACCTACTAAAATATACAGAAAAATCCATGTATCAAGTAAATTCAATGAAAGCAAAACCACCATTCAATGAGTTGTGGTTATTTACAGGCTATGCTTATTTATTAATATCATTATCCTATGACGATGTAAGTTTCCAGAGCAGCAGGATTTTAAAACATTATTTGAGAGAATTGTGTTTAGTAGCTGAATATAAAAACAGTAATAATGCATGATGTTGTTATAAAAATATTGAGCTTACTTTATAAGATAAACCACATGAATCTAATATTTTTTGAACTCGGACAGCTGAAAAGTCACCCTTAGTGTCAACATATAGTACAGTTTTATTGGAATTTTTCACACAATTAATTGCAATCTGCATACATAATTGTGACTTCCCTGAACCAGCTAAGCCACACACTTCAGTAATTTGCCCAATAGGTATTCCACCAGATAAAATTGCATCCAGCCTTAAATAAAATAAATACATGTAAACACCATGGGTGTTTTTATATTTTAATGTACCTTAAATGCTACATAATATGTACACATTACAGGTAAAATATCAAACCACCAACCACAACTATGTCCCAAATAAGTATGTTTATATAATGGGCAATGGCAACATGTTAACAATTGTCAGATTGATTTTATGTTGAATTGAATTTGATAAATAAATAAAGACAATTTATACATATATAAATTTAATATAATAACATATGAAATATTTTATTTGCATTTGTGGAAATGTTTTAAAAATTCCTGACATTTTCCAAGGGTTACCTAGTATATTATCGGATATAATTACTTATAATAATTATACTTAAGTATATTGGCCATAAATACTTATAGTTTGATTGTATCTATTTTTGTAATGAAATGCCCTTATCCAATAAAAACTTTCACTGTCAAGTATTTTCATTATTACAATTTTCAAAGTGCTATTTATTACCTTTTTTCAATTTTAAATAGATATATAAACATTATCGAACAAGAGGTTTTACAACTTAAACTTCCTACATAATAATATACTTACTTTTCCAAACCTGCACAAACATGTTTTTTCAATGTTAAATTCTGAATAAACAAATCAGTCCCATTTGCCAGAGGCGAGGAGTATTTTGAAAAAAAATCATTTCTCATTTCTATAATTTGAGGTAAACTTAACTTAGTTATTATAGATAATTTTTCGGCATCTTCCCGTAAAAAATCTAATACTGTTACTATGTTGTTTTGCGACAATATCTTCGTTATAGTTCCTGTTATATATCTATGATCATTTGTTTTTATTTTATTCATTGTTATCGAAACTGTGATCGCAGTTCAAATATGAATATTTTTTTTAGTATTTATTTATTTACCTACATACTTATAGTCCTGTAATTAATCTAGATATATTATTCACTATAGACTTCTAATCATAAATACTACTACAACTCTATTTTCACTAAAGAATAAGATTAGATATGTATGTACATAAACGAATTTAAAATAATTATCTAATATAGTCTTAAGTATGATAATATACCTATTTAATATTTATACTCTTTGGTGATTATTATTATTTTCATTTAAAGGCATTAGCTACTAGGCTATTAGCCATACAAAATACAATTATTCAGTCTGTAATACGGAGAAATGGCGGGAAACCCCAAGGAGCGCGGCTTCGCCCCTCTAGCCTCCATCACTCAACTATCATTCCCGATTCCATCCACACAAGGCAGTCCACCAATATTCGCCAAACAATCACATTATATGTTACACTGATTAAGTTTTTAAAACAAACACTATAGAAAACCGCCAGAACAGCCCTACTAAGAAAACCACTTCTGAACGGTACTCCATAAGATTCGCCAACCAATCACAATATATAAAGATCAAGTTTTAAAAACAAACACTATAGAAAACCACCCTGAATGGACAAAACACAAAATAACAATTAATTAACGGGAAACCAAAAAAACACAACCGCGCGTCCCGATGCTTCCCGCCATTCCTTCTTATACTCTTTGGTATGATTTGAAGTTTGATTTTTATTATTATTTTCATTTAAAGGCATTAGCTACTAGGCTATTAGCCATACAAAATACAATATACGGTCTGTAAAACGGAGAAATGGCGGGAAAACCCAAGGAGCGCAGCTTCACCCCTCTAGCCCCCATCAATCAACTATCATTCCCCATTCCATCCACCCAAGGCAGTCCATATAGAAAACCACCCCACGTAGTGTTTATATACTCTTTGACCACCCCAGAACAGTAGATCCACAAGATTCGCCAACTAATCACAATATATAAAGATCAAGTTTTTAAAACAAACATTATAGAAACTCTGAATGGACAAAACACAAAATATTAAGTAATAGGGATGTTGACAGTATTCATATAAAAATATAATTTTGTTGTTAATTGGTAGTTTCTATGATAGAATTCTGAAAAGATACAATATTTTCCCTCATTTTTATTTGATTAAATTAATATTTAATAAATAAATGTTACAAAATTTAAAATAGGTCACGTGATCATAAACGGAAATGACGACACCTGTTCCTATTTAGCGGAAGCGGAAGAATATTGACGTACTTTTATACACCATTTTCTGTACGCAGTAAATATTGTAAAAACTAATTTTCAGGCGTTTTGACAGTGTACACACACATAGGCACCGACGACAATTATAAAACTTAAAAGCCATTTTTTATTAACGACAACTAGAATCATTTTATCATTTTTACGATGTTTAACAACATATGACGTCACGTGACAAGTGTTATAGTCTGACAAGCGAGTCGTGGGACGCGATTTATTTCGAATTCTTCATATGGCCACACTTCTGATTGTCAAACTAAATGTCATCTTACCTCTATTTGTTGTTGTTGTGGTGTAATTATTGTAAGTTTTTGTGCGAAAAAATGTCGAAACCCATTAAAAGCAGTGCCCGGAGCTTGTTGTATACAATGATAAGCAAGTATGAACAGAGAAAGGATGATATAAATCAGCGTTTCGAGAAAAAACAACGAATTTTTACGAAATTATTTCAGCTGCAAGTAAGTACATCCCAAACATTTTGATACTCGTCCTAGATTTAAACAACAAAAAAAAAACTTTTGTTTGTATTCAACATAACTTTACATTTGTTTAAATATGTACTTTCGAGAAATTGTGTTTCAAAACATACAAATTATTTCTTGTTCTAAGGTCTATCGGATAACGATTTGAAACGTCAGATCGTAGACTTAATCAAAGAGCTGAAAGATTAATTAATTAATTAATTATTTTAATTATTACTTTTCTTTGTTTTATAGGTAAAAGATACATAATAGTCCATGCTGGCTCTGAGAAAGGTTTTGTGCCCAATGCATTATTGGTGTTCAGCACAAAATCTAAAATGGCTGATTATCATGATGATATGAACCGTAATAACTGCATAAAATGGCTGGAAGAAAAATTAATACCCAATTTAAATGAACCTAGTGTGATTATAATGGATAATGCGAGTTATCATGTAACTCAAATTAACAAGCCGCCTACGATGAGCACTTTAAAGGCTGATATTCAGAAGTGGCTCACCGAAAATCACATTTCAATCACAATTTTCTTACAAAGGCCGAGCTTTTGTGTCTTGTCAAAGAAAATAAACCAACTCCCTTATACGAAGCGGAAGAACTTCTAAAGCAGCATGGACATGAGGTCATCAAATTGCCGCCATATCATTGTGATCTTAATGCCATAGAATTAATTTGGAGCTTGGCAAAAAGAAAAGTGGCGAGTATGAATCTAGGCGTGCCAGCTGCCGAAATGGAAAATTTAATAAGGAAATGTTTTGCCAGTGTGACTGCTGATGACTGGAAATCATGCACTGATCATGTGATTAATGTTGAAAATACATACAAAATAAAAGATAAAATAACAGAAGAGGAACTTGAACCATTTCTCATCAATGTTCGTGAAGATGAAAGTGATAGTGATGTATCATATTTTGAAGGCATCGAATTTCTCGAATCAGATTTTGATTATTGTTCAGAATGAATAAATGTTTTTAAGTTTTTGTTGTGCATCTTTATTATCCTTATTTTCGATGGAGTGGAAAAGTTGGTGTTGATTTTAATGTAGTTAATGTTTTCGTTTTGATTATTTTTAAACCAAATTCTTTGAAGATTCCAACCTTATCCAAATAAACAAATTAAAATTAAAAATAAAAAAATAAAAATTCAAGTTAAGCAAAAGTATCAAAATTGTTTTTAGACTATATATGCTGGGTTAACACCTAAAAGATTTTAAAATTTGCTGCCAGCGGCTTGTGCCACGACTCGCTTGTCAGACTCTAGCGTTTTGGAGCGAAATTTAAAAAGCATTATAAAATGCAAGATTTTATAGGCATTAGACGTATTTAAGCAAAAGTTAATACTATTTACGCCTCTATTAGATATTTATAAATGATCTCTTTAAACATTTATGAAAAATATCAACATCCCTATTGACATTCGCGTATATCCGAAAGGGACAGGCATATTTTACAGGGATACCACATTCATAATAACAAGTCTACTTATTTTCTTGAAACAAGTGAATAAAAAATAATAAAAAAACTGGTAAAGGTTGATAGATAACTATAAGCATTAGCCCTAACCAAACATTTATTGTAATTTTAGACAGCTGCATTTTTCCGGATTATCGAAAATATAATGTAATGACTAATAACAAACCACTAAAAACATAAATAATAAAAAAGAAGGCTATATACGTCTTAATACGCATGATCTATAGTACATAGCCTTTTAGAATAGCAATAAACATATTTGTTTTTATTGTGTTTATTTCGAAAATTCCAGTCACCCTTTTTATATAATACCACATTCTTGGGTAATCTACCTATAACAAAACTGGTATCACCATACCTACATAAACCGACCAAATTAAAAAGTAGTACAAAATGGCGGCATATTTGACAAACTGTTCGCGAGTGAGAATGTTTGTATGGCATTCAAATTTAGTGGATATTTTTTTACAAAGAGTGATATACTGACAAAGACAAAAGAAAGTGTCTATGTCTCTGTCACTCTTGGAGTTTTTCGTATGTTGTTATCTCGTTCCAATACGGTATTATTATTAGCTTGTCAAATCTATTGATACTGTATCTTAGCTCTCAACAGTTTTTTTTTTTCATAGAAATAATTATATAACTATATATAATTATACAGGCTGATTTTTTGAAGAACGGACATAATCATGGACGTGATAGAACATGGTTTCACCAATCAAAGAAAATTATATTCACCAAAAAAAACCACATAAATAACAAAATATAGGCAAATGTAAATAATGCATTGTTGGCCTCAGAATATGGTCACCCTATTGTATTATCACGTGCATTTTACGCGCTAAATTTAGAAAGACGGTAGTGGTAGGTATAAAATAATCGAATGAACTTTGTATAAGTGGTAAATAAATAATGTATGTAATGTAAAGTAAATATGATCTCAGTTTTCCTTCATACTTTGATTAGGCTTAGGACAGGCAAAACTACCTGGGTACTAAAGTAATGATACAAGTTAATTTAATTAGATTGATTTATCTTTATCGTTAATCCTTTGCATTACGAATTTGAGACGCATTTGATTTTTCATTGTGTCTGGGTGTGCGCGTGCTTAACGAAAGCCAAGGGGTTAATGTATTCACATGACGTTAGATAAAAGAAACTGTAGCACCTATGTACTTCTGGCGCATTTAAAAAGTGGAATCATACTATTTACAACAATTGAAAATAACATATTTACACAACTTACATAACTACTAAATTAATCTAAGTAAATGTTCAAAATGAGTACCTCCCCGGTCAACACATAGTTCGGTACGTTTGCGCATATTGTCTTTGACACGGTTTAGTACAAATGGATCACTTTTCACAGTCTCAAACGCTGTTGTTATCCGTGTTTTTAATTCCTCCCTATCTGCGTACTCTGTCACATAGACTAGGCGTTTGATCTCGCCCCACAGATAAAAGGGTGTTAAATCAGGCGAACGAGCCGGCCAAGACACGGGGCCTCCACGACCTATCCACCTCTCGCCAAACTGACAATTGAGATACTCACGAACACGAACCTGGTAATGCGCGGGAGCACCGTCATGCTGGTAGTAGAGGTTACGGTGATAGATGAGAGGCACGTCATCCAACATATCGTTCACCACATTTGACACAAGAGTCAAGTATCTTTCACCGTCGAGTCTATCGTCAATGAAATATGGCCCTAACAGGCAATTTCCAATAATACCAGCCCACACATTTACGCTGAATCTATGTTGATAAGCGTCCTGTCGCGTCACATATGGGTTATTCTCACTCCACCAATGTTCATTGTGCACATTAAACACTCCCAGTCTTGTAAATGTGGCTTCATCCGTAAATAAAATGTTCTTGCCCAGGTTGGATAAGTACCAACGGCAAAACTCCACCCGGGGCTCATGGTCGTTCAGTCCAAGTTCTTGTACGGGCCGAAAATGATATGGATGTAATCCTTCTCGGTGTAAAAGTTGCCATACTGTCGACTGCGCAATGCCAAACCATCTAGCGGCCTCTCGAGTACTTCCTTGCGGGTGATGCTCGAAATACTCCAGAATGGCAACTTGAAGACGAACGGGGAGTGGCTGATTCCCTCTCCCTTGAGCATGCGTTGGCACTGTAAACTGCCCGAATTCCCGCAGACGTTGATTAACCCCCAACATCACGCTGTATGAAGGTACGCGACGATTCGGAAACCTTTCGCGGTACAAGTCTATCGCACCACGTACACTGTCACCAGATAGAGCATAAGCTCTTACCATCTCCCAATATTCTCCATTTGAAAATTCATTCGACATGATTTAATACGTAATTAGTAATTACGTATTATACGCGACACGCGGTTGACACAAACAAAACAATCGCTCTGGACGATGACGCGTATCGCACTGCCGTGTCTTTGTGAAAAGCCGACAACGGCATCGCTTGCGCCGGACTTTCTTAGGCCCTGTGCGCACGAGTGTTTTTTGACCGACCGTTAAAAAAGAGTTTGAATGGGACAAATGGATAACCATGTATCTGTTCATACGAAAGCGTTTTTAAAGTGCGGCGCTTTTTTGTCAAGAGCTGTTGGGTTTTCGACCTTAAGTGTTTGGCGTTTCATCGAATTGAGCATACCAAACTCCAAAGTCGGGTTTTACCGCGACACACTAAAACACTCGTGCGAACGGGGCCTTAGGTATGGCTGGCTACAGAACGTTCGGCCACTTTTTTTTGTGGTTCGGCGTATTTGATGCATCGTATCTTACGTATTTCATAATACTGTGTTTACTTTAATTCAAGTGTGAAGGATAATTTTGAAAAAAAATAAGACCCCACTTGTGATATATTTTTGGAATGAGGATCTTTAGCTCTATATGCTACTTGAATATGTCCGTTCTTCAAAAAATCTGGCTGTATAAGGCCAATTTCCATATATAATTATATATTTTTTTTTACATATAAGAGAAGCAGACCGAACATGATAGCTTCAAAACCGAGGCAACTATTAACACAAACACACTTACACACACATAAACAATGGCATGGGCCGTATTCAGTACTTAATAATTATAAAATTATCTTATTTAGAAAAATGGATTGCAATTCCATTGTTAAAACTCGAGAACGGCTTGACAGATTTCGATAATTTTGGACATACAATAATCGTATCAGTACTGGGATGTTATATACGATGAGAAATTTCGGAAAATGTTAGCACTTAAAAGGTGAGAAATATTGTAAGAGGTGTAGGTTGTAAATGTAGGACTAGGTGTAGTTTTAGTTGTAGTTATTTATTTATTCCAAGTCATAGTTGAGACAGAACAACCTATCGGGACAGCTAGTAATAATACTAATATAAAGACGAAAATATTATGTAAGTTTAGCATGTTTGTTGCTCTTTTATGGCAAAACGACTGAACCGATTTGCCTGGAAGTTAAAATGGTGGTGGGTTATATCCCGAATTAGGACATAGGCTACAAAAATAATCATAATCGTTCGGGATACGGTTGTGAAATTAAGTTAACGCAGACGACGCTGCGGGCACCAGCTAGTTTATAAATACGTAGTTTTTTTTATGTCATAGGAGGCAGCCTAGCAGTCGGAGCCATGGTGACTACCGACGCTCATAGACATCTGCACAACCAGAGGTTATGCAAATGCGTTGCCCTCCTTTCCCCGATCCCCCAATGGGCCACCGGAAACTCACAAACCGTACGAAACGCGACAGCGTAGCTGTCACTTGACGCGGGTTTTATGTGAGCAAGAAGTACCACCCCGGTCGTGTCGGCCCAGTTCGGATCCATAGCAGCGTGGCACTACCTCTTACTACCTTATTATTACGTAGATTAGAGTTGGAAAATAAAATGAAACCAAAAATAATTTACGAATCATTTATTTTTAAAAGATATGTATTTTTTTAATAAAATCGTTCAGTGAGGTTAGTTTAATTTGCATCGTTTTTACACTTTAATTTTACGTAGAACTTAATAACTCATTAATAAATTTAATGCAAGTGATTATAATCATGACATTTATTTTGCGAAACAAATGTCATAATTTAATTAACCTTCAATTTTTTTTCAAAATGCCTTTATTTCCTTAGTAGTATTTCCTTAGTTTTAAGCTTAATTGTGCTTCTCAACTTCATTATTTCCTTTTGAAGATTCTTTATTCTAATAGGCTGCTCCTTAGCAGTTGTCGCTAAGGCAGGTTAGCTTTCGTCTATCTGCAAATATGCATGTTGATAAGTAGTAAGGCCAGTAAAAAAATAATTACCACCTATTATGTAACCTTCAATTGCCATTCTAAAAATCATCAATATGATGTAAAATTTTGACATAAGGACCGGTGGGAGGGAAGCGCTGTGTCGCGCTCCCGGCTGCATGGATACCACCATCTTGCTTGTTTCTCTCGTGAAACAGCTTTGCTGTGTTTCGGAGAGAAGGGCAAGACAGGCAGTGTAATTACTGGCACCGATACTTAACATCTTATGTCTCAGGATAGGCAACACATTATAGTAAAAATAATAAAATAAGTTATAAATTCATCACCGGGAAGATATCTACAGTTACCATTTACCAACTACTTACTATACTTACATCTTAACTGCCGTAGCCATGTAGTACACGTACCCCAAGACGTCCAATGAAGTTTTACTATTTTTGGAATAGTATATTTTTCGACAAATACAAAAATAAATGCCTGTAGGCATAGGTAGAAGATTTTGCAATATTCAGTACTCGTCTGGTGACCACTTTATACTTTTTATAAAGTTTTTAATGTGGTAATTACACATGGAAACCATATTATGAAATTAAAATCATACCTCTCGCAACAGTAAATCAAAAATTGTTGGAATTGCTCCATTAAAGCCACTTTTATCTATATTACGTCTGTCAAAATGTTTTGAACATAAGACAAGATTTGTGGGCTGCCAATTTGTCACGTTCATTTTTGCCAACCAGGAATTTCACAAGTGCACATCATTTGGAAACCTGAAAAGAACTAAATGTATCATTCAAGAATGTTTGTGTACCTATTATGAGTTTAACCAAGTATCTATATTAAAATAAATTAGGCACTCTTAATACATCGAAAGTTACCTTTTCTCGCTTAACCTAAGCCATTAAAATAAAATAAATCTAATAATAATATATAAAGTAAATCTAAATCTGACCCCTGCAAATAACTAAAGTACCAAAACTGTCAAACAGGATTTCAGGGAAGTAAAATTTTGTATTATCTAAATAAACTTAGATGAATTTGCTGGGTATCATACGTATTCCTAAAATATACACGTAAAACCAACGCTTAATGTTTATATTTAGCTAAATTAAGTATGAATAGAAACATATTAAACAAAACATTTTTCACGACGTTATTTTGCTTCACAATACTTACTTAGGAAATATTATGTCAGGTGTTTTATTATATGTAGCACTACTACACCGTGGGGCACTGCACTTAACCATATTTATCCCGTCTTATTTTCACAATTCACATATTATTATTTAATATTTTTATGAAACAAAAACACTTGAGCGATTTTGTTATGACGCCTTTTGTCATCTATCATCATCTATCAATATGGCGGATGGCTAAGCTTTCTGTTTTGTCTATGTATGTGTCTGTGTTACTACATTAAAAGACAAAGAAAGGTGTATTTGGAGTTCAGACAAATGAGAACGAGATGGAGTTATTGCGTATTACTGTCAATGTGTTTGTGATAATTGTGTTTGGTCTGCTTCTCTTAAATGGCTGTGGCCTGTGGGTGGACCATAAAATATTTAAAAAAAACTAACTTTTTTAAGTTCCTATTGGAACAGGCTAAGACCAGAGGTCATTCTGCCAATTATGTCAAAGCCAAGTCTGACGTATGGATAAACGCCGGGAAACCCCAAGGGGAGTGGCTTCGCCCCCTAGTTCCCAATAAATTGATGGCATCAATTAATTGTCATTTCTCACTTCTGACGCCACCCACCCAGAACAGTTCTCCACAATATTCAGTAATCAATCACTTATATACATAAAAAGCTTTTAAAACAATCACTATAGAAAACTACTCCAAATGAACAAACTACAAAATACCTTACCTTTTATAGATCATGGCAATATTGAGTGATGGCAAATGCCCGACCCTAATAAATTAAAAAAAAGTAAACGCCCGCCATTCTTGTTTGCTGTCAAACATTGTGAATTGTGATGTCGTGAGATCGTGCTTACATTTTTCATTTTTAACGTTGTGTCGCGTTTTAATTACAAAAAAATTAAAGTTTAAATATTTAGCACAATGTCTAATATATCGCTTGATAAGGATACGTTTTATAGGCGAATAAAAAAGCTCTACGCAGCATGGAAGGTTGGATAATAAACGCAAAAAGCTGATTTTCTTTCGATTTCATTTATTAACTGTAATATCTTTTACAGGCGGCTGCTACAGATTCCAAAAGCGACGATGTATTGGCCAAAGTAGATTGTTTAGTGTCATGTGTTGGAGTTGATGAAGATACATTATACAGCAAATCTACCGCGTTACAGGTTTGCATTCGTTTTACATGTGCTAAGCATTGAAACAAAACTGGTGTAATTCCTTTGGTGCTGTAATTACTGCTTTCAAATAGTAAAGTGGGGTATATATGATTTGTAACCAATTAATTATTTATGTATTTTTTAGACATGGTTATTTGGATATGAATTACCTGATACAATAACAGTACTTACAGAGCAAAGCATGTGTTTCCTTGCTAGCAAAAAGAAAATAGAATTTTTAAGACAAATTGAAAATGGAAAAGAGGAAAGTGATCTACCTCCAGTTAAACTTCTCATAAGGGATAGAGTAAGTGATAATTAAACTATTTATCTTGAAATTGTAAATATTTGTATCAGTATTTTTATTCAAACACAGTTTTACATCAAAACAACAATAGCTATTTTAATGTCTTGAAATAATATATGTCTGTTAAATTGACCACATATTCTTCTTGCACTTCAGGTTAGAGCTTGTAGGTTTAAACTCCATTCAGTGCAGTTGTGTTATATTAATCTTCTTACATATATATAATTAGAAAGAGATAGCGCCATGCTGCATTGCACCCGAAGTGGGCATAACCGGCATAATGCTGATGCGTTTCGTGGGTTTTGTGAGTTTCCGGTGACCCATTGGGGGGGGGGGGGATAACGAAAAGGAAAGCAATGCATATGCATAAACTCTGATAGTTCGGATGTCTATGGGCGGCAGTGCCATAAGGCTCTGACTGCTCGTTTGCCCCTTTATGACATAAAAAAAAATCTATAATTATTTTATAATATCCATGTCATTTGTTGACATTTTAATTTTACTTTTATAGAAGTAAAGATTTATTATTATTATTATTATAGAATGACAAAGATAAGGAAAATTTCAATAAACTGATTCAAGAGATAAAAAAATCCAAATCTGGTAAAACATTAGGTGTATTCGCTAAAGATAATTATCCAGGAGAATTCTGTGAGAGTTGGAAAAACACAATGAAAGCTGAAAAATTTGAAAATGTGGATGTAAGCTCTTCTATTGCTTTATTAATGGCACCCAAGGAGGATCCAGAGATTATAACAGTTAAAAAAGCCTGCCTGGTTACAGTTGATGTTTTCACAAAATATCTGAAAGATCAAATCATGGAAATTATAGATTCTGATAAGGTAGTAAAATTATATGCATATTTATAACTTGTTTTTTGTTATTTTCTGATAAAGTATTTATTTATGATGAAACTAATTTTTGAATTTTTACTGTGGTCACGGAGGACTGTGTCCTTGGTGCTGTTATGTATCCCAGACATTGGACTTGTATTTTGTAATCAAAAATATTTTCATTATAATATGTTAAATTTGTGTAAACATTTCAAATACAAATTTGTTTTTTAAACAATTATGTTTTTTTCAACAGAAAGTAAAACACTCGAAATTAGCAGAGGGTGTTGAAGCCGCTATCTCGGATAAAAAATATGTGACCGGAGTGGATACAAGTCAGGTGGATATGTGCTATCCACCAATAATACAGTCTGGTGGCAATTACAGCTTAAAATTCAGTGCAGTGTCTGATAAGAATCACTTACATTTTGGAGCAATTATATGTTCTCTAGGCGCACGGTACAAGTCATATTGTTCGAATATTGTCCGAACACTGCTAGTTAACCCCACAGATGAAGTACAAAGTAATTATAATTTCCTATTGAATTTGGAAGAAGAAGTAATGAAGCGGCTTGTCTCTGGTGCCAAGTTGTCCAGTGTTTATGACGCTGGCTTGGAAATGGCTAAAAAGGAAAAACCAGATCTTGTGGAAAACCTTACTAAAACATTTGGGTATGTATTCATAATAATAAAGTTGTATTAAATTGTCAAATTAGGAGATATATTTTTATAGTGACCTGATAAATTATTACTACACTCTTTTTAGATTTGCAATGGGCATAGAATTCCGTGAAAGTTCTATAGTGATTGGACCGAAAACATCTATTGTTGCAAAAAAAGGCATGGTGTTCAACATTAACATTGGCTTGGCAAATCTGACCAACAGCGCAGCAACAGAGAAAGAAGGCAAGGTAATATCAATAAAATATTAAACTACTATAAAAAGAAATCTTCAATTGTTGGGTTTATTCTCCAAAAGTACTTCAGAGGCCCCATTTTATATTATAATTTTAAATCAAATGAAAGTTTTTGTGAACAGCAAGGGAGGTTCACATTAGGGATGGCGATTCTTTTCAAAAAAGATCGATTTTTGAATCGATTCGAATCGTAACATGATGAATCGATTCATAAAAAAATCGAGGTCTAAAAGATCGATTTCGAAAAAATCGATTTTTTTCAAATTTGTATTTACAATGTAAATATAAATCCATTTTAAGAAAAACAAGAATGATACCATAATAAACAATCTCTGGTATCTCTTATGAGTAAAATCAGGGATTTTTCAGTTCAGGGAATTCGATAACAACAATTATTTTTATTACCATATCAAAATATCAGATCAGGTATTAGAAGACTATATTTATTTTCTAAATGTATTTGTTACATTAAAAAGTTAAGAAAATAGATAATATTATAGCTTATAGTTCCCAATGCTTCATATTATCTAAGCTTTTTAAAAACAACAAACTGTCAAGTCTACTGGGATTTAATCATAATCAATAGTGATAACAATAAGTGCAATAATAATAATATTGTTTTACTATAATAAATTATCCTGTTGTGTTATGTCTGCTGTATGTTATTTATGATTACATAGACTATTATAGACTGTCTAATTTAGTTGTTACTGTTAGCTAATAGACGTCGCTGTGCTTTTGACTAACGTTTTCTAGATCACGCACGAATTGTATAAGTCGATTTATTGAAAATTGATATTACAGAAGTGTATTACACTTCTCCGGAATAGAAAAAATCGAATGTCGATTTTCAAGGGTAAAATATCGATTCACTGAATCGATTCAGTTCAACATATCGATTTAAAAAATCGATTTATTTGGTCCGTGGAATCGATTCTTCTATTAATCGATTTCAGATCGCTAACCCTAGTTCACATGTCATTCTAGGAAGTTTAATTAGTTAGTCAATATCATTCTTTCAGACATATGCTCTATTTATTGGCGACACAGTTCTCGTAAATGAGGAGCAACCAGCATCCCTTTTAACACAATCAAAGAAAAAAATTAAAAATATTGGAATATTCTTGAAAGATGATGATGAGGAAGAAGAAGAAGAAAAGGAAAACAAGACTGAAATACTCGGTAATTATAATAATATCGGACCTAAAGGTTTTTACTAACCATATGAAGGGCGGATAACTTGAATGTATAGAGTGTGGTGCCTGGTTGTGCTTTTATTTAAGTACTTGCAATTGAAAGTAAACAAAGTTTGAAATTGAAAGTAACAAATCATTTGTTACTTTCAATTTCAAACTTTGTTTCTCTATAAATAACTTTTTATGTAAACAATTACTCAATTGCTAATGATACATGTAAGGTACACAAAATGGTTGAACAACCAGCACCATTGTACTTCTTTCTTCCACAATACTTGGTTTTCAGAAAAAAGGAATAGATTGGCATTGTAAATATATGAATAAGAGTCTTGGCATCTTGCATTAGGTACATAGTAGGCAACGCCTACTCTACCAGTGAAACAAGCAATGTGGTATTCTTGCTTGTTTCTCCCATCAAACAGCTTTGCTGAGTTTTGAAGAGAAGGGTAAGACAGGCACACATAAATGAGTTGCTTGGGTTAATTCTAGATAAACTAGTTTATGTTCATGGGCGACGTCAACCATTTACCATCAGGTGGCACATCTACCAGTCTGCCTATCTAGCTAATAAAAAAGAAGCTGAGCATAGAAACCTGGATTTAAGTGGAGTTGATCATAATGGGCAAACTTTTGCTGTTGGATTACCAATAAAGAGATAAATAAATAAATAAAGCTGAAGAGTTTGTTTTTTTGTTTGAATGCGCTAATCTGGAACTACTGGTCCGATTTGAAAAATTATTTCAGTGCTAGACAGCCCATTTATCGAGGAAGGCTATAGGCTATATAACATCACGCTGTGACATATAGGAATTGAGTAACGTGGGCGTAGCTGCAGGCAACAGCTATATATAACATAATATAAGGTTTTGGCCTAAATTGTAACAACAAATACATTTTCTTTTAAATGAAATCATTATACCTGGACATGTCATTATAAATACATAATGTATATAGTCATAGTGGGTGACTTTTCTTCCCGTCTTGAAAATACATACATAATATGGTGTGTTGTGTATGTGGGATATAATCTATAGACTTCATTATTTGTGTACTAGAATTTCGATTACGAAAGTTCTGAAAATCTAATAAAATACATTAAAGAAATACACCCTACCTGATGCATTCATAAGAACAAAATAGGGTAAGGCGCTTGCAGCGGCCGCTCGCCCTGGTTTTAATTTACGATTTTAAATTATTTTTTTTTTTTTCAAATTACAACATATTATAAATGTTTAAAAAAAAAAATTATAAATTGGGAGTGTATATTGGTAGATTAATTTCAAAGTTAAAAATGAATTAATAATATAACTATGCCTGAGGCTTCTACTCCATTCACCCATCACGCAATATTTTTTTCAAGGCGGTAAAAAGTCAGTCAGTATATCTACTAATATTCTATAATAGCTAGTAAGCAAACATTGTTGTTTAAAAGTATCATCGAACATAGAAACCGGATAGAGATTTTATAGGAATTCCGAAACTTATCAGGAAATTGTCACTGACGTAATAGCAATTCAACTAACCAGTATCTGTGTTTACATCCCATCGGTCAATTATCCATTCGATGGCCATAATTCGGCAAATCACAGCGCAGAACCGGCGCAGCGTCGCAGCACAAATTTGGCGGAATTTATTTTCATACAAAATTGGCTCTATTCTGGTTATATGCTTGATGATCAATATCATCAAAAAAGGCAATAAAAATACACATCTTTTAAGATAAGTCATCATCATATTTTAGAGGCCTGTTAACTTATTAGTTATTTTGTATTATTTTGTTACTATTTTAACATTCTAATGTTTTGTTTTACTTACATGAATTCGCGGACGGATAGAGAATGGAGGTGAGTTACAAAATTATAAATATGCATGTTGCTCGTATAACAATGTGCATACTATTATGACACAAGTTTTATTAAATTATTATCTGCAGCTATCAGTATATTTATTTTAAGACCGCACTTAAATTTTTGTAGCATTGATATTAAAGAATAATTTATAAATGTTTAAAAGAAAAATTGTCAATGCCATGAATGTTTACAGGTAGAGGTAAGAGGACTGCCGTTATTGAATCCAAACTGCGTACGGAGCATTCTTCGGAAGAGAAACGTAAAGAACATCAAAGGGAACTAGCAATAGCCCTCAATGAGAAAGCTAAAGAAAGATTGGCAAAGCAGTCCAGCGGTAAAGACAGTGAAAAAGTTAGGAAAAACACAGTTTCATACAAAAGTGTCAGCCAAATGCCCAGGGAGAATGAGGTGAAAGAGTTGAAATTGTATGTTGGTGAGTTCCATATTATATACTATATTATAAATAATATTGTAAGTCAAATTGTCGTCATTCTGGTACTCGGATTTTTGTATAGTTGCCATTCAACTTCTTCTTTTCAAGTATCATTTTTAGTTATATTATATCATTAATAGAATCTGGTTTTAAAAGACTACTTATACTCTAAAGTTTCGACCCACCTGAAAACATATTACTCATTCGACATAAACATTTTCTATTTATATGTGCTACTTCCGTCACCGATTTTTTAATGAAATTTCTCTTATTGTGTAATGGGGCCCATCTTAAAAGATAAGATAGTTTTGGTATCCGATAGATGGCGCGTGTATGTGTGGCAAGACGTCTGTATGGACCACAATTTATTCTATATGAAAATGTTCGTATCATATTACAGACCGTAAATACGAGACGGTAATACTGCCGATATTCGGCGTGCCAGTACCATTCCACATATCCACCATCAAGAACATCTCACAGTCGGTGGAGGGAGATTACACCTACCTCAGGATAAACTTCTTCCACCCCGGCGCCACCATGGGCAGGAACGAGGGTGGTAATTATACGCAACCAGATGCTACCTTTGTAAAAGAAGTGTGAGTTATAATCTATATTTACTATTTTCCCAAAATTATTCATTAAATTCAATATTGTCTAAAATATAATATATAAAATAATAGGTATAATGTATATATGTATGTTGTTACAAAGTGCTTTGTTTTTGTTTTTATTAAATAGTTCAGCCTAAAGTGCAAAATTGCACTGCAAAATTTATTCCTTGAATTTATTCCGTGCAAAAACTTGCATAGAAAATATGGATATTAGTTGGACTATGCAATTTATTGATATTAAATTTACAATTTTATAACAATGGATTTAAATATTAAAAAAAAAAATATTTTATGTACAGAACATACAGAAGTACAAACACAAAAGAGCCCGGTGAAATATCACCACCCTCCGCCAATCTTAACACTGGCTTCAGACTTATAAAGGAGGTTCAAAAGAAATTCAAGACCCGAGAGGCGGAGGAGAGAGAAAAAGAGGATTTAGTTAAACAAGACACACTAGTGATGTCCCAGAGTAAAGGAAACCCCAAACTAAAGGATTTGTACATCAGACCCAACATAGTGACAAAGAGAATGAGCGGGTCGCTGGAAGCACATACAAATGGTTTCAGGTTTACCTCGGTCCGGGGGGACAAAGTGGATATCCTGTATAATAATATCAAAAATGCATTCTTCCAACCCTGTGATGGTGAAATGATTATATTACTGCACTTCCATTTGAAACATGCGATAATGTTTGGTGAGTATTATAATAATTTGGTTGCACAAATACAAAAAAACGCTGAATATCACCAGTTATTTGTTGGATGTTACATAAAATCTCTACCAGCAAAAGTTCTGTAGTTTAAAATTGTAAAAATGTATGTGTCCTAGCGCAGCCAAGTATTCAGTGCTCTTTTAACTCAGTATTTTTTTATGTAATAAAAAAAATACAATTTTCAAATTTTTTCCTTTACTTGTACCTAAGACCAAATTTTTGCCAAATTTTTAAATCCATATTAATGAGAAGTATGCTATAATATGTTTTGGTTGAAAGGCAATATGGTTATTATCTTATAAGGGTTCCATTTTATCATTTCCGGGAATGCAACCCATGTTCATCAAAATTATCCATGCGAAACATTCCAGGCAAAAAGAAGCATGTGGACGTCCAGTTCTACACGGAGGTGGGTGAGATCACCACTGACCTGGGCAAGCACCAGCACATGCACGATCGGGACGACCTCGCCGCCGAGCAGAGCGAGAGGGAGCTGCGGCACAAGCTCAAGCAGGCCTTCAAGAGCTTCTGCGAGCGGGTCGAGAACATCACCAAGCAGGAGGTCGAGTTCGATACGCCATTCCGGTCAGTATTTTTGGCAGATAGAGAAGAAAAATGATATATTTTTTTATTCAGCATCATTCGTATATGCAGAATTTGGCGCCAATTCCCGTCATTTTTTTTCTACCCTAAATATAACCAGTGTCACAATTAAATCTAGTGACAATTTTCAAGCTAATATCCGACAAACCAATCAGGCCATGACTTTCTCTACAGGGAGTTGGGCTTCCCCGGCGCGCCGTTCCGCAGCACGGTGCTGCTGCAGCCGACGTCGGGCGCGCTCGTCAACCTCACCGAGTGGCCGCCCTTCGTCATCGCGCTCGAGGACGTCGAGCTGGTGCACTTTGAGCGAGTACAGTTCCACCTCAAGAACTTCGACATGGTGTTCGTGTTCAAGGACTACGCCAAGAAGGTGGCCATGGTCAACGCCGTGCCCATGAACATGTTGGACCACGTCAAGGAGTGGCTCAAGTAAGTATATACACCGTTAAATTATAATTGCACAATTATTAGCATATTTTAGGAATATAATATGATCACATAATCAAAAAATACACTTGTGTGTGACACATTTTTAAATTCTATTTACAAGCAATTACTACTTATATTTATTCTCATTTTATTTGGTTAACTTGTCAATATAGATTAATTTCTATTAGTTATATTATAAGTTTTAGTTTTAGGTATAGCGTACATCCAAACTGGGGATATATATCTCTTTATAAAATTGTTCCAAGATATTATAATTATTAGTTTGGGCGTAAAACAGACTGAAATATTTTCTTATTTATTGTTATAGTATGAATTTGTAATAAGTGTATTATAGAGTATGAAACATAATTGTAGTAATAAAGAGAACATTCTATGTAAAAATAATATTAATAAATGTTTTTCGCTATTAATATACAAATACATATTATTTACAGCTCCTGTGATATACGCTACTCAGAAGGTATTCAATCTCTCAACTGGACCAAAGTCATGAAGACCATTACAGACGATATTGAAGGGTTTTTTGATAACGGAGGCTGGTCCTTCTTGGATCCTGAGTCTGATGCTGAGAATGAGCAGCAGGTTTGTGAGATTAATTTAATTTATCTTAAATATTATTTTTATTTATGTTAATCTATACTTTTATCGCTTGATGTGTATAATTTGCTTGAGAAGAGAAGTTAAATTGTGTTAATTGTAAGAATGACACAAAAAAATATTAAAAGGTGACTTTTAATTTTAATATATAATGTCATGTCAAATCTTAGGTTTAGAATTACTTGTTATTGCTTATAAAATATGATAGTGCATTACTCAAATATAGCCCTGTTATCACTACATAGTATAAAACAAAGTCGCTTTCTCTGTCCCTATGTCTAGATATTTAGAAATCTTCAAAACTACGCAACGGATTTTGATGCGGTTTTTTTTAATAGATAGAGTGATTCAAGAGGAAAGTCTATATGTATAACAACATCCATTAAATAGTGGAGAAATACTGTTATTTTTGAGGTTTCTAATGTGATGTCGTAAATAAACACATTTTTTGCACTTACATTGCAAACGCATTGCATTGCAAACAAATGGATGAACACTAACAGATAGATCAAAATAATGTACTACATTATTGTACACCTTAGAAAGATCTACAAAAAAGTCCGCGATGGCATATGTCTATCTCTTAAGGATAACATACCATATCCATTTTAATACTTAAAAAATGGGCAATTATAAAACGGTAGTTGGAAAGCTATTTACACAAATGTGGTATTAATCCTTATTAATATTATGTTAGTTAGCTTGAGCATTTCATGAAGTATGTTTTTCCCGTTTACGCCATGCAAATGAAATGCATATCTTAAAAGATATAGCAAAATCAAAATAATGCGACACCGTGATTTCGAACAAGCCGCGCGAGCCGGGCGCTCCGTGATGCCGAGCCTCGCGCCCGAACCGGGCCCGGCCCCGGTTCCGAAAGTTAGGACAATAATTATTATTGTATATCAATGTAATATGGTAGAATTGTGTATCCTAAATATGCCTACTGAAAAGATGGCATAATATGTCTATATTAGTTAAAAATATAACATACTACCTATATCCATTTTAATCCTTACTTCCTTACAAATATTATAAATGCGAAAGTAACTCTGTCTGTCTGTCTTTTCTTCACGCCTAAACCGCTGAACAGATTTGGATGAAATTTGGCACAAAGATAGCTTGAAACCCGAGAAAGGACATAGGATATTTAGACCCGGAAATCCTACGGAAAAGGGATTTATGCGGGTAAAACCCCGGGACTATCTATCATCTGAACCACGGAACAGATTTGGGTGAAATTTGATATGAAGGTACTTCGAAACTTAACTTAGGACTTAAAATAAATCTTATCCTGAAAATCCCACGGGAATGGGAACTATGCGCGTAAGACCCCGGGACTGTCTATCTTCTAAACCACGGCACAGTGTGTGAAATTTGATATGAAGATACTTTGGAACTTAACGTAGGATTTAAAATAGTTTTTATCCTAAAAATCCCACGGGAACGGGACCTATGTGGGTAAAACCCGGGACTGTCTATCTTCTAAGCCACGGAACAGATTTGGGTGAGATTTGGTATGAATATACTTTGGAACTTAACGTAGGACTTAAAATAGTTGCTATCCGTAAAATCCCACGGGAACGGGAGTTGTGCAGCTAAAACGCCGGGACTGTGTATTTGTTAAACCACTAAACCGATTTGAGTGAAATTAGATATGGAGATAGTTTGAGACCCTAGGTAAGATATAAGATGTATAACTAGTGTAAAAAGGAGTTTTTTAGACGTGTCAATAGATGGCGTTAACACAAAATGTAGATCACGCTATCCATTACAAGATGCGAATCCTTATGAGGATCGCACTTTTGTATTGCACGCGTTTTTAATTATGTATTCATATTGTATTAGTAATTTATCCAAAAATGATTTATTAATAGAATTCATTATATTATAAAAAAGGAATACTTATATATAATAATGAAGCGGCTGAAAAAGCTAAAATATGCAAATACAGGGGTCTAGGCTCCGAATATGATTTTGTCCCATTCGGTGTCGAGACCCTTGGTCCGTGGGATCCTAGCGCTTTAAGGCTCTTTAAGGAAATAACAAAAAGGTTAGTCGACATCACAGGAGACCGAAGAGCTGGCAGCTACCTCGGACAAAGAATTAGTCTAGCAATTCAAAGGGGGAACGCTGTGAAAACCTTCGGAACCTTGCCTAAAGGGACTCCTTTTTTTTAATATACTTAAGTTATTATATTATATTTTTTAAGGTTTTTAGTTTTAGTTTCTTTGTAATTTATATCCAATATGTTTTTATTTAATAATTTAAAATTGCAATAAATGACAAAGTTCTATTTATAAACAATGCTAGGAACAATAATAAAATATATGAATAAAAAATATAACTTTTTCGTAGTTTTTTTGCTGGTAGTAGGTACTAATTTGAATTAAAATGTTGATGTATCATAGGGTAGTTACGAATAATTTTGTATCGTTAGAACACAAAATAAATACTATAGGACGTCTGACACCTCAATCCTCCCTTGAACATGGTTGCTGGAAAGTATCCGAAACGTCGGGCATTTAAAAATCTTAATAAACCGCGATAAAATCTGTAAAAGTTATTTAAATAAGGTATAATAAAAATGTACTACTAAATTAAATAAATATATTTTATAAAAACGTACTATCGGGCCTTACAGTGGAAGTATTATTATTATTATTCTTGAAATGGCTCCCTTGCGGAGTTGCCAATATCAGAGTTTTTGTTTCAACTTTGCTTTACTTGGAGTTACAGTGGGAGTACAAGTTCGGTTCCAATTCCCGCACTAGTTTGTCTGAAAGAAAAGTTAACTTGCCTAAGACACAAACAAACACAAGTATTAAAATATATATAATAGAAAAAACATACTTGGGATAATTAACTTTTGTTAGATCGCATTATAGTTTTATGTTGTTAATTTCAATAAAAGTGCATAATGAACTTATAAACGGAGAGAAAACACACATTAATAAGGATTTTAGATCAGTAGGTCGTGGGATCTCAGGCGGAAGAGCATCATACAGAGAAAAACGTAGTTTAGGACAAGAAAAAAAAATATGTTCTGGGGTGCCTTCATCCAAGCCACATTCACAAGTATTCTTTAAATTATTATAGTTTGTAAATTGGAACCATTTTTTTTTTATGTCACATGGAGGCAACCGAGCAGTTGGAGCCGGAGGTGACTACCGACGCCCATAGACATCGGCACAGCCAAAAGTTATGCAGATGCGTTGCCCTCCTTTTTCCCTATACCTCCCAATGGGCCACCAGAAACTCACAAACCGCACGAAACGCGACAGCATAGCTGTCACTTGACGCCGGTGTTATGTGAGCGAGAGGCACCACTACGGTTGTGCCGGCCCAATTCGGTTGCAAAGCAGCATGGCTACTACTACTTTATTTGAAAAATAAGATTTAAAACAATACTTCTTATACGCGGACGAAGTCGCGGTTAAAATCTATGAAATAATATACTGCACTTACATTAAGAAAAACCATTTTTGTCCGTCTGTTTGTTCCGGTTAATCTATGAAACGGCTATGCCGATTTTGACGAAGCTTTTACTAGCAGATAGCTGACGTTATAAGGCGTAACTTTGGCCATAAAAATAATCATCATCAATCCGAACAGCTGTAAATCTAAGTAAACGCGGGCGAAGCTGCGGGCTAGTACTTTAAAAATTGGCAATTATAAAGCGCTAATGTAAAGGCTATTTACAAAAATACGGTATTAATCACTTCATATTATAAAATAAAGTCCTACGCCCGTCCATAGATAAATAATCATCATCAATCAGTGTACGGCTGTACATATAAGTTAACGCGGGCGAAGCTGCGGGCAACAGCTAGTTTTTTATAATTTTGATTTTACAGGAGGAAGATTCTGAAGAAGAGGATGATGCTTATGAACCGACGGATGCTGAGACTGAGGAGGAATCTGAGGACGACTCGGAATATGATTCAGAAGCATCGGATGCTTCAGACGGCGACAGTGAAGGTAGGTCTTTCCCTTAATTTTTTTTTAGGTAACTGTTTACGCTAAAGTTAGGGAATCTTTTGAGTTTGACTTGAAATTGTGATGATTCGAATTGACGAATTGTATACATTTAACATTGTGGCGTTCATTGAGGGAGGCCTATGGCCTTAGTCCCTTCAGCAGAGGACGGATAGGGGCTGATGATGATGATGATATAACATTTCACGTCTTTTATTAATTGTAGTTAAAGATTTAAATTTAATATTCATTAAATCTAGTTTGTGTGAGTCTTAGATTAAATATTGATATCTACAATGTGTAAGAAATATTAAATTATTACAGAAGAAGATGAAGAATCCGGCAAAGATTGGTCCGACCTGGAGCGGGAGGCGGCGGAAGAGGACAAGGAGCGGGCGCTCGGCGGAGACGACTTCGAGCGCAAGAGGAAGGCCGGGCGGGAGAGACACTTCGACGACCCCAAGAAGCACAAGGGACACAAGAGCTCCAGCCACAAGGGCTCAAGTTCCAACCACAAGGGCTCCAGCCATAAGAGCCCCTCAAAACATAGTAGCAGCAGGTAAATAATCCTACATCATGCTCTCACTTGTATAACACCAACCCGACGCCAGGAGGCCGTGTGGTCGCAGACTTTTATAAACCAAAAGTGAGCCAAATGGGCTCACACTAATCCGATGTAGCATTAGGGCTTTCGGGCCGTTAGAATAGATCCATCCGAAAAAAAATATCTTGTATAACCACAAGGGCTCCAGTTCCAACCACAAGGGCTCCAGCCATAAGAGCCCCTCAAAACATAGTAGCAGCAGGTAAATAATCCTACGCCATGCTCTCACCGGTTACTGTCAGTTATCAGTAATAATCGGTTCGTCCCGCCCCGCACTCCGCCGCACGCCTCGCACGCCGCTATCTCCACCAATTACTATTAAAATTTGACTAATACGTTTCTAGTCCATCCAAGAGCCGCGACAAGCACAAGTCGTCCCACGGGCGCGACCACAAGTCGTCCCACAGCGACCGCGACCGGCACGGCAAGTCCAACGGCGACCACAAGAAGCACTCGAGCGACCACAAGTCGCACAAGCGCTCACGGGACGACAGCCGCGACCACGACCGCAGCTCCAAGAAGGCGAAGTGAGTTACGATTTTAAATAAGTTTAATCATCATCATCAGCTTCTATCTGTCCACTGCTAAACATAGGCCTTTCTCAATGAACGCTAAAATGGCCGATCCCACTCGCACCCAACACGGACCGGCCACCACACGGAGATCGTTTAATGTCTCAATTAAAATATGTTGGTGATGGGTTAGTACCGGATGAACTCGTTTATCGTCATGAGCGACGTTGACTACTTACTATGTGGTGTTCCGGCAGGTTACCAATCTAAATAATATAAAATATTATTTTGAGTATCAATTTAACAACATACCTGAGCTTTTTGCCACTTGTGGCATAAGTGAATATGATGAATGAAATAGTAGAGTCATTTGACGTTCAATAAGCTACTTTGACGTACAACATTGAATAAAAATATTTTTATTTTTATTATTATTTTATTTATGAACTTCGAAAATTTCCAAATACATCTATTCTAATACTGTGAAGAGAAAGGCTTTGGAATACACATGCACAAAATTCTTTTTTAAAATACATTTACTAGATTATTATTTTACGTGGGTAACACTGAAAATGTTTAGAACTGGCCAGTTAGAAACATTGAAAATGAAAACTTTTTTTGAATTTCAATTTTAGAACTCCTTGGTAACCTTGGTAGTATATTGCATTCATTTGTCATTTGTTTTTGTGAATTGGCGGCAAATCTAAAACTCTTTTTACACGTGAAAATGAACATAACGCGAGAAAATTTTCGGTCAATGATTTATTATGACTTTCGTTGTGGGCTTACTCAACAACAAAGCTATGATAGGCTGCGATTAGCATTTTTTAATGAAGCCCCATCTCGTGCCACTATTTACAATTGGTTTAACGAGTTTAAGCGTGGACGTAGCAATCTCAGTGATGATCCGCGTGAGGGACGTCCTTTAAGCGACTACTGAAGATAACATCAGTGCCGCACAGCACTGACACACGCATGATAGAGGAAGATAAGAGAGTGACCTATCAGCAGATACGGGCAAGCCTAGGCATTGGTATGAGTCAAGTTAAAAAAATATTACACGAACATTTAGGCGTCAGGAAGCTTTGTACCAGATGGATTCCTCATACTTTAACCGACGACCAGAAACGCCTCCGCATGGACTGGTGTCGCCAAATGTTAGATAAGTTCAACGGCGGTAACTCAAATGTTGTATTTGACATCATCACAGGTGATGAAAGCTGGATATATTGCTACGAACCCGAAACCAAAAGACAATCAGCTCAGTGGGTGTTTCCTTTCGAGGATCGGCCAACTAAGGTAAAGAAAGGAAGAATGGGCCCACTGCTTTTCTCAGTGGTTCCATAGAATGCGACGATGTGTAGAAAGAAACGGAGATTACTTCGAAAAACAATAAAAGTATTGGCAACTTTCTACATTAAGCCGTTTTTCATTTTCTAAACATTTTCAGTGTTACCTAGGTATGCCCACAGCTTCGCCTGCGTTAAATTAGATTTACAACCATATCCAGATTGATGATGATTATTTTTATAGCCTATGTCCTAATCCGAGGTATAAGCCATCACCATTTTATCTTTCAGGCAAATGGTTTCAATCGTTTTGCCGTGAATAAGCAACAGACATAACGACATTTTTCGCCTCTATAATATTAGTAAGATGTTGCCCTTCGCAGTTAAAAGGAAAATATATATAATGATGATCTTAATAAATTGCGTGTTTGTTTGTTGCAGAAAATGAAGCACCAGATAAGAAATAAATGTACCTCTGCCGCACATCTCAAAGGTGTACAAGTGTCAAACATTGGACTTTAATAGCATAAGCTCATCGAAGTTTCCGTATGATTGTTACAAAATGGTTCAATTGTCAGAATGTCGTTATGTTTGTAGATTTATTGATTCCAACATTAATTGTAATTTTAATTTATACCAACAGAAACAAATAAATATAAGATTTCTATTTCATGTTTTTATTTCCATTCTAGAGGAACACTGATTTAGAAATAAAAAATACAATAATTTACTTACAGTAACAATCTCTTAGGATCGCTAGACCAAGTCTAAATAACATTACAAAATATATATTATACATTATTTACAGAAAAAAAACTAATAATATTGTCTATTTCGTGTTTGTCTGTTCATTGGAGTCCTGAGCAGCCACAAATGGCCCCCTTGGTAATACTGTTATTCTCTTTGACTCGGGTGTCTTGGTGCAATCTTGTGACTTCAGTGGATCCTCGGCAGTGTCGCTATTGCTCCAGTACTGTTTGTTGATGAGCATAAGAAGCATGAGTGCGGGCAGGTGAATTAGAGAAAACCTAAATAGCTTTCTCGAACTGCCACTGTCTGATTTCTTATAAAATTGCCAAGCTGAAAAGATGAAGAATAGAATTACTTACATTACATAATATTATTTATAAACATTGTGATAGTCACATCTATAGATAAGGTGAATCCTACAAAGTACACTATGTAATACAAATATGTAATAAGTATAATGCATTTAGTCATTTCAATATGGTTTATTTATGATAATCTTGAATAACACAAATATCATCCATCTACATCAGGAAAGTATCTTTAAAAATATATTAATCAGACCCTGTTTTACTGTCATTAATGAGACAATAGCTATCTCTAACTAAAACTTTCTGAGATTAATATAAAATTTCCATCAGTTACAGAACTCTTCAGTCATTCTAGGCAATTTTGTTAGTTATCTATGTTATCCCCAATTAATTCAATCCTTTAGTATCTCTATTTTCTTACTTTGTTTTAGGGTACTGTTTATGGGTATTTTCTTATTTAATAATACATACCTAAGTACGTAAAATAAATGTTAAGCGGCAGTGACTCAAGTGCAAACCACATGTTGGTCACTTCGAAGTAGGAGGAGGCGAGACACGTGGCTGTTATCACTCCAGTGTGCCGCAGCGCCACCCGTCGACACAACGCTGAAAAAAATCAACACTTTAAAACAACTATAATACCGGGTGTATTTGGAACGCTTGCGAAGATTAAACCCTAATAATATACTATTTATATACTATATAATGCACATAACCATTTATCTCAGAAACGTTTTTTAAAGAAAATTTTAGGACTTGTGTATTTTGCAAACCCGCAATGTATGTATACACACTATGCACTCATGCTAACCGCGAGACGCGCGACTAGCGGGCGCACTGAAGACGCGCGCGGTGCGGGAGTTCGTTCACCTCGTGGATGCGGCGAACGCTATCAGCTGATTCAGTCCGCTAGCCGGCTTGAACCATAAACCAATTACATTGCTGTTTTTTTTTTCAAAAATCCTTTATTTTAAAGCATTATCATCAAATTCCTGTAACATTATGTTTACTAAACCGGATTATACAAAAAAAAGGCAAAAAAAAAAGGAAACGCGTTTTTTTCACTTGTATCATGTCTGGCTATGCCAACACTATCATACCTCTTCGTTTTCGCAAGCGTTCCAAATACACCCGGTATACTTAAAAGGAATAAAAGTTTATGCACCTGATTGTTCATATTGACCCTAGAAAAAGGTTACACTAATTAACTAAATATTATGAAATGTATGTATGATAGACTAAAGTTTTGTAGCTCAGGCAGAAATAGCCTTACCAGGTTTGCCCGGTTATTTTAAAAAACCCAGACACGACTCGCGCGCTGAGGGTTCCGAAAACCGTGTTTTTCCAACAAATCAATGGTTTTCAGATTTTATCCATTACTTGGGAAGTGCCTAGTAGGCTTTGGTTTGCCAGACACATGGATGGACAACTGAGTAATCTTATAATGGTTCTATTTTGGCATTTTGAGGAATTGTTGGGTTACCCAAAAAATTGTCACTAACAACTATCATTAATAAAACTTTCATATCTATCAAGAGTAAACAATACAAATTAAAAAGGTTTTTATGACCAATATCTTACCAGGATCAGTAACAGCCATCATTCGGTAACCAGCGCGTGAATAGTCAGGTCGAAGATTCCACGACAGGGCATTAAAGTGAGGAAATTGCCATGAATATAGGATAATACTTAGCACCAAAGCTCCTGCATCGAGACTCCCCGCGCATCCGGCCCAACCCATGAGAGGAGGAATGGCGCCAACTGGAAAGGCAATGACGCAAATTTAGTCATAGGAAAAAAAAATGAAAATGAAGAAATTGTCGATAATTGCTTGGGAGCATAGTGAAATTGTTACTAATGGTAAATTTCACATAGAAGTATTTGATTGGGAGGAGTGGCACTGGCCTTCTCACGGGAAGCCATATAAGCAATCAAAGAGCTTGCTTATGATTGTTGAAAAAAAAAAAAAAACAAATGTAAAAGTTAATTGCAAATAAAATAATAATAATAATTAAAAAATAATAATTGCAAAAGATCTTACAAAATCAATGGGTAATTTTGAGATATTTTGAGACTTGTTATACTGACCCACAGATCCTAACCATGTGTTGAGAATGGACATCCTCTTCATTGGAGTGTATATAGATGTGTAAAGTATCAGGTTGCCAGCTCCCAGCGCAGCAGTGAGAGGATTCACACCAAAATATAGTAAACTAAGTCCAGTAGCACTAGTTGCTGCTGCAAAGCCAATGGCGTGTACAGGTCTAAAATAATTAAAAGCACTTTAATTATAACATTGAGGAGAGATGGCACTGGTCCTGAATATAGTCTCCTACTATTCTACCTCAAACTGCCTTATAATAGGGTTCCATGTTTTGCTACCAAGATAGTCAAAAGTCAAAACACATTTCCCTATCCTATTTCCTTACCCCATCCCTAATTTGCAAATTTTCCTTCATCTACTGATGAGTTGCTTGTGTGTCACCTTGTGCATTAAAAATATATTTACCAATCTCACTATATTAATCTCGGAAGCCATTCAAACTCATATTTTTCTCAACATAATATAAAATAATGTAAAGTAAAGTCTATTTTTTATGTCATAAGGAGGCATCCAAGCAGTTGGAGCCTTATGGTGACTACCGACGCCCATAAACATCGGCACAACCAAAAGTTATATAGATGCGTTTGCCTTCCTTTTTCCTATCGCCCCCATAGGACCGGAAACTCACAAACGTGACTACAAATTAGTATTAATAATGACATTTTTAGATTAGTGATACTTACTCAAGCAATCCTTTAACAAGTACTCGATTCTTAGTCCTGGACATTTGGGCATCAAATGGTACTTCGTGGTATTGATTAATAGAGTTTGCTGCTGAGCTCACCAGGCCTGTGCCCACAGTACATAGCACAAAGGTTGTTAGATTGAAAGGAGCTGGCGCTAATGCATATCCCGCCATTGATGTCAACACTACAAGGGCTGAAAATAGAATCAACAATAGTAGGCTATAGTATTATATAATATAGTATAATTGTTAGGTAAGATATGGCAAAATTACCATGCCATTATAATTATATAATAATGTTATCTAATATTCATAATATGAAGTCATCAACTAAGAGAACTAAAGTTACCAATATCTTGCTAAGACTAAGCTCGTTGAAGACTCAAGAGAATGGATGGTTGATGGGCCAGTAAAGTTCAAGAGTAGCCGCATTTTGGTAGACAATGTGTTGGTTGACAATTAACCAGGTGGAAAGACGATCTCCATGCAGTGACCGGTCCATGTTGAATGCGAGTGGCGAGGGATCACCTTGGTGTTCATTGAGGAAGGCCTATTTTCAGCAGTGGACGGATAGGGGATAATGATGAAAGTTATCAAATTTTTTATGTTTTATTATAATATGTGTCCGACAAAATTGTTTTTTGATATTTCTATGTATTTTTTATGTTACTTAGATAGGCAAACTTGCAGATGTGCCACATAATGATAAGTGGTCGAAGTTGCCCATGTGCATAAACTAGTTTCGTTAAGCAAAAACCCGAACCTAGCCCAGGCAACTCATTCATGTGTTGCCTTTCCTGAGACATAAGATGTTAAGTCAAGTATGTTAAGTGGTACCAGTAATTACATCATCCTCCATCACGACAATGCGAGTTCTCACACCGCGCACAGAACAAAAGAGTTTTTAGAGCAAGAAAACATAGAATTATTAGACCATTCGCCGTACAGCCCCGACCTAAGCCCTGATGATTTCTATACTTTCCCTAAAATAAAGAATAAATTGCGTGGTCAGAGATTTTCATCGCCTGAAGAAGCTGTGGACGCCTACAAAACGGCCATTTTGGAGACCGCAACTTCCGAATGGAATGTTTGCTTCAATGATTGGTTCCATCGTATGGAAAAATGGGTCAAATTTCGCGGAGAATACTTCGAAAAGCAATAAATACATTTTTAAATAATAATGTTGTGTCACTTCCTTGATTCCCGAAATTTTCTGTGCCGCCCTCGTATGTATGTATAATTAACGGACCCGACATACGTTGTCCTGTCTTGCCCTTCTCTCCATAACACAGCAAAGCTGTTTGACAGGAGAAACAAGCAAGATGGTGGTACCCATGCAGCAGAGAGCGCTGCACAGCACCAGTGTATTATAAGTAATACATAAAATATTTCTATATGTACAAATCTCATACCAAGAATATATGGATCATACCACTAATAGTAGTGGTGACACCTTAACTAACTGCAGAGAAAACTTTCGCTATAGCCTTAATCCTATTAATAAATACAAATCAAGTAGTTGAAAAATACCATTACTGCAGTGAAAATACAAGAAAAAAAAAAATTTGAATACTTACATGTCAGTCGGAACTTGGACAGCATCATGCTATATTGAACTAAATTATTTTTAACATCATGTGTTGGTGTCTCCTTCCACACTCTGGTGTCTTGAGGTACATTTTTACTCTTTTTTTCTACTGCAGCTTGTTTGGTTAGTGGATTACTTTTAAGGTGATGCGATGTAGAAATCCGAGCCACATGATGTAGTGGAAATCCATTCTGAAAAATAAGGGAAATTAAATTTTATTTGATTTATAGTGGATTAATATCTCGCTGATTAGATATAACTGTTTTATTATGTTTAGTACGTTAAAAATACTTACTAGAAGTTTTATCGATAGCGGCTTAATTGATACACCACCAACACCATGTTTAAGGCATAATATGCAGTGCACCCTAAGGTAGGACATTGTAGGGGACACTATTCCAAACCTTTAAGTGAGCATCCTAGAATTAGATTTATGCAATCTTGATTAACATAGTTATGATGTTAATTCTTATATACCTAATTTATGATAATACTTACTCGAAAATATCAACTTAATATGCCCTGTCTACTTAAAAATATATTAAATCCAATAACATAAACAGAGGTTATAGTTTCGTACGAATAGCCTGACAAGAAAGTGAAGGCTTCAATCAAAACAGATAAATATACTTCGTTGTCGGTCACTCCAGTATGTTTTCAGCGAGAGCAAAAGAGATAAACAAATGTCTAGAGTTACATAATGTATAGCGCAACCTGGAATTTTCTTTGCTGACAAGTGACAAGTGATTAGTGACATCTGTAGATGCAGTTAGGAAATAAGAGGAGACGCCCCTTTCTTTAAACTTACAGCTGTAATAGGTATGTTGACATTTTTCAGAAATGTTTTTAAATCATATATAAATATCTAATGGAGGCCTAAATATTATCAACTTTTGCTTAAATACGTCTAATGCCTATAAAATCTTGTATTTTATAATGCATTTTAAATTTCGTTCCAAAACGCTAACACTTGTCACGTGACGTCATATGTTGTTAAACATCGTAAAAGTGAAAAAATAATTCTAGTTGTCGTTAATAAAAAATGGCTTCTAAGTTTTATAAGTGTTGTACGGTGCTTATGTGTGTGTACACCGTCAAAACGCCTGAATATTAGTTTTTACAATATGTACTGCGTACAGAAAATGGTGTATAAAAGTACGTCAATATTCTTCCGCTTCCGCTAAATAGGAACAGGTGACGTCATTTCCGTTTATTATCACGAGACCTATTTTAAATAATAAAATATAAATTTAATCAAATAAAAATAAGGGAAAATATTGTATTTTTTCAGAATTCTATCTTATAAACTACCAATTAACATCAAAATTATATTTTTATATGAATACTGTCAACATCCGTATTGAGTGCCTGATCCGCCATATTGAGTGCCCTTTTCATAGTAGTATTATCTATATAGTTTATGGTTTTGCTGTCAAAACCCTAGCTATGGTAGCCATGTTAAGTGCCGATTTGAGTTGTAGGTATACACCTTTTTTTCGTAGGTACGCTTAGTCCTTCTATATTATTATGTCTATGCATCTGTATCGATTGAAATTAAAACGTCATTTTAAATGCTGCCATGCTTTTAATAATTAATAATAATTCAATAAGGAAAAATTACTCATGTTTATGTAATATATTATTATTTATATTTTATTTAATAATGGTAATTTATATTAAATAATATATGTAATATATGAGCGTATAAGCCTCAATGTGAGAGGTCTGGGTTCAGGCCTGACCCGTCACCCGTGTCGTGAGTCGTACTGCCGACTGGTGAACTATAAAATGATATTTTTTATTTTTTTCATTTGTGACCATGCCAATATTGCTTGCTGAAAACTTTCACATCTCATGATCTTCACACACTTTCACATCTCATCTTAAATATATTAACTTATATATTAAATTTACCATCCCGCATTGGGCCATCGAAAAGGCAAACTATGGCCTGCTGCTTGCTTTTACTAATATTCTTTAAATTTTAAAAATATAAATCATAAGCGGCACAGAGGATGAGACATGTCTGGCGATAGGAGTATTCCATGCAGTTAGTTCTAGGATCAAGCATTTGATACTTGTTCCTAGTGTTAGTTTAACAGACAACTTTGAGCAATCATTTATTACTGATCTATTCATATTAAAAAAATATATTTAAATATCAATAAATCAATAAACTTCAACCATAATTTGGCAACACACTATATTTTGTTTTTATTTTTATTGATATTCGAACGCGGAAGTTGCTCGTTTTCTTGTTACACTCCGATCGAACAGTTTAAAGTTTTTATTGTTTTAAAATAAGGGATGTAAATAATATATCCAAATTATGGTGAATAATCTACACAATTTGTTCCGTTCGTTTGCTATAAACTAGTTCGAAATATGGCTTCACGAGGAGATAAAGGAAATGGAAATGGAAATGGCGAGGAGCAGATTGTTGAGGTAAATCGATTTGCCCTACTTTTGTTTGACAGTAAACTTGACCCAAGTGGTATATCACTTCATGACTATGTTTATTCTAGACCTTGGCGGAGGTGTTTCGATGCTTTATATGTATGGAAAAGCTGGTGGATGCCCATCTCTGCCCTCACTGCTCAAAGCTCTGCTGCTATGCCTGTGTTCGGAGATGGCTAATCGAGCAAAGGCCTCAGTGCCCTCACTGTCGCGCTGCTTTACACCTTCATGAGCTGGTGAACTGTAGATGGGTAGAAGAGGTCACACAGCAGATAGAAAGTATGCAGCAGACTAATTCAACGTGCCAAAGAGAAAATTTCCGAGATAGGTACAAATTTACAGAATTTTTAATTTCATAAATTATTTTTTATCACCACAAATTTCACCAATAATTTTTTGTAAGCAAAACAGACAAGATTTTAATCATTGTTCTGCCAATAGTTATATTATAGTCTAAATCCATGGATTTCTGTTATACCTGTGGATCATGACATGAACTTTCTCATTTTTAATTGTTATCGCTTCCTTCCTAAATCCCTTGCCAATTGACATCTTATACATAAGAATAATTAGTAAAACAGACAACAATTTATTCATTTTACTATTTTGTCTAAATCACTGGATTTCTATTATACTTATGGCAGCCCCACCACGGTTCAAGCTTTGTCGTGGCGGTGGGGCTCAATAGCCCAAGGTGAACCCAGCACCTTGGGTGAAGCCAAGTGAACCAAGGGGGCTGCTCTTTGTACCCCTCTTATAATAAGAGGGGACAAAGAGTAGGAGGTGACAGGGGGCGAGGATGGGGACCTCACCCCCGATCCGGGGCACATCGCCAGAGGCGGCATTGGTGGCACTCTCCGGGTTTTAGTGGGTAGAGCTGCTTCCACTTACTATCTTTCGGGAGCAGCGAGTCCCACATACCCGCTTGGGGAGTCCCCCAGCGAGATGCTCAGAGTATTTCCCGGTGTTAAAGAAAAAAAATTATACCTATGGCAGGGAACTGGTTTGATAATTTGGATATGTATATGGTAGCTTTAACTGGCTAAATTGCTGTTGAGCTTTATTATGCTTAAAAATTCTCTATAAATAAATAATATATACAAAGCAATAATTTATAATTAATTTTTATTTCTTAACTGACAAAATGTTATTTATTAAAAAAAAATACTTTTGTATATTATTTTTACTTGTCTGTGTGTGTGACTTATGCCTAATATTTAACAAAATATCTTAATATTATTTAACCAATTATAGATGCTCAACACATCATGAGAAACTGACTGTGTACTGTTGGACATGCCGTCGGTGCATCTGCCATCAGTGCGCATTATGGGGTGGCACCCACTCAGGACACACCTTCAAGCCTCTAGAGGAGGTGTATGAGACACATCTCACTCAGATACGAGATGAGGTGTCACAGCTTAGACGAAGACTGTTGGAGCTCATCAGCTTAGTACAAGATGTGGTATGAAATATATTTATTTTAAATTATAAGTCTCCCAAAATTATATTGACTTCTTGTATTGTTTTTTTTCTTGACTCATATAGTGGTTGTATTTTATTTATATTAGCTCAAAAAGCTCAAAAAAAAATCAAGAGTGTTTCTTTTTTTCTTACAGTAAAGAATCAAGCTTCATATTATACAGTAATCAAAAATATTCATATTTAAGTAAAGAAACTAATGCTTATAAGAAGGGGCCATCCATAAATTACGTCACACGAATATCATGATATTTGGACCCGTCCTTGTCACGGATGGTCACATTTATAAGAACCCCCCGCCCCTAGTGTGACGTCACATATTTTGCAATTTTTACATAAATAAATTGATAAATCAAAACAGCTGTTCCGAAATTAGTTTTATTTTTGCTTTAAATTATTTTTTACGTTCGTTTTTTAATTAGTTCACAGTACCTAGTCTTATGTGACGTCACAAAATCTAGGAGCCCTCCCACCCCCTTGTCACATAATGTCACACTTCGTCGGACCCCCCCTCACCCTTAACCTGTGACGTAATTTATGGACGGCCCCGAATTTATAAAAAGATATCTTTTTCTTAATATAATATCATCATCATCAGTCTATGTCTGTCCACTACTGCATATATTGTAATAAAGAAATATAGGCATTGAAAGTCCATAAATTTTTTGTTACTTTCTATGTACATTTATTACAACAGCAAGTATGTAGTTTTTTTTATGCCGGGAAATGCTCTGAGGCATCCCACGGGGGAGTTATCTCCCCAGGTGTGTATGTGCTCTGCACTCGAAAGGTGGTATAGTGGACGCAGCTCTACCCTTAGTGGGTACGGCGAGTGCCACCCATTCCCGCCTTTGGTGAGGTGCCCCGGATCTTATGAGCAAACAAGGCACCTCGATGGCCAGTCAGTCCCACAAGGGACCAATGCCACCTCCACACAGGGGTTGTCCCGAACCACAGAACAACCCCTTCCAACGTCGGGACAGTACAATGGAGTAAGGTTCCCATCCTCGCCCCTCGTCCCCCTTCTCTTTTGTCCCCTCTTCTTATAAGAGGGGTACAAAGAGCAGAAGAAGAGTATTATGCTCAATGATTTTAAAAGACTTATTTTTATGTTCTTCGATTAACAAAATTATTATATTAAATATGTGAATAAAGTATATATTCATAATTATTAGGTAGAATTTTTTACACAATGTTTGGTAATATTTTAATGCAAAAATTGCTCCACTAATAGAGTGAAGACATTATGAAATGAATTCTGTATTACACATATTATGTTATATGACATACTTGATAAATACATATATTAATGGTGCCATATTAATAGACCAGTGTCGTGAATTTTTGAAACAGAAAAAAATTATAGTAGGATGAAACCCATTGGAAAAGGAAAATAATATAACAAAAATGAGAGGAAAAATAATAATTTACGGGCGATCTGAGGGGTCTAAGGGTAAAAAATAATAATAATAATACTAGAATATAATTTACAACTTTTGTGTTTACACTTTTTTCACATAACCTCAAAATTTATGTGAAAAATTGAAAAAAACCAAGATTTTGGTTTTTTCTTTATTACAAAAAAAATTTTTTACTTACGAAATTTGATGAAAACTTATGTTTTTATGTTCTAAACAAACGATTTTTTTTTATTTAAAATATTTATTTATTCACCTTATTTCGACTTCATAACATCGAAAAAGCATTCTTATTTTCAATCGAAAATTCTCCCTTCAAAATATCTGATTTAAAAAAAAGTCGGGTTTCTTTTTCGTTGAAATCTCTATTTTCTGATAGTGTGAAAGAAATATACATTACTATGGTAAATTTTCTCAGAAAATGCAAAAACACGAGTACGATAAACCTTCCTAGCCCCACTTCTTTATGAAATACCTTTTGATGAGCTAAAATTTTCCGTAGGTCACTCAGGTATATAAGTACTCGTTTTATCGCATTTTCTGAGAAAAAATACCATAGTAATGTATATTATTTTTTTACACCATCAGAAAGTAGAGATTCCGGCGAACAGAAAGCACACCAATATTTTTAAAAAACTAATATTTTGACGGGAGAATTTTCGATTGAAAATAAGGCGAAAATATAAATATTTTAAATAAAAAAAATTACACCGGCTTTGGGACACGGTGTATATGTCGCAGGGAAATGAGGATATCAGTGATTTCATGAAATCTCTAGGGATACTACGTAATCCCGGTAGATGTTGAATATGTAAGAGGTAGTGCCACACTGCTTTGCAGCCGAATTGGGCCGGCACGACCAGGGTGGTACCTCTCGCTTACATAACACCTGCGTCAAGTGACAGCTATGCTGTCACGTTTTGTGCGGTTTGTGAGTTTTCCGGTGGCCCATTGGGGGGGATAGGGAAAAGGAGGGCAACGCATCTTCATAACTTTTGGTTGTGCGTATGTATGTCTATGGGCGTCGGTAGTCACCATAAAGCTCCGATTGCTCGGTTGCCTACCTATGACATAAAACTTATTTACGACGTGTCACAGTGAAACGACATATCACTGATTTTATATTAGTATTTTGTCATATCACTGGATTTGTTAAGTAAGAAGACGTCGTAAATAAGAATATTCAACATCTACCGGGATTTCGTGAAATCACTGATATCCTCATTTCCCTGCGACATATATTTTCTTCAGATTGTTCATCGACATTCGACAGAATCATTAATATTTTATATCATATTTTTTGAGAATTCCATAATATCTCTAAATATCTTGAGAGGTAAATTCAATATCTGTGGGAATTGAAATTACAATACTCATTTGAGAGTCTCTCCCTCGACTCCTCGAGTGAGTATTTGAGCGATAAGTGGGAATTAGTTGAAAAAAACAACAATTATTCGAGTTACCAATTGGGCGACCAGACGGGAAACCAATCGTGCGACCAGCCAAACAATCGGTCAGGCGACTAGTCGAGCGATTAGTCAGTGACCAGTTGAGTGTTTATTCGTGCGACCGGTTGGGCGAACAGTCGGGCGATTAATCCGGTGACCAGTCGGGCTACCAGCCGAGAAGTTAGTCTAGTGAACTGTTAAGCGACCAATCGAGCAACCAGTCGAGCAATTAGTGAAGTGACCTTTCGAGCGATCAGTGGAGCAATTAGTCGGGTAACTAGTCGGGTGATCAGTTGAGCGACCAGTTGAGTGACTAGTTGGGCGATCAATCGAGTGATTTGTAGAGTGAATAACCGAGCCACAACTCAAGCGATTAGTCGGGCGACCGGTCGGGTGATCAGTCTGCCGACCAGTCAAGTAAAAAAAAAAGTGATCAGTCGAGCGACCAGTCGAGTGATTAGTTAGGCGACTTTAAGCGCCGAACATAATATGTAGTAGCTTCATTTGTCCACCAAATTCTTAGATAGGTATATACGTTATTCTGTTGACACTTCTATTAAAATATGCCAAAAGATTGTCTAGAAAAAATCTTAGGATTTTCTATAGTAGGTATTACGGGTTTTTAGTTCAGTAGTTTGTATTTATTTCTGATAAATAACGCTACACGAAATTTTTATATATTACCTAAGGTAATTTTACCATTTTTAGGAGCGTAACGTTGAATCAGTACGAGCCGCCAAAGATGAGAGGGTTCGCGAAATAAGAAACGCGGTCGAGCTGATGATATCCCGATTGGACTCAGCTCTGAAAGCGAAACTCTTGACGTTGATGGGCCAGAAGAACAGTCTGACTCAGGAAACGGAACAGTTGGAGCATTTGCTGCAAGAGATTGAACACCAGCTGCATACTTGCACCCGGTAAGGGCACTATAAAATAACCAAACCTTCCACTACTCAACTTACAATGGCACCACTGGACCCGTCATACTTCTTAGATTTAGACAGATAATGTACCTACTGACAATATCGACTCAAAGCACCAATAATTCAGTCATATACATTAAAATCAAGGGAGTGTTTCCCAGATTCGAGTTTGTGGCGGACCAACCAGCGCCACAATACTGAATCGCGCTATCAAAGTTCCACAGCTCGTCGCTATACATACATGATACAACGGCTGAATTGATAGCAAGTGGGCTTCGGCCTGACTGAGCATACCATCTCGCTCGGTCGGAGATCTCCCTTTGGGGCTCACACCTATATATTCCCACATTGGTGACCCCGACAGAACACGCCTCCTTCTGAACTTCATTATCATCACATCATTATGGCATTACAATTGTCGCTGAATAACTTCCGGGAGGTCGCTTGCAATTTTCTGATTGTCTGATTTTAATATTATGTATTGATAATATTACAGATCAGAATTGATAGCTAAAACTGGAGAGCTATCTAAAATGATTCACCAGGTGCGTAAAAAGCCGATGGCGAGCTTCGTGACTGCGCCGGTACCGGCGGATTTCCACAGGCTAGTATTTGTTATCTTGGTTAAAGTAATTTGGAAAAAGCTTGATGATGACGAAAGAATGATGTTGTGATAAAGCTTTCAGTAGTCATAAAACGATGCTGACTTAAATGTGTACTTATGACATGCGCCGTGCTGCGTGCGCTACGTGTACAAACTAAAGTTTGTATGGACGTACTCTAAAGCGTGTATTATATTCAACGTGTGCCACCTTTAACGCCACAGTCAGTAGTTTTGTATGTTTTTGTTGTTTTTACGTTGTACCTTTGACGTACGATTTATAGAGTGCACGACCTTTGATGTGTGTGATCCATAGCGTGTACGGCCTCTGACTTATACGACCTATAACGCTATAGGTACGACGTTAAACGTGTATAATGTAGCGTGTATGATCTATAGCGTGTACGACGTTGCGTGTATATAGCGTGCCCTCGCCCCGCAGCGAAATCGTGCCGAGCTACGATAGCAGCACGTTCCCGCTGTCGGGCTTCACGCAGCTGCAGCACGCGGCGGCACCGGTGTACTCCGCGCCACTGCACGTCAACGGGCTGTGCTGGCGGCTTAAGGTGTACCCCGACGGCAACGGCGTGGTGCGCGGCAACTACCTGTCCGTGTTCCTCGAGCTCAGCGCCGGCCTGCCAGAGAACTCGAAGTGAGTCACGACCATCTCTCGCTTTCTCTCTCCCTCACACACACATCATCTGACTGAGTGTGCCGTTACTTAAATTTTTATTTTTCCTTACCCATGGGAATGACTTTCTGGATCGGGACAACCGGTACAAGGAATGCACTTACTATGAAAGATATTGCGTGTCCTTTCGAGGGGGTATCACCATTCGCTACCACTACTTCTACCACCATCGCGGAAATCCTTTACTATGTTCTAGTAAGACAGACTGAACAGGCAACCTTACGTATGCAGTATGCATATACTAAGACTAGATTGGTGCTTATTTCCAACCCGACGCCAGGAGGCCGTGTGGTCGCTGACTTCACGATTGGCGGGGGGCAAGCCCCCACTTTAACAAACCATAAGTGAGTCAAATCGGCTCACACTAATCCGATGTAGCATTAGGGCCTTTGGGCCATTAGCATAGATCATTCCGAAAAAAAAATTGGTGCTTAGAACACTAATAACTATTATTTTATAGAAACAACATTATGCATATGGCTACAAGAGTGTTTCTACATGAGAGTAGTTGTCTCGATTAGGCGTATTTTCTTTATTATCTACCTATATAGAGTAAAACTGCTTCAACAGTATATTGAAATATAGTTATCTGGCCGTGATAGTTTAATTTTCGGTCCTTCTAAGAGAACACATTCCTCTAGAATCTAGATCATACAGGTATGTACTACTAGTGTTGTGTTCGCAATTAGATTTGATTGCAGATTTTCATGTGTATTTCAGTTTTTATTCTATCAATCAATCCCTAAAAAAAAAAAAGATGTATTTCATCATTATACCAAAATATAAAGTGCATTACCCTAGCGATATAGATCGATTTTTATTGAAAAGAGTTAAAAGGCTTGTGATAAAAAACATACAAACTTAAGAAATAATAACTAGTACAGATCATCTATCTATATATGTAACCTATTGCATTATCGTTTTTATTGAGTAGTATTATTAAAATATACTATAAATGTGCTTTATTAACTTCAAAACAAGTAATTCAAGTCTAGTAACTGTTATAAAGTGAAAAGTAAATGAGTAAACGATCTCCGTGCAGTGGCCGGTCCGTGTTGGGTGCGATTGGTGAGGGATCGGCTGCCTTGGCGTTTGGAGACCTATGTTCAGCAGTGGACGGATAAAGGCTGATGATAATGATGATGATGAATAGTAAATAAATATTTCGTGATTGCAAGCATGACTAAATTCAGGGTAGGCAAGAGGTAAGTGTCTGCGGTGAGCATATTTACTTAGCTGTAGTGGCGGTTGTGTGCCGGCATGCCCATTTTTGTTATTCTTACTCTATGTGCTCACGTTGCTGATGTACCATTACATACAACAATGATTGTATAATTACATTTATAATATCGGAACTGGAGTATCTAGTATATAGTAGTTTGGGGTATATTTATATTTTAGGCTTTTAAAACTTAGGATTGGAGTTATAAAGTAACACATAATTTAAGGGACTTTTAAATATATATTGCAAGGATTAATATTATATTTCTATTCAACCAAATAAGTACGACAACTGATTCATACATGCTTCTGCGTTTATTTAAGACTTTCTTCTGGCTGATGTAGTGTTTAAAAGTCAATTTTCTTCACTAGTATAGACGAATCATAAAAATCATCATGCTCTTAAAATGTACCATATGTTATTTTCTTACAGTGTCATTTCATTGTTAGTAACGCGTTGTTTAGTTATGGAAATATAGATTACACAGATGACATGTGGCCTTGTATAATTATCAACAAATGTTATATTTAGACTGTGATGGCTTTGTCAGATTTATATTATGTTTACAGTTGTAAGGCTAATTGCCTCAATTAATGAATGTTTCATACAAAAGTTATTTATTAAAACATTTATTTTAGTAAAAAATCAGATCATCTTTCAATATGCCTTCACTGGTTAGGGCTCAGGTACATAATGACTATAGATTTCATGGAATTCATGGTTACTACAAATCGCTTATTCGGTGTTTGCTTAGGGTGTCTAGAACTTCATAGCTATAATTTATTAAAACAGGTGAATGGATGTTTCAGACACAATAGTTAATAAAGTTTTTCTTTGTATTGTATGTCTATAATTTTATAAAACAGATACGAGTATCGTGTAGAGATGTTGCACCAAGTCTCTCGCGACCCGTCGAAGAATATAGTGCGCGAGTTTGCGTCAGACTTCGAAGTGGGTGAATGTTGGGGCTATAATCGATTCTTCCGTCTCGACCTGCTGGCCAGCGAGGGTTATCTTAATCCAGAATCCGACACGCTGATTTTGAGGTAACTATATGAAGATTGCTTTAAAGTAAATACGTCCCTGATTCATATCCGGCTCGAAGGACCAAAACATCGGCTAGTTCTACTCCTAGACAAAATTTGAAATTTGGAAGAAAAAAGGAGGAAAGGTGGTGTATTTATTGTCCATTGTTGTAGATTCCAAGTTCGACCACCGACGTTTTATCAACGTTGTCGCGATCAACAATGGTACATCAATCAGTTGATTACGATGCAGAATCAGCACATCCTACAGATTAATGATCTCAAAGAGGTTAGTAGATCATACGTACAACTTTATAAATCTCTGTAAAATATGTATGTGTCATCATCATCAATCATCATCATGTTAGTATTTTTATTAATTTTATAATACAAATTTTATTATAATTTACAAGGCTAGTCTAACTAGTCATTTGTTTATTAATACTTTTATACAAAATCTTCAATGAAAGCACTATAATATTATATATAGATAATTTCGAATTTTGCTAGTCTGTAATTTGCTTTAAGTTTCATCGTTTAAGGAACTTGCGTATCTCTTTTTAGAATGAGACTCATGGAGAGTGAGTTTGTTGTCTCATCTTTATCATTGAAGTGTCTTATGTCCCTGAATTCACAATAATGATATCACATTTTGCAGCGTCTCACATTAGAGATGTCGCGTAACTCGATAACCGCGACGCGAGCATCTCCCAACGGCGCGTCGGCTCAGGCCGGCAACAACGATACCGACAATCCGTCGCAGAACAACCCCGTGGATGGGAACAGCCTCAACGACTCGCTGCTGTTCGGCAACCAGTGGAAGTTCAGCACGCCACATAACATCATCAGTGGATCAAGATTGACCAGTCCAAGTATGAACTTGTATTTGAATGCTTAAAAATCACAATCACACTATGTATGAAATCTCGTGTTAAAATGATTGCATTTGGTTCCTTATAGTGAATCTGTCAGTGTAGCCGAAGAGAAGAGAAAGGTATAATAGTTGTACCTAAGAAGTACTCGCCTTTTTGGATAGATATTTAATTCTTACTATATTTTGAGTCTAACATAAGGACTGTCTTTTAATATTAGACGAGTGTATTCTTTAGGAGTCCCTAACACTTCCCAAAGCTTTGAGATGTGGCCGTCACGGTACGCCCAGCAGATGTTAAACATCTGTTTATACTAAAATTCATAATTAAAAGAAATCTGTAACGAATCTTTAGTCATATTATGTCTTCGGAACAATATGATACACGTCATGCCGTTGGTCGTCACGGCGTTTGAACCAAATTCACTGCTAAGGTGTGTGTGTGTGTGTGTGTAAGCGTAGTGGTTGTTGCCGGCGTTACAGGCGTGCCGGCGGGCGTATTGAGCGCGGCTCTACTGGACGAGGCGTGCGGTGGCGGCTGTCGCGGCCCTGCCTACTGCGATTACTCGCTCGAGCGCCGCTCCGTGCCTCACGTGCAGCACATGCAACACGTGCAACACGTGCTTGACGCGCCCTCCAACTCCAGGTGCATATGCAAACGAATTACATGTCCCTAACCAATAGTAAAAAAACTTGAAAATAGGGAATGAGAAAACAATAATATATTTTAAATGTCAAATGCCAAAATGTTTGTTTGCATACAAAATATTTTATTATATATTTATATATATTGATATTTATTATTTAATGTTTTGGGATTTGCTTTAATCTCTTAAAGAATATAATAGGATCAATCTTTTATTTGTCACTCTGTCTCAGGTCGACCGCATCGATGTCAACCGCATCGATGTCGACTATCTCTGCGGGCTCGGCGGGCGCGGCGGCGGGAGCGGGTGCGGGCGCGGACAGCATGGCTCTAGTGAGCTTGCACAGCCTGTTGAGCGGCGGCCGCATGCCCGCGCGCGCTCGCCCGCGCCACGACCGCGCGCACGCACTGGCCCCTCCCGCCGCCTCCTCCGCTACGCTCACAGGTAAAACGCGACCGTAATTTTATATATTATATATTTCACGTTGATTGTATGCGATGAACTTAGTTACTAAACCGACTGTAATGAAATTTCGCATAATGCTAGCACGGCATTGTGCAAAATTTCATCACAGTCGTAAAATCGTCATTACAAACTAAAATATCAAATTATGGTCTGTATGTTGTAGTAGTATCACAATATGTTCAACTGTTTAAGAGCTACTAATGATTTCTCATCCGGGGTCCAGGGATTTAAATATTATGAAAATAAATTGTTTATTCAATAATAAGATCGATAAAAAGATGTATAATCAGCAGTGGCGAGCTCGCCGGTGATAGAGGCCAACTCGAGCGCGGCGAACGTGCTGTGCTCGTCGGCGTCGTCGCCAGAGCTGCGCGCGCCGGGGGAGGCGCTAGCCAGCGTGGCCGAGAGCGACGGCGTGGAGGCGGTAGCGGGAGCGGGGGCGTGTGCGGGTGCGTGCGCCAAAGTGCCGCAGGCTGCCAGCGGTGACGTCACGCGCACGCCGCCCGCCGCCTCTGAATCCAGCAGCGACACCGGCGTATGTGTCACATTTTATTAGTTGCTGGCACGATTCTTATCTTATATGAATATTAAATGTAGTATAATTTTTTTTCGCTTAATAACATGGTAAATATCCCGTTTTATATAATTTTTGTAACGTAAATAGCCATGCTAACTTAATAAAATCATATATAGAAGATAGTAGTTTCACTATGGATAAGTATAGCGTGATAGCATCAAGCATATAACCGAAATAGAGTGGCAATGTTATGTGTTTTGTATGAAAACAAATTCCGCCAAATTTGTGCTGCGACGCTGCGCCGGTTCTGCGCTCTGATTCGCCAACTGACAGGCCAAGATGATTGGCCGATGGGATGTACACAAAGATCATTGTTTGGTTGAATTGCTATTAAGTCAGTGACAAATCACTGACCAGTTTCAGAATTTTATGGCTCACATTACTACTCTATCCGGTTATATGCTCGATGGGTGATAGGGTAGTTAGGGTTGCGCCTTTACTCTGGCGCTTTAAAGTTATCCAAATCGATATTTTATACTTGTTTCTTGGCTTTTCAGGATTTGATATTTAGCGAATTGGATGCCTTTGTGGACGACACCAACCCGAGTCACTTGGACGAAAACTCTAACGAAGAAAATGATGTCGACGAGGAGACAATGTCCGGTGAGTCAGGTGACTGCAGTCGCCGATGTCTTTTTTTTGCAAATAAATGTTCTTTACTTATGCGTTCGCTCTCCGTTCCTCCGTGTGTTTCATTCAATTCTAATTGATCCATTATCGGCTAGGTAGCTTTTTATTATCTTATCCAAATCTTAAGCCGCGATGATTCGTCGTGCATCCAGGTTTGCAGATATTATAGGAGAGAATATATCTATTTTTTGTTACCAATTACCACCCAGAAGTGCAGCAATCCCTTCCACTTATTTAAAATCCATTCCGAATCCCGTTTTCCTGATCCCGCTTCCGTCCCTCAGAGGGTTCGTCGGAAAGTGGGTGCTCGTGGTGCGCGCTCGTGGAGTCTCCGGGTTCCGCGTGCACGGGTGACACGCCCAAGTCGCCGCGGTCGGCCACGCCCCGGTCGCCACACTCGTCCGACTCGCCGGGTTCCCCGCGCTCGCTGTGCTCGGCCGCCCCCCGTTGCCGCCTGCGCCGCGCCCACCCCTACACGCGCCGCCCCCGCGCTGAGATACGCTCACACCGTCCCACATCACCCAACGATCCTTATTAATAACATTAATTATTTTTATTATTTATGAACATAATATGACTTTCGTTAAAAGTTTAGGTACCTTTTAAATAGAAATATGAAGTTAATTTTTTAAATTGTCAAGTATATAAATGTATGTGCCATAACTCTGTTATTATTATTTATATGATATAACGTTAGACTGGACACCCTTAGAAGATTTGTCCTATTACTTTTAATAATAAATAAATATTTATTTCTTGTGTTAACCGAGTTCTTTTTTATTAATAAAGATAATTATTGACGCTCAGTCTATAGGGATGTTGACAGTATTCATATAAAAATATAATTTGATGTTAATTGGTAGTTTATATGATAGAATTCTGAAAAAATACAATTATTTCCCTTATTTTCATATGATTAAATTAATATTTTATAAATAAAATGTAACAAAATTTAAAATAGGTCTCGTGATAATAAACGGAAATGACGTCACCAGTTCCTATTTAGCGGAAGCGGAAGAATGTTGACGTACTTTTATACACCATTTTCCGTACGCAGTACATATTGTAAAAACTATTTTTCAGGCGTTTTGACAGTGGCAGACATAGGCACCGTACAACACTTATAAAGCTTAGAAGCCATTTTTTATTAACGACAACTAGAATCATTTTATCACTTTTACGATGTTTAACAACATATGACGTCACGTGACAAGTGTTAGCGTTTTGGAACGAAATTTAAAATGCATTATAAAATGCAAGATTTTATAGGCATTAGACGTATTTAAGCAAAAGTTGATAATATTTAGGCCTCCGTTAGATATTTATAAATGATTTAAAAACATTTCTGAAAAATGTCAACATCCCTATTGTGAAAGGTAAAAGTTGCTATATTCTGTCATCAAAATTATGTCATAGCGCAACCGAACTTTATTTGTTATAAGTACTTGTATCTTGTTGCTCGCATTAAACTATTATTAACATATTGTTGCATAAATGGGATAAAATTACAACTTTAATAACGAAAAGGCATTTGCTTCTAAATTATAATTTAGCATCAATATATCACTAAATAGTGCAACAATAAGTCGTGAAACTAGTTACTCGTAATATATAATATAGGCAAGATTAACAAAATTGTTGCCGGCAGGCGAGAACGATATCGAGGGGGCGTGCGGCGGCGCGGCAGGCGGAGACTTCCTGTGCAAGCTGCTGTGCGCCGTTCACGGACGCGTCACGCCCGCCGGCAGCGACGGGCCCTCGCCGCTCGCCGCACGTATGTTACTGCCGTTATTTTTTAGCAGGTTGAGTATTGTACGCTCTGGTAACCACGTCAGAGCCTGTACACAATACACGATCGGGCCCCGTTTTCATTTATAGTCTTCCTAATTATAATTATACTACAGCACTATAACAAATTGTAATGCCTTTCGAAACGTACTGAAATATTACGATGACAGAAAGAAACAGGGCAATATATAAAATGATATAATCATTCAGGATTTATCACAAATCTTCAAGTCTTTTTTTATTTAAAACAAAAATACACTCGCGGCGTGGCCCTCTATTCAATGTGCGGCACCTAAGCCAAGCCAAGCCAAGCCAAGCTTTCACTGCTAATGGATAATCCTGCTCCGTTCTTTGGTCTTTGACGCTGAGTCGGGTTTACTTGGCTCCACTCGATAATAAGCGTGTTTGGGTTTATAACGTATTGAGCTGCGTTTATTATCCAGTCGTCATTGGTTCACTGTCAGTCTAACACCCTTGTACATTGTTCCAATAATTATACATTTGTAAAATATGCACACACCCACTTTCATAGGACAGGGCCAGAGATACGACCAACCCAAGTACTAATAACCGCATTCACACTACATGATAACGTAATGTTGGGTAGGAAAAGAATACATCATACATATGACTGGCCTGTTGGTCTAGTGGTTAGTGACCCTGAATGCAAAATCAGAAGGTTGTGGGTTCGATTCCCACCCAGGACAAATGTTTGTGTGATGAGCATGATCATTTGTTCTGTGTCTGGGTGTAGTTTATGTATAATATGTATGTATTTAGAAATATGTAAGTATGTATCAGTTGTCTGGTTACCATAAGAACAGGCTCTGCCTAGTTTGGGATCAGATGGCCGTGTGCGAGTGGTCCCAACATATTATTATTATATGATTGCAGCGATGGGAGCAACGGGCTCGCGGTTGGACGACCCCCAGCTGTCGACGGCGGCGCACACCGACATGCTTCTACTGAACCTCATGCGCATCAATGGACTCACGCCCAAGTGTTCGCACACCAACAAGAAAGGTAGTAACTTATTCTTAAGTTACAGCGAGTTTAACTCGGTCAATTGTTAAAAAAAGATTAGCAATCATTGGGACTGTGAATACAAAAAAAAATGAAATTTAATAATGACGTCTTAATGTCGTATTAGCGTTTCAAAGCGTTCGGTGACGATGACTCGAGTTCCCCGATTTTTGTTCACCCAAAAAGTGCTCAACGGGTCTAATAAAATTTTCACTTCAAAAATGTAACTAACTATAACATAATTCAATATTTCGAACGTAGGTCCGAAGCGCAACTGGTCGACGTCGCAAGCCGAGTCTGATACTGGGCGTGGTAGACGCGCGCGTCGCTCTGCCCGCGCTGCCGCCTCTCCTTCCGGCCCCGCCCCTTCGGCACGCCCGCCCCGCGCGCCGCTCTCCCCGGGCCAGCTGCAGCGAGACCTGCCCTCCGCTAACTGTACGGAAAAACTATTTTAGTATTATTTTTTATCTTAGATATTTGCGTTAACCAGTTGCTACAGGCATGGGTCGAGTTTACTTTAAGCTGATAAATAGATATTCCAATTTCCTCGTTCACTCAGTCTTATAAACATTGCTTTTCAAGATTTATCAGGACGCCAACTCAATATTGGAACAGTGCATCTAAACTTGGGCTAAAACCCAATATGTGCTATTATCAACTAAATGTATATTCCAATATTTTTTTATAAGAGCCTCTGCCTTTGCAGAAGCGCGGCAACTATTTCTTTTGGCTTATCATATAATCTAATTGTCCTTTGTTATATTCCTATGGCGATAAGTAATTTTGATTGTATTATATTTTGTCAGCTCGTTCGATGGCAGCGCGGCTGGCGGTGCTGGCGACGCCGCCGGGCACGCCGGAGCGCCGCTCGCTGTCGCCCGCGCGGGACTGCTACTGGGGCGCGCCCGCGGCGCCAGACACCGACGACGTGGAGGTCATCCTCGACTACAACGTCAGTTGCACTAACAATGCCCCACTATCCGCCCATCGCATGCTATAAATAATTGAAAGCAAAAAAATCTTAACAGGAATAATGAAACTGTACTCTGTACATAACTTGCTTACTTTTACATATGTAAATTTAAAAGTCCTTTGATTATGTTAAAACTCCTATGAGGTTAGCAATATAATGTAAATAACATTTGTGCTTTCGATCAATTGCTTTTATTATTACATAACAGTAATTTTGTATGTAATGTATTTGAAATGTCTTTTAAATCTATTATCACAAACAGATGCAATCTTCATATCACGTCGTTTCATATCGTATTTACACTAGGCTGCCCTCTATGGAGTGCGTCAGTAAATGGATGTGTTTCGATTGCAGGACACGCTATTTGACATGCTGCTAAACAGTCTGTCGCTGGAGAGCGCGGACGATGACGCGCCGCCCGTGCAGCCTTGGAGCCCGGCCCGCGAGCCCGCCTCGCCCCACCCGCACGCCGCGCATCCGCCGCGCCCGCCTCGCCACGACTGACCGCGTGCGCGGCTGGGGCGAGAGTACCAGCACTGAGCTGCCTCCGCGCCCCGCCCCGCCTGTCCCGCCCACACGCCTACACGTGCCACTACAGCCGCTTTCGTTAAGAATATCTGACGAAATCATCACGCTGCCATTATTTCAATCTAAGTAACAGGTGTGCTGGTTATTTGAATGTAAAAACTCAACAAATGAAGACCGAACGAAGCTGATGAAACAAAACAGTCACAGGTGCGAGGGTAAAAGATTTTGGGCAATAGATCTTTTTAAGTTTCTATAAACAACAACAACAGATTTACACTGGTGAGATATACTGACAACTTCTGTGTGACTACACTATCTTTGCAAAATTTTGCAATAAAGACGAGTCAATTTGAGGATTAGTCGTTTATGTGTTTAGGTCGCAAGGCACTACCGGAGCGGGAGAGGCGGGCGGTTATGATTGAGAATAATTATATTAATTTTGATGCATGCTGCAAGATTGCACCTTGTCAACCCCTCGTCAAACGTTATAGAAATTGGTGTCTATAAATATACCCTGTATTGTAAGTAAATGAGTATCTGGCGTTAATTAATATTACAACGATCAACATTAGAAAGAGATGCTGTCGTTTTTGTCTCGACGGATGTATGTTGTTACCTCGATGTTTTACATTCAATGTTGATATATAGAACATCTCGCGTAACATTATTATTGTTGAGTTATGTTATAGAAATTCACGCCTTTTGCACAAAGTCATTGAATTTATACTAAAAAATATTTTGATTATTATTTGATATCTTTAAATTTAAAAGATATAAAATTAATAAAAATCGTCGATTTCGACCAAAAATACTCATTTGATATTAAAATTATACCGACTGTTATATTTACAGTAAATTAAATGATCTCTGATATTTAAGTGTTTTGAATTTAAAAGTTATCGTTTTTAACAAAAAAAAAATTGAAACAAATATATTTTTACGTAAGTTAAATAAACCTAGATTTGACCTTGTTCTCGGTGTGTCACGAGATGGTTGCTGTAAAGTACCTGAATGTCGGGAATGTCCTTGAAAAAAGGTAAGGTAAAATTTATTCAAAAGCAGCCTAAATCCTAACCTGCCATCAAAATTCACCGAGAAGGGAGCAAAGTAGAATACAATTCCATATTTTTGAAGTAATTGTTAAACTACCCACTTAGTAGGTACTTTATTGGACATTTTGCCGTTGAGGCTTTTTCTTGTCGATATAGAGATAGTAGATTCAATGTGTTTAGGTATGTAGATCGAATGTTATGCAAAACCCCATACGGTTTTGTGTCTGATGAATATTTCATATAATTCTATCTATAAAACCATGCTGTTCTCTACCATTTATAAATTGTAGTTTATCTGATTATTTAAACTTAGATCTTGAATTATTTAAACGTACAACAAATAGATTCAGATAATATGTGATATTTATAGAATAATTTAAAACAGGCTATATGAAAATATAATATATTCGTTTATTTATAATGTTTCTGTAAGTTATTATGAAGCTATTCTTTCTTGAACTTGACTTGAAATATTTGTGCGACGTAAGGACGTACTCGTGATTTTATTGGACTATCTTTTAATGTTGGCATATAATGTTGTTGCTGTATAAGAGACAGCTAGGAAGGATGTAAAACCTTTCTATTTTCAGTGGCTTGGTCCATCGAAGCTTTTGTATAAGAAAATTCGTCATGAAACTCGAGATAAGTTTGTAAACTGTCTTTGATGTTGAGGAGAGATTGTATAGGAGTGTCTATATTACATTAACAAATAACATATTGTAGTCAATTCAATATTTTTATTGAATATAATACTCCTATGTTAAAAAATGTGACTTATAATCTGGAATAGACTTTGAGAACTATTTAAACAAATTACTATATTTTTATGATTATTGTGAATGAATATGGATAATTGAATAAATATATATTTTATTTTATAAGCTAAAAGGAGAATCTCAATTTATGTTAATTATGTGTGAATGGTTTTGATGAATGTTGAAATGTGGCATCGGTGGTGCGAGGTAAATACCGCCTCTTGGAAAAAATATGTCGAGCCTCAAAGGCAAGCTGCATTTGAATAATATTAGCATAATGTGTATTTGAAATAGAAGGATATATTCGAATTATCCTTCAAGATGTTAAGACAATGCACGGGTTTTTGGTTCAGAAGTGAGTGATGTTGAAAAGTAGTCGGCCAAAGAGAGTAGTCAAAGTCTGATGAATGTGAACGTAATGTGATGAACTGTTTTTCTTATTTATAAAATTTTAGGCAGGTTATAATTCAGGGTTTTTACTTTGTCTCTGCCTTATTTAACTTAATTAATTTTGACTTCACAACACGCTTGAGTAGATTCTAGTACAAATCCAGGATAGATTCTGGCCTAGCCATTACACTTTTAAAGCTAAACGCCATCTACAGGAGATATTTGAAACTTAGTATTGATGTTCAAGTGATTCATAATAATTAGTTAGTTTCCCTTTTATTCAACTAAGTCACGTACATGGTTTTGAAGTTCAAATTGTGTGTTAAGAATTATTGTAAGGGCGTGTGCATATAAAGTTCAATCATAGTAACTCCATCATTTAATCTCTGATCAATTTAAGTGAATACAGCTCAATGGATACTAAGGTTCATAATTTTAGAAACATGTCCGATATAGCAAGTGATATTCACGCGTCCTTTCAATTTAGCCTGCTTGGTAGGATGTCGACGTGTTTCATACTTACATGTACGCTTGTTGATGTAGTTTTAATCACTCGTAATCTTAAAGCTTTACTTTTCTAAATGTTAATGATGTAGATCCATAATATTGTAGAGTGTAAGGAATTTATGTGCTTGAATGAATAAACATGATTTCAAAGAAGTTGTAATTTTATTGAGTTTATTATAGTGTATGAGATTCATAAAAAAATTGGTTGTGTGTAAAATTTGGTTTATGGACGATAGTTTCACGTGACAACGTCATAACAACACGCAAGCATACAATGAGCGTAAGCGGACAACGAGTGTAACGGAACAATGACGCGTCACTTCGTGCATGCAGCCGGCGTTCATCGATTTATTAGACGTTGTCACGTTAAAAAAAGTTTTTACATCTCGAAATTCCACTTACAAATGGATCGACACATGAATAACTAGGTGTAAAATATAATAGTATGCCGTTGAGTTTCAAATTATTATCCAAAATTGAAGGCAGTTAAATAAAACTGGCGTTATTCTTGTCTCCTGTCAAGTTCCCTTCTTTCATACATATGTGACACTCCGCTACTCTTCCGCAAGCCGGCAACCTGTATAGCCGCTTTCTCGCTAACTGTAAAATTGTAAAGAAGCTATAGGCCTATTGAAGCTATTAGACCGCGATCGCGTGTGTGTGTTGGTCTACAGATCTACAGACTGTTAGAACTTAGAAGGTTATACGAGAAAACGAGAGCTGCTGGCGTCCCTGGGAAAAGAATCAAGAATACCAGTCAGTCGCACATGTCATTACCTCGTGTTCATCGACCTTACGTCTGTCCTATATACCTCTAAAATACAGTCCACTCTCTTTTATTTTCTGTACTGCTTCTATATGGTTTAAACGAACCGGATTATCTCCTTTATATTTCTGGTCCGTGAGGCCTATCAGAGGTAAGATATTTCTCCCGCATCCCGCAGATAGAATATGTGGAGATTAGGCTCCTCCATATGTAGACTAGAGCCACTTAGTTTCGCCAATTTTCCTCAGTAGTTAAAAAAACTACTAAGCGACTCGGAATGCATAGCACATTGCAAAACATAATATTTTCATTTTAAAATGATGGATATAATATAGATAAACCCTTTTATATTAATACAAATTATTATATATCAATTTACGAATTCAACATAGTTCGATATTTCGTGTCTAATTTGGTCGTAACTCAGTCAATATGATCACCAATCTAGTATGTACCACTTATTAGATAATACATATTTGACCATACTGTAAGTTGTAACTGCATAAATATATAATGTGACGTCAAAAGGCAGGCATTGAAAATATGAAGGATAGGCATAAAGTTAAACAACAGTTGAAATTGTTTAAATTTTATTTTCATTTCTCCAAAATATACACAATGACAAATAATGTAAATCTGTATTGAACCACATTCGCTAAGTGTCTTTAATGGTGTAACTAGATTTTATAGCAGGATACATAAAGAGCTTTATTTGCATACAAATCATTTTAAAGACATCGAAATAAGTGTCTTTTAACATGTCGAGCGCTCGCTCACTGCCGTCTATCGTCTACAATATGATGTAAAATTAGTAAATTCACTGTTCCTACATAAAACGATATATTTACAGATAAAACTTTAAAGGAACGCATTGCAAACATTCAACAAACTTGAGATCGTCTTAATGTAAAGATGGTATTAAAATTGTTTAAAAAGATAAAGATAAAAGAATATCTAAAAACATTTTATTGATGTCATATTTACACAGGTCCTAAACGACAATTTCACGTTACATCCGTCGAAAATAAATAACAATTGAATTTAGCCTAAAATACGTCTCTGATAAACAAAAACAATAAAACATAATTATTGCATTCAACAAAGCTAAGATAACAAATTTAATATAAATTAATATTAAAAGAAATGTACAATTTATACAAGTAAAAGAAATCACTTTCGTCATTATCACTGTAGAGAGTTAACATATAATAATAGGAGTTCACTAGATGTACTATTGCGTGGGCGTGGCCGCCGGACCGCCCGGCGCCGCCTACTTATTTACAAATTAATATTATCAGTTGCCTTTCGTTAAACATATATATTCCAAAGGCTTATGTACACGTGCGACTTAAACATTCTACGATCTAAAAATATTATTTTTCATCATCTCGCCAAAGAAAACTAGAAGGTAACTTTAATTCACGTAAATAATTATAATTGTGCTTAATATTTGTTTCTTCTAATCGTATCGCGAAGGCAAGTAGGTGTATGCATGTCGACAGTCGTCATAATGTACAAACTACGCGGTGTCCTACGGCCGCGGCACCTAACTTACACTTAACTTATCGTGGTGTTATATTCCTGGTCATAATAAAAGTACCTTTTTGGTACAAACTTACGCTAAGCCGGCAGGCTCTATATAACATTTCAAGTCAAACTTATATATCCTAGTAGCACTAACTGATATTATGCTTCTTATAATTTGCACTTTCTAATTTATTTCCGCAAGACTCCGCGTGAAGTAGTCGTAGGATCTACAGGGGGAGTCTCGCCGGCTCACCGGTCAGTGACGTCACTACGTGCGCCGCCGGCCTCGCCGCGTTATAGCCTGTCCTGGCACGCTCCGGTCGCCCCTCCGCTAGTACACAAACATTCATATTCCTCAATTCATATCATTCTTTGGCATTATATAGTGAGCTAAGTCCATCGTTGCCTCCACTTAAATATATCCTTCGTTATATTTTTTATTTTCTTTAATATGATATTCGTATTGCACCTTGTATATTCATAGATTCTAGCGTTCGTTTTGATAAAAAAATAATTATTCTAATTTTTGACCAATATCATAAGACTTTAAATGCGTATGAACACGACGTGCGCGAGAGATTTTGAGTATTATAATTTGTTAATTTATAAAATACTATATTCTGATACTCGAGAACTAATCTATTCAGTCGATTGAATGGAGCAAAAATAATAGCCTCTAACGTGACCGACGCGTCTACCCCCGCCCCACGGTTTTTGGGTGCGGCGGTACCGCGTACTATATAATTTTCGATCCCGATATATACAATATATAAAATAAACGTAATCGCATCCATAAGAGTGAGCACCAACCGAACACGGGCACCAATGTAGACCAGCACGGGTAATGACTTCGTACGAGAACGGGAAGGAAGTATACATATTATTCAACAGACCCTATACTACAGCTCTCGAGGGGGCGATAGATTCCCAGACTCTGACGTGACACCACTATTATCTCACGCTCGAGTATTTCAGGATCAGTTCTACTTGCTCTAACGTCTACCAGCACGCGTATATCAGCTAACATGTTTACGAGCGCGCTGTCGTTCGTGAGTCGCGCTTCATTTCCTCATTTTACCAAACGTAGATCGTCCGAGCACTCGCGATGTGGACGTGGTGCGAATTAAACGTGTCCCAAGCAAAGACAACAACGTGTTAAGGTTTGCTAAGAGTTGAACATTCCGGCGCGGTCACACTCGTGACGCGGCCTACACGTGCGACTCGAGCGGTGGGCGCGGCGGTGGTACGAGCGGCGCGGGCCAGGGGCAGGCGGAGAGGTCGGGCGAGCTGGTGCGCGTGTGGCGCGCCGCCCAGCCGTCCTTGTCGAAGTCCTTGGTGCCACCCACCGTGTGGCGCCGCTTGATGCCGCGCTCTGGCATGCCGTTCTTGCGCTTGAGCTTGGTGGAGCGCCACGCGCCCGCCTCGCGCCGCCGCACCACGTTCCACTCGCCCTTCTCCGCCTTGCTGCGCTCCTTGCCCAGAGACTCGGAGCGCTGCGGCCGCTCGGTGCGGCAGTTGAGCGACTCGGAGCGCAGCACGCGCGCGCGCTCGCGGTCCAGTGACTCGGAGCGCTTCTGTTTGGCCCCATCGAGCTCCTTGTTCTCGAGGCGCGCGTCGGGCTCGTCGATGGCGGCGCTGTTCCGCTTGGCGCTCTCGGGCGCGGGCGCGCGCGGGTAGACCGGGTACGAGCGCTCGAGGCTCTTGTCGTTGTCGGGCAGCGTGTCCCCGCTGGAGTTCTGCGAGCGGGTGTCGACGTCCTTTTCGTCGTCGGTCCGCGTCTCGTCGTGACTAGTCTTTTTTGGAATGATGCAGTTCTCCTTCTCGGAGTCGTCGGTGTCGTGCGCGAGCGCGGCCCGCGGCCAGGCGGGCTCGTCGCTGCTGGTAGAGGAGTGCCGCTGGTCACGCGCCAGCCAGGCCGCCTTAAGCTCGTGCGCTCGCGCCCCCACGCCCCGCCCGCTGTGGGGGGAGCCGCCCGACGGGGAGCTGCCGCTCGACTTCTCCTCCTCCTCCTCCTGACACTCGTCCGCGTATGGAATGCTCCCGTCGTCGAGCGGCGACGAGTTGTTGAGCGTTCGAAGCTTCTGATCGAACTTCCTCGTGAGAGAGGATACCAGGTCTCCAGTCCCTGTAACAATACCCCGTACGTTATAGAATGTCCCGAGCGATTGTAAGTATTCAAGCGGGTTAAGTTCGCTGCTACGCTTAGTTACGATAAAAATGATGAACAGATGTGGTGATAATTATGTACAGAGATGCGGTTGGGCGGGAGGCGCGCGAGCGTCGCAAGCCGTGCTGAGCGGCCTTGTAAGCGTTTGTTAGTTTATTATGCGATTCGCTTTACTGATGATATTGAAACATGAGAACGAATTCAGAAAAGCAACAAAAACGTTTAATCGGTGAGCGGACACAGAACGCCGCGACACGCAGCACGCACACATATGCCACACGCACGCTCACATTCCTATACCTTTGAATGTGGGCTACGAAATGGATTGCCGTATCTACTCTCTGACGTCAGTACCGCACACCTAGTGAAGGAAATTGTGACACCTTTACATTTGGTCGCACACAACGTATTACATAAGAACCGGTCGGCGACGAGCAACGTTCATAATAAGCTTGAGCTACGAGGTAGCGTACATGATATAGTCGAGGCTGAGCGGATCTTACCGTCTATGGAGAAGCTGTTCAGCGTGTGCGTGTGCTGCGTCACTTCTTGTCGGTTGCGACCAAGAGACGCCTTAGATTCCATTTCGAGTCTGAAAAGAGACACGTAAATATATGACCAAATGCTCTATCAGGTCTTCATACACGTACAGACATATTTATCATATCATTTAAATGAAAACTTCGATTAATTATGTTTCTGATGTTTTTGCACGTCCTTATGTTAACAGTATATTTGCAGCTTTTTAAGTACGTACGGCATAGGTTTCAAATTATGGGCCATATGATTAAAATTAACAATTTCTCTTATTCCCAACAGTAGTTTGTTTATCAAAAACCCCACAGCTACCAATGACGTACCAATGTGACTCATAATTTTAACTGTCATTTTACAGTTTCACCATTCAAAACCAACAGCCACTTCAATAGTTTTTTCTTTTGTCTTCCTGTTGTGTTTTGTAACAGTAGTGTATTGTGTGTGGTGTGTGTGCGGGCGACTCACTTGTGCGCAGGCTGCGGCGCGGGCGACAGCGGCGAGCGGGGCGGGGACGCGGGCGGGGAGCGCGTCTTCTCCCCCTCCACCCACTTCTTGTCCCCCTTGCGCGGCTTGCGCTGGATCTTGCGGTTGGCGGCCGAGATGATCGACGAGACGATGTCACGCGTCGTCACGTCTTTACCTGGGAACACGGGATCGTTAGTAGGGTAGAATGTTATATAGAAACAAAAGAAAAGTAGAATATATGAAATAGATTAAAAAATATCCCACAAATATTATAAACGTGAAAGTTTATACGGATGTTTGTTACTCTTTCACGCAAAAACTACTAATTGGATTTTAATGAAACTTTACACTAACAAAGATTATACACCAGAACATACAACAAGGCTAACTTATTCCTGTACTCCCACGGGAATGGGAAGTACGCGGGCGTAACTACGGGGTGCGCTGCTAGTGGAAAAAGTTAAGGTAATTTAATGTTTTTTTAAATTAGGTAATAAAGGTTTATAGAATATTTTAAAATAGAAAAGAGAAGAGTTCTAGAATAGAACAATGTAATACAAACTAGAACTCACTTTCAATCTTCTTCACGTTGTGTATGAGAAGATCGCGGGAGGGCGCGGGCGCTGGCGACAGTTCCTCAGAGGCGGGCGGGGGGTCCACCGGCGGTTCTCCTTCCTCTTCTTCTTCGAAATACCATTCGTACTATAAAGGTAAATTTGTCTCATTAGTTTCAATATTTTACAATAGTTCTAGGGTTCCGTACCCAAAGGGTAAAACGAGAACCCTATTACTAAAACCCTGCTGTCCGTCCGTCTGTCACCAGGATGTATAACCAGGACACAACAAACATGATTTTTTGCCGTTTTCTGCTCGATATTAATAACGACCACAGGTAGATTTGAAATATTCACAGAATATTTAGTTATATATTAACTATATAAATAAATATAATAATGAATAGAATAGAAAAAAATAGAATAAAATAAATATTTAAGGGGGCTCTCATACAAAAATCATATATGGCATAAGCGACACCTATTGCAATAGTATTAAGTCAGAGAAATCGTAACAGAGCTAACAATCAATAATAGTTTAATCATTACGTCACTAGATGGCGCTTTTATTAAAATATCAATTTTACATTTAGTCTTCACTATTCCCGTAAAATGTTTAACTTGATCCACTCACGTGATTAAGAAACGATTCAATGATCCTGCACTGGCTGGACATGTCGTTGACCATGGTGAGCATGTCGTCGTGGGCGGCCCGCACCAGCGTGGGCCCGAACACGATCGCCAGGTTCCGGGGCAGCATCATGTTGACGTCCGAGTGCTCTACCACCCGCCGCAAGTGCCGGATCAGGTACTTGAGCGTCTCGAAGTGCGCGGGGGGGAGCTCCCACACCAGCTGGCGCAGCTCGCGGGTCCGGTCCGGCGATCTTTCGGCCGCTGAACATATGTTGTAATTAAAATGACGAAATTATGCCGTAGCTTGCCCTAGTCGAAGTAATTGTTGTTTAACGTATGCAAGTTTTTTTTTATGTCATAAGGAGGCAACCCCGAGCAGTCGGAGCCTTATGGTGACTACCAACGCCCATAGACATCTGCACAACCAAGTTATGCAAATGCGTTGCCCTCCTTTTCCCTATTCCCCCCCAATGGGCCACCAGAAACTCATAAACCGCACGAAACGCGACAGCTTAGCTGTAACTTGACGCCGGTGTTATGTGTGGGAGAGGCGAGGTACCGTAACGTTACATTTTAATTTAGTTAATATCGTTGTGTTAAGTCATTGAGGCGATCGTATTATTCGTCACGTCCTCCTTTTTTAGAAGATTCCATAGACATTCAACACCGAAAGGTTAAAAGGTGTCCAAGTCGTATCGATATGAAAATACCGCCGGAAGCTTCCTAATTAAACGAGGTCCTTCAGCACCGGGAGTTGGTGCCCACTTTTGGGAATAAAGGATTTTAATTAAAGAAGTGGTGTACCTATAAACGCCGGGTAGAGCTCCGCCGTGAGCAGCGGGTCGGGCAGGCGGCGCAGGTAGTTCTTGAGCAGGCTGGACGCCACATGCACGTCGGCCCAGCGCGGGTCGCCCGCCGCCGGCGCCTCGCCGCGGTCCAGCGCTGCCGCCAGCGCCGTGACGCCCGCCGCGTTCCCGGGCACGCGGTACACGCCCACCGTGCGCAACCCGTACGCCTGTCGACCAACACGAACGTTAGTTACGGACATACAATGGAACGGTTTGTTCGCTAACATACTAATGAATATAACAGCAAATATAAATTTGGAGAACGACGCTAAGATGTAATACTACACTACTATTGCTAATCTAAGTAAACACTCAAGTTTAATGACTAGCTAGTTTAGTGTTTTCAATCAGTAGCAATGAACTTACCTCGACGGCGTTAGCGGGCAACGTGACGGCGCGCGGCACGAGCGGGTGGTCGGGGTCGGCGGGGCAGCGCTCCAGCGGCGCGCCCAGCCAGCCCGTCGCCGCGCCCGTACCCGTGCCCGCTCCCGTTCCTGTGCCCGCTCCGCCCATGCGCCGCAGCTGCTTCGCCACGCGCCCCTTCCATGTCTTATTCTTGGGGGACGACGGAAGCGTCGGCGTCGGTGGACCTGTACATTCTATACGTTAGATTACAAAATTTAATACCTAATCTAATATAGTGTCATAACTATTATAAACAATCACACTACTTCCACCTTTGACTCCAGCTGGCTCCCCACCAAACCGATGTAGCATTAGGTCCAATAGGCCATTATCTTAGACATTTTAGAAAAAAGAAACTACTTCCACCTAGCTCCGTGGTGAGCTCCTAAGACATTGTAACAAAATTATATTTAAGAATATACATATTTATTATGCTTCTCCATCGCACAAATTTCTTATATCTCCATATTTTTTTGGCAGAAGTTGAACACGCGAACCCATAAACACGAGCGTGTCTTTGATTGATGACATAAGGCAGTACTGCACCTGTTGGGGATCTGTTCCTGCCGATTTTCTTATTGCGTTGCGGCGGCAGCGGGGACGCGCTGTCGGCGGGTGCGGCGAGGGGGGCGGGCGCGCTGGGGGCGGTGGGCGGGGCGGAGGCCGGCGCGGGCGGCAGCGCGGGTTCCGCAGGCGGTGGCTCCGCGGAGTGCCGCCGCAGCGCCGCCAGCCAGCGCTGGGCATCTGCAGCGCCGTCAGCCTGCGGAAAAATTAGGAATATTGAAAATCTTAAAAATTAGAACCTCATAATGTTTCTATTGCATAATAATAAATATGAATGATATCATTGTTTTTCTTAAAGCCCTTCCTGTTGAAATAATAAATATAAAAAATAGTAATCAATACAATGGTCCATAAAATATAAAACCATTAAAGTTAAAGGTCTGCAGGGTATCTATCTCCTAGAAACAAGTTTGCTGTCTTATATTATCTAATTTTACCGAGAAATTTACCATCTTATGTCTAGTATAGGCAACGCATGAACCTGGGCTAGCCCGGGTCCATTCGTTCATGTCAGTCTGTGGTACCTGCAGCAGCAGCTCGGCGCCTGCGGCGGTGGTGACCCGCACCACGTGCTTGCGCTTGGTGTAGTCGTCCGCCAGCGCCGCCAGCGAGTAGCGCACGTCTAGAGCGTCCCGCGACGCCGCCTCGCCGCCGCTCGCGCCGCTCACGCCGCCCGGGCTCTGAAACAACACGATACATTACATATAAGTTATAATATTATATAATATAAGTTTAGTAAGAGGTAGTAATAATAACTATAATATCTATGGACGCTTTTACACCACGTCAATCTGTTCCGTTAAAACCAAACTTTATTTATTATGTACTGTATGTACATTGTACAGTGACTGTACTAGTCTATAAGAAAAAGATATTATATATAAATTATAAATCTTAATTATTATGAGCTCGTTAAAGCTCACTGAAGGTTTATAAAATATAAAAAATAATCGCGAATGATTAACTACATTAGCTAGCATAGTGTTGTTTTAAAAAAGGAATTCTTTTCTAATTACCACGCAGTACGTTTGGTATCCGCCGACCGCCACACGATTACTGGATTTTTTGTTACGCTGTTTGCAATGATTAAAGTTAAAATAACATGATTCTAAAATTGTTTGTTGTTGCTTTATATTTTATTTAAATAAATAGTACCTACGAACATTACAGAAACCATTATGTTGTAAAACGGTTAAATTACCGGTGGAAGGGATGTGCTGTGCTGCGCTCCCGCTGCATGGGTACCAACCATCTTGCTTGTTTCTCCCGTGTTTCGGAGAGAAGGCAAGACAGGCAGTGTAATTACTGGCACCGAGACTTAACATCTTGTATCTCAGGATAGGCAACACATGAATGAGTTGCTTGGGCTAGTTCCAGGTAAACTAGTTTATGTTAATAGGCGACGTCAACCACTTACCATCAGGTGGAACGTCTGCCAATTTGTCTATCCAACGTATTAAAAAATGCCCTACAATATTAAAACCTGCACACTTGTATAAAAACATCATGTAGTAACTTCGTCAAATACGGCATATTCCTTAGCCCAACTAAAATTCTTCTACGAATTACTGTAACTTTGCCAATCATTTTTGCAATCATTTTTTCATAGTATTTCAAAACAAGTGCCACACATCAAAGCATTTCCTCGTAACTGGGATGTTAATTGTATAAAGCAAAGCGCTAGTCTGAGAGCATGCTGAGGGTTCCGTAAAATTAACGGTTCTTAGATTTTTTCCTTTACTTAAGTTATGAGATAACCTTATGGTTACACAAGTCGCTCATTTTTCCATACAAACGCAGAACAGTAATTACTACAATGTTTGACGTTGACCATGAAAAACTAAGGATAATATAAATTGATCTCGTCGTTATCTATGTCTATATGTACCCAAAATAGTAAAAAAAATATACGTTTAAAAAATACAAGCTTCTAAAATTTCGTATTTCAACACTGATTTTAGCCCAACTTTGGTCGAAAATAAATAGTATACAGAACACGAAAACTCAAAAATAAAGCCCATACAGACATAGTTTAGTTATTCAAAAGTTGAAATAAATTTATTTTAAAAAAATACACCTAATAGTTTTTCTATGAAAACTGTTTTTTTAAAAGGACATCGGAATGAATCATTGTGCATTTTATTCTAGCACGCATGTTCGCGCCTTATGTCAGGTGAGATAGCAATCATTTTGTTAGAGTTCGCGCCGTCGACTAGTTCAACCTTAATACCAAATTTCACGATATTATGTCAATGGCCTTATAGTTTTTGGTTTGACAGACAGTCGGACAGTCATCCTATAAAAGGAATGGAACCCTACAAACTGCGCGAAGAACCTCGACCACCCGTTTCTTTCATTGCACTAATAAAAATATTTGTACGTTCGTCGAAGGTAATTCTGTAGATCTTTTAAACAGATCCAACGCGTATGTTATTGAGATTTATCGCTTCGTCGTCCGAACGAAGGTAATTTTTTAATCAAAAAGTATGTCAGAGCTCTCAAAATGTGACGAGAAATGGTAAGTTAATATGAAAATAGACCTCCCGTGACCATGGTTGCTGTAAAGTATCCGAAACGTCGGGCTTGTAAAAATCTTAATAAACCGCGATAAAATCCGTAAAAAATTGTTTTATTATAATGAAAATAGAGTTAATAAAAAACGGTGCCCAAGGTGCCCAATTGATTTTGGGGTTATTTTTAACAAGCAAAGTAGTTTCTTTAAATAACCGTTTTACATCTAAATCTATTCAACTCGAATTCATTTGTATTTCTTCTAACCTCATCCAGAGCCTTCATTTAAGAATAGGAAACCTTTAATTGAAATTGATACAGGCAATATCCATACAGAAGGCTATTAAGAATCTTTGTTTCTCTATTCTATATATAATACATGTAAAACAGCTTTGTAGCTTTATGTTATACCACTCACTTACCTAATTGAAATTCAATTTGATCTACCATATTGTAATTCTTAAATATTATTATTATTTATTCAACAATATTATAATGATGTTGCCCAAGAGCTTTATACATAATCAAGAAACAGTCCCACAAGCAAAGCAAACACAAATGACAGAAAGCTCGGCTCACCGTAAGCTCACGTCTCTAGTTATTTTATTGTAATCATAAACTCACATTCACGGTGCACTTATTTTAGAAAGTGATACATAAGTCAGACGAAACAAAGGCAGAACGAGACAGTTTGACTTACACATATGTAATTGGGCTATCTTTTGTCGTACATCAATCTTGTGTATGCTAACCTTTTTGTATCGCTCTACTTCAACAAAGTACATGACACTTAATTATATTTAAGACAGAAGTTCTCAGAATATAATCATAGAGGGTAGAATTGATGTAAAGTAAAGGATCCTTGTTGTTTTGACCATAACTTCAGTTACTCTAAAGTACTACCTAATTGTAGTTGTAGTTGAAGAGTGCGTCGATATTTTTGCTGTTTTTTTAAACATTGTATACATGTATGTGTATAATATATCGTAATAATGTATAATATATATTAAAAAAATAAAAAAATATGTACGAAGTATATCTATATATTTATATTATCTATACTTTAATAGTTATATATAATACATATTTTGCAGATTTTTAGGGTACATTCATTTGTTTATTGTGATTCGAGGGTGAGGCCGGAGTCCTGTAACACAGGGTTTCTTATACAGGCTCCGCTCTCTCACACAGACAAACTAACATTATGTTTATTGTGTAGTTTAAGTTAATTGAAATGAAAAAAGAAATAATTAGATTAAATAATGGAGAGTTACCGTTTCTTGTATTATAAATTTTCGAGTTTATTTAAACCAACGAATCACTTGATCCCAACTCCTTCACCCATCTTAACCATTAAGTAAATGTCCAATTCTACCTCATTTTATAAAATTCGGACAGTTAGGTAAAAACGCTCAGTACGTGGTTATATATGAGTCCATGATAAATCCGTGTACAATATGATCACGAGTGAAAGTACTCGGGCAATTAAAACATATCTCCAGCGGCATTCCATGACTGATAGACATTAAGATGTGACCTTTGCCGTTCCGTGACTTTGAACGAGTAACACTCACATTTCGAACATAATACACATCCATTAATTTTCACTTACGTAATGTACTGCACAAATTACATAAAAAACGAGAGGTTTCGATTTTATTGGCACAAGTGTGACGCCCAACTTGTATTTTGTTGTGTGTTTGTTATTTGGTCAATCAAATGTGAGTCTAGAACTAAAAACACCTCAGCATGCTCAATGGCTGAGTTCAGGAGGCCTTTGAGTGACTTCAAATGGCAAAAAATACCTCGAAGATTATTATGAGCCCTGGATTACCTATGTCAGTGCGTAGTGTGAAATGGCGTTCATTGATAGAGGCCTCTGTGAAGCAATGGACTTGGAACGGAATGAATGGTTTCTAAGAAATTCGTATTATTAAAACGCTTAAAGTCGAAACGTCTTGAAATAATCCGGCATTTCATTAATTGTATTTACTTTATCTAAAACTTGCTTTTAATGTGAACAGACTATTTTCAAACGTAATTTCAAGACTATAATGAAAACATTAGCAGTACTTCTAAGAATTTCTGACAACAGTTGTTTTGTTGTGAACCATTATCTATACATATTGTTTGTATGTCCGTTCATCCAACACTGAACAGTCACGCGTACTTGCGGATGAAATCGAGAGTGTTGCGGTAAGCCGCCTCGGCACGTGCATCAGTGTGTGCATGTTTGAGTTGACTGCACGTGTGTGTGTATGTATGACCAGACTGCACGTAGGTGTGTGTAATGTGTATGACTTGAACTCACATATGCGCTATATTATAATATTGCTCTATTTTTATTGAATCACCACATGAACCAAGACAGTTCGTAAGGACTGGTGTGCCAGTGTGGCGCGGGCACCAGATGGTAGAAATAATAAAAATATAACACAACCATGACCCTGGACCCTGGACCCTGGACGTTATTTGACGATGTTTACTAGTTGATAATAGAAGAGTCTTATTTATTGTTAACTAGCTGTTGACCGCAGCTTCGCCCGTATTAGTCACAACGTGATGTTATATAGCCTATAGCCTTCCTCGGTGAATGGGCTATCTAAAACTGAAAGATTTTTTCAAATCGGACCAGTAGTTCCTGAGATTAGTCCGTTCAAACGAACAAACTCTTCAGCTTTATAATAATAGTATACATAGGTTTTGTTTTTGTTGAATGTTGATCATTTTCCTTATTTGTCGGAACTAGTTTTATCATGAAAAATATAATAAGTTTTGCTTAAGCTATTCTAATCTCTGTTCAGCCAGATCAAAGTCGAGGGCTAACATTTAACAGTCGAAAGTAGCAGTGATGATTACAACACATAACACATGACGTATCACTCATTAGTCAGTACTTGAAAACTATTTAGTATTTACCTAAAGGTCGTGTTACGGATTCTTTGTTTAGCGCTAGCTCTAGCTCGTAACACTTTACACTGGCGAGTGGCGACCCACAGAGTCGATTGTAAAAGTGGAATAATTAAAATGTAAGAGAAATGCATTTAAAATAACCCAAATAGTCGACGCGTTCTCGATCACGGAGCGATTTGTAAAAACTATAATTATCGATAAAGCGCGTTTATACTAAGGCTGATCGTACACTCGACTAATCGTTAATTACTAAAATTTTTAGAAAAACATTTTACTAGTCATCGTCATCAGCCTCTATCTATCCACTGGGACGGATAGAGGCTGATGATGATGGAACATAGGCCAAGACGGCCGATTTTTCATCCTAGACAAATATTATGGATTAGACAAACTTTAGTGGCAGGTCTAATTGTATGGAAGGTAGTCACTATGCATGCCTCGTAGAAAATAAATCTCACTGGTATAATCAACGACACAGATGTAACGTTCAGACGTTTAGTTACAAGCTTTTACGAAGTACACACACTTATATATAAAGTCATATAATGAATACAACAAAATTATCATAGAAAGCATCAAATTTTCTCCACATTCTTAAAAAAATTTGGCATGATAAGTCTGCGCACGTCCTAAGATACCGTGAAGAGATACCATCACGGCACTACGAGAACAGTCATGCTTTCGATCCACTCGAAAATTGCCAATCGATTCATACTGACACACTTTCCTCGATAAACGGCGAGGAGAGCTCTTGACCCGTCTGCGGGTCATCGGACCTCTGTCAAAAATGGTGCGGTGACGTAACACGAAAGTACCAAGTCTATACAGCCTAACTGACGGATTGCGCAACCACAGACAATAAAATGGGCATAACAGTAATGATCGTTTTATAATCGTTAAATCAGCATTATATATTTGTTTGAAATCTGTTTAACATCGAAAGCTTCGTGTATATTTGTTTTTCAATATTAAGTCCCACGATAAGATCAAAAGAACTTATAGTTCGAGTATCAGATAGTAAAAATAAATTTTAGTTTATATAAATACAGACCAGACCTTTCATCATACATTTTTTTTGACTTCGAACTTGAAAGTGATCTTCAAATACACTCTAAGGTCTTGTGATTAAAATGTTATGTTTACATAAAAAATAATACAATTGGTTTAGTAATATTCACAGTATATATCTTAAGTGAGAAAAGAAGAAAGATAATAAAATTATATTATAAATGATTCCACTATTTTATATCATAGTTATTCTGTATTATAATACCTAAATGTACATATATTTAGAATAGCTAAAGATACATATACGATATACATTTTTGCAATTAATATCGACGTTAAACATTTTTATTTAAGTTTTCCCATACATCAATAATTGTTCCCTTCATCAACAGATAGAGGCGAGAACGTATGTACAAATACTTTATTTTTTTCTATTTGTTATTCCAGTTTCTTAATCATTTAAAGTTAATTAAATTGTAATCGAAGCCATCGCGACACTAGACGCCACCACCTACATATTTCTTTAGATTTCCCCAATAATTATATAGAAAGTCGGCGAAAGAAGTTTATAATAACCTGAGTAATTGAGCGAGTGATTATCCGCCAGAGGCGATAATACCTGTAGGTCAATAGTCAAGTGCTTTCAAAACATTAATACAATGTGCTATTTATTGGTTAGATATATCTATCAATACAACGATACTTAAAATTACAATATTATCAATAACAAAGTACTTATATGTTATCTTTTCAAATTTAATCTGATCGCAGTTTGATATTTGGTTAATATATGATTACGATCTAAGTCTAGGTTCTAGTTCTATTAGTTGCTCGCCCGGCAGTCTAGCTGATCATTAATGGCAAGTGCGTAGCGCATAGTTCTTAAAAAAATCCTTCGTGATTTGACCATATTTTATGAAGCCCTTGTCCAGGTGACTCATGCATGCATTGTCTTCATTCGCAATATGGTCGGTAACAGTGAGATGGCCGCATAATGGCCTATGTCCGAAAAAGAAGAAAAAGACGATTAGACCTAATAAGACTGCAGTGACTAACGTCAAAAAGTGGGTCAAAAATTACGGAGCGGAGGCGGCACCGTGTTGTAATTGGTCATTGCAATTTAAAGCTCTCAATAAAAAGTACTATCCAAAAATAAGCGAAAATAACAATTTGTAAACATGCCAGATATATTTTGCAAAGCTTACAAGTTGACAGCAATAACGCTACAATATATGTTTAAGGTCCGTCAGATAAAACAAAAACCAGATATACTTCAACATGGGTGAAGGACAAATTCTGGACATCTTAATATATATATTTCTTGTGTGCGTGTGTATGTCACTGAACTCCTCCTAGACGGCTGGACCGATTTTGATGAAATTTTTTGTGTGAGTTCAAGGGGATTCGAGGATGGTTTAGATTCACAAAAAAACCTATTTTGTACAGGACAACGTCTGTCGGTGCCACTAGTTTATTATAAATTATTCGAAAAATCTAATAAGGAAAATTTGTTAAAATTGAATTAAAAATATATTTTGCTTTTCAATGGGTAGATATTGAATGCTGAAGATTAGGACGTAGGTTGAACAGGAAAATAGTGCGGCTGATTAGAACAGGATATAGACTTTACTTTTAATTTTAGTTCATGTTGTTACTCTAAAAATAAAACTCAGATTCTTAGTTCATTCCTGACCTGCAAATTACAATATTTGTCATCTTTACAGTCACATTGACTTCATCATCATCATCCTCTTCCCGTCCACTGCTAAACATAGGCTTAGCATGGAGTAATGATAACAAATACATATTTATTTAGCATGAAGAAGATATACTTGTTCTTTGAAAACGGAAACATGAGGAAAATGTGAGTGTAGCTGCTGCATGGACAACATAAAAAATAGCATCATATTTCCTTGTTCTGTTTCGAGGATTTAAAGCCGCCTTATCATCACCCGAAATTCTGAATTTACTTCTTCTAACATTTAGATCAGTGTAAACGTAAATGTAAGAGAAGTGAGCTTTTACTTACGGTTCGTACTTAGTCACTGAAAAATGATCTAATGTCAAAAGTTCTAGCAAGATCGCTATTTCGAAACCACAAATAATCATGCCATGTATAAAGACTACAATTACCGGAGTACTAAGCATCAGACCAAACAAAAGCTCACCATTATATCGGTGTACCACAGCGTCATGGTTTGGCTGGATTCCATCCTGATCACAGCCAAACGAGACACGTCTCCATCATCAGCGCTTGGCATCGGTTACCGCTAACGAGACAATTGTTTTCAATACAATCACGTGCTTTTTATTTTAGCGATCACACGACTTTATTTTCGATCACTAAATGTTTATTTTGATCTCAAAATATTCCAAAAATTATAATTGAAATTTATCACGAATATCACTTGCGAAAATTAACTTTTTTGAATAGTTTCATTAAAATGACCATAAATATATTCGCGTATGTTTTCAGCGGTAGCGCGCAGACGTCCGTCTCTCGCGATCGCCTGAAGGACTATGGCCGTTCGCCGTTCGGCCCGTTCGGGCTGCGTGCGCGCAGAGAAAGTGCTCGCGCAGACTCTACGGCGACGCCAAATTGTCATTTTCACGGTTCGGAAATTAATAGTATTTTCCGGACGACTCACTTGGCACAATGAGGACATTTCGGCGGCATTTTCTTAATTTTTAACATTCCCGGAATCGACTTGTATTTATTTTATAAGAATTTTTCTCATCTTTGAACATTGTTTTTGAAAAGAAAAAAAATAAGGCATGTTTTGTACGATTTTCCTGACGTAGAGCAGACTAAGTTATTGTGGTTTTGTCGTATAGAGACGATTTTAAACTATTACATGTAACATTTTTTTTTAAATAAACATTAGGTTAGCAATAGTTTCTTCATAATTTTTCTTCATCATCATCATCGGCCCTTATCCTTCCACTGCTGAACATAGGCCTCCTTCAATGAACACCAAAACGACCGATAAATAATAGGGTAGAAATATAAATCTCTATTTACTTTTTTCAGCTAAAATTCATAACATACTGAATAACAGTCGTATAATGAAATAGTTAATGAAAATTTAACTACATGAAAAAATTACAACAAAAGTTTCTAGTTTGAATGGTTGGACTTATTAGTGTAGTGTGTAGTGTGTACACATAAACATCTGAATGTCCAAATCATTGCTACACTAAAGTGGAGAGACGAACTCTTTGACAGATTACTTTAAACATGGTAGATATGTCAGGAGACGTTCGGCGTTCCCGAAACCCGCCAGCCGTTCCCAGAATCGTGGTATTAATGATAATCGTGCAAACATTTTTACATCGTTAACGTTGTCTTCTCCCGTATTATTCATTGGTACGAGAGTCATAAATCCACTATAATATTTGGGACACTTTTCGTTACGTGCAATTTCCGGTCGAAGTTCGATTTGGCTCATTCTTTCATCTTTGTGCAGTGTCAAAATGTATTCTTTTTAACATTTTACACTCGGAGCTTTAATATTTTTCTTCGTAAAATCTCTCATATTGTTGAATAATTTCGTGCGGATCTTCACAGATTATTCATTGTTTCCTTGACCGTTAATCTGGCATCGTTAGCGCTTTCAAAGCGAGCAGAATCATTCATTCAATGAACCATCAAGTACAATAACCTGAAACTTCCGAGCAGCCATTACCCTACCAACACCATAATTAATTTTCGTATTTTTATTTGTACGTAACTTTTTCGTAAGTCGTAATATTGTTGCAATTTTAATAATGTAAAAGAACTGGCAACTTCATATTATCATATAGATGTATTTAAGTGTTTTGGCGGGTGCTCTGAGGGCTAGACTTGGATCCAGTAGACTCAATAGTAGAGTAGACTCAATTTCATGTTCAATAAGGTACTTTGTAAGTAGAAATTGATACAAACTTTCGACTTTTAGACTTTTGATAATATAATGAAATAAAACACTTACAGTATTAATTGTATCATCTTTACGTTCATATTGTCTATTTGCTTTATACAAATTATATTAATTTAACTTTACTTAATTCATATCTCACATAAGATGTGGTATAATGCACATCACGAAGAAATTGAAGAGAAAGCGCAGATTGATATCAATATGAATGATGGTGCATGATTAACGACCAGAAGACACGTCAGTCTCCCAGCAGTGGACGTTTCCGCGTTTTGGCACCACCGTGTTATATAATAGAAGGTTCTCACTGCCTTCTGTTGGGTACTAATCTTGACTAATAGACGGATAAACAATAAAAGCTTCGCTCAAATGAGTGATGACTCATCGCCATTTACTTCTTGTATAGTTACTGTACAGATAAACATTATATATACACATTTCATAACACGTTCTTCGTCTGTGATGAACCCTTAAACTTTGTTAATAGAATCAGGCGTTACTTTGCGGAAATCCATTATATAAGATTAAATTATAATTTAATTAGCAATAATCCCGCAAAACACGCAGTCTTTACTGCAAATGTGTGAGTGCACGCATATGCATGCATATAGCACCGCCCTCCTTTCCCACACTGCATATGCGTACACTCGCATGCACCACCACAGTAAAAGATCACCACCACACAATCTACGCACGTTTCGCCCCGACACCGAGGCATCCTCAGGATGTAGACTCTACGATTAGAAATCGTTAAGATTGCTAATAAAACTTTGTTGCTGAACCGATTTTAGTCCAACTTTAAAGATAGAATAGTTCTGGACCCGACGACTACAAATATTTTATATGTTTTATTATTTTCATATTACATTACAAATTCTACAGTAGCAAGAGAGTTGGATAACAAATTACATGAGATGACGAACTTCATGCGGCGATCGAAGTCGAATATATTTCTCCCCATCTTCTTAAATATCATCGGAAAATAGTTTAACATTCGGCACACAAATGTTGAAATTCGAAAGCCTTAAATCGATTACACACCAAGTGCGATAATACTAATAATAATTTCGACAAACAATTTTGCTGTATTGCAGAAGCAAGAGCAGGACATCTTACGTCCAAGGGTAGGTAACAACGTGAATGAGTAGCCTGGGGTAATTTCATTTTCTTGGGCGACGCTCACCACTTATCATCATGTGGCTCGTCTGACCATTTACCAAGCCAACTAACATAAAAAAAAACTTATAAGTTTTGAAGCAGATTTAATACGCATTTTGAGAGACATGTTCAGCGGTAGACAAATAAGACATCTCCGTTGCACGTTGAAACGTATATTCCCCGTAGACCACTTGTGTCAGAAACGATCGATACAAACATGAGATAACTTCATAGACATGTGTGGATTACGTCACGCCCGCGTCACGCCACATTTGGGTCATCTTATTAATACATTTAACAGCCCGATGTATAAAGAAAGGCAAAACAAACGGACATATTGTGTGCAGTTTCATTCAACAAAACAAACCTGTGTTATTCTTTGATGGTACATTATGAGATCTTTAGCCTACATTACTAGATGTAACCCATTTACGATTCCGTCAACAATAATCATTTCAATTCTCATCATTATCATCACCGTCATTAGAGGCCTGATATCTTTCCCTGCGGGTCTGTAAAAGTCAGTTTCTGTCAACTATGGTCACGAAAGTGGTCTGACGTCTGGCACCTCAGACCTCCCGTGACCATGGTTGCTGTAAAGTTTCCGAAATGTCGTCGCAATTGTAAAAATCATAATAAACCACGTTTTTTTCGTCGTCGAATTCATTGTTATTATTGAATGTCACCTAAGAATTTTAACATCATCCCGTCGATTCACCGTTTAATACCCTTTAAACAAAATCAAACGCCTATTTCCAGCCACCCGCAACCAACCAGAACAGAGAACCACTTACCCGATGAAGACCATCAATTTCCGATGTAACGTACTAAATAAAACATAATAGAGAAATGTTTTTCATCTCGTTTCGCGTCTCTTATTTTTATAACATTATAAGCGATTGAATATTAAATACTGTCTTTGATGTCCGTTAAATGTATTGTGACTGTAAAACAGTACCAGAACGTATTTATAAAAAAGTGTGTCAACGAAAAAATGTAAATGTGTTAAGGAATTTTTCTTTCGCTTTTATAAAGATTCGAGTCCGGTCTTTAAAGGTTTTATAATGATTGGGTCCACCTCCTACTTATATGTAGACCATTGACTCTTGAATGTAAAACCCAATTAGGATGACGTACACACATACGTAGGCAAGGGAAAACCAATAGGGGGGATAGAGGGACATTAAGGGTTGTCGAGGACAGTCTACGTCAGCCAACAGTATGAGTCTATAAATGAGGCTGTTGAAATGCGAGTAGCAAAACATCCACCTTATAGTCCGTTAACGAAACCAGCATAGCGCCAAAACCCGATTATGGTTTCTTAATATTTTTACTTAGTAGTGTTCTTCTATTTATTGATCCTAACAGTATTTATTATTAGGATATGTTTTAATGTCCCCTCCTATTGTTTATGAGATTTTAGTCCTTCGTCACTCTATTTCTCTATCAACTTCTAGTTCTGAAGTTCCGGATCTTTCATCAGTTCAAATCCGCGTTTCGACAATACCTATTTGCGGCAATGCAACATAATGCTATGATTCATGCGCTTCCAACAAATGTGCAATTAGCCATAGAAAGTTAATGATTGGCAATCGTCTGCCCACGTCTGGGTCTAGTGATGCGGAAGTAGAGTCTCTGGATGTCACGTGGGCGACACGTGCAGCGTGCAGCGGGTATCCTGCAGCGTGTAGCGTGCAACCGACGCGGAGTGATAGACGAACATGCGATCTTATGCAACATCTAGGAGGAAGCTTTCAATTTATCAAACGGCCATGTATCTGCGTTGAATCGCTTAATTCGATTCGTGAAAATCTCGCGAAATAATAATTAAATTGTAGAACAGGAAAGCTCTTCTAAATATGAGATAGGTAATAATAACTAATAAGTATTTAGTACTTTTTAGTTTGTAAATTAGTTTGTATATTGTATGTTAGAACTAGTCCAAATAATGTTGTGCCCAGCTAACTTTAAGAATAATCTCCTAGTATCTCTGTAGCGATCATAGATTATCATTTTAATAGTAAATATTAATGATATAATATGATTGTGAGCGACGTGTGCGAGGTCGTTCACCCCGGTAGCGGATGCGCCCGCGTGCGTATGCGCATACCCGATCGTGGGATCATCAAATCTAGGAATTACTAGAATTTGCCGCTCTATTACTTGTGAGAGCGAACCTAAAATATCTTACACTTCTTTGAATTGGTGTTTTAAAGCTAAGTAGAAAATAAAATAAAAGCTCATTATCAAATGAGATGAAAAAAGAGATCGGATTTTGTGATTTTGCAATTAATCTTTAAATCTTGGTTGGTAAAATATTTCTGTTATAGGCATAAATCCACTACAAGATATGAATTACATTTATCTCCCTACTAAGAAGTATATATTGTTATAATCAATAATTCGATGCTATGTCCATATATTATGTTAATCTATCAAAATATATCAGTAAATACATGAGTATACCTATAGTCAAAATATCACAGACGAATATCGAGACGCGTATTACATATATAAAACTATGAAACACTCAGTACGTTATGAAAACTGTCATTTCCTTATAGAGCGATCGACATGCGCGGGCGCATCGCAAAACCACCAGACACTCGGTCTGCGCGCGCCGCCATCTGGACCACTCAACACTCTCTTTGAGAGCGATCAATATGCCCGTTTGATAAGGTTAAACGATGTGCGCCTTGTTTACACTTGTATTACTATACAGTTATTACTAACCTAAACACACGCTGTATAACACTGTAATACTATCACTATACACTATACTGTATACATTTGAACACACGCTGTATAACACTGAAATACTAGTACTATACAGAGTGTTTAAGTTAACGCAAGCAGCGGGAAGAGTTAGTTCATTTGAAAGCACTTACTAACCGAAATAACATCTCAGATTAAAATCCTTTTTCCATTTAATAGCCCAGATATTTATATGTAAGGTAGGCTATTTATTTTGATGGAAGGGTTTTTTGCAAACTTTGTGGCGTATGAATCCGCGTGGTACAGCTAGAACAGTCCCCATAACAAAAACACCTGTATAAAACCGTACCGTGTCCATCATTTGTATTCGCTTATCGTATTGATTGTCTGGTCAGGGAATTCTATTGTGTTACGTTTTACGTCTTATGTATTTTATTACGTATTATTGAATTTGGTAGTAAGATTTGCCTAGGTAAATTGGGTTTTCAGAAGTAAAATTGAGATTCTCATTTACATTGTAAGAGCCCCTTCCGAGACATGTTAGACATTATACCTACTTATATTCAGAGTACAATCATTGGTCCGACAGTGTCTTCTGCCATTCCAGAAAATCATTTCATTATTTCTTTTCATAACCATCAAATGACAATTTTCATTTGTATAGCGAAATTAAACGGTTTCAGCCTCCTATAGCAGTAACATAGTAAGACGATACAAATTATTATCATAATTATAGGTTTTTTGAAATCCTATGCTAATATAGGCCTAACGGCCCGCAATCGCTGCACGTGTACAATCCACCACCAAGTACTACTTTAGCATGGTTATTGCTACGAGCGATTTAAGGCTTTAAGAGTTGGAGATACAGATATATTATTCGATGGATTAACAGATTAGTGTGACGGATGGCACGCGAAACGCAGGATTGCGGCATCCGTTTCAGAAGAGAACATAGATACATAGCAAATAAGATATACAAGTTATTTATCACAAAATGGGAATAGATTTCTGTTATTCACGTTTATTTCTCGAAGCTCGTAAGCAAGCGTTCTTCTATAATACAAATAAATGTAAGACAAATCTGTAGATTTTTGTCGACCGAATTCATCTAGGTTCTACCGTTACCGCATCAATTTTTGTGAGAACCATGTAAATAATTAGAACTCGAAATAAAAAAAAATGTCATTTATATTTATAAGTGCATTGATGACGTCCTATTCTAGTTCAATAGTTCATAAAGATAGAAACACAACAAGCAAATATCATTTTATATTTTTAGTCGACTGTCCGTTGTGTTTTCATTTTGCTATTTCAATAACACAAAGCGTGTATAGTAAATATATTCAGCGTGCTGCGAACATATCGCTGATGAGGCTGACAGACGGACGGTGATACAACGTAAATAGTGCCGACTGCCGCTGACGGTCAGTCGTGTCGGAAGCGGTCGCAACACACGAACTCTACACACATGTCAGATGAATAAGAATTTACATGACGTCTGTTTATGCACAGACGATTATCATATCATTATCATTTTTATGAAACTTTTTGCGTCCACTGCTGGATAGGCGTCTGTCCATGAACGCCGAGACGGCACATCCCCGACACAACTAACTAGGATCGGCCACTGCACGTCTGGGTTTACGAGCAGACGAGCCAGTGGGACGACTAGTGTAAACGTCACCGATAAACCTAACCAGCTCATTTGGATCACTTTTACATCACTGCTCAAAACGCATCTCATTGTTCCCCCAAGATACTTGCGACGAAGTAGGCTGGATCGTGGTACTTGCGTCACGCAACCCTCCCGCCCCCCACCGGTGGCCCATTTCTAAAATAACTGACAATCCTGATTTCGTTACATCATTCAGAAATTAGACCAATCCTGACTTCACTTGTAACGTAAAACTTACGCGACCAAATTTTTGTGTAATATTCATAAATCCGTATGTCAGTATGGCAGGCGACATAGTTTTTTCAGTTCTGGAATTTCCATAAGCTCTTGATTCAACTTACAATTAGGCCATTGCCGCATGAATACTAGTATTTTTTTAAACCACGTGTATAGCCTACATAAGATTCGCATGCAAAATATATAACGACCCAGAATTTTATTCGTAAGAAATGATTAAGAATTATTTATCTCAGTTTAGTACACGATTTGGAAGTGTAGCTAGAGTTCAGTCATTTTGTCGTTGATCAAGAGCAACCCACTTTCAAAACTGAATTTAACGAGCTAATATAATAATATATTTTAAATAAAAATTGCAGTAATTTTTCTATACTTACTTTTGTTAAAATAAAAAATTGTAAATAATACAATATATTAAAAGAGGTTAAATTTGGGAGTTCGGACGTAAAAGAAATCTTTCATCAGTAAAATGCTATGTCATCACTGAACGACTTTGGCTATAAGAATAATCTTCTATAAATCTAAGTTAACGCGGGCGAAGCTGCAGACAACAGTCTATTATAAAATCGATGCAATAGGGAATGGACCAATAGTACACAAGTGTTTCCATGTACACAATAAAGTTGGGCAACGGAAGAGCTAATACTTTTGATTATCAAAACAAGCGCCTCGCTATGTGAGTGATGTTCTGTTTACGGACGTTCGCTGTTTATGATCGTGTAAACTCGAATAGAAGCAGTTTTGTAATGCTTTCTGGCCTCTACCTACAGCAAATATACTTAGTCAGTTATACAATATAACAACCTAAAGAGATAATATCTATGTCTATATAGAGCAGATACAACCGAGGGTTTAAATTCGACCCTGACTATGTGACATACAGTAAGCCGGTGTGAGGATCTTTTAATCAATAACAAATTTGTAATCCAGGCTATGCCGCGTGTAATAACCAGTATGTACACATAAAAAGGGTGTCTGTTTCAATATTCTCTAATTGATTTGCGATGCTACGCCCTAAGTGCGCGCACAACGCACAGATGCGCAGGCGCACCAACGAATACAAACTATCTTTTAACGAAGTTATGAAAGCAATCACATAAGTTGATGGCTCTGTGTTATGTCAACGCAACTCGGCCTCGCTCACACACTTTGTAAGACTACTTTTGAATACATATGAAGCTATTCCAACCCGACGCCAGGAGGCCGTGTGGTCGCAGACTGCACGGTTGGCGGGGGCAACCCCCCCCACTTTTACCCAAACCAAAAGTGAGCCAAATGGGCTCACACTAATCCGATGTAGCATTAGGGCCTTCGGGCCGTCAGCATCCGAAAAAAAAATGAAGCTATTTGTATTAATTGAGATAGGTAAAGCTAGAACACCTCAAGGTAGAGGGTGATCATTGGGCAAAAGACCCTTTCAGATTACTGACTTTATCCTGGATTTGCTATGTTCCAAATATTAATTTGTAAATCTTTCTAGATGCACATAAGTGGACTTTACTAAGTGCAATCAAAAAGCTAAAAGTTCAACAAAATCATATTAAAAATATGTAATTGACATAAGTTAATAATTTAACTGACGACCTCTGTGGCTCAATGGTTAGTGCGTTGGGGCTCAAGCCGGAGGTAGCGGGTTCGAATCCTGCCGGGGATCAAAAAGTTTTCTGTGTTCCTGGGTCATGGATGTGTATTAAATATATGTATAGTATAAAAGTATTAAATATATTTCCGTTGTCTGGTACCCGTACACAAGTTCTTCGAGAACTTACCACGGTACCAGATTGACGTGGTGTGAAAGCATCCATAGATATAGTCCTTGTAAAAAATATAGTCCTTGTAAAAAAACTACATCGATAATCATGATTATGTACAAAAAAAAAAACAGAAATAAAATCAATAAAGTTTTCACAACTTAATCTGAACACGACTTTTATAGAGAACAATGCACGTTCACGAAACGGCGATTGTCTCAAGGATGAATATCGATATTGCGTGCGTCGGAATCGATTTGCAGGTGGATCACGATCGCTCGCGTCACATCCTCCCTCAATTGGACATGACTCGTTTATGAGTTGCGCTCTACAGTACCGCCCTACAGGTCTACCATGCGACAAACCATGGAGTTTCTTGCCGGTTCTTTTCCAACCCGACCAACCCGACCCGTACACCTTTTTCGACGTTATTTAAGTGTCCACCTAGGCCTATGTGAAATAAAATATTTTTATTTCGAAATTGCTCAAATGCTACAATGCCTAAAATATTGTCTTTATCCGCGAAATATGTAAATCTTTCATGTCAGACTTATATCTAATGCTTTTAAAGTAACTTTTGTAACATATTTAACTTTAGATCACTGCTAAGTTACAAAAGCAGTGATCTAAAGCTAAATATGTTATAAAAGTTACGGGCGGCGCGCCGCTTTGTGTAACGCCGCGGCATCCTTTTTGCCTATTGGTTCTGCCAAACAGCTTTGTTATGTTTTCGTGTCAGGATAAGGCAGTGTGGCTCAAGTGAGTTTTTTATGTTAGCTGGCAAACTGGCAGACGTGCCACCTGATTGTAAATGGTCGACGTCGCCCATGAACACAAACTAGTTTACCTGGAACTAGCCAAGGCAACTCGTTCATGTGTTGCCTATCCTGAGACATAAGAGGTTAAGTCTCTGTGCCAGTAATTACACTGCCTGTGGGAGCGCGGCACAGCGCATCCAGCTTCCACCGGTAAACATAATTAGTCAAGAGTCTATCAGAGTTAGTCCATCCCGTGTTACTTAATTATGTTCATAGGTGACCAGTATCATCAGCCGCTTTACTTACCTGAAGACAAATAAGCCTGCTGCTTCGTATTATTGTGCAAAAAATAAGAATTAAAATGTTTTATCATCCTTTCGACACTAAAATTTTTGGATGAGTAACCATATCTCAACCCGATTGTTGTGTTGCAATTTATAGGATGAAATATAATTTTCTACAATTTCAGCAGTGTAAAACTTAGTTATTATATTAATTAAATTCATAAGCGACTACAGTAAGTTGGTTGTATTGACAGCCCTGTCAGCACAGTCAGCTCTATATTAGGTAATCTTGACGTATGACGGACGCAGGGATGAATCGATGGGGACGAAAACGTATCGATGGAATGCGGTGAATCACCTTCGACTACTTTTTGGCAACGCTGTTACAGTGCTGTTTTACGACCACTTTGTGTTAGACTATTGTTTTAGTATGCAGCACCCACCAGGTGCTAATGCTTCATTGTTATTATTGACTTACTGTCATTCTACTGGATACTTTATGAGAGCTATGACGTAAAACTAACTTTAGCTAAGTCGTTAGTGTTCAGTCATTCTTTGTGTCTCTATTTTTAATAGAAGAGGGGGCAAACGGACAGTCGGTTCACCTGGTGGTAAGTGATAACCGACGTCCATAGACACCCGATACCCGATCATTAGGAGGTGCGTTGCCGGCCTTTCAAATATGAGTATGCTCTATTAGTATGTATTTTTAGTATCGGATGCTCCTTGCAAATTGCAAGGTATGCCAAGATTTAGGAATCACAGGACATATTCAACACTAGCTGTTGCCCGCAGCTTCGCCCGCATTTACTTCGATTTACAGCGGTATCCGGATTGATGATGATTATTTTTATAGCCTTAGTTACTGAGTGTTAATATAGCATTGTAATGGTGACAATTTTTTAAATCGGTCGACATTTTTTTAGTTAAACCGTAACAATTAAAGAAACCAACAATCAAATTTTTCCTCTTTATAATATTAGTATAGATTAAGCTTGTTATGATAAAACACTGCCTTAATAAATGTCCTAATATAGAAAACCTTAAAGCTCTAAACAACCTCTAAAGGCCTCTCGCTTAAACTTAAAAAAACTATTACTAAAACTATTAAAAGAAAAAAAAAACTATTATTGGTTAGTTAATGTAAATCTTAAAAATTATACCTACACGTGAGTTCGTTGGCATGTTAAGGAAGCGTTTAATTGAACTAGTCAACAAAAAATATCAGTCATGCTTTAATTGAAACCCAAAAATCTTATAGCATTCATAATTGCAATAAATAAGAACAATAAAATAGTCATCGATTCGTTGTGTTGTTCATGTACAAACAATTAACAATAAAATAAATGTTTCAATCAGTAATTTCATGCATATGCACTGTACGTTTCCTCAAAAATAACAATAAAAATATGCGGCGTGACGTCTGCGAGTATTATGAGGCACTATGCTGATATCGCACGTTTCCGGCACCTCGAGGAACTAGTCTCCTGTCATTCAGCGTCATATATGGACTCCGCGGTCTTCCTCGTTAAATTAATTTATTTTATTATTAACTAATGATATCAGTGTTTAACTATGCATGTTGTGACTACTTAAAATTATGATGAACCACGGTTATATTGAGGACATGCCCATCCCGTTGTAATGACACTACTTTTTACAAGTTTAACAGTTTACTAAGATGTTTTATTTCTTTACAAAAACCATAGTCCTCCCGTGGCTAAATCAAAAAATCCCTAAAAATTTGTTCCAGTATTAATAGTGAAATAAACGTATACTATAAGGATACTATGTCCATATGGGCTCTATTTAAATTGTGTCTATTCCAGTCTCCTGACGGCATCAGTACCTTAGTGATGCCGAAAGTTTATATCGATAGAAAATATATAAGTGAGGTTTTTAGTCCGTTCCCATAATTGACCTGTTTATCCCTATCCTATTACAGATGACATATCCCCTATTTTAAGCGTCTACCTTGGTCCTATTATAGCCATGTCGATCGTGATTGTAATCTCAAATCATTTCAAAACGTAATTTCAATATTCTCAACGGCATCAATCGTCAATCACATCACTCGGTCACGGGTCGTTCCTCAGCCTTCGTGTGCCAGGCTCCCCGTCGCTGTCATCTCGCCTATTATGTGAGAGAGACGTGTGACCCTAGCGGCCTGGCCGAGGTCACCTGTCTCCATTGACAGGTGAAGCCTTTGATTGTTTCTGCAGCCTAATGCGTGATAATCACACGCGCATTGTTCGGTCGTGGATTTTTATTTACATGTTTGAGAAATCTTTCTCTATACTATACTATATTTCTATTATATACTTAAGCTACTTAAGTATATAATAGAAATAAATATATTCTGGAGGCAGTTTATTCAGTATTTTTTTAATATCTATCTAAAGGTCAAGCAACATTCGATGGAATGGCAAGTGATACCTATATCATGTAAAAAAACCTTTTACTACTTAAAAAAAGTACAGTTTGACTCAAACAAAGCTGTAACAAAAAAAGTTTTCTACACAGTAATTAAAACGAACTAATAATTATGTAAAACTAAGCCAAAATAACATTTTTATATAGACAGCTGGGTTTTTGCCTTTTTTGACATTTATTTGCTCTTGATACGGCGGATATCAAAAGAAAGCAAATCAAATCAATATTTTTCCACGCACGTTTATACACGATCGTGAGATAAAACGATTGTAGCGTCAGGATCAAAAGTGATATTTACAAAGGGCTGTTTGATTTATGGAGTGCCGAGCGCTTTAGTGGGGGGACAGCTGGTTTGTGTCACTAAAAGCTTCCGACGTTCGGTTGGAACGATACAAAAAATCGATAAAAAATCGATTGACGTCATGTGACGGGACACATCGATACAACACCAAATACAGACCAAGGCTCGTCAGTCTCGGCCGAGTATTTATAATTTGAGGTTAAGCATTAATATCGTATCGATAAACACTTCTATTACTTGATACGATATATTTTGATATATTTATTTTTTAGTCTATCACATTTTTAGACCGGGAACAAGACATTCGTAGATACCTAATGTCAAAATATCGAACCCGCAAAATAAAAGTGAAAAATATGCTAAATATTATATTTTTTTAGTTTTACCTATATAGTAAGAAGTATGCCGAGATGGCCTAGTGAGTATGGGCTCGGCCTTTTGAGTGAGACAACTAGCCCAGGCAACTCATTCATGTGTTGCCTATACTGAGACATATATTAAGTCTCGGTGCCAGTAATTACACTGCCTGTCCTGCCCTTCTTTCCGAAACACAGCAGAGCTGTTTTACGGGGGAAAAAAGCAGGATGGTGGTATCCACGTAGATGGGAGCGCGGCACAGCGCATCCCTCTCACCGGTAGAGTATCGAATGACTACCTCCACATTATGTATTTATAACATTAGTACAGATAATATATTATCAACGCATCACGCAGGCTCTTTTCCTAGTCCGGTCGCCGGCCAGATCTCTAGTGGGCACGACTGAAGAAAGTATTCATTAAAATGGAAGGGACGCGCTCGACTTTCACTGTGAAACGGTAACAATTATTATTGTCATTTATATAACACAAGCAGAGCCCCGCGGTTTCGCACGAATTTACAAATTTAAAAAAGAATAATTCCCTCAAAAAATAAGTAGCCTATAAACTATCTATAATGATTGAAGTAAGAAACACAAAAATAATATTTCTGATCCGGTGACGCATTTAAAGAAACAACTTTTATAGTTTAAGTATATTAATAATGTTCATATTAGACATAATGGGGAGATGTGGGGAGGTACCACCATGGTTCAGGCCTTGGAGTGGCGGTGGGGCTCAGTAGCCTATGGAGAACCTTGGGCGAAGCTAATTGAGCTGAGGGTGCTCTTTGTACCCCTCTTGTAAGAAAAGGGGACAAAAGAGCAGGGGGAAGGGGACGAGGACGGGAACCTCACCCCATTGTACCTACTGTCCCGACGTTGGGAGGGGCTGTTCTGTGGTGCGGGACAACCCCTCTGTGGAGGTGGCGGCAGTCCCTGAGGGACAGACTATCGAGGTGCCCTGTTTGCTCAACAGATCCGGGGCACCTCATCAAAGGCGGTATTGGTGGCAATTGCCGGGTTTTAGTGGGTAGAGCTGCGTCCACCTTACCACCTGTCGTGCGCGAGTCCCAGTATTTCCCGGCGTTAAAGGAAAAAAAAGACAGTAATTACCTATGGTTTCAGTCATGTATCACATTTTATCCAAATAAGAAAACATGTGTTCCGGCATACGTAATTTCTGATCGCAAAAACATATGGGGTATGTGAGGACAAACAAACAAACAAACGGTCTTTTCGTCACTTCTGTAACAGGCCGGACAAGAATAAGTTTAACACACATGAACCCGGAACAGTAAATGTACATCATACGAAAATATCCTTCGCGGGATTCGAACCGATGATCCCATGTAGTGGCATGCACTTATCTTATATCTATGGACGCTCAATCTGATCCCGTGGTAAGTTCTCGAAGAACTCGTTATGGGTAGGTACCAGAAAACGGAAATATATTTAATACTTTTATAATATACATAATATATTTAAGATTTTTATTATATAATACACATAATATTTAATAGACATCCATCACCAAGGAACTACTATTTGTTACGTGGCGGGATTCGAACCCGCTATCTCCGGCTTGAGCGCCAACGCGCTAACCATTGAGCCACAGAGGTCGTCCAATTTTAAACTAGGCGGATTAAAGCATATTTTTTCATGTGCGGCTTATATTCTAAGAAATATTTCGTAACAAAATCTTTTGAAGTCCTACCGTAAAACATTAATCTCTAAAAGAACTACACTAAAGCGAATTAACATGGCTCACCTCACGACGATATGACCTATATAAGAAATATCAAAAATATATTAAAAACGCAGTAACTTCATAATTTAGTAAACAAGATAGGAGACACCTGTCACTCCCAAGAACCACTTCATTATACAATGATTGGGCGTGGTGCAGGCGTCAGTGGGTGGTGGAGCGGCAGGTCCGTGATAAATATAATAATCAACTAAAATCGCCAATCATTAGGGAAATCCGCTGGGATTTCGAAATGAGGTATCTTTAATGAAAAACATGATGATTTATTGCGGATGGAAAATGTTATTAAATATTTTGTTTTTGCCAAAGTTGCTCTTATTAATATAATCCGATTGTTTCCGAATTATATTCCATCAAAGAATTTAGATGACGATTATGATTACGATGTATAATAGAGTATATACAAAAGCAACATAGGAAAACTTACTAAATGGATTTTGAAACTTATTATTAGACTTCACTTTTCATTTCCGCCTTATTAAACTGATCATCTGAAAAAACACAGAGCTAACAAACAAAACTACCCTTTGAAGGCTCCGTAAATAATTACACTCTTCATAATTTTCGCATCATGATTTCGCAAAAGAAAAATTCTAAAGCCTTCGCCATTAAGCTCTTTGAATAGTTTCGAATCAAAACCCACAGAGGGCGTTGAACCACATTCAGCAGACTTGAGATAAGATTAATGGCGTTCTAACCATCTTTTTAAGATCCAGGTAATTTTATGATAAAAGTTTGAAAGGTTAAATTTTCTCACATTTAGCTTGTTCTTTGGCAAAATTAAGATTTATGACGAGGGCGATAGAGGTCACTTTTAATGTCGTTGTACTCAATATAGACTAGTACAAGTAAAGGCTGTACTTGTACGTAAGTTAAATGATGGAATTTAAATAAATAATAAAGTTATTCTAACATTATTTAGCGAGTCTGTATTCTGTGAGCATATAACTACAGATGTAGCTTCGCAGATTCGAATCTTGCTACGTTTGTTTTCGGATAATCATTTGATTATAATAATCTTGTCAGGAATATTTGGAATCTAAGATTCAATATTTGAGTAAATTTCTTTTTTAACATATCTGTAAGCAAAAAACCAAATAAAAGCATATTACTATTAATACAAGTATGGAAGGCTAACACACGGTTAAAGCTTGCGCCACACTCCCGACAATTGGGCCGTAATAATCGCGACACTGCGAACACGCGCTTGGGTAACGAACCAACAGTTAGGTATGCGTAAAACCGCACACTCGGACGTGTTTGTAGTGTGTAAACTGTAAAATGTAAATGCAGTTAAAATTTAAAAACGCAATAATATTTTATACACACAGAGTTGCGAATTTAATTTCACAATATTGAGCAAGCCTTCGCATTAAATTATTACAGAAACACATGTTAAAATATTTGTTATTGAAATTTGGACATACGGTAATAGTAAAAAGTTTATGCGTAAAAAATGTGAATGGTATACGATGGTTTTTTTCCTAAAAATAAGATTTCACTATGGACGCCTCCTTTCCTCTATGAAATCAGACAAAGAGCCAAATATAAAAAATCAACAAAGTCTACGTAGGAGTTCAAGCTTATAATCATTTTACATTTTGATTTTCCAAAAATCTTCACCGGTGGGAGGGAAGCGCTGTGCCGCGCTCCCGGCTGCATGGGTACCACCATCTTGCTTGTTTCTCCCGTGAAACAGCTTTGCTGTGTTTCGGAGAGAAGGGCAAGACAGGCAGTGTAATTACTGGCACCGAGACTTAACATCTTATGTCTCAGGATAGGCAACACATAGATGAGTTGCCTGGGCTCGTTCCAGGTAAACTAGTTTATGTTCATGGGCGACGTCGACCACTTACCACCAGGTGGCACGTTTGCCAGTTTGCTTATCCAAGTAACATAAAAAAAATAAAAAATCTTATATTTAAAAATTTTACATACGAAAATTTTTGTTTTCAAAAACAACAAACAATTTTTGTAAATCGAGAGTAAAAACAGCATTTTGGGCTATCATTATAATGACAACTAATCTCAGAGACGTGGACTGGTTACCATATAATTTGGCAATCATCTAATTTGCTATAATTTGGCTCAATGACCGACGAAAGATGGCTAAGGGCTTTACGTGTTTAAAAAAATAATATTGATATTAAGAAAACGGCTGGGAAGATGCGGATGAGAGGTAAACCGCTGACTAGTAGTTGGTTCACGCTATGGTACTAGGTGATGGTTATGAAATGATTTGGAAGAATAATTTCAATTAGTTGAGATGACAACTGGTGTCTAGAAGTTGGGTCAGGTCATGACGATGCTAATCCAGAATTTGCGACAGACCTTAGACCCATGGAGGTTCTGGAGTTGTGAGGAACCAACTAGAATAACGATCTCCCTGCAGTAGTCAGAGCCAGATATCACTTGCAGGGGATACTTCGTCTTAGCGCTCTTTGTTGTTGCGCTCTTATATTTCCAGCCTGCATTGGCGATAGAACATTTCTATCGCCAATGCAGGCTGGAAATATAATGATGATGTTAATATATAAAGACATTAGTCAAAGCCTTGTGTAAATTAGATAAGTGATGCGTTCTCATTACGCGCACAATGATCCTTGGTGGGAGATTGGCGAGCCTACGCAAAACGACGATAATGCTGCTGTCACATGCAATCTAGGTAAATATTAGAACTTATAATGTGGTAAAAATACTACGTGGCGACCGTGATTTATTTCTGTAGCATAAAAATAAATTTAACATTATAAAATGCGTTTTGTATGGATGGGTGTTTCTTACTCAATCTTAAAAGGGATTTGGGGTAATTAAAAATACTAAGAACACATCCTTAACCTGTTAGTTACAGGGTATCTGCGTAGCTAATGGCATGATAAGAGTTGATTATCATTGGTATGAAATATTATAAACCATTGCCGAATGTGGGCCACGAGGAGCCGCTGATCCTAGGAGAATGTATATTTACATAAGCCGTATTCTAGATATTCTTTGAGGAGACGTCGAAACATCTTCGTCCAGTTAAGAATGAATTAAAAGCAAGAAATGAATCCTAATCGATCCGTGGATATGTATCATTTTTTTTAAATCGTAATCTCTTACCCCCAAATACTCAAACGAATCTCAAATTTAAGACGTACTTAAACTCGTGTTGTCCCTCTTTTTCTTTGTATCTGACACGTCGTAGCATGAGTATAAGTACGTCTTAAATTTGAGATTCGTTTAAGTATTTGGGGGTATACTAATTTTTTAATATCCAACATCAGGGACAGCTGTATTTTGAACCTAATGGAAATTAGTATAATTACCAGCCCCCATGTCCCGTCTGTGGCACATAATGAATAATCCATTCCGTTCCAGCCGTTGACTGGCGAGGACACCTGGATGATAAGGTATGTATGTATTCTAGATCTTTCGATAGCCTGCGACGCGTGCCAGAATATTTTACACGATAACCGGTGCGTGCATGCGTGTGTAGGTTATATATAAAAATACAATAACGAAATAAGTGTTGATTATTATTATCGCATGCATGTATTTGTGTGTGAACAAACAACCTCCTATCAAAGTATATCGAATAATACATAAACACGTACGCCCAAATATTTTTTGGAAACAATCACCCAAAACCTATACCGAAAACGATTGAAACCGAACGAAATGATTTCGAAATTAATTGTTACCAAGTTACAAATGCTATTGTCAATACAATCTTGGAACCTTTTGAGTATTACCATCTCCATATTGTTGTGTTTTGACGACGATTTAGCGGGTTCGAATCCCGCCAGGGAAAAAAGAGTTTTCTGAGTTTTTGGGCCATGGATGTGTATCATATAATAAAAATCTTAAATATATGTAGTGTAAAAAGTGTTTAATATATTTCCGTTGTCTGGTACCCGTAGTCCGTAACACAAGTTAAGACGTGGTGTAAAGGCATCCATAGATATTATTATTATTCTATAGATATTATTTTATGTTTTTGAGTGACCTATTTCTACTGTAACTACAACCATTACCACAAGAGGCTTATCACCGTCTACCATAAGCCCTTCGCCCACCCTTGCCTATCTTACCGGCTAGATAGGCGGGATGCCTATCTAGCCTTTATCACACCTTAATAAATATGGAGACTTGGTTGACCTTCAACTGAATGGGGCAACGGTCTCCGTGAGAGTAGTCTCTCCTAGTCTCTCTCCTGGATGCGGGGAGGGGGCGAATAGGCCGTTTTAGGGTAAAAAGGGCGGCATATACCCAGCACGGGCGGGAAGATTGATGAAAAGTATGGTCGCACACTCAGGAGAAGGGATGGCCGATGAGCCAGTAAGTTTCAAGAGTGGAGGTCGCGTTTCGTTAGACGAAGTGTCGGTCGGCCATTAATGTTCAGCAGTGGAAGGACAGAGGCTGATGATTACGACGATGATGATGATGATAATAATGAAGGCGACTCAAATATAATAATAATAAATATACGTCATCAATACGACTAGATTGACCAAGTCGCGTCCGCGGTCTTGACCGTATCACGTTTCGTCACAGTTTTCCTGTCGGTGGTCACCGTCTGAAAACTTTCCTAATAGCCTGTTAGTTCTGCAGCATGACTTTGTTTCGATACCTCGGCCGTTTATGCTAGCTTTTGCCACGACTATGGCACCGTAACCCCACCATGGTTGAGGCCTTGTCGTGGCGGTGGGGCTCAGTAGCCTAGGGTGAGCCTAGCACCTTATGCGAAGCGAATTGAGCCGAGGGGGCTCTTCGTACCTCTCTTATAAGAAGAGGGGACAAAAGGACAGGGGGCAAGGGGCGAGGACGGGAACCTCACCCCATTGTGCCTACTGTCCCGACGTTGGGAGGGGCTGTGCGGGACAACCCCTCTTGTGGAGGTGGCGTCGGTGCCTTGAGGGACTGACTAGCCGTCGAGGTGCCCTGTTTACTCAACAGATCCGGGGCTTCTCATCAAAGGCAGCATTGGTGGCACTCGCCGGGTTTTAGTGGGTAGAGCTGCGTCCACTTACCACCTTTCGGGCGCAGCGAGTCCCACATACCCGTGTGGGGAGACCCACTCCCCCGCGGGATGCCATAGAGCATTTCCCGGCGTTAAAGAAAAAAAAATGCCACCGTAAGCGGGAATATTTGTAAGATGTAACTATCCAATACTTTTTTACTTTCTTTCCAGAATAAAATATTTAGGTATGAAAAATCGTACCAGTTAGAAAGGATTAACAAACAAGCACAATATTAATTAAGGTGTGAATAGCCGGGGATTGGTCGCTTAGTACGTTATAGACACTATATAACAGGATAAACTTTATTCTTTATGATTTCTCAATCTTTAAACTAGATTCGATCATAGCCTTATTTTAACTATCTTTTAGGAAGTAAACTATATTATTCATATTATTTATAAAGCAAAAAATATACTTTTCATCAATGAACATCTAAATACCATTATACGATTAGAATCATGTAAGCTTATGTTCTAGAAAATGATAGAAACCAAAACATCACATGGTTCAACAATGGAATACAGCATTTTGAAACAGATCGATGATCCTTCACATTCCCAGTACAAACATCCAAACAAACAGCCTATCGATACGGCTAGTTGACGATAAGGAGTTTTTGGATGTCCTCGAGCCGTGTTATCTCAGCAAATACCATTGTAGGGTATTTGGACAGCTTTGTACACGTACTCGTAAGGTAAGCTTCACATGCAAATGGTCAAATCATTTCCCTGATTCCGTTTTTTTTTAATGAAATGAATTATTGAAATCATTTGAAATCGAGTTTGACGAGGTAAATAATAATTTAATAAAATGTGATAAAGTAATAACCAATTCTTTGAAAGTTAATTTATCTTGACCCTCATTAAAATAGGACAAGCGACGTAGCCTAGGCGCTAAGGTGAACATATATAAAAGCATACATGCACATATACACTAATAACATTATGACTTACGACAAAATACTTCCTTTTAATTTTGCCGTAAAAGGAGCTTTAAGAGGTTTTAGTCAATATTTCATTTTGGCAAAATCAGACAACACAAAAGCAGTGAAAGTCTAAAATAAAATAAATAGTTTTACCCAAAAAAAACTCACGTAACAATCGTATACATAACTCACTGAAACTAATTAGACATTTGAAATCGACATAATTTACTGTAGTCGTTTTTAAAATAATTAACTATGATATGACAATATAAATTAGGAATCAGCTTCTTTCTATGTAGCGTTAGCAACAAAATCATCATCCGACATTCCTCCGATGCTGACAAGGCATTCCTAATTCAAAACTTTTAGCCGTTCATCACGCCTAACATCTAATAATAATGATGAAACACATTTTAACTGACACATCCGATTGAATACATTTACAATTTGGCTCAATAACGTAAAACTAATTATCATAGATTTTATAGTGGCTTTGTCATATTTTAAAGTTCGAGATCTTTCGGATATTTTACAACAACGATAGTCACGGGATGTACTTGCTATCTCTCTGGACTTTGTCAGGAATATTAAAAAAAACATAAAAATCCGGAAAAATAACTGCTCAAAAAATTATTGTACATGTAACCTATATTTTCGTAAATCAATTTCAACCCATATAATTGCAAGTTATTTGAAACTGTAATCACTTGCAGACATTGTTTATAAGAACCAGACCAGAATCCTGTTTTCGTCGGCCGATTCGACCCACCCAGTTATTGAACTTCGAGTTCTCGGGGAACTAGTTTTTCCAATAATATGCACACTATTTGCATAGTCATTCTATTCCTACACCTAGGAATAGCGAATGGGCAAATATTGGGTTTTAAACCAAGACCGCGATAACTATGTACTATCAGTTCATCGCAATAACATTGAATCTTTTCTTTGAACTACCATTTTTCGATGAAAACTAATTAAGAGGCAAACATTTTGTAAGAGCCGAATTGGGCCGGCACGACCGGGGTGATACCTCTCGCTCACATAATACCGGTACGGGATAAAGTGACAGCTATGCTGTCGCGTTTTGTGTGGTTTGTGAGTTTACAGTGGCCCATTAGGGGGAATAGGGAAAAGGAGTGCAACGCATCTGCATAATCTCTGGTTGTGCGGATGTGTATGGGCGTCGACAGTCGCCAAAAGGCTTCGATTGCTCGTTTGCCCTCTTACGGTATAAAAAAAAACTAACAAACGAACGATCAAATTGTAACTGACGGAGACTTTCATATCTGAGCCCCAGCCACCCTGTGTGCTAGTCTACAATTATGTCTCGAAGTTCGAAGAGAACGATAAAAGTGATAATGATGATGATGATGAAAAACATTAATTATTATCGTGTTTCATAACAGGACGGGTAATGTAGTGCTATTTTTGGAAATCTCTCGGAAAAAAGACTGGCCTGGTTTATTTGTGGATAGCGGACGCGTTAATTTTCTAATTACAAATTTTTAAGAAACATTTTTGGAGCAAGCCTTGACATAGTAATTTTCGCGTGGGCTATCGTGTGTGTACTGTGTAGTTGTGTACCCTTCGATCGGGGCATGGCAAGTTTATCACTTATTATGTCGTAATTAACATATCGTTTAATAAATATGAAAGGTTTAATAATAATTTATAGTACAATGTACTTTAAATTTACTTGACACTGTAGCATTTTTTCGCAGAATAACTTCTTGGAGTCTAGATATTAACATAATATAGTGGTTATAAGGTGTAAGAGTGGAGGCCACGTTTAGGTAGACGAAGTATTGGTCGGCCATTAACCAGGTGGGAAGACGATCTCAGTGCAGTGGCCGGTCCTGACTAGATTGGCCTTTTTTTACGTTGGGAAATGCCTTTTGCCTCATCCACTAAAACCCACCGATGTTCCTCCTTTCTGCTTCTGGACAGGGTCATGGGAACGCCAGGCATATAACCTATGACCCCGACAGTGGCTGGATAGGCCTTGGCGTTTTGTAAAAAAACATTTTATCATCATGATGAAATTTTATAAGTAAATGACATTTATAAAATCATGTATACTTTGAATTTTACACGCCGCTGACATAAATTTCATAAGATATTTTCCGCACGTATATCATTTGAGCAATATTTTTAGTATTAAAACGCAGATGTATGTTTTATGAATTATGTGAAATTGCATTGCGAAAATTTATGCTCATATCGTACACGTTATTAAAATTTATTGTTAGATTACTTTTTGTATCATTTAAAATAGGACAAAATGATAAACCGTTACAGGTTCATTTAAAACATTTAAATGAACCTTTGAAATTTGAAAAATGAAAAAAAAAGTGTCCCGCGATCGGTTTATTATTTTTCTTCCGAAATACAAAGCTACAACCGTCAATATTGTACCATTCCAATATTATAATTGCGAAAGTAATTCTTACATCTGTTATGTTTTACGCCTAGTCCGTTAATCAGATTTGGATAAATCGAAGCACGAAAATAGGCTATACAAAAAATCATTATCAGCTCGGACACGACTGTAGATCTAAGTTAACATGAACGATACCGCGGGCAATATCTTCTATAGACGTTAAAGCCTTTTTTTTCCTTCTTTTCGCTAGTCCTGCACTTGCATAAAAATTCTTACGTTGGTACATAAATAATATACAAGGTCGTTGTGTGCCGGAGCCCCCCCCCCCCACAGATGCAGGATCGATACCCTCTCGAACCTGTTTATTATTTTCGTCCGCGAAATATATTCACATCACTACTAAACCAGGTGATCAATATAAAGGGTTATAAATAGAAGATATTGAAACGTCACAGGGTTCAACGTCCTGTGACGTCACTTACGTTTTTGATTACGTATTAAAACTGCATTTTTCATACGTAGATAAGTATAGTTTTTGACACTGTGGTAAGCTTACAAGATCCCGAATTGCGACAAAAAGGATAACAAACCGTCTCATTTACTTATTTCAGTTACCTGGTGAGGTGAAGGAAATAAGGTAAGTTTATACAAAGGTACATCTCAACATGATCACGCTTTATTACAACTTTACTATTTCTTTTATACCTAAATTAGCGAACACGACAGACGTCCTGTACAAAACTTTATGTAGTGGACCGATTCGTGAATCTAAATTATAAATCATTATCGAATCCACTATAACACAAACAAAAAATAATCAAAATCGGTCCAGCCGTTTACAAGGATTTCCGTCACACACACGCACACAACAATTATCTATATAAAGGTAATTAAAGCTAACTCAATTTATAATGAAAGCTTTTCATGTAACTATTATCCGAATTCAAAAATCTATTCTGCTATATCTAAGGATGTCTAAGCTTATTTTTCATAGGATCAAAAAAAATTTTTTTTTCGAAGTTGCCAACAGGTTTTCGCCTGATCGGGCTTGATTGTTTTTCGACATGGCACAGGAACATCGCGCAAAGGTCACAAGGTCGCCCCGGATCGAACCCTCAAGGATCGAAATATCAAAGGCTCGGCGGAGGATTACAACATTAACTCTAAATAAAATTTTAAGGCCTTTTTGATAAAAGGGGATGATATAATGTTATTATTGACGAATGAAAATGGATTTTTCTCTTCTTTCTTTTCTTTCTTTTATCTCTATAAGTATGATTTGATGTTGTTTTTTATATTATCATTTATGCTGCGGCTAATTGGCTATTTTATTAAAACTTATCGTTATTATAATATTGCATTGGTTAAAAAAAAATGCACATTCATAAAACATTAAATTCAAGGTTTGTTATTTTTATATTTACCTAATTTTCATTTTTTTGAATACATTAGAATAACCCTATAACGTGTTAGAAGTTTATAAGTAGGTATTATATTTATTATATATTTTAAATTCACCGGAGAGAGAGAGTAAGCGATGGTCTCATGTTCACGTGCACGTAGGAATTTACAAAAATCAATTTCTAGGCATCACAGGAGGATCAGAATCGAACCCAGACCTCTCGGCCGAGCCCACTAGACCACTAGACTCACCCCTCGCCGGTGAAGAAAACATCGTGAGGAAACCTACATGCCTGATGAGATCAAAAGTCTTTGAAGGTGTGTGAAGTTCACCAGCCCGCATTGGGCCAGCGCATGGGTGAACTATGGTCCAACACTCTCCTCGCCTGATTTCGAGGAAGAGACAGGTGCTCAGCAGTGAGACATATAAGGGTTGATAATATTAAAAAATTGAAGCAAATGTGCTTGTCCTCTCCGAGCTAAGGCCACTAGGCGACTTGCACTAAATATTATATTATTATATATTTTAAATTCAAATTCACACGTTACTTATTGTTTCGTTGAAATATTTGTTTTAAATTGTTATCTATCTTTAAAGTAATATATTTATTTCCTTTTTATTTATTCCTTTTTATGCGTGACATTTTATTTGTAGTTAAAAGAATTTAATAACTCTTTACATTTAGGCTCTACTTCTTGTCATTTTCTCATGCGTTTCAACAACACCAGGATTTTCACATCGAAAAACACCAGGTTCATGTTACTAGGAGAATCCAAATATTATTAATATAAAAAGTGTAATATAACGCTATATGCAAAGCACAAGTCCCAGCGCATAAATTCAGAAGCGAAGGCCAATAAAATAAATACGAAGTCTGAAGCACTTGATGTTTATCGTCTGGGTGCGCTAATCGTTAGGGCCCTTCGCATTTAGTCTTATATTTTAATTTGCTTATATCATTCCAATGAGAATGTGCATATATTTGATATCAATATAAGATACTATTTGTAGTATATATTTATTATTTACATAGTCTCTCATATTCATATCATTCTGTTACTATAGTAATAGGTAAATATAGTGTTAGCCCTTAATAACATAGTATAATGCTATTCCCTATATTAACTATCTCCTACAATATAGTGTCAGCCCTAAATAACATAGTATAATGCTATTCCCTATATTAACGATCTCCTACAATCCCATCTGAACATTGAACTCAGCTCAGCCCGAAACATACCATTTTATTACCTCTTAATTTATAGCCGAATATTTGGAGGTTGTACACCTCACTCACAAAATGTCCTTGCGAGGCTACGGACTGAAATTACATTTATAAATTTCCATATGAATGAAATTAAATCCCTTTTTTACTGCTACTATTTTGTTACTGTTGTGTTTTCTAATTTTTTTTTTTTTTTTTAATGTTAGTTGGATAGGCAAACTGGCAAACGTACCACCTGATGTTAAGTGGTCAACATCGCCCATGAACATAAACTAGTATACCTGGAACGAGCCCAGGCAACTTATTTATGTGTTGCCTATCCTGAGACATAGATGTTAAGTCTCGGTGCTAGTAATTACACTGCCTGTCTTGCCCTTCTCTCCGAAACACAGCAAAGCTGTTTCACGGGAGAAACAAGCAAGATGGTGGTACCCATGCAGCCGGGAGCGCGGCACAGCGCTTTCCTCCCACCGGTAATGTTTACGAGAACTGCACTTATTATAGTAGAGCAAAGTTTTAACCTATTTATTATTAATAACGCGATTGAATACACACTAAATACACGTAAAATATATCAAATACTAAAATAAATACCTACTTATTAAAAAATACAACTTAGCAATTCGCTGAAATCTCGTGAGGCAGGCACATATCAATCAACTTATTATTATATCGATGCCTTAGGCATTCTCAATCGAAAAATAAGGAATATTCTTGCAACCTCAGCAACAATATTATTACAACATTATAATATGAAGAATAGTGATGTAACCAATCAACGATAGAACAATATTTGTGTCAACCGTTACGTCTGTTGAATAAACAATAAACATTATAACACATAATTAGTATTGGTATTAGCACCGGTAACTTTCTTTGAGTATATTTGTATTAGTAACGGGGAAGGTGATACAAAAACAATATCAATTATTGTAAAAAGTTTCTGCCCTATTTTACAATAGAAAACAAATTAAGTCATAATGTTAGTTAACGTCCAATTTAAAGTTATAATATTTACCAAATTGGTCAGATTTTTATTAAACTGATCTAAAGATCAGTCTTTAAGTCAATAAAAAAACCTAATAAGTAAATAAGTTCTCCAAGTACAATCAATCCTATGTCAATCAAAATCCATCTTACCCACGATCCTGTGGAACCCCAGCGCTTAAGCCTCTTTCCAAAAATGTTTTGGCACTGCGACAGACAGGACACAGAGGCGGCCGGTTGAATCTTAGCACTAAAACTTTCACCTCGGTCCAGAGTCATTTTTTCTAATATCTAATCAATGTACGCACATCACTGTTTAAACTATCTAATATAATAACTATTCTAAGCACGTAAGTTAGGCCATTAGACGAGCGTTCGCGTCGGCGGTCGCCACCTAAGTGCGGCACTCGGAGCATTTTCCTCCGGCCGGGAAAGCCTCGCCCGCAACTTGGAGCGTAAATGAACGCGTCACGGGATCGCAAAAGGATGTATAGGGAGAGTATAACGTACCGTTTTGCCTACGTGATGCACGCTATTTTGACCGAAACGTGGATGCATACAAGTTTGTGTAAGTCGTGGGATGCAGTGCACTCTATTTTGTCTAAAACATGGGACTCAGTGCACGCTATTTTGTCTAAAACCTGCGATTCAGTGCACGCTAGTTCGAACTTTGAAATTTCATGTTGAATATTTCTATATCATCGTGCAAGTAGATTTATTATTTTATTACGTGAGCACGCGTATAGGGCCGAAGTGATTTTCAAATATAATCGACATTTAAACTTTGGCACAAAGATGGACCATAGACCGAATTAGGTCGTGTAATATTTTTATAATTCCAATTTTTGAACAACCACTGGTATAATACTCGTTGATAATAAATCTAAGTCTAATCTGGCTTAGCCGCTGGAAGCAGCTTGTTATTTAATACAGACGTAGTAGGGTAATAAGTGACATAGAACTTCAAGGGGTCTTGGGTTCACATCCCGTCAAGGTTATTATATAATATATTGTTGGGGTTAATGAATGTATAGATAATAAGTTAATTTAATTATAATAATATATTTATTTTTGTTTCCGTTTCTAGTAGCAGTAACACACTCATAAGGGACTAGCTCAATGGTACATGCATATTTATTTTAATGGTTAATTGAAACAATTATTTCGGGCAGGATTACTCTGCGTAACTTTATGTAGATATGTATGTATGTGTGTGTACATAACGTAACGCCAGGACGTGGCGAAACACGAAATTACTAATAAAACCTAACGACGACATTGTCCTATAAACAGGCTACCATATCTTACGTAGTTATATTTTTGATGAGATATTAAAGCGCTGAAATAATAAAAATATTGACTCTTATTTTGCGACATCAAGTCATTAGATATCAAATTTATTTTAATTTATCATTTTATCCGTGTTCATATTTTCAAATTTCAATCATCTATACAGATAGATGAAATTGGAGTGTCTGTTTGTTATATTAAAATAAACGGTATCTATACCAAAATAGCATTATTTACAATTTTTGTCTGTCTGTCTGTTTGTTCCGGCTAATCTCTGAAACAGGTGGGGCAATTTTGATGGGACATTCACTGGTAGATAGCTGATGTTATAAGGAGTAACTTAGGCTATAAAAAAATCATCATCAATCCGGGTACGGCTGTAAAAATAAATTAACGCGGGCGAAGCTGCGGGTAACAGCTAGTCATTGATATTGAAATAACCCACAAGTTCCTTAACAATTCAATGATAAAATTCCAAGATAGTTTCCACTATTCTATCGTTATTTCGATAGGTAATAATGCGTTCTGTATTTGTATATTTCGATAATTATACGTTGCTTTAAATATTGATATATTTTTATTAAAAAATCTAAAACAATATCCACCATTATATCTAATTAGTTAACTGAGAATTGCTATGTATTTATGCATTACCCAAATCATCAAAATTCCCGAATCATATAAATTTCCAAATCAGTTTCCATTACGGCCAAAAACAGAATTGGAAAATACAACCAAGGTCATCGAAGCCTCCATGTTGCCAGGCTAATTCGGTCACGGTCGCCGGTCCCGCCGCGCCCCAACACCACATTTATACCTTTATAGTTTGATTTATATCCCTCCACTTAATTATGTTAACTTGATTACCTGTTTAGAAGAACACTATATTATTCCAACAAGAATTTCGAATACGGACTTTCGTTACTACAGTGAGAATACGCCGTCTTTTCTGATTTCGTGTTGTTGTGGACTTAGGACGGACTAGGAGATGTTAGGAAGAAATAATCTCTGCCACTATGTACATATAGAGCCAGAGATGTAATCTGGAATAGAGGTTTGGTAAGAACAGGGACATGATAAGAAAGGAAGGGCCTCTGGAGTCTGGACTCATTATAGCGAGTCTTATAAGGAGATAATTATGTATATTTTGTTTATTAAGAGTTTATTATTACCATAAATAATATAATATAATAATATCAACCCTTATATGTCCCACTGCTGGGCACGGGTCTCCTCCTTGAAACCAGGCGAGGAGGGTTTTGGGCCATAGTTCACCGATGCGCTGGCCCAATGCGGGTTGATTTGTTCCAGTTAACCTCTGAGACGGTTGGGCCGATTTCGACGGGCCTTTAGTGGCAGATAGCGTAAATTATAAGGAGTAACTTTAAAAATTATCATCATCAATACGGCTATAAATCTACGTTAGCGCGGGCGAAGCTGCGGGCAACAGCTAGTAGATAATATAATTATTTGTTAATGATAGTTCAAGTACACTAAAGCCAAAGGTTCTCTGGCAGAGATCGGTAGAAGCGATAAATCCGCCTTTTGTTACTTGCTTTTGTTTTGTTTGATGCGCAATATTGTTCATTCATTCATTCGGACTTTGAAGGCTTGAACTTTACACCACACTAATTAATGCCTTAAAATATACACAAACTATCTACTTTATATGACCTTAAACAAAGTAATGTTTATTTTCAACCCGTTAAATTACTAGCTTTCAATCAATAATTATTAGTTTTAAGTATACTGATGATTTTCTAATAAACAAGGACATAGTCAACCTGCCACCATGCGACATATAAATAATAGTGTGTAGTGTATTAGTAACAATTATTAATAATTTCTACCAGATAGGAGTTGCAACAAAGCGTTTTGCACTAATTATTGTGATCAGATAATGAGTGTTTCGAAACACAGCGGAAAGCATACAGCTATTTAAACATTTCGTGCAATTTAAGAAATACTTTATGATTACATAACACACACTCATAGAACTAATTAACTGTTATCTAATACTAATCACTTTTTATTTTATATATTGTTTTATATAAGCGTACAGGACAATGAACTCTATATTTACATGCCTCAAAATTAATCATCGTCATCAAAGACAATGGCTGGTTGTAACTGACTTGCTAATCTTCAGCTTAATAATATAAATAAATACTATTACTTAAGTTAAGCAGATATATCTGGGTCCCCACCATGGTTAAGGCCTTGACGTGGCGGTGGGGCTTAGTAGCCTAGGGTGAGCCCAGCACCTTGGGCGAAGCTAATTGAGTCGAGGGGGCTCTTTGTATCCCTCTTATTAGAAGAGGGGACAAATGAGCAGGGGGCAAGGGGTGAGGACGGGAATCTCACTCCATTGAACTGTCCCGACGTTGGGAGGGGTTGTTCTGTGGTGCGGGACAACCCCCCATGTGGAGGTGGCGTCGGTCCGTTGGGGGACTGACTAGCCGTCGAGGTACCCTGTTTGTTTATTAGATCCGAGGCACCTCACCAAAGGCGGCATTGGAGGCACTCGTCGCGTTTTAGTGGATAGAGCTGCGTCCACTTACTAGCTTTCGGGCGCAGCGAGTCCCACATACCCACCTGGGGAGACCCACTCCCCAGGCGGGATGCCTCAGAGCATTTCCCGGCGTAAAAGAAAAAAAAAGGTATATTATATTATATTTTATCTAGTTACATATATATTCATACATCATTATTGTCTACATGTCACAATATAAGTTATGTTATTTAATTGCGAATCATACTGTTAACTCTTTCTTTGTGTTGTTTGATATAATTTACGCACAAAAATGCAGGGTAATGCAGGGTAATATGTAGGTAATAGCGATGTTATGTCGATGAAGGATATCCCCGAAATAGAGATAATGCCTTGAGAGGTGACTCGGGGCGGGTCACGTACGCACCATCACCACAGCCAAGCTTGTGGCATTGAGTCTGTTTATAAAATTGTTTAAAAAATATGTTTTGTTGAGCCCATTCTATGGATAATTCCGGTGGTCCGGTAATGGATGTATCAAGACACACATAAAACAAAATATTTATAAAATGTACAAATTTTAATCAAGTGGTGGATATGAAGCCCGTTCCGAAAGTTTTACATCTAGTTGTACCAGATTCATAACTCATATATACTACGTACATATTGTCTGCAAATAAGTAATAATACAAAAAATGTCCTGATTCTCTACATACAAACTGATAAATACAAGTAAAACTTTCAAACTTAAAAGTAATCCCAATAGCCAAAAAAATCGGCATAATAAATCCATATCTTGTATGCATATATATATCATAAAATGCATTACAAGTCCTCACCACACGATAAAAGCCTGCTAAGAAGTCTAAAAATAGCAACATTGAAAATAGCAAGACAATTGAGAACCTGCGAGAATATAGGACAAGGACTCTCGTCTGAAAGTGGGGCAAAGAGTGGTCGAGTGGATCTAGCTCGACCTCCATCGGTAGTAATCCTTGTGACATAATGCAGACTACGGTTATGGCGTTACGAAACAAGCAACAAGCATCTATAGCTGACGCCCGCTTCAATGGACTTTAAACGGCTCTTTTAATTTAATTTGTAACTGTTTAAAACAGGCTAGCTTTGTGTCCTGTGTTAGTCAGATCCAGGACATTCCCCTTCAAGCGGCTGAAGGCAACTCGTAGTGATTTTAGAGTGGTATACCGGCGCCGGGGATAGTTCGGAAAGCGCCGGCAGTCCCACATATCTCCGGGTGGATGCGCTAAGCCTTTACACTGCTACAAAAAAAAAATCTTTCGCATCAAGAGTATCATGAGCAAGGTGGGAGGGAAGCGCTGTGCCGCGCTCCCGGCTGCATGGGTACCACCATCTTGCTTATTTCTCCCGTGAAACAGCTTTGCTGTGTTTCGGAGAGAAAGGCAAGACAGGCAGTGTAATTACTGGCACCGAGACTTAACATCTTATGTCTCAGGATAGGCAACACATAAATGAGTTGCCTGGGCTCGTTCCAGGTAGTTAATGTTCATGGGCGACGTCGACCACTTAACATCAGGTGGTACGTTTGCCAGTTTGCCTATCCAACTAACATAAAAAAAAAAAAAAAAAGGTATTCGTAGATAATTCAAAAATATCGAGATCCTCGAAACAAAAGTTAAAGACATGGACTCTACATGTCCAACATAATATAGCAAATTAAAATAATTAGCAAACTCCAAAGGAATATATATTAATTTAGCTTTAATGATGTGATTTTCGAGATAAAAACTCATGCTACTGCTATAACTGTACTGAACTAAGCCGATACTTTTTATTGATATATAAAAAATGTTCATAAATCATAAATCAATAGTGCGCAGTGCAGTTAATAATAGATTAATAGGCAAAAAGTAAAAGTTGGTGTATCGCAGAATTATCCTAAGCACCGTGTAAAATGTATGTCTTATTGCCTATCTACTGGACATTTATATGGATTTGTGTCCGCGTAGACTTTGTTTTACTCTCTAAACCTATCAATAAACTCGATTGTTTGCGAGTATGAATAGAAAATAAATAGGTAAAAGTAAATATAAGAAGCAGTAGCCATAAGCCACCGCCACAAACACCAGCCGTAAATTCACAGAACGTGAAGACGGGAAAAGTTTCACCTCCGCCTCTCGCCCGGTACAATATTATTTAGTGCTCTTACGTTCCCGAGTTTATTTGGTCGTGGGCATAGACAAACGGACGTCACGACTTTGGCTGGGAAAAATAATGAAAAATAAATATTAAAATGTTTATTTTCATTAGTCAGCTGTATAATTATAGTATTTTTTTAATAATAATAATATCTATGAACGCTTTCACACCACGTCAATCTGGTCACGTTCTCGAAGGACTTGTGTTACGGGTACCAGACAACGGAAATATATTTAATACTTTTATACTATATCTACATATATTTAAGATTTTTATTTAGTATTTTTAGTATTATTAAGTTTTTCTTTCTATACTATGAACCTAACAGGCAGTTTTTTTTTCGCTTTTAAAAATATAATTGTTAACATTTAAAGCAGAAATACAGTTTCTGGTTGTTACATAATTTCGTGGAGTGACAAGAAGTGTGGTAGACGAGATAGGTGTGAAGTGGTCGCAGCTTTCAATACGGAACAGACGGCAGCGACGATGATGGTGATACGCTTTCATACAATTACCGTGTATATGTAATGTATATAGGAACATTCGCCATAACGGCGAGAAGAAACAAAGATCATTATGATCACTAACAGAAGAAATAGCACTTGCAAAGAGTTTACCTACATTTGTGACGGTTAAACATTGTTTAGTATCAGACAAGTAGACCGGCAAAAGAGTGACGATAAGTATTCAATGTCCCTATAAAAGTTAACAAATAAACCTGGAATTGGCAGTTTGACTAACTCCTTTACTTAGTCAAACTGCCAATTGCTCGACGAAAAAAACGTTTGCTCAAATCATTGCCTAATTTAAAAGATTGGAAGCCTGTAATTACCTATACTAGCTGCTAATTAAAATTAGCAAAGGTTTCGGTAATTTGGCTCTCACTAGCAAAGGCGTATAAAAAGTGGATTACAGACTGTGTGATGATGATAGGAAGGTTTGAGGGTTATTATAAGTCGTAACGTTCGGACGTCTGACACCTTAATCCTCCATCCTCACTTCACCATAGTTGCTGTATGTATCCGAAACGCCAGAAATTTATAAATCGCAATTACAATCGTAAAAAGTTGTTCCATTATAATGGATGTTTGCGTAAACGTTAGAAAACAATAAGTATCTAACAACTACTTCAAGCCTTTAATCCAAAACTCTTGTGTCAGTGATAGTTCTGTAGATCCAATCACAACCGTACGAGTACAAGGTCGGGTTATCAAAATTAACATCACGTGCGGCGGCAGAAGCGGAAACGTATGGAATAATTAATATCGCAATCGAACAATATCATACGTCGGGGTCGCTCCCTATATGACTGCTGTGCGCATCTATCGTCATAACACTAGTAACACACTGTGTGCTGCACACAAGTGATGAGGGCCAAGCTGTCCCAATGCGGGCTGACGAACATCACACCTTACAGGCTTTTAAATTCGTTTGTTATGCGGTCACGATCTTTGCCTTCACAAAGGGATTTTGACAAGTTCAGGATCACGGGAACATTTTATAAGCCTATACACTATAGGTAATAATACCCATAAGGAATGCACTTCACACTCTTTCACTTTGCTACGCACTAGGTCCATTTCCCACTTCCCCCAATATAACCATCAATTTTTTTACTTATATTCAAGAAAAGCGTATTTAAAGTGTGTGTGTGTGTTTATGTGTGTCTCCGTTCCCTATGAGTGTGCGGCTGTAAGTATTCAGAGTAGGGACATGGGTCGAGGATGGGAACCTCACCCCATCATTGCACTGTCCCTACGTTTTTAGGGGTTATTCTGTTTCGTGGAACAACCCCTTAATGGAGGTGGTGTCGGTCCCTTGGGGGACTGACCGTCGAGGTGCCCTGTTGCTCAACAGATCCGGGACATCTCACCAAAGGCGGCATTGGTGGCACTCGCCGGGTTTTAGTGGGTAGAGCTGCGTCCACCTTACCATGCTCCCCCGCGGGATGCCTAGGAGCATTTTCCGGCGAAAAAGTAACAAAAAAAGGCTGTAAGTATTCATCTAATTGTATTGAAACTTTAAAAAAATGTTCGAGTACTCGTACTAGCTAGCAATGTAAAACAGATGGCGCGCAAGAAAAGAATCTTCTATTGCATGAAATCTACATGTTGATACATTGCGAGCAATATAACACTTATAAGACGAAATCTTTTGACATTTACCATAACTCACCTTTAATTAAAATGCTTTTTTTTTAAACTAGCACATTACTTTTCGTACCGAAAAACTAAAGCAGTAGGAAGTTTTAATTGAAAAATGTACCTACATCATGGCAACTAATTAGCTTATTTATTTTGCTTTAAGCATCGCCCCTAGATAGAGCATCGCAATTATTAAGCCCCAGGTGATATGAGGCGGAATCTATGAGTGCCCATTAGCGTTCTAGTGCCTCCGTGTATAAATAATCTATTCCTGTACGAACAGGTACGAAATATCTATAAATAAACCATAAGGTCGCTAGAAAATTGCTTTTTTGAAATAACCGTTTTCTAAATGTAAGTGTGCACGATGACGCGTTCTGCTCAATACTCACATTTCTATTCATGTACGTTTAAGTTGGCTTACCTGAAAAAAAAAAAAAGATTTTTTAATACACGAAATAATTACAAAAGCATTAATAAGATGAACTTCAGCCATGACACATTGAAATCCATCATGGCGGTCAACATTCCAAATTTAATTTCTAGAATTTAAGGGTTATTATTCTTTCCTGATTAGCATATTTTGTAAAATTGGCGTGCAAACGTCCCTGTTACTAGTTGGGCCGTTGACCTGCGGCCAGATCACTTCAGCCCACTTTTCGCCCACGGCCCACGTCCAACACAGTCTGATCTAACCGCTTGTAACATGTGTAATATTATAATCCTACTGTATTAAGTGGTGAAGTGGGTCAAAATCGCGGATATTCTAGCAGATGAGAATGATACATACACGGATACTTGTCTTCCAAGTCTAATACTTTTACGTCAAGGGTTTTAGGAATTGAACGTAAAAGACGTATATATAAAAAGTTTAATGACTTCCCCACGAAAATTGTTGATATTTAAACTTCAACGTCTAGTACAATAATCACGTCGACCGTTGCGTCATGAATGAGCGGCAAACAAAAAAAAAACATTTGGTCGTGATTTTTTTGTTCATACAAGTTAACCATAATAAAAAATATAATATATATTTCGAGCATAACATATAACATAGTATACTTACATATTAAAAATATTTAAAAATTATAACATATTACGAATTAATGAAAAATATAAAAAAGTGTACTTATTCATAAAAATAATTTAATGTTACGCGTCCCACTTCCGCGGAAACTATTATTTTTAGTATAATTTATAATAATTGTAATTAAAAATTACTACACACAGGTAATTGCAGAAAGCATTGCAACACGTAATGTACGTTTTACATATTTACGGTTTTAGTGACGTTTGTAATGTTCTCGAAGTCTTAGACTATATAACTATAATATAACATACTAGTGGCACCGACAGACGTTGTCCTGTACAAAATATTTTTTTTGTGAATCTAAACCATCCTCGAATCCCCTTGAACTCACACAAAAAATTTAATCAAAATCGGTCCAGCCGTCTAGGAGGAGTTCAGTGACATACACACGCACACAAGAAATATATATATAAAGATAACTATTTACGTACACCGAAGTGAAATCTTTTATACTAATTCAATCGTTACTCGTACGTGTAATGTGTTTAGTCAGATGTTTAAGTAACATCCTAAATTATAAACTAAGAAGCTTGAGAACCTAAGCGTCATTTTTCTTACGAAAGTTTTCTTCTTTTTTCCGAAAATGTTTCATTTTATTTATCTTATTATTTATTTATAAAAAGTAAATGAAAATTTCGCCGCTAAGCCGCTTTTATAATTATCTCCACATGGCTTATAATTATTACTTATATTTAAATAAAAAATGATATCACAAAACTAAGCAAAGTATCTGAATAATAAATTTAGTTTACATATTGCAGATACCACATCTTGGGAATAAGGTATTTCCTACGAGGCTTCTATGAATAATTATGTATATTATATTATGTACCTACCTATATTGTAAAATGTTGAAAAGATTAGTTTCACTGTGTTTGTTTCGCCGGTTCTTCTCAGTGGACTAGTTTTGGAACCGGTAGTAGAGTCATTTGACGTTCAATAAGATACTTTGGATGTACAACATTGAATAAAAATATTTTTAGTAGCGTTTATGATGCAAGTACATCCTTACTCGTTTATTGACGATTTTGTTTTAACGTATAAAGGCCCAATCTATGAGATCCTCTCGAAGTGAGAGCTGACGATTCCCGAAATAAGATAATGATTATTTATCAAACTTAAAAAAAATCTACAATATTTAGATATTCTAGTTCTCAACGTTAATCGTTATAATAGTCTAAATTTCGGGACGCTTATATTTAGGTGTACCGTCCTCGCCCGACACGATCGTCTAAGCCACTATTAGATCTAAAACCGCCCAAATCATCCAGGATGTGTTGTTTTAACCGTGAGTACGTACTACGTTCAGTTTGTTTGTTTAATCTATATATATATACATGGCCACTCGTTAAACGACTATTAAAGAAACGTTTTTAGTTTCAACGAGAAAAAGAAATGTGGCGTCAAGGCTAGTCTGGATTTGATTCTAAATAGCTTCCAAGGTCACAGCTAAATTCTAGCTTTCCCCGGTTCCTACCGTCTCTTGAACGAACAAGGGTCCTTAGGAACCTTATAGGTCCTAAACCCACTGTTGCTACTTCTTGAGATCAGACTAAAATAAATCATAGGCCCGAAAAATCGATACTGGGAATGTTACATGTTACTTAACCGCGATGAAATCGGTAGATGTAAGTTTTATTTCATATAATTTATAATTATAACCTTATATTCTAGGTTATATCACTCGCTTACATAAGTTTATGGTGCACATTTGCACTTAGAGCGATTGTGGTACGTTTTATGGTCGTTTACTGTTCGCCGTCGGTTACTGCCGTGAAAGGGCAGACATACACCACCGCTGATAATAGATAACATGTAAGAGATAAGGAAAGTTGCGTTAAGGAAAAAAGCACTGAAGCACAAATTAACCGAAAACGGAAAAGGGTTTCGTATGTATATAAAATGTATGGAGTCAACAAGAGAAAATTGTCCATCAACGATTTATTGAGTATCAACAGATGGTTTCAACTCTGGACTCAATAAATCGTTTTTAAAATATTTTAACTATACAAAACTCTCTTAATTAAATCAGTGGAAAAAATAATACAAGTTACGAGACCAAAAATTGATGTATTTCAGGAGACTGGGCACTGTACTGCACGCAGAAGTTCCAAGTTCAAATCCCGCCAAACACATGACATTTTTTGAATTAGTTCTGTCAGGTTTAAAATCTACTTAAGCTTGAAGCAATTTTTAAGATATCTTTAATACACTGAAAAATGTCCCAAATTTCGAAAACGTGCCATCTCGCGCCGTGGTTTTCTACTCAAAGCCACGGAACTCCAAAAAAGTGTAATGTCAGGACATAAAAGGGAAAGTGTGACATTTAGCTATGTAATGTCACCCGGCTTTTCGTATCAGTAAATTATTTGACGGTGACACATTGATTTAGTAATCTGTACCGCCACCGTCACCTTTGTCAGTACTGAGTAGTAACGACCTAATTTCACATACTCTGCTCTTAATTCTGTAAGTGCAATTATCGTTGAGATCCGCCGTAAAATGGAAGAACCATATTTTTTCTTACATCTTTGTTTACAATATATCTTCAAGGCAAGAAAATTAGAAAAACACGTTTTTTGTAATGTTTATTAAAAAAACTCTAACAGTTTGTATACTGTTTAATATAGCTTCTTTATAGTACAGATAAAAAAATAATTCTTTAATTTTCGTTACATACAACTTTTTTTGAAATGGGTTACTGAATCTTTTTTTTTCATTTCATATACATCACTGTGACTTACACACCTGTGCCAAAACTGTCATCACGCGAAGCATGAGCACGCTAAAATGTCATTGGGTCAGTCATAACGCCGAAGAGCCGATGGTCGATGGGCTAATATACTTCTGGAGAGGAGGGATCGTTCGGGAAGACGTAAGGTCGTGCGAGTGGTAGAGCTTGGTGTTAAAGGGGCATTACCAGCAGTGGACGGATTTTTTGAAGTGGCAATTTATTTTGCTGCACCGCACACAGATTTTTGTAGGGTATCAATGAGCCGTCACGCTCGGAGGTGAAAGGCTCGATCGGGTGAATTCGGGACCGCCGAGTGTACCCGAGCGAGAAATATCCTATCGCTGCGTAACTTCACAATAATTGAAACACTTGACTGCTGTTGAAACCGATTTAAAATTATGTACGAAAGAAAATCCCACCTATATACTACTCTGAAGTAGGTACAACTGATTGCGCGATTTAATTAAGTTTTCTAAGAAACGCTATAATAAAATTAATTTTGTTTTCAATAACTATTTTATATTAATGATGACGATGACAATTTTTTTTTTATAAATGTAGGTACTCTAAACCTTAAATTAATAATCCGCCATTGGCAACAGTTTGTTGGCGGAAGAAATTTGTATAATCCCACTGACTCTTATTAATCATAAGTTTAAAATAATTATCTCAAACAATCGCTAGAACGAAGACAATGCAAGTGTCTTCCGTATTTATTTTAGACAAATATTTGCCGGATCAGCCATGACGTATTTTGATGATAATAAACCTTTCTGTTTACGTGTCCGCAAGCATCTGTCTTTTGTTCGCGTAACGCTTTCAAAATTAGACACGACGATGTATCTTTTGACGATTGAGAGATACCATTTTGTCAGGGCTATCAAACAATTTGATATTTTCAAGGAAATTATGATTCTAGTTTTCATCGATAACTATGTATGTTGTATATATGTAAATATCCCATTATAGCCATAAAGAAACAATATTCTCAATTTCCTAAGAGAATATGTAGCAATGATATTTAACTATATTTTTAGTCATGCAAATTAGTATTAGTAGTTACTTTTACAGGTTAATACCTGTGAGTTAATGAGATTAACTATCTAACACGTGTTCGGTCTCCACTTTTTCCTCAATTACTTCTTTATCGCTCCATAGTCTATTAAATTCCACTTTTAGTGATACAAGCCATTTCGCCTGTTAACACGAATTGCAGCAACCGCAACGCGCGGTTAGGGATATTAAATATGTTTGTAGGTTTATTACTTTTCAGAATATAACTAATAAACGTCAGTTCCTTTGAAATCGTAAAAATCGTTTGTGATTACGTTCATCCTAATACATAACAGCCTCTGTGAAGGCTTGTTACGCTTCGACGACGTCGACTTTCATACCCGATTCGGATGTCCGTTTTGTAAATTACCCCCTTTTCTGACAACTTCAAGAAAAACCTCCTTAATTAACAGATTTAACTTCCATTTTACTTCTTTACATGATCCGCTCAGAAGAAGTCATATATGTCTCTTATGCGCGGTAAAGGAGAATATAAATATACCAAGAAGAGCAGACAATATCATAAAGAATGAATGTTTTCAAGAGGTTGGTAAACCTTTTACCTGATGACAACTAGAGGACATAAGTGGTGGGAGGGAAGCGCTGTGCCGCGCTCCCGGCTGCATGGGTACCACCATCTTGCTTGTTTCTCCCGTGAAACAGCTTTGTTGTGTTTCGGAGAGAAGGGCAAGAGAGGCAGCGTAATTACTGGCACCGAGACTCACCATCTTATGTCTCAGGATATGCAACACATAAATGAGTTGACTGGGCTCGTTCCCGGTAAACTAGTTTATGTTCATGGGCGACGTCGACCACTTACCATCAGGTGGCACATTTGCCAGTTTGCCTATCCAACTAACATAAAAAAATAAGTAGTTTTGTTGAAATCTTGGTTAATTAAAGCATTTTTTAAAGGACAAATATTTTTACATAATAAAACTTTATAAATTCTCTCATCTAAATGAGGCGAGAAATAAATGCAGTGATCGCTATTTCGGGTTCTTCACACGCATGTAACATTCACTAATACGAAGTGCTACTTTTACTTTCATTCAATCAGTGGGTTAGTGTGGGCATAAGATTAATTTTCGCCCACAAGTGACCTTAAACGATAAATAAATCTCCAGCATTGCACTAAATAAGCGGGAATTTTCTGCGAAACTCCCGCATCATGCATTGTCACGTTGAAAAATTTAGCGTTGTTGTTAGTACGAGGAAGCGTGTTTACTTGGTGCGGACAAAGACTCGTGATTTTTGTTCTGTAAAAGTGTGTTTTGAGGTCACGGGAATAGCTACGTGCATTTGACTTGTTTACCGCTTTTTATTAGTTTGAAACGCTTTTTTTATTTCAACGGCATTTCTCTGTATCATCCCCGTGGCAAGTTTATAAGAGCTTTTTAGTAAATGACGGTATTTTGTATACCTAAGTACACGAATGAGTCTGTTTGAGACCTAGTCTCCTTATACCTGGACCAAGAAAAACAAAACCATATTAAATCTATGGTCTAGTGAGTAGTGGGTATGGGCTCGGCCTCTTAAGTGAGGGCGAGAGGTACGGGTTCGATCCTGACCCCTGTGATGCCTAGAAATAGGTTTTTCTAAATTTCTACATGCACCTGTTCATGAGACTATCGCTTGCTCACCGGTGAAGGAAACATCGTGAGGAAACCTGCATACCTGATGAGATTAAAAGTCTTTGAAGGTGAGTGAAGTTCACCAACCCGCATTGGGCCAGCAGCCGCAGCTCCTCGCCTGATTTCGAGGAGGAGACCCGTGCGGCCCGTGCCCAGCAGTGGGACATATAATTGATATTATTATATAATATTATACTAGCTGTCGCCTGCAGCTTCGCCCGCGTTACTCAACTCCTATAAGTCACAGCGTGATGTTATATATAGCCTTCCTCGATAAGTAAGCTGTCTAATACTGAAAGAATTTTTCAAATCGGACCAGTATTTCCTGAGATTAGCGCGTTCAAACAAACAAACAAACTCTTCAGCTTTATAATATTAGTATAGATTATATTATTATTTAATATTTATTATAACGTAGGTATGCAATGCCGACTCGTTGAAATCGATGTTATTATATAAAAAAAAATATAACTAAGATTATTAAGAAAAAAGGAAAAACTTTCGACATAAAAATGCTCCTTTATTAATAATGTATAGAAAAAATTTAATCATCAATACAAGTACAGAACCATGACTTACTAGTTCGACTCACGCTTGGCTCTTTTTTAATGTTACTTGGAACGTTCTTGGTTGAGTGGATAAATAGTTTAAGTGAATGGAAGGGGTCCTAGTACGAAGTAGGTTATGGTGTATAAAAACAGTATCATCCTACATGCCGACATGCGTCCATATTAAATAGAGGAGCTCAGAAGCCGCATAAGAAATGCAGCAGAAGAAATCAAAACTAGTCTTACTACCAGAATAATCAAAACAGAGGTACGGAGAAGACTACGGGCCTGTATCAGAAACAGAGGTTCACATTTTGAATAAGACCTAAAGTAGAATATTTATTATTAAATTTAATTAAACATTGATGTTTTTTAAACACAATAAACGTAATTAAATTCAAGTTTTTCCTTTTATTTTAACTTTTATTTTATCGCAAATAAATCGATTTAGACATTATTTCATTTTACTTCTATGTTTACTACAACGTCATATTTTTATGTAGACATTTGCACCTTTTTGGAAAGCTAATGAGATAAGGAAGTTATTTAGAATATTTGTACGCATTGTATCATAATTTTTTTTTTAAGAAAATCACCTGTTTTTAAGAAAAATGTGCATTTTTCTTAAAAGAAAATTCTGTTTCATGTCTCATAATGAAAAATTCTCGCTTAGTTTGTCCCTATTTATTCCTTAAAAATATTATTTGACTCATTGACGGTTAAAATACATAAAAAAATCACTAAAAAGACAAACATTTTTAAAAATACGTCATGTCAAAGTCAAAAAGTCGAAAATAAAGAAAAAAAAATTGAAATTTCAATAACTTTGTGAATATCAACTTTCGGATAGGGAATGCCATGAAAAATATTACTGTAAATGTGGTATACTTTCTGTCTTTCAAAGGAATGTATCGAATTTCAGGTCAACCTGTATATAAATATGCAATTCAGATGCGAACAGTTTGGCCGTCCTGGCGGTTATTGAAAGAGGCCTATATCCACAAACAAACGGACAGACAAAGTCGTTGAATTATGTTACGAACGGAAGAGATGCCTTTTATGGGGCAAGCGTACGTTATCCGGTATCCACGGATACGCAGCGTGATTCGCAAAAAGCCTACTCGAAATAATGCGAGGAGGGTATAAGGCCATAATTTCTATTTTTGCATTGGTCCATAGTATCAAACCATTTAATCTTCTCACGATTTTTTCCTTGTATAACAAAAGGAAAGTAAAAATAGCACAGGAGGGGAATTACCCAATTATCGGTCGAAGACACCGACGCTATAATAGATCGGAATGCGTTAAATATAGTTTATGCGTTAATTTTGCCGCTTTATTATTAGTTGTGTTGCGAAACGTTCGGCCAGTTATGTCAGAGATACTAACTTGTGCCATTGGGATGACGTTCAGCGAAATTTGCAAAATGTGCGAAAAATTGAAGATAGATAGAATATCGTTCTGAAGTTGAGTGGATACCGAAAGGTCCCGGGTTTCAATCCAAGGGCAGAAATTTGCATGTGCTTTATAAGGTACCACACGCAGAAGGTCAGGACAGGCATTGTAATAATTGGCACCTAAGCAATTTATTGTCGCCCAATAGCCAGGCCAAGATAAGCGAGATTCGTAACTAGTTCATTAGTAGCTGACGTTGTTCATTCCAGTATTAATAATAATATGTTGGGACAACTCACACATGGCCATCTGATCCCAAAATAGGCAGAGCATTATATAATGGTAACCATAAAAACTGATAAATACTTATGATTGTCTAAATACATATATATTATAGATAAATTACACCCAGACACAGCACAAATGATCATGCTCATGGCACAAACATTTGTCCTGTGTGGGGATCGAACCCACGACCTCCTGGTTTAGCAGGGTCACTAACCACTAGACAAACAGACCAGTATTATGTTTACTACTAAGATCTTGATCAGCCACAGACCGCGCGAGCGCGACTCTAAATTCAAATTTGTCATGTTCGTGCGTTTCCCGCGTGTCTGAACAAGCTCTTTATTACCTTACGAAGACTAACAAAAGCTTTCAATAGCTTCCCAAAGTTCAGTTCACACAACATTATACAGCCAAACCACTGCATCAACACGTCACGTTATCCCAGATACGCTCCTCTGGGTATGGTCAGCACTGCCCACTCCGTCCACCTGCCTATTTATAAGCACTAATACACTATTTAAAGTTTATTAGTTTCCCTCAAACTACGCAAATAACAACCTGAATACTGCTCTAGTTTATCGAGCATATTGATTTCTTTTTGATTGATGGACTTAAAAATGTGCTCGTATTGTTTGGAGTTATCCATCCATACTTGTCTGTTCGTAATATTAAAATAACCGCTTTTTATTCAATGCATATGGATGGATGTATATTGTATACACGGTACATATACCAAGACGTCGGAGATAGGGTCGCGGAATAGAAGAGGAGTTGGGCAGGACACTCGACTAGACGTGGGGATGGCAGGTGGTCCACGGCCCCCACCATGATGGTTCAGGCCTTGACGTGGCGGTGGGGCTAAGTAGCCTAGGGTGAGCCCAGCACCTTGGGCGAATCTAATTGAGCCGAGGGGCTCTTTGTACCTCTCTTATAATAAGAGGGGACAAAAGAGCAGGGGGCAAGGGGCGAGGATGGGAACCTCACCCCATTGTACTGTCCCGACGTTGAGAGGGGTGGAGTATTCTGGTCTGGAGGTGCGGGACAACCCCTCTGTGGAGGTGGCGTCGGTCCCTTGCATGACTGACTAGCCGTCGAGGTGCCCTGTTTGCTTAACAGATCCACGGCACCTCACTAAGGCGGCGCTGGTGGCACTCGCTGGGTTTTAGAGAGTCGAGGTGCGTTCACTTACCATCTTTCGGGCGCAGCGAGTCCCACATACCCGCCTTTGGAGACCCATTCCCCAGGCGGGATGCCTCAGAGAATTTCCCGGCGTACAAAAAAAAAAAAAGGCCACGGCGGTAACCGAATGGTAGCCTAGACTGGGTCGGAGAAGTCCAGGACGTCCTATGGCTCGGTGGACCGATGACGTGGTAAGGCTTATGGGCAAAACATGGATGAGGCAGGCAAGGGACAAAGGAGATTGGCAGAAAAAAAGGGAAGCCTATGCTCAGCAGTGGGCAATAACGGGCTGATGATGATGATACCAAAATAATATTTGTCACTTTTTTGTCTGTCTGTTTGTTCCGGCTAATCTCTGAAACGGCTGGGCCGATTTTGATGAGACTTTCACTGACAAATAGCTGATGTTATAAGGAGTAACTTAGACTATATAATAATCATCATCACTCCGGATACGGCTGTATATCTAAGTTGACGCGGGTTAAGTTGCGGCTTCACAATACAGTAGAACCCCGTCAAGTCGAATCTCGATAAGTCGAAAACGTCCATATCTCGAAAAAATGTTTGGTTCCCTTCCCTTCAAACACCAAAACCTCCATTACTCGAAATCTGAACCCTCTATTAGTCGAAATAACCAATGAGTCCCTCCAAGCCATTTTGGTACATATTTTCCCTCTATAACTCGAAAAATTAAACTTTACCTCTGTATCTCGAACAAAGCAATGTTTTATTTTACAACCTCTACAACTCGATTATTTGAGATTTACCTCTATAGTTCGAACAAAACTAAGTTACCGACTTTAAAAATTCGCCGACATTGTAAGTACAAGATTGTTTTTTAAGAAAGCAATTAATGAGTATGTGAATAGAATTACCACGAATTTATGAATGATGTGTTTGCTTGCTTGACGTCAGGTGTTCAATTTTATTATTTTTGATTTTATTTGAACTTTAGCGAAGCAAGTCATTTGTTGTCGAGTGAAATATTGTCGGAAGTAGTTTAGTTCTACTGCAATACACATCAATTTGTAGAACAGTTTACAAATAAAATTGTAAAACATGAGTGCTGTGAAACGTAAACGTAATGAATCTTAACCTCTTTTAAGTCGAATCAAAATCCGCCTAAGTCGATATCCTCTATAAGTCAAAACTCTATAACTCGATTTTTTTTGCGTCTCCCTTGATATTCGACTTATAGAGGTTCTACTGTATTATATTACTTCATATCTTACGACTGTATATAAAATCCTAGGCTATGAATAGACGTGATAATTCGAAAATTTCTACGAATGCTTTATCATATTTGTTTTGTTTTTATTGCCAATATTATAAAACATGATATCTCTACACTTACGTGTTTCTGCACGTACTCTTATAATAGCCAAAAACAAAACAACTTGCGCCTCATTTCTAGTACCTAATTGTTATAAAAGCCACATTTTTATAGTTCTAGTTTTCCAGCTAATCTGCGAAACCAAACAAAAATATTTGCGCGTGAGAGAAGTAAAAATGTAAGGAATTTCCAGACAGGAAATTTTGTTAATTCTGGCACAATAATACACAGAACAACACACCCCGCGATAACTACGAAACCGTTCCGTAGACCGAATTACGAATTACGTGTGCCGCCATCATTATGTTTAAACTAGTTTTCGAAGATAGAGTACTAATAAATTTAAAGCGATAAACTTTTAATTAGGGTAAAACTTAGGTAGGTTAATCTTAAATTAGATGACATGGCAATTTCTGATAGGGACCATGTTTCTAAGTTGTTAGCCATCATTGCAAAAGAAAAGTGGATGAAGACAGTCTGACTGTTACTAGAGAGAATATTCCATTAAGCATGTTACCTATAGACATTAGGCGGAAGGAAGAGTGTCCCATTATAATAATACCTATCTATGAACGCTTTTACACCACGTCAATCTGGTCCCATGGTAAGTTCTCGAAGAACTTGTGTTATGGGTTGTTAAGATTTTTATTATATAATACACATATTCAATACATATCGGATTCGAACTCGCTAACCCCGGCTTGAGCGCAACGTGCTAACTATTGAGCCACAGAAGTCGTCTACTAGAAAGGTGTTAATTATGAAAGAGGAAAAGTATAAGTGAAATGGAGGGCTAAAGAAAACATGGACTTAGTATGTAAGACGACATAATATATTGAGACGAAGTTATGAAGCAATAACAGATAACTGAAATATGTGAAGAAAAAAATATGTACAAACCGCAAATAAGAACTTGCCCTGATTTTATCCTGATAAAATGAAAACTTTAACATCCTTGCGTCTCTGGAGACCAAGTTAGGACGAAATTTTCAAGCCCCTAAAGTAAATTTACTTAAGATGGTATTAGATTTAAAAGTCATTCCGTCTCTGAAACGATTACACCACAGAAAGTGGAAAATTGTGAAGTTAACACTAAATATTTCGCAAGTTTTCGTGGAGTTGTGCTTTAAAACAATATTGTAATCACTCTACAAAAGCCTTAATATTAATTTACCGTTTTTCTTTTAAGATCTAAAGTATTAAATCTAGAAAAAAATATGTCAGTAGTCCAATAGCAATCACATTACGTAGGTATACACTTAAAAACAAAGACAGTCATTCATTCAGAAAACATGAAACCGAAAAAACAATTTTACGAGTAAAATGCACATTCATTACTTCTATGTAAACTTCGTTTATTTAGATTCCTTTATATTATTTTTTCCGATTGGATGACCGGTACCAAGGTGTTGCCGGCTTAGGTCTGGTGATTAGCCGGAGACCTACAGTTTCGTGTTCAATAGGCCAGTACCCGGCTTAGGTCTGGTGATTGGCCGGAGACCACAGTTTCCTGTTCAAAAAGGCCAGTACCCGGCTTAGGTCTGTAGATTAGCCGGAGACCTACAATTTCGTGTTCAAATAGGCCAGTACCCGGCTTAGGTCTGTAGATTAGCCGGAGACCTACAGTTTCGTGTTCAAAAAGGCCAGTACCCGGTTTAGGTCTGTAGTTTAGCCGGAGACCTACAGTTTCGTGTTCAAAAAGGCCAGTACCCGGCTTAGGTCTGTAGATTGGCCGGAGACCTACAGTTTCGTGTTCAAAAAGGCCAGTACCCGGCTTAGGTCTGTAGATTAGCCGGAGACCTACAGTTTTGTGTACAAAAAGGCCAGTTCCCGGTTTAGGTCTGTAGATTAGCCGGAGACCTACAGTTTCATGTTCAAATAGGCCAGTACCCGGCTTAGGTCTGTAGATTGGCCGGAGACCTACAGTTTCCTGTTCAAAAAGGCCAGTACCCGCTTAGGTCTGTAGATTAGCCGGAAACCTACAGTTTCATGTTCAATAGGCCAGTACCCGGCTTAGGTCTGTAGATTGGCCGGAGACCTACAGTTTCGTGTTCAAAAAGGCCAGTACCCGGCTTAGGTCTGTAGATTAGCCGGAGACCTACAGTTTCCTGTTCAAAAAGGCCAGTACCCGCTTAGGTCTGTAGATTAGCCGGAAACCTACAGTTTCATGTTCAATAGGCCAGTACCCGGCTTAGGTCTGTAGATTAGCCGGAGACCTACACAGTTTTGTGTTCAGAATTCCAGTACCCGATTTAGGGCTGTAGATTAGCCGGAGACCTACACAGTTTCATGTTCAAATAGGCCAGTACCCGGCTTAGGTCTGTAGATTGGCCGGAGACCTACAGTTTCCTGTTCAAAAAGGCCAGTACCCGGCTTAGGTCTGTAGATTAGCCGGAAACCTACAGTTTCATGTTCAATAGGCCAGTACCCGGCTTAGGTCTGTAGATTGGCCGGAGACCTACAGTTTCGTGTTCAAAAAGGCCAGTACCCGGCTTAGGTCTGTAGATTAGCCGGAGACCTACAGTTTTGTGTACAAAAAGGCCAGTTCCCGGTTTAGGTCTGTAGATTAGCCGGAGACCTACACAGTTTTGTGTTCAGAATTCCAGTACCCGATTTAGGGCTGTAGATTAGCCGGAGACCTACACAGTTTCATGTTCAAATAGGCCAGTACCCGGCTTAGGTCTGTAGATTGGCCGGAGACCTACAGTTTCCTGTTCAAAAAGGCCAGTACCCGGCTTAGGTCTGTAGATTAGCCGGAGACCTACAATTTCGTGTTCAAATAGGCCAGTACCCGGCTTAGGTATGTAGATTAGCCGGAGACCTACAGTTTCGTGTTCAAAAAGGCCAGTACCCGGTTTAGGTCTGTAGTTTAGCCGGAGACCTACAGTTTCGTGTTCAAAAAGGCCAGTACCCGGCTAAGGGTCTGTAGATTAGCCGGAGACCTACACAGTTTCATGTTCAAATAGGCCAGTACCCGGCTTAGGTCTGTAGATTGGCCGGAGACCTACAGTTTCCTGTTCAAAAAGGCCAGTACCCGGCTTAGGTCTGTAGATTAGCCGGAGACCTACAATTTCGTGTTCAAATAGGCCAGTACCCGGCTTAGGTCTGTAGATTAGCCGGAGACCTACAGTTTCGTGTTCAAAAAGGCCAGTACCCGGTTTAGGTCTGTAGTTTAGCCGGAGACCTACAGTTTCGTGTTCAAAAAGGCCAGTACCCGGCTAAGGGTCTGTAGATTGGCCGGAGACCTACACAGTTTCGTGTTCAAATAGGCCAGTACCCGGTTGAAGTATGTAGATTAGTCTTAGATCTACAGTTTTGTGTAATGCCGAATGCGTTCCATAAGGTCTATAAAGCAATGGGTGGATATGCGCACATGTCTGAGAATATATAAAAGATATTCTTGCTATGATTTTCCCTTTGCAGTTTGCACACGTGTATTACTCAGAAAACCTATGTTTATAATGTTGTTAATAACACATTCCTCTGTAAACCGTAATGTGGTCGAAAACATAAATTATTCTCATTCAAAAACACTAACAAACTATTTAGTTACATATCTTGACACTAACGCGTGAAAATTACAAAAAAATAAGATAAATTACTTAATATTTTTGAATAGAGTTTTATACATTACACTTATATTTTTTTAATAGTAGTAACGTGTTTTTTATTCAAGTTTGTTGTAGATAATAATTATTTTTTCTCGACAACAATACTAAGTATACATTTGTAGATTCCCCACCATGGTTCAAGCCTAGTCGTGGCGGTGAGGCTCAGTAGAATAAGGTGAACCCAGCACCTTAGGCGAAGCCAATTAAAATGAGGGAGTTGCACTATGCTTCTAATAAGAAGAGGGGACAAAAGAGTAGGAAGGACAAGGGGTGAGGATGAGAACTTCATTCCATTCCCGACGTTGGAAGGGGTTATTCTGTGGTGCGGTACAACCTCTCTGTGGAGGTGGCGTCGGTCCCTTCGGGACTAACTAACCGTCGAGGTGCCCATCAGATCCAGGGCACCTCACCAAAGGCGGCATTACCTTACCATTTTTCGGGCGCAGCGAGTCCCACACCCACATACCCGTCTGGGGAGTCCCTCCTCCCCCGCAGGATGCCTAAAAGCATTTCCCGACGGAAAAGAGATTATTGGCCGTTATTGTGTTCATTGAAAGAGACTTCAGAAATGAAGGCAGGCTTTTGTCTCTTTAAGAAGCTAAGAATGTATTCAACATGTTTAAATATAATACAAGTTGTAGGTCCATATCTGGGTCGTGCCCGTTCTACCATACATAATAATCGGGTCCTTCCGACCACGCGGTATATTAATTAAAATTAATTTAATACTAAACTTGTTGGACAACTCGAAGTGATCACTGCCTATTGGTATGCATCTCTAACTATATAACAAATTATTATTAATTAGGCAGCGCCCCGCGGTTTCATTCGCGTTCCCTTGAGAATGCGGAGATAAAATATAGCAAACTTAGTCGTTGATAATGGAGTTTTCCATCATATTTTAGTTGTTTAAGCTAGAAAACATAACAGAAAAACTTACATTCGCAATTATATTTTAGTTTCGATTAAATTATTATATTAATTAATACTGTTTTACAGACTAAAGCTTATGAGATTAAAATATATTTTAAATGAAATACAATGAAGTACGAGCAATTTAACCTAACACAGAAAAATCGCTTTGCGACGTCACCCTTAGCTAACTTCAGAGCGTGGTCTAACAGCATGTTCGTTTATCCCAATTGATGTTATTAAACATTTCGTAACGAACGAATGTGATTTTATATCAAAAAATTAAAATTATGAATATTGAGTCCCACTGGACATTTTGTCGTTTAGGAAAAGTAAATAAGGAAGATTTTGACAAAAAAAAAGTTATTTGACAATTTAAGTCACTAACCTCTTCCGCGTGCTTCTGTTACGAGATACCGAGATTAATGCATGCGCAAAAAGAAAACGTGGTTTATGAGAAAAATACGGAATACTTGGAATTTGGAAGAGATCGGGTTACCTCCATTTACGAGGAAAATTAACGAAAGTGCACTCTTTATACTTTGGAAGCGATAAAATAACATATGTTTAAAAGAATAAGGGGTTACTTAAATAATGACTTTAGCTTGCATATGTGTATGTATGTAATATCATCTATACTATGACATAACAATGTAAAGCTGAAGAGTTTGTTTGTTTTAACGCGCGAATCTCAGGAACCACTGGTCCGATTTGAAAAAATCTTTCAGTATTATATAATATGGCCCATTTTCCGAGATAGGCTGACTATATAACACCACGTGGTAACTAATAGGAGTTAATTTAAGTAAGTTAACGCGGGCGAAGCTGCGGTCAACGGCTAATATACAATAAATCTTTACTAATATATATGAATTGTAAAGCTGAAGATTTTGTTTTATGGCGAACAAGATTACTCCGGAACTGCAATTTGGATTTGAAAAAATATTTTTAATAATATCATTATTGCAGAAAGTTCTTTTTTAATTCTAGGACGAGATAAACCGCTGAGAAGAGCTAGTCGTAACATTTTATTCAATATCTCTCTTTCTCTTAATCACCTCATTTTAATAGACCTTCAGTCGAAATCCTTTGACAATTAAAATTATGTAAGCTTCATCACGTCTCAGTGCCTCCGTTTACCAAATCTAGTCGATGAACCCAGTACAAATACTATTTAGTTATTCTGATAGAGCATGGATACCTGGGGGATCCCCGGGGGTCGAAATCGGTTCCCAGGGGTCGACGAGGTCTAAAAATTTGATATTGACTAAACGTTATGTGTGTTTGTTTGGTTAAATTTTTACAAGAAAGTGATATCAAGTTGAAGTTTTTTATTTTGTATTAAAAGTAAGTGTTTTGTATCAAAAGGAATGGAATATTTAAAGTGATCGGGATAGGATTTTTGAAGTGATTTGGCTATGGGGATCTGAGATAATGAAAGTTATGAAAATAAAATGAAATGTTATGGAGCGGGAGTTATTAAATTTGAGTTATCGGAACCGAAGTCGGGGGCCTAATATCAATCAGAAGTTCTAACAATTCGAAATTGGAGTCAAAGCTCCGTAACATCACTAGTCTGAGGTATCAGTTCATTTTGGAAAAGGCAAATATAAATGGTTTGGGAATCCCTGGGATAAGAGTTAAAGAACATTGAACGAGGCGAAATTAAAACGTCAAAGGGAGCCGGCAACTGTATGTCACGATTGTGGCGCGGCGGTGGACTCGGCCCAGCACACTCTAGAGGTGTGCCCGAGATGGGCGGCGCTGCGTCACGATCTGACGTCAGTTATCGGAGGGGACTTGTCTTTGCCGAGCATCATCACCGCGATGCTCCGCAATGATGAGTCCTGGACGGCGATGGTCTCCTTCTGTGAGGCAGTAATGTCCCAGAAGGAGGCCGATGAGCGGGTGAGAGAGGAGGCCGCCGACTAGGCCTCCCACCGCAGGCGACGAACAGGGGTGCGTAGGAGGCGCTACTTAATGCGCCTCCAGTAACGCCCCTGTGCTCGTGTCGGGCCGAGGCTGGGGTTAACCTGGGTCCAGATAGGCACGACGTCGTCGGGGACTGCTAAAAGTATCGAATCAAACGAACAGCCGAGCAGTCCCCCTTTAGAGGAGGAGTCTGGCCTTTTCGCCGGGGCCAGCCTGTCGCCGAGGGTCCTGCGTTGCCTGCATGATCTGGGACTCTCATAAAAGGCGGCTGAGGGAACTTGCAGCGGTTTTAGTGGGTAACGCATCTCCAAGTGCGAACCCCACTCACGGCTAGGTTTAAAACTCACCCCGGTCCTAGTTATGGTTTGGTCTGCAAATTTCCGCTGCATTTAAAAAAAAAAAAAAAAAGGCGAAATTAAAACGTCGAGTACTTTGCATGTACTTGGGCGTGGATGACTTTTTGATTGCTTGCAGAGCTCCACTACGTATGTTTTAAGTTGAATATAAACGAATATATTCAACTATATATGTATATGTATATATATATATATATATATATATATATATTTATATATATATTGTCTATTGATAGAGAAAAAAAACCATTGTCTAAATCTTTAAAAAAATTACGCATGCTCATTTATGTATGCATGATATATGTCCTTAAGTACGTAATAAATACGTAATTTTAAGGTGTTTCTCTATTCGTTATATTTTTCTAACGATGTCATTTTATTTTTATACATAAATCGAAAATTTGCGATCGCTATATTTAGATAAAACGTTTGTCTTTATCAAATATTTGTACATAATTTATGCGCTAAAATATGAACTTAGACCATACTCAAAATATTTCCACATGATATTTGCAGTGTAAACTGTTAAGAGTTGGGATGTTTGTTTTCATTTATACACATGGGAGGGTATGTAATGTATTCCCAAAATGTATATATATATATTGAATGTTATCATAATATTCAATATGGTACGTTGACCTCCAGATAGGGAGTAGGGATTAGGGAATAGGCTTCGTCGAGGTCATTGACTATCTATGCCCAAATATTATGCATATCCCTTGTCAACATGTTATTGAAAATCAAACAAACTTATAAGCTTATAATTTGAAGGTTAATTATAAGCTTATAAGTTTGTTCGATTTTCAATAACATGTTGACAAGGGATTTGTATAATATTTGGGCATATAATTCCTCAGTGCGTGTGTATATATGACTGAACTCCTCCTAAACGGCTGAACTGATTTTGATGAAATTTTTTGTATGTTTAAGTGGATTCGACATGATTCAGATTCACAATTATTCGGTTCACTACAAAATGTTTTGTACAGGACGTCGTCGGGACTGCTAGTAATATATAAATAAGAAAACGGCCTCACCATTACGTTACGTCATTATCAACATTTAATAAACGCCAAAACGGCATTTCTAGACAAATAGGACGCAATGTAAGCTCATTGACAGTCAAATGTTTCATCTGCGAGAATACTAGGTGCATAGGTGAATATTTTTGCAATATTTTATCGATATCTCAAAGAAAGGGTTAAATTGATTTTGACATTATATCATCGGATTTTCAAAGATCAAACCCGGGGAGGGGAGTATTCCCAAATTAATCACAAAAATTGAATTATCAAAATACCGTATCTTCATGACTTGATACCGACCGACGCCATTTGCTATATTTAGAGAACAATGCGAGATGGCCGCGTGTAATATATCGTCGGGAACAAGGTGCTCCTCACAAAGGCGCCGATTGTTTTAGACCACGACACGTGTAATACGTGTAACTGTCATCGCTGGGACGGACATTGGAGTTAACACTCCTTATATATATGACACAAATTACCGCCTAAATTGCCTGCTTTACACGAAATCAACGACCGGCATTGTATGTAATAATAGCTTTACAGTTGCGCCCACGAAATATTGTGGAATTCCAATTCATACAACTTATATAAAATACACATCATCCATGACCCGGTGCATTCATCTATATTCTTCATACAAATTATCTGCAACTGGCGGGATTCGATCCCGCGACCGCTGCGTAAAGTGTCCAGTAACCTGACTGCTAGACCTATCGGCCGTCAAATATATGATCACAGCGATTCATCTCCGGCTAGTCGGTCATTAGAAATAATCGACGTACAGCCTATAGACAACGGCCAAGGGTCGAGTTAGAGGCGAAAATCCGTACCTACAGCTTTTTAGTTAAAGTGTTAAATACCCTTTCAAACAAAATAATATTTTTTCAAATCCGTCTAGCCATCTTCGAGTAATTGCGACGAACTGAGAACCTCCTCCTTTTTGAAGTCGGCCAAAAAATACGTAACCATCGATTTTTGTCATAGATGTCCACAAATTTGAGTTAGGTTACATTCATTTTAAGGACATTTTACACTGTTTCTAAAATTAGAAACAAATGCATGTTCTGCAGTTAAATGTACGTATACATAAACAGCAGTCGCTACTTACAATTAAATGGAAAGTAACAACTTCACGCTTTACCTACGTCATTCGTCAGTCCGTCAGTCAGCTGAAACAAGCACGTACAATATGTACGTGGATCGAGGACCGAGCTGTACTGTATGTACTGTACTGTACGGAAGTACTTTACTGACTTTGATATAAAACCGCACGTTACACGCACGAGTCTTTCATCTTCATCTGGGATTAAGATGTATTAAAATGTATATAAAGGATAATTAATGTGTGGATTGAAAATAATGTTATATTTCTTTAATTGTTATTATTATTATTATTAAACTCTTGCAAGTTTTACCTACTGACGCCTAGTCATATTTTATTAAAATCTATTTAAATTCGATAAAAAGCGGCTGTGGTTTTAGCACTCCCACTACAGGGTCAGGAACCTACCCAAGGATCCTGACTACATGTATAAATTCATTTCCCTGCGTTATTAAAAGAAAAGAAGAGGCTAACTAAACAATCATATGCGACTCATAAAACAAATCTAAATCCATGTAGGTTCTTACTTCTTGGTTCTTACCCCGCCTGGCGATTTAGCCCTTGCTTTTCAATACTAATATTATGAACTAGAAAGTAACCTTGTCTTTTTTACGCAGACGTCACTGTACAGATTTGCACGAAATATTCACATAATTTATCCCTAAAAAGGACACTATGAAATAATGATTATTATCAATCCGGAAGCGATTTTAATGTTATTACTGCTGGCTGATGCTAACTAAATATGTAGGTTAAGTCTAGGAAAGATTGACGAATAGGAGAGATGGCCAACACAAAAAAGTTCGGGATAGAACTTCGAGATGACGTTACTGTTTTGCTAGCTTGCTTCCGACTCGGACACGATCATTTATTTGTGCGCGATTTTATGAAAAAGAAAATACAAAAAGTAAGTAAAATCAAACTATTTTCTTTGAGGTTTTTGTGTGTTGGCCATCTCTCCGTAGGTATACTACGGCCCCCACCATGGTTCAGGCCTTGTCGTGGGCCTCGTGGCGGTGGGGCTCAGTAGCCTAGGGTGAGCCGCTGCACCTTGGGCGAAGCTAATTGGGCCAAGGGGGCTCTTTGTACCCCTCTTATAAGAAGAGGGGACATAAGAGCAGGGGGCAAGGGGTGAGGATGGGAACCTCACCCCATTGTACTGTCCCAACGTTGGGAGGGGTTGTTCTGTGGTGCGGGACAACCTCTCTGTGGAGGTGGCGTCGGTCCCTTGCGGGACTGACTAGCCGTCGAGGTGCCCTGTTTGTTTACTAGATCCGGGGCACCTCACCAAAGGCGGCATTGGTGGCACTCGCCGGGTTTTTGTGGGTAGAGCTGCGTCCACTTACCAGCTGTCGGGCGCAGCGAGTCCCACATACCCGCGTGGGGAGACCCACTCCCCCGCGGGATGCCTCAGAGCATTTCCCGGCGTTAAAGAAAAAAAAAGGTATACTACGGCAATATTTCCTAGACTTACTCTATACAATATATGTGCATATATATATATATAATCTGTGGTTCCGTCTTGACAGTGTCAGGCCGTGTGTCAGGAGTTCCATTACCGCGATTTACGACCAGCCCGACGACGTGTCAGACAACACCACAGGAAACATCCAAACCATTAACATAATTAAGATTCTACAATGTATTCTTGAACGTTCTTGGTATTTCTTTAACCTATATGGGGTCCACGTGCTCCTGTTTAGGATTAGCTAAGCCAGAGACTATCCGCATGAATTTATTGCGACTAGTAACGGGGATTATGAATCTATTACGACTGGCCTGTTGGTCTAGTGGTTAGTGATCCTGACTACTAAACGAGAAGGTCGTGGGTTCGATCCCACCCAGGACAAATGTTTGTGAGATGAGCATGATCATTTGTTCTGTGTCTGGGTGTAATTTATCTATAATATGTATGTAATCAGAAATATATGTAAGTAAAAATTAGTTGTTTGGTTCAGAACAGGCTCTTCCTAGTTTGGGATCAGAGGGCCGTGCGTGAGTTGTCAACACATATTATTATTATTAATTAACAAATCCATATTATAATATTGCGTAGTAAAGTGTGTCTCATACTTACATATAAGCAATAGGCTGCGACCATATAATCTGTCGATTAAGCGTAACCAAAGATAATATTTCACTATCGAACTTTTGACGGAGGCTTATTCATACTGTTCATCTGTACGCTCATCATCTTTATCATTAGCAGCCTTTTACCGTCCAGAGTGGAATATTCCCTCTTCAATGAACGCAACGAATCCAAATAGTACCGGCCCTTGCACGGATCGACCATCTAGTTGGGAGGTCCTACCCTCCATCACACACTACTGAATGTAAATTATTTCAACTCTAATATGACAAACTGCACTATTTTAGCAACAACGTTTCTCAAAATATAAATCTATAAATATCAACATAGAAATATTTTCAGAAGTTTTCAGAACCAACGGAAAGGTCAACAGAGCCCAATAGAATACACATTGAAACGAGACTTCTAATTTGATAGTAAAAACTCAATTAAAATGCACAATATCGACTGCGTCACGGCGATTTGCGTGACGTCATTACCCCCTACCCCCACCCCCTTCGCACACCTCGATTAAATTATAAGGGAGCTTTTAGATTATTATTTGATTAGTCAGAGTACGCTGCTTCATATAAAATTTTATTTAAGGACTCTATTGTCTCTTGTTGAGGGGCGTTTATTTTTATACCAAAATGAAATTTCTCTCTTCTATAAAAAATAACAACGGTTTTTGTATGAGGTAGAGCCATGCTGCTTTGCAGACGAATTGGGCCGGTACGACCGGGGTGGTACCTCTCGCTCACATAACACCGGCGTCAAGTGACAGATATGCTGTCGCGTTTCGTGCGGTTTGTGAGTTTCCGGTGGCCCATTGGGATAGGAAAAGGAGGGCAACGCATCTGCATAATCTCTGGTTGTGCGAATGTGTATGGGCGTCGATAGTCGCCAAACGGCTTCGACTGCTCGTTTGCTCTCCTATGCTATAAAAAAAAAACAACGGACAGTTGGTGGTAAGTCATTAGCATCCATAGACATCTGCGGCACCAGAGTTCTTATGTTATCGTTGCATGGAAACAGTATGCACTATTCTTGAAGTTCCCGAAGTCATACACATCGAAACATCATACAAAGTTGATATTGATACAATTTAACTTATTATAATTATGTCAAAAGTCATCTTTAACATGCCGTTTACGATAAGAACGCTGGTCTTGAAATCATGTTTAAAAGGGAAATAAGCATGTCTTTATGTGCAATGTATAAATGACGATGTACTTTATTATGGGCATAAATTTTACAATATTATAGTCCTGCTACTTTGTAGTATAAAGAAGTTGATGAAGACACATTATGGTACAATCTACACAGTAAGTAAAGACTGTATTTTTATTAAAATGTCAGGAAAATTTCATATAGAATGCAGCCGTCTGGTCAGCTTCATCAGATAATTATGGAACATTTTGTTTGAGTTGGATATAAATGATAAATTACATGTTCTTAGTTATTCCTCTGACATTGCTGAAATGTATTTCGACTATTTTCATTAAAAAACCACCGATCATCAATGGTTTTGATAATTTTATGTTGTGATGAAAACGTGTTTGAAATTAAGAGGGGTTTTTTATGTTAGCTAGAGCAATCAGGAGTTAGTCAGCATCTCTATTAACTTAAACATTTCAACCCAATCGTTGTTATTCCTGAGACGTGAGATGGTAAGTCTTGGTGCTCAGGATGCAGAGCATCTCTCCCTCCCTCCTTCTACCAAGGTACACTTTAAATAAAGACTACCTTCGACCATTCCCGTACCAACCGTGGATAATGTTTACGACCGAATTCACGTGTAGGTGTTAGAAAACAATGGCGAAATGTTTTTGTTTGTGAAGGTTCCCTTGATAAATTGATAGTGTCCGTACGCAGTGGGATTCTCCATCAATTTCCGTATTGCCGGCGAGTGGCGTAGGTTCCGCGAAAACTTCCTCTATTTATAGATATTATAATATTATTGTCGCGTGCAAACCGGATTGAATTTAAATTTGTTTTTTTGGATAGATTTCTCATCGTTTGTTTGTACAGATTGGAGTATCCAGTCTGGTAGAACAAATAGAGAACCTTAACATGACAATATGTTTTGTAGGACATGTACTTGGGCTATACATGACCTATGGGCTTTCCACCAATCTTAATACATGAGTCATACATTATTAAGATTTACAAGATTAAGATTTTGCATAATAACATTTATATGTGACAGTTTTCATGAGGTTCTTTCTGGCTTACACTACAACAATAAGTTCTATACTAATACAATACAGCTAAATTAGTTTGTTTGTACGTGACCGGTGGGACGGTTGTCTGCGCCGCACTCCCTTCTGCTTGGCTGTCCCACTGTGTTTAGGAGACAAGGGCAGGACAGGCCATGCCTAATCACTGGCACCGAGACTTAACATCTTACATCTCAGGATAGACAACACATGAATGAGTTGCCTGGGCCAGTTCCAGGTTAACTTGTTAATAATCATGGGCGACGCTGACCACTTACCATCATGTGGCTCGTCTGTCCGTTTTCCTATCCAAATATGTATAGATAGCTATCATCATCATCATCATGATCAGCCTTTATCCGAACTGCTGAACATGGGCCTAGGGTGAGGTTCCAGTCCTCGCTCCCTGCTCTTTTAAGCGTACAAAGAGCCCTCTCGGCTCAATTAGCTTCGCACAAGGTGCCCTCACCCTAGGCTACTGAGCCCCACCGCCACGTCAAGGCCTAAACCATGGTGGGGCTGAACATAGGCCTCCCTCCTCCTCCTCCCTCGCATCCAACACGGGCCGACCACGGATAACCACGCTACTATAGCCATGCATATTTGGATTTATGGAAAACCTTTTGCGCTTGGTTTCCCAATAATGGAGGAAGGTTATTCACTTGAGGAAAAGTATTTATATAAATTTTGGAGGGAATGGAAACCCGGTAGTCTAGCGTCTAGTATATTGTGGTTAGACTATTCTTCTTTCATTCAAAATGTTATAAGCTGTTACATATTCTTCCTAAAGAAAATCTAACACATCTAACACACAAAACCCTAACAAAAATTAAATAGGGTTGCCCTCGCTCCGTAAACCCAATGTCACCGTAATTAGTGAAGTGGTGATTTTGTTTACTACTCTAAAAATAGTGGCCACCTTCCCTACTCCCATCAGATGCTTTATCACCCCGAGGTTATCTCCGTTTAAATCCGTTCATCCTTGCTCACGTAATTGAGATAGTAGGATATGTAGTTTACGTTCAAAACACACTTTTGTTTGTAAATAAGAGTTGTCGGTTGCATAATTAGTGTGTGTGGATGTTTGTTACGTGTCTATTCCGCGTTTCGGTGAAGAACGTCCTTATATTAATGTGATACCTACGTGATGACCGAATTCAAAATTCTTCCGAAAAACTTGGTTCTCATTCAGAGTGCAAGCCTTAAGGATACATGATGATGATTATAATCACGTTTATAGTTTGTTGAGGGGGGGGGGGGCTCTTTCGAATATTTTTTAAGTGAGCCACCTGCTCTCCCGATACTTAATTAGATTTACTCTAAAGATTGAGCTTAAAGGCCATCAGGCCGAAAAGTCTAAGGCCTAAAAGTCCCTTCCGAAAAAAAAAGGTAAGAGACGAGCTTATACTACGTGATCAAATAATAGCTTCATGGCGTACATATTACTTATTATACGTATATGTACGCCATATACATAGTACATACATACGTACATAGTGCTTTATTGACTTTAAATTTCAACAGGTGAAGTGAGGTAACTGGGGTGACACAGATTGTTCGCGGGTTCGAATCCCGCCAAGAGAATATATACGTCTACCAAACTTATAGATTTGTACATTGTATACCATACGAGTTTACCACGAGAGGAATATGGTATGAGTGTTCCCAAAAATAATGAAGTGCCATTTCTTTACACAAACATTTTGACCAAAATCATTAAAAATTATTACATTCAGAGTAAGAATGATACACTTTCCAAGAGTGTGTTTTTAATTAACACATTCTACAGGAACAAATAATATCTGACGAGCCAATCAAATTCTATGCCCGACCTAACCCAAATCGATTTTAAATCACACGATTGATGGCGACCTTTCATCGAACGAGCCTGACTCGGCCCTCAGAGTTGGGTCCCATGGAAAAATACCTCCCGTGTTTACGAAATCGACTGGAATTTGAGACAACTATCGAGGAAAATATAACGAATGGAACCCGATATAGGACTGAAATGAGCTCGATCATATTATGTTCTGTTATCATCATAGATATCATCATCATCATCAACCCATTACGACTTAGGGGTATTTTAATGACGAAAAGACGATTGATCCCTTGACACTCGCAACACTCAATATTAATAGTACTGACTAGCTACTTATATTTTTACTAGCTGTTGCCCGCAGCTTTGCCCGCGTTAACTTGCTTAACTTCACTCCTGTTAGTTTTATAGCCTATATATACCCTTCCTCGATAAATGGGCTATCTAACACTGAAAGATTTTTTCAAATCGGACCAGTAATTTCTGAGATTAGCGCGTTCAAACAAACAAACAAACTCTTCAGCTTTATAATATTAGTATAGATATGTAATCAATATACATAATAAATATGACTACATTTAGATCCAAATGTAGTTTTTCACAGATCAAAACTAATTCAATGAAAAAATTCGACAAACAAAGTGTTCAAAGTCACGGATAACAATTATCAATATATAAATTGTTATTTGTTTTTGACGTCATCACGTGGCGCGTCGTCGCTAAAGCTGCGCAGCTTTATAAGGCTCCATATTATATGTATTATAAAGCTGAGACGCGGAGATCTCTATCAACATAATATCTTTTACAAAAGTGATGTAACCCTTCATATTACGAAGGACGACGAAACTAAGTAGATAAAAGTAGGTTAATAGATTCCGAGGATGAAAAAAATTGAGAGATGTCTTAAATCTAAATTAAAAACATGTTTATTGATATTTTAAATAACAATAAAATGGTAAACTAAATATACATTATATAAGTCCAGTTTTTTATATATTATTAAAACCGTTTAAAAATTAAATAACACAATACTTGGGGAATTCATTAAAATGATAAAATATACATCACTAAATTCGTGTAAGGTTCAAATATATAGTTTATTCCTTTATATAAAAAGCCTGTCTGTCATGAATGTCAATACAATTACTTATTGATGAAATCGTTTTGCCGGTCGTAGATGAAGATGATGATGATGATGATGACGATGATACTCGGAATTAGACGACGAGGGGCTGATGATATTGAGCTATTCTTTTAATACATAATAACAAACCATTACACACATTTCAATGTAATTCCTTAAATAAGGTACGCATTAATCAGAGCGTTTGTTCTCAAAAGAGATTTTGGGTCAACGGAAAAATATGTTTTTGTGCTGGAAATTAAAAAAATGCCGCAGTGACTCGGTCGGAATGCGCTCCAGTTGTGGCGGGAGGGGAATTATCCCCGGGGGGGATGTGACACGACAATACCATCTCGAATATACGGAACGGCCAATTAACCCAAAACACAAATATTTTTATTGTGATGTAATTATACTTTTTGTGAAAACGGAGTATGTTAACGAATATTTTTTGGGTTTAAAAGGATATTTTAAAATCAATAAGTATAAAGGGACAATTATATCACGTTAACTTGAGAAATTATAATTATATGTAAGGAAATTATTATTAAATGAACTCATAGATAATTATAATTGTTTATACCTACTACCACAAAACAGACATTTATAAGTTTTAATTAATCATTGTTTTTTCTCTTTTGCTGCTGACAGATGCGAACTTACAATACGTACACATAAACACTTGAATATTTTATAACATGAATGTTCATTTAGCAATGGATGAAAGAAATTGTAAAAATAAATATACATATATAGATACTAGCAGACAGCGTTGCTGTGGCTAAGATATACGTTAAAATATATTGTAGTAAACTATTCAATACAGTAAAAATATTTTTTAAGAAAAAAAAAATCGATTATAAATTGAGATATAAACGATCCTATATCTCAAGTTGGATCAAACTGCACACTGTGTGCAAAATTTGGTTAAAATCGTTTCAGTAGTTGATGAGTTCATGGCGGATTTGTACACGTTGTTTGCAACGTGACACGTAATTTTTATATATAAAGATATTATATAGAACTTGAACTACCACACTTTCAGTTTCACTATAAAATACCTAGAGTCTAGACCACTTTGTTAGTACTTTTATTTATATTCCTTAAATTGGTAATCAGTTGACAACCCTAGCCATGTAACACAATATGCATCTCTATTCAGTTTTACGAGTCGAAACGCGGAAAGGAATAACGTTTAACGCCCAAACGTAAACGTAACGTAAGTCCGATCCCGACATAGATCACGTAACCCACGCGCGGTATTTGGGACACGTTATGGATACGGGGAGATCCTAGAATCAAAAAAACTAAGAAACGAAAACGATAAAAATTAACAAAAATCTTCATAAATTTCTTACTGTAAATTCCCAGGAATTTGCTCGTGTATTTATATTGAGGCGATCAGGAGTTTATTTAAAACCCCAACACTCTTTCTTACTTTTGTTTTAATATTCAAATAACATCTTGGTAAATAATTTTTATTTTAACTTAATCGTATCGAAAAACATTTCATAAATGCGTAAGTATTGTCTTAAATATTAAAGTTTACAATTTTAAATACATTTAAATATACACGTTCTCTTTAAAACGCTTTATAGTTATTAATATTTGTTTATTTATTTCAATCACAACTTACAACAATCATCACCTACAGGTACATAATAGGTATTATAAATAAAATTGTACGTTTTATAAGCTTCGTTTTATTAAAACTGGTACATCAATAAAATTAGTTTCAATCTCCGTGTTAATTTTATTTTCTACTTTAAATATTATTTTCTAATGTTTACGCGAATTTGAAACGTATGACAGTCAGTCCTCCCGTGACCATGGTTGCTGTAAAGTATCCGAAACGTCGGGTTTGTAAAAATCTTAATAAACCGCGATAAAATCCGTAAAAGTTGTTTCATTTAACTTTAAATGAATCAATAAACCGATCTTTAAGGTACACATATTTTAATACAGAACCTTCTATTATATTTCACCAAGGCCACAGCAGTCCTTGATCCGTATTGCCGTGCCTCTCGATGAAGTCAAAAGGACGCACCAGATGCGACTTTGACCCAGATTCCAAACCTCTCCAAGGACGTGTAAGAATTAAAAACCTCTTAAAAGACCTTTCGACCTTGTATAGACATTCCGAAAGAGGCTTTTAAATTTTATTAAATAAGGACTTGAAAGCTTTATTTTTACCCGATTACGAAAGCGAGGGTTACGATTTTAGCAGTTTACGTATATTACCTATATAACGTTTGTTTTACGTAACGATTTTAGCAGTTTACGTATATTACCTACATAAGTTTCTTTTACGTATGTTCCATCGTAGCGTCTATAATTTGTTCGTTTTTGTTAGTTGCGTTGGAAATCGATATTTACCGACTTCAAAAAGAAGTGCTTAAGTTTTAGCTTGAATTCTATAAAGTATTTATTACCTTCTAGGTACCTAAAATATTGGTTATTCTTGTACATATAGGATATATTAGTACAATAAACATGTCAAAATGGCAGCGATCCGGACACATGAAGTAGAAAATAATTGATGGGCGAATAAGCTTCGAAATCTTATAAGACCATCATCGTACTGTGACCGGTCCGTGTTGGATGCGAGTGGCAAGCGATTGGGCGTATGAAATATGTACATAATATATGAAATTACTTACAGTTATTTTTTTACAAGGAGGGCAAACGAGCAGTCGAAGCCTTTTGTCTACGACCATACACATCCTCCAACCAGAGATTATGCAGATACGTTGCCCTCCTTTTCCCTATCCCCCATAATGGAAACGAGAAAACCCTCCCACCCCCCACCCTCCAGAAAAGCACACGAAACTTTTATATGATATTATTCATATATGATCTTACGAGCTTAGAAAAGGTTAAGAGTTAATGTGATATTTATTTACAAGCCATTCTCATCATCATTAGTCGACCCATTGCTGGATGTAGACTCAGGTCAATGAACGCCAAACGAGCCCTCGTCATCCCATCTCGTTGGGACCCAATCGGTCAATAAATCTTATATAATACGAAAATCTTAAACCCGAGGTTTCGCTGGATCGTTGACGCGTAGGACCTACGTCACTTCGAGACATCGGTCTGAACTCTGAAGGTACGTGACCAGCTTCAGCTGATCAAATTAGATCCCCGAAAGTGTTATTCAATTTAAAGAATATATTGGATATTTTATGATTAAATATAATGACTATGATAAAGTGCTCTATAGGAGCGGTGGGTGGGAATCGTTGTGCCGCGCATCTGCATGGGTGCCACCACCCTGATTGTTTCTATCGTGAAAAAGTTTGCTGCGTTTCGGAAAAAAGGACAGGACAGGCAGTGTAATTACTGGCACCGAGACTTACCATCTTATGTCTCAGGATAGGCAACACATAGATGAGTTGCCTGGGCAGTAGTCCCAGTCTCTAACTTGTTTGTGTTCTTGGGCGACGCTGACCACTTACCATCATGTTGTTCTTCTGCCCGTTTGCCTACCCAACTAAGATAAAAAGGGCTTGGTTGTCAAATTCTTCCATCCTTATAATTTCAACACCTAAATTTCAATAATATATATCCATGGACATCTCTTACAATATCGTTCGCTCTTACCCTCACCATAAAATACACGACAGGTTCTTTCCACGTAATAAAAGTGTAATTTCGCATGTGTTGATTGACGGCACTCAGCCGACACCATATAGGGCGGCCGCACACGACGAGCCGCCATTACCGCAGCGCCCTCTAATTAAATGATGATGATGACTTAACGAGCCGCCGGACGCCGCAGGAAGTGATTATTATTTCTACATATTATAATCAGGCGGCAGGAAGTCGTTGGGAATGAAGTTGTCTTTATAATATATACCAATTAATAAACCTTGCGGAGTAACAAGGTACTTAATGTCAACTTAGCTCGCTACGTTGGCAAAAGCTTTCTACTATCGGACCCAACAGACGTCCTGTACAAATTATTTTGTAGTGGATCGAATTGTGAATCTGAACCATCTCGAATCCACTTGAACATGTATACAATTTTTTTTATCAAAATCGGTCCGATTATCGTTTAGGAGGAGTTCAGTGACACATACACATACAAAATAATTATATGTAAATATTAGCAGCGCCCCGTGGTTTCATCCAAGTACTTCCCATGCCCATGGGAGTACGGGGATAAATTATAGCCTATATAATGTTATTCTGATGTATAAGCTATGTTATTGTAAAGTTTCGTTAAAATACAATCAGTAGTTTTTGCGTGAAAGAGTATCAATATCCATATAAAGTTTTGCGTTTATAATATTAGGAGGTTATTTTAATCAGTTTTTATTCATTTTATAACATACACGAGGTAACCCAAGCCTAATTCATATGAAGTCATGCTCATAAAATTCATTCATGACTTTCAATACTTTTAAAATTTCTGTAATTGCTTTTTAATTCTTTCCGGAAAATGCACAAATGTTCGAATGATGGTTAATCTCATCAAACAAGCATATCCCACCCTCGTCATTCATCCGTTTTGGAGATATTGACCAACAAACACACTTAAAAATTTCCATAAATCGAGCCCAAATTCCATAGAAATAGTGAAATTGTAAGACGTTTATGGCGGTTTAAATTTGGATAAAACTTTTATTTTCACCCACATAGGTATAATAAGTCCGTTTTGGTTACAAAGCCGTTATTTATATTATGCATTTATAATGCAACATGTATTTTAGTCTCAATTAAACAAAGTCGATTAAACAAAAACCATAGTCGATTTTCGCTTTCGCATGATCCAGGTTTAGCTCGGGTAAGGCTCTTGGACCTATGTGAGGACTCGCACTTGGGAATGCACTACCCCACTAAACCACCTGCAAGCGCCTTCAGCCGCTTTTAGAGGGTCCCGGATCTGCAGGCAACAGGATCACCTCAGCGACGTCGATATTTTGTAAACCTGATTTTTGTGAAGTCGGTTAAAAATAGGTAGGTGAATATAAATTTCGTAAATAAAAACTATTGATAACACTTATACCCATTGCCATGATGAGTAAGCATGCTTTCATGTGATTGATATTTTAAGCAGAAACAAATAATTTATACTGCATTAAAAGTGCATTAGGATTCTTTGATGGCTGATCGGTTGGCGCTTTGTCATTAATGTACGGAAGTTTGTTGATGACATGACGAGAAGACGATACAGATTCATCACAAAGATATGGTGTCATCTTACGATGTAGACCGTGCAATGATAACGGCAAAGTCGTATCTATTTATATATTTATTTAATAAGTACAACCACATCATATACATATATAATAAAACATTTTAACATTCAACTTACAAATGGTATTGTATCAGATATATATGACAATTAAGGCGTACATAACATTCACCACAATTGGGTCTATAAAATAATATTTTAAATTTACAACTAATTACTTCAATTTGGTTTTAAACAATTCCAATATTTTGTTAACATAAAAGCATTTTACAAAAAATTTAAACCGATTTCAAAAATGCTAAACTAAAAAGTAATAAAATAACTGTGTTTCTTTAATTTTTGTGCTTACAACTTATAATCAACTTAATCTTCTACTAATGTACAAACTTTGCGTTTACCACGTCATTATTTTTACTTTTGGGAGTCGGTGTCGTATTTGTTGCTGTACCCTACCTACCTACCTTGATGACATCGACTCCAAAAGTAAAAATAATGACGTGGTAAACGCAAAGTTTGTACATTAATAGAAGGTAATCTTTGAAATGGTTAGGCCGATTTTAAGGGGACTTTCACTGGAAGATAGCTGATGTTGTAAGGAGTAACTTGGGCTTTAAAAATAATTATCATCAATCCGGATACGGCTGTAAATCTAAGTTAACGCGGATGAAGCTGCGGGCAACAGCTAGTTTATATTAAAAAAAAAAAAACCAAAACTAATAAAAACCAGAACCCCTTACAGAACTTAGACAAATGCTAAAATTAATTTTATATGAACTTATCTATCGATTTAATTTTATAATCCCGGTTTCCGGCATCCTTTACAAAAGTACAAAACACAAAAAACGAAAACGAGTTTAAGTCCCAATTTACATTTTGCATACAATAGGGATCGTTAGTCGCTAAGTACCTACTCTTTCTTTGATGCTTTACAAGAACCCGAAAGAGGTCGACGACCCCGGAAAATTTTAAACTTACTAAAGCCCCAAAAGGAAATTAAAGTCTACATCCAAGAGCCACCGTAATTTCTTTGTAAGGATATTTTATTGAAGCTGTAGGTGGGAGCTTACAGGTGAATCTTACGGTTTGTATAAAATTAAGATAAAGAGACTACATTATTAACATTTTCCTTATGAAACCTTTTTTATTATAGGGCTCCGTATTTAAAATGTCAGTTCACTATACAGTGTGTCTTTTATTAAGTGGGACAGTATGGGGAAATCCTAAAGTATAAGAGATACAAGGAAACTGTCTTAGGAAACATTAGGTAATTTTTTGTGAAAAAAAAATTGGTATAGTCAAAATTTTGGTCAAGTGTGAGTTGTCACTAAAAATGATTAATTTTGGTGAAATTTTTTTTGACGCACATCTACTCAGTTTCATGTGGGGATCATTTTATTGTATGGGAAGAAAAAAATCGGGACAGCAGAAGTTAGGTAAATTTAATAAAATAATTTTACATTAAAGTAAATGTTCAGTGGCCTCCCTCTTGTCGAATGCAGGCACGAGCGCGTTTCAGAACACACAACAAAATGCTAATCTCCGGTCAGTGTCTCCTGGAAGCAATGCTTGTACAAGATGACCTTCTATGTAACACTTGTACTTGTAAGCCTTCAATACCTTTCGTACTGTAGATATATGCACACCGATATTGTTAGCAGCTTCCCTCAATGAGGCTTTTGGGTAGGCTTCAAAATATCCTAAGATTGCGATAGTTGTAAATTCATTTATTAGTGTGGCTCGTCTCTTCCGTTTTAGTCTAAAACAGCCTCCCTTTCTTAAATTTTTCACCAGTTTGTCAACAATTTTGCGGTTCGGTTGATCGCGGTCCGGATAACGTTCCCGATACCACTGTAACGCATTCACAGAGCTACGATAATTTACAAAATACGCTTCAATTAAATCTACTTTATGCGAGTTTGATAATTCCATGACGAAAACTTAACTTAACATAACTTTAAACAATGAAATATCAAGTAAAATACTGTTTATTTCAAGAAGTTCCAAATTTAAAATTTGTTTTTTTTTTTAATTAGATTGTAAGGTAAGGTGCTCGCGTAAGAATACCTTAAAGTATTTTAATCCTTTTTAAACCAAATAAAGTGTTCCAAATTCAAATGTAAAACTGGAATAGGCAATATTTTTTTTAATAAAAACCTTGCAGTGGGCAGTGGTAGGCAATTTACACGGGTTGTAATAATGAAAACGATTTTCTTAAATTTGACTAACTTCTGCTGTCCCGATTTTTTTCTTCCCATACAATAAAATGATCCCCTCATGAAACTGAGTAGATGTGCGTCAAAAAAAATTTCATCAAAATTAATCATTTTTAGGGACAACTCACACTTGACCAAAATTTTGACTATACCAATTTTTTTTTCACAAAAAAGTACCTAATGAAAAATTCCTAAGACAGTTTCCTTGTATCTCTTATACTTTAGGATTTCCCCATACTGTCCCACTTAAAAAAAACACACTGTATAATATATGATAATATGAACCAAGTTTTTTGTTTTAGCGACTGTATGCCTATTTGTTCTTATCATAACATTTTACTAGTACATTATTTTTACTTGCAGTTTCAAGCCGCCACGAAATTTCTAGGGACTAATTAAAATCATTTATGAAATTTAATGTATCCTCAACAACTTTGACCTTAAACCAGGAATAAAAAACGTAATATAGGAAGCGCACCGACTTAGAAAAGGAAAAGAGTTAATGTTTTAATTTAAACATCAAGGTTTGTCAAAAAATCATTGACTACTCTGTCTGGGAGATCCCAGTGCCTTCAACATTACATGAATGTTCGTATGAAGTATTGTTAAGGGCATGCCCATTTAGGGTTCCCCAGAGCAATGTCGCAATACGTGAAAACAAAAGTAGAAAGCGAAATGAACTGGATACCGTACATAAATTCAAAGCGGACAGTTGCAGTCTGTTATATTGATTTAAGATTGCCCTTTACATTTATTTGAAGTTCTTACATCTTGCTTCTAACATTAGATTTTTTGTTTTTTAGCGGATTTAAAAAGTTGAATTCAAATGTGGAACTACATCGGATAGTGAAAAAGAATTTACCACTAACTAACTTTGAGTATAAGGATCCATCCATATTCAAAAACATTCGCACTTATACACAATATTAACTAACGGTTCCCTGGGTTTCAAAATTAAAAAAAAAGTGAAAATGAAGCCTTCCCAATGAACGCGCTACCAAATGGAAAGATAGTTTCTCAAATACGACTAATAGTTGCGGAGATAAACTTCTCTAGTCATATTATATACTTTTAAGCTATATAGTATACATATATCACAAGTCTCGAACATAACATTTAAGTTTGATCCCACGTTAGTAAAACACAAATGTATACAAGCGAAATACATTAAACAATCAATGAATGGAATATGGATACATAATACACCAAGGTGAGACAAGTGAACTTGTTGAGGTCGGCCCACACCGGCGCGAGCAGATCCACTAACCTCGGACGCCCGGGTGGGTGGTATTCATTAAAAAATATTAATGATGAAAAAAGGCTTCCGGGTCTTGTACTATATCGGTCGCCATTGAAGAAATATTGAAAATAAACAGCTAGTTGTTTACATATTTTGTATTTTTACACGAATTTCGCTCATTTAATAGTAAAACAACTTTTCGAGATATTATCGCGGTTTATTAGGATTTAAGCCACAATAGGACCGCGTTTCAGTCCGTGGTTGCTGTAAAATATCCGAAACGTGGAGATTGTAAAAATCTAAATAAACTGCCATAAAACCATAAAGAGATGTTACATTGATAGATATATATCTTAGACATAATATGTATGTTTTATAAGTAAAAGTGGAAAAGTTGAGGGTCGTCGGGTGTGTGTAGGAACTTAGGAGGTATGACTTTATGATTGTTTCTTTCCCACGTCTCAAATTCGTCTCAAATTTCTTCTTCCACGTTCAATTCAAAATATCATAATATTCAAATAGATATAATCTATACAATATTATAAAGCTGAAGAGTTTGTTTGTTTGTTTAAACGCGCTAATCTCAGGAACTACTGGTCCGATTTGAAAAATTCTTTCAGTGTTAGACAGCCCGTTTATCGAGGAAGGCTATAGGCTATATAACATCACGCTGTGACATATAATAGTTGAGTAACGCAGGCGAAGCAGCAGGCAACAGCTAGTATTATATAAATGTACAAAAAAAGTCTTAAATGCGTACATTATTTGACACTCGTGAAAGAAGGAGCTCTTTGTAAGTAAGTTTACAAAATCGAGAGAGCTTTACAACATTACTTAGTATTATTCAAGTATGTAAGACCACGGTTCAAGCCTCGTCATGGCGGGGGGCTCAGTAGCCTAAGGTGAACCCAGCACTTTGGATGAAGCTAATTGAGCCGAGGGGGCTCTTTGTACTCCTCTTATAGGAAGAGGGGACAAAAGAGCAGGGGGACAAGGGGCGAGGATGGAAACCTCATCCCATTGTACTGTCCCGACGTTGGGAGGGGTTGTTCTGTGGTGCGGGACAACCCCTCTGCGGAGGTGGCGTTGGTCCCTTGAGGGACGGACTAGCTGTCGAGGTGCCCTGTTTGCTCACCTCACCAAAGGCGGTATTGGAGGCACTCGCCGGGTTTTAGTGGGTAATGCTGCGTCTACCTTACCACCTGTCGGGCGCAGCGAGTCCCATATACCCGCTTTCTCCACCGCGGGATGCTTCAGAGCATTTCCAGGCGTAAAAGAAAAAAAAAGTATGTAAGATCTGATTTATAATTTCGATAGTAGATTTTTTACGCATTTAATTTCGCTTTTTATTATGGACTAGTGTATATTTAAGTCGAAATTCCATTCAGCAAGTTATTTAAACAATCAATAATAATCGTTAAAATACAGCGATGCACATTCAGTTGTCAGCAAGGCATACCTATAAGAATATGAATTAAAAATACTTGAGTGTCGGCCAAAGGGGTAATAAACATACACAACTACGTTCATACGATCGACCTGACATTGAAATTGTATGGGCTCTAAGTGGAATACACATTGGACGGGCAGGGTTATCACTATCGTTTATTATATGTTTTAATGGAAAATATCAATAGTTAATACAGTGAAACCTGGTTGACTGGGACCTGGATAAGTGAGAAACCTCTATTATTGAAACTACAATGAGGTCCCGGCACTTTTTCATCGAATTACCTCTGTTAATTGGACTTTTCGAACCTGGTTAAATGAGATTTGATTTCTAGGATTTTTTCGATGTTTACCTCTATAATTGGGACTGTGGAGCTCAATTCCCTTTATAAGTGAGACAATTTATCAGGTTGGGACAGGTTTTGACCCGATTGCTTACAAACATTTGAATAGAATAACGGTACATTTTGACCTCTATAGGCGGGGGCCTCTGTAAATGAGACAACTAAATTTTAAACCTGTCCAATTGAAAAACTGGATAAATGAAAAACCTCTTTAAATGGTACAAAATCCTTGGTCCCTTGAGATCCCAATTAACCAGGTTTCACTGTAGTATCAGGCATTCAAGAAATATGTAAAAAAGCATTATTGAATGTGAATCATCTATAGGCGCTCCTTGACAGTAAAATCGAATCGAATGGCATGGTTCAAAACGGTTTGACGCTGTCATGTCACGCGTTGTATTTTTATTAATGATTACTTCCAATATTAACACAGATGTTCTGAACATCACCAGTCGTCCCGTAATTTTGTTAAATTATTTCGTAACGTAATTTTAATACCTACTATAAAACTAGTCTACATCTTGAAAGTCCTAGCTATTATCTTATTTATGCTTGCAGCTGAATTGGGCCGGCACCACCGAGCTCTCGCTCACACAACACCGGCGTGAGCTGTGCTGTCGCGTTTCGTGCGGTTTTTGAGTTTCCGGATAGAGAAAAGGAGGGCCACGCATTTGAATAATCTCTGATTGACGGATGTGTATGGGCGTCGATAGTCGCCAAAAGGCTTCGACTGCTTGTTTGCCCGCCTATGCTATAAAAAAAATACATTTCGTTGACGATCTTCCTTGATAATACATCTATCAATCAATCTTGCAGGAGTAAAAGTAAAAAAATCATGAGTTTAAACAAAAGCTTTTTATATCGTATAATCAACTGTTCCCATATAAGCATCAAAGCTTTTCAATTAGTATTTTCACCGTGTCGACAACCCTACATAATACTTATTATTTGTGACTTATGGATATTGGCCGGAGCCCGAAGCAGATTTCTTTAACATTACGGGATGGAAACTTACAAACTTCTTGTTTACTATCCCCTAAAAATTTATTATGTAACGTCCAAAGATAATTTTGGCTCCAGTATGTTTTTAATGCGTCCGACTTTTGTTCGCATACAACGCTCATTATGAAAGCCGATCTAGTTCACTAACTGCTGCGTACTACTTTTGCTATTTGCTTTATTTTATCACTACGTTTTTCATTATTTACAAAGGTAAATAATGAAAGAAGTCCACTGTTTGAAATAGGCTTCTTTCAACGAACGCCAAGACGGCCGATGTCTGCTACAAACATCCAACAATAACCGACCACAAAAGCAAGTTGTTGATGGTGACGAAGCTAAGCTGAGATAGAGAACTATAGTGGATTAAAGGTTATATGCATCGTACTTCGGCAGGATTCGAACCTATAACCTCTTGACTACTTAACCGTGTAGTTACACTAATTTTAATAAAGTCACTACCCCGTGGGCACATCATTTCTTTCTCAAATTGGTTCATCAATATCTTAACACTTAAATTCGATTAAAATTAATGTCATGTGTCATGCAGGAAGCATTTCGTTGACTTTGTCATATTGTTTTGTTGTAAAAAGAAAACGGACCAAAGAAACTTCCTACATTGCCAGAATATTCCAGAAATCCATGTTCAGTTTGATAAACTGTCACAAGTGAGGTACATTAAAATCACGTATCATAAAGCCACATTGTTTACTACAAACGCAATGTTTTCTCTTGCATACCATGTATATAAAGCATGTAGGTCTTGGAAAACAATATCATCATCATCATCAGCCCGTTTCCGTCCGCTGTTGAAGCGAAATAATTAACGACAAAGGGTCTGCTGCTCGAGATTACTTATCATTTTGGTTGGTGGATCTCTAAGCCTATTTCTTACCGAAATAATGAAGGCTATAAGTAATAGTTATTAGCATTTACCCGCGTTAACTTTTAAAGTAAAGATGATGGTGATTATGATGTATACTACATCATAATCACCATCATCACCCTCTATCCATCCACTGCTGAACAGAGGCCCCCCCCAATGAACGCTAGGACGACCTGGTTACGGTAGTAGGATACAACTCTTCTCTTATCTTAATTATATAAATATTGTGCGTTTTTCTTAAAAACTCTATCTTATTGGCAAAAATCGAAATGTATTCAACGGTTTAGACGTAAAGTAGTACAAAGCTCTAGCATTGTACTACTTTACATTACTTTAACATATATTATTGTTATACTCACAGAGGCCATAATTAAGTTACATCACACGAATATCATAATTTTGGACCCCCCCTCCTCTAAGTCCTCATCACAACTAGTCAAATTTGTGAGTTTTCCCTAACTTCAACATCTCTTACTCAATTTTAGATTTATTACATGTGACGTCACAAAATTTCAGCCCCCCTGCCATACCTTGTCACATAATTGTCACACTTCGTCAACCCCCTTAATGTATGACGTAATGATGGACCCAAAGAGTATAGCATTTATAGTTTAATAGGTATGGGCAAACACATTGTTCAAACGATAAACAAACCGTAAAATTTAATGTTTCACTAATCTATGAGGTTTGATGTATGAGCACTAGATGTGGCTCGTCTAGTTACTGGTGTGCCACCTACCGGTGGCCTACGTCGCATGACTATTTATGGGCCGAGCTCCGGAGATGAAGGCGAAATACCTGTGATAGATGCTACGGGGATTATCGGAGGTTATTGCATAACAACGGATAATCGTTGTCACTCTTCGCCTGCTGAAATCACCCATATTTACGGTTTCATCAACACACGTCAACGAATGATATGTTTATATAATCAAATAATTAAAGGTTATACTTAAAAAACCAACGCAATAACAAATTAAAAGAACTTTAAAACGGCTTAACCGAATTTGTTAAAACTACTAGAAATATTATTTTGAACGAAAAAAAAAATTGAATCCAAATCGGTTTAGCCATTTGAGAATTATGGTACCACAGACAGACAAGCTTTCGGGCGTAGCGAGTCCCACATACCCGCCTGGGAAGACCCACTCTCCCGGGGGATGCCTCAGAGCATTTCCCGGCGTTAAAGAAAAAAAAATGGTACAAACAGTCACACACAACTTTTTGCGTCGGGGTTTAAAAACATATTCCAAACTAATATCTAAGATCTGTAAATCCCATTAACAACATTGTATGTATCTAGTGCCTCCGCTAATGTCTAGCGAGTTATCTGAACCTATAAACAGTTCTGACAACTCCTAAATCTAGGATATGTCTTCCGCGAACGTCCTATGCCTAGTATCTCTATTTCTATCTAAATAAGGTCCAATAACGGCTGGGTATAATGTGTTTCGCTTCAAAGAAGTTATTGGTGTTCTTTGATCGTCGTTATTAATATGATCCTACCGGTGTTCAATGATATTTTATTTTATGAGGTATCTCGTGTTCAGCTGCCTCAAGTAAATGTATTTATGAGGTTTGAATTAACGGCGTCTTTTCTGGCTTCGGGCTCATAGAGTGTGCTTATCTGGATCTTAGATTCAAACCCCGTGAAGGTCATTGTGGTTTTGTATTTGGATACTATTGTGGTTTCGGTTTCGAATTCCGCAAATGATGATATTTCTATGATTAATGAAGTTTCAAGGTTATGAATGTGTATTGCGCTACCTAGTAAGTTCCCTTATCACTGGTTTTAGAGAACCTAGTAAATGCTAGTTGAAAAATTTGTAAAATCTTTTTTTTTTGTAAAAAAATATATAAGAGGTAGTGCCATGCTGCTTTGCAGCCGAATTGCGCCGGCACGACAGGGGTACCTCTCGCTCACATAACACCGACGTCAAGTGACAGCTATGCTGTCGCGTTTCGTGCGGTTTGTGAGTCTCCGGTGGCCCATTTGCCCCCCCCATAGAGAAAAGGATGGCAACGCATCTGCATAACTTTTGGTTGTGCGGATGTCTATGAGCGTCGGTAGTCACCATAAGGCTCCGACTGCTCGGTTGCCTCCTTGTCACATAAAAAAAAGAAATGGTTTGTAAAAAAAAACAAAAGCTGACTGAATCGCTTGTTGTCCATTTACCTATGATAATACACAAGTGGAAACCTAATGATTATCTATGCCATATTCTATGCTCCTACACTATATAGAAATACGATCTTAATTTTAGTAATAGGGGTTCTCAGGAACCGGATAGGATATGTTAGTGGTCCTTGAGAGTGCTCATGCTCATCAATACCTACATACAATATTTTCAAAACTATAGTTATATAAATAGAATATAAAATATCTATCTAGAGCAGTATTTACTAAAATTATTATAAGAATTCGATCATAAAAACAGCAAAATCCATGTCGAAACTCTGATGTTATTAAAGAGAGGAAATCAGTAATTGTTCCGTATACGAGTGGCTGTTATTAACATACTTAATAGACTAGTTAGCTGGGAGGTCACTGGGTCGGATGAGATTACCATTTTCGAAATAACTTTGGTCAATACGCCGTTTCATCATCATGATCACCCCTTCCACAGATTGAAGAGTGATCATGATGGTCGATCCCTTGCTTCTCGCAATGATCCATTATTAAAGAAAAAAATATCTTTTTATTGAAGAAGAGTTAAGAAGAATTTCGAAGAGCTTGTGTTTGAACTCTCATGTTCAAGTCTTACAGACAACATCCTCTAAAGTCTAAAGGATAGGAACGTTGAATTGCTACATTCGAGTATCACATGTTGTATGCGACTGAAGTTTGAAAGAGCATTCATCTGGCAATGGATACTAATATATTAAGAGGACAATAAATAATCAGGACAAACACACCACTCCGAGACAGATCCGATGTTAAACGTAAGAAACGTGTCCACTGTTTTTTCGAACCCAGGACGCCGTGTGGTAAACCTAGCTCTAGACGGAAAACGAGATTAAAAGACCTCTCTTATTGTTATGTATGATGAGGCAGGTACCATCCCCAGAAGGCGAGGCCAGCCAGGTGCGCCGCGAATATGGCGCAGGAAGTGAGATGGGCGATAACGACACGAATTTATTATTGCGCTGAAACAAGCACCTTGTTCAAAAATAATAAATACATTGTACGAAACCGGCATATTAATAAAATAATATTAAAAACCTAATAAATAGAAGGTGACAACCGAGTGGTTGTCTCGACCAGACAGGGTTCAAGTTGGATTTTGTTCAGTGTTTTTTTTTTTTAAATTCACGTTGACTTAAGTCGATTTCAAGTGCTTGGGTCAAATAATTAAAGATAAGCCGCCTTAGCACTGATTAAAAGAGGCAAAAATTGACTTTACAAGTTCTGGCATTCTACAGGATATTTGCAATTCACTCCTTAGCTCAACTAAAGATGTACTTAAGATCAGTGATAGACTAGAGTTACTGTAAGTAAAAACTGTATCCCCACCATGGTTCAGGCCTTGACGTGGCGGTGGGGCTCAGTAGCCAAAGGTGTGCCCAGCACCTAGGGCGAAGCTAATTGAACCGAGGGGGTTCTTTGTACCCCTCTTATAAAAAGAGGGGACAAAAGAGCAAGGGCAAGGGCCGAGGACGGGAACCTCACCCCATTTGTACTGTCCCGACGTTGGGAGGGGTTATTCTGTGGTGCGGGACAACCCCTTTGTGGAGGTGGCGTCGGTCCCCTGAGGGGCTGACTAGCCGTCGAGGTGCCCTGTTTGCTCATTAGATCCGGGGCACCCCACTAAAGGCAGTATTGGTGGCACTCGCCGGGTTTTAGTAGGTAGAGCTGCGTCCACTTACCAGCTCTCGGGCGCAGCGAGTCCCAAATACCCGCCTGGGGAGACCCACTCCCCAGCGGGATGCCTCAGAGCATTTCCCGGCGTTAAAGAAAAAAAAATATATTTGTATACTAATGTTTTTATTAAGTTATATTATTAACTATCACTGAAGATCCGTTGACTTAAATATTATAATATCCATATCTTACCTCAACGGTCGGTAACGCGGCAGTACGGAACGAATGAGTCATCACCAGCATCTGCCACTTTACTTGATGTTCAACACCCGTTACTTTAAATTTTCGGTTGCATAAATTAATAATTAGCTATTCATCATCATCATCATCATTATTATCAGCAGAGATCTGTCCACTGCGAAACATAGGCCTCCCTCAATGAACGCCAAGACGACCGATCCCTTGCCACTCTCATCCAACACGGACCGACCACTGCACGGAGATCGTCTTCCCACCTGGTTAGTGACCGACCAACACTTCGTCTACCTAAACGTGGCCTCCACTCTTGACCCTTATTGGCCCATCGGCCACCCGTTCTCCTGTGAGTGTGACCACTTGACCAGCCCTATTATACCTATTTAACTATTTATACTTATACACTTATTTCTCTTCTCCAAAATATGTCTTATAGTTTGTGTTAAATGTATTTGACAATATTTATTATTATTAATAATCTTTACTCAGAAATTATTTAATTTATTTTCAACTTGCACGCGACGATTTTTAAATGTTAAGAAGTCATCATAGTGTCTATATTATATTATGTCTAGTTAGTGTTTATCATTTTAGTTTGTAAATATGATTTTAAGTTAACATAGTTACTTTCATTGCTCAAATTATTTAAAGGGATATTTCCCATGTTTTTCACTTTTATTTCGCGGAGCTCGATATTTCGACATTATCTACGAATGTCTTGTTCACGAGACTGATAAAAGTGAAAAACATGTTATTAGTAAAATACTTTAATTAAATAATAAATATAAAGAAAAACATAAGTCATAAATAACAAAATCGGCTAAAAGTTGTGTTCCACTCACATAAAAGTTGTGTTCCACTCTCATAAAAGTTGTGTTCCACTCTCATAAAAGTTGTGTTCCACTCTCATTTAAATTGTTATGAAAGAGCTTTTTGAAAATAATGCATTTTTTATCTAAACTTCATTAAGGGTGCATATTGAATTATACTTAGCCATCACCTTGGGCTATGCAACGCCAACGACTACCTCGCTTCATCCTACTACCTCGTTTTGATAAAGTTTTCACTTCTGCCGTGTGGTAGGTACTAGCACACACCTATATTTTTTAAGAAGGGGGGCAAAACGAGTATTCGTTACACCTGGTGGTAAGACACCGTAGCGGGTGTGAATGGCGTGACGGCTGTCATATACATGAGTAGATATTTACTAATTATGAATTTGAATATTATAACGGATGTTTCACATCTGGCGGGCTTAGACTACATACTTATAAACTTACCTGTGTGGGGTGGTGTCGGTAGAGGTAGAGCTTGGTGCCGTGCAGCACCGCCCACACCTGCTTCCAGGAGCGATCGCTGGCGCGCTGGGGAGGAGGACACATATCAGCACCATGTAATTGTTCCTCACATAGATTAGACTATACTAAGAAGTGCTCTTTTTACCTTCATAAAGAATGTTATTAATATGATCAGCGTAAGGTTAAAATTATTGGACGAAACTAAAACCATAATAATAATTTTCATTTTCATTACGAATATGCATATGTTATTTAATTGCTAGATAAAGTAAGTAGTGTCTAGTACTGTCTCGTGATTACAGCCGCATACACATTCTTACAAAGATCCACGGTTTTTTTTTCAGAAGGGCTAGACTTTTCGGCCTGATGGCCTTTAAGATCAATCGGTACAGTAAGTGAGCAGATGGCTCACTTAAGAAATATTCGAAAGGGGGACTTTTACGGTTGAATTTAACATATCATCATGTGAGCCGGCCCTCATCCCTCCCTCTGGAGAGGGAGTCGGGTCGTGCGCGGTGCCCAAGCAATCAAGCGGTAGCGTAGTGCTACTGCTGTTAGCGCGGTCTGGGTTTGTGTCTACTCGTACTTCGAGAAGAACCACGAATAAAACATATAATATTGTCTATGGTTTCACTGTTTAGGCGTTCATTGATTCAAACCACGTTTAATAGTCATTTACGTTAATAATAATATCATAAAACAAGATTGGTTATAAGAAGCAGGGATAAGTGAGATAATTTGTTTATATATTTATTTAATTTAAATAAGAAAAAGTAATAAAACCACATGGTACCTTTCCATTGCTGACCACCATCTTCACTTGCACGTTCCCCTCCACATCTCCCTCCGTAGACTCGCTACTCTCCCGTATCTCTTGACTTTTCTTCTCAGTGCTGTTACCAAAGAGGTAAAATTAGTTGTTTATGATACCTTTATTAAAATAATTATATATAAGTCTTAGGAAAAGTATGTAGGTATTCAGTGACAATATCTTGTCCTTGCTAATACACAAAAGTATACAAGTAACTACTGTATAATAATGCTAAGTATTAAATTATTCTGAATTTAATGCTATTTAGATTAAACGTTAGAAAAAACATTTTCTTCATATGTTTTAAAATATTTTTATAAAGTGAAGAACACTACAATATTAGTTAAAAATATTGTATTAATTTCACATTGTGCCAAATAATATGTAAAAAAACCATCCAAAACTTTAATTTGAAACAGTTATAACTGGAGATATCGTTAATAATTAATCCATCAGCCTTTGATAAATTTTTCTTACCTTTCTCAATTCGGGGAAATAAACTACAATTCCCAAATATTTTAGTAAAAAAAACTTTAAATATGTATTTTAAATAGACAACAAATAATTCAGATTCTAGAACAAAAAGCTTACAGTTAGACGAATTGATTAATATATGAAGCTATATTTAAAGGGTATTATAAAAAAGTACACAACTTTTTACAACAATTTTACAGAATACACAAAACTACAAAACGACCGCTAACATTGTTTATGACACTCAGCTGGCATGCATGCACGTGCAACAACTCCTCAGCCGCATGGGCTACTCGGTTTAAAGGGTTTTGAGAAGTACGATCATTCCTAATTAATTTACAATTTCATGATAACAAAAACACAATCATTGCGAATGGATGTAAGTGATGCTTTGTACATGATGATATGGTCCTAGGACGCGATTTAGGCACACGTCAAAGCGTCATCTAGCGGCGAGTAGTGAAACCGCGTCGTCATGCGACGTACCGCACGGGTATGTTGGCGTACGGGTCGAATATTCTGAGCAGCGGCGTGATATCTTCAGTGAATCGGGGAGGGCGCCACTTGCGGTGAGCACTGCATTTCGTTAAACAGGGATAACACTATTTATAACATCGGAGTTGGGCCCAGTTAGGTATTATTAACTATAAACCAAACTATCTACAACATATATTGAACGCATAATCACATAAATGGATACTCTACTAGAATGTTAATGACTAACATTACACTGGAGGGGTAAATAGGAAGACGTGTTACTTATATCTGTTGTATAAACATTAATGTGTATAATACAATTGATATAATGTATACCTCATACATCTACAATGACAAATTAGATAACCATACAAACTTCTTTTTGGTACCTAACATACAATCAGTTCAAATAGAAAAGTAACAAAAAACCATTATCCTCCAAATAATTCAATATAAAAACTTAAAAATATAAAAAAAAGCCTGTATCACACACACCAGATATAAGATAACGTCTCTATGTCTATTGCAATGTAAATGAATATGAAGGATACCTTCTGAGGGTATGATCAACTTCTGGCTCCACGTCACTGTCCAGGTGAAGTCGGTCGCCCCACGTTGCTTTTAAGTAGGAAACTCGTCTCATTGCGCGTTCTTCTTCTACAAAAATAACGTAATTTAGCACAAATAAAACTGATAAAAAATATTCAGACAGAGCAGTAGTATTTTCAGAAGTGAAATAAAAACAAAACCAAATACGTTATTATATATTTATAGTAAAAAAGAAGACTACGTACCTCCCATTTGTGCATCTTTTTTGTGGCGTCTAGTCACCAGATCCTCGGCAAACCCTGTGGGAATATCATCCATGTATATGTGTATAGGCAATATAAGAACATTTATTATTAACTAACATATATTATTCACGAACGGTTAGTTTGCATTAGTAGCACACCTATAAGCACACACATTGCATTCCGTTAATATGGCTGCCAGCGGAGAAAAGGGTTAGGTCCATAGAGCTCCCTCCCTATTTTTTTATTCAAATTTCAATTAATGTGAAAAATACAAAACCAATACAAGACGTATGATGAGATTATTTAGTTAATCTTAGTTGTTTTTAAATAAAATCAAAATAAAACCGTTTCGTTTTCGAGGGTTAAAATTAATATAAAAAGTGCCAACAATAATCAATTTCGGGCAACTTCATGCGTAGTCACAACACTAATATGTCAAGGGAGGGAGCTAGAGCATTCCAAGGCGTGTCAGGCGCAGGACCTGAGTCGGCAGGCGTGGTGGGCGTGGTGGGCGTGGCCTGGGGCGACGCCGAGGGAGCGGGCGGCGCGAGGCTGAGCTGCGTGGGCCGCGCCGGCGCCTCCCGCCCTTCCCGCCCCTGCCCGTCCGGCAGCGACACGTGATTCATCGCCTCCATTTGTTCTCTATTCAGCCCCATTCGTCTCTTCGCGTGACTGCCATCTTGGGGCGGAACAGTGCCATTAGAGTGCGCTCCGTAATATGTGACGCGGCGTACGTGCATTGTGACGCTCGGCTAAGCCACCGCTCAAGCTTTGCTAAGGTTTGTGAATTCGACGATAGATGGCGATTTGTTAGCCTCTTTTGTATAATATGATTTAAAAATATTTCTAGAGAATATTCTACTTTTGTAAATAAGAAAACTGAAAGTCTGTTATAAGTGCTAAGCCGTCATAGAGCTACCAAGGAAACCTGTCATGGCAGAAATCCACAATGCTGATCTATCTTTTTTTATTTGACTTTAAATTTTAATGGAATTACAAAACGATATAATGAATAAACGTTTATACATTTTAACGCCATCTATCGTCAAATATGAATTTTAGTGGCACTTGCACATAATTTGTAACAATAATAATTCAATAGTTCTTTTATAAATAGAGTTACTTCGCTAACCAAATAAAAATAAATATTCTATACACAATATACTTATTTAAAACAGCCTAATAAACAAACTTTTGCGGTAACTCACCTGTGGCATGATGTCTTCTAATGGGTAATCCTTCGCTTCCGGTACTGTTAGACCTTGTTCGCATTTGAACCTTTACAATCTCTGTAAAGAGAAAAGAAAAGTTAAATAAAACACCGGAATGCATAAAAGTTTGTATGCATGCCTGTCATGCGCCTAATTGTTTTGGTTGTGCAAAGTGGTAGTGTAGTATTATCTGACATATCTCATTCCCGGAAAATTACTTTACATCCCAAAATGTAAGTACCTTTTTTATGATAGTTGGATAGGCAAACTGGCAAACGTGCCACCTGATGGTAAGTGGTCGACGTCGCCCATGAACATAAACTAGTTTATCTGGAACGAGTCCAGGCAACTGATCTATGTGTTGCCTATCCTGAGACATAAGATGTTAAGACTCGGTGCCAGTAATTACACTGCCTGTCTTGCCCTTCTCTCCGAAACACAGCAAAGCTGTTTGACGGGAGAAACAAGCAAGATGGTGGTACCCATGCAGCCGGGAGCGCGACACAGCGCTTCCCTCCCACCGGTTAATAAAGTGATATAAACCTATGTAGGTTTATATCACTATATTGTTTTCCTATTGTTACTAATTAAATTCTACTTTTAGCACATTTATCTTTCGTCTACGGTTATAATATCGTTGTCCGCGGACAAAGTGACGGGTGTATGTATGTATGTAACGTACCGGGCACATAATCCTCTGGAGGCGGACAGTGGAGGTGCTTGCTGCCGGTGATGACGAGCTGGTTGCCGGACAGGCTGCCGCCCAGCGGTGCCGTGTCGTGTTCTAGATCTGTAAATGTATCAAAATGACGATAGTTTAAAAAAATAGGCGTCACGAGCCTATCGGATATGCAGATGAATCATTTCTGTTAATATTAGATTTCGCGTTTATTTAAAAAATCAAACGCAGCGGTGACTTGTTAGTACGATTTATGCATATTTGCTTACGTATAAGATTGTAACTTTCAAGGACTAAACTACTTTTTTATAGAAGAGGGGGCAAACGCACAGTCGGTCCACCTGATGGTAAGTGAAAGCAACATCCACAGACACCTGCTAAAGGCGTGACGTATACGCATCTCGTGTTAACTAGCACATTAGTGGTAACTAGAATCACGCTTAGTTTATGGATGCCCATGACATACGATACCTACATAAAATATAGATATTATATAAACAGGCGATAAGATTCACTAAGTCATGATAAGATTTAGTCATTCTTAATCTAGACTTTGTGTGGGTGGATATTAAGATAAGAAATAGATAGCTTTCTTTGCGGAATAGTATTGAGCTTTTAGCAGCTTCATCCGAAAAGTACGATAAGATACTTTAGGGTGGGGACAGTCTACGCCACGCCCCGCGAAAGCGGACGCCTTTTGAGGACGACACTTAGCAGTATGAATAAAATGATCTCTCCGACTGTATCGATGTAGCTTTAAAGGCCGTAAAGGCCAAAAGCATAGCCATATACGAAAAAAGATGGGCTACTGACCTTGCTGCGGTTGTACGTCGAGCGAGCGCGCCTCTCGTCGCTGCGTACGCGTCTCGAACTCGCGGCGGCGCAACGCCACGCTGGGCTCAAGGCGCGTGGTGGTGAGCCGCGCCAGCTCACTGCGGGCCACCTCGGTGCGCCGCTCACCCACGCCACGTGCCTCCTCCAGCTGCCGCGTGCGCGCCGTCACCAGCTGGAGCTCCGGAACTGGGTACCTGCAATTACATATTGGCTATTATAGCTTGGAGCTTGATTTGGACAGATTTTTTAAGCCTTAAGAAGGCAACCGAGCAGTCGGAGCCTTATGGTGACTACCGACGCCCATAGTCACCCTCACAACCAAAAGTTATGCAGATGCGTTGTCCTCCTTTTGCCTATTCCCTCAATTGGCCACCGGAAACTCACAAACCGCATGAAACACGACTGCATAGCTGTCACTTGACGCCGGTGTTATGTGAGCGAGAGGTGCCGCCCCGGTCAGGCCGTCCCAATTCGGCTGCAAAGCAGCATGACACTACCTCTTACGAACACATTTCACACGATGCTTACGTACGTGGTCGTGGATATAAAAAAAAAACGAAGGTGTTGAAAAGGGATACAGTGAGTTTGACATAGAAGCAGCGAGGACCGTGTGGACTTGACTCCTATCTGGACTTGTGAAACATTGTTAATGCATGGGAAACACTAAATGTTGGACTGCTGTCGTTTGGTCGGTAATGAAGAATAACGTGAACGTTAAAGACGAACCCTCATTAGACTAAAAGTCTCTGGACATCATGTACAGTTTACTACAATTATGGTCTAATATTTTTGCAGCACTTTTTAGCACGTTTATGACAAATTTGGACTTATAGCCAAGGAGAGATAATAGAGAGTTATATATTTTACATTTATAGTTTACCTGTTATCCTGGTTATGAGCGCCGACTTCATCCCTGTAATCGTTCGCAGAGCCGTTGCTGATGGTCCCTACGTTGGTGCTCTGTATGCTAGGCGTGGTTTCTTGTATCTTTGATAGGGTCGCCACAAACTGACTCCTGTCCTGCTTCAACTTATTCTTATCACTATGAGTTCCGTTCACTTCTCCATAACCACTGTAGGTACCACTGTCCACGCTCGTGGAACATTCGTCTTTTTTCTGCTCTTGGGTTTGTGGCTGGAGAGGTGGGGGGGAAGAAGCTAGCGGTGGGGAAGCCGGCGGTGGCCACGCTGGCTTCTGGAGCTTCTGCGGTCGAGCGTAGAACTCCTTCTGCTTGATCGGTGGGGGGGCGTCAGGCGTGACCCACCCGGTAGGTTGGCTGGGCCGTCGGAGGAAGGCCTCCTTCTGTTCCAGGCTCTTCCTTATCCGCGAGAGGATGATCGAGTCGTCCAGCTCGCGGCCCGTCAGGGTCGAGTTCGAATCGAACGAGCCGAGACTGTCCTTGCTCTCCGCGGCTGATGATGGCAGCGAGGTGTCAGACTCCCTCCTACTGGAAGAAATAGTTCGTTTATTAAAAATTTGCACCTATTTTAGTTAAATGTTCATTGACTGTCAACAAATTTTTTTTTGGTAATCTATTATTTAAGTTTCTTGAAGTCTATTAAGAATTTTATATATTTTGCGACGTATTGGATATTTACAGCAATCATATATTATGGGTTCTCGCATGACCAGTTACTGCGTGTACGTACGTAACGTAAGTAGGTAGTCTGCATTGTACTTTATAGCTAAGTCTGGGAAAAATAGTGGCAAATATATTCGTGTGACTAGTTGGTACTCGATAGTAAATGTTATTCAGATCAATGCGCCAGGACCACAGTGAATCCGGGGATTGCCGCTTACGGAGCGGATGTATAAAAAACTACGAACTCATCAAATGTGCAATGTGTTTGTGCTTTTCAAATCTTCAATTTTTCAATTGCTGATACAACGCAAACAAATATTTGCTCTTCCATAAAATAGATCATCATCATCACCAATCTTTTACTGCTGAACATGGCGTCTTTCACTCAATAACCTTTTCAATATAGCCGTCGCCTAGTGATATATCAAGCGAAATACAACTAACCCATCATGCAACAGGTAATGCGGCGTATTGGGCAGGCGCGGCACGTCGTATCTAGCGGGCGCGGCCACTGCGGCGTACTCGGGCTCGCGCGCGGGCGCGGGCGCGCGCGGCCGGTACGCGTCGAACAGCCGCGACTCGTGCTCCGTCACCGCCGGCATGTCGCACTTCTGGTTCGTCTCCGGGTTGTACGCCGCCTCGCTGAAATACTGGAATTAGGAAAAATAACCAAAATGTAAATACAAGTCTGTATAAAGATTATAGTCATCATAATAATCTTTTTTCTGTTCTATGTTGGATATGAGTGTCTTTTAAAAAAGCCAAGACGATCGATTCCTCGCCCCTTGCATCTACTAGTATCGGCCATTGCACGCAGAAAAACGATAGTAGTTTTTAATGAAGAAAAAACCTGTATTACGCCTTTTATAAATTTTGCACATCTAGAGATATAACATCTTATTATGCCAGATTTGGGCTCATACATTTATTGCTCCCCTTATGGGATGTAGTAAAATTGAAACAGAAGGAATAAGCATAATGATAGTACCTACGAAGACGAGCGCGCCTTACTATTTACTAATCGCATCCTTACACCAAAATTTGGGTAAACTCCCTAAACTAGCGCCCTTGAAGACTAGAGCGCCGTGCTAACCGCATCCCAACTTCCCAAAACATCAACTGCAACTAACCCTCTGCAACAAGTCGTGATCCCGCGGCACCACCGTCAGCTTGAGCACCCTGGGCTCTCTCTGCGCCAGCTGCACCACCTTGGCGTAGGAGGCGCGCAACCTGCCGCACGCGACCGTCTCCCCGTTGACGGCGAGCACGCGGTCCCCCGCGCGCAGCCCCGCCGCCGCCGCCGGCCCGCCCGCGCGCACCGACCTCACGAAGATCGTGTCCATTGGCGCGCCGACCGCGCCCACGGCCAGGTGACGCGCATCCTCGTACAGATCCTGCAAATTATGACATAAAACTCAATAAAAAAATAAAATACCTTTGACGCCATTCAATTAAGTACGTCAAGAGATCTTCTATAAAACCAGTAAATTTTTGATAAAAATAACGCGACTACGACATATAATTTGACGCCTATAATCTGCCTGTTTAAATCTTGATTCACCCAATTGAAATTACAACGAAACTTATTTAGCGTGCCAAAGAAATAGACATAGATAAACTCGAAAAAAAAAACATGAACTTGGGTACTTCTACGTGTACGTAGTCAAGTATTAAACTATAGAAAAAGAGTTTGCCATCTGCGTTTGATCCTCTTTCATACTCCTGAAACACGACCACACATTTAAATCTGCGCCTTTAAGTATAATTTAAAACTTTTTTTAAGTATTTGAATTATTAAATAAATAAAACAACAAAATATGTCACGTTAAATTTAGCACGTGTGGACTCGCGTGTTACAGGTGCCTACTAGAAAAGAAAAGAAATTTTATCTGTAAACATCATAAAAAAATATTTGCACTTGGTGGAATTCGAACCCGCGTCCGCTGCGTGTTGTGTCCAGTCACCTCAGCCGGCCGTCAAATATAATAAAGCCATCTTATCTACTCACAGGTGATGGTCTTTTTACTTGAGGGCTCTTTTAAATAACTTGTAGTAATGTAATCTTATCAAAGAACAAAATCTACATATGAGCAAATGCAGTGCTACATGTTTGCTGCACTTTTTTGTCCTTTACAATACGCGCGCTTGGAAGTATTAAAGTTGGTTTACAGGGTTTTGGGTATCTACTTTTACGAAAATCACAGAGATAGCATAGCTAACATTATGTACATAATGTAGGTGATCGACGAACGAGCCATAATACCGCGGTTTTGGAACGACGGTTTTACTTGTGGCTTGTTGGTGCTGATCAATACGAGGTATTGTGCGACGAGCAGAGTAAAAAAAAACTGACGAGCCACGAGCCAAGCTCGTCGGTATATAAAACCACGGTTTTGTAATATACGGGCGAACTTTGCCGATGAGTCATAAAACCGCGTTAAAGCTCGCCCATCGATCAGGGTTCTAAGAAAGAGTTAGCGTTGACGTTTTCCTAAGCACATTGTACGCTTTCGGTAGTTCTTTTTTCAGTAATTCTTTACTTTGTAATGAATTTTTTTATATCAAATTAAATAAAAATCACTCGCGTGTCTCATACGATACAACAGGTTATCGCACGGTGCGTGGTCAACACGTCCTGCCGAGTGCCATTCATTCCGGTACATTATCTCCGCTTATCAGAATGTCTTACGGAAGTTGTTCGTTAATATAATTCCTTTTTAAAATTTAAATAATGATCAATATCGAAATAATAAATTACTCTACAATGGCAATATTGTGTTGCAAACCGACTACTTTTACCCGGGTAAATTGTTTGGTTTAAACTGTCACGTCCTTTTTAATCTTTCAATTAAACTCACCATCTTATTTATGGCCTTAAGAATTTTAATAGTTTTTTTCTTGAAATTTCGTATAAACGATGAATTTCGTAACAGTATTTTAGATCTAATATCTATGACAACTATTTGCTTCTAATTAACCTAGCTAAACCAGCTGGTGAATCCTTAATTTACACAGGCTTCATTTTTCTCCTAACAATTTATTTATTTATTATACAAACGGAATATAACACCATAACAGATAAAATCCAAGCCGATGCTATATAAGACAAATTTTATATAAGACAAAAAAAAAATGTATCTATTTAGCCACTCTGGGAGTGATGCCTTTCTCAACGGTGCACCGCCTACCTATTTATCACTATGAGACCGAATCTTCTTTATCTAGTCTCATAGTCTAACTAATATTATAAAGGCAAAAAAATGTGTGGATGTTTGTTAATCTTTCATACGAAAACTATTGAATGGATTTTAATGGAACTTTGCAATAATATAGCTATAACTTTAAAATAACACATATTATGCTATAATTTATAAATATATTTTGTTAATATACATTAACACTTTGGTATTAGATTTTGCATTATGATAGTACAAAGAACCTAAAACTAAAAACCTTAATAAATATAATATAGTAAGTAAAAAATATTATTAAAAAGGAGTCCCTTTAGGCAAGGTTCCAAAGATACTGGCAGCGTTCCCCCTTTGAATTGCTAGACTTAATTCTTTGTCCGAGGTAGCGGCCAGCTATTCGTTCTCCTGTGATGTCAACTAACCTAAAGATATTATGTGAATTATCCAAAATGTAATTCTGCGCAGACGACATCGCGGGCATCAGCTAGTATAATAAGACTCCTTGATTGCTTAGGATATCTAAACGTGATTCAGATCAGACGAAGAGGACCTAAATGAGATGACATTTTCCGTCTTTTTTCACGTAACTAATACCAAGTATTACCTGCAGCGATTCCGGTGGATACACAACAAGATGTCTGAGCGTAAAACCGAAGCCGTGCCTGACGTCAGGCCGCTGGATGACGATGGTCCTGGGCGCGAAGCAGTTGGTGGCGGGCGGCGCTGGGGCGGCCGTCGCTGGAGGTAGCGCTATCGGGGCGTGCACCACTGGAGGAGGCTGGAAGAGAAATAAACATCGTTAATAAATGAATTTTTTTTTTCGATTTTTAAAATGGCTGTCTGTATCTTTGATTAAAATTGGTCATATTGGAGTGAATTAAAAAGCATTTTGAAGCTTGATATTTTTAGTTTGTGGATATTGCGATAAAAGAATCCAAGCACAATTATCGCGCAATCCTAATGTAAATCATGAACAAAAAAATCTTATTTTTGGTGTACGGACTTGAAAAAAAAATCTAATGTAACGAACTTTGAATGAAAATGTATTATTTAAATTTTTTCATCAATATCTCAGCAAAAATCGAATGTAGGTTACAGAAACTTGATTAAATTGTATACAATGATCTAGTACGGTTTTCTAGATTTTTTATCCTTAACAGGACTGAAAAATTGTGAAAAAAACGGAATTTTGAGGTATTTTAGAAATCACATTGAGAACATGCGTATTTTTCAGTGTGCATTTCATGGTCATTGTACCCATAAAAGCCTTACAGAGTTTAAATTTGATCCATCTAGCCGTTTTTTTGTTTCTATCGATTGAATTTTTAAAAAACGGAAAGACTTTCACAACGAATTATTAATTATTACAATCATTATCATTCTGGCTACTCCTCGTTTACGCTGTTTTTTTTTTATTTTATTTTTTTTATAGAAGAGGGGGTAAATTATACAAATAAACCAAGCCGCTAAAATTTGCGATGTTATTTAACTGGTCCTAGTAGTAGAGTATTTTATAAATTTGTACTTATAAAAAAAAATACGCTGTGTGGGGTCGTACACGGTTAACATAAAAGCTGGTTTCATGACATAAGCAGCGAAGTTTAATTTTAATCCGTTTAGTCCTGACGCGTGACTGACAGACAAATACTTTTACATGCATGCTATATACGTAAGATTTCGATTCAGGTTTGAATGGAAGGTGAGAGTGAAATAATTTGTGTTTATCTTTTATGAAAATTCATTTGTTTTTTAGCCCTAACTTCAAAGTTTATAAGACTTTGAAAACTGATACTTGTTATGAAGGAGAAATGAAATGTTAGCGAACCTTGAGCGTTCTCAAATGCTTAGTAAATATCTGATGCTAAGGTGTACCGGAATAAATGGTCCGAGACGTACATGTGCAACATTTTACACATTGTGAAATACAAAGGTCTTTTAGAAGTTCATGAAAAAAGATATTTCACGAAATAGGGTCCTATTTCGTCCACTGCTGGGCATAGGCTTCCTTCATCGAGCATATAACCGGAACAGAGCGGTAGTGTTTTGTATGAAAACAAATTTCGCCAAATTTGTGCTGCGACGCTGCGCCAGTTCTGCACTCTGATTGGCCGACTGAAGGCCATTGATGGATGATTGGCCGATGGGTCGTACATACAGATCACTAGTTAGTTGAACTGCTATTACGTCAGTGACAAATCACTGACCAGTTTCGTAATGTTATGGCTCGCAGTACTACTTTATACGGTTATATTATGCTCGATGGCTTCCTTCAATAAACGCTAATATGGCGAATACTCGCTGTTAATAATGACACAACAAACCCTGCAAATAATTTAGAACTTTCACCTTTTTACACCAAATATAAGTATTTCCGAGGTTATATATTAAAAATTTCATTAGATATAACATATATAAATCAAGTAACTACATATTATGTGAATCACATGTATATAATTGTGTGTGACAAAGAACTTTCCATGTGAACAGGTGACGTTAGAACAGATGTCCGGCCTGACCGGTCATGAGCGAGGGATATTGAGGTTCACATGCGGAATGTTGCTAATTGTGACCGACGCTGTTTATGTACCATAATCATCATGGACGTGTAATTGACCAACGATTGTAAAACAGTTCTAGAGGAACTTGTTTAGATCTTTGGAGAAGTTCATGAAAAGTATTTTGTTCATCCGAGAATAACAATAAAGTATGTTAATTAAATTATTGTTTTTGATATGAGGCATCGATTGAAGCGCTCTATAGTAAACTAGAAGGCCGTGACGGCAAACAGCACGAGTCTGTCTTATACCTATTGTATTTACGCGTAAATCAATTTTATAAACGAAACTCATTTTTTATATATATTTTATTTTCCGGAAATGCCGTGATGGGTTTTTATTTAGATTAGATTTTTTTAATACGATTACGCGATTAATAACCTAATCACCTAAGGCATTTACACATAAAAAACAGCCTATAATTTCAATACATTATAGTACGTTGACCTAGAACGCCAACGGAAACATAAGTCTGACTAGATAATCTGCAATAACGACCGTCGGGAGCGAGGCATTCAAATAATTTGTCGAGTGGTGTTGGCGTCGGGCACCATAACTGTGGTTGTAAACACTCTGATAACATCCAAGTATCGCGTGTAATGAAATCGGACGTTTGTACGTCTGTCCGTTTGATTTGTGTCAGATGAAAAGTGAAAGAATTACTTGATATGTCAGCGGGGATTGGCAAAAGTTAATGAAAATTATTGTAATCTCGATATTTGCGGAAATATTTCAGATTTTAATAAAGACGTTATTGGTATCAGGCTCTTTGTAGGCTTGTAGATAGCTAGCTAGTTTACTTATTGGAATTTTGCCTGGGTCGGAATTTCTATGAATATGTAGACGGACATCTGGGCCTTGCTTCCGATATCTCGACGTGCAGCCTTTAACTACCCATACAGAGATCGCCACCTAACATAAAATTCTGCAAGATAACAGTTTTTATTTATATTATAACTTTTACGTCTGTTTCAAGGATATAAGATTTCTGGCGTAGTTGTGGTGACACTTTTTATTTCGCAACATCGCAAATCAAATTCTGCATGTAACTTACCTTCTCACCAACTTATCACGATACTAAATGAAATAAATTACTAACATGATATATACAGGTTGTCCAAGGACTAGTACGACAAACTTATGGGAGTGATAGCTTGGGTCATTATCTGTCAGAATATCCAAATTTGACCTTAATAAAAACCTCACCATTTTCGAGATATTTGGACTTTTTTAAAAAACCTACTTATTTATAGTTCATCGATATAAGACACGTAAGTAGTAAAGCCTTCCTCGATTTCCTCAACATTTAGCGAGGAAGCCGTACGGCGCTGGGGGATTACTCCTGACGTCAAGTGTAACCAGATTTGTGTCTCCCTTCCGCCTTCGTACGGCTTCACCTACACGCGTTATACCTTAATCGTATCACTTTTACGTTTTATTTTTTTAAAACAACATTACTTATAAGGTAGGATTTTATAAAATAGAGAATATAACGGTTAAGATATGTTACGTGTCACTTCACTAGGAGGGTTCTCAGTTCAAATCCCTTGCAAGTCATGAATATGCCTATACTGTGGTCCTGAATTCTGAACAGATTTTATTAAATTTTGCATACCGCGTTCCGGTATGTAATAAAGCTCATGATGTTTATATTTTTAGTAGCTGATCGGTAGAAGGAATGGGTTGTGCCGCGCTCCCGACTGCATGGGTACCACCATCTTGCTTGGTTCTCCCGTGAAATAGCTTTACTGTGTTTCGGAGAGAAGGGCAGGACAGACCGCTTACCATCAGATGGCATGTCTAACTATCATAAAGAAAACAATAATTTAAAGCGACGTGTCTACTTACTAATAACATAATATCATGACGTGTTTGTCATACGATGTACTACTCCTCAGTCACTACTTCGTGGTCAATAGCGGGTACTAATGCTTCCTGCACTCAGCGACCGATCGCATTAATCAAAATTTGATTATCACCTTCACAACGCTATCGATCTTTTGAATATTCACTACTTAATATATATTTACTGAGAGAAAGCTTTTGCACTTCGTTCATTTTAATACTTTAGTGTCTGTGGAAGGGATGATGATTTTTTTGTCTGTTTTGTTCTAGTTTCTTTGCTAAGTCAACTAAGTCGGCAACCCACACCACCTGATGATGTGAATGGATAGTGTGGAAGTGGTCACCTATAACCAAAGGGTCCACCCGAGCCTGAGTCCTGCTCTTCTACAACTCTATCTCTACTGGTCCATTCATTCAACAAATGTTTCCAACCTGCATTCCAGTATTCTATTGCCTAAATTAATTTGACGAATGAAGTCTATCTACCACTTCAGAATCAATCTTTTATAAAGAAAATTCAGATTTTCATATTGAATGAGAAAGTATAGACAGTTTGCTTGTACGATTCTATCTCTGGAGTTTTCTACATGAATTTGCAATTATATATCAGTGTATACGTATTTCTTTTCAACAACAACATAACGATCATGAAGTAGCCAGGAGAGTAATATCAACGTGGGGAAAATTTTGGAGTCTAAAAGAAATCCTGAATAGGGACATGCCAATGAAAATCAAGAGAAAAGTAATGGATTCTTGTCTGCTGCCTTCCTTAACATATGCATGTCAAACATGGAAGTTTACAAGACGAGTAAAAAACCTAATTACATCTTGCCAACGAAGCATGGAGAGAAGCATCACAAAAATTAGAAAAATACAAAAAATACGCCACGCCGTTATAAGAATAAAGACAGGAATTACAGATGCTCTCACATACGCGATGAAACAAAAGTGGAGATGGGCAGGACACGTAGCGAGGATGAGCGATGACCGGTGGACAATTCGCATGACATCATGGTCAGGTCCCGCAGGCACGAGAAAAAGAGGAAGACCGTCAACCAGGTGGGCAGACGACATTGAAAGAATCGCTGGAAAAAATTGGCTGGCACTAGCTCAAGACAGAGATCGTTGGGCAACTCTGGAGGAGGCCTTCACCCTCACTGGATGAGGGGTTCATGCATGCAAAATGGTTTAATTACTTAATCAGATTTATTAAGATTAAAATATAATTGAACTTATAAGTATATATATATATATATTTAATATATATATATATATATATATATATATATATATATATAAATTTAAATCAATTGAATGTATGTACTTCAATATTCTAATTTAATTATAATGAAATAAATGGGAAAATAACAATAATAATAATATTTATAATGAAAATTACAATCAAATATAATTTTATCCTTTCTGTATTACCAATAATGTATATAAATTGTGTTATTGAAATTTAAATATGCATGGAATAAAAAGGCTTTTTTATTTTATTTATTTATTTATATCAGTGTATAGCCCTATCTCCCTCGATATGACACTCGTAATGGGAACTGGTTCGTTTATTGGCCATTTGCTCTGTCGACATGAACGTCACTCGTTAACTCCGACTATTGTATATAATGGTGGTACAGTCAATACTGTTAATTATATATCAGTGTATAACCCTATCTCCCTCGATATGACACTCGTAATGGGAACTGGTTCGTTTATTGGCCATTTGCTCTGTCGACATGAACGTCACTCGTTAACTCCGACTATTGTATATAATGGTGGTACAGTCAATACTGTTAATTATATATCAGTGTATAACCCTATCTCCCTCGATATGACACTCGTAATGGGAACTGGTTCGTTTATTGGCCATTTGCTCTGTCGACATGAACGTCACTCGTTAACTCCGACTATTGTATATAATGGTGGTACAGTCAATACTGTTAATTATATATCAGTGTATAACCCTATCTCCCTCGATATGACACTCGTAATGGGAACTGGTTCGTTTATTGGCCATTTGCTCTGTCGACATGAACGTCACTCGTTAACTCCGACTATTGTATATAATGGTGGTACAGTCAATACTGTTAATTATATATCAGTGTATAACCCTATCTCCCTCGATATGACACTCGTAATGGGAACTGGTTCGTTTATTGGCCATTTGCTCTGTCGACATGAACGTCACTCGTTAACTCCGACTATTGTATATAATGGTGGTACAGTCAATACTGTTAATTATATATCAGTGTATAACCCTATCTCCCTCGATATTACACTCGTAATGGGAACTGGTTCGTTTATTGGCCATTTGCTCTGTCGACATGAACGTCACTCGTTAACTCCGACTATTGTATATAATGGTGGTACAGTCAATACTGTTAATTATATATCAGTGTATAACCCTATCTCCCTCGATATTACACTCGTAATGGGAACTGGTTCGTTTATTGGCCATTTGCTCTGTCGACATGAACGTCACTCGTTAACTCCGACTATTGTATATAATGGTGGTACAGTCAATACTGTTAATTATATATCAGTGTATAACCCTATCTCCCTCGATATTACACTCGTAATGGGAACTGGTTCGTTTATTGGCCATTTGCTCTGTCGACATGAACGTCACTCGTTAACTCCGACTATTGTATATAATGGTGGTACAGTCAATACTGTTAATTATATATCAGTGTATAACCCTATCTCCCTCGATATTACACTCGTAATGGGAACTGGTTCGTTTATTGGCCATTTGCTCTGTCGACATGAACGTCACTCGTTAACTCCGACTATTGTATATAATGGTGGTACAGTCAATACTGTTAATTATATATCAGTGTATAACCCTATCTCCCTCGATATTACACTCGTAATGGGAACTGGTTCGTTTATTGGCCATTTGCTCTGTCGACATGAACGTCACTCGTTAACTCCGACTATTGTATATAATGGTGGTACAGTCAATACTGTTAATTATATATCAGTGTATAACCCTATCTCCCTCGATATGACACTCGTAATGGGAACTGGTTCGTTTATTGGCCATTTGCTCTGTCGACATGAACGTCACTCGTTAACTCCGACTATTGTATATAATGGTGGTACAGTCAATACTGTTAATTATATATCAGTGTATAACCCTATCTCCCTCGATATGACACTCGTAATGGGAACTGGTTCGTTTATTGGCCATTTGCTCTGTCGACATGAACGTCACTCGTTAACTCCGACTATTGTATATAATGGTGGTACAGTCAATACTGTTAATTATATATCAGTGTATAACCCTATCTCCCTCGATATGACACTCGTAATGGGAACTGGTTCGTTTATTGGCCATTTGCTCTGTCGACATGAACGTCACTCGTTAACTCCGACTATTGTATATAATGGTGGTACAGTCAATACTGTTAATTATATATCAGTGTATAACCCTATCTCCCTCGATATGACACTCGTAATGGGAACTGGTTCGTTTATTGGCCATTTGCTCTGTCGACATGAACGTCACTCGTTAACTCCGACTATTGTATATAATGGTGGTACAGTCAATACTGTTAATTATATATCAGTGTATAACCCTATCTCCCTCGATATTACACTCGTAATGGGAACTGGTTCGTTTATTGGCCATTTGCTCTGTCGACATGAACGTCACTCGTTAACTCCGACTATTGTATATAATGGTGGTACAGTCAATACTGTTAATTATATATCAGTGTATAACCCTATCTCCCTCGATATTACACTCGTAATGGGAACTGGTTCGTTTATTGGCCATTTGCTCTGTCGACATGAACGTCACTCGTTAACTCCGACTATTGTATATAATGGTGGTACAGTCAATACTGTTAATTATATATCAGTGTATAACCCTATCTCCCTCGATATTACACTCGTAATGGGAACTGGTTCGTTTATTGGCCATTTGCTCTGTCGACATGAACGTCACTCGTTAACTCCGACTATTGTATATAATGGTGGTACAGTCAATACTGTTAATTATATATCAGTGTATAACCCTATCTCCCTCGATATTACACTCGTAATGGGAACTGGTTCGTTTATTGGCCATTTGCTCTGTCGACATGAACGTCACTCGTTAACTCCGACTATTGTATATAATGGTGGTACAGTCAATACTGTTAATTATATATCAGTGTATAACCCTATCTCCCTCGATATTACACTCGTAATGGGAACTGGTTCGTTTATTGGCCATTTGCTCTGTCGACATGAACGTCACTCGTTAACTCCGACTATTGTATATAATGGTGGTACAGTCAATACTGTTAATTATATATCAGTGTATAACCCTATCTCCCTCGATATTACACTCGTAATGGGAACTGGTTCGTTTATTGGCCATTTGCTCTGTCGACATGAACGTCACTCGTTAACTCCGACTATTGTATATAATGGTGGTACAGTCAATACTGTTAATTATATATCAGTGTATAACCCTATCTCCCTCGATATTACACTCGTAATGGGAACTGGTTCGTTTATTGGCCATTTGCTCTGTCGACATGAACGTCACTCGTTAACTCCGACTATTGTATATAATGGTGGTACAGTCAATACTGTTAATTATATATCAGTGTATAACCCTATCTCCCTCGATATTACACTCGTAATGGGAACTGGTTCGTTTATTGGCCATTTGCTCTGTCGACATGAACGTCACTCGTTAACTCCGACTATTGTATATAATGGTGGTACAGTCAATACTGTTAATTATATATCAGTGTATAACCCTATCTCCCTCGATATTACACTCGTAATGGGAACTGGTTCGTTTATTGGCCATTTGCTCTGTCGACATGAACGTCACTCGTTAACTCCGACTATTGTATATAATGGTGGTACAGTCAATACTGTTAATTCGGACCTAGGTTAGGCTGTTTGTTATAGACTAAGAAATCATTCGAAGAGGTGTAACTAATCCAAACTAATCAGGATTTTCGAAATTCTTGGTAAGTATCAATAAAGGATGAAGGTTAAACCGCGCCATTACTATTCTTTTCTCAGCATGGAAATAAAAATAAATGACCTACGAAGCAAAACCACCAGTTTTTCTGGTCACTGCCGTGTGTAAATCGAATTAGATTTCGCTGAAAAGATGTGTAGGTAAAATTTAACAGGATGATGTTTATGATGTTTAAGGATAAAATTCATTTATTAAACATCATAACAATCAGTTGATCTAATTACTAATCAATAGAATTCAGACCAAGAACAAATATAGTTCACGAAATTTAGAATAAGTAGTAATAAAAGAAAAAATAGATATCCATAAACCAAGTTTAGGTGTCTCAGTCAGCCCTGACTCGCTCGTAAAACCTACCGACATCTATTTCGCTATATAAATATTTACGAGTGCGTTTTATACGGCAGTTGCCTCCTCGCCCCCTTACCCCCTCCTCGCCTTCGTGCCTCCTCGACCACCGGAACCGCTTTCGTCGCTTTTTATTTCACGGAAGAGACGAGTGCATTCATACGTGCTTTTTAAGTTTACAATATGCAAAATGCAAAACTATAAAAGTTTGAATGGTGGAAATATTTAATTTTGATTTTTCAAACGTTTGGAATTAAATATAAAAATATAAATATTTTGACAAAAACAAGAAAATATCGTTGTAGAAATAGTTCACGCATAACATATTGAAACAGTTTTCTATCATATTGTTTTCTAATGTTTTAATTTTACTATTATAATGAAACAAACATATATCGTTTTAAACTGACACGATCATATTATTTGAATAAATATTGTTGGGTGCTTACCGCGTTTAAATTTTTTTGAGATCCCGATATTTCGGCAATGTTTCAATCGCCATAATAACGGGGACAATAAAACCACAACTCACAACAATATTTATTTAAATATAATGAAACAACTTTTTACGGATGCTATCCTATCCTGTAGGACGTCTCGTAACATGGTCGCTGCAAAGTATCCGAAACTTCGTGTATATAAAAACTTTAATAAACCCGCTAGTACCTAGGTAACACTGAAAATGTTTAGAAAATGAAAAACGGCTTAATGTAGAAAGTTGCCAATACTTTTATTGTTTTTCGAAGTAATCTCCGTTTCTTTCTACACATCGTCGCATTCGATGGAACCACTGAGAAAAGCAGTGGGCCCATTCTTCCTTAGGAGTCTCTTCTATGGCATTTTCGTACGCTTTCTCCGCATCTTCAGGGCTCGTAAAGCGAATACCTCGAATTTTATCTTTAGTTCTTGGGAATAAATGAAAGTCGCAGGGCGCCAAGTCAGGACTGTAAGGCGGATACTCATTATCTCGACACCTGCCATAGTCAAATATTCAACAGTCCGTTTTGCGGAGTGCGCTGAAGCATTGTCGTGGTGAAGGAGGATCCTGCTTCCTGGGCGCTGCTGTCGAATTTTTTCCAAGACAACAGACAAACAGCGATTGACATACCAGTCTGCAGTAACTGTCCTTCCATCTTCTAGCACAACTGTCGCGAAATGACCTTTCCGACCAAAGAATGAGGCAATCATCTTTTTTCCTTGACTTCTTCCTTTCTTTACCTTAGTTGGCCGATCCTCGAAAGGAAACACCCACTGAGCTGATTGTCTTTTGTTTTCGGGTTCGTAGCAATATATCCAGCTTTCATCACCTGTGATGATGTCAAATACAGCATTTGAGTTACCGCCGTTGAACTTATCTAACATTTGGCGACACCAGTCCATGCGTCTGGTCGTCGGTTAAAGTATGGGGAATCCATCTGGTACAAAGCTTCCTGACGCCTAAATGTTCGTGTAATATTTTTTGAACTTGACTCTTACCAATGCCTAGGCTTGCCCTTATCTGCTGATAGGTCACTCTCTTATCTTCCTCTATCATGCGTCGCACAGCACTGATGTTATCTTCAGTAGTCGCTGTTAAAGGACGTCCCTCACGCGGATCATCACTGAGATTGCTACGTCCACGCTTAAACTCGTTAAACCAATTGTAAATAGTGGCACGAGATGGGGCTTCATTAAAAAATGCAAATCGCAGCCTATCATAGCTTTGTTGTTGAGTAAGCCCACAACGAAAGTCATAATAAATCATTGACCGAAAATTTTCTCGCGTTATGTTCATTTCACGTGTAACAAGAGTTTTAGATTTGCCGCCAATTCACAAAAACAAATGACAAATGAATGCAATATACTTACTAAATTAGGTTACCAAAGAGTTCTAAATTTGAAATTCAAAAAAAGTTTTTATTTTCAATGTTTCTAACTGGCCAGTTCTAAACATTTTCAGTGTTACCCACGTAATATAGTTCCATGAATACACCGCGAAATCTGCAAGAGTTCTTTCTGTTTCTTTTCTAATCGTTGATTTTTGTATACATAGACTGACTGGTGTACGAACTAGCTAATGGTAAGTGTTCAACGAATTGTATATATATATTGTAAACGTATGAATTTATTGATGACAATAGATGTCATCAATAAATTCATATGGCAATAATAATAAGGAGCAGTTATTTATTATAGCTGCGTTTCCATCATTCGATGTTAAATATAGTTCCAGTTCTCCCACCATGTATATTGTAAGAGGGGGTATATTATATGTATATTTCAGACCGGGGCAGGGAGATCCTTATCAGCAGGCTTATAATAGTTGCGGGACAAGTGACCTGTTCACTAAATCTTCCAACCCAGTGGTCTGTAAACTTGTGCTAGAATTTTTTGTCGAATACAAAAACTTTGTGTTTAAAGATAATAAAGAAATATCTTTTAAAGGTTAGAGAGGCTATATGATGTTCTAAGAATTTTTTTCTTTTTTTTCTTTAATGCTCTGAGGCATCCCGCGGGGAAGTGGGTCTCCCCACGCGGGTATGTGGGACTCGCTGAGCCCGACAGCTGGTAAGTGGACGCAGCTCTACCCACTAAAACCCGGCGAGTGCCACCAATGCCGCCTTCGGTGAGGTGCCCCGGATCTAGTAAACAAACAGGGGACCTCGACGGCTAGTCAGTCCCGCAAGGGACCGACGCCACCTCCACAGAGGGGTTATCCCGCACCACAGAACAACCCCTCCCAACGTTGGGACAGTACAATGGAGTGAGGTTCCCATCCTCGCCCCTCGGCCCCTGCTCTTTTGTCCTCTTCTAATAAGAGGGGTACAAAGAGCCCCCTCGGCTCAATTAGCTTCGCCCAAGGTGCTGGGCACACCCTAGACTACTGAGCCTCACCGCCACGTCAAGGTCTGAACCATGGGGGATGTTCTACGAGTATAGTGGATTAGGTCAGTGGTATACATCGAACATATAACCGGGAAAGAGCAGTTAGTGTGTTCTGTATGAAAACAAATTCCGCCAAATTCGTGCTGCGACGCTGCGCTGGTTCTGCGTTCTGATTGGCCGACCGATGGCCATTGATGGATGATTGGCCTAGACGAGGTACATACAGATCACGGGTTGGTTGAATTGCTATTACGTCAGTGACAAATCACTGACCACTTTCGAAATTGTATGTCTCACATCTACTAATACTCTATCCGGTTATATAACCGGTATGCTCGATGGTGGTATTCCATCATATTAATCCTATTGCATTAATATAATGTGGCTAATTACTTTTTGAAAATCTTTGGTAAACAATTATAAGCATAGTATCTTGCTTCAATGAATTATATTTAAAAGATTAGTCTTTAGGCCAGTGTCTAGACAAAAGGCTTAGTAAAAAGATCGGAAGAGAATCCATAGAAATATGATAGCAACCTGCAGCTCCTTAGAGCAAAAGTACTTTCACAACATCTACAATACTTGTATAAAATGAAGTAATTATATTTTCAAAACGTAATTTAGTAGGTACTTAACCGTATTAATTTTTTTGGAGATAGATGGCTTTTTACAATTTCACATTTATATAAATTATAAACCTAATGCCGACAAAACCACGGCACTAAAGTATAGTGCAGGTTCATCAGCAATTCGGCTTTAGGATGTCACTAATGGAGCGAAAACTTGATGCCCTGAGGGGCCGTAACCCGCAAATTGTTTGTGGACCCAACCTTGACATTTATAAACAGACTTTGTATAACAAATAAAGTGTGTAGTTTATACAAACGTGATCACATTTGAAATATAATTTAATAAGGTTTCATCATCAGTATCATGTTCACGTTCAACCAACAGTAGAGTCTACTAGTCTTTTACAATGCATTTATCATGTACCACCATTGACCACGACATGTTAACCAAGTCGAACGAGGAAGGTGAAGGTAAATCATCATCATCATCATCATCAGCATCTATCCGTCCCTCGCCACTCGCATCCAACGACCAACACGGACCAGCCACCGCACGGAGAGCGTCTTCCCACCTGGTTAATGGCCGACCAACACTTCATCTACCCAAAACGCGGCCTCCACTCTTGAACCTTACTGGCCATCCGTTCTCCTGAGTGTGACCAGCCCACTGCCACTTCAACAAGCTTAATCTTCACGTGATAGCGGTAACTTTACCCTTCCTTATTACACCCTTAATTAAACGTGAATTCTATATAAATAGAGGTTGTTCACCTTATTACATTTTTTTGTATTGTTTTGTATTGTTTGACGACCTCTGTGGCTCAGTGGTAAGCGCGTTGGCGCTCAACCCGGGGGTTGCGGGTTCGAATCCCGCCAGGGAACAGAAATATTTTTTGTGTTCCTGGGTCATGGATGTGTATTAAATATGTGTATTATATAATGAAAATCTTAAATATATGTATAGTATAAAAGTATTAAATATATTTCCGTTGTCTGGTACCCGTAACACAAGTTCTTCGAGAACTTACCACGGGACCAGATTGACGTGGTGTGAAAGCGTCCATAGATATTATATTATTATTATTATTATTATTGTATTGTAATCAACAAACATTTGACATCATAATCAAGAAAAGTCGACCCAGATTTTGTCATAGAAAAAATAGCATATCCATACACACATACATCGCTTGTCCAATCCAATAGCAATGATCAAAACAAACTCAGCCATAAATAAAAATGGCTTGTCCCAAACGAATCACAATAATTAATTGCAAATAATATTTCATCAGATAATCGTGGACAGTGATAAAATCACTCTCACATTTATCAATAAGAGGAAATTGACTTGAAACAAGCTGCAACTGGACTCTTATCGAGTCTAGACGTTAAGTAAAAGTTTTCAGATCTGATCATTTGATTGGTAATGACTTTGAACATCCAGCTGTCAATCTGAATGCCACTCTACCTTATTAGTCTCACTGATAGCCACGATCTCCCTTTGAGATGGAGGGAGCAGTGATGCCGATGTCGGTCTGGGGACTGGGCGTGTCTGTTTGCATTCAAAACCATGTACTGAATTTCTGTTATGTTGTAAATGTTGTACGTCGTACAGCTACTTTTCTTATTAATTTCGGTAATAGTCTCTAGTTTTATTCGAGTTCGTATACTCGCACATAGCTTAAGTAGCCAATCTTTTTTGTGATGATTTTCAGATTTATGAATTAAGTAAAAAATATATACTCGTACTTCCTATAGGAAGTACGAGTATTTATACTAAATTTGCTTTATACTAAAATAACCTAAAAGCCATTCGATTGGCTTATGGACCAAACAGTTCTAACAGAACCACTATAAAGTTAGCTATTGAAAAGGATTTTTATAGAATAACTATTTCGCAACAACCTGCAGCTGACTCCGGAGCAATAAAATTATACCGCGTTAACAGGTGCCGCATCGAGGGCAAGATACCTTATACGCGTGACACGTGAACTACGACGGGTGTGTCGTTGTACGTGGAGAAAGTATTGGCTACCCCAGAAGGATCCTAGATTGTCACGTCTTAATAGTAAATGGCGTAATTATACACGAACTTTTGAGGTCTCTAATCTTGTACTGAAAGTTTTGTTGTCCTTTAACCTAGCAAAGGGACACCGGATCTACTTTTGGTTTGAAATGATCACGATAGAAGTATTCTAGTTATTCCTACCTCTAATTTACTTTTACAAGGGGACATGGCTTTGCCCATGAGAAAAGTCAATATATTATTGCTGATGCATACTGTCTATCAATAGTTGCATAACTCTTTCCACAAGATTTGAATAATAATGGTCTTAACCCGAAGGTACTACATAACATTTAAAATAAGGGACGTTGACAAAATATCTTTAGCATAGGGAATATATATTTACAAATAGATGATAATTTGTCACTACACAGAGACACTATTGATGAATAATGATCTAGTGCTGGATACTCGAGTGGCAGACTCCCACTGAACCACGGTATTGTGCTAGATTTGAGGCGAAGGTCACAACTTAAATATCTGGCACACGGTCTCACGTTTCAAACTTACGATACGTCAAACGTGAAGCAGATTTAAAATAGAAATTCACGAAAATCACGACATACGAGATATTTTTGTATTTCGACTTAATTAACTTAATATCATGATCAAAATTAGCTTTTAAAAAGGTCGCTCATTTCCAAAAGTAAAATATACTCCAAAAATCTTAAAAAATAAAATAAATTCACTTCCTCACTAATTGGACTAGCAAAATACTAGTTCCGAAGATTAGCGCGTTCAAACAAACCTAAATTTTTAATAGTATATAATATAAAAAGCACAATTTAAGGAATAAAGAAAGTACATTCTTACAGACATGTTACACAATATACCAACTTATAAAGTCACTACGGTGAAACTGAGTTTAAATGATATGTTAAACAAAATTAGAAGTTGTATGGGTATTTCCTAGCGCTAAGGCCGCTAAGCCTGACGTTGATGCATCGTCGCTTTTCCGATAGTAAATCAATCCAGCTAATGCGTTGATTATGCCAATCGATTTAATTGATTAACGCCAGCTACAGATAGAGATTCTCATTTATATTCGCTACATTCTAAGTGACGAATGCTCGTAATGTTTTATTCATAGTTTTAACGTATTTGTTAATTAACTTGGAATACTTCCCCTCTGTAAAGAATGCTGAACTAACTTACTAAGATTGTTATGAAATCATACTAATATTATGGCGAAAGTTTGGGTTGTTACTCTTTTACGCAAAAACGACTGAATGGATTTTAATAAAACTTTACATTAATAAATCATCAGAATAACACATAGGCTATAATTTACTCCTGTACTCCCACGGGAATGGGAACTACATAGGTAAAACCTGCTGCTACTAATATAATTGAAGTAAATATCCATGAAGATTATATTCATCATGAAATCTGTCGATAGCAGGATTCGAACCCACGTCCTCTGCGTCAAAGCACACCAATTTGCCACAACGATCTGCCGTCTTTACATTACAATAATTTAGCTTAGCCAGAATTATTATATAATGTTTCATAATAATCATCATCACCTGCTTTGCCACTCGCATCCAACACGAACCGGCAACTGATGCCAATTATGTACTACATGAAATATATGAAACACTATTAAGGCGTACACAAATGTAAATAAAGCAAGATAAAACCAACAAGTTTGGACGTAATAAACGGTGTACCAGGTACCAGTCCCAGTGGTACGAGTCCACCCATGCCGGTACCACGGCTGATCCACGAGATTTATATCTGCGGCAGTCATGTAAATTACGTACCAGCCCTTAATTGACTTCCTCACATCTTATTACCGAGTTGAGACTGACACGAGCGCGTTAACTAGATAGTAGATACCGAACCGTCCTCATCATCATCAGGCTTTTTCTACTACACGTAGGCCACTTTGTACAAACCCCAAGACGGCCAATTCTCGACCAATACACGGAGATTATTGTCTAATCTGGTTCGAATTGACTCTTTATGCATCCGTACTAAACCATATTATTATTAATTTTATGAAATTATTTCCAATTTTTATAGAAGGGGAAGAGGTTAGTCGAATGACTTTGTGCCGTCACTCATGATTGTTTAGAACAATAAAACCTTAACACTTTTTTTTTTTGTTTTTTTTTTTTGTTCTGCAGCGGAAATTTGCAGACCAAACCATAACTAGGACCGGGGTGAGTTTTAAACCTAGCCGTGTGTGGGGTTCGCACTTGGAGATGCACCCACTAAAACCGCTGCAAGTGCCCTCAGCCGCCTTTTATGAGAGTCCCGGATCATGCAGGCAACGCAGGACCCTCGGCGACAGGCTGGCCCAACCTGTGCGAAGTGTGGGCCGAAGGTCCATCCTCCGTCAAGGATGAGCCCCAGATAGCTCATCCTGATCCTCACCCCTCCGATCTGGAGGGCAGCCCCCGGTGGGGGTCCTTTCCGCCCGGTCCCGCGGAAGAGAAGGGCTTCGGTCTTAGATGGTCTGACCCGAAGCCCTAACCTCTCTATGCGGCTGATCACGAGGTCGAGCCCGACCTCGACCAGCCGCGCCGCCTCCTTGTAGTCTCGTCCCCGGGCGTAGACGAGGGTGTCATCCGCATAGCAGATGACACCCATCCCGGGGAGGAGACGGCCTCGCAGGACCCAGTCATACCCGATGTCCCACAGGATCGGACCAAGAACCGATCCCTGCGGGACACCGCAGTTGACTCGCCACCACTCTACGGACCCACACCGGTTCTCGCAGCCTACCCTCCTGTCGGAGAGGTACGCCTCCAACAGCCTCCTGAGATAGGGAGGCACACCAAAGTAGTTCAGTGCCCCCCGTATCACACTGTGCGGGAGGCTGTTGAAAGCGTTCGCGATGTCCAGGGACACCGCGACCACCACCTTCCCTCTGCGTTCCGCCTCACCCGTCACCGCCCGCAGGCGTTTGAGGGTATCGATGGTCGACCGGCGTGCCCGGAACCCAAATTGGGACTCTGAGAGTCCCGGTCCCGGGCCCTCCTCCAGGTGCTGAACGAGCCGGAAAGCTACGACTCTCTCCAGAGCCTTCCCAGCCTCGTTCAGCAGCACCACCGGTCGCATCGACGAAGCCGAGTCCGGGGGTCGCCCTGCCTTCGGAAGCAGACAGAGCCGACCCTCCTTCCATGCCCTCGGGAACTGTCCGGACCGCAGGCAGCGATCGAACAGCTCCCGAAGGCTGTCGCCGAGGTGCTCTAGGGAAAGGGCCAGAACCTTCCCGTGCACCCCATCTGGACCCGGCGCCCTCTTATTACTCTGGAGGCGGGTCAGAACTGCCTCCGTCACGGGTGGCGGAACACCCTCCTCGTCCGGCGTCTGCCGAGCCATCCTGGGGGATAAAACCTTAACACTTAACTAAACCATGTTTGTTCAACTTAGTCTTGAAATAACGCTAAGATGGCCGACCCCTAAATCGTATAATATAAATATTGTAGAGTGCTAAATAAAATATAAACATCCTCGCCATTTCACACAAAACTAAACCAAATCTTTTCTAACAAGAAAATATACAAATAAAATTGTATTTATAATAAAAGTATAATTTATAGATCTCTTGAATATAATCTATGTTTATAAACTCAACGTTTTATATACTTTACGGCAACCATAATCAGGATTGGTTATTGTAACGATATTACTATTTCTATAGAAATAACTTTAGTAATCCAGACACACTGTCTAGATTATACGAAATAGATACCCTCGTATCAATAAACACAAATCAAACCAACAATTTTACACCAATAACCATTCAGTTACGAGCGCACACGACACACAATTTCAGTAACATTACGACCAATCACAGCACCAGTGTTACGCAGCGGGATCGTTTATTGTCCAGTGTAATTTATTGAAATATAAACATGTGTGTGTGTATTAGGTATACTTGTAAACATCATGCTTACTTTGGCAACCCATCGGTCGGAGACGAACTTTTTTAACCGACTTCTAAAAAAGGCGGAGGTTCTCTATTCGGATTTTCGTATGTTTTTTAGTCCAACAGTCGTCTGACAATATAAATGGCAATAATTCAATGGCAGTTTTTATATATTGCCGCAATTAAATATTATGTTTTAAATAAATGTTAATATGTATTTGTTTTTGCTGCGATTTCTCATTGCTTAGCATTTAGCAATCAAATTGTCAATGTAGAGATGTATTTAAGTAATAAATACTCTCTGAATAAAAAACAATTCAAAGATGAAGCAATCAGCGAAGCTTTAGAATAGCCAGAAGAGTTTATTATTTCCTCTAGAGAGATATTTTTTTCTTATCATAGGTATTATTACATCCATTAATTCATTAATGGATGTAAATTCTTAATAAAAAAATAAATTCTTAATTGTAATAAGTAATATTATTTAATATTATGATAACATAGAGTAAAACTAAATTGAAATTAAATAGTATCTAATAATAAAGCAACAAAAAACTTATATTTAAATTTGAGACATTTCCGCAATTATGAAAATTTATTGTTACAGTTTTTTTAAGGAATAGAGATTGTTGTGAATCCAAACAAACAATATTTGCATTCGATTTCTTTGGCGATGAACACTAAGACGTTCCAAATTCAAAAATTGCGCGGAAAAGATAATAATTGCGGGCTGCGGCGCACTTACAAAGATTAAAGAGGATTAAAACTCATTACTGCCCGCTAAAAGTTTCTTATAAAAAACGCCACCTTTGGGTGGACTTAAAGGCGAACCGTCCTTTTCGAATAGATGGGATGAAAAAGCAATTTTCTCAAAACGGAAATTTAAAAAATACAAGCACTTTGTCTCCGAAATAGTAGACGTCTGTTTCTACGAAAAGTAAAAATCGGTCGCTTTATCGTAATGCATTGTTCATTACAACCGCATACATCCGATCATGATCAAACCGTCCATCTGCAACTAATATATATTAATGGGGTGCCATTAATATATAACTTCGTAGGCATATTACTTCATCTAAAGTCGAAACTATACATAAACATTAGTTATGTTTAAACTCCACGCGCGCGATCGGACGACAACTTTCGTTTTTATTCAAACGAATGATGACATTATAATTTCACTTTTTTCGAGGAGCGATTTTATTATTGCTTGCATAAATTTGTGCGAAATTACTGAGGAAAAAAAATGGCCATATTAATAAAATGTCTTCATTAAAATTAAGTTTTCGATTTTACTTTCAACTTTTGATAGCACAATATGTTATAAACCTTGCCGACTTATTATGAGTCTCTTAATTAAGATAGCATTTGGAGATTATTAAAAAATATGTTTAACGTTTATCGTTTCCTTTTCTTATTACTATAAAAATATAAGCACTTATGGACCCGATGGTGCTGTTAGTAAAGGCTTAGAAGTGAGAGATCAGCGATCGAGCCTGACTAAAGCACATTAAAATGGGTTTTCTAAATTTCCCTGTGCACCAGGCCTGGTTGACATCGCTTGCTCACCGGTGATGGAAAACATGGTGATCACCCTTATTGATGAGATTAAATATTTGAAGGTTCATCACTGTCCGATACAATGTTAATGAACTTATAACGCCATTCTTATTTTGGTTAATTTATATTAATAATGTTTAATTAATAAATCTTTCCAAAATACAATACTATAGTAACTTCAACATGTATTGTATGGTTTGATTGTCACGTAATCGATAATTAATTATTTTATCCGGTCGTTGAACCTTCGTATCATCTAACGCGTATAAAATGTCCTTTTGTATTGGATTATACTGTCAGCAAGCCACGGCAGGGAAACCAGAAAATATTTCCTATTCCTCCTGAATCCTTCTGATTAAATTCGTTGTTTTTAACGTATCCCAGCGGCTCCCGGGGATCGTATAGAAGAGTCAGACACCGCTGTCGATCCTACACAGGAATATAAGCAATGGGAACGAGTGGTGGTGGGCCTAGCGTGTAAAAAGCCACGGGATTGTATATGATCACCACTGGTACCATGTATGGTGCACAGAACACAACCAGTAGATAGAAGGCCAAGGCTCTTATATAGGCCAAACCAAAAGATCAATTAAAACTCGCGTTAAAGAACATATAGCTGACTTAAAACACCGTCGCTACACAAAGTCTGCAATCTGTGAACATAGTCTAGACAAAGCTCGCCATTATATTAGATTTGATAAACCACAGATACTCGCCAAAGAACACCGATTCCAACCAAGGATGATCCGCGAGGCTATTGAAATTAAAAAACATCCAAATTTCAATAGAGAAGATGGCTGGCTCTTACCACCTGCTTGGGATCCCATTATTAAAATAATTGAATCAAAATCCAAGCATAATATGCCACAGACTAAAGATGCAGTTAGCACTTTCTGCGTAGAGAGGACTTATTAAAATAATGATGTATCATAGGGTAGTTCGAATAACTTTGTAACATTAGGACATCTGTCACCTCAGTCCTCCCGTGACCATGGTTGCTGTAAAGTATCCGAAACGTCGGGCTTGTAAAAATCTTAATAAACCGCGATAAAATCCGTAAAAAATTGTTTCATTATAATCAGTAGATAGAAGTTATTTTCAAAACTATCAAATTACAACTCCTATAATTATCACCACGTTGTAAAGTTTGAAACCCATCGACAATCTCACACGCATTTTACTTGGACTTTCATTTTCCTGCGTTATTATGCAAATGTAACAGTAATGATCACTTGGCGCAGCTCATTACATTATCTTCGACAGCTGAACGTGCGCTGACTGACTAATGAACCCGCGCACGTAGAGAATGGTATTGAAAATAAGTCTCTCCATACACTATCAGGTATATCGATATTTATAATAGTTAATAGAATCACGCGTTACTTTTTTATGACCTTAAAGCTAGTAGACCGAGGTCTGCACTAACTGAATCTGTCTGCAGGTGAGGTCACGAGCCTTCGATCTCGGGACCGACAGTCCCGAGATCGAAGGCTCGTGGAAGCAAGTTAATCACCACCTACGGTGGAGGCGGTGTTCAGTGCATGCGTTAGTTAGCGGTAATCCATGACATACGATATGATATAGAATTGTTAGTACTATTCCGGGAACCATGATATCATATCAATATTTTCATTCCTACATTTATTAGACAGATAAGGCTTGTCTGTATAAGTATCTTTATCATGCTGAATGAAACAACTTTCTGTATTCCAGAGCAGGCCGTGTAATTACAGCGTCTCAGTACCTAACGCATAAGTCAGGAGACCCTAGACTAGTCTAGACTCCAGGGTTACGTCATCACAGGCGACGTTGACTTACAACACCATTGCCCAAAAGAAACCCAATTTTAATAAATCGAAGCAAGTACTGAGCCTAACACTACCAGAGCCAATTTTAACATACCAGAAATGGCACCATTCGTTAGCTAAGTTAAATCTGTCAATTATCTGGTCCTGGGGAGAGCCGTACAAAGGGGCCGGCGGTTTCGTCACTGTCCGTCACCGTGATATATGGCGCTTTCCCAACTGGACCGAGTAAAAGCCTACCCGGTAATAATGGACGTCCAATTAAAAGCGCCTGTTGTTTGTAATTTGGCTATGTCATCATCATCAATTCTCCTTCATACAGGGCGTAGGGTTTAAAAAAACTCAACCACAGGCGAATAACTTGTACAATTAAATAGTAGCTCATACTTGATAAGGCAGAGATCTTTGTATTCTCTGTCGATCGTTATATGTATTGTAGACATTTGCAATTTTATACTTTATACATTCGTAGTCTCGGAAATTGTTACATATTATGCAAGTACTTCTGGTTTTAATTAATATAAAAGGGGGAAATGAGGCATTTTAATTCTAGATCGCAGTTTAAATCAAGTATGAGGTAATTCCAGATAACACGACTTAAGGGCCTTCAATAAGCATACTCATATTTGAAAGGCCGTCAATGCACCTACTAATCCCCTTGTATAGTTGGTGTCTGTTTGTCGCTTCTCACCATTTGTTGAGTGTCCATTCCCCCCCCCCTCTACTATAAAAAAAACGACTGAGAAGCAGGATAAATAAACTGGGATAGAATGTACACAGATAAGACGTAATTACATTTTACGAATTGTTTTCAAATGTTTACGCGAATATAAACTGATTGTAATGAAATAACTTTTACACATTTATGGAATCATTATAAAAGCAATCAGGGCCTACTTTCCCACTGGGCACTCTGGGTACGGGCCCAGGGCCCCATTATTTCTATCAGAATATGATTGAGTATATTACAAAAATATTTGCTGATAAGAATACCTAGTACAGCCCTTATTACTAGGTCTATTCTTCTCTAAAAAATCCAAAAATCAGGCTCCCAGATCTTAAAAATGTTGTTTTCGTCGGGGCCCCATTATCCTACTGCCCAGGGCCCCCAACTAGTTAAAGGGGGCATAGAAAGCAATAAGATCTAAAACCAACATTAATATGAATCTGTAATAGATTCAATACACAGTTAGCACTTACTGCGTAGATGGAACTTATTTTGTATGATATCTTTGGATAGTTTCGAATAACTTTGTAACGTAAGCACATTTGAAACCCCAGTTTTCCCGTGACCATGGTTGCCGTAAAATAGTCGAAACGTCGGGCAAATTTTAATAAAATGCGATAAAGTCCGTAAAAGTAGTTTCATTACATCCTTACGTATAACTTACATGTGTGTCACACACACCCACAAACAATGCTATACTCTGAATATTACGCATGTATGTAGTAATAAAAACGCGCAGTATAATTTAAGGAGCACTTATTGAACGTATAACGACTATAAAAAGCTTTTAATGACTGTCATATTTGTGTACTTCGAGTAAGAGTTAAATATATTTGTTATGTTCATTGAAAATAAACATGATCGGTCCGTACCTACTCGTCTAGTGATCATGAGCCTTTCCCTGATCCAGGTCTAGTTGAAACATAACAACCTCCAGTTTTTTTTATGTCATAAGGGGGCAAACGAGCACTCGGAGCCTTACTAGTACCGACGCCCATACACATCCGCACAACCAGAAGTTATGCAGATGCGTTGCCCTCCTTTTTCATATCCCCCCCAATGGGCCACCTCCTGTTTTGTAAATAATCTTTATGTATGTATACATATAATTTATTATTTTGTGCATTACGTTACTGAACTCCACCAAAACGACTAGACTTATTTAGAAATTTTTTAAAGTGAAACTTCTTTGCGCGCATGAGGGTTTTTTTTTTTGGATGAAACGTCACGAAAATGTGCAACGTTTTTGTCCGAGAAGAGGGGAGAGTGATTGAGACCGATTGAGAGAGAGTGAGAAAGGGCGAACGTAGCATAGATAAAGCACATAGCCCATGGCTAGTGAGAGTAAAGAGTAGAAGAAGGGAGTGAGAAAGATCGAGAGAGAGAGTGAGATAGAGTGAACGTCGCATCGCAAGTCTCAGCTTTAGATTAGTATAAATATAAACGAGATTTCAAAATTAGTTTGCCAAATAAGTTTCACTTCTGACATGTGTAGGGTAAAACCGGGATAGATGCCGCAGCGGGATAGATGCCTCATATCCTGAAAACCCAACTTCCCGAACTCTTAACTAAAAATTAATCGCATAAGTAGGAGCCGCAGTCACCCCGTACCTAAGTTACCCATGGACATCCCACGAAAAAGAACGCATTTAGCTTGTGTGTGTAATTATATCCGCGGCGAAATTCACAAACACGTCAAAGATTTAAGGGTTAGTATTTTGCGTTGTATAACTTAATAATTAGTAATAAATTTCATGATATTTCTTATTAAGTCAATATATTGGTTCATTGAGTCTGCGTCTAAGTGTAAATAGATGCTATTTTGTTTATAATTTAATTAAAAAAATACGTGGGCATCTATCCCTATCACAAAGTATAGTTGCCCTGATTTTTCGAGGTATAGGTGCCCTTAGGGGCATCTATCCCTCCATACGTACACATACGCAGTACCTAGGAGTATATTTTTAAAATATGTTCAGTACCTGTTTTATTTTTTATGTACCTACTTTATACGCACGCACTTTTTTTGTTGGTTGGTTTAGATTCACAATTCGGTCGACTACTAAATGTTTGCTCAGGACAACGTTTGTCGGGTCTGTTAGCATGTTATATTTTTTACATGTTACTTTGAGTGAATAGGTTGGGTACCGCATTTATCCCAAGGTCGTACATGTTGCCAATAGACTAATACATCAAATGTTGCCAGCCCTGCAGATCCCGATGATGGAGTGCTCGCAAATTTCGCCGTCTCGTACCATTTACAATAATAAATGCAACTATTTCCTGGCAATGAATCACTGGCGGAGGCGCGTCGCATCCAGTGTGCCGATTTCGAAAATAGACCAAGTTGACACATAAATAATATTAGCTCGTAAATAACTGGGCGTCGGTTAACTGACGTTAGACAGCGCGGGTGATGCCGCTTTACGATCTTGCTCAACATTCTACTGCGGTATGTTCCATTGCGCTTCGTAGAAAGGGCAAATGAGGTCCCACCAGGTTTAGACAACCACCAAGGAGATGTTTAAAGTTAAGTGCCATAGCTGCAAACCTCCTCAAAGCGTCATGAAAGTTTCTTGAAAGTTATATCTAGATAAGCCCTTAAAATCTGCCACAGTCAGACGTAGAACTCTCTCAACCTCTCTCTCAGCACTTTTCTCGTAGAATTTGGACATATTATAAATCAAGAGCAAGAATCTCTTATATATCGCAATAGAACATTATGTATTGGGTTTAGTCCATAAAGTTAATAGCATTAACCAATTTAACCTAGCGACCCACTTGCACTCAATGTTTTCGACGAGTAATTAGAAAAAACCGCTCTAGATAATCACAATTCCGTTAAACAAACAATAAGTCACTGAACCCGTCCTAAGTGTTACATTAGAAACTACAAAGATATTCGCCCAAGTGTGTCACATCCTTAATGGTCAGCGGAACGAATGATCAGTTGAGCGTGACCGTATCGATCGACGTGTGACCGTAACGAGGAAGTGAGGGGAGTGCTGATGATGATGGTGACGATGATGACGTGATGATGTCACACGCCCGTTTGGGTGTGTACTACCACCATGCTTATGTCTCCCTTGGTGGCCTTGGTTTGGGAAAGAAGGGCGGGACAGGCGGTGTAACTGATAACAAGCCTTATATTATAGGTAACGCAAGATGAGTTGCTTAATCTAGTTGCTTAGTAATCATTAAACAACACTCGTCTGCCTTGTTGGCCAACATGGAGGTTACAGAAGGGCGGTGTCTGAAGGCGATGAAACCGTAGTGCAGTCAACATCCTAAGTGAATCTTGATTGCCTGGATAAGACTGATGAAACGTAATACTTTAATTATCATCATCATCATCATCAGCCTCTGTTCGTCCACTGCTGAACATTGGCCTCCCTCAATGAAGGTTTCCACTTGGTTAAACACTTCTTCTACTTAAACGCAGCCTCCACTCTAGAACCTTATTGGCTCATCGGCCATCCGTTCTTCCGAGTGTGTCCAGCCCACTGCCACTTCAACGAGCTTATTCTTCGCGTAATATACGTATTGGTAACCTTAGTTCTCTGACGGATATCTTCATTTCGAATCCTATCTGCCAAAGAAACACCCAGCATAACATGCTTCAGAGCACGTTGAGCTGCGACAAACTTTGATAGTCAATATAATATAGCTCATAAACCCAAGGTTACCTATATGTAATGTATCTTTCCTATCTTTCCGAAACACTGCAAAGCTGTTACGATGCTGATACGCTGGGTCGATTTAGTAATAATATTAAGTTTATTGTACACGTAAAGTCCTGCCCTAGGTTGGATACTTCAAAGACTAGTCACTTTTTTTTTCTTTAACGCCGGGAAATGCTCTGAGGCATACCTCGGGGGAGTGGATCTCCCCACGCGGGTATGTGGGACTCGCTGCGCCAGAAAGATGGTAAGTGGACGCAGCTCTACCCACTAAAACCCGGCGAGAACCACCAATGCCGATCACAATCTAAGGAGCAAACAGGGCACCTCAAAGGTTAGTCAGTCCCCAAAAGGACCGACGCCACCTCCACAGAGGGGTTGTCCCGTACCACAGAACAACCCCTCCCAACGTCGGGACAGTATAATGGGGTGAGGTTCCCATCCTCGCCCCTTGCCCCCTGCTCTTTTGTCCCCTCATCTTATAAGAGGGGTACAAATCTCGGCTAATACAAATCGGCTCCGTTAGCTTATCCCAAGGTGCAGCGGCTCACCCTAGGCTACTGAGCTCCACCGCCACGTCAAGGCCTGAACCATGGTGGGGACTCGTCACTAGGCTAAGTGTCTTCCCCACAAAGGGAACCGAGCTATAAATAATTTATTTGTGTTCCTGAATCGTAAGTTTGCGTCTCCAAATTGGTTGTAATACACTGTATTGTATTTTGTAATATTACAGTTTGCAATATTAGACCTTTGTGTATTACAATTTGTAATATTGAAATAAATTTGTGTACTAGTATTACGAGTTTGTTACCTTATGTTTAGACCTGTAGGTCCTTATGTAATTATTGAATATTATTATATTGAAGCTAATAAATACTAAACTGTAAACTACATTTATTGATGTAAACCCTAATTAATGTATTGTTAAATGTTATTTGTTAGTTATTAACTATATTGTATAACTAGTTATCTTCTTCAAGTAAGACATTTGCCTCGTTCAAACAATAGCCAAGAGACTTATATTGATAATGAATCTCAAATTACCGGTGGGAGGGAAGCGCTGTGCCGCGCTCCCGGCTGCATGGGTACCAACACCTTGCTTGTTTCTCCCGTGAAACAGTTTTGCTGTGTTTCGGAGAGAAGGGCAAGACAGGCAGTGTAATTACTGGCACCGAGACTTAACATCTAATGTCTCAGGATAGGCAACACATAAATGAGTTGCCTGGGCTCGTTCCAGGTATACTAGTTTATGTTCATGGGCGACGTCAACCACTTACCATCAGGTGGTACGTTTGCCAGTTTGCCTATCCAATTAACATAAAGAAAATTAAAAATAAATACTGAAACATCGTCATTAATATGTAACACCTATGATAAAGTGAATGATCAAATGACTTAATGTTGATGTATCCGCTGATGTCACCCGATCAATGGCGCTGTGTGATGATTGTTACCTGTAACAAACATAAAAAATAAATATTAAAATGAGAACATGAAAATTATAACTTTTCAGCATAATATTCATTATTGACTAGCAGCGCCCCGCGGTTTCGCCCCATTATAAGCCGATAGAGTAGTAATGTGAGCGATAAAATCCGAAACTGGTCTGTGATTTATCACTGACCTAATAGCAATTTAACCAACTAGTGATCTGTGTGTAAGTCACATCGGTCAATCATCCAACAATGGCCATCAGCCGGCCAATCAGAGCGCAGAACCGGCAGAGTCTTTGACAGTAGTTACAGGTCGTCTGACAACCAGTCTTACCACGGGGTATCGTATTACCCAGTTACTGGATTGTGGATCACACGTATCCCATATACACTACCCCAACATAGTTGGAAAAAGCCTAGGCAGAAGAAGAGTCTATTTCCAAAGTAGCACTGTAAAATACATTATTTAGCTTCATTAATTCGTCAGCTGCCTTCAGAAAACGATCAAATGCTATCAACATATTGGCATGTAACCACGCAATCCACTCCGTAAACTCCGCGAGGCACCAGTGATATTGCGCAAACACATTAAAACATTACCACTGCAGAACACCAGTACACAGCAATGTACATTATACGTTACACGGGAACGCGCTTAGCTAAACAACTAACAAAGCGCCTTTTGATGTTTCAGAGACCTTTAATCCCAGAAGCATAATTAGTTAGCTTAGAATCCAGGTCATTTGCGTTTCGTGAAATATCTAAATGTTTTACAAGAATCTATACATTAAACATGAGGCTAGCAGACCCGTCAGACGTTCTCCTGCACAAAACATTTTGAGGTGGACCGAATTGTGAATATAAACCAATTTCGAATTCACTTAAATTATTTCACCTAGGAAAAAATTATCAAAATCGGTCCAGCCGGTTAGGATAAATTAAATCGCATACGCACACAAGAATTACATACATATATAAGATTTGTAACAGTTTTTATTAAAATTCGTATATTCAAGAATTCATCAGCGTGAAACGAGTGACGTTAATTTGTAATGATTAATGTGCGCCATCTCATATTTTGAATTGAGTTTTAATTTTGCTCACGAATATCATAATTTACGTCCGATTTTACAAAAAACCTGGCTGTCGACGGTTTTTTCAAACGACTTTATTAAAACCGAGTGAAATTAAAAAATGTTTGATGATAAGATTGTTTGTATAAAAATTTTAACAAGCGGAATATTTGTAGAAGCGACTACTTATATTTTAACTGTCAGCGACGATGGCCTAGTCACTAGTGGGCTCGGCCTCTTGACTGACAGGTTTGGGTTCGATCCTGTCCGGGTGCCATGAAAAGGGTTTTTATAAAATTTCCGTGCACCTAAACAGGAGAGCATCGCTTGCTCACCGGTGGAGGAAAACATCGTGAGGAAACCTGCGCCTGATGAGATTAAAAATCTTTAAAGCCAGCGCTTCGGTGAACTACGGCCCAATACCCTCTCTGCTTGATTTCGAGGAGGAGACCCGTGCCCAGCAGTGGGAGATATAAGGATGATGTAATCATCGGCCTTCACTCAGATTTACAGTATCTATTTATATTTTAGCTGACCTATATGCTTTCTTAGTAAATCTTATATCTCCTTGCCTAATTCTATGGAAATCTGATCAGCGATTTACACATGAAAATGTAAAAGAAATAGTTACTTTCGCAAGTATAAAGGCGCGTAAAGAAGTTACAAACGAATATTGGTCTTATATCTATCTAGTATATTGTGTTAATATGCAAATAGCGTAAGATCCGGATGCCTAAAAACCTAAGGATATCTCGCTCAGTATTTCACTCTTCCAACTCGCCTATATTTTTTTCTAATCCCACACCAAGTACATTTTAAAAACTTTCTCAACATATCACCCACAAAATACGTCATGTCATTTACGACAAACTGATGTGCAAATCATACAGGACGTCAGTTATTTCCGAGTTTCGACGGCTCGTCACACCGAGCGGTGCCAAGTATTACCTAATCGGCTCATCGTGGCAGGATGACCGCCCACCGCTGTCACACGTGGACCGTGATATGGCTACAGAAATAATAGATTTAATCTGTGTATGTGTGTGAAATGTGTAAAAAATTAGTCTAAACTAAGATATGCGAGTTTTTTTTTATAATAATATCTATGGACGCTTTCACACCACGTCAATCTGGTCCCGTGGTAAGTTCTGGAAGAACTTGTGTTACGGGTACCAGACAACGGAAATATATTTAATACTATTATACTATACATATATTTAAGATTTTTATTTTATAATACACATATTTAATACACATCCATGACCCAGGAACACAGAAAATATTTTTGTTCCTTGGCGGGATTTGAACCCGCAACCTCCGGCTTGAGCGCCAACGCGCTTACCACTGAGCTACAGAGGTCGTCAAGGGATTTGGAAGTAATTGTCTTCTTCTTATTTAGGATACTGTTCTTAAATAAGCGAATTAGCAAAATACAAGTTAAGTTTCAATTATATTTATTTTTAGTTTTAGGAACAATTGTGTAAAAAACTGGAATTTGGCAAGAACAATAATTTTCAAGTGGCTGGGGAAAACTGTTAAAAGTACAAATTTATTAAAAAGTAAATTTTTAGGAATACCAATATAAATTTAGTGAAATTGGCGCATTACATAGTTTCACTTAATAAAGCTACTACTACTTACGTTATATACAACTTTATAGTCCAAGAGCCGGACGCCCGTGCACAGTCCTTAATGAACTCATACGATATTAATGTATACCCTGCGGAATGCGGAATGGCCGACAGTCATTATCCACTTACGGGCCGCTGTTGAGCCATTTAGGAGCTCCCGCAGGACACGTGAAATCAATAAAAAATATCTACGTTGATAATACTACATTTAAAGGGTTATACCTATGACTTGTACTCTTATAGACACAGTATTTTTTTAAATATCATTTTATTTTATAATTTGGTCTAAACCTAAATCACTCGAGTGCAAGTTGACTTGTAATAAATATTTTACACTGGGTACAAACATAAATTTTTAATTAAAATGAGAAATCGTATTATTTTTTTAAGGGCCGTTATTACTAGGAGTAGGTATTTTCCCCTCTGTTCATTAAGATAAAACTGGGAAGTTTATTCAGGTCACGATTACAAACTCACTGTTCATTTTTGTTTATTAGTATTATCGCAATATTTGTTTTATTAAAGTTCGTTATTAAAAAGCCTGCATTTCAGTTAGATGCGAGTGTCGGGGTACTTAACGTCTTTCAGGAGACGGATACAGGTTGATAGCGATGATGATGATAATGATTTATTCAAAAACTTATGTTTTCAAACTACAAAAAAACATTTTACGAAAAAATTTAAACCGACTTCAAAAATACTTAACTAAAAAGTAATAAACTAACTGTGTTTCTTTAATTTTTGGGCTTACAACTTATAATCAACTTAATCTTCTACTAATGTACAAACTTTGCGTTTACCACGTCATTATTGTTACTTTTTGAGTCGGTGTCAGCCGAGGCAGGTAGGTAGGTAGGGTACAGCGACAAATACGACACCGACTCTTCTTTCTTTTGAAGTCGGTAAAAATATTTTTATAATATACGTTTCCTTTACTGTAAAAAATATTGATTATTGTTTATAGACTATTTCACAATTCCGACGTTGCGAATACTTTCGAATAACCGCAGTTGGTTTTTTATTTATTACTTTTTTGTATATCAACTTATTTCAATTCACATTTTACGTAATCTACGTATACAATATTCTGCATATACAATGCACTCTGTACACCAACAATATAATGTATTCGATTTGATAATAACTACCGAAACTGTAACGGCATTCCCGCGATAAACACTCGCTGAAACAATGCGTTGTGCAACCGCGGGGAAAGTGCTTCACGAATCACGATACATTTTACCCATTTCGACAGAGAACCAACGCAACGTTGAATCGTCAACAATGTAGCGTTGAAGGAGGTGCCAACGATGTGCCATGTGTGATTTATATCCAGACAATCGAACAGACAATTGTCTATGATACACGATGGACTCGATTCTATTGGCATTTATTATTAGACTACTATTACCTACTTACCTACTACCCTTAATCATTCGCCCAGGTTACTCGACCTTGCGTTGCAAATCTCGGTGCATTTACACTGCCTATCCTGATGAAATTGATCGAAAATGACAGAATATGTTATGACAGATTTAGGCTACTGTTATAAATAACTAGCAGCGCCCCGCGGTTGCACTCACGTGCTTCCATTCCTGTGGGAGTACGGGGATAAATTATGGCCTATATGTTATTATGAAGTATAAGGTATGTTATTGTAAAGTTTCATTAAAATCCATTCAGTAGTTTCTGCGTGAAAGAGTAACAAACGTACATCCATACATTCTTACAAACTTTCGAGTTTATATTATAAGTAGGAACTAGGTACAATAAATGTTTCTATGCTATGATAGATTTAGGCTACTTTTTAAAATATATTTTTCGAAATATTCTATGAAATTTTCAACCGCCTACCATTACGGTTCAAAATATAGTTAATAAAGGTAAGACGGACACTAAACCAGCTTTTTATGAATAAGAAACTACAATCAACTTAAGCGGATATATTTTGTAACTCCTTATACTTACACTTATTTTGATAGTTGTATGAAACTAACACGCATCATCGTTGGCTTAATACTACTCGTGTTGAATTACACGGCGTATGAATGTGCCAGGGGATTTACAACAGTTCGACCAGTGTTGCCACCTGGTGATTTTTTCACTACATCTGGTGACAAGATAATTTTTGAGGTGGCAACAGGTGAGTTTGATACTTCATCAGTCTTGATCAGTTTGTAGCTGGATAAAGGTATCTGAATCCCGATCACATTTTTTTAACTGTACTCGTAATGTATCATCACTTTATGATTCTCTTCCTCCCGACATGCCACGCCCTGTTGATTTTAAATCTGTGCTGTCCTATGTATATACATCATTTATGTTCCTTTATTGTAGCAAATAACATTAGAATGTCGTAGTGTCATACTAACCAATGTTTGTTTTGTTTTAGGTGGAGCAACAGTTTTTTTGTTATTTTTATTCTTTTGATTTTTTTTTCTTTTTAAAGAAAGGTAACACTTATACCTCCACAAAAATATCAAAATATTAAAATCGTAGTTTTGCAACATATCGAATATCCGCGGGATTTTTTGTTTATTATTACATTATATATAGTATTATTCCTAATATTTCCTCACAGTTGATTGCAATTTGCACTCCATGGCACATCTAGTATGACAAAAAGCCTGTAATTTCTAAATCCTAGCACGTAATTCGAAAATATTAATTTCAATTATCTGTAAGCCGAGCCATAAGTTACCGCTTAGAAAGTACCTCTCAGTACCCTAATACCTATTGCCGTAAATAATACAGATTACAATTACTACAGATTACGAAATACGAAAGTACCTTAAGTACCCCGTGACACATTTCCGAGAAGTTTTTATTTGGGTCTTAATAGTGGGGTAATAGTCAACATATTCTTAGTATTATCTCTATTTGTGGGAATAAACATTCTGAACGACGATGACAGACAGACATAATGTTTTAGGATGATAACCCTCTTAACTATATTACTTCAGAGAGTCAAGAAATTTCCCAAATTCTCATGTTGTTTTGTATAAAAGTCTTTCGGATGTCTAGCGTATCAAAAATATGCTTTAAATAGTAATAGTAACTTGGTAATAACAAACCTTCCGCTAATTGTTTTGGAATCATATTTAAATAGTAATAGTAACTTGGTAATAACAAACCTTCCGCTAATTGTTTTGGAATCATATTTAAATAGTAATAGTAACTTGGTAATAACAAACCTTCCGCTAGTTGTTTTGGAATCATATTTAAATAGTAATAGTAACTTGGTAATAACAAACCTTCCGCTAATTGTTTTGGAATCATATTTAAATAGTAATAGTAACTTGGTAATAACAAACCTTCCGCTAATTGTTTTGGAATCATATTTAAATAGTAATAGTAACTTGGTAATAACAAACCTTCCGCTAATTGTTTTGGAATCATATTTAAATAGTAATAGTAACTTGGTAATAACAAACCTTCCGCTAATTGTTTTGGAATCATATTTAAATAGTAATAGTAACTTGGTAATAACAAACCTTCCGCTAATTGTTTTGGAATCATATTTAAATAGTAATAGTAACTTGGTAATAACAAACCTTCCGCTAATTGTTTTGGAATCATATTTGACGTCCAGTTTATGATTGACGTTATCTCTGTTGCCGTTTTTTTATGTTAGTACTGATAGGCAAAATGGCAAACGTGCCACCTGATGGTAAGTGGTCGACGTCGCCCATGAACATAAACTAGTTTACCTGGAACGAGCCCAGGCAACTCATCTATGTGTTGCCTATCCTTAGACATAAGATGTTAAGTCTCGGTGCCAGTAATTACACTGCCTGTCTTGCCCTTCTCTCCGAAACACAGCAAAGCTGTTTCACGGGAGAAACAAGCAAGCATGCCCACACACCCATGCAGCCGGGAGCGCGGCACAGCGCTTCTCTCCCACTGATATTTTCGAGAAAATATATATTAGTTATTTATTATAGGGAGATAGAAAGGGCTGCAATTATAAAGAGCTAAAAACCGAAGGAACCGAGGAAACAGTTTACCTATTACGATAAGATTAATTATCCAATAATAAAATTAATCTAATGCCCCCCCTCGCCTGATTTCCAGGACCGGTGCCCACTGGAAGACGTTTATGTATACTTATATAACTTAGGACTTAGGTAATCTGAAACTTGTTTAAGTACGGAATAATGTCATCCGAAATTCTAAATCCAGCTATCATAAAGTGCGTGACACACTCCAGTCCATTTCACCATTCCAGATTTCATGTCACATAAAGATTGTGACAAATGTGATGCGGTGTGACGTAACGCGCGGTCAATGTCACGGTGCGCGGGTATTTGATACGGTCGATAACGTTACTCACGTGAGACCTCGAGAAGGTCACACTGGAAGTGGGTGGTACTCCCTTTCCTAAAAAACTCCCAGCCTAGGTGGTGTGATTAGATCTTTTAATGAAATGGTTATTTTTTTATGAAGTTACGGCATGAAAAATTAAGGTGAAGGTAACAGGTAGGTTTTATGTTTAGAAATTGAAAAGCTTTGAATCAATGGAACGAATTCTTATCTAATGAAAAATGATTTTGTTGAGCAATATTCAAAGAGTATAAAACCTCTGTGGCAGAGTGGTAACGGGACGAAGGTGATCTCAGAGACGGGGTATCAAATTCGGGCGAGGGTGTGCTCTTTTCATTGTATGTACATACTTCTATAATATTTGAAGCTGGAGAGTTTGTTTCAAACGATTTACGAATTTCTGGAACGATAATTGAATTTGATTTATTTTCGCATTTTATAAGCCTAGGTCATTTAGGAAAATTATAATTATATATATTTGCGTCACCGTGTGGCACAAACAGTACTAGTATGGAACCGAATGCAGCGTAAATTTCACGACTCATTTTACGCGACTCACAGCTCAAAAAGTTACGCTCGTTTGGCCTCACCCTCAGGGCTTAGTTATAAAGCTAAATGTACCAAGGTCATACGCACAGCACAAGTTCCAACCTACCTTATAAATATTCATTACCAGTATTTCTCCTAACATCCTACGAACAATGAACCGCGCTTTTTATCGTGTCCGATAACAAAGAAGCTTGAGTCACCAATTATCTAACTGGAGAGCAGATCGGTATGGGGTCAACGACCTACGTACGCGGAATTAGCTGGTGCTCCATCTGTGTACGGAACCACGTCTGTCAGGTCTGTCTCTTCTTTATCATTTCATCAATTCAAGATAGCGCACACTCAAGACGGTATAGTATATTTGAATTCCTAATATTCGCTAAATTAATACTTGTCAGGAAGTATTCGATCTGCAAATACAGATTATGATTAGTAATTTTAGCGGTGTCTATAGTGGACAATTGATAAACCATTTCATGAGGTAGCGGGTTCAAATCCCCAAGGACTTATGACAATGTTGATGTGGGGTAATATACGCAATAAATTTTCTTTCAATATCATTTTCCTTAAAACACATTGCACATAAAAACATTTAGAACTAAATTACGCTTATCCAAAATTTTTGTAAAAAAAAAAATTAAGCAAGCAATACGGACAATATATTTTTACTTAAAAAAACACTATTTTCTCGCCTTAAGTGTGTGCATAGCCAACTAGATCACGATCAACAATGGCGGCGTATTTGTCACTTTTTATCAATCGACCATTATGCTTTCATTTAGCGTTCGGATAATGGCTGAAAAAAATTACTAGCAGTAATTGCATGACAATGTAAAATTTACTTGGGTAATTATTCATAATGGCGCGCTTATTAATAGTGGTTGTTTGAGGTTGCGTGTTGTTTTCCTGGTGGTAAAATAGGTTGATCGATCGGCTATCAGAATGTCGATTATTAAGTGGTAAGCTTTGTTTGCGGGTTGGTGTAGTGGTCAAGTGCTTTGTTTTTTTGGAGTTTACTCTTTAAGAAACGATTTGAGTTATAAGGCCCGGTACGGAAATTTTATGAGGAGTAAAATCAAGTGTAACACAAAAGTTGAGGCGTTACGTAGAAAGAGACAAACATATATATCTGGGGGATTGAACGTGTAAAAGAATGAGATGGAATACATTACACAGCGTATCTTTTATTAAATTTAATTTTAATTAAATATACTAAATGACTTAATATAATACTAGCTGTTGCCCGCAGCTTCGCCTGCGTTAACGTAGTAGGTAATACAGCCATACCCGGACTGATGTTTTTTTTTTTTTTTAAGTATATGAGGGCAAACGAGTAATCGAAGCCTTTTGGTGACTATCGACTCCTATACACATCAAAACCATAGATTATGAATGTGCGTTGTCCTTCTTTTCCCTATCATCCCCCTCCCCAATGGGCCACCGGAAACCGCACAAAACGTGACAGAATAGCTGTCACTTCACGCTGGTGTAATGTGAGCGAGAGATACCACCCTGGTCTTGCCGGCCCAATTCAGCTGCAAAGCAGCATGGCACTACCTCTTACTACTTGGTATTAAAATTAGGCAGGTTCGAATCTTGTTAAGGGCATAATTTAATATTGATGGTAGAATGTTGAAAACCTTTAGTCCAAGATATACTAATTGATTTGTTGAATCGCGTAACTCTTGTCTTTTTTATTACATTTATTTATGACACGACTAAAGATGTTTCTAGAAAACATTTTTTATTGCTCACCTGTGATTTCCAAACGTATCGACACCCGAGTCTATTTCAAAGCGAAAAACATATTAGCAGTGATATATGCGCCGTCAATCACTTCCCGTGAGCAGGTTGTGATAACGTTTTTTCATGTTTCACGTATTTCATGTTGGCCACGATCCAACGCTGCTGAATCAGCCACGTATATTGTCCGTCAATGTTAAAATAGATATTATTTATTTTTTTTATCTTCGGTTTTTATGTTAGTTGAAATACGCAAAAGAACCTGATGACAAGTGGGTGAAATGGCCACAAAATATTAGCCTGGAAGGAAGAAGGAATGAAAGTGAACTAGGAATTTAAAGTATCGAAAAAAGGCGTTATTGATATAACTTAGTACTTAATAAGGCAAAACCATTGAACTATATTACTAGCGTAGTACAAGATAACTCAATGGGCAAAACGAAGTTGGAATCAGTGAATTAAAAGCTTTCATTGTTGTATGTATTTACATCCTTCTGTGCTGATCTAAAAGCTTGAAGCAAAAAGAATAGGCAGATTTTTTTGAGAGCAAAGCTTACGGCAATTTATAAATGTCGATTGTTTGATGAAATATTAAAGATATTATAAAAATAAATACATATAAGCATACTTATTATTCACCTACAATGTTGTGTCAGTTTAGTAACAAATATTCTAACTCAAGACTTTTTGTGTTAAGGATATGTATGATACTGGATGAAGGCCAAAGTCCTAACACCTTGCCAGCCCGCACTTCGCCAGGATATGATGTTTGCGTCGCATTCAAACTTCACATATTCCTTTTGAAACAGTTTCAATTTATTACAATTGAAAATTCCTATGAAATAATGTCTAATGGTCATTTCCGAAATCAAAAATAATATCTTATAAGATCTTTTCTTTTATGTTAGTTTTTTTTTATGTTAGTTGGATAGGCAAACTGGCAAACGTGCCACCTGATGGTAAGTGGTCGACGTCACCCATGAACATAAACAAGTTTACCTGGAACGAGCCCAGGCAACTCAGTTATGTGTTGCCTATCCTGAGAGTCCTGAGACGTAAGATGTTAAGTCTCAGTGCCAGTAATTACACTGCCTATCTTGCCCTTCTCTCCGAAACACAGCAAAGCTGTTTCACGGGAGAAACAAGCAAGACGGTGGTGGTACCCATGCAACCGGGAGCGCGGCACAGCACTTCCCTCCCACCGGTCTCCCAGATCTTATAATATTTAAGCTATAAAACTTAAAATCTTCACATACGATATTTACATAGGCTGCACTAAAAGTATCGGGAATGGAATATTTCCACTGTTCCTGTCATATTAAATACTTTTTAATTGAAAACTCCTTGGTTTTAAAAATCGAATACCATTTATTTATTTAAAAAAAGATTCTTGGTCTTGTCACAAGGTCTTGTCAAATTTGTTTAGACGTTGAGAAAATGGAATTGACTCGAGAAAATTCTAGAGCGATGATTTATTATGACTTTCGAAGTGGTTTAACACAAAAACAGTGTGTTGACCGGATGATTTCTGCATTTGGTGATGAAGCCCCATCCAAAACCACAATTTATCGCTGGTTTGCTGAATTTCAACGTGGACGTTTCAAGCTCAGTGATGATCCCCGTCAAGGTCGTCCAAAAACTGCAGTCACCCAAGAAAACGTTGATGCTGTGCGTAAGCTGATTGAGGAAGATCGACATGTGACATACCGCGAAATTCAGGCAACTTTAGACATTGCCATGAGTCAAATACAAATAATCTTGCATGAACAATTAGGTGTAAAAAAGTTGTTTTCCTGATGGATACCGCATTTGCTCTGTGAAGAGCAAAAAGCGGCTCGCGTTACTTGGTGCGTCAGAACTCTAGAAAGATTCCACGCAGGATCTTCAAATGCTGTATACAACATCGTATTAGGTGACGAATCCTGGATATACGCGTACGAACCCAAAACAAAAAACCAGTCACGAGTTTGGGTGTTCGAAAATGAGTTAAAACCAACAAAAATTTTTCGTTCACGGAGTGTTGCAAAAAAAATGGTGGCCACGTTTGTCTCCAAAACCGGCCATGTTGCGACTATTCCTCTTGAGGGACAAAGAACGGTTAATGCAGAATGGTATGCTAGCATTTGTTTGCCACAGGTCGTTTCTGAACTCCGTAAAGAGAACTGCAACCGCCGCATCATCCTCCATCACGACAATGCGAGTTCTCATACCGCGCACAGAACAAAAGAGTTTTTAGAGCAAGAAAACATAGAATTATTAGACCATCCGCCGTACAGCCCCGACCTAAGCCCTAATGATTTCTATACTTTCCCTAAAATAAAGAATAAATTGCGTGGTCAGAGATTTTCATCGCCTGAAGAAGCTGTGGACGCCTACAAAACGGCCATTTTGGAGACCCCAACTTCCGAATGGAATCAAATTTCGCGGAGAATACTTCGAAAAGCAATAAATACATTTTTAAATAGTAATGTTGTGTCACTTCCTTGATTCCCGAAATTTTCAGTGCCGCCCTCGTATCACTGAGACCGTCTATAATGTGCTTGTATTTGTTAAAATATTTTTGCAAATTGTATTGTAGTAGCATCCATGTAAATAGTAGGTACGTAATTATGGTAATACGCAACCTTCCGCTCAAATATGAAACGTACTTGTCCAGTGATTTATATTCAAACTTACTGGCTCTCGTTCGAAAAAAAAAACAAAAATATAATTAAAATTTATTGTTGTAATAATGTTTGATGTTCATAATTTGAAATGATTCTGTAAAACAAGTGTTATCGTGAAAAACTTGTCCATGCCAAAATATTTTGTAGACGTAGTATCGTACAGCGGTGGCGCCAACCCGTTTATTTCTTTCAAAAATCCTACGTAAGCGCTACATTTCTTGACGTAAAATCATTAAACATACACACTTTTAATAAACAATGATAAAATATGTATCTGGACTGGAAAAATAGTACTTGGAGTGGATACAGTACGCGCTTCTGTACCTGCAGTTACAGGCTATATTCGATAAGCCAAGTACAAGCTTGTGTCATCATGATGATTGTATTATAGCCCAGTTCACCACTTGCCAAAGGGACTTGACATGTACCTACGAATATTCTCTGAAATATAATAATAATAATATCAACCTCTCTCTTTTTCATTTTCTCAAACTCTCTCTTCATTTATGAGCTCTTGTCGGTGGAGTAATCACCTCTCCTTCCTTCTATCTGCTAATACAATCCACCTCCTGATACGACACGCCATGTACCTTCTCCTTGACCTGTTTTACATAAGTTTTCCTGGTCTACCCCTTCTCTTTCCCTCGATGCTTCATACTTATGATATTCCTTAAACTACCATCAACAAATGTGGTAACTGGTAGGATTTTCATACACACACTATTTCAGGTTTCAATCTCAACATGCTTATGCGCATACGCAGTAATAACAACTCCAGGAAACACATGAGGCAAACCGATCCAGTCGCCGGCCATCGTTAAATTAACGCTTAGTTACGTCTTGAGCTTTCTTTGATTAAAATTTAACGACTATTAAAGCTAATAATAAGTTTCCACTATTAACATTATGAAAGCTTCTATAATATTGTGAGGAATTTGCAAGTTAATGTTTGACAAATGTATAGAGATGATATTTTGTTCGAGTAACAACACTACCTTTTCATGAAATTTTATATTGTAATGAACTTTGCCTTAGAATAAGGTGGCATTATAAGCCTGTATACGTGCACTGTAGGAATGAGACCCCTTTTGATGAACGTCAAGACGTTTTAAACTAACGCAATAACTGTTCATAAGCCTACTATTATTATAAACGCGAAAGTTTGTACGAAATTATGGATATATGTTTGTTGCTCTTTCACGCAAAAACTACTGAATGGATTTTGTTGAAAGTTTACAATAATATGTTATTGTTAGGCGTATACATCAGAATAACATATAGGCTATAATTTATCCCTGTACTCCCACGGGAATGGGAAGTAAGCGTGTGAAACCGCAGGGCGCTGAAAGTTGAAACCTACGTACCTATATTTGTTCAAATATTGCCGAAATATCGGGACCTCAATAAAACTATAAACACGATAAGCATCTGAACAGATATATATATATTTAAATATGACCGTCGAGACGGTTAAGGACCGTCACCGTTAGGACCATCACCTACCATCATGTAAGACGCTTGTTTATTCTATAGCACAATAATCTTGATATGCTATAAAAGTCCTCAGTATGATCACTCCTGATACCAATTTAAGTCAAGTACTTTAGCCGGTGCGACCGAAGGCAAGAGCTAGTATGCAATAATGACATTTTCACTTTTAATATGCCAATAAAAATTATATAATAGGAATGATAAAACCTGTTGCGCTGATGGGAGGTCGATAGCCTGTTCGGGCAACTCTTACCGGTTTGACATAAATATTTGTCTTTACCAATTAACTACGACAATTCTTCAAACACTTACTCTTAGCGTTGCGATTTGAATACCTTTTTTTCCTGTAACGCCGGGAAATGCTCTGAGGCATACCGCTGAGGAGGGGGGGGGGGACTCCCCAGGCGGTTATGTGGTATGACTCGCTGCGCCCGAAAAATGGTAAGGTGGACGCAGCAACCACCTTGTACCCCGGCGAGTGCCACCAATGCCGCCTTTGGTGGGGTCCCCCGGATCTAATGAGCAAACAGGGCACCTTGTCGAGGTGCCCTGTTTGCTTGTTGTGGAGGTGAAAGCTACACAGAAAGGTCGTCCTGCACCATAGAACAACCCCTCTCAACGTCGGGACAGTGCAATGGGGTGAGGTTTCCATTTTCGCCCCTTGTCTCCGTGCTCTTTTGTCCCCTCTTCTTATAATAGGGGTACAAAGAGCAGCTCCCTCAGTTCAATTGGCTTCGGCCAAGGTGATGGGCTCATCTTAGGCTACTGAGCCCTACCGCCACGACAAGGGTAGAACCATGGTAGGGCCATTTGAATACCTAAATAGTGAGCTTTTACCCGTGACTTCGTCTGCGTCATGCGTGTAGTAAAGAATGAGAAAAGGAGTCATTTTGTTATTGACGAGTGGGCAAATTTCTAGGGCTTAGTGGTTGTGGGAATAGCTTATGTACATGACTATAGAATGCGATTTTTAAATTCCAACAAAGCAGATATTTAAACTATAATAAAATGCAATGTTTCAAGTGTATCGTGTGTATTTATATAAATTTTTTCAATGTGATTACTAGTTCCCTATAGTAATGTTATTGTTGATATTTTTTTATTGTCATCAAATTTTGGGAAGAAATACCTCTCCACTTCAAATCGTATTCACACTTTAACATTCTTTTGTACTAATATCATTGACGCGACTAACCTCGGTACATCCGAGCGACACCGTCGGACAAGCTTGTCGGTTGTTTACACGGGACACTTTCTCCCAACACGATATTTTTAGCGAAACGAAAGCGAATGTTATTGACCATTGCAATATAAATAAATAACATTTTTGCACCCAGGTCAAAATCCCTATTAACGCATTCTAAAGACGTTTTGAGATTTAAAATTACACGGATCTTGTTGTTGCATTGGACAAATACGTAAGCTTGGCAATTTTCTCAATATACTTGTTTTTTATTGTTTTCATGTATTTTCGCGAATTCCACTCACTGTGATAACACAAGTGTTTAATTAATTTTCAATATTTGTATTTTGCGCTTTATTTTTTTATAGCATAGGAAGGCGATCAGTCGAAGCCTTTTGGCGACTACCGACGCCCATACACATCCGCACAACCTGAGATTATGCAGATGTGTTGCCCTCTTTTTCCCTATCCCTCTCGATGGGCCACCGGAAACTCACAAACCGCCGAAACACTTTACGCCGGTACCTCTTACAAACCACGGGTCCATTGCTGTGATTGTTGGATTCTATTTTTATTTTTTTTAATTATGAGTTCTAATATTTACCTATATGTTTCACATCTCCCTGTCTCGTGACGGACAAACCAACGAACCCCTACCATGTATCGACATTACAACATCCTTTACCTATAATATAAGCCTTTATAAGCCCATTGTCACACATTCTGAAACAAAGGCCGAATATGATTCAAATCAACGACTACAATACGAAAGGTCGAACCCTAATTATGTTGTTCTCACAGTTTGTAAGTTCCTCGGTATGTGCATACATAGCCTCGTACATACTATTGTCTCCTACGTCTGCTTTACTGTAATTTCTTATTCCCTTAGATAAATAAATAAACTGTAATTATTAATATTAATAATAATAGTTTATATCTCAGTCCATTGAACTATGTGATTTAATAATAGCCTTAGATAATAATTGTATATTAAAATCAATCAGATTTTAAGGAAAGATCTAGAAATAAGCCAACAACCTTAAAATTGTAGCCAATAAAATGCGAAGATTGCTGCCATCGTCAGTCAGCTGCCAGTGCAATGTCGCTGACGATGTACTTACGAGGATGAGAGCAAAACCCACAGTTGATTCTCAATATCATACCGATATTGAGAATCAATTAATTGTAAATATTATTTCTTCACATTTATTAGTACAATTCTGGCGTAATACCATAGGGCACGGCTATAGATAACACATGTGTTTGACACATAGGCCAGTAATGGATCTCTTTTAACGTTCATGGGCGACGTTGACCAATAACGTAAAAAGCCTAATCCATCCATAGTCTGGGTTTCCTCGTATACGAGAATTATGCCTAAAAGAATGTAGAGGTCAGCTCACGATAATGCCATCTGGAGCCGAGAAAGTCCTCGTAAAGTCTGCACACTGATACCATCGCACCCGCCGTAGAGGAATGGAATTTTAATGATTTCTTTATTACTTAAACAAAAAGGAAGCTTAATGGAACAATTAAGATTTCATAACATGTTTTTTAATTAAGACTAAAAGCTGGTCTCGAGGTCGCAAAGCAAGCTAATTATGTTCTAGATGCGACACTTAAGTTCTCGAATCCTGTATCTATTTAGATAAGAAACTAAGGCCGGAGCTGCTTATAATAACTGCCAAAATTACGTAAATAGCAATGAAATGTTGTTTTGACCTGTCTTTAAAATAATATAGTGTTATTTTCTAATGTTTGCGCGAATTTCACTCATTATAATGAAACAATTTTTTACTTTACAGCAACCATGGTCCTCCCGTGACCATGGTTGCTGTAAAGTATCCGAAACGTCGGGCTTGTAAAAATCTTAATAAACCGCGATAAAATCCGTAAAAAATTGTTTCATTATAATAATATAGTGTTGTTAGATCTTGCGAGTACGCATAGAGGTAGTGCTGCTATTCCGCCGAACCGGGCCGGCACGACTGGGGTGGTACCTCTCGCTCACATAACATCGGCGTCAAGTGACAGCTATGCTGTCGCGTTTCGTGCGGTTTGTGAGTTTCCGGTGGGCCATTGGGAGGGATAGGAAAAGGAGGGCAACGCATCTGCATAATCTCTGGTGCTTAACACCAAGAAGTGAGCGACGATGTCCTAGTGGGTGTGGGCTCGGCCTCTTGAGAGAGAGCCGAGTGGTCCGGGTTCGATCCTTCCCCCTGCGAAGCCTAGAAATGGGTTTTTCCAAATTTCTACGTGCACCTGAACATGAGGCCATCGCTTAGGTAGGCACTCACCGGTGAAGGAAAAATCGTGAGGAAACCTGCAACCGTTTTTGAAGGAAGTTCACCAACCCCCATTGGGCCAGCGCATCGGTGAACTATGGCTCAAAACCCTCCTCGCCTGATTTCGAGGAGGAGACCCGCAATTATTATTATATATCTATAAGAAGGCCGATCTCCCCATATGCAACAATTTTAATCAAATTTCGGGCTCTGGGAACAGTTTCTTAAATCCCTCTCTTCAAACATTCCGTCAATTTAATCTTCCTAAATTTGAAAAATAGGTAGTGAGTAGTTCAGTTTATATACATACATACTACATACATACTACATACATCTAAATACTAAATATAGTACATTTTTTACAAAAAAATGCAAGATTATCTGAGCGTAAACTTTGTAAATGTAGCAATAGGTTACTAACTAGCTGTATTAAATGGGTGTTTGTCCATGAATTTAGCGGGACGAATTCGTGAATACGCACTATGTGATGAGGTATGATACTTACGCAAGAGGTGAGTGTACTTTACTTGCGTACCAAATATGAGATGAATGATACGCCACGTCTCATTTGTGTGCAGAATTCAAATGGGTCTCATCAGGATTATTAAAATTGGCAAAGTATATGTCAAAACGTAAGATACAGCCTAAAGAGAATTAAACAAAAGGATTTTCAGGCTTTCATGGAAGACGGCCAATGAAGTCAAAGCTTAAAAGCACTAAGCAATATGTTGCCAACTGAGACGATTCTTAGCCAATTATAGCAAAAAATATATACTATGTAATTTATTACAGAAAAGTTCATTTGTAATTTTAGAGGGATTTTAATGACATTTTTATTTGGACTTGAAACAGAATCACGCGTTTTGTTCAATGAAATACTCTTATGCCTATCAGTGGGCACTAATGATGATAAATTACAATGAATCATCATCCATTAATAAAAAAACTAGCGTACAACATATTGTATCAAAAAAAACCATGATATCATAGACCCATTAGTTACATCGTATTAGCATATACACGTATTGTGTGGACCGCCTGTGGACGCGAGTGGGCACAGCACCCTCCCATCCTGATGTGTTTATTGCCCTTCTTTATCCCAGTGTATATTCGAACCTGGATGGGTTTCATGTTACACTGACGAACACGGCCCTATTTTATTTACACCGAGATCGGATAGCTAGGAACATCGCTATGCTAATGTTTTAAATGTTTCACCATGTACACGGTAAGGCTATTGAATTATGACAGAGGCAGCTGAAAGGTTTATAGCAACTATTGGTTCTATGTTCATTGAAATTACAACCTTCACCTGTTATAATATTAGCAGAAACATCTTCCAAACAAGGAAAATATATTATTTGAGGCTATATTTGAAATTTCTTTAATCTTCGTTTGATCTAATTTTATTCAAGTTAAGGTTTAACTTGAAAATACCAAAGAGTATACTGTTAACAAAACTCTGCCATAGCCAGAATTCAACAAGACTTTTCAGTAGCCTTGTTACATAATTCTATCAGTTTGTTGAACCACTATTTCGCAACAAAGTATTATCTACATTACCCACTAGAACTACGTTCATAGCATGTAAATGATCAATCGAGTCTCTGCCAGTGTCTCAAGACTTACGATACGTACAACAGGAGAGACGATCAGTCAGCGTCGGCTTAGCATGTGCCGAGAAAGTGCTCCCCAGCGTCGTCGATCTAGATACGCTGTAGCTAAAGAATGTCTCACAGAAACATATTTTACACTGTCTTCAAATTTTCTTTTAAATTACAGTTCAATGTTAGATTTTTCTCGACGAAGTTAGCTCATCTTCAGAATTGGGACTGGCCACATTCCTAATTCTGAAGATGTGATCTCAGCAAGCGTGTGAAAATGGTGAAGTTTACTGATCGGTAAAATATTAGTTTGATGATAATTAGGGCACGGCTCCACCGCAGCGCTCGGAGAGGCTACGCATAGGGGTCAAAAGGTAAATATCATAATATTTTAAATATTGCCTCCAACAAACGGCGGTAGACATCGTTTTTAATCTCACTCTTACCCTACTCTTCTATTCGAAACATATGCATAGCATGCATACATTCCTTCCAACTAAGGTTAGTAATTAGCTTATGCAAATAAGCTATCATGCACAACGACTTCATCAAGTCAGTGTCATCTCACCAGCACCATATAAGGTATCATTGTGTATTAAACATCAGGCTGGGATAAAATCACATGTAAGTACACGCAAGAGAGTATATTCTGGACTTACACAAGATGACGTATCATGGCTGTGAGGTTGACTAGTAGTTATTGATGGATGTGAGGCCAGGTGTTTCTAGCCATGTTATGTGAAAACAGCGGTGAAAAATATACCGGAACCATTATATAATACATATTATATTGTGTTTAATATATTCGTAAACAGTCAATTTATTTGTGTACCTTTTTAAGGCGTGTTAGTTGTTACATAATGTGACAACGGGTGGGCCAAATAGCTAGTTAGGTTTATAAATTAGGAGTTATTTTAACATTTACAATATTGGTATGGAGGTATGGATTGAATAGTTAGGTTTTTTTTTCTTTAGCCCCCGGAAATGCTCTGAGGCATCCCGCGAAGGAGTGGCCTCCCCACGCGGGTATGTGGAATTCGCTGCGCCCGAAAGCTGAGTAAGTGGATGCAGCAGCTTTACCCACTAAAACCCGGCGAGTGCCACCAATACCGCCTTTGGTGAGGTGCCCCGGAGCAAACAGGGCACCTCGACGGCTAGTGAGTCCCCCAACGAACCGACGCCACCCCCACAGAGGGGTGGTACCGCACCACAGAACAACCCCTCCCAACGTCGGGACAGTAAAATGGGGTGAGGTTCCCATCCTCGCCCCTTGCCCCCTGCTCTTTCGTCCCCTCTTATAAGAGGGGTACAAAGAGCCCTCTCGGCTAGCTAGCTTCGCCCAAGGTGCTGGGAACACCTTAGGCTACTGAGCCCCACTGCCACGTCAAGGCCTGAACCATGGTGTGGATGGATTGAACAGTTACACACACCAAGTACGGTTTGAAGTTAATGAGAAAAGGTTACTTGTTACAGGAGATATCAGAATTTTAATAAATTACGTTATACTTTAACAACATCAATCTAACTTAAGTTAAACGTAAGCCTTCCAAAACAGCTGCCAAGCCAGTCTGACTCCTTGACTAAACATTTTCAAAACAGGTAGAATGCATAATATGTAAAAGGACATACATAACGTTCTTTTAGTTTTCATCTGTTCTTATCAAATGGTCAGGCCTTCTGCTGGCCTGGCCATAATATATACAATAAACGTATTACGTAAAGCAATAAAAGTGATAATCATCAAACGGCTAGTGAAGCAAGCACTTCTAATTAACTACTTCCTTACAAAAACTGTTCGTTGAGTAACTTTTTAGTTCATATTTAGCATAACAGGCCTGTTACAAAAACAATTAACTTACTTTCATCGTCGTGTTGTTTAGAAAAAAAAAATGTTTAGAATTGCTTTAAATTATTGCTTATAAAAATAAACTATTTTAATGTTTGTATGTATTTCCATCGCGTGCAGTATTATTTGGCTCTTGAAATCAACACCAATTTTTTGCTTGAATGTCTTTGCTATATGATTTTAATCTGTCGTCGATAATACTCTTTGAATTTAGGACTTCCAAATTGACATACCGTCCCGCGCTCCACCATTTTGTATTTGCTAAAATTCTTAACACTATCTCCTAAGTTTTATCGGCTTTATCGATTTTCGCAATCGATTTCTCCATCTTGATGTGCGATGTCTTTCAGTCGGTGCGTCTGTACATCGACGAAAGTGGGTCGGACAAGCGCGTCAGATGTCACGCCAATACCGAACATGGAACGTTTTCCGATCTAACACTATCAGTTACAAAGCTTAAATCGATTACCGGTTTTATATCTCGCCGATAATCTTTAACATATCGGCCGACAGGTAAACCGTACATTAACCCACCCGTATTCCATAAATTACGATTCAATTTCATAATTGTTCTTATTACGTGTATGAATAATGGGGTACTTGCTTTTGCCGTTTTGATAATAATTTTAGCTTATTTTCTGATATTAATTTTAGCTTATTTTCCAAACTGGATGAATTTAAATTAATAACAGCAAATATCCCGGAACTAAGTGTTTTGAAGTTCCATAATTTTTTTGTCATATTTTGAAGATCCGAAGCTATTAAACAAATTCAATGAATCTCCCTAACACTCGCTTGTCAACTTTTTATGACGACCATTAGTATTGACAATTCCCAACAAAAACCGGCACCATAGAAAATTAGCCTCGCAAAAATCGCAATAACGATTCCGATCAATCACGACGTCTGAATAAAAACGAATCGTTCTCACGATTACCACTAATAAGGCATTCCCGAGGGAATTCTTCCCAATTAGCACGAGAATTCATTTTACCATTTACAGAATTGTTAGGGTAAGTTACAATGAGATAATCATTAATCAGGTTTATTAACGGATCGTGTCGTTTATGATAAGGTGGCAAGTGTAAGCATAATTAAGGCTATTCCGTAACTTTCGTCGTACAATAATATATAAAATTATATATTATTGTACGACCATTGTATATACCAATGTATAAAATTATATCAATATTGTATATGTATATTATATAATAATTTTTTGTTTTAATACTTTAAAAATTAATACTTTATTTTTTAATATAATTAAATATTAATACTTTAAAAAAATGATATTTATTATTTTATATCTAGAATTGAGAATATAACAAGTGTTGTATGAAAGTAAATAAATTATACTGAATTGGAATAACTGGATTTATTACTCCTATACTAGTAATGTATAATTGCACGGATTAGACTAGAATATTTATCTACGAGCCGTTCCTACTCCCTAGTGAAAATATATTCAACACTACTTAAATCTAAAGCCATACCCTATGACACTCATTTTATAGCTTACGAACTCAATAAAAAGCTATGTAGAGATCACTGACGCGCAAGCAGCAAAGATCTAAAGATATTGCCAAAAATGAATCCCAAACATCGTATCGCGTAGGTTACGCAGTAGTACCGCAGGCGTGATAGAAATCTGAATGATTCCTCGATCGTAAAAGTCATTGTAAAAAGGCCGTTGACCCGCCGTGATAATCTCATCTCATCGCACAATCCGTAATAATCTCTTTAATTGAAAACTTCGATCGGAATCCAATCGTACAAACTGTACTGATCTATTTTTAAATGGTTCGTTTGAGAACACTGCTCACTGCATATAGCCTGATTTGTCGATCCTCTGCTTAAAATAACTAGGTATCGTGTACTTTTTAAGCAATTTTTAAAACGTTAACAACTTTTAGTTTTCGTCATATGAATGTCCATAATTGATTTAAAACCTATCTATGATATTACCAATTGATCGTAAAACTGCAAATTAATATTCTGCTATTAACTAATATTTTTTATTCGTTTTGCGACTACAATATGAACATCATCATCAACTTTAAAAGCTATACATACATGTATTAAAATGTATTCTAAAATCGGTAGGAGGGATGCACTGGGCTGCGCTCCCATCTGCATAGGTACCCCCATCTTACTTGTTTCACCCGTCAAACAGCTTTGCTGTATTTCGGAAGGAAGGGCAAGACAGAGGTAGTGCCATGCTGCATTGCAGCTGAACTGGGCCGGTACGGTCCGGACCGATCGCGAAAGCTCAGGTTCAAATCCGCGCTAACAGCGGTAGAACTACGCTACCGCTATATTGCTTGGGTACCGCGCGTGGCCCGCCTCCCTCTACAGAGGGAGGGATGAGGGCCGGCCCTCATGATGATAGGTTAAATTCAACCGTAAAAGATTCGTCAACCGTATCGGATTTGACTAGTCCAAATCCTGCTCTCCCGAGCAGCGCGCGCGATAAACCGATGGAGGGGGGCGTCCCCCTTTCGAATATTTCTTAAGTGAGCCATCTGTTCACTTACTGTACCGATTGAGCTTAAAGGCCATCAGGCCGAAAAGTCTAGCCCTTCCGAAAAAAAAGGGCCGTTACGGTCAGGGTGGTACCTCTCAATCACATAACACCGGCGTCAAGTGACAGCTATACTGTCGCGTTTTGTGCGGTTTGTGAGTATCTGGTGGCTCATTGGGGGATAGGGAAAATGAGGGCAGCGCATCTTCAGGCCACGCGCCTTGGTTGTGCGGATGTGTATGGGCGTCGCCGCCGTGAGACTCCTACTGCTCGTTTGCCCCGTGATGACATAAAAAAAGACAGGTAGTGTAATTACTGAGACTTTTAATATGTCTCAGGATAGGCAATACATAAATGAGTTGCCTGGGCTAGTTTCAGATAAACTAGTTTTAATGTTAATGGGCGACGTCGACCACTTACCATCAGGTGTCACGTCTGCCACTTTGCCTATCCAAATATCATAAAAAACATTGTAAAAGTCATTGTAAAAAGGCCGTTGACCCGCCGTGATAATCTCATCTCATCGCACAATCCGTAATAATCTCTTTAATTGAAAACTTCGATCGGAATCCAATCGTACAAACTGTACTGATCTATTTTTAAATGGTTCGTTTGAGAACACTGCTCACTGCATATAGCCTGATTTGTCGATCCTCTGCTTAAAATAACTAGGTATCGTGTACTTTTTAAGCAATTTTTAAAACGTTAACAACTTTTAGTTTTCGTCATATGAATGTCCATAATTGATTTAAAACCTATCTATGATATTACCAATTGATCGTAAAACTGCAAATTAATATTCTGCTATTAACTAATATTTTTTATTCGTTTTGCGACTACAATATGAACATCATCATCAACTTTAAAAGCTATACATACATGTATTAAAATGTATTCTAAAATCGGTAGGAGGGATGCACTGGGCTGCGCTCCCATCTGCATAGGTACCCCCATCTTACTTGTTTCACCCGTCAAACAGCTTTGCTGTATTTCGGAAGGAAGGGCAAGACAGAGGTAGTGCCATGCTGCATTGCAGCTGAACTGGGCCGGTACGGTCCGGACCGATCGCGAAAGCTCAGGTTCAAATCCGCGCTAACAGCGGTAGAACTACGCTACCGCTATATTGCTTGGGTACCGCGCGTGGCCCGCCTCCCTCTACAGAGGGAGGGATGAGGGCCGGCCCTCATGATGATAGGTTAAATTCAACCGTAAAAGATTCGTCAACCGTATCGGATTTGACTAGTCCAAATCCTGCTCTCCCGAGCAGCGCGCGCGATAAACCGATGGAGGGGGGCGTCCCCCTTTCGAATATTTCTTAAGTGAGCCATCTGTTCACTTACTGTACCGATTGAGCTTAAAGGCCATCAGGCCGAAAAGTCTAGCCCTTCCGAAAAAAAAGGGCCGTTACGGTCAGGGTGGTACCTCTCAATCACATAACACCGGCGTCAAGTGACAGCTATACTGTCGCGTTTTGTGCGGTTTGTGAGTATCTGGTGGCTCATTGGGGGATAGGGAAAATGAGGGCAGCGCATCTTCAGGCCACGCGCCTTGGTTGTGCGGATGTGTATGGGCGTCGCCGCCGTGAGACTCCTACTGCTCGTTTGCCCCGTGATGACATAAAAAAAGACAGGTAGTGTAATTACTGAGACTTTTAATATGTCTCAGGATAGGCAATACATAAATGAGTTGCCTGGGCTAGTTTCAGATAAACTAGTTTTAATGTTAATGGGCGACGTCGACCACTTACCATCAGGTGTCACGTCTGCCACTTTGCCTATCCAAATATCATAAAAAACATTGTAAAAGTCATTGTAAAAAGGCCGTTGACCCGCCGTGATAATCTCATCTCATCGCACAATCCGTAATAATCTCTTTAATTGAAAACTTCGATCGGAATCCAATCGTACAAACTGTACTGATCTATTTTTAAATGGTTCGTTTGAGAACACTGCTCACTGCATATAGCCTGATTTGTCGATCCTCTGCTTAAAATAACTAGGTATCGTGTACTTTTTAAGCAATTTTTAAAACGTTAACAACTTTTAGTTTTCGTCATATGAATGTCCATAATTGATTTAAAACCTATCTATGATATTACCAATTGATCGTAAAACTGCAAATTAATATTCTGCTATTAACTAATATTTTTTATTCGTTTTGCGACTACAATATGAACATCATCATCAACTTTAAAAGCTATACATACATGTATTAAAATGTATTCTAAAATCGGTAGGAGGGATGCACTGGGCTGCGCTCCCATCTGCATAGGTACCCCCATCTTACTTGTTTCACCCGTCAAACAGCTTTGCTGTATTTCGGAAGGAAGGGCAAGACAGAGGTAGTGCCATGCTGCATTGCAGCTGAACTGGGCCGGTACGGTCCGGACCGATCGCGAAAGCTCAGGTTCAAATCCGCGCTAACAGCGGTAGAACTACGCTACCGCTATATTGCTTGGGTACCGCGCGTGGCCCGCCTCCCTCTACAGAGGGAGGGATGAGGGCCGGCCCTCATGATGATAGGTTAAATTCAACCGTAAAAGATTCGTCAACCGTATCGGATTTGACTAGTCCAAATCCTGCTCTCCCGAGCAGCGCGCGCGATAAACCGATGGAGGGGGGCGTCCCCCTTTCGAATATTTCTTAAGTGAGCCATCTGTTCACTTACTGTACCGATTGAGCTTAAAGGCCATCAGGCCGAAAAGTCTAGCCCTTCCGAAAAAAAAGGGCCGTTACGGTCAGGGTGGTACCTCTCAATCACATAACACCGGCGTCAAGTGACAGCTATACTGTCGCGTTTTGTGCGGTTTGTGAGTATCTGGTGGCTCATTGGGGGATAGGGAAAATGAGGGCAGCGCATCTTCAGGCCACGCGCCTTGGTTGTGCGGATGTGTATGGGCGTCGCCGCCGTGAGACTCCTACTGCTCGTTTGCCCCGTGATGACATAAAAAAAGACAGGTAGTGTAATTACTGAGACTTTTAATATGTCTCAGGATAGGCAATACATAAATGAGTTGCCTGGGCTAGTTTCAGATAAACTAGTTTTAATGTTAATGGGCGACGTCGACCACTTACCATCAGGTGTCACGTCTGCCACTTTGCCTATCCAAATATCATAAAAAACATATTCGTCCATAACAATAGAACACAAACCTTTCAACTGTCGGCTGGCCGAGTGGTCCAGCTAATGGACACTTAACGAAGCCGTCGCGGGTTCGAATCCCGCCAAGAGCTATTGGTATGATGAATATGTCATTATGCTGTCTACTACTACCTATATGAATTTAAAAAAAACATTCATACCTTCGGTACTAGAAACATTTGCCAACTGACCTCCGAACTTCGATGATGATGATACTAGAAACAAAGTATAACCTAAACGCAGGCTTCCAGCATGTTCCGTGATCGCGCGTGCGTCAGCTGGGAAGCGCTCACGACGCGCGATTTACGCCCATGATTATTAACGTTTAACAAAACAGCGCTGGACTTGTAATCGACGCGACGTTTAGAGATATTACCTGTGTTGATGCGCTTGTGATGATCATCCGTGGCCGAGGTGTGAAATATCGTTATTACACTAAATGCGCCGTGAAAAGTTGGATAAATACGCAACATTCTTGTAAACGGCGTTTACAAATTACAATACTTGTGTCAATAAGGACGCTAACACGTTTTGCAGTTACATTTATTATCATCTAGTGGTCAAATTAAACATAAGATATTCAGTATAGCGGACCGACTCAGTCTTATTTATAATCAGTGAAAAGTTATTTTGGTTATCTAGCAAATCTAGCTGCTATATGCAAGGCTAATTGCTGGATTCAATTTTTGAATCTCATAAAATACATTATATTTTGTTGACTGGTCAGATATCTAAGCAGATAGCAGATTGGGTCGGATATCTAAGCAGATAGGCTCAGATTGGGTCAAATAAGATTTAGAAAGTCCCATATGTATGGAATCCCAAGTGTATGGAATTTTGAGTAGACTGATCTATGTATTTCGCGTGAAGACAATTAAATAAAAACAATTGTTTTTTAAAGTTAAAAGTTAAGGCGATGTTAGATCGCCGTTGGTTGGGACAATTTCCAGCTACTAGTAAAATAGAGAGTCATCAAGGTAACGATAATGACGACCACAATCGTGTAACAATAGATTTACAATCACTAACACCCATTTACCTTAACATGCTAAACGACATTTAAGAGGATGATTGAGGTAATTCACCATCGTGACCGTTCCGCTCTCACGATGTCAATTGAAATGTTCGATCGGTCCGACCACTTGATGAGGGAGGAGGAAAGGGGGTAAGAGAGGAGGAAGTGAGTTAAGGCCGGGGGAGCGTGTCGCAACATCGCGTGGTATTGAAACCGATTTTGAAATCATTTTTGGTGTATTTCTCACGCTTTCAACACTGATGGACATTGGCAGCCATTGTCTATGGAAACGAGGACAGGTCTATATATACTCGAGTTGGCGACGGGTTGGATCCTTATCTTGATTATACTTACAGAAGTTGTATTCTATCATCGAGTATATAACCGGATACAGTAGTAATGTGAGCAATGACATTCAGACTTTGGTCAGTGATTTGTCACTGATGTAATAGCAAGTCAGCCAGTGATGTGTTTGTACGTCCCATCGGACGACAATCATCTATATTGATCAGTCAGCCAATCAGAGCGCAGAACCGGCGCAGCGTCGCAGCACCAATTTGGCAGAATTTATTTTCATACAAAACACATAACATAACCGCTCTATTCCGGTTATATGCTCGATGTATTCTATACTGACACTTAGCAGATTCACGGCTCATCACATAATATGCATCATCATCACATAATCATTTACTGGATCTAGTAACAAGTTAATGTAAGCTGATATGCGGACTTGCGGAACTCAACTGGGACTTAAATGAATTGTTGTGCATAGATTAATTTGCATCTATTATAAGTTTCATTCAAGTAAAGTTTTTTTTTAATTTTGGGACGGATAAAATAAGGGAGAGAACTAATATGTACATAGAAACTGTTACATTCGTTGTGGCACTAATCACACATTTATATTCCAATTCAATTTCAAAAACACAAACAACTATATTTATATTTAACCTTTAAAACCAATTTCGTATCCGATATAATCATACCTTATTACGCATACATTTGAGCTTATTCATAGAAATTCAATCTTTATTACCTGTAAGGTCTGTGAAATTAGTTTTATGAACAGCGAAAGTCTAGCCATTACATGATAATAATATTTACAGCGGTAACACTGTCCGTGTGTGTAATTAGCAGTAATACAATGTTATTTGCGTCCATTATGTTTCTATCCAATTTACATTAATTTGCTTTAGAAGTTTGTTACTGTGGACAAATATGCTTTCTACTTGTAGTTACTGTTTATACTTTACTAGCTGATGCCCGCGGCTTTGTCTGCGCAGGATTAGATTTTAGACGATTCACACAATATCTTATATCTTTAAAAATTATAAACTATGTTATTCTGATATAAACTTTAAAATTGTAAAGTTTCATTAAAATTCATTCATATCATCATGGTTTTTGTGTGAAAGAGTAACAAACATCCATACATACAAACTTTCGCGTTTATAATATTAGTAGGTTAGTAAGATCAGCTTCCCTGTATATCATAATACATGTATATGTATATCATAGTACATTTAAACATTATATACAAAACAATAAGTTCTTTTGTCTTGGATCATTTTCTCCGTGACAACATTAAGAGTACTTTTAATTGTTAGTCCAGACAGGTGGACCGACCGGCGAGTCACTAGCAAGTGGTTACCGTCGCCCATTAACATAATATACGAGTAGATACTTCGGTAAGATATCTTCACATTTTATATCAAATGGTTCTTTAGCCGAAATATAGCAAAGTTGTTTCACAGAGGAAACAAAATGGTAGGAATAGTCCAGTAGGATGCGCGGCAGAAGTATTACCCAGGTAAATTAACTAAAACAACAAAATCATCATAGCAAATAAAAACTTTTTATATGTTCGTGTAATCTAAACAACAATAAAAATAAATGTTGCAAATTTTCCGCTCTTCCATCAAGTGCTGCTATCACCAATACCTGTCTGGTCTCAATAGATATGATAAATATGAAAAACAATGACCACCGACCTACAATAACAGATTCCAACTTATATCTGATAACATTTTATTTCAGCAGTTATAATTTGTCCGCATATCAGCCTCTTTTATTATATATATATTCATGATTACTCTCATGTATCATAAACATTATTTGGGGGGAGGAGGAATAGCACATATGATTATTTTGTAAAACTGTTTAAATGAATGCCTTGTATGTGTTCGGTACAACATATAGATAAGTATTCTTGAATTGAATGCGTATATAATAAAGAGAAACATAATAAAAGACGATCGCCTATGTTCCGCAGTGGACGGATAGAGGCTGATTATCATGATGATGATCAAAAAAAGAAAGGAAGAAATATTTTATTGCATTTCTCTATCAGCCCAAAGCATCTCCGAACATTCTCAAACAATAAAAATGTATTTATATGATCAAGATATATTCTGGTCATTTGATGAATGTGTGCACAAAAATAGCCTAGACGAGTTCATCGACCCGGCCACGTGTTGATCGTATAAACAAACATTTTACATATTATATATGAATTAATAAACATTTCGAACAGGAAACCCTTCGACGGATAAATATAGGGCGGGGCGCCGAGGCGACGCGTAACCTTACATATTATGTTACAATATACATAATATTGACTCCTCTTAGTTTTAGAGTAACAGTATAGCATCATTCGTCATCATCACTATCAAACCTTTTCCATAAATAACTTACAAGAAAAGAACATACTCATATTTGAAAAGCCGGCAACGCCCCTGATAATGATGTAGTGGGTGTCTGTGGATGTCGGTTATCACTTGCCATCAGGTGATACGACTCTCCGTTTGCTCCCTCTTCTAGCTGTTGCCCGCAGCTTCGCCTGCGTTATCTTAGATTTACAGCCGTAGACGGATTGATGATGACTATTTTTATAGCCTAAGTTACTCCTTATAACATCAGCTATCTTCTAGTGAAAGTCCCGTCAAAATAGGCCCAGTCGTTTCTAAGATTAGCCGGAACAAACAGACAAAAATTGTAAAAAATGCTATTTTGGTATATGTAGCGTGTGTACATCCATATACATTCAATAAAAAGCGGTTTTTTTAATTTTACAAACCGACACTCCAATTTTATTTATCTGTTTAGGTGTATAGATAAATAACATTACTTTCATACCACGCTAAATCTACTTAACAGAGAACGAAACTTACTCGTAAGTTTTCTTAAACTTCTTAATACTGCATTCTTTATAGTAAACAATTATTGTTTATCTCTATTTATAATTTCATTCCTAAACTGGTACATACCTGAAACAAAAATAATACAAATTAAATAAAAAGTATACAAAGTTATAAGTACAGTATAATTTTACAGCCCCACCATGGTTCAGGCCTTGACCTGGCGGTGTGGCTCAGTAGCCTAGGGAGAGCCGCTGCACCTTGGGCGAAGCGAATTCAGCCGAGGGGGCTCTTTGTACCCCTCATGTGTAAGAAGAGGGTACAAAAAAGCAGGGGGCAAGGGGCGAGGACGGGAACCTCACCCCGTTGTACTGTCCCGACGTTGGGAGGGGTTGTTCTGTGGTGCGGGACAACCCCTAGGTGGAGGTGGCGTCGGTCCCTTGAGGGACTGACGAGCCGTCGAGGTGCCCTGTTTGTTTATTAGATCCAGGGCACCTCACCAAAGGTGGCATTGGTGGCACTCGCCGGGTTTTAGTGGAGCTGCGTCCATTTACCAGCTGTCGGGCGCAGCGAGTCCCACATACCCGCGGGATGCCTCAGAGCATTTCCCGGCGTTAAAGAAAAAAAAAGTATAATTTTAAAGAGTATATGGCCAACACGTTACACGGGCCGTAGCAGATTCAAATCCCACCGAGAGCGGCCAATTTGTAGCATGAATATTGATGAATGTTTTATGAATGCATTTGTATAAATTTCTTTAATATGTTGTGGTTACATAACAAGTTCGTACGTGGATCTTTAGGATATTAGAATTAACAGAATAGCTTTAAGTTCCTAAATTATTTCCTTACTTATCTCTTTGTTACTCTCTTTCTCTATTTCGAGCTCGGTCTATAGTAAAATATATAACTCTTAAAAAAATAATGTGCTATATTTTTATAACGGCGTAAAAATATTTTTTATAAGCAAGCTTAGAGAATGCCTCTAAGCTTATCGGAAAGTTAGTTTGCAGTCAATTACAAAATTCCACCCAGACAGCAAAGCTCTAAGCAAGGTAATAAAACATGGTAAAAATTAAGTACCTACCATTAAGCTTTATGTGCATTACAGATTAACACTAAGATTAGACGCAGGTAAAACCTACACGTTACAAGTCTAGGACGACCTTACTAATTTCCATATTACCCAGTTACTACTTCTAATACACAGATAAAGAGCATAAGTGTTTTCTCGTGGCCCAATTACGCTGCTTTCTCGTTGAAAAGGATATAAGGTGATCAGAGATAAGAGAACACCATGTATATGTATGACTCGTCAATATCTTATTCTGGAGGATGGAATATTGACCATGCTTACTATACATGATGATCATTTCTTAGTGGGGTAGGCAAAGTGGCGGACATGACGGTAAGTATATACCTATATTAGTCAGTATTTAACTCCCCGCCCTGTCCTTTTCTCCGAAACACACCGCAAGCTTGGTTTAAGGCAAAAATAGGCAGGATGGTACCCATGCAATACCCGGTGGGACGGATGCGCTGTGCCGCGCTCTCGGCTGCATTGGTACCACCATCTTGCTTGTTTCTCTCACAGCTTTGCTGTGTTTCGGAGAGAAGGGCAGAACAGGGAGTGTAATTACGGACACATACCCTGTCTTATGTCTCAGGATGGGCAACATATAATAAGTTGCCAGGGCTAGTTCCAGGTAAACTGGTTTATGTTCATGGGCGACGTCAACTACTCACCATTAAGTGGCACATCTTCTTAGCAGAAGGGTGCCCTCCCCGTTAATCCACTCGCCATTATACAGTAGCATTAGGCAGGATAGATCATATGAACCTACCAATACAGGTCCAAGAATTTTACTAAACAACACTTAACAATAAAAAGTATTGGTTCTGCATTCACATAACGCCTATTTTTTTTTCTTTAACGCCGGGAAATGCTCTGAGGCATCCCGCGGGGGAGTGGGTCTCCCCGCGTGGGTATGTGGGACTCACTGCGCCCGACAGCTGGGAAATGGACGCAGCTCTACCCACTAAAACCTGGCGATTGTCATCAATGCCGCCTTTGGTGAGGTGCCCCGGATCTAGAAAACAAACAGGGCACCTCGACGGCTAGTCAGTCCCGCAAGGGACCGACGCCACCTCCACAGAGGGGTTGTCCCGCACCACAGAACAACCCCTCCCAACGTCGGGACAGTACAATGGGGTGAGGTTCCCATCCTCACCCCTTGGCCCTGTTCTTCTGTCCCCTCTTCTTATAAGAGGGGTACAAAGAGCCCCGTCGGCCCAATTAGCTTCGCCCAAGGTGCACCGCTCACCCTAGGTTACTGAGCCCCACCGCCACGACAAGGCCTGAACCATGGTGGGAATTCACATAACGCCTAATCTATACTAATATTATAAACCTAGAGTTTGTTTGTTTAAACGCGCTAATCTCGGGAACTACTGGTTCGATTTGAAAAATTCTTTCAGTGTTAGATAGCCCATTTATCGAGGAAGGCTATATAACATCACTAACAGTAATTAAGTTGAGTAAGTCAACGCGAGCGAAGCTGCGGACAACAGCTAGTTGCCCATATTTAGTCTTGTTCTATATTTCCGATTTATTAAAATGATGATATACTTTAGGATACTTTAGATGATGTTGTTGAATTCGCTTTCAAAAAACGATCCATCCCGCCTCTCGCATAATACTAATTAATGTCTAGATATCTCCTATTATGTAATTAATACATTTGGATGCGTGCTTCCTATGTGTCGTGAGAATCACACGTCGCCGGCGCCAGCTCCGGAAGCCAGCGCGACTGGCGCGAGCTGCACTGGCATACATTTTATATGAGGTCAGTCCACTTTACCGTCCACATTACCATATTTTATATATACAATATTATATAGATAGATTATTATTGTTAGTTGTGTTGTGCAAACGGAAAGTCGGTTCACCTGATGGTAAGTGAATAGCGACATCCACAGACACCCGCTATACCAGAGGATCAGCAGGTGCGTTGCGTGCGTTGATGCTTGACGTCTTATTTCCTAAGGCATTTAAGATAAGATTTCGCTTCCGAAAGGCGAAATCCGAATGAAATGGTTGTGATAACATGATAGGCCAAGGCCAAGAAGGATCTTGGCCTTGGCCATCTAGGATCAAATCGGACTAACCAGTTAATCTGAATGTATCAGTCGTAAGAATCGGCCGTCTTGACGTTAATTGTTTCATGATGGAGTCCTACTGTATTACGCCTAACCCTATTTTGTAATTCTCTAATTACATTCAGCTGGTATCGATATTTTCGTCAATACATAATTCATTTGTCGCCGGCCCGATCAAATCGGCTATAATTGGTGCAACATTTAACTAAGCTTATCGCCGCTGATTACGCGTGTTGGTATTTGTTTACAGAACTACCGGTCATATTTAATTGGACTCCGAATGGTATAAGTAGTGGACTTCAAATGGTAAAGAAGATGTATTAGAACTGTATAAGCAGTGCTAGTTATCGTCATCGTTTCAAATACAATTGTCATTACGTCTTCGTGATCATCAAACATGAATCTCTTCTTATAAACGTCAAGACCAGGAGAGATGCATATTGTACCACTGGCTGATACCAAACCAATCACAGGAATAGGCTCCGTCAAACAACTTTGCTGTGTTTATGAAATCAAAGACAAGAACTATGCGTCAACAAGAACACAAGTCCTAAAAACCTTGTAAAGTTAACGTGGTGTGGTTGCTATACTAACTTCTAAAGTAAACCTGCTTCTAATATACAATCAAAATGTAATAACCCCTCGATATTTATCTTAAAATATACAGACTTTAATTAATTTATGCTACTTTAAGCGAATCAAAATTCATATTGCCTTGTCAACTAAGGAGGCGAAACTTTGTTAATTGAATGTGATAATTGTACAATCCAGGAACATTAACTTTCCCTCGGGAAAACTATACGAAACAGATCCATAAATGTTCTGATATTATTTTGTATTACGTAGTCTCAACGGTCATTACTGTTTGATTCAGATTAAACGTAAATCTTCCTATTATGTCTTTTAACCTCCGACAATAAAAGTCTATCTAGGCGTCCAAATGAGTAAGTTTTTAAGATAAAATACATCCAAACGTACATACTTGTTACACTAGCCTAGCCCACGTCACCGGTGTGCCCTCAACTTTACTTCATACATCGATAATAAAGTCCCTATAATATTTTAATATTAGAAACCCAGGTGTGCCCACAGCCTTATTTCGCTGTATCGTACACGGTGCAACATTTTGACATCATTTCGGGTGAAATATTGGAGTTAGCAGAATTCGACCACCTCAGCTCTGGCCCCGACCGTGGAAACCATTCTTTTACTTAACATCAGTAGGGAATCACTCTTTTTAGTTTGTATAATTTTAATTAATATAATTCAAATTGTAATAACTTAATTAATAAAAAGTATTAAGTAAATTGCCTTTTTTTTGGCATCTGCGGCTGCAACAATCGTAACTGGCGCAGTCGGTAGGATAGTACTCGCGGGCCGGTTCGCGAGATTCGGGATTAACAATCATCACGCCGCGTGCCACCCGTGTGGTTTTCGAACTACGATCGAGTACTAGACTAAGAATCTACAGAAGTTGCAGCCAAAGAGGGAATCAAGAAATAGATCCGGCTAAGAAAAATGCGATTGTAAGTACCTTGAATCTTTCAAGTTCCTTACCCAAACTTATCCTATAATTTTCTTATTATATTTAAGTACTTACTCCATAAAAATTATATTGCATAATTTTATGTGTGAATTTTAGCTGTGTAATTTTATATAATTAAATTGTATGTTAATTAATAGATTTCAAAATTTTTCATCCGCGAGAAATTAGGAATACTAGGTTAGGTAATATTAGATTAAATTCAAATAGAAATAATTTATTTGACGAAAACAGGGATTTTTCTGAAAATATGGCGCAATACGAATTAGATGCGATTTATAAGTCATTGAGGATGTTACCCGAATTTGATGGGAACCCTCACGTTTTGACTCGATTTATAAATCTTTGTGATCAGATAGTTTTAACGCACATAGGTACTGATCCGGGACACCAATTAGGGAATTTAGCGTTAATTAACGGCATTTTGAATAAAATTACGGGTCCCGCTGCTAGGTTAATAAATGCCAGTGGCATACCAGAAAATTGGCAGGGCATAAAAAATGCACTCATAAATAACTTCGCTGATCACCGGGATGAGACAGCACTTTATAGTGACCTTTCGATGCAGACCCAAGGTTCCAGCACACCACAAGAATTTTATGAGAGGTGTCAGAATCTTTTTAGCACGATTATGACATACATATCGTTACATGAAACTGTCCTTACAACTGTTATAGCTAAGCGAACGCTATATCAAAAGCTAACACTACAAGCTTATTTGCGAGGCCTAAAAGACCCCCTAGGTTATAGAATTAGATGCATGCGACCGGAGTCAATGGAAAAGGCTCTAGAGTATGTACAGGAGGAGTTAAATACTTTATACATGCAACAAAGAAATGATAGTGGACATTTAAGTAAAAAGGAAATTTCTAATCAGAATAATCATCATCATCTACCACTTAACAATTTTGTACCTAAGCCATTCAATTTTCCGATTAAACCATATAATTTAAACATGCCCGGTCCATCACGACCATTTAATAACTATAGTTCGCAAGGTTGGAAACCAAATGTACCACCCCATATGCAGCAACAACGTGGTCCCACGCGCACCCAACAAATTATGCGCGCCATGCCTCCGAACTATAGCCCACAAAATAACATGTTTAAATTAAATAGGCCTTACCAGCATTCTAATAATTTTAATAACCAGCCACGTCCAATGAGCGGCGTTAGCCATTTCATGCCAAAAGTATTACCACCAACCCTTAGTGGGCATGACTGGCGTAAATCAGGTAACCCACCACCGACAAATTATTTAAAAGCACGAGAGATGAATTACAATGAACTTGACTATGACAGTAACGAGTTATACGACTTTGATTATAACGACTATTTAAATTATGAGCAAAACTGTTTCATGTACGAACCAGCCGACTACTCACCTTATGACAATTGTGAACCCTGTACAGAATCAGTAAGCTTAGAGGAAATTTATCCGCAAACTGATGACGTAAATTTTCAGAAAGACCCGAAATCACAAAAGCCAAGATAGAAGTCAACTTTCATATTCAAAGACAGTTAGGTTATATCCAAATATCCAATCCACCCCTTAAATTTCTGATAGATACGGGCGCTAATCAGTCTTTCATTAGCCCCGAGGCTGTACAAAAATATTTTAGCCATATGCCATTAAACTACGACCCTTTTGAGGTTACAAACGTACATGCTACTAGCAAAAACGACTACTCTATTACCTTACCCTGCTTTCCGGAATTATGTGAAAAAGGTGACATGACTTTATTCATTTACAAATTTCACAACTACTTTGACGGATTATTAGGATTTGACTTATTAGACACTTACGGATCGAATATTGACCTTAGAAATAAAAATTTAATTACTCGCAATGCTAAAATACCTATTCATATGTATGACTCACGTAACGCGAATTTATATGAAGAAATTATTCCGGCTAACTCATCAAAATTAGTTAGACTTCCAATTAATGCTTTAAATGGCGATGTTTTAATTGAAAATCAGGTTATTTGTAATTGTCATATTTCTGAATGTTTTACTAAAGTAATTAATAATCGTGGATGGGTCGAAATATCCAATCCCACGTGTAACGATATTATATTCTCCATGGATAGACCAGTACAAGCAGAACTATTTAATATTGAAAGCGACCATTTTGAAAATTTATCTGAGCGCACGAAAGAAGTAATTTCTCGTTTAAGAACCCAGCATTTAAATCCGGAAGAACGTGCTAACTTAATTAATTTATGTGCTAATTATGCCGACATATTCTACCTCGAAGGTGAACCATTAACATTCACCAACAAGATAAAACACAAAATTAGAACTACAGATGAAATTCCGGTACACACAAAAACTTATAGATATCCCTATGTCCATCGGCAAGAGGTAAGAGAACAAATTCAGAAAATGCTCGAACAAAATATAATTAGGCCTTCTGATTCAGCTTGGAGCTCGCCAATCTGGGTAGTACCTAAGAAGGCGGATGCCTCAGGTAAAGTTAAGTGGCGTTTGGTCGTAGATTTCAGGAAAGTTAATGAGAAAACCATAGATGATAAATACCCCATACCAAATATAACTGACGTACTAGACAAACTTGGGAAATGTCAATACTTCACAACTCTCGATTTAGCTAGTGGCTTTTATCAAGTGGAAATGGACCCCCAGGATATTCATAAAACTGCTTTTAATGTAGAGAACGGGCATTACGAATTTTTGCGTATGCCTATGGGCTTAAAGAACTCACCTTCAACTTTTCAGCGTGTCATGGACAACGTTCTAAGAGACCTACAGAACCAAGTTTGCCTCGTATATTTGGACGACATTATAGTTTTTAGCACCTCCCTTCAGGAGCATATAGTAAATTTAGAAAAAGTTTTCAAAAAATTACGTGAATCGAATTTCAAAATCCAAATGGATAAATCAGAATTTCTAAAACTTGAAACCGAATTTTTAGGTCATGTAATAAGTAACGAGGGTGTTAAACCTAACCCTAATAAAATTCACGCTATTCAAAATTACCCGTTGCCAAAAACTACAACTCAAATTAAGCGATTCCTTGGATTACTCGGGTATTACAGAAAATTCATCCCCGATTTTGCACGTATTACAAAACCGCTAACTCAATGTCTGAAAAAAGGTTCAAAAATTAATTTAGATAAAAAATATACGGATTGCTTTGAACATTGTAAAACTCTTTTGACGAACGATCCGATTTTGCAGTATCCAGATTTTTCAAAAGAATTTATACTCACGACAGACGCGTCCAATGTTGCCATAGGCGCAATTTTGTCTCAAGGAACAATAGGTTCCGATAAACCAATAGCCTATGCCTCAAGAACCCTTAATTCAAGTGAATGTAATTATAGTACGATAGAAAAAGAGTTGCTTGCAATAGTTTGGGCCACAAAATACTTCCGACCATATCTCTTTGGTAGAAAATTTAAGATTATCACAGATCATAAGCCCTTACAGTGGGTTATGAACCTAAAAGAACCCAGCTCGCGTCTTACGAGATGGCGTCTTAAGCTTTCTGAATACGATTTCACCGTTATCTATAAACAAGGAAAAAGTAATACTAATGCCGATGCTCTTTCTAGAATCGAACTCCATAATGATGAAACTAATTCCATAGCTGTAAACGTATCAGAAAGTTCTCACAATACATTAGATGACTCTAGAACAATAACAGCAAGCGAATCCTCTTCAAGGACTGCTACTGCACATACGAGCGATGAAGAACCTATATTAAGTATCCCTATCTCAGAAGATCCATTAAATAAATTTACTAGGCAGATCGTTTTTACCGTTGTCGGTGATATTAAAGGCCGCCCCGTCATCACAAAACCATTTGAAAACCATACGCGAACATCGATACAATTATCAGAATCTAATATAGAGGAAGACGTTATTAATTCTGTAAAAGAGTACGTGAACCCAAAAATTAAAACCGGCTTGTTAGTATATCCATGTGATGCAATGTACAAAATTATTCCTATAATACAGAGAACTTTTAAAAATTCATCCATGTTCTTAACATTTACTAAACGTGAAGTTGAAAATGTACGTGAATATCTTAAGCAGCAGGATATAATTAATAAATACCACGAGGGTAAAACGAACCACCGAGGTATTAACGAAACCTATTTGGCATTATCAAATAGATACTTTTGGCCAAAAATGAAAGAAAGTATTGCAAAAGTTATAAATTTATGTATCGTATGCGGACAAGCTAAATATGACCGTAATCCTATAAGACAGCAGTTTAGATTAGTCCCTTCCGCCTCCAAACCGTTAGAATTAGTACATGTCGACTTACTAACAATTCAGAATGAAAAATTTCTTACCATTATAGATGCATTCTCTAAATATGCTCAAGTGTACCATCTGCGCGATTCAACCGCTATCAGCGTTTTACAAGGATTGCTTAGCTTTTGTACTCACCATGGTATACCGATGAAAATAGTCAGTGATAATGGTACCGAATTCACAAACCAGCTACTTGCAGAATTCCTAAAATTACATAAAATAGAACACCATAGAGTAGCGCCTCACGCACCTAACGAGAACGGGATAGTCGAACGTTTTCACTCCACTATACTCGAGCATCTTCGAATTCTTAAGTTAAGTCAGAAATCGGAATCAATAGTTAATTTAATGATGTATGCAATTTTAGCCTATAATAGTAGTATTCATAGTTTAACTAAGTGTAAGCCTATTGAAGTAATAACTGGACATTTTGACCCTCGAGACTCTTTTGACATAGATATTTCCACTCAATTACTACAGCAATATATGGTCAATCATAAAGAAAAAATGACTTTAGCATATAAAACTATACAAGATTTATCTGACGAGTCACGTGAAAATATAATTAGAAACCGAAATAGAGAAAGAGAACCAGAAATTAATTACTTACCTGAACAGACAGTTTTTATCCAAAATCCGTGTGCATCCCGACAAAAACTAGCCCCACGATACTCTCATGACGTAGTTATGACTGATTTACCTATACATATATACACAAAGAAAAAACGAAACCCTATTGCCAAAAATAGACTCAAGAGAGTCCCTAAATCAGCGCAATTGTTACAGGATACTGCTGATCCTCTTTCTTCTCCTGAGCGTCGCCCAACCACAAGACATAATACTTGAAAGTCTAAATGACGGACCTGGAATTTTGCCTTTCAAACTAGGACCCACTAGAATAATATTCCATTACCATACCTTTTTACATAAAATTAGCCTTAATGATTTGGAAGATCGAATTAAGTCTATCGATATTCAGTTAGATACCATTAGCCCAGAATTAAACAATAAAACGAGATCTCTCCTCGAACCGCATATTACATACCTTAGAAATAAGCTTACTGGTGTTTTAGATCAATTAGAGACATTTGTGTCGAACCGTGCTAAAAGAGGTCTTATAAATGGTCTTGGTTCAGTGATCAAAAGTGTCACTGGAAATTTAGATTACACCGACGCTATTCATTATAACGAAGTAATTAAAAATCTACAGGAAAATGAAAATAATTTAGTTATGGAATTAAATAGTCACATAAGCTTATCTAAAAATTGGACTATTCAATATTCTAAAATCATAGATACTATCATAAGAAATCAGGATAAAATGACGACTATAATGAATAAAATTAGTCAAAGCGATGCGGAACATGATTCGGATTTGATGAAATACGCTCATCTTGCCCAAATACTATTAATATTGAGCGATAATGTTGATTATATTTCGCAGGAAATAATTAAGTTACAGAATAATTTAGCTTTTATTAAATCCTCCACTTTACATCATTCGGCTATAGATCAAGCCACCGTACGCTCTATTATAAGTAAGCTGTCATCACTATACGGCAGCGAGCGTATACTTAATTTAGACATAAGAGAATATTATAACATAATTAAAGTAGGATCATTTTATATAAGTAATGAGATAGTTTTAGTTTTTAAATTCCCAATAGTTGTATCTTACATTTATAATTTATATAAGTTATCTATAGTTCCCAATAAATACCATGAGGTCCTATCTCCCACCTTTCCATTCCTAGCTATCCACGAGAAAGAATTCAGGTATATAGAGGCTGAATGCCCGAAGGCCAGCAAGTGGCATTTATGTATAGAAAAGCCGAACCCTCTAATTCAACCAGAGGACTGCATACAGCAACTTATAACAACGCAGGAGCGCAGCCCCTTATGTAAACCTATGACTGTAACTTTGAACCATGCAGCATATGAAGAATTGGATGAAAAGCATTACACAGTCAGTTTTCCTGAATCGACAAAGGTTCACTTGTTCTGCGAACGACACTCCTATGAAACTCTTCACGGCAGCTATCTTGTCATAATTCCTAGACAGTGTTATATGGAGACACCACAGTTCACTATTTCCAATTCCAAGGATCGGATAAAAGGACAGGCGCTTAAATTATTGAATATGCCTAACTATACTATAGTCGATAAAAGCTTACAGCCTACACTTACCCTTAACTCAGTAAGCCTGAAAAACCTTCAAGAAATTAATACTAGAATCTCCATGCAGCAACCTATAAAGTTAAAAACTGAAGAACACTATGGTATCTATCACACTACGATACCTATGTATGTAACAATACTATTAAGTGCATGCGCCCTTCTAAGCGTGTACTATTGGAAGCGCCGTACCAGACCACTAGTAAAGACTATTAAAAAAAATGAAGATAAGTTTGAAATGCAAGCCGTGGATCCTGATCATCCTCCAGCTCAGTTTACGACATCAGTCTTCAACAGTCGCTGTTCTACGGGTGGAGGTGTTACACTAGCCTAGCCCACGTCACCGGTGTGCCCTCAACTTTACTTCATACATCGATAATAAAGTCCCTATAATATTTTAATATTAGAAACCCAGGTGTGCCCACAGCCTTATTTCGCTGTATCGTACACGGTGCAACATTTTGACATCATTTCGGGTGAAATATTGGAGTTAGCAGAATTCGACCACCTCAGCTCTGGCCCCGACCGTGGAAACCATTCTTTTACTTAACATCAGTAGGGAATCACTCTTTTTAGTTTGTATAATTTTAATTAATATAATTCAAATTGTAATAACTTAATTAATAAAAAGTATTAAGTAAATTGCCTTTTTTTTGGCATCTGCGGCTGCAACAATCGTAACTTACTGCTAATAAGTCCAAGTTTTTGATATTTGTATACTGTAAATTGTGTGTTTGAATATTTGACTGATTAGGTACATATATATAAACCCCAGACTTATTTATAAAAAGTAAAAACTTTATTTTGTATAGATAGATTTATTTTCCCAGAAACAAAAAAAATAAATTTTCTTCAAACCACTATCAATAAATACTCACAAAATTAGCTTCAATAATATAAGCAAACATAGATAGTCTTCAAAAATTGGTATCACCTAACTTCAGCATTGGTTTTTCATTACAACTACAAAACGGAGCCCCCATAGTGTTGAACAGAAAATAATGAAAGACCTGTGACACACATTCATATAAACAAGACCAGCCCAGACCTACGCAACAGATCGTCTCAAAATAGATCACTGCATCCACGTAACATAACATGCAGTCGATATTATACACTCTTTACGTATTTCACATATTTGCCAATTTTACTTATTTACTATATATCTTGATTGATGTGTAAATTATTATGTATGTGTGCAATAAAGTTTATTATAATTATACATTCCCTCGGAACATACATTTCCTAAACATGCATTTCTTGACCATCGACGCAAAAAAGAGTGTTAGAATTTGGTGAGTAAAATCAATTCAGTCGTTCAAGATTATCTCCTCTTTTTGTTTAATTATCTAATGCGACATACAAATAAATATACTTTTATATACAATTATTTCTTGGAGGAGAAATAAAACACAAAAACATTGCCTATTCAAACTCCAATATTCCTTATAAGTGGAGCCTCATTGAAGCACCATAATGGGCTGGTGGAGAACAAAATGTCAATTAGTTATTGCCGAAGATAGCTCCTGTGTGTATCTGCATCTTCCTTCGCATTGGCTATAAACCATCCGTGACGCCGTCTCGTTTGTTTAGAAACGACCGCCATACATCCATTATTACATTGCTTTTAGAATTATCTTCTATACTAATAAATAAAACGGAAGTGTCTGACTTTTAAAGTCAAAAACAGCGTCTTTCATTACGGGCATAGAATGTAATTTTTACAAATAACATGGTACCTATTATTATTATTAATAGCATAAACGATTTTTTAAATCTTTTCAATGAATATACAAAACGGCTACACTGATTTTGACGAAACTTTCAAGGAAAAATAACTTATTTTATAAGAACTTATTTAGGCTACTTAAATTAAATAACAGAATTTAGTAAGAGGTAGTGCCATGCAGCACTGTAACCGAATTGGGCCGGCACGACCGGGGCGGTAAGTACTTCTCGCTAACATGAAACGTGACATCTATGTTGTCGCGTTTCGTGCGGTTTGTGAGATTCCGGTGACAAATTGGGGGGATAGGGAAAATGAGGGGTAGTGCATCCGCAACATAGACATACGTCTATGAGCGTCGGTAGTCACCATAAGGCTCCGACTGCTCGTTTGCTTTCGTTTGCCTTAAAAATAAAACATCATTTACAAAACATCAAATCCCAAAATTGTTAAGAAAATCTCACAATATTGGTGATCCATGTATTTCAAAACCCATTTTTAAATACTCTCAGAACAGTAATCATCACCAGGCGGCTGTAAATCTAAGTTAACGAAACTGAACAGCTAGTTGAGTATAATTACTTAGTCTTTGCACCGTCTGTCTATGCTCTAAGGGCTATACAATAAGGTATACAAGATGTTAGGTCCCAAGATAAGTCTGAGGCTCGGGGCATGCACATGCATATCTTACGATCTCTAGGTGTGGGGAGTGAATTCATTAGGTCCACTGTATGTGTGTAAATAGAACGGAAGCTGTGTACATAAGTCAACATGGCCACTTATTGTTGTGTCTACAAGTAGGCTTCCACGGCCAAGCTACGCAAGTGCCAAGACTTTATAACTTTCTAAGTATAAGTCGTCAATTTTATAAGTAAATGGATTGGTAAAGGTAAGTATAATAGGCTATACTCCAAGTTACCTAAGAGATTTTAGTGAGACATACGAACAGTTTTTATATTTTAATATGAAATTAGGTTACTGTGCAGGTGAGTGGTTACGTATTTTTTTTCCAAAATTTTAAAATAATTTTGTGAAGATCGAAAGAGTAAAAGACGGGACGAAGAAGATTATGTCGACGATGTTGATGATGTTGATGATGTTGATGATAACACCTACGACGTACGTAACGTGGCTTAAGTAATTCTTACCCTTCAGGCCAATGTAGCTAATATAGCAGATTGTATATGAAATAATAAAAATTAGTATATTTACTACCACAGAAACATTAAAATTAATTTACAAATATAATTTCAACAAACTCTTTTAAAACGTAACATTTCAATGCAACCTGCGCCAGACTCTTTCATATTTCGGCTACATTTAAGGCTCGTAAAAGCAGCTTTATTTGCATGGCTACCTGAAAGCGGTATAATTCTAAAAGGAATGAAAAATGCATCCCACTCACAGCGTCTGGGCGTCTGCACTCGAGACGCGTTGTGCAAGTTTATCTCTTGGAAAGCCTCTCTGTAAGGAGTGTTACAGATTAACGAGGGTGAACGACCTTGCTATTGGGGTAGGTTATGGTTGTATACTGGACGTTTTCAATAAAAAGTAAGGAGGACTATGTACTAAATTTTGTTGCCTTCTTATTGTACTAGATAAACACAAAGGTGTATATTTATTCAAATATAACATATGTTTTATTTAATGATGTTTTTGCAGATTAATTAAATCTACTTAATTGGTGTTTAGTTGCGTAAAAATAATGACCAAACTTGTGAGAAATTAAATTTCAAACAACTTTGGATACCGCCATTTTTGCTCCAAAGTTGAAAATTAACGAGTTATTTCAGAAAAACGAATGAACTCTAAAACAGGATGGCGGCGAATCCTCTACCGGAATTAGTTAGAAAATCAAGATTTATACGTCCAACCTCCCCCTCCGACGTTAAAAAAAAAAATTTATGTCGGATTTTTTGTATTTCAGGCTAGTTTTATGTCTGCCCCGACTGGACTATGTTGATACAAATAAACCTCGTCAATTCTACCCAAAAAAAGAGAAGAGGAAGGTCTCTCTCTGTATAGATAATTTAAGGTATTCTACTTTTACCAGCATTTATCCTATTCCATTGGATATCCTATTTCCAAATACATTCCCGCGAAAATAAGGCAAACATTCAAAACTCCCGATCTACATACAATCGACTATCGATTGCGTCCGCGACAACCCGACTTCCTCGAGTTCCTGCATAAACACCAGCGGATAAACATTTCAGGTATGTGTTAATGTCCCTATCCTTATGTAGCAAAACCCATTTCTCTGAATATTAAAATACGCAAATATTGAATAGTACCAAAAAGACATAAAGGAAGTTCGCGAGTAGAAAAACACCAGAGGAGTGTATTTTTGCAAATTTTAGGTAAGTAATAATATCATAATTTCATCATTCTTGTTTCTGTAGCTAGAAGCGGTTATCGTCTTATTTTTCGGCCCCTTAGCTTTTGGCTTGAATCGTTTTGGAAACATGATATTACTTTTTATGTCGTACTGAGGTGTAACAATAAACAGTATACACATTCTTCTCGACTATGGTTGCTGAACAAAACATAGATCATGTAAAAAAGTGAATAAAACTCGATAAAATCCTTTAAAGTTGTTTCATGTAAGACTTAACCAAGTCGCAATTCTGCAATTTTCAACCTGAATAGCTGAATAAGATGACATTTTTCTTCCAATTTTCCAAATATTGGATATGCTTCCCAATAAAACTAAATTTGTTATAATAACACAATAAAAATAAAGTTGCATCAAGCACACAAAATACCCGTAAGCTTTTATCCTCTTCCAAGTTATATGTACACTATTTCAATCGTATTACATTTCTTGAGAAGCCATCTGGTTAACGATCTCCGGATCTTTACGAGCGGGTTATTTTGGAAGCCCTGCTGCCTGTCCGTCTGCGGTTCACCTAGTTATTGTGATTCGAGGTGAGATGTTTACCGTAGTATATCTCGTCTGTTCCCCACTTACGTCATAGACAGAAATAATCATGTTACCTATTTGCATATTTAACACGTTCACTCGGTTTTGTATCAATAAATTATATATTTTATTATTAATAGGTTTAATATTAAAACCAATTAATACTTAATATTCATAAATATAATAATATTAATTATGAATATTATTATTTATGAATGTTAATATTAATAAGTTGTTCGCATTGGAAATTATACCTGGGTTCCGTAAAACTAAATTTCTTAAATATAATAATAGTGTGTCTATTTTGATATAATATATGAAACACATAGTAATGAAGAAATAATATAGGAGTTTAGCTAAACTAGAAAAATATATTTTATTTATGATTAAAGTTCTGGATTATTGTAGTTCGTATTTGATATGTTTTTTACAGCCTAGGAAGGAAAACAAGCAGTCGAAGGCTTCCATCTAGAATAATCTTAATTATCTTAGGCTTAATTATGTTTCAGAGAGCAAAAGGGATCTGTGATGAGCAACACCTGGAGACCGAACTTCAACATGTCAAGCAAGTACTGCGTGACAACAAGCTTCGGGTACCGCGTCTCCGTCACAGTGAACGTGTGAAACCAGCCACCGTCGAGCGAGTACCTGCAGTTCTCCCGTTTATTAAAGGCGTCACTGACAAGATTGGCTTCATCCTAAAGCGAGCTCCTATAAAAACTTATTTCAAGCCGCCAAAAAAGATAAGTCAATTCTTACCATCTGTCAAGTGTCATATACCCTTACAAGATGCAGGAGTATACAAGCTTGATTGTGACTGTGGTCTCTCTTATATAGGCCAAACTAAAAGATCCATTAAAACTCGCGTGAAAGAACATATAGCTGATTTAAAACACCGTCGCTACACTAAGTCTGCCATCTGTGAACATAGTCTAGATAAAGCTCGCCATTATATCAGATTTGATAAACCACAAGTCCTCGCAAAAGAACACAGATTCCAACCAAGGATGATCCGTGAGGCTATTGAAATTAAAAAACATCCTAGTTTCAATAGAGAAGATGGCTGGCTGGCTTTTACCACCTGCTTGGGATCCCATTATTAAAATTATCAAATCAAAATCCAAGCATAATATGTCACAGACTTAAGATACAGTTAGCACTTTCTGCGTAGATAGGACTAACCAAAATATTGATGTATCATAGGGTAGTTTCGAATAACTTTGTAACGATAGGACCTTAGATTATTTATTATATAATCAAAGGATAGGACGTATGACACCTCAGTCCTCCCGTGACCATGGTTGCTGTAAAGTATCCGAAACGTCGGGCTTGTAAAAATCTTAATAAACCGCGATAAAATCCGTAAAAATTGTTTTATTAGCATGGCACTACCTCTTAAATTTCGTAAGCTCTATCATTTGGCCAACTAACTCTTCTTTATTTTCATTTTGTTATTTATGAAGTTCTATAAAGTAGTTTACTGTGTCATAACAGATAAAACCGGTTAACATAACATAGTCAATCCTGACATTTATTTCAAGACGCTTAATTAAATTAAAAAATAACAGCAGGTTTAACACTATATTATGTACCTATATATAGTTGAATCATGTCTATACTATAGAATATACCCAGGGGTGAATGCCCCCTACTACTCGAATGGATTTTATTGCAATAATTGCACTAAAAAACGAGAACCTTTTTTATGCCCCCAAAGGGTATGCGAACCCTTTACCACTTATACGGCTCTCCTGTGGAGGGCCCGACGAGTTTATTGTTGCAAGAGCCCAGGACTCTCCACAACAAAGGCTGAGGCCTGGAGCACTCTCCAAATTACTTGGACTGGAAAGAGCTTTTGTAAGAGATTCATACGTACTGGAAATTTTTCATTAGACTAGACAAACCTCGGCTCGACTCGTCTCTGTATCATTATAAATAGCTTTCTTTAACCGTCGCTTAATAGGTATAAGCGTCTCCCATTCTTTCATGTAAATGTTTCCTATTGAAATATATATCTTATAAAGTAATTAATATTTGCTCAACGAAACAAGTTAATAGTTAGTTTAGTTTTCTTTCTTCGATAATATTTTATACATTTATGTATATTGTTTTCTTTATTGCGAGTGGCAATGGATCGGTCGTCTTAGCGTTTATTGAAGGAGACCTGTGTTCAGCAGTGGACGGATAGAGGCTGATGATGATGATGATGATATTGTTTGACTCAGCAATGATCGGTATTTCACAGACTCGAAATTATGATGATACATATTTTGTTATTGAAAGAGATATATTCAATGGGTTGAGTGAAATACATCTATGTACAAAAAGAATTCGATGCATCAAGCTCATTTTTAAATGTTAGGTCTTAACTGATATGCCCTTTTTAATCTAGAATAATAAAGTCCCTCGCCAATTAAAAAAACTCTTAGATAAATGCAAATTGGAAAGGGTTGATATCGAGCCAAATATGAATTCAACCCCAAAATGATTTTTCTAATAAGGCACCCAACCATGTCCAATTGTTTTACATTTCCTATTATTTGTCACCTGCTGTGTCATTGATGTGGTGCACATGACCACCGTATTTAATTTAGAGTAGCTCGAGACAAAAAACTACTCGCGAGAGGTTCATTATCATCAGTCCATACTAAAAAGTAAACCTTAGACAGCTAAGAAAAATTAACATTTGTTTGTCATTTCGTAAACGACCATACGTGAACATAAAATTCACATGAAAGGAACTTGCTCATAATTAGGGGCGGATCTACATACGGGTTTTTTGGGCTGATGTTGTTGTTGAAAACAATATAAAATGCATAATAAATATATCATAATAACAAAATATCGAAAATTATAATCAATTTTGGCAATCCTGAGATCAGCGTCTTATTTTGTCGTTACAAATTAGATATGAATTCAAAATTACAATTAGTCAATAAAGTGTGCCTTAACAATCCCAGGGTCCCTATATTCACCGCCCGTCCCTGTTCATAATTACCACGCTGAGGAGGCTGATTGACAATCGCAGAGTTACGCATACGATCTCCTACCTTGTGATAGGCGTTTTTCTGTAATTCGTATTACAGACAAACGCCTTTTTCCAGATTATCTGCGTCTGATTGTAATTGGACTATATCCGTTAGTCTAACTCTATTATTTAGGCGTTACGTCTCAACTCCAATATATCCCTACGCTTCCCAACAATGGGTTTATATTTAGGTCTTCTGTCATATTGACTCACAGAAGGTATGAGTGACATGTCACGTTGCTATACTTTAAAAACCCGTTTTATCCACTCGTTATAAGATCGAGAATGCTCTATAGCTCACGGCGAATAATTTTATATGGTAATAAATAATAATGGATACGTCTTCGGCCTTGGCGGAATTAGTCGTCGTCTCGCCGTAGTAAATTGTGATTTTATTCGCCTACGACACGATCTCAGCTGTGGCTCGGGAGAAAATAAATGATAACATTTATCAGATTATCATAAAACCTTTCGCCCACGAGGACTTGTCGAGTATATCTTCAATATGACAAATCACTGCAGGTTTAAACGCTTTTTTTATTTTGCCTATGAAGCAGATACAATTTCAACACGCGTTAAAATTCTTCAAAGAATATTTGTATGATGAATTTGAATATCTATTGCGAGGTTATGTTCGTATATTTTACAATATTTTTAAATATTTCTTTTAATATTTAATATAATTTAATGTTAAGTCATTAGGATAAAAGAGAAAAGATACCAAGGAGGTCTTCCTAGAATCTGTCTTTCGTCTTTACGAAAAACGAAATATTTTTGTCTACTCCGAAGATTTACCTTTCAGAAATAAGGTATCGGACAAAAATAAACCGTATCTCTCCTCAGTACATTACTGTCGATGATCGATAAACGGGCAAAAATAAATTTCTATTTTAATTGATACGATAAGAAGCACGACATTAAAATTTTATAACGCAGAACCAAGTTTCCAATCCATAAAATATAATGTCATTTAAAAGTGAAATTTATTATTCGATCGATGTTTACGCTTACTAGAATTTTCACTTTTTACAAGGAGCGTGTTTCATCGTAACCAATCAAATTTTTACCCGACTATGTCAAAGCTGAAGGAGGGTTATGATTTTTGCATTCTTTGTATGTTTGCATTTATGTATGTTCCACCTAAGCGCTTAATCTACTTATCTATTTTTTATGAATAAGGTGTGACCTATGTTTAATTAATCTAACATGTTAACCGACTTTTAAAAAGAGTCAAATATTAGAAATATTTGACTCTTTTTAAAAGTCACACACACAAATCAGCTCACATTTTTTTAACGTTGAACTTGTACTTAAATAATCTTTTGAAATTGTTGTGAAGTGTGTACAGTATCTTATCGTTTTTCTTTAGTATTGAAATTTATTTTTAGGTGTTGAATAAACAGAAAGATGTCCGAATATAGGATGTCCAAATGCCCCACTTTTACCGTGTTGAAGATTATATGTGTAGAATTCTATAGAGATAAGATTATTTATCATTTGAAAGTTTTTAACGACGTAAATCTGCGAAACAAAATGATCTAAAAATTTTTATTGCCGTATCTAAAAGTTTATGTCCAAAATCGAATTTTGCCCACACATATAGATTTTCAAATATTGCAAATCTAAACGTTTTATACATTAATGTGCGTACGGGTATCAAAAAAATAATTTAATTTATTAAATAAAAAAATATATCTTGTAGGTATGTATGAGGTAGATAGACTTATGTAGTGCCCTTATATGTAAGTAGTATGTAAGATTATATTTATTAAAGAAAGAGAGTTTCATACCGGCACCCAAGCCTTACACACGCCTCTATCCAAGAAATACGTTTGTATTATTATATCAGCATTCGACGGGATTCGAACTTGCAATCTCATGTAAAAGCCTTATTACACTACCACTGAGAGATGAAGATGATAAGGTTAAAAGACAAGACGATGGACGATATTAAAAAGCAAAAGAGACATTCAAATCATACCATGTAGAAAAATTAACGAAGATTGTCGAGACTTGAGACGCATGGATGACAAATTAAAACCCTGCCTTCCTTAAGAATCTTGTCATCGGGGCGAAGGCAAGACTTTATCGTGTTAATCTCAAAACACTTATCATCAACGACATATTCCAGTCATACCGCGCATGTTAGATTCATGCTTTACAAACATTATAGAACGTATTTAATTGCACATAAATTATATTGCGGTATTACTTACGGTACACTTCAGTTTAACATGAAAAAGAGTGAACGTTTACAATTTGTAAATGACCGGGTTCTATACCGCCTCGTGTTGCTAATTATTTTTCAGAACCTTCGCGATGGCTGCAGCAGCAATTATCCCGACTGGACTATTACAGACTTTCTGTAATAGTCCAGTCGGGATAATTGCTGATACACAGATGAAATACCACATTTTGTCTTCAAATAGGCACCGTAAGTCACCCATAGGTTTGGCAAAATAAAAACTAGTCTCGTGGGCTAATTGATTTTTATACACAACGTTGAATTACCTTCACCTGATGGTAAGACATGTTCGTTGTCCACCATGTTTCTAAATAAGTTTTATAATACTAAAAGGCCTCGCCTGATTTCATAGAACCCTACAAGAAAAGAGAACACTCATATTTGAAAGTAACGCACCTGTTAAAGCTCTGATGTAGAGGGTGTTTATGGATGACGCTTATCACTTACCACCAGGTGAAATGACTGTCCGTTTTCCCCCTCTCTTCTAAATAAAATAAAATAGAACCCCGTTTCGAATGACCTCCGACTGCAATGAATGATTATTTATAGCAAACCCAAATAGCCTTCGCAAGGTGATCGTTAGCAGGTGGTAAGGAATGTAATTAGCCCATCGATACCAACTGGTGCACCAATTGAAAGATCAGCGTCAATCAATGACCGGTACCGGGTGTTACATTGACGGGTCATTAGATCATTGATATATCTATCGTGGGCTCCACTACCACTTATAGAAACCGGCGTTACGAAACAAACACCTAAATAGTTTGCCCTATAGGACCAGCTGCATATCTTGCTCAAAAGTACTTCAGCGAAGAAAATAAGACGTGTGAAATAGCACAATGTGCGTAAAGACCTTCACATACTCTGAAAGACCGATTTTTAACCAACGTGTTGATTTCTTAAAAACCCTCCTAATAATCTGCGAGACTGCGCGTCTACATGTCTCTACATACATGATAAAAATTTAATTTCAAATTACACTTTTACTTCTCATGACCGCGGCCAAAATTTCCCAAAATCCGTTTCCAAGTATTTAGCGCAAGGATTTCGGCCACCAATTTCATGGATGTTTTCATGTTGGTCACTTTGATCGGCGTGGACAATAATCGCCCACCATGTTAAGTGATTCTTAAATGTCAACATAATAAGGTGTAATTATGATTCGAGTTGGCTTCTCTTTTGAACTCGTCCCATTTAAATTACTTATCGACACTATAAATGCATGCCCAAAAATGACTCGCAACCGTGTACCGAGAATATGTATTATGACGATGTTTTATTGATCTTAAAGACTTTTTACCTGAAATAACTCATTCTCTTGATTTCATTTTGTGAATGTAAAGAAAGAACATTAAAATAAAAATTTATGTTGCCGCGGATTTCACTCGTTTTGCTCTTGTTACAACACGATAATTGTTGTAAAGTATCTAAAACGTCAGGAATGTCTTTTACATTCCTGAAGTTGCGGATACTTATTATTATTAGATCTTAATTAGCCGCAATGAAATCCCTAAAATGGTTTTTTACTGTAATATAAATTTAATCAAGATATTTCCCAAAACTTTAATTATCTAGACATGTATATATACTCTATCTTCTACTCTACTATTACTCTACCTTTCGGACTCTGTGATACGGGCACTCCGCACACAGACATGTTTAAGCTGCTCATCTTCAATCGCTGACGATTGCTGATAATCAAAGTCATCAACCCGACTAACCATCCACAACCAAATTGAACCAACTACCGTAGAGTCATCCTATCAAGTCGCTGGTCAACTATTCGTCCAATAAACCATTATATACACGTAGGAAAATAAATAAATATATTAAGTTGTTTAATAAATACTACCAATAAAAATTGTATTGCCTCTATGAGTATCGTAATCAGATCAGGAGATAGTCCCATTTTAATATCACTTCGCTTTTAAAGGTCGTATATTTTTATTGCTTGGCGTTAGGCACTAATCTTTATAACAGTATTATGGGGTCATTGACCTAGTTATTAACATAGGTATATTGGAGATAATAAAGTTACAATAAAGAAGTTTAGTTGGCATTGGTTTTGTAGGCCACATGTCAAACTAAAATTTCACTCGCATAATTTGACAAATCATAAAATAAAAATGAGGACTTTGGGTCTAATTAATAGTACTTAAGATTTAAAAAATCTCCAATAATAACATGATTAGAAAATAAATAAATGCAGTAGTGACCAGACTAGTAACTTACTCTTGTATATATTTGGGCATATCGTTTCATTTTGCGTTTTGATGCTGCGTCCGAACTGGTGCAATACGTTGCAAGAGATAAAAATAGCTTATGAATAGCCCAATACATTACCTTTGAACACAAAATCCACGACCACACCACATTCAAACGTCTCACATGTTCCTTTTAGTTTATTTTGTTCACTACAAAACCTTTTATAAATGCCTAGCTGTTGCCCGCAGCTTCGCCCGCATTAACTTACTCAACTTAACTACTGTTGGTCAAAGCGTGATGTTACATGGCCTATAGCCTTCCTCGATAAATGAGCTATCTAACACTGAAATATTTTTTCAAATCGGACCAGTAGTTCCTGAGAATAGCGCGTTCAAACAAACAAACAAACTCTTCAGCTTTATAATATTAGTATAGATATAGCAAGCAAAATATAAACTAAAGAGGAAACGAGCCACAAAACTACATAATATGTTAAGAAATTAATAAAAATGACAACAAGGGATAAAATATGGCGTATAAATAAAAAAGTAAAAGTAGACTGTGGAAATAAAAATGTAGAATTATTCAAAGAAATCGATACGACCAAGATATTTATAGTTTATATTACAACGAAACATGTAAAGAGGCCATAGACATACGAAGAATTAAAAAATAAATAACAATTCAATACGACGTGCAGAATATAGAAAAGTGTCAGAGAAATTCTCTTGCAATTAGTGAGTCTAGAAATAATAACTGAAGAAGACTGCAAAAAATTATAACTGAAGAAAGAAGATATTATAGACACTTGCAACGAGGTAAAATCGTTTCTATACCTTTGGAGATAAGACTCACTGATTCGCAAAAACAAGTTGCTCAATAAAATATTCTGTCGCCTGCTCACTTGACAATTACTCATCTGCCCGTCGCGTCGTGTACGTTTTAATGAATACTTGACGGAGATTATATACAGGAGACTAATACACGACTAATTCATCACACTAAGTATTACGTTTCAGAGCTCATAAAACTATATTTTTACTATAATACCAACTTCCACCATCTTTATGACTAATGCATTAGTAATCCTATAGAAAAATATCGACAGTCTTAGTCGACAGTACTTTGAATCCTAGAAAGAAATAACGAAAAAAATTTATCAGTAGGCTTTTTAGGCGCTTTATATATTTAAAGGGCAATATAGACGTTTCGGTTTTTCATCATCATCATCATCATCATCATCATCAGCCTCTATCCGTCCACTGCTGAACATAGGCCTCCCTCAATGAACGCCAAGATGGCCGATCCCTTGCCACTCGCATCCAACACGGACCGGCTACCGCACGGAGATCGTCTTCCCACCTGGTCAATGGCCGACCAACACTTCGTCTACCTAAACGTGGCCTCCACTCTAGAACCTTATTGCCCCATCGGCCATCCGTTCTTCTGAGTGTGTGACCAGCCCACTGCCACTTCAACGAGCTGATTCTTTGCGTGATATCGGTTACCTTAGTTCTCTGACGGATGTCTTCCTTCCGAATCCTATCTGTCAAAGAAACACCCAGCATAGCACGCTCCATAGCACGTTGAGCTACGGCAAACTTGCGGACCAGTCCTATATTTAGAGGCCACGCTTCAGCCCCGTAGGTCATCACGGGGAGAACGCATTGGTCGAAGACTTTCGTCTTCAAACTCTGCGGTATAGACGACGTGAGAATATGGCTAAGCTTCCTGAATGCTGCCCATCCCAATTGAATCCTCCTATCGGCTTCTCTCTCGAAGTTATGTCGACCTAGCTGCAAAGTGTGCCCAAGATAGACATACTCTTGCACGACTTCGAGAGTTATGCCATCAACGTTAACCGGCCTAGGGAGAACGTGTTCGTTGAACATGACTTTCTTCTTGTCCAAGTTCATCCTAAGACCCACACGTCGGGAAGATTCATTTAGACTGTGCAGCATCTCCTGCAAGCCCTCCAACGACTCGGCCAGAATAACGATATCGTCGGCGAAACGAAGGTGTGAGAGATACTCGCCGTTAATGTTTATGCCACATTTTGTCCAGTTTAAAGTCTTAAAGACGTCCTCCAAAGCATTAGTGAATAGTTTCGGGGAAATGACATCCCCCTGTCTCACTCCTCGATGCAATTGGATTGGTCTTGTTTGACCTCCCGGAACCAGAACGGACATAAAGGCGGCGTCGTATAATCCTCTCAACACTTCGACGTATCGCCAATCGACCTGACATCGCTGCAGAGCTTCCAGTTTTTAGGTGAAGATATTACTCTACTAACATTATTTAAAACGGGATATTTACCATGTTTTTCACTTTTATTTCGCAGAGATATTTCGACATTTTGTACGAATGTCTTGTTCACGAGACTCAAATATCCGCGAAAAAAAAAATGGAATATATCCCGCTTTTAAATAATTTTAGGAATGAAAATAACCATGTTTACTTAAAAAGATATTATTCATCTTTTTTTGATCATTACCGGACACAGCAAAAGCGTTATAGACTATTCTTTCCAAATGGTCAATCGTTTAAGATAACGTATGGCAGATGTTTTTATTGGTACCTATTTCCCAAGGAAGTATACGAGCAATCAAACACGAGGCCATACATTGACTTCGATGTTTTTCTCTTTGGTTTTCCTCCCTTTGTACATTAGGCCGTTCACTTTAGTTGATAAAAATATGAGTCATAAAGGCTTGGCAATATTATATTCATTCTTTTTTTTCCCAAGTAAGCAGTCTCGTTTTTTATTTCAATCGTGACCGATTCTAAATTACAAAATGACAATATTCGGTTCAGGTAAGATTGGAGTTTATTATAGAGCAGGATTAACCCCTTATCATATACATGTATGATATATATGTATAATCATATATATGTATGTGCAAAAGCAGATAAGAATAGATGTTTGTTACAGCGAAAATAACTAATTTGTTCTACCTGTGTTCCCTTTACACCCAAACTACTGATCAGTTTTCGTTAAAATTTGGTACCAAAATAAACCAAATCTTGATAAAGGACAATGATTATATCATAGTAATATCAATCCGCATACAACTTTAAAACTATCTCGACCGGAGCAGTAGCCGTGCGCTAGTAAATACACTAACATAACTAGTCCTAGTGTTTTAAATTCATCTTTGCGATTATTAAAAGAATGTGTCGTGTAATAAATAGTTATAGTTGGCAAATTCACACTGCACTTATAAATATTGATCAGAACTTGCAATATAAGGCCCAAGTTGTCAAGTGATAAGGCAGGCAGGAGCGGCTGACTGGATGTCACCTCCATACATATATGTATTTGTGTCAGTGACTACCTTACGGACTATCGTAAGGGCGTCTGCGCACTGACAATGTCTTGTGCAATCTATTACCGCACCGCCATCATGATCATCTCATCATTATTATCAACTTTATTCCGTCCACTGCTGAGTTTCACTGAGTTTGGTCTAGAGTTTGAGTTTGGTTTAATGGGAATTGGGAAGCTGCTTGCTCTACACGCAAAGACGAAACCTGCCAATGGGGACAGATTTATATATTTTGTTTATAATAGTATACCAATAATCGACGACGTCTACCCCTCTACACCCTTAGACTTATCAGCGATTATTACACCTTAAGATTATCCCAAGACCTTACGGGTCTACGTTGTTAGTGTTTGGAGATATTAATTTCACCATCATTATCAGACTACCCACTGCACGTGTACCGGCCGTGTGGTGCCGGTATAGTAGAATAGCACCACCCCAATTCTTCTCGTGGGTATCGTAAGAGGTGATTAAGGGAGTCCGGAAGGGTCCAGAAGGACAAGGACGGGTCCTTGTCCACCTTAATATATCCTGCGCATCTGACAGCTTCCGTTACTTTACTCCGAATCAGCGCCAAATTCCTGGCTAGGAGTCTTAAGTGGTCGCCATGGCCGAAACCGGTCGGACAGATCATCATCATCATCATCCGCTGCTCCTCACACACAGTTCTCAAGGAACGCTAAGACGATTAATTATTACCTTTCTTCTCAATAGTACACCAAAGCTGTCAGTAATGTACCTGCGGTGTAAGTGATCTGTACAATGCCTTATGATTTTTTGCTATCGTTGTTAGGTCGGTCTCAACGTTTTTTGTGATTCTGCCGGGTGTTTTATTAACCGTTCATCGCACCCTCACCCAATGAAGATGGATCGTATAAACTTTTATCTAAAGAGCCCAGTATGCATTTACTTTTACGACTACTATTTGCGTACTAGATTATATGTATGGAACATTTACGATTATACTTTAGGTCAATCTTTGAAAGGATTTCATCGTTTGTTAATAGAAGTCACGCGAAATACCGTGCTGGCTAATAATTCTTGGCATTCTCTTATCGGTTCGTTCAATGGAAATTTCTTATCAGCTAGCTTTAATAAATGAAAACATAAATACGAAAACGATTTAGAAAAATATCCAACTTATTTGAACAAATCATACCTGATCTTGGCATTCATTGAAAAATGGTTTATTTAGTATGTGGTTAACCACATACTAAATAAAATTTTTATTTAATATTTATTATTTTTTATTTATTTAATAAATTATTTTTATCGTTAGTTACTTAAGTAACTAACGATAAAAATAATGGTGATACCGAAATCAGGAACTTCAGAAAAGTTCTAAATTCATGTTTACAATATCACAAAACACATCTTATCTAATTACAAATTATAATTACACTCCCAAAGTAACCTCATTGTAATAATAGAAACAAACAAACGACATATCAACCGTGTCGCCCGGTGACGTCACACGACACGACACGCGCTAACTTAGGATGCACCCGCCCATGGTAATCACATGCTAATGACCGCTGAGATCCTGTTTACAATCGATCCTCGTTTGAATAGTGCTCAATATTAATGGTGCTCTGCATTTATTTTGTTTTGCAATTTTGTATTATTTTTATGTCATAAGGGGGCAAACGAGCAGTCGCAGCCCTATGATAACGACGCCCATACACACCCGCACAACCAGGGCCTTTGCAGATGCGTTGCCCTCCTTTTCCCTATCCCTCTCAATGGGCCACCGGTGTTATTTAAGCGAGAGGTACCACCCCTATCGTGCCGGCCCAGATCGGATGCAATGCAGCACAGCACCTCTTAAAATTGTATATATATTTGTTTACCGGTAGAAGCTATACGTACTCCGTAATCAAGTATAAATATCTTGTTTAGGGCTCACTTTCGTCCGAAAACTAACAACAACTAACAAATATTAACAGAGAAGATAGATATATCATCCTCCATCCGTCCACTGCTGAACATATGACTCCTTCAAATAACGCCAAGACGACCGATCCTATCGCATCAAACACGGGGACCGGTTACTGTACGGAGATCGTCGACCACCTGGTCCACCAGCAGTTCGTCTACCTAACCGCGGCTTCCACTCTCAAAAGTATAAATATGTATAAAATAGGTTAATATAATATTATAACATAAGAAATCTTTACTTGTCATATAAAATTATTTAAAAATATGATGTTAGGTTAATAGTTCTTAATATTGTTTGTTTGTTAATTGTTTGTTCATGTTAATATGTAATATTGTGATTCTTAATAGTAAATTATCTATAATTGTGCTCTTTGCAGTTAAGCGTTAATGTGTCACTTGTGCATGATGCATTCACCTATAACTGAGGCCACATTTAGCTATAAAACTCATAAATATGTATTCATAAAATAATGTGTTAATGTGTATCCTTGTTGGTGGATCTAATAATAAATAAATAAATAAACAAATAAAAAATGTTAAACTGTAAAAGAGTAAGACTGTCAAAGTCTTAAACTTCAAAGACCAGAAAATCGGCTGTCGTATGTGGTACATATTATATAATTTTAAAAACATGTAAAGAGTAATTAGTAGCGGTAAGTTAATTATTAATGTTATTCAAATACATTTTTTGAAGCACATAAAAAATCGAAAGCTAATTTAAAATTACATGGTTTTATAACACACGTAAGATATTTGCATAATAATATTAAATTTAATACATAATAATAACGCATTAAAGTGTTATCGTCAAGATAAAATTATATAATAGAGGCGTTTTTTGTTCCATGTGGACTAAACGGGACGATTTCCAAGCTGTACTAAGACACACTTGATGCGAGAGCTGTTTCGACGATGAAAGAGAGAGGTTCACTAAAATTTTATAATTGCTGACATCATCCAAGAAAACCGTACGTCCCCGGTCCCCCGCTTAAAAAATCCTATTTTCAGCAGGACGTCTATGAATAAAAGCAGTAAATCCCATACTCCAATTCAATTGAAATAACGTTGCAAAGAACATCTTGTTTATTAAAGACCGACTAAAAGTCCAACCTAGCTGTATCATATGGACATATTTACTAGGTGTAATTCTACGTATTTCCTGCTTTTGCAACTTCAGTGTACTTATCTATCGCTTGATGTTTTATGACGCAAATAATGATTTTATACTGAACAGAAGCAAGCCGTTGTAAAAACGAAATTACTCGACTCCGAACAGAAACTCGTATAAAAGTAATTGCAGGGAAATTATAAAATCGCTGAGTGAACTACCGGTAATGGACTGATAAGTAAACTCGGAGGTAATGACATAATGGGCCCAAGCCGTAAATTATGCGAAAACACATAAAACGAATTAAAATTAAACGTTTTACACCTTCACGTAGTGTACATACAATGGTTACGTTGGCCAGTTGTTTGATTTTTGAAGGATATATGCAATTTTTTCTATATAAGTTAATGTCAAGCTTGCTCGGCGTGGCTGTTATGAATATATCTCAATCGACGTCAATAATATGGAATGCTCTGAATTTCTTAGTGATTACAAGTCTATCGTTTCAGGCTGTTTTTGTCAACATAATTAGTTCCTGAAACACTATTATTAGATGTACATATTTTGATCAATACTACCTACGCCTTTGGCTATTCTAGGTAATTTTTAACCATCTAACAAAAAAAAAGTAAATTGATAGTTTCTATTCTAAAACATAATAAGAATAGACATCGCTTGATTAACAGTACAGCCAGAAAATAAATCGACAAAATTGTTCCTATGATAAAACACTTTTACGGATTTTATCGGGAGGAAGGGAAGTCTCCTCCCGTGACCATTGTTGCTGTAAAGTATCCGAAACGTCGGGCTTGTAAAAATCTTAATAAACCGCGATAAAATCCGCAAAAGTTGTTTCATTATAATGAGCAAAATACGCGTAAACATTAGAAAATCTCTTTAATTTATGAGAACATAAACAAATAAGATTCTAAAAGAAACATATAATTTTACCATTCTTTAACATTCTTAATACCTATATAATATTTGATGTTCGTTTCTCAATACGCACCTATGTTTCTTAGTATTTTGGCGGTGGAAAAATACTATTTGAAACACTTAACAAGCCACATTCCCCTTATGTAAATAAAAGTAGGTTATAATTTTTTGTGCTGATTATTCCAACATATAATTAACTTATAATTAAACAGACCCTAACGGATTGAATGAATAAATTACGTGTACAATGCGTACTCATAACGTATGTATGAATGTAACGCGTACAGCTAAATAACAATGGGAATATTAAATAATGCGTCCATCATCAACAGCCTCATCCTTCTCTGCTGGATCTCTGTCGAGCCTCTTTAACGAACAATAACATGTTGGTCGTCACGGCAAGTCTGGCGGTAAATCATTTATGTTAGTATAAAAATTCATAATTAATAAAAATCAAGAACAAAATAAAGAAATTACAGCGTCATACCGTTTGGCGTAACGCCATTCAAACCGGTTCTACTGCCGAGGCGCCAAAAAGATGTTACACATCAAAAATATACCTTTAAAATGTCAACATTTAGTGTGTAACAAGATTATATTCCAGAAATATATGAAAAAGCTCTATAAATAGGTCTTTCACTTTACAAACTACTAAAGTTCGTAGTTTATATTTCACCGTTTACTAACTTTTTAATGCTAAAAGCCAATTAAAACTTAGTACAGAGTTTATAAATAGAAGTTTGTTTGATATTTCTAAGTTAAAACTTTAAACTACGCCAATTAATTTAGTTTAACACCAACACAAATTAATGCATAACTAAACCTGTTAATGGATTTATTATAAATATCATAATCGGTAGAAGCAGGAGAAATGTTAGTTCTTAGGCTTTGACCTTTATGATATACTGTGGTTAACGTCGACTATGATCAAGTATGAACATGACCGGCTTTCCTTGTCCTAGGATCAAGTGAATCACCCGTTGCCAACATTGACATAAAATATGGTAGATGCTGCTGCAAGTTTACATCACTCTTCTTGTTGATTGCAGTAAACCTGCTTTTAAATGCAGGCTGCAGGCAAATCGTCATAGCGCTGTGCTCCAATGAGATTGTTTCACCGGTTCTTCTCATGGAACTCGCTTTGAAACCGACACTACCTACTACTAAGGTTATTGTACACTACTTCGAATAAAAAAATTACGTTAATTTTATATCACTTAACTTTATGAAAATAATACACACAAACAAGCCTGTTAAACGCACGTTATAAGAAGCCGCTTGTCACGCCGGCCGGTCCCATTTAGAAGAAGCCTAGAAGAAGTTGATTTGATAATTACTCATTTACTTACATTGATAGTAGGCGAATGAGATAAAAAAAGTGTAAACAGTGTTGCTAAGTTTTATCATATTAATCCTCAAAATCCTATAGATGCTGTCCTATAAAATCATAAAATAATTTATTCCTAAGAACTCCAAATTAACGTTTATTATTATAACTAGCCTATGCTGTCCCATTGCTGGGCAAAGGCCTCCCCCAAGCTCTTCCATACATCGCGATCTTTCGCCACCGCCGGCCAGTCAGCCTGGTATGAATCTAACATGGCACGCCATCTTTTTCGGGGCTGGCCTCGGCAACGTCGTCCATCTTCTGGCACCCAAAATGTAGTGATATGTGCCCAGCGGTCGGAGTGCATTCGGCTGACGTCACCTGCCCAGTCCCACTTCAGCAGTTGAATTTATTCGCCTTAATTAAAAGGAATCTTTGGTACCACTTGAGAAAAGTTTTCTTCTTTTGCAATAAAACTCATTTTACGGATTTTATCGCGTATAGTTTATATTTTTTTATATCTTTGCTGAACGTGCAACACTTAGCACATGTATTTCCACTAATAGATTTGTCGAAACTACTACTTTTGGGTAGGTACCTCGTCTTCAATCAGATTGGACGGTTCTAGAATATATTGTATTAAAAATACTATGTCAATTGCTTACTAACTAGATGAGTCATAAAATTACATCACTACTTTATTATGTTCGATTTTGATTCAATATTACTTCATTTAAATATTCTTTGACAAAACCAACATAATTAATTTCACATAATTATGAATATTTCAAAATATTAAGCCTCTGCATCAAATGATTAACATTTTGAAATTGGACTGACCTCTGTAATATAAACAATATGTAAATTAAACTACATACAGTGCGACTCCCGACGTTAAAACACAAACAATAGCATTGCATCATTATTTCAAAAACATTACAAAAAAGTAAGTCTGACATGGCGTGAGTCGGTCACATTATTATACATGTACGTTTTACATTTTAATCCAAAAATTGTTTCTTTCATTTACTTTAGGAGATGTATCATGAGCCCATATTGCGAGTTATTTTCTTACTTATATTCTTCTTTAAAATTGCAATCATAATCACTTGGCGCTTCTATTTAGTAGGTAGAATGTAGTTTTGACGATAAAGCGAAGAAGAAGATAACTTTAAAACAACAGGATTTTTGTATGAAGATAGAGGAAATTTTAAATCTATTTAATTAATACGCAAAAACCTACACCTGTTTGAAAGTAGGACGGACAGATGGACGTAGACTTTGTATTAACTCTATATACAGTACATTTTTTTACCATAATAATCCTTTATTAAAAAAGTTGACACAAAGCTCTGACGAGTCGCCACAAAAAGATTAATCATCGGCGATGCGGTGTAGACTTCATCAGTGGCATCAACTTTCTCTCATCATCATCATAAATCACCGATCACGCAGCCGTCACCTCTGCGGTGTCTGGTCCATTGTGGGAGCCACAACCTAAAGACTAGCGAAAGTTGAATATAATAGCACAATAGGTAATACGACGTAATAGCCCGATAGGTCCGAGTTCGGTTCCCATTCAAATATCATAGTGACCACACGCAGAGTGCGTGTGGTCACCCATCATCATCATCAGCCTCTATCCGTCCTCTGCTGAACATAGGCCTCCCTCAATGAACGCCAGACGGCCGATCCCTCGCCACTCGCATCCAACACTTATGATAGGGTGGCGAAATTAACACGATTCACATACAGTATATAAGTACCATATATAACATAAACAGTAACATGTTTAATAATAAGGGATCGGCTGTCTTGGCGTTCATTGAAGGAGGCCTATGTTCGGCAGTGAACTGATAAAGGCTGATGATGATGAATATCCTAAACCTTACTAAAAGCTTCCCGCACCATGGACATTTTATTTTCTTTAATAATATTGTTCAAGCATGTTCCTCAACCAGAATAAATTTATTCGCGCTATCCTTGACGCAGATTACAAAATTAGATCTTTACTGACATCTATGTTAACAGATATTTTACAGAAGTCTCAGCAAAACCATAAATTTGTTTGATACATACGCGATTTATTTGTATTTATAAATTAAATTAACAGATCTAGTAATGGAACCAACAGACTTTGTTCTTCGATACGCTCTAAGTTACACTGACAAAACAACCTCTCATAGCCCAGTAGTTAAAGCTTGTCATAGAACTAGTGACACTATATTTGTTTTTTTTTAAATATATTCATATAGGTATAAAAAAAATGTTTTGCACAAATATGGCGAAAATCCGGAATCTGGACGATTAAGAGGTTAAACATTCAGAAGAATTCAAGCGTGTCGTAATATTGATCCTTGATCACAACTTATCTGGGTCCATTTTTTCCGCAGTCCACCTTATTCGAAGGCATTATAGACATGAGAAATAAGTTTATATATTTCACAACATACACGTTACATACAACTTATAATATTATAATTAATAATTATTATAAGTTATAAGGAATCAAATATAGACTATGTTGGGCACATGATGAATATTTGGAGGAATATTTGTAAAATATATGAAAACAAATAATCGAACCGAATAGCCGTTAACCTAAAAACAATTTACATAAAAACTTATATAATATGCACATGAAAATAAAGTAGTTGTTATTACTTAAACATACTATATATTACATAAGTGTGTGTGACAACAAAATAATAAGGACGTAATATAAAATGAAATTAGTGGCCTTTTCAAAAGCTCACCAAAACTTATTCGTATAACTCGAATGTCAAAAAACTTAATGTGACAATGTCAAATATTAACGCAATATCTCAGTAGAACAAAACATTGAAATTTTATCATGATCATTATCAGCCTATTCCATACACAGGTCGTAGGCTTTTCCCCACCATGGTTCAGGCCTTGTCGTGGCGGTGGGGCTCAGTAACCTAGGGTGAGCGGTGCACCTTGGGCGAAGCTAATTGGGCCGAGGGGGCTCTTTGTAACCCTCTTATAAGAAGAGGGGACAGAAGAGTAGGGGGCAAGGGGTGAGGATGGGTACTGTCCCGACGTTGGGAGGGGTTGTTCTGTGGTGCGGGACAACCCCTCTGTGGAGGTGGCGTCGGTCCCTTGCGGGACTGACTAGCTTTCGAGGTACCCTGTTTGTTTTCTAGATCCGGGGCACCTCACCAAAGGCGGCATTGGTGGCACTCGCCGGGTTTTAGTGGGTAGAGCTGCGTCCATTTACCAGCTGTCGGGCGCAGCGAGTCCCGCATACCCACGTGGTGAGGCCCACTCCCTCGCGAGATGCCTCAAAGCAAAAAAAAAAAAGGTCGTAGGCTTTTGAACGTTAAACGTGAAAGTTTTAGTGCTTCAATAAAAGCTGTCTGGCTTTAGATGCTGGTGTATATTGCTATATATTAAGAGTTCTATTTTGAAATAAAAAGCTTGCACGAAAATAGGCGGACATTATACGCTTATAACCCATAAATGAAGGCTAAGTAATTTAGCTAATAAAATCCAAAAAATTGAGGACACATTAAATTAATTAAGGACTCTTATAGTATTTCCAAAGTCAATAGCACCTATAAACAACTAATGGCCTAGGACTTACCCCTTTTATTAGTATTTTATAACGTAAGACAAGAACCTGTCCTTTCTTACAGGATACAAAAAGTCAAGTACGAGCCAGTTAACTTGGTCAACATGAAGCTATAAGTGTCGTGGCTACGTGATTTCCCATTTTTATAACTCTTCAGAACTAAAAATTTCCTTGCCCCAAAATGTTAGGTGTAAACATAATTTTTTAATTTACAAACCCTGTCGGCAATCACCAACGCAACAATAAATATAATTATCTAATTTGATGCAGTGGTTCTGAAGTTATGTGCATACATTATATACATTTGGGCGATTCATTTTTATTTATATAGATATATTTATAACTATGTCCTTACTCTTTACACGTGAAGAATAACACGCTGCAGTAGCAATGGGCTGGTCAGCTGAAGAATCGATAACCGGTGCGTTGATAGAGTAAGGTATCCTTTTCGACCGAGAAGACGGGGGTTTAACTACATGTTATGACGACCTCCGTGCAGCAGCCAGTCCTAGTTGGGTGAGAGTGGTCGTCGTGGCGTTTATTGACATGGATCTATGTCCAGTAGTACGGAAAAAGATTGATGATGATAACGAACTTTAACCTATTTAACAAGACAACACACCTGCTATATTTGTCTAACTCAACCATAAACACTATTCACTCATTAACATGGAGTTAAAGGCGTCTGTCGTGATTGTTGACGTGAATCACCCTCGTCTCGTCGGAATACAAATGGACAAACGAGTGTCACAGTGACTCACAATCGAGGTGACAAACTCACATGGCGAAACGTTTGGGATTCGATTGAAGCATAACTCATGTCATCTACATCAAACGCCTCTTATTGGCCGCGGACTTTACAAGCAACGACAAAACGTGCGAGATTTTGCGAGACGGCAGTAATGGAGATCATGAAAAAATTTCATAATTTCGAAGCATGTCCTGAAAATAGAAGTAAGTATACACTTAAATACGAAGGTATTCTCGCCGACGAGTATCTCGTTTGGTTCATATTCATAATTTGTTTCAGAAACCCTTTGAACCACTAAACCTTTGATGTGTGTATTTAAGGCTAGACTTATTAAAGCTAGCAATAACATTTTCATTGCGTCACACATAGACTATGCATCATTGAAGTATGGTGCTATAGGGTGCTTCCGAAATAGAAAATATAAATAATGTATCCGTCTCTCGGGATTATTATGATTATTATTTAAGCAGTCGTTTGTTGTTGTAAATCGTAATAGTTGAGGCTAGTAATATTACATAGTTACACGGCCGCAGTGTCAAAGTTGAATAACGTTGTTACGTGTACTCACGAATACATAATTCCATTGCGAAAACTCCAAATTACCTGAAATTAAAAAATAAACATAGATTAAAATAATATACCAACATATTCACTTGAATCTTAAAGCTAAATCTAGTGAAACTTTATTAGCAGGTTTTATCTTTATTTATGACGATAGTGCATTTCGTAGTTTTTGACGAATATTATATCTATAGTCTTAAAGACCATTGTTGCTGTAAAAATACGAAACGTTGCATAAGAAATCAATTCACAAAGATATTTAAAACTATTATAATCTGAAAACTTGCAAGTATACTCCAATTCTACAAAACATGACATACATCACGCAGGTCACGCAGGTGCGAACTGCACAACGCGTACCGTAACTTCTTACGTCCCCACGCAGGTAGCCGAAAAATCTATTATGAACAAACCCTAAGGGCATGCCTTCAATCGCCAATATAAATGAGTTTCAAATTACAGTTTGCGGTTCTTATTTCAACACAAATTGTCAATTACCTCCAAGGCCCAGTCGTGACTTTGCGTAAAGCCCGCTGTCAACACATCTTAGCGTCGGAGCCCTTATAATGAAACCAATTGAGACATTTTGTTTTAGAGACATCGAACAAGTGACCGTTTAGCGTGACAAACTACATTGCTCGCTCATTAGAGACCACATGTACACGACGAAAAAGACACAATAATTAATGTTAACTAACAAAATCAAATCAAAATATGATAAAGATTTGAATTATGTCACCGGAAGGTATTAGAAATAAAGTTATTTGACTATAAAATCTTTGATAGCGAAGAATTAGTATTTAGGGAATCATTCTGATAAAGAGGCGGGTTGAGTTTGCGTCGAAAAACAGATGAGACGGACGGGTGCTTCACGAGTCTCGCCATTAGACGGAATGTCGTTTTACATTTTGATGCTGGTTCCGAACCATGTCTAGAGCTCTTTTCTCTCCGTCTGAATTAATCAAAGGATTAGACAAATTAGTATGAAACACCATCTTTAATTAACTGTAAATATTACCTTTTTGCAATGTAACAAAATTATAAAAGGGTAATAAAATTAATAAAGTTTAATTCTATTAAAAATCAAACTTTTAAAATAAAAGAATTAGAAGTGAAACAATAAGCTAAAGTTGCAATAGATATTCAAATAAGGAGAAAACGAATTTAACATAACTTGATGGACTATTAAATAGTAAACTTTGATGTAATTTTTATTACACTTAATATATCAATGACTCTGAACATGTAATAACTATAAACGTTGACATTTATACGCCTTTAGCAGTTTAATGCCTAATTAAGTATACTATTAAAGAGATAAGTTGCATAAGAATTATGTATGATCTCTTGGTCATTTTACATTCTAAAATTTGTTATTATTAATATTAATTTCCCAAAGATAGACCTTGTAAGCTGGGCGAATCAGTGCAAATAAAATCATGTAAAAGTTTTTTATGAAAATATTTAAAATTAAAATTCGCTCGATGTTAATGCATGAGAGCTCATTTACATTGTGCAAAAATCTATGCATACAGTCACTATTACGTATTGCTAAATTCTTAATAAATTGGTAGGAGAAAAGTTAAATTGCTAACGAGTTTGATTGGAGAGCAGTTCGCGTCAATAAACTAAGGCAGGTGGGAGCCACCAGACCGTGCCCATTTGTACTGTAAATTACTATACTACTGACAGAAACGTAAACGTAAGCCATTTTCCGTTGTGTGAATTTCGAGTGTGCGCATTAATAAATACTATATTTTTTCTACAGTATAACATTATTATTACGGTGATGGTTGATGGGCCAATAAGATTCAAGAGAGGAGGCCGCGTTTAGTTAGATGAAGTGTTGGTCGCTCATTAACCAGGTGGGAAGACGATCTCCGTGCAGTGAAAGCCCCGTGTTGGATGCGATTAGCGAGGGATCGGCCGTCTTGGCGTTCATCGAAGAAGGCCTATGTTCAGCAGCGGACGGATAGAGGCTGATGATTATGATAAAGTTATTTGGAATATGGCTGAGGGTTCATATTTACTTTGATAGTGAAAAAAAAAAAAGCCATTCATTTGAAAAGAAAAGCAGTAAATGTTTGTATATTATATCCATATAAGAAAGAAGCACCACGCGGCAAGCCAGCTAAGTAGAAAACCGACCGATTTATGGTAAAAAATCCAAGTGGCGAGTAAATATAAATAAATATTTACCAACAATAATACCACATTAACCTAATCCCGTAGCAAGCTTGCAAGGACTTATGTTACGGTTGGAGTCTAGGAGCGAAAATAAAATACAAACTTATTTACATAATATCTATAAACCTAAAAAGTGCATAAATTAGGCGGAAATAGAACCCGCGACTGCTGCATGTAGTATTCAGTCGTCTGTCCACTAGATCATCGAATAAGCAATAATGTAGATTAGGAAGAAAACTGCGTTTCGGAGAGACGGGCAAGGCAGGCAGTGTAATCACTGGCACAGAGACTTAACATCTTGTCTTAAGATAGGCAACACGTGAATGAGTTGCCTGGGCTAGTAACAGGTAAACTAGTTATGTTCATGGGCGACAAGACCACTTACCATCAGGTGGCACTTCTGCGAATTTGCTAATCCAACTAATATAAAAAACGCTTTCGTCATCTCAGCGTTTATCATAAAAATAAAACAGTGAATGTACACGAAAAGATAATGAGCAGAGAACGTACACAGGTTTATGAATTATGAGGTGATTTCGTTTATTCAAATTTTGGCAATATCACTAAATCAAAAGAAATATCCATAATATTCGCATAGAATAACACCAAGACGTAATAAAGATTTGCTTTCTAAATGGTGGGACAAAATCACGGCTATATTATTAATGTTTTTAACGCCATTAAAATTATATGAATATGAATTTTAACACCATTGAATAAATTTAATATATATATATTGCATATTAATTCATGATTTATTATTTATTATATATTTTTATAGATTTGTAGTAACCCAAAATAACACATTGAGTGTACAAAAATATCTCAATTTCACCAATTCCAAGGTGTAAGAGTGACTAAGTAAGTTAGTATTTGATGCAGGATCTCTCTATATTATGAAACTTAATATTAGTATTGGCTTAAAAGTAAGTATTGCGTAAATTGTGGTCTGAAAAATTCAAGTCGTTTTACAATAAGGTTTTGAGACCGTGAATAGGATTGAATTTGATAAGTGATAAGGACGACAGGACGACGAGGAGAACAGATAATATATGAATGATTTCTGTACCTAAAACCGGTAGATGGAATGCGCTGTGTCGCGCATCTGTATCCGTGGATAAGGAGCTCGGCTGTGTTTCGGGAAGAAGGCGAGAAACACATCCGCCAGTTAGCCTATCCAACTTAACAATACACCATTGGAGTCCTCACCCAACGATCGATAAAACAACAATCCCACTTATAATTTATGTCATAAACAACTGCTTGCATGTTTCGACTTGTTTCTTCAACAATAGGGCACATAAAAATACAATTTGACGTAACAAAGTGTTCGAAACGTTTAAGTGCAGTGAAAAGAGACCTTTGAACAAACAATTGTATACAAACCAGTAAAAGGAGAGCAGATTCGGTGCAAGTCATCGCCGACAATGGTCACTGTGTCCGAGCGGTGCGAGTGCGGGACGAGTGTTGAACCGAGGGCGGGTTTGTCATTTTTTATTTAATTTTATAACTAGAAATAGGTATTTATAATGAAATAATTCTACGGATTTTATCACGGTTCATTACGTTTTTTACAAGCCCGACGTTTCGGATACTTTACAGTCACGGGAGGACTGAGGTTACAGATGTCCTAACGTTACCATTGAAGACTTAGCACTTTCTACGTAGGGAGGACTACATAAAATATTGTTGACCTCAGTCCTCCCGTGCCCATGATTGGTGTAAATATCCGAAAAGTCGGGCTTGTTAAAAACTTAATGAAACGCGATAAAATCCGTAAAATAGTTTTATTGTAATGAGCGAAACTCGCGTAAACGTAAGAAAACAATACAGAATTAGGTAGATAAAAAAGTTTTAGTTGTAATAACTTCTTGTAATATCTCTATTTCAATAAATAACATGTTAAAATAATTTACCGTAAAATAAGGTTTTCAATTTATATAGAGCTAAGGTTTCATAAAATATTATAATGAAAAAGGAAAATATTATCATAATCGTGTTTGTGTATTTTCATTAACATTATAATTATGTGATCTTGCCTAGCTCTTAAATGTTAATTAACGGGGTTGCATTTTTAAATAATTTGTTTAAACTTAAAACATTAAGTATAAAACACCATATCGCTTGCAGCTTATAACCTGGCACTACCCGATTCAGTTCCGATAGTGGAATAGTGCACGTTACGAAATTGTCCGATACGATCAGACTTTCAAGATGTGCCCAGCATCCAGTTGGATAACAGATGTTACGTAAACTTATCACCGACGCTCGACATTAACTTTTGGGCGATTTTAGATACCACGAATTAGACTCATTGTGCATAATTGCCACTTTTTAAACTACATTCTGTATAAATAGACCAGTGTCGATAATTTTCAAAACAAAAAAAAAATATAGTAGGATGAAACCTATTGGAAAAGGAAGAGAATAAAACACAAATGGAAGGAAAAATAATTTACGGGCGATCTGAGTGCGGGAAAGTGGAAGGGGAGGGGGGTAAACGTAAAAAAACGGTTAATCTCAATTTCCGGCAAAACTACAAGTCCTATGGAAAAAAGTTGAATGGCAAAGTTGTAGGTAATAAAAAGGTCTACAACTTTTGTATTTACATTTTTTTACATAACCTCAAAATGTATGTGAAAAAATCAAATGACCAAGTTTTTGGTTTTTTATTTTTATCTTTTACAATAAAAAAACAAATATTCACAAAATTTGGTGAAAACTTATCTTTTTATGTCCGAAATACACTGTATTTTTTTTAATTTCCAATATCTATTTTTTTCATCTTATTTTGACTTAATATCGAAAAATCAGCCTAATTTTCAATCGAAAATTCTCGCGTTAAAATATCAGCTTTTTTCAAAAAAATTATGTGCTTTCTGTCCTTTGAAATCTCTACTTTCCGACGGTGTAAAAAAAGTATACATGACTATGGTAAATTTTCTCAGAAAATGCAATAAAACGAGTACGATACGAGAGAGAATAAAGCCCAGACCCTCTTAGCTTCTTCCCCACTTCTCTATAAAATACATTTTGATGGGCTAAAATTTTCCGTAGGTCACTCAGGTACATAATTTATCCTAAAATAGCAAAAAATAGGCATCTACGCATATAATTTCGTAGGGGCTAGGACGGTCTGGGCTTTATTCTCACTTGTATCGTACTCGTTTTATTGCATTTTCTGAGAAAATTTACCATAGTGATGTATACTTTTTTTACACCGTCGGAAAGTAGAGATTTCAAAATACAGAAAGCACATATTTCTTTTGAAAAAAATTGATATTTTGACGCGAGAATTTTCGATTGAAAATTAGGCTGATTTTTCGATATTAAGTCAAAATAAGATGAAAAAAATAGATATTGGAAATTAAAAAAAATACAGTATATTTGGGACATAAAAAGATAAGTTTTCACCAAATTTTGTGAATAATTTTTTTTTATTGTAAAAGATAAAAATAAAAAACCAAAAACTTGGTTATTGGATTTTTTCACATACATTTTGAGGTTATGTAAAAAAAATGTAAATACAAAAGTTGTAGACCTTTTTATTACCTACAATTTTGCTATTCAACTTTTTTCCATAGGACTTGTAGTTTTGCCGGAAATCGAGATAAACCGTTTTTGTACGTCTACCCCCCTCCCCTTCCACTTTCCCGCCCTCAGATCGCCCGTAAATTATCTTTCCTTCCATTTTTGTTTTATTCTCTTCCTTTTCCAATGGGTTTCATTCTACTATAATTTTGTTCCACTTTTTATCATTTTCAAAGGCATCGGCACTGGTCTAAAATGTTATTGATTGTCGCAGTCACCGTATGTATACTTTATATTTTCTGAATTTGGCCGCCCACTGTCACGCAATAAAATTTAAAAGGAGGAACATCCAAAACCTACTTTAGAAGATGGACTTGGACAGACATATTTATCTAAAAATATGAACTCGTCATGTTATGTTGTTTTGAAATAGATTTTGATTCGTGGTTTTAGTGACTAGGAGGCAGGGTTTGGGAAGATAGATTGCAGGAAAAGACCAGTTCTAAACGGAAAATAACACGATGTAATGCTGTGGATCGGAAACATAGTGCTCATAGAAGCTGATAGACTTTTTATTTGTTTCTCTTACATTTATAAGTATTCAAAAAACAACTTTAATTTAGAGATTAGTGTGTTCAAAGTTCAAACTAACAAACCATCAGCCTCTATCCGTCCACTGTTGAACATAGGCCTCTCAATGAACGCCAAGAAGGCCGATCCCTCGCCACTCGCATCCAACACATTAATTTATTTATTTTAATATAGTGATGACCAATGCTCTTCATATGTAGTGGTTAGTCAACATAATAGTTAATGTATGGAACTCCATAGATATGAATAAATTAGTAATAAAATGTGTATTGGTTGTGAATTAGCATAGAAAGTAGAACGATGGGCAGAGCGGCTCGCCGGCCGGATGATGGGAGATAACGAGCGGTGTGAAAATGGTTTCGGTTCAAATCTTTCAATTTTATTTCCATTAAACACAGCAAACTTTGCTGTGTTTCGGAGAGAAGAGCAGTGTGTTTAAGTGGCAGTGTTATTACTATCACTGACACTTATCATCTTATGTCTAGGATGTACTACTAGGATAGTAGTCTCACCCCGCGAAGGTGAACAAAATAGCAGGGGGGACAAGGGGCGCGGATGGGAACAACACCCCATTGCACTTTCCCGACGTTGGGAGGGGTTGTTCTGTGGTGCGGGACGACCCCTCTGTGGAGGTGGTGTGGGTCCCTTGAGAGACTGACTAGCCGTCGAGGTGCCCTGTTTGCTAAATAGATCCGGGCCACTTCGGGCATTGGTGGCAATCTCCGGGTTTTGGTGGGTAGAACTGCCTCCACCTTAACATCGGGCGCAGCGAGTTCAGCATACCCGCCTGGGGAGTTACCACTCACATATACACGAGATAGATGTAGATAGAGATAGAAGAATTTTAAATAAGTAAATATTATTCAACAATCACACCACGTTAACCTAGCCCCGTGGTAAGTTCGGAAGAACATATATAATGTATAAATTTATATAAATATATATATACACGTCCGTGACCCGGTGCTATTCATCATACAAATTATCTGCATCTCTAACCTGGCGGCATTCGATAATCCCCGTAGCCTGATCACTCAACCAGCCGGCCGTATATATAAAGTATATATAAATATAATATAAACATTATATAAAATGAATGAAAAAAAAACATGAGTAGTTTCTAAATTACCTTTCCATATAAACGTACAAACACTATTTACTATGGATATCACAAGACTGATATAACTTTCGTGCTCCATACATAAGCAAGATGCGTCGAACATGAATTCGCGGGGTTTAGTAAAAAATATAGATGCTCAAAATATAGATACTCAAAATATAGATGCTCAAAATATAGATCCTCAAAATATAGATGCTCAAAATATAGATGCTCAAAATATAGATGCTCAAAATATAGATGCTCAAAATCCAAATAAGACATTCTCAGTATAGTGTGTCGTGGTGAACAAGTGCGTCCGTTTGCCGTAACTAGTCGTCCGAAACGAAGAAGAAAGACGGTAGACAGATTTTTCTGATCTGTCACCATCTGGCATCTACCAGCACCGTACGTCAGTCTCCCAGTGATCATGGCGATTAAAACATTGCCGAAATATCGGGACCTCAATAAATCTTTAAACGCGGTAAGCACTCGTAATAATATAAATATGTTTAGTAAAAAAGCCCGGGTGACCCCGAAGGACGCTGCGCCAGGGACCAGACTGGTTTAGGTCACGATCGGAAGAACTGCATTCTTGCATCACAAGCACCTATATAGTGTGCTATTATATCCACCAGCTAGCTGATACTTGATGTAGCTAGTTGCTTCACGCGCCTAAATATGGAAAAAAACCCTATTGCCTATAAGTTATAACCTACCTCAATCATTGGACTATTGAAAACAAAAGCAATATTTTATATCAGACTGGTAATTTCGGAGATTGACACGTTCAAACAGACAAACGATAAAGAGTTCGCTTTATTATATTAGTTTTTTACATTAGCTCTATTACGTATAGAGACTATGAATATACATACATTTATCACCTTAAGACGATCTCCGTGTAGTGTGTAGTGGCCGGCGCTAGTTGTCAGACATTCTATCTAGACATCTATCTAGCAGTGGACGGAAAAGGGTCGACCTTGATGATGATGATACTTTTATGACAGGAACTCGCGGTAAGTTTTGTTATTGATACCGCGGTGGGTCTATAAAATGTTACGAGTGCTATGAAACCGTGATAATACAAGCACGTGAATGCGAGTGACCACAGACAGGATCCTGACTACAGTTGAACGACCACGGACTGACGATCGTTACACAATTAAATATATTATGTTGTTTTGACTTTTGAGAGCTAACTAGACAGTAGAAACCGAAATTTTTTATAAGTTCAGTGAATTCTACGTTCATTGAAGGAGGCCTATAATAATCTGCCCCTATCTGGGCGGATTCCCTCACCAATCGCAATAAAGCCCTGCTGCGGAGAATGCCCGCTGCATTCTCCGCAGCAGGCAGTCATAGCGGTGAGGGTAATCAGGGGTTACCGTACCGTCTCCTGGGTGGCAGCCACTGCCCTGGCTGGAGATCCGCCGTGGAAGCTCGTGGCGTTGCTTCTCGCCTCTTCTGTTCACAGAGGAGGTCACTCTTTGGCGAGTCACCGACGTGGGAGGAGCTCTCAAGCGCGCGAAGGCTGGGACAACAGTGGTTGCTGCGAAGGTGGGGGGAGGTCCTGGCGCAGTCACCATACGGCCAACGTACGGCCGAGGCACTGCGTCCGGTCCTGGCGTCGTGGATGCGCCGTCGGAAGAAACCCCTCACCTTCCGCTTGACACAGGTGCTTACCGGACACGGATGTTTCGGTGCATACCTGTGTCGGGTTGCAAGAAGGGAGCCGACGCCAGCCTGTCACGAGAGGTGTGCGATAGATGGGCTGCACAGCGTCTAAATCTCGTGGCTGTACTTGGAGGGGACGTTTCACTCTCGAGTATGGTGCGCTGCATGCTCGAGAGTGATGAGGCCTGGCAGGCGGCGGTCACCTTCTGCGAAAGCGTTATTTCGCAGAAGGAGGCCGCGGAGCGAGACAGAGAGGACGACGCCACGTCCGTCCCGCTCCGTCGACGTAGGACAAGAGTGCGGAGGAGGCGCTACGCGCACCTCCTGCCTCCTGTCTAACGAGACTCGGGGTAAGGTTGGGTACCTGCCCCGGTAGAAAAGTTCCGGCGTCGGCGGGGGTGCTCCAGGTTGTCGGAGCTCCCCCATACTAGGAAGAAGACCGGTTAGCCCTTTTGAGGGAACCGGCCGGTCGCGGGTTGTGTTCTGTGTTAGAAAGATCTGGGACACACCCCTTCAAGCGGCTGAAGGCAACTCGCAGTGGTTTTAGTGCGGTATACCGGCGCTGGGGGGGAGCGCCGGGAGTCCCACATATCCCCGGGGACGCCCCATCTCCGGGTGAATGCGCAAAGCATTTCCACTGCGTCAAAAAAAAAGGCCTATGATAATCAGTGGACGGAAAGAGGCTGATGATTAAGGAAGAGATTTGAGTTCGAGTAGACTTATATACACAGTAACGACGTGTCTATAAGATTATTTTTAATTTAATCAAATATACTATGTTAGACAATTGTTATTGCAATATATTTTATGTGCCGAACAGATTATTTGACTTCGTATAATTTTACATTCATAATTAACCTATAAGCGGTAAATAAATAACAAAAAAATCAATTTCAGTTTCGAGCAACTGCTTCATGACATGTCTTCGTTTATGAGGCGTGCAATAGGTTTTATTGCATTAATATAAATAACGATACCTGTATTCAGACAGGTATCGAATAATATACGTAAATTATATACGCAAACAATAATAGCCTCTTATCAGCCAAGAGCCACTCGCTTTACTCAATACAAATATCGACAAACAAACTCATTAAGTACAATCTACTGAAAAATCAACAAGTCACAGAAGCCGAGCGTGATACGTGTCCGATATAGGTTTGTATGTAGATACATACAAACATTAAAATAACATCATCATCATCATCAGCACCTACACGTCACCTACGGGACACCGGACACGTCGTAGTGAGTGAAAGTAAAAATCTATGGATATTGTTGACTAGTTATCTTAACCTCTTAACCAAATTACCAAAATAACAAGAAAAAACACGTAACACACGACAGGTCTCAACTAGAAAAAACACGTAACCAAATAGCACAGTTCCATCAATTGAGACATTAACTAAATAAGAGCTCAACCAGATTTTATCTCACTAATGTATTTACTCAATCACGCCCAGAACTCGCAAGTAAACAGTTTTTAAATTAATCGATTTCAAATTGGACTTACTTTTATCGAATTAAACTCTAACGAGTTCCTGGCCTGGGAATATAAATGAGAGTAATTAACAGATTATTGTGCTTATGTAACTTGTTTAATGGTATACTTAATTAAAACTGTTCAAAATGCATAAACATTTACAGCATAAATATATAGTGCTAACTCTCGTATCGAGTAAGTTAAGTAAGAGTAAGTTTTATAACTAATATCATCGCTGAATCGATTTTACTTATGCTTTCAGTACGGCACTCGTTCAACATTATTATTTAAGAGCAAACATCTGTCATCTATATCTTAAATTTTTAATTTACCGGTAAGAGGGATATGATGTGCCGCGCTACCGGCTTCATGAGTATCACCGCTATCTTGCTAGTGTTTCCCGTGAAACAGCTTTGCTGTGTATCGGAGATAAGGGCAAGACAGGCAGTGTAATTACTGGCACCGAGACTTAAAAAACATAATACATACAAACCATATACATAGAAGTTTTCTATTATTCTATCATTATTATAATTATTGCGAAAAAAATACCAAGTCAGTCAATCACGATAGAACTGGTTTGCATGAAAACTTAAATATTCACCATAAGCCGGACTACAGGAAAGTTTTTTTCTACCATTGATTACTATGGGATAAATATTACTCTAATTCGATTGCGTGTAGCTATTCTCTAAATCGCGGACTTTATAACATAGTAGATACATTACGGGGCCCACATATCTCATATCTGTCTCGGTACGCACGCACCCGGCTTTGGATGGCTTATTTATAGTAACGGTCAAGCTATTGTGTCGCGCATTTCCCGGTGATAAAGATGCGCCGGCGCATCGCACGTTTTGCGAAACGTTTAATCGTCTTCGTAAGCCATGTTTCAAGGTTCGAATCGCCGACGGCAGGTTGGTATGAAGAATATCTCTGATACAGGCAGGTCATATATTACCTACGCTAATATAAGGAGATAAAAGAGTCCGTAGATCCCTTTCCTATCATATTTGTCATGTTCCTTCTTTCATCATCATCATCATCATCAGCCTCTATGCATCCACTGCTGAACTTGACTCCATAGGCCTCCCCTCAATGAACGCCAAGACGGCCGATCCCTTGCTACTCGCATCCAACACGGACCGGCCACCGCACGGAGATCGTCTCCCCACCTGGTTAATGGACGACCAACACTTCGTCTACCTTTCTTCTTTAGTTTAAATAAATTCATTCCTAAGTTTCTATAACCCTAAAATGCACGTTCATAACCCCATAAACTCCCAAATGTTGTTACAAGCATACCGCAGCATTAAATGTTACCATTATTCTCACATATTAACAAATAGAGGGACCCGATCAGGACCCAGTGAACCCAACACAAGCACTATTTGGGTCAAGGTGGCTGCTGTGTGCTGGTGAGATGATTGCTACAAATTGCGGCACTTGATTGACTGGACACTGGACAGTCAGAGCGAGCGTAACTCGATATTTATATGGACATTCGCGATCAATTTGAAGCGATTCGCTCTTGTACACGAATTCGACCTTATTTCATGCATAATATCTAAGTACAATAGTATACTATAGATAGTGGGTTCGTTATATATAATTATATCCATAGGAACGAATTTTTTAAATCTATTTTTGACTGACGGACATCCGACTCTATATTTTCATTTTGTTGATAAAAATTTAAGAATATAGTATTGTGCAATTGATAAGTAGTAATAGTAGTAAGCCCATGTACCGATAAATCGGTATATCGGGCCAAAATTATGTATGCATATTATTTGATGATATTAAGGTTGTATAAATCCACGCAAGCAAAGAGCGCATCGCCAGCAGAATTCAATAAGCTGAATGAAATAATTTTTCATTAATTACTCTAAAAGTCCAATCCAATTGTCCTTTGTTCTCATATCAAACGTTACTCTGACATATTACATTTTGTGACAGAGAGTACCAAGCAGTAGCGGCTTGCTCTTCCGCCGAGCAGCACACGCTCTCACCTTGATCCACAAACATCTTGTTATTAACAATCGCTAGAGATTATTTTTGTAATTACATAAAGGTATACACACTTTTGCAATTGCTTGGTTACGAAACATTGATATCGTTATTAAAGTTTTATTTGAGATTGTAATTTAAATTAAAACAATGAAAAGAAACATAAGTTGATGATTAATGTATTCTGAAGTCATTATTAAAAAAAAACATTCTTTATTGTTATATGATAACCGTAACACACGTTCATACAAGCATATCATTGTTACAACATTTTGTCAAAGTATTGGTGTTTTGTCAATTTTTATTTTACATTTCATTCAACAATTTTTATTTAACGTCAACTAAAGAAGCCCTTCTCTAGCATCATAAAACAAAACAATAGAACAACTTTTAAACACATGCAACAACAACAGCTAACGGACAGGGGCCCTATAATTTGGGCACCGTCCCGTGGTACGGTGGGAGCGGGGCACAGGTGACGAGCCGTGTGGGGCCACGGTCGGTGCACATCTCTGAATGGACGAATATTCATACATGATATTGTACGTTACTAATGATGTAAGAGGGGCCGACGTTTTGGTTTATGATTATGTTTTCTCTTCCGTTCTTTACACACCGCAATAAAATAGACAAACGCGGGTTTTAACTTGATCAGGCCTAAAACACATGGAAACCTAAGGCATGTACCACGATAATAAGACTGGGGTAAAGACATTCCTGCGATTCCAGTCGGAAGGGTGTGCAGCCGACTGTGTCACAACTCCCACGACCCCACATCCCCACGTCCCCATGCGTGGGGAACATGGGGAAGAAACAGTCCTCCCCATACACAAATGTCACCAAACGCATCCGTCATACCTTTTGTGCAAGCATCATTTTTTGATGATGACTTTTTTAACCGTTTTTTATAAAAATAAATAAGGGTTGTAGAGAATAATATATTTTATTTCATAATAAAAATGATAATTAAAAATATACCAACTTGTACATATTAAATCGTAGCTTATGTCTAAATAAAACAGTTATTTCTCCATTATTCTTCCTAAAAGATTTTTGTAATTCATGGTTACATAAAATGTTTTATTTTGTGAATAAATTTATCAAGACAGAAAAATTTCCAAGAACCATCTAGCACACATGGCAATTATAATAATATTAAAATATCTCATGCTCTGCAAGGAATCTTTAGTCTCTAGATTCCTAACCAAAGAAAATACGCGTGTTTTCTGTGATGGAATTATAAAAAATTTGAAAGTACAACAAAATAAAATCTGCCAGAAGGGTACAATTTTAATTTAAAATAAAACTTTGTAAAGGCTTAAAATACCCTTTTATACAAGATACATCTATTTGCAGAAGACTTAGCGATGACAGTCGCTAAATAACGTTTATCTATGACGAATGGCGGCGATCACCTCGGCTTAGGAGATCATTTGTTATACGATTAGACACACATATTATATACAAAGGGGAATCACATATTATTTTACAATCGCAAATGTTTTTGTATGGAATTTAGCCAGAGCCACAAGATTATAAAGTGGGTTTTAGGGACTGTTGTCTCGGCATTAAAAATTGACAAAAATATGGGTGAACCAACGGTTTAAAATCTCAAACATAATCTGAAGTTAATCTGATTATTGCGAGAGAACCTAATGTCACCTGGAATACAGTGGTTCTGACTACATATATTGGAATATTGAGAATCTAATGCGTGATTAAATGTATTTTTTGTGCCCTCCCATTGCCAACTGTGATTGTACAAGTTATAAATGATATATCACCGTAAGTGATACTGGCTAAAGCTTCAAAGGCTTCACATGAACGAAATTTCTTAATTAATATGCGAGATGTAAAATAGCGTCACTAACTCACAGTTATACGTACTTAAACAGTTGATTGATTATATAATATTTACAATAAATTTCCTTAATGTATGCCATATACATGTTCGTTTAGGCATATTTATATATTGCCATTAATCATTTTTATTAACATAATTAATAAAAATAAATTTACTCTGTGGTGTTTATTATTACAAACTTTATTATTTATATAACCACAAAAGAATTCTAAAACAAAGTATCAGCTGCATATAAGAAGTGAAGATTTTTTCTTTGGCGCCAGGGACTTACAACCTTTCACTAGACGATATGATGACCTCCGTACAGTGACTGGCCTAAGTTGAAGACAGGAGATTCCGCCCGTCTTGACATTCTTTGTGAGAGACCTATGTTCAGCATCGATTCTATTCCCTACACACAGTAAATTACCCCAACGAACATGCAAATTCACAACTCCCGTGCGTAGGGAACGTTTAAAGCGTAGTCCCAGCCACAATGGGAACAATGTATGCTAGTGGATGGTGGAAGGAGGGGATTGATATTTTTTTAACAAAGGCACAAAACAATCGGTCAGGCAGGCGCGTCACGCTTGAGCCGGCACAATGGCGATGAAATTAGCGTCAGGTCCAAGTGCTGCTAATTCGGTAATGCTTTTGTAGTTTTCTCTTTCGTTTGTTAGTGGCAAAGGAGTAAAACTTATGACATTCTTAACACCTTTATATAGTATATTATTCTATCGAATTGTAAATCTAAACCGTTCTCGAATCCACTTGAACATACACAAAATTTCAACAAAGTCGGTCCAGCCGCACGTACGTCACGTACACACGCACAGAAGAATTATACCTAGGTAGTCATTGTAATTATGCACCACTACGTCGTATGTCTCAACAACCTCACTGACAATATAACACGCGGGAAAAGCCACAGACCACTTCAAAACACTTTTCTACTATAAGTAATTTTCATAATTACGTTTATAAAAAAATTCCTCGCCTTAGTTCACGAGAAGATATTAAAATAATAATCTTAGTCGCACCCTGACGTCAAAATTAATTAAAATACTTTTCTTAGCTGCGACTTAATATACGAAATTTTCTTTTAATTTTTAGCCAGTGTCAGTGTCCATGAAGTGGACGTAATTTATTAAAGAAATTATTTTTAGGTAACAATATTTAAAATGTATATTATATAATGAATAATAAGACTAATGTATAACTTAAGTTTTGCAGTGTTATTATATAACGTTCTGTAATATTTTGATTCATATAAATGTACATTTATACATAATATACCCATGTATAGGAGGATCACACAGAATCCCTAGTTCGAAATTCGAATACCGCCAATTGCAGACCACAATCCATAGAGACCAGAGACAATCAATAGAGTTTCTATAGTTATATTTTGTACTTTTATCATCATCGCCATTATCAGCCCGCATTCGTCCACTACTGGAGATCTTTCAATGGACGCCATGATGGCTCCTCCCCAAGCATGGCACATAAATCTCTTTTCCGTTATTACACAAGCTCATTATAATAATGTGACCAAAAATCGCAATTTCACAGGACGCCTGATAAACACATCAAAGCGCGTCGGCTTTTGGCGTCGCACGCGTGGCGGGCCCTCCCCCTCTCCGGGGAACCTCCCGTCTACCCCAACGCATCTCAATTATTTACGGATGCAGATTGCACCCTCTCCGCCATGTACAAGCCAACAAGTTTACATGGCGTATTTTACCTACGTCTACAACACTCATTTTAAATGATAGAACAAGCTTAAGTTGGTACCCGTTTAATAAAGTTTAATTTAATGTGCACTTAAAGTAATAACTAAGGTATTGACGTTTTAAGCTCGACAAATAAAAAAAATGTACAAAGACGGCCATTTTGAGGTTATGACTGTAGCACCCTATAAATCAGAACTTTATCGGGTACCTGCGATCCATTGTCAAAACTACATTTTGTATTGACGTCGATTATTGACAAATAATTATTTACTAAGAGATTAGAGGCCTATGGCCAGCAGTAGACAAATAAAGGTCTGAATAAAAGAAAATAATAAAAAGGACGATGAAGAGTAAAAACAATACAGATTTAAATGCTTGCGTTATTCCAGTATATTATAAGTGCCACAATAATATGACAATCATAACATAAATACATTAAACGAACATTTCCATAACGCCAAGTTGAACGACAAATCAAAAAGTAATCCACTCATATTCACATCGAAATCGCGGACTTATTCCGGACCGGACAAAACGGGATGAAAAACGTTATCACGTCATAAATTTCCCGGGCTTTGTGCCAGGATTGCCAATAAATTGTCACGCCGTTCCCGCCGTTCATGAAGGGACGTAACCCTTCATATTAAACGCGTTATTTCTGTTAATCCCGGTATCAAAGGGGCGACATGCAGAATGTTACAATCGATTTTTTTACAATTGTACAAATTATCTTTAATGTAATAGTAACAGGAGAATATTTATTAATGTATGAAAATTAAAGCCACTCGTAAATTAAATTAGTCTTCGTCTTTTATATATTTATGGTTATACGAGTCTTTTAGCGATTTTTTGCAAAATCTAAAGACATTATTGTTTCCTTCGTTACTTGTGTTTTAAAATAAAATATTTTGATGAAGACGTAACATGCGTTTACTTCTGTTAAATTCAATCTCTTCGTATTTCATACCCTTGCCGGTATATCAGTGTAAGATCTCGCTAGTAAAACATCCAGAAATTGTATAGAAAATTACAATAAATTATGTACATTCGTACTTTAGACTATCTACTTAACATTATACTGTTCCATTGAGAATAGCATAATTATTGTAGGAGTTATGAGTAGTAAACGACATACTTAGTAGTTTTCATTCATAAAAATCATTCGTTATACCTTTACAAAATCCCTTTTATGTAAATTACAAGATAAACTCTGCAAACGTTGTTCTGTCCTTATTCAAAAACATTTAACGTCATTATCTTTTTTCTACAAACCTTGTCCTGACGATAACCAACAAAACAAAAAAAGAAATACGTAATTTGGTGCAGCGGTTCTCAAGTTATGCGCGTACATACATTTTGGCGATTTATTTTTATTTCATCATCATCATCAGCCCCTATCCATGCACTGCTGAACATAGGCCTACCTCAATGAACGCCAAGACGACCGATCCTTCCACTCCACCACCGTCACGGCCACTGCACGGAAATCGTCTTCCATATCCATCCCATTTTTATGTATAAAGATAAAAATTCTTAGTCAACACTTTTTAATCCTTACATTGTAGGTCAACTATTAGGTATAAGATTAGATATTAGGCTCCGGCTAGCACAAAACACATATGTATTTCATTCATTGATATTTCTTATAAATTGTAGTCGGCCACATATTCATAATCCGGTAGCGGGGAAACGAAAATTGCCCGCGCACCGAAGCAAAATTAATATGAACCGCATCGTATCCTGCAGTCTAACTGTACCATATAGCGCACCCGCTCTCGCTACAAGATGGAAGCTGTGCCAATTGTGACTTATTGATTTTTGCGCTTCGCTACTGCATTGCTATACTATACGTTAGCATAAAAATATTGATTTATTATTAACGTCATCATGAAATACGCTGACACGCATTAATTCTTATTATTAGAGAATTTCAATATTATGTTTGAAAATCTTGGTTTCATGAAGTACTATTCTGATCACAAATCACAATACATATAGGTACTGCCCTCGCAAATTAAATTAACAAACACACGCAGCAAATCGTCTTATAAAACAATCTATAGATGTGCGTATATATATACTAGTAGGCAACTAAATTCAAATTTAGAATTTAAATTTCAAATTCCTTGTGCTATTCTGAATTTCAACTACAAATGCTAGAATGATGAAGAACTGATGACAGATTCAATTGAAGTTCAATGAGTTTGTTAGTATAAAAAAACCATTTGAAACACGAATATTATTTTTAAAATATTAACACAGGAACAGGAACATAGCAAACTGTAGTTCATTGCAACATAACATCCAATTTGTTATGTATAAAAACTATAACAAAAAATGCATGCAAGTTTTGTGCAAATCGTTTATGTAAGGCAATACGTTGAAAATAAATTGAAATACATAATTATAGCCTGTAAATTTTATTTAATAGATAACACACATGAGCTCAGACACAATAATAAGAATCACGTTTTTAATATTAAGCTTATTTTTATTCTATTTGACTTATCAAGAGAAATACTTTTAAAAAACAATAATGTCTGACATTATAAATTATCATCACAAATCTATCTATACTTGATGTTAATATTGATATTCAATAAATGGTTCTTTATCCGATATAATCTATAGCAAAGTAATTATTTGAAAAAATATCCCTGAATTATTTAGAGGGGATGAAGTGTTTCATGAATATCCTTTTAGTACTTTGTATTATAGGGTAACTATATATTTTCATCTGTACCTTTCTATTCACAACCCGTTATAATTCTGGCAGACCAATCAAATCTAGTGCGGATGTCCACAGCTCTCGCGCCGGGTCACCCAGACGACGAGGAGAACCCCGTTGGGGTTTAGTGGGTAGAGTCTGCGCTCACCTTATTTCTCGGGCGCAGAGAGAGTCCCACATAACCACCGGACCACCCCAGACCCGGTGGTATGCCTAAACGCATTCCCCAGCGAGACCAAAAAAAAAGACCATTCAAATCTGGTCAGCTAAAAGAAAACAACAAGCTGTAAAAAACGTCAGTTTCAAATCCAAATATCTCAATGAATTATCAATTAGTAACGAACACGTCGACATACAAAATCCAGGACTTGCTGTAAATGAAATAACCGAGTAGGTTTTTTGGCACGGCATTTACCTACATTTAGCAGACGATTTATTTGTCTCAAAGTGTGAATATATCTAGTTTTATGCGATCTTAAATTTACTAAGCCATTTTTATACGTACGTCACGGTGTAATATTTTCAGGGGCGTCAATTATGATCAAACTATAAATTACATTTTTATAGGAATTTATTTTACACTAATATTCTTTTATTATAAAATTACAAGACGTAGATTCTATCTATGAGTTTTATCTCAGTTACTCGTATTTGAGATGAAACCGTACAAACCTGGAAAAACATCATTTCCCTTCTGACGCAGTCGAGTAAACTATAGACGGCGGGTGAAATATATGTGCTGCTCGGCTTTGCTCGCGAAGTAGGTTTGTTGATTGATAGAATTAAACACTAAAAGAAGGATAACTTCTCTCTGACTATAGAATGAGGACTAAAGTTGGTGAAGACGAATGTTAATGCAATATTGTGATCATATGCCAGTTCACATCAAGTGACATAGCGTGCCGCACTGCGCATAGCTCCGATTACAAAAAACCGCAGTTATTGCGCAGTAGAGTCATCTAACGTCTAATGCATATCTCAATCAGTTTCTTTCATACGTTGGTCCACTTATCCAATTCGCATTGAGACGACATGCGGGCCCCAAATGATACGGGGCCCGCCGAATTAGCATATCATTAGAGGACACTTCAACGTATAGTAGAGCTTGATACCTCTGAAGTATTCTTCAGTATTGTGACCATTATTTCCCTGAATTGATGTACAACTCAAGCCACTATAGACTTTTTTCTAGAAGAGGGGGCAAACGAACATTTGGTCACCTGGTGCTAATGTGATCAGCGCTATAGATGATTATCAGGTGCGTTGCCAGCCTTTCAAATATGCTGTTTTCTTGAAGGATGGTCTATGATTTTTTACTGCTTAATTTGACGGCTAATGGTTATAGGTCACAAGTAAAACTCACTAGTTTTTAATCCCGTCAAAAGCAAATAATTAATTTATATATGTGTTTATGTACCTAAGTGTTTTCAATTTATTTAGACCCTTACGTTAACGTGGTGTAACTAAACGTTAAGGTGGTTCAAGGTTAACTTTCTTATTACAAATTCATTTGCACTGTATCAAAAAGCGACCTTCAATTTAAAACCTTTCTTGCCCGCAGCCCTTCCGTTCTTATAAAGCCCATATGTCGCCATTTCCTTCCTTCGGTAGGTGTCACAACATTTGAGAAAGAAATCTTTTCATTTATTAAGATGAGTATATTTTATCTAATCACTTATATTTCAGACTCTATTTCTTTTCAGGATTTCATCACCATTTATTCGTTAATATTATTTTTTAGTTATTACCTTGTAGATATCTTTATATAAGTCCGCTGTTTTTCTTCTGTACGTGTGTCACTGATCTCCTCCTAAACGGATAGACCGATTTAAATAAATTCTGTGTGTATGTTAAAGTGCATTCGAGAACAAACCTAAAATGTTTTGTACAGGACAAGGTATGTCGGGTCCGCTAGTTTAAAGATATATTTTAAAGAAAGTATATTTTACAAGTTAAACTACGTTGGAGGCTCTGCTGCCTTACGGCTTATCTAGGTTAGATATCCTGATATCATTCAAGTACTCAGCCAGATCACAATTCTATCTCACTGTCACTGCGAGAAAGTTGGTCCGACCCAGAAATTAGGGTTTAGCTTAGTGACAAGAAATATTAGAGAAAATTAATTTATAGCAAAGCATACTCACCTGAATCTAAAGTACAAACTCAAGGTATATGTTAGGTTCATCATCATTAACCTTTTCCCCTCCAATGCTGGCATAGACCTCATTCAATGAACACCGAGATGATCAACCCGTCGCTCGCATCCGATTAGGAGCGGCCACTACACGGAGACCGTCAATCCATTACATTGGAGGTCAAGCTCAAAATTAGGTGACGTTAATTGAATTCTACCATTTAAAAAAGTGACGAGTGGGTATGGGCTCGGCCTCTTGAGTGAGAGCCGAGAGGTCCGGGTTCGATCCTGACCCCCCCCCCCCCTATGATACCTAGATTGGGTTTTTCTAAATTTCTTCCTTCACCTGACCATCACTTGCTCACCGGCGAAGGAAACGTCGTGAGGAAACCTGCATACCTGATGAGATTAAAAGTCTTTGAAGGTGTGTGAAGTTCACCAACCCGCATTGGGCCAGTGCATCGGTGAACTATGGCCCAAAACCCTCCTCGCCTGATTTCGAGGAGGAGACCCGTGCCCAGCAGTGGGACATATAATATGATATTATTATTTTATTTTAAAAAAAGTACAGAATAACAACGAGCAGCCAGTTCACCTCCCCACCATGGTTCGGGCCTTGATGTGGCGGTGGGGCTCAATAGCCTAGGGTGAGCCCAGCACCTCGGGCGAAACTAATTGAGCCAAGGGGGCTCTTTGTACCCCTCTCATAAGAAGAGGGGGCAAAAGAGCAGGGTGCAAGGGGCGACTCCGGGGACCTCACCAAACATCTATTGTTTTGACTATAACCACTATGGAGCCTATAATTTAACTGTAGGATTTCTACAACTCCTTATATTCTCTGTGTCTATAGAACTAGATATGGATTATATGATGTCTACAAAGGATTGACGTATTAGCGTGGATACAACAATAGTGTAGTAAAACGTGAACATCTATATTCATAACAAGATTTATCACCCACCGGCCTGAGATCCCTCGGTGGTAGTTATTTATGCGGTGCCCGCGTGGGTTGACACTGTCATATCTATTTCTGATATTAACTTAGTAGTAATGAGCCGAGGTGAAAGAACTACTTACAAATGGCTCATTAAACGCACTCATCCTAGTCGCAAGCGCGAGCAATCAATGGAGTTCATGGCGGCCTTTCGTTCAACCTGGATAAGATATTGCAAATAAAAATTTATAAATAGAACGTAATATTCCAGGTAGATTGTAAAACGATTTTATTAAGTTCTTTGTTCAGCGATGAAAGGATAGAGGCTGATGATAATGATTACATTATATATTCACAAAGCAAATCTATTAAACATTTTCATAAAGCATTATTATTATTAATAATAAATCATTATAATTGTCAAGTATATCATTTTTAGACATAGGATTAAGCAGGTGCATGCTTGCATTTGCAATAAAACTCTCTAATTGTGGCGTTAATGCATATTATTATATTATAAACCTTTTAAAATTGGAAACGAAAAGCTCTTCTTCTATTTAAATCAAGAGAAATACTGGAAACAACCACCGACGGAAACAACTATTGGCGCGGCCAACGCCTTTCTTAATTTAATTTGAGAAAAGGTTCGTACAAGAATAGAGGTTATTTTGCGTAAAAACCCGAATCTTGATGACATGAACCACCCTCCCGTTTGTTTCTCCCGTTAAACACAGCTTTGCTGTGTTTTGGAGAGAAGGGCAGGACAGACAGTGTAATAACTGGCAAAGAGGCTTAATATCTAATGTCTCAGGATGATTTGCCTGGGCTAGTTCCAGGTAAACTAAACCCAGTAACATTAAAAACATTGCCTGTATCAACGCGAAAGGTCCCTGTCTAAACAGGTATATATAGGTAGGTATTTCTCCAATGACGACAGTCGATGAAGAAAGGTCCTTTTCGGCGTACAAATTGATTAATTTTAAGAATATTATGGTGTCCGTTTGCACCATCTTTAATTAAGAAATATAAAAGTAAATTTGGTTTTCTTTTATTTCGTGTTTTGCTTATTTTGGTTTTTTGTTGGTTTATATAATCCGATATCAAATCATTACAATTATCGGTACTTACTGATGTAATAAATCTGAAGAGTTTGTTTGTTTAATCGCGCTAAACAACGGAACTACAAGTCAAATTTGAAAAGTTGTATTCGCATTTGATAGCTTAATTATTAAGGAAGATCAAAATGTATTCATTTTGGAGCAAGTTTTTTTTTCTAATTTTGATGCATATATAGTAAATATATTGAACATTAAGCTGACCGTGCGTTATCAGACGCTAACATATATCGTCCGTCGCAGCCTTCAGACAAGTTCAGCCGAGCACACGGCCGATGTAATCTTTGAACTTGATCTCCGCAACCTCGAGTGTAACGTACCGATGCATGCCGTTGATAATAAAAATGACGAACTTATCTAAAACGTGACACGGTATAAATACTAAAAAGCGTGCATACGTAAACCATCGCAAATGAACGTTAACGTGCCATTGGTTTATAGAGCAGTACCGAGGCCTTTGAGAGTGATTAAAAGTAGAACAAAATTATAGTAGAATTAAGCCCATTAGAAAAGGAAGAGAATATAACAAAAAGGGAAGAAAAAATAATTTACAGGCGATTTGAGGGCGGGAAAGTGGATGGAGTAAGGGTAAAGAAACGGTTTATCTCGATTTCCGGCAAAACTACAAGTCCTATGAGAAAAAAATTTACAGCAAAGTTGTAAAACTTTGAAAAAAGACCTACAACTTTTGTATTTACATTTTTTTACATAACCTCAAAATGTATGTGAAAAATTCAAATAACCAAGTTTTTACTTTTATATTTTTATCTTTTACAAAAGAAAATTGTCACGAAATTTGGCGAAAACATCTTTTTATGTCTCAAACACACTATATTTTTTTTATTTCAAATATTTATTTTTTCACCTTATTTTGACTTAACATCGAAAAAGCAGTCTAATTTTCAATCGATAATTCTTCCGACAAAATATCAGCTTTTTTTAAAAAAAAAATGGTGTGCTTTCTGTTCATTGAAATCTCTACTTTCCGATGGTGTAAAAAAGTATACATCACTATAGTAAATTTTCTCAGAAAATGCAATAAAACGAGGACGATACGAGAAAGAATAAGGCCCAGACCATCCTAGCCCCTACGAAATATTATGCGTAGATGCCTATTTCTTTCTATTTCAAGATAGCTTATATACCTGAGTGACCCACGGAAATTTTTGCCCATTAAAAGATATTTCATAGAGAAGTGGGGAAGCACGAAAAAAGTGTCACGTTCCGCCTGAGCCAAGCGTAAGCGAGAGCATAAAACAAGCGAAAGAGAGGCACAATTAGCCTAAGCGTTCGGTTTGTGACGTATTATGACGTTATCACGTAACTTTACAGACATCAGGTAGGTTTTTTTTAGTTATTTATTGTGGCATTAAGTAAAAGTATCATATTGAACAATCGATTTCTTGCTGATTTACATTATAGTTTAGCCCAGCCAGGCGACGAGGAATGATATTAAACAAAATTGGAAAGCAAATATAAAATATATGAGCAAGAGAGAACATTAATTGAAACACATGAACCGTTGAACTAGAAATCCTTTCAAAGACGAGATACAAACACCTCATAAATCTCATTTTCAAAAAAAGTGATAACTCAAAGAACGACGGACTTCCTGGAACCAATTGAATTAGCGTCGCTTTTTATATTGGTAACATACCAGCTACTGGTTTTAATAGATTTGAAGTGAACGATTACAATCCTTACAACGGGGCACGTAAAGTAGAGAATGTATTGAAACCAACGTATCTCTCTTATAAACCAATTTGTATTTGAAATGAACTGAATGTTGAAATTAGAGGGAAATCGGGCCCTTAGATCTCAAAGTATTATAAAGCATAGTAATTAGATCGTGTACGATCTAATTACATTGCCCTAACATTTTGTATCGAAAACATATCACTTGGTGTAATAAGACAATAATAAATTGTGTTTAGTGAAAAGATTCGAAAGTTTAAATTCGAAAATGATCATCGCGCCGTTTTAAGATCTAAGAGTAATTTTCAATTACAAAGCATTTACGATGTTTATGCAACAATGTTGATGTAGAAATCATTTCTGTTTATACGGAAATGTTATGATTTGCATTTGAATATCGCTAGTGGCGGGAGAATGCTAATTGTACCTCGTACAATCAAAATATTTTTACCTTTGCATAGCATTTGTTCATACAACTTTCACTAGATTACTGTTTAAAAGTACAACTGTAATATCACTTAACATATTTATGTAACATTTAGTAGCAAAACACATAAATAATGGAACAAAATAGATATCCCGTTTATATTTTAATTACAAGAGGTATATAATATCTGCGGCGAATAACTTGTTTCCAGCGATCATCCTAAGCCATTTAGCAGCACGACGGACTAGCTTCCAAGGATGGTCCGTTATGGCGCAGGCGATAGTGGGTTAATTAATGAATAATTGATGCACTGCAATATTTCAATGTTTTCTCTGTCTAAGCACCAAGCAGTAAGTGAACAGAGAAACATCGAGGAAGCGTTCATTTTTGACTTGGATTTGTTACTTGGCGCACGAGTATAATTTATATGACAGCACTCGCGAATTGTTACATACACGTTTAATGAATCCACATCTGATCCCGACTGGAACTATTACCAACTTTTACATTTATCGTAATTGATACTAGAATGCGCATAACTAGATCTCGAAGATAAGCCGGTTTGGCGACATTAGGTTTCCTTAGTTTTCCCGCAATCAATTTTTAACTGAAAAAGTTTAATGCGATTTTAATTAATTGCATCCTCTGATTGATGGCTAACGATTTAATTCTCTATTCCATACGCGTACAAGACCGTACAGATCGTTCATACATGGAGAAATAGCGTCAAGAAAATTAATATGAGCTGGATTTTATTGGACATAAATCATTAGCTTTAGAGTAATAGTCTTGTAGCGAGGCAGTTCGAGACTTGCGACACCTTTCGCTTCAAGTGCACTAATATGGGGTCGGCCAGCTGTTGCTTTTTTAACGATACCATAAAAGATCTCCAGTTCACCTGCACCGACCATGTTAGTTTTGTAAAATCGCATTTCTGCGATTCAACGTGCGACGAACGTCTTGAAACAAAACCAGCTTGCGACGACTTAATATTTTGTTTAGACAATCCTTTCTGTCTGAAATGATTTATGCACTACGGAATTGTTTAAATTAAAAAATAGTTATATTTCTATTTTACATTTATATCATTGTTATGACATTTGAAACAAACATTATATTTATGATAAGCTGAAACCCACGTAGATCGGGCAATACAGTTGCTGTAGAGCATATAATATCCGAAAGTTTTGATATAGGCACAATAAAGGTTAAAATCATAGTAAATAAATCATGGACTTTTAGATATTTACCCATCTTTTGTTACTTTAATTGTGAATATTAAAAAATGTGTAACAATAAATTTTGAATAAATATACCATAACTGACAATGGTTACTCAGGACCTTTTAAAGTTAATATTGAAAATTGTAACAAAACTTTCAGTTGTTTTTTAATGTTAATGCAATTAGAGGTAAGATAAGTTTAATGATTTGAGTGTAAAGGTTTTATGTTTGAAAGTAATAATATCCTTCTCGGAAGTGGTTTGATGTTCTTAACACATTCCTGCTTTATTTATGGAAGGTACTGGAGCTCGTAACTTTAAAATGTAGGGATAATGTTAGGTTATATACCGTTACTTAGTGCCACCTAAGTGACGACCATTTAAACGTGACGTTCCACCATATCTAGTTTACGACTCATATTCATCAGATTCTCTTTGTTCTAAAAACTTTTATGCCACTATCTTTTATGTTCATATTTAATTCAAGCAGAATTGAGCTATTATTTTATTTTTATCAACAATGTTAATCTTAAATCTTCTCACGTATTGTGTTCGCAATAAAATATAAATTCTATTTAAATGTGAGGTATTTGTTCCATTTAAGGTCCGTCATTCCTTTTGGGACGTATCTTCGTCAGGTGACATTCCAACCACCCTCCGCCAATTACGCAGAATTGACATACTGAAAATGTTTTTATCCCTCCCCGACCGTTACGATGACTTCAACAATCGTCAAGAACCCGTTCCTTTGTCCATATGCGGTAAAACATGTTCCAATTTTCTAGCCTCAACTCACATTTTCACTTTTTTTTGGCCCTTCGCGCATGACATATTGGTGTCATTGCAACAATAAAATTTTACGTGCATTTATTCATAAGAGCATCGGATCGAGTTTGTGTCGTGTGAATTGTCGCCGCAGCCGTTTTACCGATAACCGACCTATTAACCAATATTTCCAAACATTAAATCTTTAGTCACAATCAATGAGGCCGAAAAACGTACTGTGAACATTAATTGGTTGCCATTTATACAAATAATCACCATTGTGACAAATGGATTGCAAATTTATAAAACGGAATGAATTATTGGATTTGATAAAGCGAACGATTTAAAATGATCAGAGAGTGAAACTAAATCATTAGCTAATTGGATCGATTAGTGCAACATCGAGAGATCGCTATCGTTGGCAGCAAATGGTAGGACACAGAAAGCGGACTAGTGACTCTTATTACTTAAACTATAAATAACAAATGTTTCAATAATGTCATGGTGTAAGATTGATTGTTAATTGATTTTAGACTTTAAAATAGAAAATGGAACGTTGTTTCGAAACTACTATTACCTCCCGTGACCTGTTGCTGTAAAGTATCCGAAACGTCGGGCTTGTAAAGATCTTAATAAACCGCGATAAAATCCGTAAAAATTGTTTCATTGTGATGAGTGAAATTCGCGTAAACATTAGAAAACATTATAAGTACTATTAAAAAGATGAAGTATCTTAATATAGGAAGTTCAGAGCACACATCATTTGCAATTTTTATAAAGGTACTGAGTATTTTTATTATTTAAAATTAAGGGCCATAAAAGATTCTCGAACACACAAAGTAAAATCGTTAACTTCTTTCTGTTGCGGTACTTTAATTTCTTTTTGGATTGAGTAATGGCTTCGATTAGATTATTTTGCTTTTGTTTGGGGTTTTTAGCATAACTTATTTTGGAATCATTTTTAAATGGCAGAAATTAATCGCCGTCTTACTCACCATACATACGCTTTACAATAATATTTCGTTATGATTACTCATAATATTATTGAGGGCAAGTGAACAATTATACAGAATATTCTTATTATTGTAAAACACTTGAGTTTACGAGCCAAGGTTACGAAAAGTAGGACCCACATACAAGTGTAATGCAAGCGATTCATGGGAACTAATAATAAACAGTAACAATGAGTTGCGTTTGATGTGCGCGAGCGCGTCATAGCCCCAGCCGACACTCGTAAAACTAATTTCGGTACGAGCAATCGTACAGCCGACTGCAATCGCGGATTAGGCAACAGGAAACCAATAGACCAAAATATCCTCTGCGACTGTTTCAATGTACTCGATAAAGCCATTCATATTTAAGAAGTTTTAATTTAGAACGCGAAAGATTTTGAACAATACCGTCGTAAAAAGGTCTATAAAATCCTAACGAATTCATCGCAGTCTGTTAATTCAGTCAGTTCTATTTCTGATGGTGCCGTGTTACAAAATTTTTCCGAACTTTTTTTACAAAAAGTTTGCATTCAGAAATAAACTTAACATTTCTCATCACACGAATCATTACCATGTCCTTGATGTTTGCAAATATCAATTAGTTCTTTGACTCTAAATTCATTGATTTTAATGGGCATAATGGTAGCAATAAATAGTGTAATTTCAAAGCACGCAAAAACTTATTTGAATGTGATCACAAGAAGACATTTTTTAAAGATATACAGACAGAGATTAAGTTATTAGGACGCCTGAATCACGTAAACCCGACTCTATAGAGACGATTCAAGTTTGAATGTGAAAGCGGCGATGTTTTGGCATCCGTAACATCCTGGCTGAAGGCCAACAGGCAATTGAATGAGTGACGATTAGAAACGACCAAAAAGCCAGGGGTAGACGGTCACGTTCGCTCTATTTTGGGGAGGTCAAATTCTGAAGAGCCGCCTGACTCAGTGGCTGCACTTGAGATACCCATTGAGTTGGAGCTAATGCATAATATATTTCCTATAAAGATCTTAGAAAACGTTATCACGATTTTATGTTATAAAATTTTATAACTATCAATAACGTGTGAGTTATAAAAATAAAGTTTGTTCAGCAAGAATTTTAGGACGCTCCATTTTATACGTTTTAAATTTTTTATTTTCGATACATCTTCTCTTCGTTGACCGTAGGAGCGAAATGCGAGTTTATAGTGATTTAGAGCACAAGAAGTATTTGGCTAATCGTTATCAATTTCGATACTTTCAGGTTAATAACCTATCATATTGGCAACTAATTGAATTTATAACGACTTAAGTATTTGGAGTTTACCCTATAATTCGCGAGGATATTTCGATACAACTTGAATTCATTAACATCAATATATGTTTCACATTGTTATATTGACTCAATTGTAATACATTATGCGCTTATGCATATATTCAAGAACGAGGCGTCAATAAAGGCGGTGGTGGAGGCTCCTGATCGGGAGTATGTCAAACGTGACACGAGAACGAAGGCGTCGCGCGTCGTGCGGTGCCCTCGGCGCCCTGCGGCACACACAGTATTGTTTTAACATTATCATTACACGGCCCTCGAACGTCATTCATATTATCAATACCATTTTTAAAACAGGTGGTCTGTTATTTACGTCAAAACGTTAATATTATTGCTAGTAACCATTCGTAATTAATGTTATTTTCATTTTTTGCTACTTTTAACCAGTGTAAGTTTTACTGAATCATGTCGCTTTTTTCATTGTTTCCTTGCTTGTTGGCGTAAGTGTGACCTGTGCTGTGTGTGAAGCTGTAAACTGTGACCCACCCACCCACTGAACTTCCCATTCGTTAATGAATTAATAATTATTCATTATTATAGTCATACAATATTATAAACAAGTTTGATTGTTGAACTTCGTTCAATATAAACATAACAATTAACTGTGACAAGTAATTTCTTTGCTTTAAAGATATAACAATAATTTATAAATATTTTCATATAAAATATTATAAGAATTTTACTTAGATTTAATATATGAGATAGAAAATCTCTAGGTACTTTAATCATTCCACTGTTGGACACTCGTCTTCTCCAATGGAAGAAAGGACAGTTTTAGAGAAAAACATTAAAGTCATTAAAACCATACTGTAACGCCAAAAGTTTCTTAATATTTTTTCCCATCTTCAAATCCTTCAAGGAATATAATAATCATTTGAAGACAATCAAATTTTGCGTTGATCTTCAACTATTTGAACATACAAAATAGTTGAAGATCACCGCACATGCCGTTATATCAGGGAATATTGACGTACATTGTTATTAGACATATGTGGCAGGGTCTGGTACGATTTTAGGATGAGTAATCGTTGCGTTAGACGCTTTCAATAGACGTGATCTCATTCTAGTCTAATTGTAATGCACAACTACGTTTCAATACAAAAACGAACTATACGTTATGTTGCTTTTATAGAAGATGAAAGGGATCGTGTCGTTTCAATGGTCATGGCGATCTTTTTGCAGAAGTTTATAATGTCAATCAATCTATACATATTAAATTCAATGTTGCTATTAATTTTTCAAGAGCTAATTTCTTAGCAGACAAAAATTTACAAATTGCAGGTGAAGAAGTTTCTAGTTTGTTTTATCATGTTACTGTCATTGTTAATCCTCGATAGTATCATAGTTTTAGTTTCCTATGCTAAGTTTACGGCATTCGTTCCAACTAAAACTCATTTCGAATCGAATGCGTTCGTAACCCTTTAGATAGGCTGGAGCAAGTGAGGTGGAAAAATCCATTCTCTACCCCGCCATCCTGGTATAGTGTAACCTAAGATCCTTTGAAGTACCTACAATACTTGCAACTCATTACTAATATATATCGAGCGTCACAAAATAAAAGTGAAAATCATATTAAAAATCCCACTTTGAATAGTTTTAATCATTTTATCCAAAATGTAATTTATTAACACACTACAAACAAGCCCAGCGTTTCCAAGTTAATCTAGATTTGAATTGCACTCGAACAAAAAAGAGTTAACCTTCATTTCTTAAATGAACTAATTTATTTTAATACAAATAAAATAATTTTAACACGTATAAAACAAATTGTTACCCTGAATACAAAAATGTTTGTAAGTTTATTCCAATTTACAACATAATATAATGTTTTTATTCAAATCAGGATGCAAAGGATTTTGAATGTTACAACACTAGCGGTCCGTTAATATTTTATAGCCATGTTGTTTGTATGTTACTCGCTGATAATGTAGCTTTCTTTAGGTGAAATATTTTTTCAAATCAGTCCAGTAGTTATAGAGTATATTAAATGCAAACATACAAACAATCAAATGTTTTCTGCTTATAATATTAGTATAGATTAGGCGACATTAAATGACATTGAAAAATAAACAGGGAACTCTAGATTTTCTAAAATTCAGGTTTTTCTGTTCGTTTTTCTGTAAATTTGTAATCTTTTGATACCAATGATAATGGATAATCTGATAACACATTTTTTATATGTTGCTAATATTTCCGACAAAAATATGATGAATAGTAAAAATTACGTCAGTAGGTATAGTGAGACTAAAAACAAATTAATAATGAGAAGTAATTACCGCTGATTTAGTCAAACAAACAATTCCATTCATGGGCGGATTTCACACAAACAATCATTAAAAACAATGTAATTAGATAAAAATTACAACAGGAATATGATAAGAGCATTGATAAGAGTAACCTTCACTAAGAGCAAAACAGCGACTCGGCTTGAACTTTATATCGTATTCAATAGTACCTATATACTATATAACAACAATTCAATAATAATGTACAACAATTTCACATAAATAGAAAATTTTAATGGAACACGCCAGATCAATAGAGTCAATTTTCAAATCGCTGATTCTCTACTTAAGCGTTTCCCATTTGGTGGGTTGCGACCCGGCACCGGGCCACTAAAATAAACGCCGGGTCGCATCATTGCCTCCATATTTCAAAGAAATACTAGGAGAGCCTGACAGCACTTCATATATCTCACAAATTATTGTAATACATACGAAGGGGACTGCACGAAATTTACCGATAGCAGGACAAAGTTTGCGAAACGCTGCTCTACATGATTTGTCACAATCATACAGTTGTTTATAAAATGACACAAGTGCTTATGACAGATACAAGAATCAGACATGACATTCTATTAGCCATAAGGGCCGAAAAAAAAAGTTTACCTACATATTTACAAAATTGATATGAATATAGATGAATATTATAACATAAATAATGCTATTAAACCGTAAACATACAATTTAACTTGTATCAGCACGTGCTACGTGTGTTAAATTTACAAATATTTACATTATCCGTATGAAACGTGATATCATTTCCCTCGATTGCATATTATTTGTTTACACATTATACTAATGAATTCAGAGCGTTGATTTGCATAGTTTAAATATTAGTTTATATGTTAATAAATAAATGGCGTTTAACAAGACATGCTTCAAATGAATGCTACAGCTATCGAATTCAAAAAATATGTACGAACGTATAATGTTACATGTATTATTTTCGAGAAATTCGTTGCGTCTATAAAGTATAAAGAGTCACGATAATATATAATCATAAAACGAAACGAAGCGTGACAAGCAGCCATTACACGAATGACTTCTCACTCAGTATGTTATCATCGAACTATCTCTATTATTTTACAACTTTGAAGAAATCACATACTCCAAGACATTCCAAAATTTGCTCACCTTAGCTGTGTTAATATTGGCGTTCATCCAATATGAGATGAGCGCTCTGGTGTCCGATATTACTTCAAAACCTCATAACAACAAAGTTTATCCAAAAACACAGTTGATCACACACAAGATACAACCACAATCGTGTTCGGGTTTCAAATTACAAACACAAACGTTACAACCTTACAGGTCTTTCACATCACGTCAAATATTTGCTTCGTCACAGGTGTGCGAGTTTCGTAAATAAATGCGTTCGATGCCGGTCACACGTGCGCTCCGAGCAGAAAACCGCGAACGACAGGCGGACTGGCGAGCGAGAGATCAGTACCCCCTCTGCCACAACCGCTGTACTCTCGCGACACAGCGAGACTGACGGACAGGCGAGAGCGCCCAGTGGCGGCACTGGCGCATCTCAACCCCTCGTAACATCCCCACTGACGATCTCCAGACGCACTACGCAGGGCCATACATAAACTTAAGTAAAAACGCCACAGACGACCGCATCTTTTAGCTAAGAAATCCAACCGCTTTTTTCGTGTGCCAAGTAATTATTCACGCCTTTTAAGGTACTGAATTATCTTATAAGCGTAAACAGTAATGGTCTTTCGTCTTGAATTCTCATGAGAACGCTGTTGTGTAAAAAACTTTAAACAATCGAGCAATGGAATGGCCGTTTAACTTAAAAGTGAACATAACTTAGATGTTACATTGTATAAGAGATATATAAATATAAGGACACGCTTACTAAAGGTGAGCACAATACTTGGGATATGAAGCTATTACATTAAATGTTATATATTTAAATGTCGCTAGGTCGACCTCGTTATTGTGAAATATCTAGCAACGCAAGGAATAAGTGAAGATATAAACCCAATAAATATAACTACCAAATGACATATTATTACCGTTACTCAAATATAACTTAATTGTACTGGCCTTATTCGTTAACAACTTACTTATAATAACTATACAATATTTCGCTATGCGTGCTTAAAGGAATGTAAAACGTTACCTACACTAAAATAACAACTGTTTTGGACTACCTACGTAATTAACGACACGTGGAAAGTTGAACGCTGTTTTAATAAGCTAATAAGGTTATGGTTAAATGCTAGCTATTCCATCTATTACAAAAAAATCTTAAATTATATTTGAAAGAATAAAACTTGTATGTGCAAAAGTACAGGTTCTAAAATATGTAAATATTTTGTTCCAATCAATTTTTACTTGTTAAGTCGAAATCGACGTATGGTGTTACTAAAGCCACTATTTACAGTTGCTGTTAAATAATTTGTAATAATATAGAATACCAGCAACCAAAGATTTTTTTCCATCAATAAAATAAACGATTATTTTTAACGAATGCGAGTGGATTAAGAAAAATCAAAGTTTTTGGTAAGTCCTAGATTGTTTTAATACTACACTACACTTGGTGGTAAATGATAAGCGACATCCATAGACATTGTGAGATAATGCTCTGCTAAAATTGATATACATTCTGAAGTCAATTTGATTCCCACACTGACCGAGATTAACCTGTATCGAAGCTCTAAGGTCTGAGCTGTAAGTAGGTTAATAAGAATAATTTATAATACAAATATGTATATGCTAAATCACGGGCCGATATATGCTAACCAGGTCAGAACATAAATTTGCCATTTCGTACTCTAAATGACACATTATATAATATTTGCTTTTCAAAGCCAAGTAAGTTTGCTTTTTAACCTTAGAATAATAACACTATAGAAACCTAGTCCGCGCGGCCATTTTGAAGCAACCCACATGGAGCCATTTTTGCCCCAAGCGCCGGGAAGTTCCGTAGTATTCTATGTCAAACCGCGCCAAACGTGTCTCCGTAAAATAAATTATTATGACGATTTGTGCAGTTAAATTGTATAACAATACATCTGAATAACAAAATAAATGTAATAACATCACTTTTCACAGGAAATCTTTCAATATTTCGTAGTATCTTGTAATTAATTAGGTTTAAATAAATATAATTTTTTTCAATGCTCAGTATTGCCCGATTGTGAAAATATTTTTACTGATTATTTTCCCCCACTGATTAAATTTAAAACAGTTGCTACTGATATTTACGTAGGTACGTGACACGTTATCAAATACAAACAGTAAAACAGTAACAAACATTCATACGTCCATACATACAAACTTTCGCGTTTATATTACAAGTTACAAGTTGAAATAGTAATATGTATAACAACTTTACATTACAACTGTGTTTCATGCCAATAAAAAATAAATATAAAAATGTATACCTAATTTACTAATTACTGTTTTCTTCGTTTCATATAAATAAACATTCTAGTAATATAACAATTATACGTAATAAATAATAATATAGCTTGTGTATGTATACATGGTTAAGTAAAGTTGTTATAAATTAATACATAAATAGATATGCCCACCTAGCTATTTATGTATTAAATATTATTGCTATAACAAGTTGTTATCAGCGGCCGAATAATTTCCCGCTTTCGGGAAAACTTCACCACCACTGGCAACATTGAATCAATTTAGTGCTACATTTTTGACAGCGCGCTTGTTTCATACAAGCGCGCTGTCAAAAATGTGTGACTGACCTTCTGTAGTGTAATTACTCTAAGTTTTAAACTCATTTCTGACCATTTTAATGTTTCTTACTTTAATGCTGCATTGAAATTGCGATAAAACGCAATAATGGAGGCTTGGTGAAATCTCAACACAATACCTAGATTGAGCATTTAAGTAAAGTATGCCATATCCTGAAGGCTGGCTAATAGGCGGATGACGAGTCGGCCGAGGCGTTAGGATCACGTACCTACACAACGGTACCGTCAGCGGCGATGCAACTCATTTGAATAGCCGAGGCACCAGCACGCGTTTCGAGGTCAATTGCTGATCCAGATTGCTTTATCCTTCACGATTCTACAGTAGCTATAAAATCTAGCTGATCACAATTTTGAACTATTGCAAATTTTTAAATATCTCCATCCAATTTAATTCAATAAAAATAAAAAACAATTGATTCCTTACAATAAATAATATATTAAGAGTAATATGAAAGTAAACATATAAAAGTATAATGGCGATTAATACACATCATACACGATTCATTAATCAACCTTGAACTTTTACAAACTCAAACAGAAACTGCACAAGTAAAATTTTAAATGAACATAATGAATGGTATTAAGACGATAGAACAAAAATGTTTAAAGTCTGTAACACAATCGTGTTCAACATGATTAATAACCGTATCCGAGTGACCGGGTCGTCTAGATTGGAAGCTATTTGTATCAGCTTTCTTGCATCTGGTATGCTATCGGAGACCAATCTGCTAAGTCAACTGCAAAAATTCTTTCCCGTAATGAGTAATGATGGATGTTTTTTTATTGAAGACGGTAGCTCATTATTAATTTCTCACTCATGTCAGATTTGAAACGTGATATTTTAAACGGGTTTTATGTGGGGTCTGTGTTCGTAGAAATTATCATTGTACTGTTGCCTTTATTAACCAGCTGTAATAGAAGAGGCGGCAAACAGACAGTTGTTTCACCTGATAGTAAGTGATAAGCGACATCTACAGGCACCCGCTACACCATAAGATTAGCATGTGCGTTCGTATCGTATTCATTTCTTTGGGATTTTATGAGATAGTAGGTATTTTGAAGCCGCTGTGTTTAGATTTCGAGGTTCTTCTACAAGTCATCTGTCAATTTCATTCGCCGAAAATTACATCAACAATTATAATACATTACTGCTACTATTATATTTGAAATTTCTGCATATTATGGTTAGTGGAAAGTACGGTAACAATCAATGTAGAAAGAGATCATTAAAAAATACTTATTTCGCAATTTTTGTAAATTGTGCGTTCAAGAAGGTAATATTTCCTTAAAGACTTTCTCTTTTCCATTGTATTCGAGGTGAGGAGCGATTTATTGTTGGAAACGTATCGCCCGACAACGACACGGGAATCGAACTTGCGCCAAACGTCGACTTGGTACAAATTTCTCTGTAGATACACCGTGAGTCAGACGTTAATTTAAATTGATGGGTATCGCTATCTAGATTTAATCGATAAATTGTAGGAGAGAAGCTTTAATGTCGCGTTTTTATGGAAGACAAGAATCCTTTGTGATCGAAAAGATTATGTTACATTTTATACAAGAAAGTTTTGTGGAAATATTTGATTGACTTCATTACTTAGTTGTAAATTGTTTTTTGTTTTTGATCATCATCACAACGAGTGTTACTTTTAAGTTCAGTAAACGATGTTACATATGGATATACCTCGATTGGTTTATTTGTAATATCACCAGATGTCTGTATAACTGTACCCCTTTCAATAATCAAGATCGCCGATTTCTAATTTTTCCAAAAATTTCCGATCCAATCTGAATCTGTTTCAACATGAAACGTTAACCTTAGACAGATTGACGTTTGCCATAGCCCATACCGTCGCGTAGCTCAAAAAAGTCAATGCTATTTATACAAAAGTAATAGTTTCTACGACAACGTTTAAAGATAAAAATATTTTTCAATGTCAAATATTGTTAAATATTGTTAACAATGTAAATGGAGCTAGTTTTGCAATTTACTTTAAGCAAAATGAAACATGCCTATAACTCACAGCTGAAGCGCATTTCGCTGATGCATAGACAGCCTGCCTATCATTCTCCTCACCCGGTTTCCAGATGGAAAAAATTATAATAAATTTAGTGTTGTTGATTGTGTTAACCGCAATTATGATTTAATTCGTTAAATTATATCATTATCATCGCTGTCCAACACTTAATGGTAGCATTTAATGCTGAACCTATAAAAACTGTTGGAATCGTTGCAATGTTACTTTATCAGAATGCAGGCAATTGCGAAATTATTTCGATAAGAAATAGTTTTATATCTGGTTTTTCCTTTTTGTGGGTTATAATATCGTACAAAGTGTAAACGATTATTTGACGCTTATATGTATATATTTGTAGGTACAGAAATTTGCAGCAATCAGTTTATATTTAATAGTTTTTATTCAGCTACACAGCTAATTGACAATTTTGGACTATCAATATGCTACAGTTGTAAACCTACAACCAACATGCAGTAACGTAATATACCCTATTTACACGATCAAATCTATAAGCTACTGAACTTACACGAACTCATTCAAAGGCCACCTTTTCCCGAAAGCATAGAAAGCTGTGAAACATCGAAATGGCCATTGTACTTGTAGTTACAATAACCAGCGGAAATAGCATATCACGTACTCGATAATGCAACCAATTAATAGCATGAGCTATCGAGACAGGTAGCTCGGATATCGAAACATTTCTCCTACTAATTGATATTTGCATAGCCACTCGTTAGGCGGTGGGAAGCGAACGCGGAAGGAACATCGGTGACCTTATAAAACGTACCGTAATTAATTTATGGTGACCTTATTCTGCGAACTTCGATAATGCAATATCTGTAAGCCACACGCTCCTCGTGTGTTTCCTATTGATATAAATTTAACTTTTTTTTTATGTTAGTTGGATAGGCAAACTGGCAAAAGTGCCACCTGATAGTAAGTGGTAGACGTCGCTCATGAACATAAACTAGTTTACCTGGAACGAGCCCAGGCAACTCATCTATGTGTTGCCTATCCTGAGACATAAGATGTTAAGTCTCGGTGCCAGTAATTATACTGCCTTGTCTTGCCCTTCCCTCCGAAACACAGCAAAGCTGTTTCACGGGAGAAAAAAGTAAGATGGTGGTACCCATGCAGCCGGGAGCGCGGCACAGCACTTCCCTCCCACCGGTAATATGAGTAAACTATGAGTGAGCGACGATAATCTAGTGGATTTAGACTCGGCCTCTTGCGTCATGAGTGAGAGGTCTGGGCTCGAAGCTGACTATTGACATGAAATGGGTTATCCTAAATTTTACTGTTCACCTGAACAAGACGTCGCTTGCTCACCGGTGAAGGAAAACATCGTAAGGAAACCTGCATGCCTAGTGAGATTAAAAGTCTTTGAAGATGTTTGAAGTTCGCCAACCCGAATTGGGCCAGCGCATCGGTGAACTATGGCCCTCCTCGCCTGATTTCGAGGAGGAGACCCATGCCCAACAGTGTATGCAACATAATGTTATTATTATATAGCAATGGATTTCAATCCATACGTGACATACATCAAATGTAAAACTGAAATGTCAAAATATTAAAAATTATGGACTATGTTAGCATACTCTATCACTTTTCTGCCAGTCAACTTTGATATAATCCTTATAGGACATTATAATTATGTTGTGAAAAAGGTATTGATGAGTCATTCGAACTTGGTCCACGTCTGGACGAAATGTAGATGTTGATGAATGATACCGATAATTCAGCTCTACCAGTTTGTCAATCTCTGTTGTTAAAAAATACAGTCGAATTGATAACCTCCTCTTTTTTTGAAGTCGGTTAAAAAGAGTATAAAGAAAGAAGTTTGACACTCATTCATTAAGCAAGTTATATGAAATTCAGCAAGAGCAATAGTTTCGTGTAAAAATTTATGCTAACAAATACATGTTACGTTGACGAACAAAGATAAAATTATTTGATAACATTGATAATTCATGTGATTATACAATGATATAAGGAAACGCCATTATATTCTTTGATATCGATAAAGCAATGTAAATTTCAAAATAACAGCTGATTTCTAAATTTATTTTATCCACACAAAGACCAGCACCGTAGTACATTTTGCAAAATGAAACCCAGAGCAAAATTTACTGAACCAAATATGAATATTCCTAGGAGCAGCGGGAGAAATATATTTCTCTAGGTTGCCCTCATTTCTAGTTTTGTTCTATAAAAGCTGAGCTGTATAATAAAGTTGAAATAGTAAAATTGATTGCAATAATAAAATTAGTAAAAAACTTAATATACTTTAAATTTAGAAAACAGCTCAAATGGATACGAATGATTAGGAAATTAAATGGCAGGTTAATTTATTTGTATATACGCGAATCGGGAACCTTAACTCTTTGTGTATATATGATCTTCTTTCAAAGCAATTGAGTGATTTTAAAAAATAAGATTTTTGTATATTTCATTTGACTTTCAAAGTCATATTTTTATAAATAGAAGAAAGAGAAAAGAAGAAACAAAATATTTAAAGATATATTGCTACATTTTATTACTTTTTGATATATTGTTTAAAAGCAGGATGTAATTCAAAAATAAAAAAGCCAAAGCAAAAACCCATAACAATTACTTAGGGCACAAAAATGTGTCGAGCGAGGCCGATAAAATCGATCTACTTCCTAGATGGTCTGCATCGCCCGGCAATTTCACGTATGGTATATTGCAATCGTAAATTTTAGAATAATTGTCCACAATCGCGTCGGGCGCAATTACGAAAATTATATGAATCGTTGTCAAGAAATAATTTGCATTACTTCGTTTATCCCCTCAAACGTGCTGTATGGAATTAACTCCTGAATTTAAGACTTTAGCATAAGAGGCTGACGTTTTAAATGGTGATGAATATGACGCTCGTGAGCACTGAGGTCGCTTGGATGTAATTGTGGGCCTCCGTCCTCCGAGTAAATAATGTATATCAACATTGTCTTTTTTATTTGAGTTAATAAATTTGACCGCTCATAGAGTTGTACAGATTGTAGTTACAGATTTTAATACATATCATCTTTATTTTTTAACACCTGCCTATCAACCAACACCGAAATAAAATAACAATATGTTAGAAAGGTTAAAAAATATGACTATTTAAGTGCTCAAACTAAGTTCTAAGTAGGTTACCCTAATAACTCCCATCGTCTAATATTATATCGTTTTTGCTCATGAATGTGTCACCGTTATTTGGGCGACTATTTGTCGCTAATTATAATATTTAATTTATAATTACATAACTCCCTGTTATTGTGGAACAATCTTGTTTGTGAGTCATGTTCACAATTGCTCCTTTTTTCCTTGTGAGAGGAAGGTTAATAAATATTACTTTTTTACTCCCACTACTTTACATCTTTTTTATTTATTTATTTAACGCCGGGAAATGCTTTAAGCATCCCGCGGGGGAGTAGGTCTCCTCACGCGGGTATGTGGGACTCGCTGCGCCCGAAAGCTGGTAAGTGGACGCAGCCCTACCTACTAAAACCCGGCACCTCGACGGCTAGTCAGTTCCCCAAGGGACCGACGCCACCTCCACCGAAGGGTTGTCCCGCACCACAGAACAACCTCTCCCAACGTCGGGACAGTACAATTGGATGAGGTTGCCATCCTCGCCCCTTGCCCCCTGCTCTTTTGTCCCCTCTTCACAAAGAGCCACATTAACATGAAATTCTTAAATCAAGGAAGTTCGATTAACTCTTAATAAAATAATTACTTACGTATTCTTTTGAGAATGTAGACACTTGACAATGTTTTTCAAGATACCATGACGCTTACCTGCAAAGAAAAAACAAATAATTTTAAAATTTTGCAGTTGTTTTAAATGTGGATTCTAATCCAAGGACTCAGAATTCAGTTTTATTAAGCATAGCGTGTAATTTTTTAATAAATAATAAGACAACCCATTAAACGTATATGAATATCTTAATTTGGCCTGACACATGGTATGTGTAAACAGCTAAATTTATATTAATTAATTATTACTTGAAAGGTTACCCAGTACTAAATACGCAAGTATATCATCGAAATGACGCAGTTTTATTTTAATATTCGAATAAAAAAGTGTCGTAATATTTTAGAAAGTTAATAAAATATTTTTAACATTTAAGTTAGCTAAACAGCTGCTTAGTTAATTTAGGAAGAAAACCATCAAGATAAATTTTGAAGAAAAAATAACAATGAAATATGAATGATAAATATTAAGTAGAAGACAAAAATATGAACAAAGCTTAACAAACTGGATCGCGTACAGCAAGCAGCAGCCTTTAAGACTAAAATAGAAGCCCTGAATCAAAAGCTGATCTAGACCATTATGTATCCTTTGCAGAAAGCGAAGAGGACAACACGCAACACGATAATAAATAACAGAACGTTAATCACTTCGATGGACTGGTGGACAAAAACACTAAAAACCCTACAGCGACGAGATAAAAGCGAATTCGAGCATAACAGGCGCAATTGAGAATTTGTATCTGGGATGTAAAGCGCCCACAGCTTTAGGTACCATGGTTATAAGTTTAATATGAAAAATAGTCAGACAATTGACGTGTACACAGATTCCGGTCCCATTGTTCGAGACCGTGTACATAAATAAGGCAAGTGAAATGAGCAATACAGATGTAAATCAGTGTAGAGCAAAAGATCAAGGTTACGTCGATTATATTATTGTGTAAATAAATTGTTTTTAACAATGAATAAGTCATGTCGAAGGGCTTGTTCGATAAACATCTTTAGTCGGCCGCTGTCAATAAATCAACTTATGAGTAATTCGTGGGACACTCGTATGTTATTCCAAGCAGATATTGTTTTCGGAATACGGAACTCGAGGACAGGTGAAAACGTCAGTGAGTTATGTCCACATAGTTTGACGTCATCATTCAATATGTCGATAATCTATAAGATCAATACGTGTTTTTAATTTATATTGAAAAAATTTGCACATAAAAAGTTATAAATTAAGTTAATAGTTAAAAACGATGTATAAAATATAGAAACACTTAAAATTTATGTTATCTTGGAAAGCACATTAAACTCAGCAAAAAGATATTTAAAAAGTTCCTGTCTTCTTTTAACCTTTATTGTTTATTGCAAAGAATACATTTTTACTTTTTTTACGTGAAATGTAATGCAAATCGGTGCACGCATTTAAAGAGATAAACGAATTCGTTGGTCGGGGGTGAATAAATTTTATAATAGTTTTGAAAGAAAACACACTTAAGTGAATATTGACCTTATAACCGACATGCAACAAAGAAGGTCAGACATGTTCATATAATTTCCTAACTCACTACTATATTTGATTGAATAGAAAACCTTGACTCACCCGGAACACTGAATAAAAATTTAAAAATTGATTTTGCGTGTTAAAAATAAAACATTACGTGAATGTATTAAGATAAGCTCTATGAATATATTAATTGATTTATTATAGAACTTTAAAGTCAACAATGTACCGTTACACACATTTTAATGTTTATGTTATGGCTTTGCCCTACTAAATTTTACATTTCAATTAATACTAACTTATATTATGTCTGGTTTAGGAGATTCGTCTTATGTTATTGTTTCCGACCAATCATCTATTAAAATTTATTTTATGCCGAAATAAATAAATTACGATGTTTTATGTACCCTTTGTGGACGGATATGCTTGCACATACAATTACTTACTATAGCTACGTGCTTGGTGAGATAGTGCTCACAGTTGGATATTTATAAATTATAATGATATGAGCCCTGTTCAGTTTCTCATTTATTGAAGGAGTAGTAGAAGGCATAAGGGATGGAGTAGGAGAGAAGATTCATCGAGGGATCCTCCTACATTATACACAACAAAATTACATTAAATGTGGTACGCATTTATCAAAAACAGAACTTATAAACAATTTCTTGATTTAATGGAATTAAAACTTTCTCAGACCGAGCTTCGAACACCATTATTGCATTTATATAGACAGCAATCGCCTGTGGACTAGATGTCATAAATATAGAATATAATGAAGTAGAGATAAAATTTATGACAAAGAAAGTGCAAGTGGCGAAGTAGTGTGGTGACCACAACTACCACAACTACCACATCAGCAATATAAAGATAAGGAAGTCGCAGAACAAGTTATATATCAAAACATAATGTCCCTGATAGACATTGGATATCCTCATTGCAATAAGATAGCTGCGCTAACTTTATAATCGCAGATAATATTATCTTTATCATTTATACTTTAATATTATGGTTATCAATATCTCGTTATTATTGCATTAACGCGTTTTCCAATCATTTCTAGTTTAATGACAAGATTTATTTTAATGTAACTTGTATTCTTTCTCACGCTTACAAAGTTGCGTATTTAAATACAATGTTGCATACGTTTTACAAAGTCCTCAGGGAAATCAAACTAGGATATACATACACAAGAATTATTACTAAATTTGTATTGTATATGAAATAGTTAATATAATAATAATAGGTATTATAAAAACACGTATTTACATTCCCAGTACCGGAAGAGAATTTTTAATTCTTCAAATGCCCGACTGCATCTTGCTGAAAGGCCGAGGTTGCGCCTTTCGGTTCGGTGCATCAAATCGATCTCGGCTTCGGTTCTTTTAACATATTACTGCAATCACAACATCACCGATGTCCAGTAGTTATGTAATCAGATCAAATACTTGTCAATTGTCATACAGACGGGACATGAACTTTACGCATTTGAGCAGTAAACAGGTGTTTTGATGTGAACAGCTTTCAATATATCGCCGTTATCTTAATCGTGGAAGGCTTGACTTTCTACGTCACTGGGCACTTTGTACATGAGTCAGAAGGTTTATCAACGGCGTGGGCGAACAGAGGGCCCATTATGCCTCCCCCACACATTAGTGTTGGGTCAAATTTAATGTGCACCCCCAATTTCTTGACAGCTCTCGGTTCGGACACAAATAACTTTCAAATTCTAGGGCATATTAAATATATGGCCAGCCTAAATGAACGTAATATTCCTACTAAAAACGAGTTTCTTCTCAAATTTATATTTGAGAATAAAATTATCTTAAATATACTTACTTTTATATAATTTTAAATTTAACAAGAGTAGGTAAGTATGAAATCTTAATTAAACATGCACGCACATGGCGGCGCATATGGCGGTTTTGGGAGCTCAATAAACTGCCATATATAATCCATACACATTACAAACCAATTATATAATTAAATGAAGAAGGCCCATGTTAAGCAGTGGAAGGGTAGAGGCTGATGACGAAGAAGATGAATGATACAGAATACTAAAAGAATGGTAAAGTAAATGTCTTCGAAGACACAGAAAGCCTAATTTAGGAAATAAAAATCCAATTCAGAAAAGATAATAATGATATCGGTACGCCTAAATTCTATACGGCCTATGTTCAGCAGTATACGAATAGAGACTGATGATGATGATGATGATGATATATCAAACAGAGAATTGACTTACAAGAAGTTTATTAAAAGAAATGCCGTCCGCCTCCAAATATTTTCATCATGACACCTGCTTTATTCGTTTTTGGGGTACAGTAGCCATAAAGTGAAAAACTTTTATGAATCTGTCATGTCCTTCAGAATATCACTGCTTTTTATTAAGACACTTCTTTGAACCACAATACAGCCGTATGAAATATGGAGATTACGAAGAAAATATTGTAAGGAGCTTTAAAAGTAATCCATACATAAATCACTTAACGAAAGTTAGTTTAAGCAAGTTTTTAAATTCAAAATGTAATTTCATATTACATGACTTGATGGCCGCCTGTTGTAGTACTAACTTAGCACACGGGGGGTCAGATTCGAATCCCAGTAAGAAGCATATATAATTTGTACTGCGAACATACAGGTCATGGATTTATTTATATTTTCTTAACTTTCCGCTATTTGGTATCCATAACAGAAGAAAAATAAATAAAGCAAACTCAGCGCTTCTCGCCCATAAACATTAAGTTTGGCGGGAAACATGTCTTAGGTAAAATGTTACTGATATTAATAAATTAATTTATTTAAAAATAAAGTGCGTGCGTACAAAGTACACATGTCAGAAGTGAAACTTATTTGGCAAACTAATTTTTAAATCTCGTTTATATTTATACCAATGCTTCATCAAGCTTTAAATTTCCGAGACTTGCAATGCGATGTTCGCTCTATCTCACTCTCTCTCTCGATCTTTCTAACTCGCTTGCTCCCTTCTCTCACGCCATGGCTATGTCCTTCATGCTACGTTCGCCCTTTCTCACTCTCTCTCAATCGGTCTCAATCACTATCTCCCTCTTCTTGGACAAAAACGTAGCATACGTACATACATAACGTAACATTTTCGTGACGTTTCATCCGTAAAAAAAATCCCTCATGCGAGCAAAGAAGTTTCACTTCAAAAAGTTCCAAACCACAAGACTATATTAGCTTTTCATGATTGTTCACTATTTACACAACGGAACCACACTAGCCCGACACACACTTGACAGAGTTTAAGGTTTAACAATTTATCAGTTTAACACAAACAAAAACGAATAACCCACTTATCACATGTTAAAATATTCATCAATTCCTAATATGGTGATAATACATTATCCGATAGATGGCGTTGTTCACAAAATGTTAATGATTTTTACGACTTTTACTGTTTAATGATTCTTTTATCTTTGGTAATATAATTTATTGTTGACGAATACTGCTTTCTAACGGGCTGACCACTTTCGCAGATCAGTGACAGTAACAATAATATTGATTACGTCATGGCCTTTTTATGTGCGATTTATTTTAGTGTAAAAGCTTTTGGTAGCTTATTGCTGTGTTTATTAATGTGTAGAAGTTGTCTTGGCACATTGGGCAAAAGACGTAAAACATTTTTTTTTATTTGACAAATTGATTTTGTTCCTTTAAGCCTTTATGTATATAAGAAAGTCGATTAACAGTCAACTAGAAAGACTGGAAAAGTCATTGCACTCAAAGTTACATATAATTAATATCATATCAGTTCTGGCTGAAGAAGACCAAATTCAAAAACTCCAATAACGGCCATAACTTCTGTGGGCTACTGACACAGCTTTTTATTGAATGCATATGGATACACGGTACATATACCAAGATAGCCTTTTTTAAAATTTTTGTCTGTCTGTCTGTCTGTTTGTTTCGGCTAATCTCTGGAACGGCTAGGCCGATTTTGACGGGACTTTCACTGGCAGATAGCTGATGTTATAAGGAGTAACTTAGGCTATAAAAATAATCATCATCAATCCGCGTGCGGCTGTAAATCTAAGTTAACGCGGGCGAAGCTGCGGGCAACAGCTAGTATAAAATAAAACTTCGTCTATTGATAAACATGTTCGAAACTTATAATATGTGATGCAGACTTGTATTACCTACATAAAAAAAACAAAGCAATATCATACTTAGTGAGTAATCAGTAAACCAAAACCTGATATAGAATACTTACTTTTATACATTCATACACACTGACTTTGAGCGGGAATCGAACCCTGAACCTACAATACTACCCGATCACTACCATACTATATAATAATACACTCATATCCACATGATTTAGAACCCGAAAAAGGTTAGTCCCAATAGGCGCGAGGCTTTCACTCTCGCTGACCGGTAACCGGTTCGATGCTCCGTTTCCGCAGGAAGGAGCCCCGCATGCCGCACGCCAACCGCTCTTTGTAACCGTAATAATTTACTATTGTTTTTGTTCGCTTTCATTGTTGTTGCATCGACATGGGCAAAATAACAATCAATAAAATGATTGTTTTTAACGATTAAAACCGTTTAAACATTGCTTTTCCCTTTTATTTCGCTTTAGTATCGAGCTCTGCAAAATATAAATATAACACATCCAACTAATATTATAAACGCGAAAGTTTGTAAGAATGTATGGATGTATGTTCGTTGCTCTTTAACGCAACACCTACTGAATAGATTTTAATGAAACTTTACAATAACATAGCTTATACGTCAGAATAACATATAGGCTTCCCACCATGGTTCAGGCCTTAACGTGGCGGTGGGGCTCATTAGCCTAAGGTATGCCCCTTGGCACCTGCACCTTGGACGAAGCTAATTGAGCCGAGGGGGCTCTTTGTACCCCTCTTATAAGAAGAGGGGACAAAAGAGCAGAGGCAAGGGGCGAGGACGGGAACCTCACCCCATTGTACTGTCCCGATGTTGGGAGGGGTGGTTCTGTTGTGCGGGACAACCCCTCTGTGCAGGTGGCGTCGGTCCCTTGGGGCACTGACTAGCCGTCGAGGTGCCCTGTTTGCTCATTAGATCCGGGGCACCTCACCAAAGGCGGCATTGGTGGCACTCGCCGGGTTTTAGTGGGTAGAGCTGCGTCCACTTACCAGCTGTCGGGCGCAGCGAGTGACACTTATCCGCCTGGGGAGACCCCGCACCTCCCCAGCGGGATGCCTCAGAACATTTCCCGGCGTTAAAGAAAAAAAAAAGAATAACATAAAGGCTATAATTTATCCCTGTACTCCCACGGGAATGGAAAGTACGCGGGTTAAACCTCGGGGCGCTGGTAGTAACAATATTTAAGGTTTTAGTTTGATGATGATATCTTTAGTACCAACATTGATCGTCGAAGCCGAGCGTGTACACAAAACTCCACCTATGATGCGACAGTGCGTGGGACGGTAATCGATATTAGATAACAACATTAGTTTTACATTTGTAAACTAGAATCGTTCTGTTGAGTCACGTCTTACGCAATGCTCTTATATTTTAGCTAACGACCGCCCGCGGCTCCGCTCCTATCAGATCTTCTATTACTGGTCCTTGTATAACAGCGAGGTGCGATTTTGTAAAAATCACTCCAATACATTTCGCATTGACCACCCACGAATCAGACAATTTTGCCCAGGGCTAAGCTTTATATTAAAAAAAAAAACCAAGTTGTGATAAGCTAGAGATTTTTTAAAGTTACCCAAATATCTTTTCATGTTATCGAGACTCTGAAGTGTGAGATTGTTGATATTATAAAAGTGTTGATCATCATCATCATCATCATCAGTCTCAATCCGTCCACTGATGAACATAGGCCTCCTTCAATGAACGCCAAGACGACCGATCCTTTGCCACTCTCATCCAACACGGACCGGCCACCGCACGGAGATCGTGTATAAGAGTGTTGATACTTGATGATAATTCACTATTTTTAACAAATTTATTCTACTACAGCATAAGGTCAAATTAAACGCCAAGACAGCTCCCGTTCTCATTTCAAACTTAAACCAATTACACGGAGATATATTTAATCGACCACCGGTGGGAGGGTTGCGCTGTGCCGAGCTCCCGTCTGCATGGGTACCACCATCTTGCTCGTTTCTCCCGTGAAACAGTTTTCCTGTGTTTCGGAGAGAAGTGCAAGACAGACAGTGTAATTTACTGGCACAGAGACCATCTTATGTCTCAGAATAATCAACAATAGATGACTTGATATGGCTAGTTCCAGATAAATTTGTTTATGTTCATGGGCTATGTCAACCAATCACCATCAGGTGGCACATCTGCCAGTTTGCCTGCTATTCAAGAAACATAAAAAACCATCATCCAAAACATTCCATTCGCTCCCGCAAAGAAAAATACCGCCGCATATGTCAAAAACATCTATGTTATGAAGAATTCATCTATACATCTATACTTCTATAGAGATAAATAAAATTGGAGTGTCTGTCCAACCCCACGCCAGGAGGCCGTGGGGTCGAAGACTGCATGGTTGGCGGGGGACAACCCCCCACTTTTACAAACCAAAAGTGAGCCAAATGGGCTCACACTAATCCGATGTAGCATTAGGGCCTTCGGGCCGTTATCCATCCACGATCCATCAGAAAAAAAGGAGTGTCTGTTTTTTATTAAATTCATATTATGGATGTATACACGGTTATGTACCGTACCAAAATAGCCCTTTTTAAAATTTTTGTCTATCTGTCCGTCTGTCTATTATTTTTTTGTGATTTTTTTTTTGATTGATTACCCGGAACAAACACTTGTTTCAGGTAATCTTTGGAACGGCTGGGCCGATTTTGATGGGACTTTCACTGGCATATAGCTGATATTATAGGGAGTAACTTAGGCTATGAAAATAATCATCATCAATCCGCTCACGGCCGTAAATCTAAGTTAACGCGGGCGAAGCTGCGGGAAACAGCTATTATTTAATAGAAATACAACGCGTATCACGGCAACGCCATGCCGTGTGCCGTCACGGCATTGCAGTGGACTTCAACTAAGGCGCGCCAATAAATCCTAGGCCAAAATTGATGGCTAACATTTTTCCCGTTCATTAGCGGCCTGTTCACCCGGAGCGTTCGCGCGACCTTTGACCCTGGGCTAATTTAAGCGGCACGCGAGCTAATGGCAACGCCTCCAAGCCATCAAATTAGCCTGTATATCATTTACGACTGGACAACTTGAAAAATAATACCTACACAAACGCACTAGACTAGTTCCTAGAAGAGCTTTCTACTTCGAGTGAAATAAAAGAAAAACTGTTTTTAGTCCAGGAATTTTAATTTTTTTGTGATTATACCTAACATAGGTAATCTTGAACATACAAGTTTGCCTGCTATTCAAGAAACATAAAAAACCATCATCCAAAACATTCCATTCGCTCCCGCAAAGAAAAATACCGCCGCATATGTCAAAAACATCTATGTTATGAAGAATTCATCTATACATCTATACTTCTATAGAGATAAATAAAATTGGAGTGTCTGTCCAACCCCACGCCAGGAGGCCGTGGGGTCGAAGACTGCATGGTTGGCGGGGGACAACCCCCCACTTTTACAAACCAAAAGTGAGCCAAATGGGCTCACACTAATCCGATGTAGCATTAGGGCCTTCGGGCCGTTATCCATCCACGATCCATCCGAAAAAAAAAAAAAAAAGTTTAAGATTAATAAAATATTTCTTTTTTATGTCATAGGGCAACGAGCAGTCAGAGCCTTTGGTGACTATCACGGTTATGTACCGTACCAAAATAGCCCTTTTTAAAATTTTTGTCTATCTGCGTTGCCCTCCTTTTCCCTACCCCCCCAATGGGCCACCGGAAACTTACAAACCGCACGAAACGCGACAGCATAGCTGTCACTTGACGCCGGTGCTTTGTGAGCTCCTATTGTATCCTAGATATATCCTATACCTCCTAACCGCGGTTGTACCTATGTACAACCGCGGTCGTGCCTGCCTAATTTGGCTGCAGAGCAGCATGGCACTACGTCTTACTAAAATATTCATATTCTCTAACATTTCAGATACTTTACACAGCCCATGATGCATGCAACCCGTTGCCGAGACCATAGTCACTTTATAACATCTCAAACTTCGGTCATGTATCTTAAAAACAATCCGAAACTTTGGTGTATTAATTTGGTCTATAAATGTCTAACCGCTGTAAAATTCATAAAGATTATCGTGAGAGAAATTCGCGTAAACATAATCAATATATCAAGCTCCCGATAAGAACCAATAAACCGCTCCTAGTCTGACACTTCCGAGACGACTCTATAAGTGAACATGATGTCACCATAATCACTTCGCATCACTCGTTCTTGTGTAATTATCAACACTTAACTTAATTTTAACGAACGAGGAAGGAACAGAAAAAGAACATGATTCACGTACCTACCGCGGTGAAAGGGACGAAGACAAACCGCCGGCGAACAATTAAGCCGAACAATGACAGGCTGCGCGGCCCGGGTATCGAACCCGGTAGCCGTGCGCCAGGACACGAACTATTTCGTAAGATACCGCCGCTCGTGATACTATTTTGATGTTATTTATTTTCGAGCAAATAACACATGCTTGCAGCAACGCGTCAGATTCTACAAAATAAATTACTTCTGTTCTCTCGTTGAAATATGCTTTGATCATTGAAATCCAGCACAATGCAATGTGCAGGAAATATGGCCGTATAGGAGAGATGGCCAACACATTGTAAAATCACGCACCAACAAATGATCGTGTCCGATGCGGGAAGCAAGACAGTGACGCCATTTCTGTATTCTATCCCGAACGATTTTGGGTTAACTAACCTAGACTTATCCTATATGTTTGCATTTTAGGTACGCCAGGGTTATACGAGATTTCCTAACAAAAGGAAAATTGCCTATAAACTTTTATATTAGATGAATAAAGGATCCGATCTGCAAAACTTTTTCCCCTTTATTACGAAACAGCAAATCTTCTTTACGGAAGACTTGCGCCATAAAGCGCATCACTCCTCCCGCTCAATTAAACCGAATAAACAAAGAACATACTATAATGTATGCCCAGCAGTGGGGCATATACCCTTATATGTCCCACTGCTGGGCACGGGTCCCCTCCTCGAAATCAGGCGAGGAGGGTTTTTGGGCCATAGTTCACCGATGCGCTGGCCCAATGCGGGTTGGTGAACTTCACACGCCTTCAAAGACTTTTAATCTCATCAGGCATGCAGGTTTCCTCACGATGTTTCCTTCACCGGTGAGCAAGCGATGGTTTCATGTTGATGGTTGCACATAGAAACTTAGAAAATCCCATTTCTAGGCATCACAGGGGTGGGGGGGGCTCAGGATCGAACCCGGACCTCTCTGCTCTCACTCAAGAATTATATAATATTTCCGTAGCTAGTGAAAGTGATTCTACCAATTATAACAAGGGCTTCATCTTGTTAATTCTTTCCTTGGAATCTTTTTATTCAAAGCATCATTCATAACCGATATCCTTATAGCACTGTAATATCAGCGTTCAAACTAGACGATTACATCACATTACAATCCAATTACTACATCCGAAAAAAACTATCATTTTTCTACAGATCACTTATTAGAAATAACGAAAGCCGAAACATTAATTTTGCAGTTCGCGATATATAATTGGCCGGGTATTGATAGCTAATGCTAACTCAACCCGATCCAAATGATATAAATTATTGACAGTTATTAAGGTAGAAAGCTGGAACACATTCGATAAAACTTTTATATTGCAATAAATTTTCTATTGCGGATCAGTTCAATGGAAGTTTTGGTATACGTGAGGAATGTGCACTTGTTATTGTAGGCTATCATGAAAACTTATTGTAAGATACCGCCGCTCGTGATACTATTTTGATGTTATTTATTTTCGAGCAAATAACACATGCTTGCAGCAACGCGTCAGATTCTATAAAATAAATTACTTCTGTTCTCTCGTTGAAATATGCTTTGATCATTGAAATCCAGAATTGTAATATAGGTACAATGTATAGCTACTCCTCATATGTGTCGAACGAGCCTTGTGAAGACATCAAACTTTCCGATATTCTGCACACATCCATTACACGCAACAAAATCTTATTTCATCTGTATCTTTGGACTACCTCTGTGGCTCAGTGGTAAGCGCGTTGACGCTCAAGCCGGAGGTTGCGGGTTCGAATCCCGCCAGGGAACAAAAATATTTTCTGTGTTCCTGGGTCATGGATGTGTATTAAATATGCGTATTATATAATAAAAATCTTAAATATATGTGAATCGATGATTTCTAAAACAACGTAACTAACATTTTTACGCGATTTTGGATTTAGTCTATGGCCATTAATAAGTTGTGCATTAAAACAACACAATTGCTTTGCTTTTTCTGTTTAAATTGAACTACTGAAAATACCGCTTAGTGTTCAAACAACATAACTGACTGACATTTCTCTTCGGTGATTGTTAAAACAACACAAGTGCATGCAATTGTGTTGTTTTTTCACTCAACCAACCCTGGTAACCAAGCATTTGGGTGTGTGAAAAAGAAGTTAAAAAAGGAAGACCGGTTATATTCAATTTGGGATTTGGTTCAAATTGTCACAAAGGCATCATCCAAATTCTTTGTCCATGTGGTACAGCCAAATGATATAATTAATTTCAAAGCGTGGTGGAAGGCTTATTACAAAAAGTCATGTCTAACAGATTGTTCTTATGGCAGAAGTGTTGAGAAAAAAGACAAGATACATTTCACAATATCTACATACTCCCATTTCATCCACTCAGTTGACAATATTGGAAATGTAGTTATTAAGATATTGGAAGGCAAGTGAGTTTATTGATAACCAGATCAATAACTTTTCTTTCACATTGCGTTTTTCCAAGAAAAGCTGCATTTCTTCACAATTTTTTTTGCCTTCAGAATTGGCATATGCAATGAAAAAACCGATGAATATAAAAAAAAAATTGAAGATATCAAAAAGTTAATTTCCTATGCCCCTGATACCTTTAAATACTTCTATGAAGAAATTTTAGAGTGGCCAACCACATCAGTGGAAACTGTAGATGAAGTGGGAGATGATGCATAACTATAAAAGTAGGCATAAGCAACATTATGTTATGATTTTAAGATTAATAAATTTGAATAAACATGAGTATTTGAGTTATTATATTATGTCACAGTAGTTTCTTGGGTATCAAAACAACACAAGTAACAGATTTAATGTCAAAAGCACATAAGTGAAAAACTTTATTATTCATTTATTTATACTAAAATAAAATAAAAAGATGTATAAAAATACATTATTAAGAGCTCTATACATAGAAATATAAAAAAATATATACATAATTATAAATTACTTGTATTATCAAAAAATATCCAAGTTTTTGTATCTCCTGTAAATCTTATTTTTAGTTACTTATGTTGTTTTAGAAATCATTGATTCATGTTTAGAATATAAGAATATTAATATATTTCCGTTGTCTGGTACCTGTAACACAAGTTCTTCCAGAACTTACCACGGGACCAGATTGACGTGGTGTGAAAGCGTCCATAGATATTATTATTATCTTTTTGTTCGTAAGTCAATAAGTCAATATTAAAAAATGAGAAATATATATTTAATTTACATATTCCTCATTTCCATTTATGATTCCCAAAAGCCTTAACAAAGAGAAATCTAACGGAAAATCACGTAAACATCTCAATGTCAGACAGTCAAGGGTATACAAACGAAATAACAAGGCTTATTCACTATTTAAAATAAAATATTTTTATAAAAAACACATAACATTTCCAAAGCAAGCTTGTACATGATTCGGTCTGAATACTCAGAACAAAATGCACTACACTCATTTATCTCGCTATTAGCACGAATGTACCTTGTATGTACATTAGAAATTATTTATTATCATAACATCAAAGCGGAAACCGAACCTCTAATTTTAGCAAAACTCAAAATATCTTCATTAATTTTTTTTAAATTTTTACGAGAGTTTTACTTATTAAAATGGAACAACTTCTAACGGAAATTCGAGACATCGTTTGCGCTTACTGCGTAGATTAAACTTTGATGATGATGATGAATAAAGCTGCGTCCACTTACCAGCTGTCGGGCGCAGCGAGTCCCACATACCTGCGTGGAGAGACCCACACCCCCGCGGGATACCTCAGAGCATTTCCCGGCGTTAAAGAAAAAAAAAAAGGTACCTCTAAGTTTTTGACATTAGGACGTCGCGTCTTGATTGAGTTTGAAGGCTTGAGTTACCCTTATAGACCATAATGGCGTAATGAAGGACATCATATCCCAATGGTTTCGGCTCAAATGAGTGAGCTTTCTAGAGGGCACAGTTCGCGAGATCTATCATTAGCCGTTAGCTCGTGCTTGTCGCTTTCTCTGATAAATTCGGTGCCAATGATGCAATTCATTGGGATGCAGCGTTGCGTCACCAGTCGTGTCTGATGACGAGGGGACTGGTCATGTCGTGGAGACAATTAAATTTGAAATTTTCCGTCATCGTGTGCAGATCAACTGATTGCGCATACATAATACACGCCGCAATATACGACATAACTATGTATGGTTAATAATATAATAGCGAAAGTAAGTTTGTTTGTTTCACGTCAAACCGTTGAATCCATGACTTTAAGTATAAAGATAAATGAGAACCTGAAGACAATATAGGTTATCAACTTATCAGTATAATGTAAACCTCCTTACCGCGGGCTACGGCTATTAAAAGTTTGTTTAAATGCACTCAGCCCAGGAACGACTAACTAACTACTCGGCCCAGCACACCCTTGAGGTGTGCCCGAGATGGGCGGCGCTTCGTTATGATCTGACATCGGTCATCGGAGGGGACTTGTCTCTGCCGAGTGTCATCACCGCGATGCTCGGTGCGAGGCAGTAATGTCCCAGAAGGAGGCTGACGAGCGGGAGAGAGAGGAGGCCGCCGACGAGGCCTCCCCCCGTGGGCGACGAACGAGGGTGCGTAGGAGGCGCTACTTAATGCGCCTTCAGTAAACGCCCCTGTGCTCGTGTCGGGTTCAGGATGGGAACCTGGGCCCAGTATGACACGACGTCGCGGGGACTGCCTAAGCAGCCGGGCAGTCCCCCCCTTAAGAGGAGTAGTCTGGCCTTCGCCGGGGCCAGCCTGTCACTGAGGTGATCCTGTTGAATGCCTATCCGGGACCCTCAAATTAAAGCGGCTGAAGGCGCTCGCAGTGGTTTAGTTTACGGGTAGGGCACTCCCAGGTGCGAGTCCCACATAGGGTCAGGATCTACCCGAGATCCTGGCTACATACGTAAAAAGCATTTCCCTGCGATAAAAAGAAAAAAAAAGGAACGACTAACTAAATTATTGTCAGCTGAATCATTAAGGAAGATTTTATATTAATTTTGGAAGGTTTAGACCGAGTATTGTTTTTATACAGATATAACATCAATTATTAAAATACAAATTTTACTCTAAAATTACATTTCAATATTTCCAGCACATACATCGAGTGTAAGAAAAAATTACACAAGAACAAAACAATAGCAAAATCAATTAAAACTTGATCACATACAAATAATGATTTATAGAATTTAATCAAGAACTTATAAAACAATATTTTCAAAAGTAAATTAAAGTGAAAGTACAATAAGGCAATTAAGATGGCCGCAAACCGCAAAAGCAATAACTCAAGTCCAATTGTCCAAACATCGGCAGTATCGATTCTAGCTGCGCGGGAGCAATACATTTATAATATTTCGATCATAAACTAGGTTACAATTGGCACTTGTAACGGTATACCCCGCAGCCGTGTTCCTGGCTTGTTCCTGTCTTGTTCACTGTCGTATTTACACCAGCCTGCCTGTTTTGTGCCGAGTGAGCTATGGGTGCTGCTCGATTTACGCCTCTGTCAATATTTGTACAGCTGGTGTTACTCTCTTTATTATTTACTGTTGCTCGCTGCTTCTCACGCGATTACTTACATTACAGGCGATTACAGCCGTACCGAGACTGATGATGGTCTCGCAGCCTTTGTTATTCAGTGACCATGTATTCATACAGATTAAATAATTAAAAAAATCGGACGATCAGTTTCGAGGATTATACATTCAACCTAAAAACCTGTAACATTTATGTGAATTTATTTAGTAAAATTCTCACGTCGTCTATACGGCAGAGTTTGAAGACGAAAGAAAGTCTTCAACCAAATACCAATGCGTTCTCCCCGCACCAACCCGACCTACGGGGCCGAAACGTGGCCCCTAGATTTACGACTGGTCCGAAAAAAAACCTTAACGTGCGCGTGATGCGTGCTATGCTGGGTGTTTTTTTTTTGGCAAAAAGGGCTCGAAACGATGACATTTGACAGAGAACTAAGGTTACCGATATCACGCGAAGAATAAGTTCGTTGAAGTGGCAGTCGGTTGGTCACACACTCAGTAGAACGGATGGCCGATGGGCCAATAAGGTTCAAGAGTGGAGGATACATTTCGGTAGACGAAGTCTTTGTCGGCCATTAACGAAGTGGGAAGCCGGAAGATGATCTCCGTGCGGTGGCCGGTCCGTATTGAATGCGAGTGATAAAGTATCATTCGTCTTGGCGTTTATTGAAGGAGGCCTATGTTCAGCAGTGTACGGATAGAGGGGATGATGATCATGATGATTTAGTAAAATTTTGGCATTAATAATAATAAATATAATTTATGCTTAAAAGGACAAATGAGTATACGAATTACATATATTTGAAAAAAATTATGGCTGCATATATTTGAAAAAAATAACATGTCTTCCAAAAAGTGAATTTTAAATATTATTAATTATTCTTGAGTATTTTTTTCTATAACTAAAATAATTTAAAATAAATTTTACTTTACCATTTTAAACATAATGATAAATTTTCTCTTCAAGTGGAAGGAACCTTCCTTCGTTTTACACTTCTGAAAGCCACACATTGCATATCTCAGTGTACACACGGAAACCTTGATATTCAAGTTTTATATTTCAAGTATTAATTACAAAAAAAAAAACTCTTACTCTGGAACCATAGATAAGACGGTGTCATGTAATTAGTAGGAGCGTGTGTGGTCCGGGTGGACTAATTGCTCACGTGGTCAGTGTCAGGGTGATCACCCCGCCGATTTGGGCACGGGGCTGGCCGCGATCTCGGTTGGCAAACGAGACCAATTAAGGCAAATGATCGAACGTTCTCGGTGATTTATTGCTCGAAACAATTTTTATTGTGGCAATTAGCAACGTTGTCAGCTATATACTAGTTTTATCTTGAATATTTTTGTTCACCTTAGATTTTGTATTATCAACGGTTATCCCATATAAGTAGTTACATGCTGCATACAGAGCCGGCACGACCGGGGTGGTACCTCTCGCTAACATAAGGTCACGTCACTTGACGCCGGTGTTATGTGAGCGAGTTTATGTAGATGCGTTGCCAGAGGTTATGCAGATGCGTTGCCCTCCTTTTCCTATACCCCCAATGGGCCACCGGAAACTCACAAACCGCACGAAACACGATAGCATAGCTGTCACTCGACGCCGGTGCCGCCCCAATTCGGCTGCGAAGCTGCATGCCACTACCTCTTACAAACTACTCATTACTCCAATACATCTAGTATCATGCATTCATTAAATCAGCAGCATATTACGCTACAAGAACACCATGTACCGTCGTTCTCCGACGATCCTGTCCCCTGGCATATCACGAGACCTTTATATCTGGACATCTCTGGATCCCACCAATTACCGGGCCCAAATGTCACCCATTTGTATACGAGCACACGTCGATCTAGCCATTGTCTCAGTAATCCTATAAACTATCTTAACGTAGAATTAATTGGTTTCACATTGTGTAGTGGTTGGTTAGTTCGTTTGTGGATGGGATTCGAATACGAGTTATTAATAATGTATGTATGATAATGTAATAAAATGCCTAGTGTAGGTAGGATATCCATGTGATTCATATGTGATACCTATAACTATATCCCTCTATGCTGGTCCAAGTAAAATTTTACATATTTGTTTTGGACTAGGTGAAAATCAATCATAAAATTTTCCATGGGAACCATACTCCTATTACATGTTATTCTCAACTGTAACGTTATTATTACAATAGGCAAAGGTCGTGGTCTTCGTCTCATTCTGTACTTAAAGATATAAACAAGGACCTGAAATGGCAAAACCGAAGAAGTGTTGAATTAAAAAAAAAAAAGGCTTGACGTATGAACTGAATGACGCTGACGATGAAAGATTGGCCCGTTATATAATATGAAATATGATAAATCCGACCTATAGAAACAAATAAGAAATAAAACAAATGCCAGACCGCAAATTAAAACACAATCTAGTCATACGATTGCGAGAATCATAAATCACGATACGAAATATTTATTGATCACGAACAAAATTACCAATAAAAAGCCCGTTGAAATGCATAAATATCAACACATCATTTATACTGAAGGGTTTTGTTACCGGTGCTGAGTTCAAGAGATCAGTCGGGTTATTCTGTAAAACCCCAACACAATATCGAGTCTCACTCTTATCACTCTAGCTTCTAAAATAAATTAACTGGACTTACAAAGTACCAAACACGTAATTTATAGTGTTAAAATTTCTTGTAGTTCATTGCCTTTGACAAAGAGGCATAACAATTTGATCTTGCCGGATTCGGCTATTGCCATTTTTACAATTCGAATGCTGAATGTTCGTTGAGATCTTTTACTGATGTACAAAGGATTAAAGTTTTTAAAAACCCTCAGTTCAACAACGTTACCGATGAAATTGAAAGGGCTGAAGCGATTTCCATAAAACATACCTAAAAAGTAAAAACCATCGCTAGAAAACTTAAAAATAAAAAATCGCAACCATGTCGGTTCACACGTTTTTTTTTTAATGATTGATAGACTTGCGTTTGGCCACTGTCTCACCTGATGGAAAGTGATGACGTGGCCGACGGTGTTTAAGAGCTGACACAGACAAACACACAGCGGTCAAACTTATAACACCACTCTTTAACGAGACTCGTGTCTCGTTCAGTCTCGTGAACAAGACATTCGTAGATAATGTCGAAATATCGAGCTCCGCGAAATAGAAGTGAACATGGGAAATATGCCATAAAATAATTTTAGTAATGAAAATAACCATGTTAACTTAAAATCATATAGAGGTTTAAAATTTTTACATCACAACGAGAATTTTGATTTTGAGTTGCAAAAATTACAGAATAACACTATCTGGGAAACATCGATTTAACAATAGCAACACCTCTGCTTCATTCGATATCGATTCATTGAATTTATCGACTTATTATGAAACAGGTTAACGTTTTGACCATCGAGCCCGCTCAGGGCCGCTAAAAATATACATAGGGTTGTTGACGCGAAAAAAATAGATAAAAATAATAAAATTACGTAGGCAGATTTTATATTGGCTTTTAAAATAGATTTTTTTCCATTTATTTTTGGCAGTAGTTAATATTTTCACGAGCGGAAAATTTATTATATTTTTAGATTATACTCTTTTTATTCTTATGATGAATACAGTAAAGATTTTAATCAAATATTTTAATCCATTTCTATATTGTGGTAAATATATTATATACAATATAAATATTAGTTATTACGATAAAAGATATAAAACAAAACTTTTTAATAATATTAATAGTTTTTCCAGTTTTTACCCTACATAAAAGTAGAAATTCTTTTTAAGAATTCTTTAGCCCCCAAATAATCAAACGAATCTCAAATTTAAGACGTACTTAAACTCGTGTTGTCCCTCTTTTTTTCTTTGAATCTGGCACGTCGTAGCATGAGTTTAAGTACGTCTTAAATTTGAGATTCGTTCGAGTATTTGGGGGAAAGAGAGTCAACCCTAGCCCTATCCAGTATACTGTATTCTGTATAGCACAAGCTGGTTGTGATAATCATCTAGATCCGAATTTCACATTGGCGCGAGAGCAAAACGGCAGCAATTTCACTTGTCACTCTACAAACGAGCCTTCTGCATCTGTTAGAAAGTCCATCCTGAATTGAATAATGGTCCTAAGGCTAGTGAAATCAGGCGCGCCCATTACAGCGCGGTATTGTTGTCAAAATATAAACGATCACTAACAACGCTTGTTTGAATGTCGATTTAATTTGCGAATTGGCGTAGCGAATTCAATTCAATGCTTGTAATATTCTCATCAAGAAAAGTATGATTTATGTCTAAGGTAGCCGTTAACTAGATGTTGCCCGCAGTTTCGCCCGCGTACCCGGACCAATGATGATCATTTTTCTACTTTACTTTTTTTGAAAGGAAATAAGGCAGCGTTGTCAATGTAAGATCCGAAGCTGCTTTAGATTTTTCGAATCTTTCAATAAATGTCCTTATACTGCTTATTTACCTATTTACACAACAATTTGGGTAAATTATAAACTATAACCTGCTTTAGGAATTACTGTATCTCATGTTGAAAACAGCATCAAAATCCATCTGTTAGTTTTTCAGAATTTCGCGTAGGTACTAAAAAGTAATAATTATCTGTAACACTTCCATGTACAGACAAATAATTTCTAGGCAACTCATCTTTGATATCTGTGTCAGCTACGATTATGGCTCAGGGACGTGAGTTATGGATGTTCATTACGGGGTGCTGTGTGGATATGAATTCCAACAGATGGTCACGGTGATAAGAGTATTTAATGAAACTGTTTAAAACGGAATATGTTCTATGTTTTTTCACTTTTATTTAACGGTGCCAAAATAATTGGACAATTAAATAGAGACCATTGTTGACATAACTGTTTCTTCATTTAACCAACTTCATTTATGATTTTATACATGAGCTACATATAATGCATCATAATTATCATCATTTGACTTATCCGCCCACTGCTGCACACGGCCTCTATTACTGAATGACAAGTCGGCCGATTTTGCTGCAGCTTCGAGCGGCCACGGCATCAAGTCCATCAATTAGCTATCCTACCTATTTGAATGACGACCGACTGTCTCTTGTTCCCAGAACTACACTCCCAAAACTTGGAGCCGCGCCCTAATACTTACTAATATATTGTGATGATTTTAAGTACGCAAACCTCCACATACCTGTTAAAGAAAAGACAAACAATATTAGTATCTTAGTTAATAGAATCAGGCGTTACTTTGCGGAAATCCATTATATAAGATATTAAATTATATTATATTAATTAGCAATTATCCCGCGAAACACGCAGTCTTTACAGCAAATATGGGCAGGACGGATGATGCATGACTGACGTGACTATACGTTACACTTTCGGCGGGATAGTCCCGCTTTCAGGCAGTCTGTTCCGCTGTACCCAGCGTGACAGACCAAACAATCTACGCACGCTTCGCCCCGACACCGAGGCATCCTCAGGATGTAGACTCTACGATTAGTAATCGTACTGTGGTTGTGGTGCATGTGGGGTGGTGGTGCATGCGAGTGTACGCATATGCAGTGTGGGAAAGGAGGGCGGTGCTATATGCATGCATATGCGTGCACTCACACATTTGCTGTAAAGACTGCGTGTTTCGCGGGATAATTGCTAATTAATATAATATAATTTAATATCTTAAATACCATAGCTTTTTTTCAAATAAATACAGAAGCATTTAAATAACCCATTTCCCACATCATCACATCCTCAATCTGCATCATAGCGGATATTCTGCTCCGCGAACAGCCTCCGGAGTCCGGACGCAGGATACTGTGCAGAGTGCAGGTGACCTGTCTATATTATCTGTAACACTTCCATGTACAGACAAACAATTTCTAGGCAACTCATCTTTGATATCTGTGTCAGCTACGATTATGGCTCAGGGACGTTTATGGATGTTATCGGGAACTTGGAGCTGTGTGGATATGAATTCCAACAGATGGTCACGGTGATAAGAGTATTTAATGAAACTGTTTAAAACGGAATATGTTCTATGTTTTTTCACTTTTATTTAACGGTGCTCTATGTTTAAGCATTGTCGATGAACGGCATGCTCACGAGATTTAGAAACACGGTAAATATCTCGTTTTTTGACAGTTTTAAATTTTAACGATGAAAAATATACTCCCTTAGTTGATTTATACTTTTACCAATCCATTTGATCAAGATTATGAAACTAAACATTCTTCAGACTCGCCGCAGAGAGGCTACGCACGTGTGTTAAAATGTCAATTGCAAGAAAATGTAGAAGCTCTTGAACGGTCACGATCTCAATTCACGGGTTGTAGTCGAAACAATCACATACATTTTCTTGCAAAGCGAAACTTGACAAACGTGCGTAGCCTCTCCGCGCGCCTCTGTGGAGCCGCGCCCTAATACTTACTAATATATTGTGATGATTTTAAGTACGCAAACCTCCACATACCTGTTAAAGAAAAGACAAACAATATTAGTATTTAGTTTTAAGACAATAACTTGACTTCTATAGATTTCATATTAATTTCTTTACGTGGTGGTATCAAGATAGTTAACTAAAGATTACATGGGCAGGACGGATGATGCATGACTGACGTGACTATACGTTACACTTTCGGCGGGATAGTCCCGCTTTCAGGCAGTCTGTTCCGCTGTACCCAGCGTGACAGATATTGTCTCGCTTTTGCGAACAAACAAAATTGAATTGTTCATGATAACTAAAAAAAGGTTATCATTTTTATTTAAGATGTACATAATTGTTATTTATATGCCCAAAATTTCTTCTTCTTAAAATACTCTCAATAATTTGTGAGTAGAATTAACGCATAATCACATTTTAATATAAGAAACTACGCTAGCATAGTCCCATAGCAATATAGTAAAGATCTTTAAAAATATACAATCGCAATCGCTGCGCCCGACAGCTGGTAAATGGACGCAGCTCTACCCACTAAAACCCGGCGAGTGCCACCAATACCGCCTTTGGTGAAGTGCCCCGGATCTAGAAAACAAAGAGGGCACCTCGACGGCTAGTCAGTCCCGCAAGGGACCGACGCCACCTCCACAGAGGGGTTGTCCCGCACCACAGAACAACCCCTCCCAACATCGGGACAGTACAATGGGGTGAGGTTCCCATCCTCACCCCTTGCCCCCTGCTCTTCTGTCCCCTCTTCTTATAAGAGGGGTACAAAGAGCCCCCTCGGCCCAATTAGCTTCGCCCAAGGTGCACCGCTCACCCTAGGTTACTGAGCCCCACCGCCACGACAAGGCCTGAACCATGGTGGGGATACAGCCGTGCCCGGACTGATGTTAATTATTACTTAAATATAGCCTATGAGAGTGTCAAATAATGTGGCTTTCTATTGGTAAAAACTTTGAAAATCGGCTCAGAGGGCCCAGACATTACCCCTGACAACCTCACAAACTTTACCTCTTTATAATATCAGTAAACATTAATAAAAAATATACTCCCTTAGTTGATGTCGTTACTTTTAACTCCGTAAATTGAAGTAGACATTCAATAAACAGGCGTATATGCTTTTATTTGATTGTACAATCAATTGTACAAATAAATCGTAATGAGACTACCGTCTCAATTCACGGGTGTCAGGGGAAATGCTCGCTAAACTATAAACGACTAGAGGGTCCTCAAATACCTAATTTGAACTGGTCTCTTGTTCATATTCGTTTAGTATATGATATAGTCAAAAATCATACAACAGTCCTTCGCATATGCTTGATTATATTCAATCACATTCCATGGACCTCATGTCTGGTCTCTGGTTATAGAGTTTTAAACTCAAAATAATTGCAAAATATTATCATACAATATTATTCTATCCTTCAAATTAAATATAAAAAAAAAAAATTATTTATAAATTTTTATCTATATTGTTTAAATTGTAGGATCCTCTTTGTTTTAATTTCTATTTCGTTTTGCTTTTTTGATGACCTACTCTACCATTATTTTAAATTCTCCTCACCCTAAGGTTGTCCGCCTTTGTGCAATTGTTTTGTAAGTTTTTTATTTAAGATGTACATAATTGTTATTTATATGCCCAAAATTTCTTCTTCTTAAAATACTCTCAAAGTTTTTACATTTAAGAGATTGTCAAAATTAAAAAACACCGAATTTCATAAGTTTAACTTTAAGCAAAACTATACGCCCTTCGCATACCAATAATTATAATCAACCCATAGGTCATAACCACGAATCCTAGCAGAATTAACACCAACACAGATAACCTAACTAAAGAGACCGTTACAATCCATACATTAAGATTTATGTAACACGTTTATAAATCACCCCAATTGGTATATATTAACGTGTTTACAACAGTCCTTCGCATATGCTTGATTATATTCAATCACATTCCATGGACCTCATGTCTGGTCTCTGGTTATAGAGTTTTAAACTCAACCGACTCATAATTAGTAATAACTCTCTTATCAGATCGTCGTCACATGTAAAAGTAGCCATAAGGCTTACATAAGTAACACATGACAATATCGATGCCTTTCATATCTAAATATTACATATATCGGTTTTATAACGCGAATTTCACTTATCGTAATAAAACTACTGTTTTACGGATTTCACCGTAGCTGCTGTGAAATGTCCAAAACGTCGATAATGCAAGGTAATAAAATGCGTATTAATCCGTAAAAAGCAATTTTATTGTGTCGTTACTTAACTCCGTAAATTGAAGTAGACATTCAATAAACAGGCGTATATGCTTTTATTTGATTGTACAATCAATTGTACAAATAAATCGTAATGAGACTACCGCTAAACATCAGATTTACGGCTAAACTATAAACGACTAGAGGGTCCTCAAATACCTAATTTGAACTGGTCTCTTGTTCATATTCGTTTAGTATATGATATAGTCAAAAATCATACAACAGTCCTTCGCATATGCTTGATTATATTCAATCACATTCCATGGACCTCATGTCTGGTCTCTGGTTATAGAGTTTTAAACTCAACCGACTCATAATTAGTAATAATAAATTTGATGAAAAACGCTAATAGAAAACTAATAAATCTATGGAAATGACATTTTACATCGATAAAGCACGTGGTCTTAAATGTAATTTCCATACATTCATTAGTTTTCTACTAGCGTTTACGATTGTAGAATGACATCTTGGCTAACCCACCTGTTATCGAATTGAATCCGATACAAGAGAACTTGTCATCTATATCTAATCTTTAATGAAATATTTTCTACTAACAACATGAAGAAGATCGCAATAGAAATAAGGAAAACATTACGAATTTACGTAAATTGAAGTAGACATTCAATAAACAGGCGTATATGCTTTTATTTGATTGTACAATCAATTGTACAAATAAATCGTAATGAGACTACCGCTAAACATCAGATTTACGGCTAAACTATAAACGACTAGAGGGTCCTCAAATACCTAATTTGAACTGGTCTCTTGTTCATATTCGTTTAGTATATGATATAGTCAAAAATCATACAACAGTCCTTCGCATATGCTTGATTATATTCAATCACATTCCATGGACCTCATGTCTGGTCTCTGGTTATAGAGTTTTAAACTCAACCGACTCATAATTAGTAATAATAAATTTGATGAAAAACGCTAATAGAAAACTAATAAATCTATGGAAATGACATTTTACATCGATAAAGCACGTGGTCTTAAATGTAATTTCCATACATTCATTAGTTTTCTACTAGCGTTTACGATTGTAGAATGACATCTTGGCTAACCCACCTGTTATCGAATTGAATCCGATACAAGAGAACTTGTCATCTATATCTAATCTTTAATGAAATATTTTCTACTAACAACATGAAGAAGATCGCAATAGAAATAAGGAAAACATTACGAATTTACGTAAATTGAAGTAGACATTCAATAAACGGGCGTATATGCTTTTATTTGATTGTACAATCAATTGTACAAATAAATCGTAATGAGACTACCGCTAAACATCAGATTTACGGCTAAACTATAAACGACTAGAGGGTCCTCAAATACCTAATTTGAACTGGTCTCTTGTTCATATTCGTTTAGTATATGATATAGTCAAAAATCATACAACAGTCCTTCGCATATGCTTGATTATATTCAATCACATTCCATGGACCTCATGTCTGGTCTCTGGTTATAGAGTTTTAAACTCAACCGACTCATAATTAGTAATAATAAATTTGATGAAAAACGCTAATAGAAAACTAATAAATCTATGGAAATGACATTTTACATCGATAAAGCACGTGGTCTTAAATGTAATTTCCATACATTCATTAGTTTTCTACTAGCGTTTACGATTGTAGAATGACATCTTGGCTAACCCACCTGTTATCGAATTGAATCCGATACAAGAGAACTTGTCATCTATATCTAATCTTTAATGAAATATTTTCTACTAACAACATGAAGAAGATCGCAATAGAAATAAGGAAAACATTACGAATTTACGTAAATTGAAGTAGACATTCAATAAACAGGCGTATATGCTTTTATTTGATTGTACAATCAATTGTACAAATAAATCGTAATGAGACTACCGCTAAACATCAGATTTACGGCTAAACTATAAACGACTAGAGGGTCCTCAAATACCTAATTTGAACTGGTCTCTTGTTCATATTCGTTTAGTATATGATATAGTCAAAAATCATACAACAGTCCTTCGCATATGCTTGATTATATTCAATCACATTCCATGGACCTCATGTCTGGTCTCTGGTTATAGAGTTTTAAACTCAACCGACTCATAATTAGTAATAATAAATTTGATGAAAAACGCTAATAGAAAACTAATAAATCTATGGAAATGACATTTTACATCGATAAAGCACGTGGTCTTAAATGTAATTTCCATACATTCATTAGTTTTCTACTAGCGTTTACGATTGTAGAATGACATCTTGGCTAACCCACCTGTTATCGAATTGAATCCGATACAAGAGAACTTGTCATCTATATCTAATCTTTAATGAAATATTTTCTACTAACAACATGAAGAAGATCGCAATAGAAATAAGGAAAACATTACGAATTTACGTAAATTGAAGTAGACATTCAATAAACGGGCGTATATGCTTTTATTTGATTGTACAATCAATTGTACAAATAAATCGTAATGAGACTACCGCTAAACATCAGATTTACGGCTAAACTATAAACGACTAGAGGGTCCTCAAATACCTAATTTGAACTGGTCTCTTGTTCATATTCGTTTAGTATATGATATAGTCAAAAATCATACAACAGTCCTTCGCATATGCTTGATTATATTCAATCACATTCCATGGACCTCATGTCTGGTCTCTGGTTATAGAGTTTTAAACTCAACCGACTCATAATTAGTAATAATAAATTTGATGAAAAACGCTAATAGAAAACTAATAAATCTATGGAAATGACATTTTACATCGATAAAGCACGTGGTCTTAAATGTAATTTCCATACATTCATTAGTTTTCTACTAGCGTTTACGATTGTAGAATGACATCTTGGCTAACCCACCTGTTATCGAATTGAATCCGATACAAGAGAACTTGTCATCTATATCTAATCTTTAATGAAATATTTTCTACTAACAACATGAAGAAGATCGCAATAGAAATAAGGAAAACATTACGAATTTACGTAAATTGAAGTAGACATTCAATAAACAGGCGTATATGCTTTTATTTGATTGTACAATCAATTGTACAAATAAATCGTAATGAGACTACCGCTAAACATCAGATTTACGGCTAAACTATAAACGACTAGAGGGTCCTCAAATACCTAATTTGAACTGGTCTCTTGTTCATATTCGTTTAGTATATGATATAGTCAAAAATCATACAACAGTCCTTCGCATATGCTTGATTATATTCAATCACATTCCATGGACCTCATGTCTGGTCTCTGGTTATAGAGTTTTAAACTCAACCGACTCATAATTAGTAATAATAAATTTGATGAAAAACGCTAATAGAAAACTAATAAATCTATGGAAATGACATTTTACATCGATAAAGCACGTGGTCTTAAATGTAATTTCCATACATTCATTAGTTTTCTACTAGCGTTTACGATTGTAGAATGACATCTTGGCTAACCCACCTGTTATCGAATTGAATCCGATACAAGAGAACTTGTCATCTATATCTAATCTTTAATGAAATATTTTCTACTAACAACATGAAGAAGATCGCAATAGAAATAAGGAAAACATTACGAATAATATAAACAAAACTCGATTAAAAAGTGATAGCTGCCATTCCATCAAACGTTTTTACATCCTTTAATATCATGTATATATTATACGAGGAACTACAACACGGGCAGACAAAAAGCCGACCCAACTAGACTGGTGTGGGGAATTTAGTTTCTTTCACGTCTATTCCAACAACTAGTTTTCCACCCGGAATGGTCATGGAGTCGGTGGGCAAAAAGCCACTATGTCATATATGGCATGTGCCAGAGTACTCGACTGCAGGCGCTCAGCTGTCTAGATAGAAACCTAGGGAAGGCTTATTGGCACAATACTGTTCTAGTATATATATTATAACTAATGATACATTGTAACAGTCCCGCAATAAAAATGTTATTATATTATCGTGGGTCAGAACATAAAATAGAATAACGAGTTTATAAATTGTTACACGGGGTACGATAAACTATTGCTTACTCTCAAAATTTGTTAGCCACCTCATAATCTTCAACAACTTCTCATAGTCATACAATGAGTATTAAACTAATTGTGGCATTTTATATCTTTTTATAAAGATCAAAGTTTCCCTATAAAAACTCTGTGTGTGTGAAATTAGCTTGTAAAAGACCTGAGTGATTTGAAATGACCCATCAACTAATACTATTTGGATATTTATTAAGTATTCCCTGAGGAAAAAGGAAAGCAAAACTGAATTTTTGATGTATTTTCGTGGCCGCTACGACGGTATTTTTCCGCATTGTGCGCGCCGCAAACATGATCTAATTCCTGAGAGACTTTAATTAAAATAAACTTTTTAAATATAAAAAAATGTCCAATTCAATTTCAAAAATTTTCTGGACTTAGAAAAATCTTTCTGATCTTAGAAATTTAAACTCTATTGTGTATCAAGTTTCGTCTATGTGTGTGACAAGTAATCTAACGCCAACCATCGCTTACTTTTAACAGAACTTCGAGAACTTTGTAGAACATTACAGAACTTCTTCCTTGAATTAGGACAGCTCTACTTAACTTTCGTCACAGCACTTTATGTGCGCTGACCGTGTTATCTGGTCCTCTCGCACTTAAATACGGTGATACGTTACTCATTTTATTGCACTATTAAATAAACAATATTATTATCGTTTTGTGTTTATTATCTTGTATTCAGAGAGATTTCCCTTCCTGCTCTTGGTCTTATAAAGACTAGCTGTTGCCCGCAGCTTCGCCTACGTTAACTGAGATTGACTGCCATATCAGGATTGATCATGATTATTTATGTATATAGTTTATGTCTGAATGAATTTTGTAAATAGGAAGAGGAGTTTCAAAGATTGCTTCCCACATACGAATAGTCAAATATTACCTCTTTGTGTTAGAGAATGAAGATATAAATACAAATTATTGCATAAAATGTGATAAAACTTTTTAACAACCAATTTGTAATAACTGATATAATTTGTAATAACTGTATCAGTTATACAAATTTTCGCCTTTAAACATTCAGAAATTGTTAACTGATACATAAATTATTAGTTATACATTATAAACACAAAAATACTTTTAAATCCTACTAATAATATAAACACGAAAGTTTGTAAGAATGTATGGGTATTGGATGTAAGGATGTATGTTTGTTACTCTTTCACGCAAAAGCTACTGAATGGATTTTAATGAAACTTTACAATAACATACCTTATACATCAGAGTAACATAATATAGGCTATAATTTATCCTTGTACTCCCACGGGAATGGGAAGTATCCGGGTGAAACCGCGGGGTGTTGTTAGTACAATGTATAAAGACAATAATTATACTGTATTTCACAATTATAAAGTCGTATCCATACTGAGGATGGCCGAACCTTAGTCTTTGCGTTCATAGAAAGTATAACTTATGGAAGTCAACCCTTGGACGAAAACACCGATAATAATGATGATGAGGTTTAGATACTATTCATTATTTGTTACATCAACAAAACAAACATTTGTTACACGCTAATAATAAGGAAATGGCGATAACAGGCTAAACCGAATTGCAATATCGATTTCACGGGCGAATAACCGCTACCATGATTAAAATATCATTGGAGCTTTCTCTGTGATTGTATGCTAACTAGTGTATCGTTTATATAAACAATGTATTGTGTTGGGCGCAAATCACAAACACACCTTAGGGCGTATACGCATGAAGTTTGTAGCTTTCTTGTAATGAAAGTATGCGGCGGCCTTTATTACGGATGCAGTAATTCTGTAATTTCAACAAGTATACGGTGAATGGTTTCTGAATTTTTGAGGTTGAAGCTCCAAAGATTAAAATAAGATTAATATTTACATAAGATAGCGTCGTCGATTTAATATGTACAATCCACAGAACACCCTGGCTCTCACGTGACTATGAAAAATAGGCAATATCAAAAAAATCCGTAAAAATCAATCTTCAATTGTGAGAGTGCTTGGGGAACATGTTACATAAAAAAATGAAAAATAATAATGAAGAAATTTTAAAGTAGTTTAATTCCGTACGTACAGTTTGACACTTGATTTTTTAATTTACAATCTTTTCTAATAACCATTTAACACACGACATTGGTACAGAGTACAGACGTCGCTTATGCCCATCATTGAACTGCAGTATCAACTTATCTTGATAGCACGGTAAGACGATTTTGTTATCTACCGACCAACTTAAGACGTCTTGCAAAATAACTTAATTATTTTTGAATTTTTGATTTACGTTATCACTATCGAATCGAATCAAGATGTATTTTAACAAGCTTTCAGTCTGTCGGTATTAATTTAAAAAATAACCTTCCTGACACCGTCGATAAAGTTATCGTCTGTGAAAACATAATTATTGTGTAGTCCTTATCGAGAACAAAAGAAATATTTCAACAATCGGGCCGTGATGAAACTGTAGTGAAAGTGGCCCTTGTCGGTGCGCTGTGATTGATCACGTTCGGCTTGTGCCGTGTGTGTGCCTTTACATATACCCTTTTCTATGATTAAATTGAAGTAATAACCCTTTTTATATTAAATAATCGATTTTATTAAAAGCCGATTTTATACAAAATGATAACGATTATTATTGATAAGAGAGATCGAGTTTTTCAAACATCATCAAGAACATTATTTTTTAGAAGAAGTAACTAATTAAATCATCGATTTGAACTCAGTGCTGCTTTGATTCAAAGTAATAACTACAATTACTGAAAAAAAATCCCCGAAAGGGACTTTTTAAACATCATCAAAAACGGTCTACGCATCGCAAACGCATATAGAACTTAGAAAAACCAGAAGACGGTACTTTTTAGACTTAATTCTATTTAAATAACAATCACAATCTCACTGAAACAAGACGGAACGGAACGGACGGAAACTTGTGTTCTGACATTAAGACGGACAGCAGAATCTGTGTAATAAGGTTAACCTACAAACGTATCTGGGCTCAAATCTTGCAAATAAAATAGGCCGCAAGACAATGAGTCCCACATAAAAAAGACGCAAAACATTATCATTCAGCGGCCTGTATACGTGATGTCCCAGCCATAATTTCACCTCAGCCAAACTTACGTCCGATACATATTGATACATGAATAATACATATTGCCAAAAACGTGGACCGCATGAGTCGCGTTCTGCGCCACTTGAACAAACACGTTGTTTTTTAACTTTTCTGCACATCTTGACATTAAAAAATAATAATAATGTAGGTGCTTATATATTATTCGTTATTTTTATGGCACAGGAGGACAAACGAGCAGCGGAAGCCTTTTGGCGACTATCGACGCCCATACACATCCTCACAACCAGAGATTATGCAGATGCGTTGCCCTAATTTTCCCTATTTCTCCCAATAGGCCACCGGAAACTCATAAACTTTACGCCGGTGTTATGCGAGGTACCACCCCGGTCGTGCCGGCCCAATTCGACTGCAAAGCAGCATGGCACTACCTCGTACTATTATGACCTTATTAATAGTCAAGTTAAATGTACCCTCGACTCTAAAGCGAAGCCACTAAGAAGTACAATTCGTGCCTAATTAAAAAACTAATGTTTTAGGTATCTTATAAATCAAGAGACACTCTTAGATAGGAAAGATAGAATTTCATTAGTCACGAATTATAATTATCAAGTGCAAGTTGTACTCGAGCAACGGACATTGAATGCAACATTTCTTTTTTTGTCAAAAACGAATTAAATATTTGCATCATGAATACGGAACCATTGTTGTCTGTTCGACTCACGCTGTACCAATTTTGATGTCGTGTACATACACGTGATATTATTTTGATGTCGTGTACATACACGTGATATTATTTTGATGTCGTGTACATACACGTGATATTATTTTGATGTCGTGTACATACACGTGATATTATTTTGCATTGATTTCGTATGAACGTCAGTCACGCGACGAGCATGGAGATTTACATCACAGTTCCTGGATATAATACATGTATTCTAACATGTGTAAAGTCTAATGGAAACAATACTAATCTTTAGTTTTTAATATGGTCTATTATATCCTTCATTTATAGTAGGTTTAATTTTTTAAAGCATAGGAGGGCAAAACAGCTGTCGAAGCCTTTTGGCGACTATCGACGCCCATACACTCCGCACAACCAGAAATTATGCAGATGCGTTGCCTTACTTTTCCCTATCCCCCCAATGGGTCACCGGAAACTCACAAACCACACTAAACGCGACAGCGTAGCTGTCGTTTGACGCCGGTGTTATATGAGCGAGAGGTCACCACCCCGGTCGTGCCGGAGCTTTTCGGCTGCTCTACCTCTTACAAATTTATTCACAAATATAAACGTTAAAAATATCATGCAAATTTTTAAGTTATACAAACGAACATATACAATAGTGTAAACTAGCCAGTTGCAATTCAACCCCACACACCAATATAATTTTTCACATTTTTTTTTATTTTAAAAGCGGTTTATATTAAAAATATTCGACTTTTTACATGGCACAAGAAGTCTATAATTAAATACATAATAGGAAATTGAACAAACAACAAAAAAAAGCTTCATTCAAAATTATCATTACGTTAAAAAAAATCACCTAATCAATAAACTAGCAATCAGGCGCCTGTTACGTGAACAATATTTTATTGAAAATCAAAGCAAACAAACAACTCGATTGTATAATAGTTTATTTGTTACGATCACAATCTCTCTCCGAACTCATTCATAACTCGACTCGAACCAATTGACGACAGCGAGTCACGCAAAACTGTATTTGTCATAAACGTTGGTTTGGTTTTATTGTTAGCGATTAGCAGGTAACGACCGTATACTGTGTACTGTGATCAGTTTAGTCTGATTATAAAACGTAAAATATGTACATAATTGTCATTAATATTAACTTTTGTTTGAAATTATTTCAAACTTCTGGGAGGTCAGCTCACGACTGAATTTATTCGATCGACTTTGGGAATATTTCAAAACATTTTATATTTTCTGTAGTCGTATAATTCTTTGGGTCCTGAAATAGTGATCCTTAATCACTTGCATTTAACTTATTGAGATTAAGAAGTTAATAATCCACAAATATCCTAACAATCGAGGTAGTGCCTGCAATTCGGCTGCAATGCAGCATGCATTGCAGCCGAATTGAGCCGGCACGACCGGGTTATGTGACCTCTCGCTCACATAACACCGGCGTAAAGTGACAGCTATGCTGTCGCGTTTCGTGCGGTTTGTGAGTTTCCGGTGGCCCATTGGGGGGATAGGGAAAAGGAGGACGGCGCATCTGCGTGGCCTTGGTTGTGCGGATGTGCATGGGCGTCGGCGCCGTGAGGCTCCGACTGCTCCTTTGCCCCCTTATGACATTAAAAAATGGTATTTTTTATTAAATGTTGTTTTCATCGAGTAACTTATTAAGCTTCAAGTGGAATCTACTGAGGAGTTTTATGTTAGTTGGATAACAAACTGACAGACAAGCCACGTAATGGTAAGTTGTTATCGTCACCCGTGAACGTATGTAAATGATTTTAAGCGGCGCGGCACATACGGATCCCTTCCGTCCGTAAGATTCGTCATATTATATTAACAAACCTAAGATTTCGATTTTATTAAATTGGGTCAATTATTTGGACACAGCTTACTACCAGTTCGATCACAGTGGTAGTGTTACATTAGTAAACGAATAAGTGCTTTACATGTAATCGCGTATGACATCACTCATAGAATCAATCTCGTCGTTGCGCACTTTCTCTGCCCTTAAAGGCACTATGCCCGATGTCCCTCCATTTTAGGGCTGACAATTTGCCGTTTCCCATATCTAAGATTTGATTTATATAACATATTTACATCATGTCAACTTCACTGTACATTACCACATAAAGCATCGTTCGATAATGTATCAGTCTAATCTTTTCCGTTTGTTATCAAACTGCTATGAAGGAGTGGACGGAATGAAACACACAAGAACATGCATTTATCTTTGTATGTACATTTCTTTTGATGTTTTAAAGGTATATATAAATATACATATATATTTTATTGCTAATTAGAGAGAGCAACAATAATTCTGCTTTAGAATTTTAACCGACTTCAAGAAAAGGGAGGTTCTCAATTCGTCTGTATGTTTGTGACATTGTATGTGTTGCGTATGTGACACGATATCTCCGCCGTTTGTGAATGGGTTTCGATTGTTATTTTTTTGTCTGAAAGCTGGTGCTTCCAATTTTGTCCCATATTAATAATGCCTATTTGGTTAGATCCTTTTACCTCGACGATATGCTGATGTGCTCATTTTATTACTTGTCGATGTAACAATTGGTAGCACACCATAGTATGTCGCGGTCCTCGTAATCATCATCATCATCATCATCGTCGTCGTCCTTCATCCGTCCACTGCTGAATATAGGCCTCCTAGAAACACAGTTATTTTATTACTTTTTAGTTTAGTATTTTTGAAGTCGGTTTTAATTTTTTGTAAAATGATTTTATTATGAATAGCATTATGGCATGCTTAAAAATAAAACTGCGTTAAAAAGGTTTATTTTTAGCTTATTCGTAGCTCATACATTTAATTTAGCTCTGCAAGACTTGCTTTAGCAATGTTCTTATCAATTCGAAACCAATCAAATAAATCCAGGCAAACCTGTTAACTTTGGGTCTAGCCGTTGTTTGCCAATCCAAGATTAGTTACATTTGCAATTTCGCAAACCACTTGCTATGCCTACTCGACTCCCCGCGGCTCTGCAGAAATGCTTTTTATCTAACAAAGGTATTTACGAAACTCTCAAAGGTCAGTCGCACCCCACAGAATTATTGATACAACAAATAGGGTTTCTCGTTCCTTATACAATCGTTACTCAATCCTGACTTTTGATACTGATTCGGATTTAAGCGAAATAGTCCGAAATGTGTAAGTACGATTCACTTTCTTACACATTAAAAATTACTTCTCATAGCCATAGATGACAAAAGGCTTTATTCGTTCGTAGATATACATTTGTTTCTATTAAAGATATATAAATAATGTGCAGCTGTGTACGGAGGCACATCGTTAGTCAAACAGTTCAGACTTAGTTCCATTTTTTTTGTTTTGTTGTTGGCCCCTAATCGATGGTTTCTGACACCTACAAGGAGATAGCGTTGCTGAAGTCAACATCGTACACTAATTTAAACACGGTAAATATACAACGCTATTTTTTACGGTAAAGCTACGTCTGCCGGGTTCAACTAGTGAAGTTTAAATTAATGCTCAACTTCTTAAAACTTTCGGCAATTTGGCACCTATATTTTTATACTTACAAGGAACTAAATTTACTTATGCAAATTCTAATTGCACTTAAAACACAAATCATTTAAATATTCGATTCCGAGAAAAAATGTCTATCATAAAATTACTTATGGTTCAGTGTGATAAGCATCTGGTTATTTCATCATTGAAATATACACTCTTGTTAGTAGATATTAAAGATCAATATGACTGTACGTTTGTTGATAACATTTATCCATTCGTGATTACAGATCGTGAATTAGGGATGGCGGAAGTGTGAGGCCAGACGTCGACAACACGAACTTGTTAATTATTATCGAGTGTGTAGCATTCAGATATCGATATATGATTTTTATTGTCTTTTAACCTTAAGTAAATAAAGTAACGATAATGGGTGTAATGCTTTGTTATGTGTAATAGTTACAATAAGCAATTTTGAGTTTTGACATAGCAATAATAGCCACCTAGTTTAATGGTTGAATATTATGCCACTTCATTTGGTGTCCAATCTAGACAATATGTTCTTATACATTATGTTACTTAAACAAAGTGTAAGTTTATATATTACACTAGCTGTTGCCCGCAGCTTCACTCGCGTTGACTTAATCAACTTAATTACTGTTAGTGATGTTATATAGCCTTCCTCGATAAATGGCTGTCTAACACTGAAAGAATTTTTCTAATCGGACCAGTAGTTCCTGAGATTAGCGCGTTCAAACAAACAAACAAACTCTTCAGATTTATAATATTAGTATAGATATGTTGAATATAAAATTTTAGTTCCTTTCCCATTTTAGTCCCAATTCCGCTAAGACTGTATTATAAGTAGCCTACGTTACGATGAATATAAAATTCTACGCTGTGTCATATCGCGCAAATGTAGAACTTAAGCTTACATTAGTTTTTACGATGTAAAGTCAAATCTATTTTCGAGAAGCAGTCTAAGTTTAAATATGTTTACCATAAAAATAAATACAAAAAGCAGTTACTTTATAATCTTGGTGAACGTGTAAAGCGCATAAAAAGGCCGTTTTTTACTCATTACAACCTACAATGGCGACTGTAAATGGGTTTCGCTAAGCGGTACGCATTTGTAGTGACTAGTGAGGGATACGCTTAACTATCGATATTTCAATATAATATGAAGATCAATATTTTTTTACATAATATTATATAAATAATTCCATGAAAATGTAATCTATATGGCATTTGTAGGAGTTGTGTCTTGTAAGAATCAATAAACCTTACAGAGGTAAACTTAATTTCTTTCTTGTAACAATTTGGATAAACAAATCTGCAACTGGAAATAAAAGTATCATCTTCACACTTATTTAAGTCATTTAAAGATATCCATGAACTCAGACATCAGGTATTTAGCATTATCATTAAATAGAAAAAACTTTTTTCATGGTTTATATTGCGATTATTTTGGATATTTATGACATTTGATTCCGTAATTACGATCGAGTATCCAAATTCCAAAGTATTTGTAATGTAAAATCCTTATAAACTACCTGTATCCCTATGAATCCGTAAAAAATGTTTAATCAAATAAGTGAATTCGCATTTAAAAATTATAATATTTTTTTTAAAGTCCTAGCATGTCTTGTCGATATCAAGACACATGTCACATTGCTAAAGCTACACGTTGCGTTTATATTGTAGCACCGTAGGTTTCGCCGCGAGCTTTTTTTACTACCGAACGATTGTCGCTCACATTTACGAGTTGCACAATACAAACTATTGCCGGCAATAACCCTTTATAATACATGTTTACTACTTCACGTGCTTGTTACAGATGTTTTGAAGCATCACTATTGCTCACGTAACAGATACAATAAGATTATTTAAAATTATGTTATTTCGAGTTAGCTGTTAGTTGTTAGTCTAAAGGTAATCGGGCTAATCAAATGTAAAATTCTGCCCGAGTTACATTCTTACAGCGTAACAATTGTGGATCAACTTTGGTTTGATAATTTGGATACCAAGTAATCATCATGGATACCAAACGAAAAATCAAGTAAATTATTTTATCACATTTTGTTCACCAAAAACAATATTGTTTAATATAAATTCAATATTCTTGATGTAAAAATGAGAGTTTTCGGCCAGCGATTCAGCGACAATAATCTATAGACCCTAAACATTTCAATCAAACATTTATAGAAGGTAATATCAAAATTACAGGTCCTCTAACACTATCGGAAGCCTGTCAACAAACGCACGTTACAGGTATAAATCGCGTGTATCTACAAGCGCTATTCATCTCTCTGCGGGCCCGACAATCCGTGGATGCTGGATAAATTACGTCGCATAAGTCCCGCCGTGACAAATGAGCGGACAGTTTCCTGAAACCATAACAGACGGCCACTCTATTACATAATTCAAATCTTTGACATCATCAAACGTCAAGATGTTGAAATAAAAAGGCCGTCCTCCATTCATCTTTATATATAAAAATCAATGCCACTTTTCGTTGTAATTTTATAACTCAAGAACGGGCTCACCAATCCCAACCAAATGTTTAGGCTTTGTTCGGACTATTTAGTAGATGGTTTATGTGAAGTTTGCACAAAATCGGTCGAGCGGTTCTTCATTTATCACATTTTTTTCATTCAATAAATGGCGGATCATTTTGTTAATGGAGATTTTGCTGTCAAATTGAAACTTTTTCAGTTGGGGTCATATTGAAACTTTTTTCAGTGTTGACAGTACAACATTAAGTTTTAAAATAGCTAGCAATTAATAATATATTTTTTTGTTTGAATAAATTAATTTGATGTTCCAATTTTTTTTTATTTCACTTTATTCGTAGCGAAGCAGGTACCGGGCCGCTAGTGCGGTATAATGTAAAATATGTGTTACTCTTTGAGGTAGGCAATATTATGTGTTACCTGACTAATTCGTTAGTGCTGTTAAGAAATATCATTTTTATTAAGCTATTTGAATTTATATTGAAAATCAGCAAAACAGTTTACATGATATTTTAGGTTTTCAAAATATACATTGCGAAGTAAAGATGACATATAGGAGGACGTATAGGAGTCCCCACCATGGTTCAGGCCTTGACGTGGCGGTGGGGCTCAGTAGCCTAGGGTGAGCCCAGCATCTTGGGCGAAGCTAATTGAGCCGAGAGGGTTCTTTGTACCCCTCTTATAGGAGGGGACAAAAGAGCAGGGGCGAGGATGGGAACCTCACCCCATTGTACTGTCCCGACTTTGGGAGGGATGTTCTGTGGTGCAGAACAACCCCTCTGTGGAGGTGGCGTTGGCCCCTTATAGGACTGGGTAGAGCTGCGTCCACCTTACCACCTTTCGGGCGCAGCAAGTCCTACATACCCGCCTCGGGAGACCCACTCCCCAGGCGGAATGCCTCAGAGCATTTTCCGGCGTAAAAAAAGGACGTATAGGAGTAAAAATATAGTGGATGAAAAGTTATAAGGAATATTAACATTAACAAAACGTTCCATCGTAATAAAACTATTTTATTGTCTAACAACTCTAATATAAAATCTTACCTACAATTTCTAATTTATCAATTATAATATTTTAATAGCCAATTCTCATTTGCTACTAAATAAATTCAATAAAACCTGTTCAGTGATCTTTTGTGAATCAATAAATTATAATAAATCGTTTGTAGTAGCGATCGAGCGAAATCTTATAATTATGATCGGAAATAAATGCAGTCCATGAAATTAATCTCAAACATAATGATGTAGAAACGTTTCTAATAGATTCTGACGCGCAGAATATAATCAAACTAGTAGTAGTTATTATAATATACTCCTAGATTTGGCGCAATATAGCTGTTAGTTTAATCGAAAAATTACGAAAATGTATGTGTCTGTATGTGAATGTAAATGCATATGAAAGTATCTATATTAATAATTAGGGTACTTACAGCAAGAAGTAAATTTTTAAATTGTTTGTCTATCTTCGGAGTTCTGTCTATTAGTTCCGGTTAATCTCTGAAACTGCTGGGCCGATTTTGACGGGACTTTCACAGTTTCACACTTTTGGCAGATAGGGACTTAGGCTATAAAAATAATCATCATCAATCCGGATACGGCTCTAAATCTAAGTTAAGCCAGGCGAAGCTGCGGGCATAATATAAGTATATAAATAATATAAAAAGAAAATACAGATACGTATGATACCTAAACTTGTAGAGAAGGCCGACGTCCGTGAACATCATCAAATCCAGTCGGGAATAATCCTCCTTTTTTAGACATGGATATTTCGACAGCCACCAAGACAAAGAATATGATAACTGTCGATGTTATCATCTACCCCTTCAAAACACTGCTCAATTACTTCACAAGAGATATTGACAGGATTATAACGCCGCACCAGTAACAAATAAAAAAAATGTAAAAACTGTGACCCGAATACGAATTTTTTTTAGCCTATAATGACATAATATAATAACGGAACACTCGTGGAAATCTAATAAGAAGTTTAGAGTCTACATTGGAACATACGAGTACTTTCTTATTCGAAATAAACATATAAATCCAAGAGTATAATATATAAATCCGAAAAGTCTCTCGAAAAAAAAAGAGATGTAAATCAGGTGTGTTCACTGTTCTGCACATTTACACCGGCCAGCTCCCACAATGGTCACAGTTTAGTGTCTATGAATGCGCAGACTAGCACTAACTAGCATAGACTAACAAAGACTAGCACCGACTAGCATAGACTAGCGCGACAAATACTAACCGATCTCCGCCCAGAGCGACGCAGCATTATTGGCTTTTAGATTGGAGTCACCGACTGCGTAACGTTTTTTGATCTACGATTTGGACGAGCACGGGCTTTTATTAATTTTCGTGTGGTTTGTTCCATTTGACACCAAGACTGATGTGGTGATCAGTTGAATATGAATAAAACTTATACTGCTGACGATGGAGGCCTTAAAGTGAATGTCTATTGAGAGCAATATTACATTTCTAATAATGATAATAATTAATAACCTTCTTTTCTGCTTAGCCTTTTCCCAACTATGTTAACGTCAGCTTCCAGTCTAACCGGATGCAGCTGGAATCTAGTATAGGAGCGACTGCCTATCTGACCCCCACACCTAGTAAATGAATAATACGATACCCCGTGGTAAGACCTGTCAGATTTTCGGGCTCCTGACGACTTGTAACGACTTTTCGAGGCACGGTGGAGTCTCGGCATATAAAGATGGTCATACTAACATTATTTCATGAATTTTTGCGTATTTTATATCGTATATGAGTAGCGTTAGGTTGGATGCAGTAACTACTTTAAATTAAAGGACATCAGTATATAAAACCTATATATATGTAGAACCGCTAGCATGCAGTTAAAACATGAAGGTCTTATCATTAATGAAACTTATTGGTGTCGATGTACACATTTTATTTCAAAGCAACACAAGTTCCTTTTATCCTATTATCATGTATATATTTGTAAAAATAAAATTATCTCATTTCTATTTTCGCCAGAATTAAACAAAGTTGAATTCCTATTGTAGCGGTTCGCCGCCCTGGCTCGAATCGACGATTTATGTCAATGCCGATGAAATAATTATTATGTAGCTCCCGTTCTTATAAAAACACCATCATATTTCTATTCAACGCTTGTATTAGCCTCTCTAGCAAAAAAACTATTGATCCTAATATAAGAAGAAGCTGTTCGGTCGCGGAATCGGACAGTTAATAACTAACTTTAATGAAGATGATGTTTACACGTAATCATTTAACGAGATTGAAAGCCCAGCATCCATAAACTTTATATACAGAATAGTGTTATAATTTTATTGCCAATAAAATGTGCTGATAAAGGCGTAATAACTCTTCCGTTATGTAATGCTAACATTACAATTTAAACGGTGTTATGTAAGTTAGGGTTAGACGACTAGTGTCAGAACATGAACAATGTTCAATTAGTAAGAAAAATATATGAGATGAATAACCTGATTCAATTTAATGTGCATCCAAAAATTTCAAAAACCCTTTTATGTTAGGGTAAGAGCCATCCCCACCCTGGCTCAGGCCTTGTCGTGGCGGTGGGGCTCAGTAACCTAGGGTGAGCCGCTGCACCTTGGGCGAAGCTAATTGTTCCGAGGGGGCTCTTTGTATCCCTCTTATAAGAGGGGACATAAGAGCAGGGGACAAGGGGTGAGGATTGTACCTCACCCCATTGTACTGTCCCGACAGTTAGGAGGGGTTGTTCTGTGGTGCGGGACAACCTCTTTGTGGAGGTGGCGTCGGTCCCTTGCGGGACTGACTAGCCGTCGAGTTGCCCTGTTTGTTTACTAGATCCGGGGCACCTCACCAAAGGCGGCATTGGTGGCACTCGCCGGGTTTTAGTGGGTAGAGCTGCGTCCACTTACCAGCTGACGGGCGCAGCGAGTCCCACATGGGTGGGGAGACCCACTCCCCCGCGGGATGCCTCAGAGCATTTCCCGGCGCTAAAGAAAAAAAAAGGGTAAGAGCCATCACTACAGAATTCTATATTGGTCACTCATCAGACAAATGTCTGTCTTTTGTAGGATTTGAACCCACTATCGTTGCGCACAATTTGTTCGACTTCAACACGAGCCGAACGTCGCGTTGGTATTAACTCAAATTATTATATCTATAAATAATTAATCATAATATTATGTTATAATTTATTGTAATATACAATGATTAATTGATATTAATTCATGTTACCTGATGTACGTATAAGTTGCCTGTTGTTAAAAAGTTAACTAAAGTACGATCCACATTCTTTAGGAAAAATGATTATAATAAATTAAATAATTTTACAAACAATACACAAATAGTTTCCACATTGAGTTCCATAATCCTTACTGATAATATCAATGCTGTTTGTTTATAAACCTTTAAGACGACCTAATCGAATGTAAGATAAAAATGGTTTAAATATTCTAACTTAGATTGTTATTTAAAACCATATATGATAAATTCTCGTCGACCCTCGTCCCCCCAGGGGGGGACACACACATTTACTTAACTTTAACATTTACTTAACTTCTAAAATAAGAGAATGATAAAACTAAAAAAAAATATGATGTACTACCATGCAAACTTCCACCGAAAATTGGTTTGAACAAGATCTAGTAAGTAGTTTTTTTTATACGTCATAAACGTAAACCTTATAAACCTTTCATGCAATCAACTCAAATATATAAAAAAACATTTAATTCCATAAACATAAACCTTATTTTTTGTTAAAGTGTCTAATGTTGTATATTATGTAATGGTACGGAACCTTTTGTGCAAGAGTCCGACTAGCACTTGGCCGGTTTTTTGCTCCTATAGGCAATAACAGAATCAAATTTCTAGGATATCTTATACGCACCTATTTACTGGAATGACATACAGCTATTAAGTTAGCTTATTTGTTTAAAACCGATCAAAATTTTGTGTATTTTAGGATCCTATGAGTAACTCGTTTCGTCTTTTAAGACGGAGTAGTATTGCGAGCTTTTAGAATTTACTCCCAACCGGTCAAGGAAACGAACGTCGGAACCAATGTTAACGAATGCTAAAGCTTTGAAAACTATTTAGTGCTATTGATTGAATAATAATTATAAGCCGAATGCGCGTATAACTCATGCTCTGAACTACGTTTTATATTAGTCTATTACATTATTGGAACATACCTTAAAAATATATTATTATATTATATGAAATATATTAATTAAAAAATATATGATATTGTTTCTTAACAAACATCCATACTTTTCACAACTCAATCTTCTTTTACAATGTATAAGTAGCTCAAAATACATAACACAAACACGCATTTCAGATTACAGTGATATCATTCTAAGACAGTACCGGTCCTGCGGCCAATCCCGGGCGTAATCTGATGTGCTACCGACCGACCTTCCGGCGAGGTCGCCGTTCGAAAGTAACAATGTATCGATACCATCACCCTTTAATTAACAACCTTCGCATGAACTGGTGAAAAATATTCTATTTTAATTCAACATTAATTAACAAGGAAAATATTTAAGGCTGTGGGTGATCAAATTACACGCTGATGAAATTAAATTTTAATTAAAGCTCATTCAGTATGGCAATAGTGTACAGACTTTTTTGTCCCGGGAGGGCGAACAAGCAGTTAAAGCCTTTTGACGACCATCGACGCTCATACACATCCGCACAACCAGAGTTTATGCAGATGGGTTGCCCTCCTTTTCCCTATCCCCCCCCCCCCAATGGGGGCCACCAGAAACTCACAAACCGCACGAAACGCAACAGCATAACTGACACTTGACGCCTGTGTTATGTGAGCGAGAGGTACCACCCCGGTCGTGCTGGCACAATTTGGCTGCAAAGCAGTCTCTCAGACAGACAGACTCTGAAATCGTTGTTTGGTTTATGGTTAGTAAACTTTCATAAAAGTTAGTAAAAGTTCATAATGTAATAGAATAGAGCTGAAGAGTTGGTTTGTCTGTATAAACTACCTAATTTCGCTAACTTCCAGACTTAACTTTATTGATTAAAAGCTAATAATTTTGATACTATTAAAATACGTGGAACGTAAAAAGTACAAACAAGAGGATTCCAGGACGCCCGTGACCTAGAATGTCTGGGAAGGCCCGGGGAAATCCTCATCTCGGTTGGGCATCCGTGTGACTCAAGCATTTTTATTATACTAAATCTGAACTCATTTAGACGCACATGTAATTTTATTTAATTATTTAGGTTCAGTTCATATTAGGTCAAGATAATATTATAAAAAAAAAGATTTTCCATTTAACATTCTCTAATACGCCAAAATAGAAGTAATACTACTTTAGAAAACACAAAATACATTTCATGGTTTTGTTTTGGGGTTTTGAGTTGGTAGGTAACCAACTCAAAACCCCCAAAACAAAAAAAAAAACCTTAGACAATCCAACCTTTAAAATCAAGTAAATAATCGATACCATATAATCGAGATCACTCGATTAAAATCGATATTGATATATCCAAAAAGGAATAAGATATTAATAAGAGTCTCGCCGATCGTGGTAGCGTCATTACGAGACGCGAGTTAACGAGATATTATTTATCGAACGATTATCTCTTTCCGACTTCTTATTTATTATAGCCTAATAATAAATAGTAAATTTATTATTACATAAATTGATATACATTACTTTTTGGCTGGTAGTAAGTTTGCGGGTTCGAATTCCGCCAGGGTATGGTGGATCTATTCATCATTCAACCCCTATCCGTCCATTACTGAATATTGGATTAAATGAATTACAGTATCTATTCATAAATAAATAAATATGTATGTATATCCATCACACTGATAAACACAGTTAAAGCGGTAGTTTACCTGTCGAATTTAGACAATGTGATAAGAAGATTGCATATGTCTGATTCATGCTGGTCTCAGGTCGATGTTTTTCTTCATCCGTGAGGAAGCTGTGTTGGTAAAGTGTGTATTGTATGTGTGTATAGAAAAGCCCGTTTTTATTGGTGGTTATGATGATCACGAGAACCCCATCGCCCCATCATCCTTTATATTAAGTTCAGAAAAAATGTGATGGCTATACATCTCAACTCTCCTTAACGCTTCTCTCCCGATATCTATGAGCGCTGAATTACCAAGAGGCTCCCATGTATAAAACAGAACATCTAGCCTTATTAAACTCATAAAACAATCACTCAATAAGGGCAACGTCTTTGTCTCATTAAGTACAAGCACGAAAAAAGTCGGCGCATCTTAAGATAATCGTCTACAATAACAGTTAAGGCGGACCTTATACAGGATAAGGTTGAGACGTCACCGTTGTCAGCGGTGAATGCGCGGAAGCTGCACCGAAATGATCATTAACATTAAAGAATGGACTGATATTCGTGGCACTATACATTAACACATAACAAATGGTTTTACATTTTTTTGCCGACGCTACAGTTAAATGTCTCGTGTCGTTTGTTCGTGAAATTTTTATTAATCGTACATAATGACAGTTACAGACAAGTAGGAAACGTACATTTCTTATCTTATTTAATTGTTTGTAGTCATCACAGGAAAACTTTTACGCTTTGGAACTCTCAGAAACTCCAAAACTTCAGATAACAATATTTTTACGTCAGTAAATAATCCCGTTGGTACGGTAGTTTCCGTTACAAAAGCGTCAAACAACCACAGGACGTCATCTACTATAGGTTAAAAGCTGTTTCAATAAGCAATAGAAAATAAGTATTTTTGTTAACAAATCGAATATTTAGTTTCACTTAACTACGATTGACAAGATAGTTTAATGAAATTCATATTTGAGATGTGTGGGGGACTGACTAGCCGTTGCTCAACAGATCCGGGGCACCTCACCAAAGGCGGCATTGGTGGCTCTCGCCGGGTTTTAGTTGGTAGAGCTGCGTCCACCTTACCATCTTTCGGGCGCAGCGAGTCCCACATACCCGCCTGGGAAATCCCTCCTCTTCCGCGGGATACATAAGAGCATTTTGAGGCGCAAAAAAAAAAGGATGTGCGTTACATTTCTTAAAATGTTCTCTCAAAAGTTTATGCTGCTTAGCATAAGAAATAAGGAAATTCTGTAAATAACAATATGTTGTAATATTGATTATGTGTAATATTTCAATATCCAAATACGTATAACTAGTTAGACGTATAATTTTTACAGTTTTGACATTGACACAAACCTTGTGTACCGACCAAACCTGCCCCCACCATAATCAGATATGTCTGATCATCAGCTGCGTTTCCACGGGTTTCATTTCCTCGATTGGCTGTGTCTGTCTACAAATCAATATCATGAAAAATATCACCATATTGTCATCTTCAACTTGATGACATTTATTTATTATTTTCGCCATATTTTATGACAGAAGATTCCGGTAAAGATGAATGCATATTGAATTTTCATTCCTTCATTTTTATAATCGATATTATAAAACATAGTACAGAATTCACTTCTAACATCTCATCGCCTTTCCGATCTGCTCTAAGACAACCCAGAAAATCCACGAAACTTACTTCAATAATAATCATAACTTAATTCTTCAGTGCCCGATTTCTTTTAATTATCAAAATTATGACGTCATACTACTAACTAGGTAACCTTTGAGAACAATGTCGCGTCACAGATAAGAAAGCGCTTTATCGGTTGTCAGTCGACATTGACAATTGACATGATATCTTCAACAAAAAACCGAACAAAAGGAGTGAAAGTGAGCATTGACATGACAGCCCTCGCGTCTTACGCCAGACATGATTACCAGACAGCATAGGGGAAAACCGAAAGTGACAGGGAAGATAACAATGCTTAAACCCGACAACAGCGATGTGACCGAATCTTAGAGGATAAATTAAATTTGCATTAGATTACAACTATAGTATTAAGGTAGACAACACCAACTTTTATAAATATATAACAACAAAAGCTTTCGCATATAACGATAAAGTTTATCAAAATTTATCTTATATAAAAAAGTTTAGTAATTTATTAAAGCTGTAAAATTGATAATGGCCGATGGAAACGTAGACTCACGTTTTTGTCCCTTGTAGGTACTACTATTCGATACGTTCTTTATCGAGCGTATCATGAAACTAGGACATGTTATTCAAAAAGAAAATTAATTTAACTTAACCGGTAGGAGCGTTGTACCACGCTCTCGTTTACATAGGGACCACCGTCCACCATCCTGATTATTTCTTCCGTGACATAGCCGTACTGTCTTTGTAAGAGAACGGCAGTGTAATTATTGGCCTGTGCAGTCGCTGTAAGCTTACCAAATTATGTCTCAGGATATGACACATGAATGAGTTGCCTGGGCTAGTTACCGTAAGCTCGTTTATGTTTCTGAGCGAAACTACCCACAGTTTGACTACTCTACTACTCAAACTAAAATTAAGTAAAAAGGTTGGCGTTATTTGAATGCATATACCTACATTAGTACATAAAAATAAATAAATATAATGTGATCAAAATCAATAAAGTGATGTGAAATCAAAGGTAATTTTGGGAGATAATCGAGAGGGCGATGCGGGAAGCGGTTGTGTTGTCGGACGCGCGAGACAGTAGACGTCTGCCGGGCTCGAGGGCCTGGATGACTGTCATGAAGGGTCTTAGAGAGTGAGAGTCCCACATAGCCATCCGGGCTTCCCCGGGCCCGGTGGTATCTATTACATTGCCCCATCTTAAAAAAGGCTAATTTTGTCAAACTAAAAACTACAGGTGATACATTTGTTTTATAAAACTAATACAATCAATCCGCCGTCTCCTTCCGCTCTATTTTCTACAGGTATTTTAATTTATTTCCCTATTTCCACAAGCAATATCTCTTTCTAAGATTACTATCGATCGATATTAAAAGCTGCAGTATCCGCTTACCATTAGGTATGAAATTAACTCATCAATCACGATTCGTATAAAATAACTTAATATTGATATAAACAGAGAATTGTGTATTCATTATTGGCTATTAAAATAAGATATTTTATTTTATATTATAAAAGTAGTGTTTCATCATAATCGTCATCATCATCAGCCTTTATCCGTCTCCCCACCATGGTTCAGGCCTTGACGTGGCGGTAGGGCACCTCGGGCAAAGCTAATTGAGCCGAGGGGGCTCTTTGTACCCCACTTATAAGAAGAGGGGACAAAAGAGCAGGGGGCAAGGGTCGAGGACGGGAACCTCACGCCATTGTACTGTCCCGACGTTGGGAGGGGTTGCTCTGTGGTGCGGGACAACCTCTCTGTGGAGGTGTCCCCTGAGGGACTGATTAGCTGTCGAGGTGCCCCGTTTGCTCTTTAGATCCGGGGCACCTCACCAAAGGCAGTTTTAGTTTTAGGCACTCGCAGGGTTTAAGGGGGTAAAGCTGCGTCCACTTACCAGCTTTCGGGCGCAACGAGTCCCACATACCCGCGTGGGGAGACCCACTCCCCCGCGGGATGCCTCAGAGTATTTCCCGGCGTTACAGAAAAAATAAAGCCTTTATCCGTCTACTGCTGAACATAGGCGATGTTGGATGCGAGTGGCAAGGAATCGGTCGTCTTGGCGTTCATTGAAGTAGTGTTTATAAATAAATATGTAATAATAATATCAACCCCAAATGTCCCACTGCTGGGCACGGGTCTCCTACTCGAAATCAGGCGAGGAGGTTTCTGGGCTATAGTTCACTGATGCGCTGGCCCAATGCGGATTGGTGAACTTCACACGCCTTCAAAGACTTGTAAGAGGTAGTGCTATGTTGCATTGCAGCCGAACTAGGCCGGCACGACCGGGCTGGTACCTCTCGCTCACATAACACCGGCGTCAAGTGACAACTATGCCGTCGCGTTTCGTGCGGTTTTTGAGTTTCCGGTGGCCCATTGGGGGGATAGGGAAAAGGCTCCGACTGCTCGTTTGCCCCTGATGACATTAAAAAAAACATAAAACTTACACACTTTCACATTTATATATTTTTTATGTGATAACCTAGCAGTCGGAGCCTTATGGTGACTGCCAACGCCCATTGACATCCGCACAATCAAGGCCACGCTGATGCGCCGCCCTCCTTTTCCCTATCCCCGCCTTGCCATATATATAAATATATAAGGTCAAATAAAACAGTGACAGTACGAAAAAGTTAAAAAAACGACGAAAAAATAACGGCTATTTATTTAAAAATTCTAAGGTCAAAACATACCAAAGGTTACTAGTGAAGCGAAGCATACTTTGTAAATCTGCATCCGATAAGACTAAAGGTCTTCGAGGCTATTTATAATTAGTCTACACGTAGCCAGCTTCCAAATTTTTGTAAGAAGGGATAAATTTGTGTGTAAATTCATGGGGCAAATTGTGCAAATTCAAAATTTGTACATAAATTCAAACAAAACATAAGCATTTCTCTCGAATCGTAAATCACCTGATTCACCACAGGTATCTCGCGAGATGCTGACCGCTGTGGACAAACGGACACGAGCTAACGAGTTGCTTAGCATCACAGACGTGACTCCAACACACCCGCTGCATTATACGGTGTCAGTTTTGGTATATTTTGATGAACTTTCTAATCCTACCCGGCGGGCGGCGGGGTTATATATACTGATGGGAGATTTTGTTTGGGAGAATTTCAACAGGAATCTTAGTATTCGTAGTTTTAGTTAGGGTTGACACAGAGCTTTAACAGAAAATATATTGGGTAGTTCTTTGCGAAATATAAGGAGAATTCTTAAATCTCATCGTTTTATAACGAACATTTGTAAATTAAAACAGAAGTTGGCACTTCAAAAAAACTTTCAATTTTTTTTATACATTATATCAGTTTTTCTCTTAACAAGCTGCTACTTTTTAAATCATTTACTTTTTTTTTATTTCCAAAAAATAGTCAAAGCACATCGAATTCGTATGAAAACTCATTTCTGTTTTAAGTTAAAAAAATCCCTGTACCGATAAATTTGTTTGCGTTATTTACAATACCAAAATAGAGTTGTTACTAAACATGGTCAAATATCTAGTGGTATCCTGATTTAAGAATTCTCGTCCTGTTAAAAAAACACATTATTTACAGAAAGTGCTAGCAATATATCATGATGATGAATTTAGTTTTAGAAAGTTCTGGTGCATATAACGCTGTTTCCAAAGTCACTTTGGGAGTCACAACTAACTTCATTCCATCCATATTAAATTGTTCGCACTGTACACATAAGCGTCCCTTTAGTTCCAAGATATATGATCAGGACAGAACCAAGATATATTACGTCAATAAACATAGGCCAGCCATTTCCCAGTGCCAAATTTATAATAATTCACTGGATGAATTGAGACATCTCTTCTGTGAATGATAATGGTTATATATCACCGTTGAGCATGGCAAAGTGTGCCACAAGGTATGATCGAGTGCCCCGCGTAGGCTTCGACAAATCCGACGATTGTTAACGTAAATATACAGTTATATAAAATAAATCAAGTATAATTTACTTAAATCTAGAGTAAGTCGGTTATTGTTTTATTAAAAAATTCGACACAAAGAACGAGGAAGATCAAACGTTTACGTTGAAAAACATTCTAGTGGTGCAACGTATGTATATAACATATACCAGGACTTTACATTACATAATATAAACAAAAATATACGTATCAAATTAAATATTTTTATTAACTATTATTATTATTTTTGTTATATTTCCTCAACCCTTTTGAGGCTGGTAACTAAATGGTATTTACGGGTAAAACCAAGTAAATACCATTGGGGTTTATTTAAAAGACTGACTGGCTTTCCTCGTCTACGTCAAGAAATCTTCTGACAATGCGGCAGGTATTAAGAATGGCGGCTTTTTGCAGTTGTATGTAGGTATAAGGTTTTAGATCAATGAGTTTTAGGCTATGGTGCAGATATTTTGGTATGATACCGGTGGTGGACAGCACTATTGGGACAATGTAGACTTTTTCTTGTTTCCAGACTCTGATTACTTGGTCCTTGAGGTCAGTGTATTTATGTAGCTTTTCAGTTATTGTTTTTTGTAGATTGTGAGTATTGGGGACGGCTATGTCTATTAGATAACTGATTTTATGAACTTTATCCTGTAGGACTATGTCGGGGCGGTTAAAATGTATAGTCCTATCTGTTAAAATTACTTTCCAAACACTCCAAAACAGGGTTAGGGGTGTACTTGTTATTATTATTATATACTATTATTAACCACCATTAGGCATTATCAGCACAGTCTTATGTAATTATATATTTCTTAAAACCCTGTTATATTATTTTTAAATCCTTAATTTTCAAAATTGTATACAAGTATGTTTGTTTATTCCTTTGGTAGATATAGTAGTTATATGTCATTAGCAAGTGTATGCGTAGCGTGCCGCCGACAGATAAACATCTGCTTACACTCTATTGACGACAAACCAATATAAATCTAGCTTCAATTAATTTATACTTATTTGAATAATAAAATATACAAACATTTTTAGTGTTTTATATTATAGTTTATGGATTTAAATTTACATATTATAATAATTATAAAATAAGCTTTCACGAGCATACCTACAACGGAACAGGATTACCTACACATTTTACTTAGACTTACGTATAATGGAAAATACATGTAACATAGGTATTTATTTCTAAAATTATGTCTAAATAATAAATATTTCTAGAAATGAAAATAACTATGCTAACTTAAAATATCATCATCAGCCTTTATCCGTCCAATGTTGAACATAGGCCTCCCTCAATGAACGCCAAGACGGTCGAGCCCTTGCCACTCGCATCCAACACGGACCGGCCACCGTACGGAGATCGTCTTCCCACCTGGTAGAAAAGGTAGACGAAAATTATATACACGAAAAATATATACGAAATCTAAACAATATGTTATAATAGGTATAACATACAAGAACACGATAGTCTTGTTTCATTATGTTTCTTAGAACTATTCTAACTATTATTTTACTAAAAGTGTATATGTCCAAAACGCATATTCTAATTACATGCAATTACAGATACTTGCGAATGCAAAAGGATTATACGATACCAGTGATTTCAATTTTAGTACACATAATGTCTAATAAGTGTCCTTCTTTAGATCAGATACTTCCATTTATATATCAATGAAAATAAATTCAATCCACCGTAAACTAGTGAATAACAAACTCCACATACAACTATAGACATAATTTTTACTCACCGTGACATCGTGACTAGTGTTGGATTAATACCGATATTTGTCAGTATTAACGAATACTAATATATTCCTCAAGTAATATTATAATACCTAAACTAATATCTGCATATCACCGATATGTATGACGGGGTTACATGTTCCTTACCTATTATATTCCTGCTCAATTTAATTACTCATAATATGCTGCGATGAGTGCGATTGCAACTAATATTTCATAATATTGGGATTAGATGAATGTTAATTTTTACTTATTGTTTAATGAATGAGTTCAACATTTTAAAGGTAGCTTATTGAATTATATAGTTTATTAGTATTAACTATTTTCAGAGGCAAATTTTAAATTTCAAAATGGGAAGAAAATCTCAACTCAAGTCCCGGCCCTAGTTGAGTTTTTCTTTCCATTTTGAAATTTATGGAATTATAAATGAATAATATATGTTTTTTCAATTATTTTTTATTTATACACAAAAACATCAATTTTCAACATCACCTTATCGACGAGACCGGAGACGATGAAAGCGCGAACGAAATATGTAAAATGTAATCCATCTCTCTCATACAAACGTTTCATAATATTTATATATTCACGAACCCATGGGCACCAACCGAGTGAATCCGAACTATGCAGAGTGTTATTATCCGATTCATTTTCGATGGTCATTATAGACATTAGGGTGATATGAAATATTAGCATATCATAGTTCGTCATATTACTAATCCACGAATCCATTCAATATTACTAATATCTTAACGAATACTAATATATCAGTCGCACCACTAATCGTGACTAAGACTATAAACAGTCGTACTGAATATTCACTCAACAATCATTACCATCAGCGTCCAGTCAGGAGCCGCCCCGGCGTACAGTGTTGATGTTGCAACTTGAAATAATTACCACAAGATCACTTACTTAAGTGAGAAGTCGCGACCAAATAAACAAACAGACCAAATTAACGCAATACTCGTGGGCACAATTAACTCAATATTCGATGAACATCTCATCAGAGTCAAGTATTTCGGCTGCTATCAACAACACCGGCAACAGCTACTCCAAAGTTACCAACAGAGTCACAGAAAACTACAAATGATATTACTTCAATAATTTGTCCAAGTGCTACAAACAAGCAAAACACTACTCAAACAAACATTAAACTATCAATCTGGCTGTTGGTCTAGTGGTTATAGTGACCCTGACTGCTAAACCAGGAGGTTGTGGGTCCGATTTCCACCCAGGACAATTGGTGTGTGATGAACATGATCATTTGTTCTGTGTCTGGGTGTAGTTTATCTATACTAATATTATAAAGCTGAAGAGTTTGTTTGTTTGTTTGAACGCGCTAATCTCAGGAACTACTGGTCCGATTTGAAAAATTATTTCAGTGTTAGATAGTCCATTTATCGAGGAAGGCTATAGGCTATATAACATCACGCTGTGACTTATAAGAGTTGAGTAACGCGGGCGAAGCTGCAGGCAACAGCTAGTCTATAATATGTATGTATTTAGAAATATATAAGTATATATCAGTTGTCTGGTGGCCATAAGAACAGGCTCTGCCTAGTTTGGGAACAGATGGCCGTGTGTGAGTTGTCCCAACATATTATATTATTATTATTAATCTAGTAGTAGCAACTAGCACCAATGACAACGTTGTTATTGTTGCATCTTACAACATTACCAATAGATACACCGAACTACAAAACACTTGGATCTCACGTAGAGGAGTTACAAACAAACAGACACTCAAACAAAAGCAATAAACTCTCACTTGCTCAATAAACATAACTATCAATCCAGTAGTAGCAACTGGCAGCAATAACAACACTGTTGCAACTTAAAACAATTACCAACAGAGACATTACGCTGAAGCGACTATAAAATGAGCTGTAAAATCAAACGCCGCCAGGGAAGGGCAAGAGTCCATGCGATTTGTCGATAATGGACGCTATTTTGTGTCGATAGGCGATACGCTGCCCCCATTTGTCCCGCGTTAATATGTTAATGAGGCATCTAGTCACGAAGCCGGGTTCAAGTCTGTACAACTGGTTTTCTTAGATATAGGAAGGTTATATTAAACACATTAAAATAAATATACGTGTGAAAATATAGGTTGATCATATTTATATGGAATTTATTAAACGTAATTTTATGAGATCCCGTTTAGTATATTTATTCCGATATAATAAAGATTATGTTGTGAGTTTCCACCATCTAAATCTTTCACTATTGTAATGATACGTTATCACTCAGTGCTATAATGATCATTAATACGCATACCTGTAAACTTAAATTAACGCAGTTGAAGCTACGGGCAACAGGTAGTTAGATTTGTATTAATAGAAAAACATATCAGTAATTAGAAAAGTTATCAGTTATCATACCACTAAATTTAATATCGAAAGAAACTTCTCATCATTCAACATATTAAAGTACTAAAAGTACTTAGAGAAGAAATCAGAAGAGAGCATAATTATTTTTTAAGTCACTAAAATACAATCAATTCCATTATTACATAAGGTCTACACCGTAAATATGACATTAAAGTGGTACATTTAAATTAAGAAATCGCATACAATGTTGCATGGGAATCGCTTTAGCTAACAACGGTAGCGTAAGTATCCGAAAGATACAATCAAAAGCGATGACCGTAAAAGGGCGACGATAATAAACCGTTACAGCTCACAATGCAACACCGATATCGTTTTCACTTTTATCGATAAAATCGATATCGATGCGATAGTGGCGATTCACTAAGATAAGCTAATACAGGCAGTCCTATAATCGGTTGGACAATACAGTGTTTTAGCGAACATAATGGCTTAATCAAGTTTTAAGTAGAAAGTGCTCTGAAAGTCTTAATATTTTTAAGCAATAAATTAGGAGCGGTCACCTTTTGTTGCGCAACTTCCTACAATGACTCATATCTTTGATGAGTCTATCCTGCTTAGGAAGCATTGGCGTTTCACTTTTTAAGACCATTGTCTAAAGAAGGAGAAAACGAGCGCATTTTTATCTTCGTCCATGTCCATAGACATACAATGATTACAACACAATGTAATTCATAATGCTCTGATCTCATTTAGTACAATAATAGCGACCCCATAATTCTAAAACCAAATTCTTTTGGTACAAGCCTTTTTTCATTGGCTTTTTTATCACTTGATGAGATGATCACCCCAATGGACGTTTTTCCACTCACGGCGCCGGTATGGCTCTGGATCGGCGCCGGGGCACGCCGGGGCTTCGTTTTTCCACTGAGCCGGTGTCGATGTCCGTTTACGCTCGTGTTTGGATAGTAGGGACACAAACACACACAGTACTGATTAGGACTTCAGCACGACGACACGTACAAAGCGTACAAAGGTATCTTCAAACGGTGGACTCTATGTGTTATATCTATTACATTACATTTATTATCTTATTATTTTAAGAGGTCAACAAAAGAAAAACAAATTCTGTAATCAGGAGGTAGTCATAAGTATTGAAACAATTTTAATCTTGACGATCCTTACAGGATAATGGAATAATCTTATCAAATTATTGCATTGTCATCGGTCCTCGATAAGTCTACTAAGTTTAAATGAAATCTGACCGTTTGAAGTGTGTCAAAATCAAGTCCAAAGGAGTCGGTTACAAACAAACATACAAACTTACAAACACAAAGGTGCAGCTAACATCATTAAACAAAATACGAATCTTTTTCCCCACCGCGTCCACCTTCCCACCCCGCGGAGTGCCGCGGACTCACACACGCACACGGTTGCAAATCATACATTATAACAATACACATGCAGTTTTACCGGGTCGGCATCGAGTGGTAAGCTTGCTGTTCCTGGCTTGCTGTGAGTGGAAAACCGCCCAATGAAAGCTTTAACCGCCCCACCCAATACTAGAAATGCTAATGAATAGAGAAAATCAATCATTGCGTAACATTGAATGATTAGGAAAAATGATATAACATAACAGTTTAATAAGGCAAGCCCATTAATTAAGTGAATCTTATTAATTGCTATAAACAAGGTAGGGCCTGCGGTAACCATAACATGCTTCTCGAAAGTTCCAATCAAATGCTTCTAATAAGGCAGCTAAATCATGAGTAATGATGATGTTGTCCACTTATGCCTTGTTGACAGTGGTGCAAAAGTGTAAAATTAAAAATCGTTAAATTTGGCACGTGGAAATCTGAAGAAATCGGGAGATTTTTATTCGGAATTCATAAGTATTTTATGTTAATAATGCGTTCCGTCGTTTAGTTTTCATTTAATTTATGGATGAAAATATCGTTTTACATTTGCAGATGAATTTGGAAAACTCAAAACTTTGGAAACAAAAGAACAAACGTTTTCAACCATGCGTGAGTCAGCAACACATTTCATGCTACTCACGCTTGTCCAAAATTCTACTGCTTTTTACACTAAGTGACTATGACTTTCGTATTTTTTTTTTTTTTTTAATAATATTTTATGGCCTGGTTACGAGACCTTTAAGCCAAGTCAGTTTTTGGGCACAAACTTTTATCCTTTAATGTATCAATTACACTTCACTGATTTTATTTTATTCTATTACATATTTAAATTTTCACTACGGTATTTTTTATGTATTTATATAATGCACTATAACACTTTTTGTTTTTCAGCAAATCACACAAGTGGCGGCGGAAGGTATCACTAAATTCTATTATTTCGCTTGCCATTATTAGTCTTTGGAAAATAAACATTGGATTTTGACACTTGAAGAAAATGTGGTCAATGTCGGCGATCCCGTTGTTACAGAAAGTACAAATATTATTATTTATTATCTTGAGTCTTGCTAGGTGTGAGGGAGCAGTGTTATGGCCAAATCTTAATCTGTTGATTGTGGTGATGTACTCACGGCTAGCTATATCCAACTCATCATACCAGGGTTTTCTCGGTAAATTCTCTTGAATACTTCCGTACCATTTTCCTTTATGTTTTTGATCCTCTTTCCAGAAATCTAGCCACAATTTTTTTAATGACTTTCGTATTACGAAGCAAACGTGTGTCAATTTTTTGATAATCATTTATCTCTGATAAATTGGGGCATCGTCTACACATTCGTACTATTGATCTTTTTTGACATTTTCCGGATAGAGAGCCCATAGATCTTTTAACGAATTATGATCTTTTTTGACATTTTCCGGATAGAGAGCCTCTTTATCTTCGGAAAATTCGGGAGATAGGACTGCTAAATCGGGATATCGGGAGACAGTGACCAAAATAGGTAGATCTCCCGATAAATCGGGAACTTTTGCAACACTACAGTTGTTGACTTAAGATCGTCATCATACATTCAATATAATATGTATAAGTATATAACTTTCTCTCAACGAACACCAAAATAATATTAGAACAAATAGAGTATCAACTTAACGTCTACATCTATAAGATTGGCAAGAGTTGGCAATCACTACTGCCTTTTCAGACCTGTAGTAGGTATTGGCTAATATTATTTGTCAATATGATCAGACCACGATAATACTTTATTAAAACTTTAATACCATTATTACGATCAATACACGTCTCCTCATGCACAGGTCTCCTCGAAAATAAGCGAGGATGGTATAAAATATCGTATGCGGGTTGGCGAACTTGTCGCCCCCCTATATTCATGGCATTGCAGGTTTCCTCGCCATGTTTTCCCTTACCGCTAAGCACACGATGACAAAGACATGTAAATCCCAATTCTAGTATATTTGCAGACTCGAACCCAAACCTCTCCAGTTAGTACCAACGTAAACGTTAATAGAAATCCTTAATTACAATCTAGAAAACAAATTGCAAATACATAATACAGAAGAGGTAAACGAGAACTTTCTAGTGCGTGGGCGCTAGTGCTGCGCGTTAATTAGTGCAGCTGCAAATGTATCGATAGCGGGCCGTAGAGATAAGGGACATCACTTGCATCGAAACGTTCGCATAATCTACTTAATGTGTGCTGCGGTGCACGCGTTGTTTTCACTTTCACTGCTCCTGTTTATGAGACGAGACGGATATGTACATCATCATGATCAGTTTATCCGTGGCTGAATCCCAAAATGGCCGAATCATCATCAAGGGCCAAATGCCAAAACTCGGCCGTATACTAATACTGGAAATTCGCATCTCATGTTATAGTATATTTGACTGATCATCTGTTTAATTGAGCCTCTGAGAAGAGAAATTTACACTTCACAGTAATGGAATTAATTTTCCTAGGAAATTTGTAGTTAGGACTCTAAGGAAAGGAGTCTTCTTTAATCAATAGTAAAATAGTAAATAATATCCATTCATCTGGTGCAGATATTCATATTCACTACAAATTTCAGGCGGCAAAACAAACCCTTGGCCATTGGAACCTGCGACTGTGAATATACCATTGAATCACACGACGTGAATTTTACAACAATTCTACGTGTAAACCTTTTCATAAAGTTCTTTGTACTATTATGGCACTAAATACAAAACGAAAATAGCCCACAGATTATGTTAAAAAAAAAAACCGGCCAAGTGCTAGTCGGACTCTCGCACAAAAGGTTCCGTACCATTACATAATATACAACATTAGACACTTTAACAATAAATAAGGTTTATGTTTATGGAATTAAATGTTTTTTTATATATTTGAGTTGCTTGCATGAAAGGTTTATAAGGTTTACGTTTATGACGTATAAAAAAACTACTAACTAGATCTTGTTCAAACCAATTATCGGTGGAAGTTTGCATAGTAATGTATATCATATATTTTTTTAGTTTTATCATTCTCTTATTTTAGAACTTACAGGGGGGGGGAGCGACACACATTTTTCCACTTTGAAAGTGTCTCTCGCGCAAACTATTCAGTTTAGAATAAAATGGTATTAGAAACATCAATATCATTTTTGAAGACCTATCCATAGATACCCCACACGGATGGGTTTGATGAAAAAAAAATTTGAGTTTTAGTTCTAAGTATGGGGACCCCCAAAATTTAGTTTTTGATGTGAAACATCTATAGCCGCACGTAAAACCGATTTCTGGCGTGGCGACGCATGCCGTGGCGACGCGTCGCCACGCTATACGATGGTATATATATATACAGTCTATATGCAGTAGTGTGTTGAAAATAAATGTTTATTCGATAAATAGTCATCGTTATCTGGAAAAAAATCGTAATATTTTATTTTATCATTATGACATATCTAGTTCCTATCACAATATGTTCTTTTCTGCATATTACTTTTACAAAATAATGTCGATGTTTCACATCTGCCAGGCGTCCCGTGACGGCTCTTATGGGTTTTTTTTCTACTTTTACGTCAAAACCTTAATGAACTTTACAGAATACATCTACTTACAAAGTTTCAATATTATAGCTCTTATAGTTTCGGAAGAAAGTGGCTGTGACATACGGACGGACAGACTGACAGACAGACAGACAGACATGACGAATCTATAAGGGTTCCGTTTTTTGCCATTTGGCTACGGAACCCTAAAACTAATTTATAACTTTATATATACTAATAAACAAAAGACACATATTACATCAAACACATTACATAATAGCTCAGTTTCAACATGATCATTAATTAGCGAATGAACATGACGGTGAAAGCATTGTTTCGGTTCTGACCCGGGTAGGGCACAATACCCTGTGGGAAGCGCGTGGGCGTGGGCCATCACCTCGACCCAAGTCGGTAATGATTTCCTCGCGTCTGCCGCGGTAATGATTCCCGCGCGTCGTCTATCGCGGTAATGATACTCTCGCGTCTGCCGCGGTAATGATTACCGACGCTCATAGCAGTTGTTTAGTACACCTATAAAGGTTTAATAGTTTTCGATAAATATAAATATATATTCAATGGCACATTCCCTTAATCAAAGCTATTCTTATTAAATGGCAAAGATTTTAATGAATTTTTCGAGTATAAGGGTTTTACAGATAATATTAGGATTTTATTAAGAAGATACAGTCAGTTTGCAGTATCATGGAATTATATAATAATATTCATATATTCATGTCACGATGGTTTGGTCGTTGATGTGTCATATTTTATATGACTAACTAAATTATCATAACGATAATATTATGCGCGGATGTTCATAGGTAACCTACTCAAATCTCGTGTTAATAATATTTCTAGATTGACTAAGGTGATCGTCTTTCTACTTTCGGCACCATCTGTAAGGCCACTATTATATGAGGAGTCGCGAGTCGGTTGTTGGCCCGCTATAAATTAAAACATCCCATCAATCATCAGCTGGTGGTTCCGCCATCTTCCGGTCATTTACGTTACATTGGCTTGAATCCTTATCATCGGCTCACATATTGAGGTATACTATCTAATCTACTAAACTATGAATAATAATAATAATAATAAAAGTAAAAAAAATATCTAATGCTAAATAATAAAACTACTAATATAACTGCAAAAAAATTTAAATAAAAAAATAATAATAAAAAGGTAATACTTTGAAAACCATACAGATAAAAATAAAATACATTTCTCACCCTTTAACATAAACACAAAAGTGAAATCGCTTATCTTTATCCATTTTACTTGCAGTTAAAAACTATAAATAAAATCATCACGCGATAAAACGTAGCGAAATTGGCCCCTTGTATGCGATGTCCCGTCGAGATCCGATGGGCGATGGTTATCTGTCCGTCTGTGTATCGCCCATCAGTAGTGGGCGAGGGATGGGCCCCAGGACGCCAGACACGCAACTTTTTGCATGGATGTCATGTATATTTCTATAGGAAAATGGGACCGGGGTTTAATACCGTGAGACTTGAAATATTGTATATAAAATGGCATACTCGCCAGATGAAACACGCCAGGTCTTGGAGTTTTGTACCTGACTTGAAATACATTATTTACTTTTAATGGCGTAGTGCCTAGATGAAATCTAAAACATATCTTAGATTATAGTATGTTTCAGTAGGCGGTGGATTATTACTGCTTCACATAGGCCTCTATTAATTAACAGAGAAAAAGATTTAACCAATCATTTTGTCTACTAACAACACCATCATTGTACAAGCTAGTGTTTTACAGTCAGCGAGAACCCAATAATATAGTAGGTTAAAAACAATGTTAAAAACCTCACAAAGATCCCATAGATAGACAGCACAAAACATACCTGCAACAAAAAGTATAAATCAATTAACATAATATGGATATATCTAAACAATACACGCTAATGAGACCGATCAAATCACTGGTACCACCCCACATCCTCGACATCGACTATCAATGGGTACGACCATCAACCCCACACTAGCAATTAATATCTCAATTAAACTGAACTAGAGATACAATAAAAAGCGGGATTTAAATTTGGATTTTTATTGGGGTTCAGTATTATAAGTGCAGAATTCAATATCAAGGATGACTAAAATTATACTTGTCATAATTATTAACATTTTAATCTGTATTTAACTATGAATATACAGTAAAATTGTACAGATCAAGTACACATTATAAAACTAAATTACAATGTAGCTTTGACACGATAAACTTGAGTGTAAATGGTCCTCTTTTTTTTTGTCTTTAACGCCGTGAAATGCTCTGAGTCATCCCGCCTAGGGAGTGGGTCTCCCCAGGCGGGTATGTGGGACTCGCTGCGCCCAAAAAATGGTAAGTGGACGCAGCACTACCCACTAAAACCTGGCGAGTGCCACCTGCGCCGTTAAGCTAACAGGGCACCTCGACGGCTAGCCAGTCCTGCAAGGGACCGACGCCACCTCCACAGAGGGGTTGTCCCGCACCTCAGAACAATCCCTCACAACGTCGGGACAGTACAATGGGCTGAGGTTCCCATCCTCGCCCTTTGCCCCCTGCTCTTTTGTCCCCTCTTCTTATTAGAGAGGTACAAAGAGCCCCCTCGGCTCAATTAGCTTCGCCCAAGGTGCTGGGCTCACCCTAGGCTACTGAGCCCCACCGCCACGACAAGGCCTGAACCATGGTGGGGATAAATGGTCCTCTATCTTAATAATAAGTTGGCAACAAAAACACATTCAATACCTTAGTTTATGCAGGCAATACTAACATTACTAACGCTTAAGCAAAGATATACCTTTGTAGCAAAGATATTCTTTTACCCGAGGGAATGATACATTTTAATAAGGAAGTTATTAACACACATTTCGTATTTTCTATGACCGAAGAAGTGATGGCTGGTTGGGATTAAAAGAGATATGGAGGAGTGTGGAGTGAAGTGGGGATTAACTGGCATGAGGCTAGAATAGAGACAAGACATTGAAAGCCGATCCCAAATAAATGGAAATAATAATGGCTAGGAGGACGATGGTGTTACGTATCTATCATTAAATCCATAAATCCATCGAGAAATGTACATTAGCTCAAGTAAGTTAACGAACTCATAATAAGTAATATCCAACAATCGTCGTTCAAGGCTGGCGTGAAGGATGCCGTGCAAAGGTCTCGGCCAAGGTTCATTGCTGGAGCCGTTACCGGATCGATCGCTCGTAGCGGACATTGTCAGGGCTCTTGTGAACATAGCCTGATGGGGAAACATCCATATTCCATACAAAATTTCACGTTAAGAATATTAGTATGTTAGTATAATTAGAATAACAAAAGCCTACATATTAAAACAATAAATATATAATTTGACTGAACTAGTGAGATGCGACATTAAAATGTATGCGATGTATTATTCATACTTCTAACAATGGCGGCGTCCCCGACCTTAGTGTTATCTTGATCTGATGCTATCGTGACCTATACCATCGGAAGTGCACCAACACCTTAGATAGTTGCTGGCCAATATGTTATGAGGTCAGCCGTTTAGAATAAAAATTCATTATTTTCAACTGACATAGTTGTATCAGTGTAGTAAATACATAATATGAATATTTTTGTAAGTTTGTTAGTAGTTTTCCTCTAGTTTTAGCGTCATTACCGTCAATTTACAAGGAAATATTTTAAGACTACTTAATAGAATGGCGACACCCCATTCTATTTCGAATTATCTAAACACATAATATTTGTGACCCTTTCTAATACATTAGAATTAGATAGGGTCACAAATTTAAACTGTACCAAAAAAAAAACACATTTATGATGTATCATTTTTATATCTTATAATTTCTGTCTAAGGAGACTGGAAAAAATCCACTATTCTAGTATTTTTATATTTCAAAGTTTATTAGATTCATAAAAACCTCAACCTTTTGCCAAAGACTCGTAGAACATGTCACTAGAAGTTGTAGGTCCTTTTTTCACTTTAAAATGTAGTTGACCTCTGACCAAATTTTACATTCTACTGGCAACATTGCTGCAAATCGGAAAAAAAACTTGAATTTTATTTTGGTAGTGACAAAAAGTAAAGACTTGCCACCTACTTGGAATACTTTTGCCAGATTCGGATATAAAGTACAGTTTAAAAAGATGAACGGGCCGAAATGCCAATATATCGTATTTTTTGGACATCATCATCAGAGAATTATTTTATCACTATATTTATGAACGCCTGAGCGACTGATGTCTGGTCGTTTGCTTCGAAGCTAACCTTGAGGGTAGAGCTATAAACCGCCAGACTTAAGTTGGCTTGCCTGACGGTTTGTCTGTCACTTTCGATATATTAGAAGTATATAATATGATTTTTGTTCAAAAAAAGCATTTTATACGCGTCATATTCATAATAACAAGTATCTAGAAAATATATCGTCATCAGCCCCTATCCGTCCACTGCTGAACATAGGCCTCAAGCTAGATGAGCTTTATACTAAGACAAAATCAGATAGCTATCAAAATAATCTTTCAAATAGCCATTCACAACAACTGCCCATATTTATTTATTTTGAATACCATACTAAAAACCTTTCTTCCTCACCATTCAAATTACGCATAATGCCCAGCAAGAACGGGGAAAAAACAAAATGCACGGTATGCAAAAAGACAACAAATTTTGGGAATGCATTCAGACGAAATTACGGATCGCGAGAAACAATGGGGAATGGAAATGGCCACGTTTATTTATTAAAGGCCGCAAAAAAGATGCTACTTGTTCAATACAGACCTTACAGGGCCATACAGGGCCCGCTCCATTATTGGCTCATGGACGGGCAAAAATATTAATCGCGGACCGTTATTGGAATATAGAGGATAAACTAAATACATTTGTGTTGCGTTTATTAAGTACTTAGGTTAATAAACAATGTTTTATGAACATTATATAGCATTATCATCATATATCTTCGGAGGGTATTTCATGACCTCAATCCGAGAAGTAATTGTTTCGTATGTCTTTAGCAAGATTTGACTGTTCATAATTCAATATTTGATCAGCATCATCATCATCATCATTAGTTTCCTGCTATTTATCACCATCTACTGGACATACGCCTTTCTTTTTTTATCGCAGGGAAATGCTTTTTACGCATGTAGCCAGGATCTCGGGTAGACCACCAGGAAACCATCGCCATCCAGGACTCGTCATCACCGAGCATCGCGGTGAAGACACTCGGCAGAGACAAGTCCCCTCCGATGACCGCGCGGATGTCAGATGACGCTGCGCCGCCCATCTCGGGCACACCATGTCCAGTGCGGCGGTGGACTCGACCCAGCACACGCTGGGTCGAGTCCACCGCCGCACTGGACATAAGCCTCTTTCAATGACCACCAAGACGGTCGATCCCAACTCGCATCCATGAAGTTTGTACATGTGTCGTTTAAAACTCTCTAGTTGATCATTTTAGTAAACTCGCTTTTTTACTTTACAAAAAACGAATACGAAGCAGTCATATTAGTTGATTGCAATTCCAATAAATACATTGTGTCTATTTATTGGTGTTTAAATACCACATTTACTATTTTTGTTCAACACATTACGATTGATTCAAACCATTGAGCGACAAATGTATACCAGTATTTCCAGTTAACAATTTAGTCGAAGGAAACGAAGCATGTCGCGCACGTAACTAGATATAATAGGATTTATACATTAGCCCGCCTCGAGACGGCAATATCTCAAATTATTAGTCTAAATTCGTGTTCGAATAGCAAGTGGAGAAAGTAGTCCGCTACTGGTGTTGGTAGCGCGGACGTAGGAGGGAAACTGCGGGCGGAGTGAGGCTGCATAACTTTTGTTATAAATATTATGACATACCAAATTAATTGATTACTATAACATTATTTTAAAGCTTTTATATTGCCAAACGGTTCTTGATAGATAAAAACCATTAAAAGATTGCACTGGCATACGCGAACTATTGCTTCCTTTCCTCCTCTAATATCGAGGTGAGGTCGAAAGGAGGGACAGGTGTGTCGACTAGGAACGTATAGGGTGGGGTTATTATCATTACTCTACTGTCTACTCTATTAATGCTATATCACTCTGCATCTTCTACCGCATCTACCACGGGGTTTTAAAGAATTGTACGGTTATGATTGCCATTATTTGTTTCATGATCTATTATTTTGTAGCTTTTTTTGCATATGATTGCCAAATTGCCAAAAACTAAATTAGTAGATTATAGGTATAATATTTACTTCCAATCAATAATACGTATTAGAATTCCAATAAAAACCTTAATTATAATTAATATTATATTTATGTACATTCAAATTGTGTATCTATTTCATAAAGGTACTCTTTATAAGTTGCATGTATTACTTATAATATTCTTATCGCAACTAAACTTGATATTAAACGCATAAAGTTTATATCAAAGACCGCGTCTAAAGAGCTGGGCGTAACAGATGTTTATCGTGGACTGGACACTCACAAAAACCCTATCATTTTCTGCGCAGTAGCAGTGAAAAATGTCTGCCGGCTATATACGGCCTACTATTTTAATGTGACCTTCTGTAATATGTAGAATAATATCTTCATTATTGTCTCTAGGACTTCTGTACCTTGTACCTTAGAGAAACTTGTTTAGAATTAGAGTTATTATGATAAATGTTGACATATCATTATAATAGTTAAGAGTGGTGATTAGGAGAGTTATATGTTTATGTAATGAACGTTCTCACAGATAATGACGTAATTGGATAAACGAGACACTTCTCGTTTACCCAATTATATCAATTTGGGTACAGTGTCCTATATGTCTTATGACATATAGGACACTGTATGGTCTCTGTATACTTATGTATACAGAGAAACTTATACTGAGAGGATCCTACAAATGTCCCACTGCTAGTTCTCCTTCTTGGCGACCATTGGGAGAGGTGGGTATTGGGCCATAGTTTGCCTATGCGCTAGCCCATCGGGCAAGACAGGCAGTGTAATAACTGGCACAGAGGCTTAACATCTTAAGTCTCAGGATAGGCAAATCATGAATGACTTGCTTTTTTTTAGCTGTCGCAGTGGAAATGCTTTGCACATTTACCCGGGAATGGGTCGTCCCCGGGGATGTACAAAAGGCCTAACCGGGCTTCCTCCTAGGGGAAATCCGCCCAGATAGGGGCTCCGTACGTGGCCAAACTTCGACAGACTCCGGAGTACAGCCGCCTAGGAATGATTTGCCTGGACTAGACTCAGGTTAATGGGCGACGCTGGCCACCTAACATCATGTGGCTGGTCTGCACGTTTGCCTATCCAAATATACTAAGAATAATCTCTTCACTTTCGAAGTTTTCTTCTTTTTGTATTTGATGTTATTAAATGCTATCATTCCATTATTAAGCATAGTAGGATAGTCTTTTGGACGAAAAATTATTTTTGATTAAACACCGCTAGTTACATATAACAGCAGACGCCTTGCCAACAGTATATTTACGTAACTGACGCTAACATAACGGATTGAGCAAAAGACAAATTACACGCTGTTTTCCAAAACAAAAGGCGATAAATCTTGGAAAGAAGCTCCTAAGGTAATGCAGTTAAGTAATGGCCGCCATGCCTGCACTTATGAATCATGGCGATGAAAGCCGGTGGGTGTACCGATACTTCCCGCTCTGCCCACGTTTCCGAACGTGGATCGCTGACATTAGATACTAATATTGCATTAACTAAAACGGAATTAATGTTCGTGTGACGGCTGACACTATCTTTTAGGACTCAAATTTCTCGGTGAATGTAACAAATATATTTTGTGTTTATCATCATCATAATTCACTTACCCGCCCCTGGCGGCTGGCACGCAACTGCGACCAGCCATGAACGGAGAAATCCTATCTAGTTGGAGTCTCTTAGAGTCTCCGTCTTTCCGAACATGGCCTCAAGAACTCAATAAATCCATCGGCCATCGGTTCTTTCTTTTCTTTTATTTTATTTTAAAACTAAATTTTAATACACGACATCCTGATGAGAATAAAACTGAAGACCACACAGTAAGTAGTAAGTAGTAAGCAAACGTATTTTTTTAAACTTTTTGTTCAGCATAAGTTCTGTTAAGTATTAGCAGACAAGAAAGAGTTTATATAGGTTCAGTCTTGTGGTCAGTTGATCGTCACTCGTCTAGTTCACCTCAACGTCACCGTGAGAAATACCAGTGACCTTTAAATTTACATTAAAGCATTAAGATAATTATGTTATCTTTCAGCTAAACTAAGCAACATAAATTATAATCTACTTATATTTTTACTCTACAGCTCAATCATCATTTAACAGTTGTTTTCGTTTGAAAATAGGCAACTCTCATATGTCCCACTGTTGGGCACGGATCCCCTCAAAATTATTCCGCAAAATGTACTGATTGACATCTTCCAAATATCTATTCTATACCAACATGGATCGCCCTAACAAAAGCCGTCTTTTTTATGTTCTTTAACGCCGGGAAATGCTCTGAAGCATCCCGCGGGGGAGTTGGTCTCCCCACGCGGGTATGTGGGAGACGCTACGCCCGAAAGCTGGTAAGCGGACGCAGCTCTACCCACTAAAACCCGGCGAGTGCCACAAATGCCGCCTTTGTGGAGGTGCCCCGGATTTAATAAACAACCTCGACGGCTAGTCAGTCCCTCAAGGGACCGCGACACCTCCACAGAGGGGTTGTCCCGCACCACAGAACAACCCCTCCCAACAGGTCAGTACAATGGGGTGAGGTGCCATCCTCGCCCCTCGCCCCCTGCTCTTTAGTCCCCTCTTCTTATAAGAGGGGTACAAAGTGTCCCCTCGGCTCAATTAGCTTCGCCCAAGTTGCCGGGCTCACCCTAGGCTACTGAGCCCCACCGCCACGTCAAGGCCTGAACCATGGTGGGGAACAAAAGCCGTCTTATAAAAACCCAACCGAACTACTCTTCATCCAAAGATAACCTCCTTTCCAAACCATTGTCAAAGTACAAAAAGTAGCAAGGCAGACTTAACCATTGCGAACAACAGTGGCTTAATATTTGCGCAAGTTTCGAGATTGCCGAACCCGATGTTCATTATCTTAAGTGACATCGCTTTCTTAATCGTATTTGTGACTTGAAGCTTAACCTAAAACCTGAGCAGATTTCAAGTCGGGAAGTGATCCGTGTAACAATGCAGCCGCCTACACTTCCGCACTGAGACGGTCCGATAACGTTTGTTCTGTACATTTTCTTTATCTATTAGCATATTTTTATGTAACCGGTTATTCAAATGCGATATCATAATGAGCGGGAAATATCTGGTTTTTGTTGTACGAACGCAACTCTCGATTGGACATCAAGTCATCTACTTCTCGTTTAATGTTAAACATACGCCAATGTTTTCAATTATACGCGCACCAGTCCAAAATCAGAAGGCGTCACGTATTCTAGATGAGTTGGGATTAGAACCAGCAAACACTTTAAAGGATGCTTTATCGTTAAGCCGCTATATTAAATACTAGCTGTTGCCTGCAGCTTCGCCCGCGTTACTCAACTCCTATAAGTCACAGCGTGATGTTTTAAGAATTTTTCAAATCGGACCAGTAGTTCCTGAGATTAGCGCGTTCAAACAAACAAACAAACTCTTCAGCTTTATAGAATAGAATAGAAAAAATATATTTAGGTTGCATACACTGTTGCATACATTTATAATAATAATATTATTTACAATTATAATATTAGTATAGATATTATTAAAATATATAACATTTTAGGGTGATTCTCGTACCCAGCGGACAAATTAAAGATCGCAAAAAAATATTTTAATCGCCTTAACTCACTGATCAATTCGTCAATGTATGTTTAAACAGATGCTTACTCATGTTGAAATATTTCGAGGTCCTCCCATGATTATGACAGCTGTAAGTTTATCGTAATATCGAGACCTCGAAATATTTAAAAACGCTGCATTTGAATGCAATGTATATTTTGCAGAAAAAAATTTTAATAACCCAAAGAAATGTAAAAGTGTAGATCATCTTATCAGAAACCAACTACATAATATTTAAAAGATCAAATTACGGCCAAATTTGTTATGCCTACGTGGATACAAAAAAAAAAAAGAAAAGTAGACTTCGTCTACTATCGGTTCTGCATGATGCTTAGAAGCGAATTTCACCCAGAAGCAAACTTTTCAGAGAAATTTATTTTAAAATTAATATAAATAATAGATAAACAATATAATATAATACCCTAGACGTCGCGAAAGTGCCCATTTGCAATCATTTGCATGAGGAAGTGCGATAAACAGTTTGGGGTGGCCGCGATATTTCGCGAACGTAATAAACCACAGATTAGCCATAACAAGACATTTCCTAGATCAACTGTGTAACAAATAACGATGATATAAATGTGGAGCACACACCAAAACAAGACACGCTGCAGCACGAACACGAATATGAAGTAGATATTGAAGTTGCAGCACGTATTAGAATTATTCAAATCCAGAGCGACAATATCGGGCCAGATTGTAATTCCACGTCGCATATACATGTATTCGAGTCGGTAGCGGGACAGTGTCGACATCACTGTAATTTATTGTTTCATTTTATCAGCCAACATTCACTCACGATACGGGGTTGGAACAATAGAGGGACAAGATGTGGAACTGGAACGAGATACCGTTGCAACGAAAAAGTCTCGGAAACAAAATCGAAATTGCAAATCAGTCCGCCTCGAGATGTATTGCCATATACATCGCGGTCTGGACTCTGTAAATCTTCAGATTGGATATAGAATATTCAGTATCTACAATATGTTCGTGAGCGTAGTTTTTAAGGTTTGTTTTAGATTTTTCCCAAATACCTACAAAATTCGTAAAAAAATTCGCTTATAATTCTTCTTATTTGTCGTTACACACTTGTCAGAGCGGTCGTGGTCGTTACTTCAGCAGCATCGGTGTTGGTGGCCCGCCTCACAATTCGACACCATTCCTGTCTTGAAGCTTTTTAATACAGCTTCAGAAAGTTTTAAAACTATTGATTTCCGTCATTAATTCAAACAATTCCTTTCGCCTTTTTAATTAAAAATAGAAAGAAATACGAGGTTAAAGTAAAAGAAGTGAACTATTAACAAAGTGAAAAACATAGTAGTAGTTGAAGGATAAAATATGATATTTCTAGATGCAATCTTGACCATCTACAAAATCAATATAGCCAGAGTATTCCGCATAAAGTGGGCGTTTAACCTTTGACTGAGGGCGTGCTGCGCAGGCGCATAGCGCGGCTCTACCAATCCATCATGGCCACTATCTGAGGCAAATTAGCCCAGCATAGACGCCGCGGCTGTTGTAGACCATTTAGTATGACACGCGTTTCCTCAGCCCGAACGAGAAATCCAGGGCCAAGTTAGTCGGTCGCCTACGTAAGGAATTACCCGAATGTGACATTTACAAATCGCAATGAACCAGGAACGTCACGGTTTCCAATTTTCTCCTAGACGAAGGTATCGGTGACTTTACTTAGTCGTGGACTGCCTCTGGGGATAATTTAATGGGTCGCTTAAGTGCCTTGTAAGTTCCTTTCAAGTACAGAACATTTTGTTAAATTCCTAATTGGTAATTCCTAATTACCAAGGAAAGTATTATATACCATTAATTTAAGACGTAATGAAAATATGAATTGAAGAATGGCCAACTGTGAAGATCCTCAATAAATAATTTAAAGGGGTACTTAAACGTGGCCGTGCAGTAACCGGAACACGGATGTGTTGGGTGCGATTGGCAAGGGATCAGTCGTCTTGCCATTCATTGAATTGAGACCTATGTTAAGCAGTGGACAGATGATAATGAAAGTTTTTTATGTAGTTTTAAACTATCTTTACTCGCTACTTAAAAATGCACCCGACAAACCGTTTTACATTGGACATTTTAACACCTTCGACGATTTTAGTAATTTAGTAACAATTTCACGTCAAAATTGGACAGAATCGGTAATAAATTACGACAAAAGCCAATTATAGAAAAATTACGTCATCACGTAACAGATTTGTGAATGGACGAGAAAATCGAGCAATTAATATTAAACAAACAAACTATATATGGGCAAATATCGATAATTGGTAGAATTGAACTTGATTCATTGATTAAAAGATTTATTTAACATTACAACATATTACGACAAAGTTGCAAATATATTATGAATTCGTGAATTTCGATGTCAATGTGATCTTGTTAAAGATCGACTGATAATTTTTTGTGGGATAAAATAAATAAAGGATAAATGTTTTATGGTCATGGCGGGTTGTTACGTAAATATTACGTATTTCGATATACATATTTAAAACATCTTAAATGAAAACGGACCTCATTACCGGACACAAAAACATCGAACGATAAGAATCTCCGGCTAACGTAGGACCAGTCTATATCTTGTTCAATCATCGCTTTAATATTAAAAATGGCGTACGACTGAAAACAAATTCCATTCATTAAATAAGTCGTATTTGTTCATGAATCATGACCTACATACATACTAAATATTTTATATTATTGTCATACTAAATATTTTACATCATTTCTATCATTTATTGCAAGTAAACGTTTTCATTATATTTCAAGACATTTTACACTCGGGAAACTTAATGACCTTAGTAAAAGAAAAAAAACTTAATCGCCATCAAAATCTGTACTACTTCGCGATTATCTTTTAACTGAAACTGTTTACAATGGACCATTATAATCATAATCCGTCATCTACCATTATCACCATAGAATTTCACTCATGACTTGGTAATGACAGATCGTCATCATCATTATCAGCCCGTAACCGTCCACTACTGAATGTTTAATACACCCCACCACTTCTTACAATAAATCAATCGGACACGGTAAACGAATCCAATCTAAATCTCTAACACTAATTAGCAATACCACAGCAAGTAACAGATTATAAACCAAGAGGTGGATATCCAGCTATTAGAGGTGTCAGTAACAATTTAGTGGCTCTTACCCAGCCGGGGGGCACGGGACACCTTAATAGATTCCTCCATCATCAGATAGCCACGTATTACAGTTATTAACAGAGTAAATAGCGTACCGCCCGCAGCACGGGTATTTCATCGCTAACGGTTGTCGGTCGCAGATATTTATAACGATCAAAAGTTTTTCTTGATTACATCATATTGATCTTGAATAAATACGATAATTTGCTATGTAATAAAAATTACATTTCTGTACTCGTAATACAAGTTTTTGCAAGGTTGAGGACTAGGTTAAGGAAGCCTGATTTGTCATCATTATCAACAGATTTTATCCGTCCACAGTTGGCCTACTTTCATGAAATGCTCAATAGCCACTTCTTCATCACACTAATACAACTTAGACTTAGAATGACTACCCTGAGAACGTCCTCTCATTAATTTAGCGGTCGACAGACTGCTTTCCCGAATGCAGCTCCAGGACCCTATTAGCCCATCGTATTGTTACCAACACACTAGGTGTGATTTTTATAAAATAAGTATTACCTTACCGGTGGGAGGGAAGCGCTGTGCCGCGCTCCCGGCTGCATGGGTACCACCATCTTGATTATTTCTCCCGTGAAACAGCTTTGCTGTGTTTCGGAGAGAAGGGGAGGACAGGCAGTGTAATTACTGGCACCGAGACTTAACATCTTATGTCTCAGGATAGGCAACACATAGATGAGTTGCCTGGGCTCGTTCCAGGTAAACTAGTTTATGTTCATGGGCGACGTCAACCACTTACCATCAGGTGGCCGCGTTTGCCAGTTTGCCTATTCAACTAACATAAAAAAAGTAAATACTTTTTGTTTGTTTCTTGCAAATATTCTTCACAGCAGAGCAATTGACACATTTTACACACCAACCAAATCCAACATCTGGGATCCATAACCTCAGCCTCAATGCAACACCAATATTTCCATTGTATTCGATATTCAAATACACAAGATGATCTGCTGTAATGACATTAGGTAAGGGGCCCAAAGTTCACGTCGCCCCAGGCCCGTGACGGTAATGATGTCAATGCAAATGACTATCATTCGTTATAATGTGCGTGTTGTTATTTTATATAATATCATGTGTTCAAATTGGGAGATTGAAATTGCAAAGTGGAATCTCTTGTAGGATAGAATACGTTGTTTTTTAACGCGAAATTCACTCATTATAATGATACACCTTTCATGGATTTTATCGCGGTTTATTAAGTTTTTTACAAACCCGACGTTCCGAATACTTTACAGCAATCATGGTCACGAAGGACTCTCTCCGTGATCATGGCGATTGAAACATTGTCAAATATCGGGACCTCAATAAAACTATGAACGGTAAGCACTTGAACAAACATAATATATTAAAATATAAAATAATAGCATATTTAGAAATCACATCTTCAACTTATATTATTCCTACAGGAACTATTGTCTCTCGACTCTCGAGTTACATTTGCACCGGTTATGGCGAACATCGATTAATAAGACACGTCCAGTCAGATCAAGACCGGTCTCGACGTCTTCACTAATACGTCCTTAAACTGACGCAAGTGACATCCCGATGTCACGCGGTAACGGTATATAAGTTGAACAAGATGTGTTTCAAGTTGTTTTTACAAGACTGTAGGTATCAGGAAGGTTTTTCCATGTCTATTTTTACACGACTGTCTCGCGACAGTGGTTGTCAAGCATCCAAAACATTGGTAATATAAGATTTTAAGTAAATCGTGATATCCTTGAATGTGTGAGTGCACTCAATGGTGCTCTCTGTGTAGTGTGTCTCTCTCTCTAAGTGCACTCTCTAGTAAAGTTTGAAACTAATATTATATATTATTATAAAGCTAAAGAGTTTATTTGTTTGATCGCGTTAATCTCAGGAACCACTGGTCCGATTTGAAAAATTCTTTCAGTGTTAGACAGTCCATTTATCGATAGGAAGGCTATAGGCTATATAACATCACGCTGTGACTAACAGTAGGTAATTAAGTTGAGTAAGTTAACGCGGGCGAAGCTGCGAGCAACAGCTAGTTTAACATATGAGGCATCGTTTGATTGCCATTTTTAGCGAAAGTGACACAGGAGGTTTAAGTGTGTTTTAGAGAATTAAGTGTTTTTAGCGTATACATATATGTACGTGGGTATTAAGTGAGCTAATGACTTAAGCTATTAGGTAGCCAATTTCTAATACCTAAAAGCATTTTTAGGTAAGTAATTTTGCAATCGAACTTTCGTTTTTCAAAATTCTTGTCATTTGAGACAAACGAGAAAGGATTAATTTAATTGCATGCTGTCTGATATGTATGGAAAATGTCTATTTCTATAGAGCCACAATATAACGTTTACTTTAAGTATCGTCATTGAAAAATTTTAGACAAAAATTATAACCGACTTCAAAAAATAAAATAACTAAAAAGTTATAAAATAATCGTGTTTCTTTAATTTTTGTGTCTACAAATAATAATCATCTTGTACTTCTACTAATGTACAATTTTTGCGTTTACCACGTCATTATTGTTACTTTTGGAGTCGGTATACACCCTTTCACACAAAAAAAGATCTTTTTTAAATCAGTCCACAATCGACGGAGAAATCGGTGTACATACATAAAAAAAATACCAATCGAATTGAGAACCTCCTCCTTTTTGTTGAAGTCGGTTAAAAATCTCGTATAAATTGCAAGTAAAACATAAAAATCTAGTACCTACTGAGGTATTGTTAATTGCATGTTGTCTTATATCCCCCATAAGACCCTTTGGTCGAACTCTAATACATTCTTAATTCTTTATAGGGTGTGTGTATCACCGTATGATATTATGAAGATTTATCTTCTAATAGATATCCACTAAACATACAAACGCGATTTGTATCGAATTCCGTACTTAATGGATCACTAAAATTATAACAAACTAGCAGCGCCCCGCGGTTTCGCCCGCGTACTTCACATTCCCGTAGTAGTACAGGGATAAATTATAGCCTATATGTTGTTCTGGTGTATAAGCTATGTTATTGTAAAGTTTCATTAAAATCCATTCAGTAGTTTTTTCGTGAAAGAGCATAACAAACATAATAGACATTCTTACAAACTATCGTGTTTAAAATATTAATATTAATTTTTTTTTTTTCTTTAACGCCGGGAAATGCTCTGAGGCATCCCGCTGGTGAGTGGGTCTCCCCAGGCGGATAAGTGGGACTCGTTGCTCCCGAAAGCTGGTAAGTGGACGCAGCTCTACCCACTAAAATCCGGCGAGTGCCGCCAATGCCGCCTTTGGTGAGGTGCCCACATACAACAAAAAGATAACGCATCTAATAAACAAACAGGGCACCTCGACGGCTAGTCAGTCCCGCAAGGGACCGACGCCACCTCCACAGAGGGGTTGTCCCGCACCACAGAACAACCCCTCCCAACGTCGGGACAGTACAATGGGTTGAGGTTCCCATCCTCGCCCCTTGCCCACTGCTCTATTGTCCCCTCTTTTTATAAAAGAAGTACAAAGAGCCCCCTCGGCTCAATTAGCTTCGCCCAAGGTGCAACCCCACCGCCACGTCAAGGCCTGAACCATGGTGGGGAGAAGGACTACGACCTGCCATACCCAACGCTAAAATAATAACAAACAAACTTACAGGATCAGTATAAAATGAATACGATTTTATTTAACAAATCCAAAAACGGCGTCAACCTTAAAACCAAATATCCCAGGCGACCCTTAAGCCTTATTAATATATAATAATTAACCTACAACGTGGCTATAACACGAGGTGTACCTTCAGCTCAAATGACCATATAGGGCCCCAATAATGTGATTTACCTTAACTTATTGGGCGTCATTGGTAACAAATTTCATCGCATTCATTTTAATAGCTGCGATAATTCAAGTATTTACGAAAAAAGCCTGTAGGCGGTAATAAATGTATTGTGTTACGTACAGTTAGTATGTTTGTACTTAATTTAAAGCTCAAAAATAGGTTCTTTTTAATTGCACCATTGTTAACCTCTGGCTAGGGCAAGTGGCAAGGGATCGGCCGTCTTGGCGTTCATTTAGGGCCGCCTGTGTTCAGCAGTGGACGGATAGAGGCTGATGATGATGATGAAGCTAATCCCGTTGTGAGCTCGGAAGAAATCGTTACTGACTGATACGAAAACAATAATCATGCGTGTATCACTGTGTATAATATAACCTATATGTACATGTCCTCGGAACGGACATTTTTATTCATCATACAAATTTCTACCTTGGCGAGATTCAAACCCACGATCCTGGAGGAACAACCAAAAACAAAACTTAAATGCTACTCCTTATTTTTGCCAAACACTTTTCGAAAAAAATATAAACCGAAAAAAGAAAAGAAAAAAAAAATAATCATTGGAATTGTGACCTTCCTCTAGGGCCTCAAGACATCTAAGCGGGACGGCTTCAACTAAGCCTTGCATAATGGAGCCCCTCTACATAGCCACGTTGTTCCACTCAACAAGTGGCTCTAATTTGCCTACCCAAAAAACCTGAAATCACTGCATCTCAAAATATCATGTCCAAACAGTGTACACAATATTTCATGATGACAGGCCGATTACGGAGCGATCAATGGAGCAAATAAATCATTTACAAATACCGGCGAATGTTCCGCGGCCGCTGAAATTGAGAACCACTGTCCATTCATCAACCGTCTAACAGTACAACAATCTTAGTTTCAGCTCAGTTGAGTTTAATTTCTTAGTTCATTAGTGATCAAACAATGATCATTTCATGTGCTCCAAATACCTAGGACACTTCATCATAACTGATTTGTCAGTATGATAACAAAAACCTACCAAACTTTCTCACTATAATATCCATCTAAGTTTCATCCAAACGATTTCACGAAATATTAATCTATACTATTATTAAAGCTGAAGTTTGTTTGAACGCGCTAATCTCAGGAACTACTGGTGCGATTTGAAAAATTATTTCAAGTGTTAGATAGCCCATTTATCGAGGAAGTCTATAAGGCTATATAACATTACGCTGTGACTAATAGGAGTTCGTAAGTTAACGCGGGCAAAGCTGGGTTCAACAGCTAGTTCAAAATATACCCATATCCATTCTATGGCTTAAATAACACTAACTAGATGGACATTTTCAGCCAAGCTTATAAATAGTCGTTTTACTATACGCTGGTTAAGGACCCAAACGTGAACTTCATTGCAAAACCAACGATATGGAACCAGCTGCCACCTACAGTATTTCCGAACCGTTACGACTTCAAGAATAGAACATCTGAAAATCAACTCATATCTGAAAGGCCGGTAACGCACTCGCTAATGATGTAGGTGTCTATGGATGACGCATATCACTTACCACGGTGAAGCGACTGTCCTTTTGCCCCCTCTTCTACAAAAAGAAGAAAAATCCGTATCCGCCCTTTATTTTTTTTAACATTATAACATTTTACGTAGGTACAGGAATTCTTGGCGCCAATGAAACAACTCATTACACGTCATTCTGTTTTCAATCAGTTATCTCATCTGACTCAATTAGTCTTTCATTTGCAATAATTTGCATATAATATTTCGATCTACAGGCACATCTATTGTACACTCCTCGATATCAGTCCAGGTATCAACTAGAACAGGAAACACTTCATGTCCATCCGAACTAAGCTCCCGCTAATCTAGCACCTCATAACATGATGATTAAAATCATTTAATAAAGTTTTACACAAACGGAAGCGATTAAGTACCCGCGCCTACTTTGTTCCCCGTTATGTTATCTATGTTAGTTACTGTTACGCAATTTTATATAAATTAGTTTTACTATTGCGGTGGCTCAGAAGGTTGAGCAAAAACAAGAATGGGAGACTATAGTGTATTTAAATTAGGCAACTGCAATCGCAAATTTCGCTAGCCTAAGCTTTAAGCATTGCAGCAAGCTTGGCTGAACATAATGTTTAGTTTTTTGGCTAAGCGTTATACTTTGGCTTGGCAATTTTTGAATAAGGCCTAACACGTCACGTATTTAAAGCATGTTCTGTCCTGTCCGTCGTCTCCGCTCTGAACACTTTGTTTAATTTTGACATACCATCAAGAAATGGTCCGCTATTAGAAGCCAGCAAGTACAAGTGGTAATCAACAGCTTTTTACTAGAGATTTAGTATAAAATTACATATTTTCGAGTACCCTCTATAAAATTATGGAAAACTAAAACATTCAAATACAAAATTCCATTCAAATCCGTAATATCAAAAACCATAAAATATTTTCATTACGTTTAATACGATGGTTCTTGATGTTACGAGCGTCTATTGCCCATCGGCCTTACGTCAATAAACCGATATACGACTGTGGGCGTTGATTCCCGGCGCGATATTATGTTTCATGACCCGTAAATTACGTATTTTAAGTTTTCGGTCTATCAAATTATGGGATTTCCAAGTCTTAAAATAATGAAAAGGTATATTGTTTATAATAGAATGACATGAAAAATTATCATGCTTTAAAAAAATTTTTGAATAGTTGAAATATATAAACCAGCAGACGATCCATGTAAATATCAAAGTCCCTCACGAACATAAATGGGTAAACCTGAGATTAGCCTTATAATATGATCCTGACGCGAACGTTTCAGTGTCAGGAATCGCGCTATCAGTCTCTTTAGAATAAAGATTACTGACACCATAATTAAATGCGTATTGGTGACGGTATCTTGATGATACCTTTAAAATGATCTCATAGCCCATCTGATCTCTGAAGGTTTTCAAAGAGTGACATATTTCATAAGACGAAAAAACAAAACAGGAAAACAGACCAATTTATCATTTTAAAGGGTGATAAAATTCATCAATTAGCTGATCTTCACTATCATCTCTTTCATCAACTTCACCACTCGCCAGTACAAAGACGCTCGCAGTACCAGGATTGCATAATATCAATTAGATGGTAGGTACGTTATTTCATTTATCTGATTCCATCATATAATTGATATCACAGTTTGATTACAGTGAACGTCAACGGACGACCTTACTGTTACCTTACTATTTTCTCGGTTGCGCAAACCGCACAATGGTTGATGAGAAAAAACCAATTAAGATGCCTAATTCATATCTCGTGATATAATTAACTTACGTTACGATTAATTATTTTAATTGCGACTAAAAATGTGGCGCTCAGCGCTTGGTTGGTATAATGGTTATTTAGTATATGTTACGCGGGAATAGTAGGTTTGAATAGGCTTAAGGAAAAGATTAATATACTCGATGTCGCAGAAGGAGGAGACAGAGCGGGATATGAAGCGCACTTGCACTTCTCCTGCAGGAGAGCGCGGCGACGACATGCGGTCGCACTGCCGCGCCTTCAGAGACCTGTGCGTGGCCGATCCGGAGATCCACCACGCGCGCGTAAGTTTCGGGCTATAAGGCACCCTTATGTGTTCAGAATGCCTTAAGCGGAGTAGGAGGAGGCGACGTCACCCCCATGACTCTAGAGGACATAGCCTCTGCCACATCTTGCCCCACCGTTCTCGTTCTCTTTGTCACTTCTTCAATGAATACATCAAAAAATCCTATCATCTGGCCCATAGCAACAGAGGGGTCGTGTAAAACTAATTTCCACGTTAATTTGTGCCGGGCCGCGGTATCTTAATCACCGGCGTCCATTAGAGTCACCGCAGCCACATTTCACCTTATGATAAATGCAATCACGCTGCTTGATTTATTTCGCCGAGAGAACGCACCTATTCGCACGTTTTCGATGTAAAATTTCTAATTTGGTCGTTTTCAATTAGAGTTTCACTTACATTTCTCTAATGCAACATTATCTGACGCGTTAAAGTGTGTTGTGTACATTATTAAGTACATGATGTACCTATATATATGTTGTAACAAGTCAGGGTAAGTAATGTCCACTCCCGAACGATTACTTGCAGCTAACTTTTATTATTAGAATTAAAATTCTATTCATTCTCATAGATGCATTAGATACAATGTCTAACTCTTATAGTACTTTGAAAATAAAAATAAATGAAAATGACGATGACGATGATGACGACATGCAAGTGATTAGGGGAAGTCACCTACAGCTACGTTGATTACCACTCTTCAGTGGTCGTTCATAGTTAGAGGCTAGTCGCAGGTGACCGGTTATACGATTAAAAGTATGTTCATCAATGAACAGAAATAAAGAGATGATGAATGTAATGATTACCAATGTTAGCGTTAATAATAATTATGAGTCCATTATCGCAGGCACTAGCGTACTCATAAATGGCAAGCGTGATCTACGGTGGTTTTCGTGATCACGGCGGGGAGCGTGCGAAAATCGTGTTCTTCTCATCAGCCAGGATGTTCCTCGTGCCGGTTGTCGTTACACGGATGCACCCTGTCAATTACTGATGACTTATTCCATGGCTCGGCACTGATGAGGTATTTTCTTATATCACAGGTAGGGAAGGGGTCTATTAAAGGTAAATAGTGACTTTCATATACCTTTTTCTATAAATGCCACGCTGAGCGTGAGCGTCACATTTCTTAACGACAATTTCTTAACTATTAACTAAGATAAATCTGAATAAACAGATTTTTATAGGGAAACAACTTCATTATAATGAAACAATTTTTACGGATTTTATCGCGGTTTATTAAGATTTTTACAAGCCCGAACTTTGTAACATTAGGACGTATGACACATCAGTCCTCCCGTGACCATGGTTGCTGTAAAGTATCCGAAACGTCGGGCTTGTAAAAATCTTAATAAACCGCGATAAAATCCGTAAAAGTTGTTTCATTATAATGAGTGAAATTCGCGTAAACATTAGAAAACAATAAACACATTTTTGTATCTTTATTATAAGACTATGTAAGCAATGGACACATTTTTCTGAGATATATTAATGTATGTATCTTATATCTCTTACTAATGTAATAATTAAACCTTAAAGGTGTTAATCAGTAGGTATCATAACAACTACATCGTATTGAAACATATTGGTCCAACCCATCTCCACCTTTATCAGTGGGAGAGACGCGGTATTGCCGCTGCCGCGCCGGGGGATGCTCTTAGGCGACCCGCGGGGGAGGGGGGACTCCCCGGGTGGGTATGTGGGACTCGCTGGTCTCGAAAGATAGTATGGTGGATCCAGCTCTACCCACTAAACCCGGCGAATGCTACCAATGCCGCCTTTGGTGTGGTGCCCCGGATCTGTTGAGCAACAGGGCACCTCGACTGCTAGTCAGTCCCCAAAAGGACTGACGCCACCTCCACAGGGGTGTGGTCTCACACCACAGAACAACCCCTCCCAACGTCGAGACAGTAAAGTGGGTATCCTCCCCCTGCTCTTCTGTCCCCTCTTCTTATAAGAGAGGTACAAAGAGCATCTCCTTCGGTTCAATTGGCTTCGCCCAAGGTGCTGGGTTCACCTTAGGCTACTGAGCGCCACGACGAGGCTTAAACCATTGACCACCATCCGTCCCATATCTTCTGTAAAAAAGATTGGCTGTGTTTCGGAATGACGGGAACACAGGCGCCGAGACTTACCACCGTACGTCATGAGTCGCCTGGACTGGTCTCTGGTAGACTCGGTGTCTTCAGACGACGTTGACCTACACGGGCTCCTTTACTAGTTTTCCCACCCAACTAACATAAAAAAAAACTGTACCAGTGTCTTCTTATGTACAAACCAATTGCCAGTCAAAATCTTCTTATAACAAAACACTTGTAATCTTTATTGATTCAATGATTAACTCAAAAACATAAAACGAAGGCGTACAAGAAACCCGATATGGGCGCTACTTAAGTTTTTCCCCGGCTAATAGGATCCCTCCAATACCCGGTGTTGGGTTCCCGACGTCCAACACTTGACACGCGACCAGAGAACACGCTCGTTTATCGAGATAAGGTTTCATTAACTATAGAACCAGGAAAAGTTATCTTAACGGTTCTATAAAGCGTACACTGTAAGCCCTATATAAAGCTTGTTTATAAAAATTTCGTGTAATTTTAAATGTAAAAGCTTGGAAGAGCATGTCACTAGTTAGTGATAGGATAAGGGAAATAGTTCTAAGCACTGCATGTATTATCCACAACCATTCCAAATGTATTCCAGGTGTATTACTCGAACCCGCGCCCTCCGCGTATACCAGTCTTAACCAATATTCAAACGGTTGTAATATTTCGCAAGCCGGGAATTATCATTAATTCATTACCATGGAACACGGTGCTGTGGGCGCGCTCTCATAACCCACCCAATTGTAATGGACGCGGAAGTATTAGCTACATGTTATTTGTACCGATCCCTACATTAATTTACATTGGTAATAATCTATACTAATCTAGCGGACCCGACCTATGTTTTCCTAAATCCTACTCGAATCCATTTGAACACATACAAAAAGTTTGTCAAAATCAGTCCAGCCGTTTGTATATACATTATAATAAAGCAAAGCAAAGAATTTGGAATTCGTTACTGTTCTACACCGCAGATTTAACAAGCATAGTAAACTTAAACTAAAACTTTTTATTCCGGGAACGAAAGAAACCCATTATTATTGAAGAACAATCAATATATACCGACTTAATTAACATTATATTATATATAATGTTTATTTATATATATAAAAGTTTAGTTAATTAAATAATAATGTGGAATAGATCAGAGTGAGCGACGATCGCGATGGTCTAGTGGGCATGGGCTCGGCCTCTTGAGTGAGTGGTCCGGGTTCGATCCTGACCCTTGTCAAGACTTGAAATAGGGTTTCTAAATTTCTACGTGCACCTGAACATGAGACCTCCGGTGAAGGAAAAATCGTGAAATAACCTGCATGCCTGATGAGATTAAAAGTCTTTGAAAGTGTGTCAAGTTCAACCCGAATTGGGCCAGCGCATCGGTGAGCTATGACCCAAAACCCTTTTCGTCTGATTTCGAGGAGTCTCTAATGGTCACATGATAAGATCCTTATCCAAGATCATAAGTTCTTTCATTATCACCATGGTCCAGTAGCGGACCTTCATCAGACACAATACATAAAAACAACACAAATAAAAATAAAATAAAAATAAAAAAAGACGTGTGGCACTCGGAGACTGCCGCGTTAAAGCTATTCTATCTATATTCTATCTATATATTAAAAGCAATCTATCTATTGAAATACAAAAGCTCATTGTTATCAGATATGTCGCCTACACACACTTGCTATCTATGTTAAAGTAACACAAAATTATATTCTAAGTCGGTCAGATTCAAACTACCGCTTCACCGTCCACCCAAAACAATCGCAATAAAACTTCAATAGCCAGTTGATTAGCTGTCGTATTGCAGCGCCTCCTAAGTGGGCCAGTTTGTACCCTTATGTGGGTCGAGCTGGGATCGTAATGAGATAGACATCACATCTAGTGAGGCATTACATAATTGATATACAAATTTTTTTTATTGGAATTAACAAGCATGATATGCGATATACACAATGGATGGCTGTACAATGTGTTTTTTAAATCTTGTACTCGTTAATTGCGCACTTAATCTTGGTATTGTTAATATTATTTATTCGAACAATGCTACTTTAATGTTTGATAACAATATCAAAGATGTATTTTTGAAGACAGACAGAAACGTATTTTTATCCAATCTACGCCAGATTTGATGCGTAAAGGAGTATTTTTAAAGCATTATAGTATGACTTCTAAGGATTTCAAAATTATTGTAGCGGCAATATAAAATAACCGTTTTACGTTATTAAATCACATAATGTGCAAACTAAGCCAATAATTTATTTCAAAGTAAATGTACGAGTTTATTCTTTTTTTTTCCAAATGAGTTGATTCGGGTGCTAATGCTGCGTGTACTCTTATGTAACTGCTATTTCTGTGTTGGTTGTGTATTTAAGCTAGGGATATGTTTTGATTATGATTTTGCGAAAATTTGAATTCTTAGTAGTAAAATAACATGATGCTAGACACAAATTTCGCATCTAGGTATTGAGATAAAAGGCTATGTTTTTTTATATAGAGGAGGGGGCAAACGGACAGTCGGTTCACCTGATGGTAAGTGATAAGTTATAAGCGACATCTACAGACACCCGCTACACCAGAGGATGAGCAGGTGCCTTGCCGGCCTTTCAAGCCCTAGTAGTATCGGTTCAGTAACACCGTAGGTATGTAATTTGTATAAGGCATTTTGAAAAGAAAATTACGTAGGTAAAGGTAATTTAAAATAAAAGGTATTTATATCCGATTCAAGGATAAAACAAAGGTATTGTCAAAGTGACACATACGTCCCACTTATCGTCCGAACGATAAAGATCATTCCGGTCATGCAGTCCGTTCGGACCCTCCCGTCTGGTCGCATCATTGGGGGGTTTAAGTGGGTCAGACGGAATCAACACCATCGCACCCATCAAAAGGAATGGGCAAAAAAATGAGGCCACTGTTAACTTTCTTTTGTAATGTATACAGTTTATAATTTATCAACTAAGGAAGTCCCTATCATGGAACGATTTAAACCCATCGACTAGGTAATTATCACAATACGAGAGCCTACTAAACATTGGTCCCTTCAAAACATTAGTTCCTTTCAAATGAAACAGCGACTACTGTTGTACTCGCGTCTCGCGTTATCTTTTTTTTTTTTTTTTCTTTAACGCCGGGATTTGCTCTGAGTGGGGGAGTGGGTCTACCAGGCGGGCATGTGGGACTCGTTGCGCCCGAAAGCTGGTAAGTAAGTGGACGCAGCTCTACCCACTAAAGTCTAAAACCCGGCGAGTGCCACCAATGTCGCCTTTGGTGAGGTACCCCGGATCTAATGAGCAAACATGGCGCCTCGCCGGCTAGTCAGTCCCCCAAGGGACCGACGCCACCTCCACAGAGCGGTTGTTCCGCACCAAACAACAACAACCCCTCCCTACGTCGGGTCAGTACAATGGGATGAGGTTCCCGTCCTCGCCCTCTGATTTTATGTCCCCTCTTCTTATAAGAGGGGTACAAAGAGCCCCCTCGGCTCAATTAGCTTCGCCCAAGGTGCAGCGGCTCATCCTAGGCTAGCCCCACCGCCACATCAAGGCCTCAACCATGGTGGAGATCTTTTTAATAACTACATTATATCTTGTTCTAGTAAATTCTACTTTAAGGGAGTCTTGAGTTTGATCGCCCAGTAAGTACCCACCATCTATTGTTTAAGGTAAACAGGGTAAGAGTGACCCAGGACTGGCACAACAAAGGACAATCTCACAGTTCTTGACATTTACAGGCGACGTTATCCATATACGATCGAGTGGCTCATGTACCAAGTTATCTCATGTAACAAAAAAAACTAAAGAGAGGTGTCAAGGGACACCCGGATGGAACGAAGTTCCTTTCGATTAATTAGTAAAGGAATTGTAATAAAAAAAAGGCGTAAGGAAAATAATTATTCGGGTAGGCATAATTTTTTTATGATTTTTTTTATAGATAAAAATTAGAGCATCTCTTGGCGTAAAATAATTAAAAAAAAAAGTCACCGAGATCGGGGGGATCTCAACTGGGGTTTTTTTACTAAGCAACCCCAATAGTGTAACAAAAACAGCTACCAACGCAATAACGTGTCAATCAAAAAGCCGCACGGCTTACAACTATAGCAAAAAGTGTCGTTCCAACTTTTCATCTTAACTTTTTCCGTCTAGCCCCCTTTCGTAACGCGCGATAAGGAACTACGTCCAAAAAACAAATATGTATAGCTAATGTAGAAAATATTGCAATATTTTTGATGAAAGATACAAAACGAGCTATTTTTAATCAGAACGACATATCCAAAGAAATAAAGATCGACCGCTACTGTTGACGGTGAAGTCAACCTTGTCATATAAATGTCTCAAATAAATGACTAAGTATGCATATTATGCACAACAATATTCGGTACTCAGTGCCATATCTCTGTGTCACGACTATCGATTTCATATTACTCAGTGATAACGGCGTGTCATCGCGGACATCAGCATACCCGATGTTTGGCGAGGAAAGTGCCGCCCACGCGCGTGTTGCAACTTTTCTTGTTGTTTATCTGTTGTGTGGATGAACCATTATGTTTACATGTCATAATACGTCGTGTGGCCGTGGTACTAGATATACTTTTACAAAGTAGCGCCATGCTGCTTTGCAGCTGAATGGGCCGGCGCGTCCGGGGAAGTACTTCGCTCTCACATAACATCGACGTCAAATGGCGGCTAATGTCGTCGTGTTTCGTTCGGTTTGTGAGAGATCCGGTGCCCCCCCCCCCACACACACACACATGACAGCACAGAATACTCAAAGACTACCCCAGGAGGGTACCGGTCGCGCAAGCACCGGAGAATCTCTCTCTAGGCCTCCGGGCTCAGGACAGGTACTTGAACCCGGAGACCTGGGCAGCCCCGCGTATTCTGGGGGGGGGGGGGCGAATCTGTGCTCAACACAAAAACTGCCCGGGGTAAACGGAGCCGTCGGCAGAAGTCCCCTACCTCTATGACCGTGGATTTCTGTAACATTAGGGGACTTCATACCAATCTTGACGCCGTCCATTACCACATCCAGACGGCGAAGCCGGCCTTGCTCTTTTTAACCGAGACTCAGATATCCTCTCCGGCTGATACTTCTTATCTCTCTTGTCCGGGGTACAAATTAGAACACTTTTTTGTACCGCGGGCTGGAGTTTGCGCGTACGTATGAGAGGATGTCTGCTCTCGTCGCCTTGGCAGTCTTGAAGGTAGGGACCTCTCCATCCTCTGGTTGCGCATTGACAGCGACGACCATCCCCGCGTCTATGCCTGCCTATATAGGTCCCATAGCGGTAATGACGAAACCGACCGACTTGTGGAGCACATTCAAATGGCTACAGATTCCGTACTACAACAGATCCCATCCGCAGAGATCGTGATTCTTGGTGATTTCAACGCCCATCACACCGAGTGGCTCGGCTCTCGTACAACCGATCTGTGTGCTGCGGGAAGATCTGTTTACGAGTTTGCCTCAGCATATGATCTGACACAATTGGTGGTATCACCAACTCGTATCCTTGATGTGGAAGATCATACGCCTTCCCTGTTGGACCTTTTGCTGACCTCTCACCCGGACAATTACGTGGTCTCCGTGGACGCTCCACTTGGCTCATCGGACCACTGTCTGATCCGGAGTTCTGTACCTGTCGCAAGCCCATCATGGCCTCGTTTTTCGGGCTGCCGCCGCGTTTGGCACTATAGGTCAGCTGATTGGGACGGGATGCGGTCCTTCTTTGCATCCTACCCATGGGGGCAAATTTGCTTCTCGCTGGATGATCCAGACATCGTTGCCGATTCTGTTGCCGATGTGGTGCTGCAAGCCATGGAGCTTTTCATTCCTAGCTCTGCAGTGCCTATAGGGGGCAAATCCAAGCCCTGGTTTGGTGAAACCTGTAAGATGGCTGCACGCCATAAACGGTTAAGTTACCGAGCCTGGGCCAAAGCATCGATGTCCCAGGATGTAAAGACCAGCGCATTGAAAAAGGAGTATAACTTTGCCTCCAGGTCCTTCAAAAGAGCTATTGCTGAGGCAAAAGCGGAGTACGTGAACAGAATTGGCGAGAGATTGGTTCGACTTCCTTCGGGAACTCGTGCATTCTGGTCTCTTGGCTGTTCAAGGGAATTTTTGTAAGCCATCCCTACCATCTCTGCACATGAGGAATGACTCGTTGGCCCACACCGCGAAGGAGAAGGCCGATCATTTAGGCACTCTTTTTGCTTCCAACTCGACTTTGGATGACCAGGGAAAAATACCACCGACGATCCCTCGGTGTGATACTTCAATGCCGGAAATAATTTTCCGACAGAGCTCCGTACGCAAAGCACTCTTTTCGCTGGACATCCATAAGTCGAGTGGGCCTGACAGCATCCCTCCATTAGTGCTATGAACTTGTGCTCCTGAGTTGGCACCCGTCCTTACGCGTCTTTTCCGGCACTCTTACGCATTAGGCGTCGTCCCATGCTCGTGGAAGACAGCTTTGGAACACCCGATCCCTAAGAAAGGGGACCGCTCAGACCCGTCCAACTACAGACCAATAGCCATAACTACCTTGTTCTCAAAGATTATGGAATCCATAATCAACTGCCAGCTCCGGCGTTATTTGGAGGAGCACCAGCTGATTAGCGATCGCCAATATGGCTTTCAACGGAATCGCTCAGCTGGTGATCTTCTAATATTCCTAACGCAACGATGGGCGGAAGCAGTTGAGAGCAAGGGGGAGGCGCTGGCGGTTAGTTTGGACATAGCGAAGGCCTTTGATCAGGTGTGGCATAAGGCACTTCTTGCAAAGCTACCATCTTATGGGCTTCCCGAGAAATTATGTATGTGGATCACCAGTTTTTTGACAGACAGGAGCATTAAGGTCGTTGTCGACGGTGCTTGCTCGGACCTCAAGTCTGTAAATGCTGGTGTTCCCCAAGGCTGTGTACTATCTCCAACCCTGTTTCTTCTGCATATCAATGATATGCTGAAAACCAGCGGCATTCATTGCTATGCGGATGACAGCACTGGGGATGCTTTATACACTGGCCGCCCTAATATTTCTCGGGAACAAGTCGATGAGTATCGGAACAAACTTGTGTCTGAAATCGAGTCTCTGCTGGCCAGAGTCTCGGAATGGGGGCGACTTAACCTAGTCCAATTTAACCCCAACAAGACACAAGTTTGCGCGTTTACCGCAAAAAAATCACCCTTCGTCGTTCCTCTATAATTCGAAGGCACTTCCCTAACCACCTCAGCCAGCATTGGGATACTTAGCGTCGATATATCGAGAGATGTGCAGTTTCGTGGTCATTTGGAAGGAAAGGCTAAACTAGCCTCGAAGAAACTCGGCGTGCTCAATAGGGCGAAGCAGTATTTCATGCCTTCACACCGCCTTCAATTATACAAGGCGCAGATCCGGCCTCACATGGAATACTGCTCTCACCTCTGGGCTGGAGCGCCCCAATATCAGCTCCTTCCATTTGACCGCATTCAACGCCGGGCGGCTCAAATCGTCGACGACAATGTTATCTCCAATCGGTTTGATTCTTTGGCGCTGCGTAGAGATGTCGGGTCGCTCTGCATCTTCTACCGCATCTACCACGGGGAGTGCTCTGAGGAATTGTTCGGACTAATACCTGCAGCAGAATTCCATCACCGGACATCGCGGAAAAACTCCAAATTTCACCCACACCATCTCGATGTCCGGAAATCCACATCTCGATTTTTACGGCATTTCCTGCCTCGCACGACTAATATATGGAATCAGCTGCCTCCTACGGTGTTTCCGAACCGATACGACTTAGGGGCCTTCAAGAAAAGAGCATACTCATATCTGAAAGGCCGGCAACGCACCTGCTAATCCACTGGTGTAGCGGGTGTCTGTGGATGTCGCTCTTCACTTACCATCAGGTGAACCGACTTAATTGATAACTACTTTATTAAAAGAAAAAAACATTTTCTAAACTGTTTGATAATTCAGGAGATTGGTCCGTTATTACAGATTTACCGCGAGGATGCGGCGTTTTATTTATTATCTGATTTTCCCTGTCGCTGTTCTTTATTATAAATAACCTTTCTAACAACATAATACATAACCGTAGAATACGTAAGAGCTTTTGAATATCACCATAAGATGTCTATATATAAAATTAAGCGATAAAAAGAAATAAACAGTGTAATATTGTTGTACCTGGTTATTTTGAGCACCATAATCTGTTACATCTTTATCTTATATGATTGACCAGAAAAATAAAAACCCTCACCATATTGCGGAAATTTTCGGAACTAATTTCTGTATGGACGATACTATGTGTTGGAGTAAAAGAGATACAGTGGCGACACCACGCGAGGTTTATATATTTCTGGTCAGGCTATATATGATATTTCGGCACTGTCTTCGAAGCCTTGTTCACGAGACTCGTTAATTATAGTATAAAAGTAGAACAATACTCTAGCATTCAAATGTTACGTTACGTAAAATATCAAATAGTAATTGTAAGACATTCATAAGCATTAATTTAAACGCCCATATCAGGATTGAGAATAAATATTAAGACATTAATTATATAGCGAGCAGATTGAGTCATCGCAAATACCAATTTACGTCGAAAACACCACTTTCCATACCGTCCGGGAACATGAGGTCTTCTTTTAGCATCGCTTACATAAGTTTAGATTAATGTTAGTTTATATAACTAGCTGTCGCGTTAACTAAGGTTACTGACGTACACGCGTTGATGATTATTTTATGGTCTATGTCAGTCTATGACAACTTGGTATCCTGGTCAAAGAATTATAAAACCGGATCAGTACTTTTGAATATGTAGCGGACCAATCAGCGCCACAATACTGAATCGCGCTATCAAAGTTCCACAGCTCGTCGCTATACTGCTTGTAGGTACAACGCCTGAATTGATAGCAAATGGGCTTCGGCCTGACCGAGCATACTATCTCGCTCGGTCGGAGATCTCTCTTTAGGGCCTTCACCAATTCCCCCACAAATATCTCTCTATACTCTAACATTGCAGTTTTGCTTACAATTTCAAGGACAATTTAAAGAAACATCAAACCTACGAAGCTTAATGCAATTAAATGTCTAAAGTATATCTAACATTCCCCATCCCTCCAAGGGACCTCCTCGAAATAGGCGAGGAGGAAATTAGGTTATAGAATAATGGCCATATGTGCACTAACCCTATGCATATATACCCGGCAAATATGAAATGTCTTTGTTAATGTTTTAATAAAAATCTGTAACGCAATGTTTGGAGTCACGGCATTCGAGTCAATTTTACTGCCAAGACACTTCAATAGGTGATTCACTTCGAAAACAATTGTGCTCAGCTCAGAATCGAACTCAATTCGGTTCGAAGTATTGCTCACAGTAACACCTCCGCACTCTCTCTAAAGTTTCCAAATTAATTATACTTCCTTTCATAATAAATCTATAAGCCAATTAGTCGAAAATACATTAACATCAAAAACTCGCGTTTTGCATAAAACAAACATAACCATACACATTTGTGTCGTTATCAAAAGCACGATTGAATAACAAAACTACATTTACAATATCGGGTTGTTTTATAAATTTCTTAATTAAAGATAACTTGAAAATTTATCTTATTTTCGTATAATGCTATTTATATTTTGATCTCGTTAATTTAGAAAGTATTAATTAAGACATTAATTAAAATAAATTGGCCAAGTCAGATTTTTAGGAATTAGGGTTTCCGCCAACAAATTCTAGAATTTAGCTTCCTTTGAGATCATTTTTTCTCAGAGTCTTTGAAATAAGTTTCTAGATGTTATACATTATCGGAGAGGTAAGAAAATGGTTATGTTTTGAAAATAACCTGCCAGCCAAGTTCCATAACTTTTTTTTTCTTTTTAAGGCATTTTAGTGGATAAAAATTTCAAAAAAATATTGAAATTAGGTAAATCGTTTTTCGTTTGGTATTTTATTGGACCGATACTTGTTGTTTTAATATTGGGAAATAACACAAGTATTTAATTGTCATAAGCAAAAGAAGAAATGACATTTAAATTGAAACTTTTTTTAAATAAAAATTTTTGGTTGCATTTTTAACTTATTTTGAAAATAGCTAAAAAACATGATAACTCAATAATAATTCACTTTTGCATAATGCAAATGGGGGTTAAAATTATTGCAAATAGTCACCTATATCACCTCCTAACAGGAATACGTCGAATTACCAACAACCCGCCTGTATACTGGATAGTATTAATTATTACTACAGGAGATTGCTCCTTAGATATTGCGCTTCGGATTAGGCAAAACGAACCGAGTAATTTTAGACACAGAGACGAATCATCGGTCTCCATTTCAGAGTAACCAGACTAGGATATTACAGGGAATAATCGTGCGTCACAGAAGGACCGAGTACTAACATAAACCCCCTTCAATTCCTCACCGTTTCTGTTATAACTGTCAATTGTCACATATTCAAATGGTTTTTTTCGGATGGATCTATGCTAACGGCCAAAAGGCCCTTATGCTTCATCTGACTCTTGTGAATTTGGCTCACTTAGGATTGATTATTAGTGGGGGGTTGTCCCCCGCCAACCGTGAAGTCTACGACCCCACGGCCTTCTGACGAAGGGTTGGGTTCAAATGCTAAAATTTGAAATACGTTTAGCCGCATAATCGTTATAAAACCTCTGAGATCCATCTATGGACTAGCTTGTGTTCGGACGATTGGATTACTTTTATTCTATGTATTTACAATAATAGAAACTAGGACAGTGAGATCAAATTTTAACATTATTGAGGGTGTCACCAGCGAATAGCCGATGGCTGATATAAATATTAACATAATAAATATATTAAAAACATATAAAAGTCCCGCTATTCTAGCTGCAATCCGCTTCCCGTAAACACGATAAGATGTAGATTATGACGTTCGCCCTTAACAACCGTGGTTGTTGAACATCGCGTTAGAATCACCAACACATCCGGAATAACAACCTGTTGACGCGATTTTAACTTTCCTTTGCAATTTTTAATTTCCTATACCAGATAGGATGTTGTGGTAGATTTGGTGACCCTTGAGACAAGTAGAACCTGTAGGGCTAGCATGCACGCACGTCAAAATGTTGTCTACCCTTTTTCTCATATTAACAATACGAGGAAAGGGGTAGACAAAATTTTGTCGTACACGCATGCTAGCCCTATAACAGGTGTCCGAATCACATTGCCTAGTATTCTATTCAGATATGAATCTGTCCAATTATTATAAAGATATAAGAAATAACTGCTGTTTATCAAGACCCAAGTGTGCTGGGATCACAGTCTTCTAAAATCTAGACCTAGCCTATACGTTTAGAACCTTAGCCCTAATCCAGTTCTGAGTTCAACACTTCCTTTTCATGCAGTTGCAACTTGCATGCTAGTGAGTTCCTAGCACTCTAGTCTAAAATGATAACCTAAAGATGAGGAATGTATTACTAGAATAAGTATCTTACCTGTAAGATTCTTTTCGGTTGCGGCAGCCTGGACACTGGATGTGGCACGGGTGCGGGCAGGCGGGGCGGGAGGGCAAAGGGGCGCGGCACGGGCGGGGGCGGGGGCGGCAGCACCGTCACCGCCGGCACCAGAGGCACGGGCCTCCTCTCCGACCGCTGCACCAGCGCCATCTGGTCCGGTCGCCTTTCCATCAGCTGATAATCGACGGGCCGGCGCTCCATTGATCGTTCCACTGATGTTTGGTCAGCGGGCCGTCTTTCCATAACTTGGTGCTCGACGGGCCTGCGTTCCTTTGTCGGCATGTGATCAGCAGCCCGCCTCTCCATCAGGTGATGTTCAACCATCCGCCGATCCATTGCCATGTGATCGGCCAGCCGTCTGTCCATCACCTGATGTTCAGGCCTGCACATCCCCCGCTCGGCTATCTGCTCAGATGGCCTCCGGACCATTCCCCGTTCCACCATAAACTGTTCGTTTGGTCGTCTCTCCACCGAGTGCTCGGTGTGTCGTCGTTCCACCCCTCGGTCCTCCAGGGCCCTCTGTTCCGCCGGTCGCCGGTCCATTACGAGGTGTTCGAGGGGTCGACGCTCCATGGACCGCTCCACGATGGCCAGGTGCTCTGAGGGGCGGATGAGCCGCGGGGGCACGGTCCGGGGCCGGGGCTCCGGGCGCGCGTGGGCCCGGGGCGCCGGCGCGCGGCCGCGCCTTGCCGCTTCCGGTTCATCCGTCATCGGGGCGCGCCAATCTAGAAAGAACAAGATTATAATGTTAAGGAGATTCATGATTTTAGATTTTCAGTTACTTACATGACCTAAATAAAAGGAAGGCTAGTCACAAATGGCATGTAATAACGTTCAGTATTATGTGTATATAGGTACGAATGGTTGTTGTATAGTATAAATATATTATAATTTAATGTAAAATTAATAAAACTCAAATTGTCACGTAATAATTTCTCTTTATATACCTAAGTTGTTATAATATGTTGTATGTTAAGTGGCGCTTATAATATCACGTTTGCATTAATAGTAATAATTAATTACTATTTATGTCATGCGCGTGTCGTAGCCATTATAATATTATGTCAATCACATAGTATCATATATCATAAATATTATATCAACATTACATACATATTTGCTGCACCGCCATCTATCTCTACTTTAAAGAACTACTTGAGCACGTAGTATACTACTGTTTCGATACAAACCTTTTTAGTGGCGCTAGTTGTCATGCGGCGACATGTAGTCTGCGCAGTGCGCACGCGCAATTTATTTTTTAACATGTGTAAATGAAGTATTTAATGTTTATCAATTATTATCAGTTTGTTCTATTGCAACAGCGTATGTTCACGTATATCAAATAGATACATACGACAAAAAATGCGTGATCCAGTTAAATTAGTCATATTTAAATTGGTATTCCTTTTATCTTAATTAATAAAAAACAAACATTCTGTTATATTTTTCTTCATTACCCAATAATTAGTAATGTATAATTTATCACACAGCTTGCTTTACTCAGTCCATAATGGTGGATGACTTGCGGATGAGTTGAGGAATCTATCGCATGTTAATTATGCGCTTCCGAGATACGCTGCCTACTATGCGGTTAATTGGTGCTTACAAAACAAATAAAATGCACTAATAGTCGGTGACACATGTAATTTATACAATGAACGAATTACGGATTATAATTATAAAGAAAAATTCTATGCACTAATTTGCACGATTGTTTTTATTGTGATATATAGATACAATAATAATAAATAAAATATAGTACATTTATATTTTTTCTATGAATCTTCTTTAAATATAATGTAAGTTGATTACTTAATCATTATCATCAATCATCATCGTCTCCGTTGTGGACTTTATAGCTAAGTACCTACTTTATAGACGTACGCCAAGACTTATTCCCGTGTATCGTATTCAATTTGATCCATCAGATGCATTCAGATCGTTAATCTATAATTGAAGGTCATGACTTCCTTCATGCGTTCTTTGACAGTATGTGGCTGATACCACTTGCAAGTGTTATTGTCCCCACCCTGTGTAAATTCCCAGGATGCTTCATCAAAAATACATTGACCTAATAAATTGACCTAATTATTTTAGGTTAAACATAAAATAACAATCGCCAAATTGAGCATTTCTTGGTCATTATCTGAGGTTATTAGTAAATATTAATAATAATAGTAACAAAGTAACTTAAAATATTAAATATAATACGATTAAGGTTAAATAAATATAAGTTTTAACGATACGTTATTCCAATTTCAAATTGAACACAAAGGAATCGTCCTATGTGCGCAATTTGAAATTGGAATGACGACGCCTCTAGCGCTCGATAGGAAAAACATTCTTACCAACACCTTCAAATGCAAAACCAATCACAGCAAAAACTTATTCTCGAAAAAACTCGAAATTTAATGTAATTACGTACTAAAATGTTAAAATACAACCTAACCGATTGATGTAAACCAGAACAAACAAATACTCACACACATAAACGGTCCTTGTAAAGGTTCGCTCCTTGATACTAATTTACGAACGTAAACTGTGCAATAAGTGATTTACGTAAACGTAAAATTATCGCAACGTATTAATTTACGGTAAATGCTCAAGTGTCGAAAGTGAAAAGTGTACTATTACCATGGTGACACTGTTTACGCTTTTTCCCTCCAAAACAAACGCATGCGCGTTTTTGCTATTTCATTCGACTTGTAGGGATGTATACTTTATTCCTATATAATAAGGTTTGGTTTGATTATATCGGTGGTGACGTGGGGTCGCGTGTAGCCCCACGCTTCTCTGATGATAGCCTACAGTGGCAATTTCGCTATAGATTTTCTACCGTATATATGATTACAGGGGTAATTGTGGGGGAATATTTCTCATTTCCTACTTCAAACAAGATTGGTTTATACCAATTTCACTACCGGTATTCGCCAGGTACAACAATGTAATTGGACTCATCATAAAAATCACGCAACTATTCCTTCAGAGTCTCATAGATGAAATTAATGAGAAAGCTGGTGCTCTCAGGCGTATGTTCTTCATTAGGTGTATGATTGGCATCAGATCTAGCCGAAGAGACAGGGTTTTCCAAGTCAGTAAGGATGTCGGATTTCATTTGATTTGATTTCAATTTAGTCCTAACTCGATAGTTTTTGAACGTATGTTTGAGATTATTAATGAGATACCAAAGTAAAATTAATTTTAGTTTCAGACGCAAAGCGTTTGACGATTGGTAGATTCATTTTCAGATTCAGATTCATTTCAATGGTAGATTCATTTGACGTTCAAAAAGATACTGTATTAGTACTATTTTGAATTAAAAAAAATGATTTTATTTTGATTTGATTCTCCTGACGTAAAAACAGCTCGCGATGATTGAAGGTCTGCCTTACCTCTAGAAGTCTAAATTTAACAAAATCGCTTATTACACTCACGTTAAGGCTTCTAAACTTATCATAATACACCGATACTTGAACAACAAAACAATTGCTACCAACGAAATTGCCAATTTCGAGTCACGTGCTGACATTTATCGGTAAGTAAGATAATGAACGTACAAACATTACACAGTAAGTGTTTACCATAAGCACAATCCAGACGTCGAAAATTCTGAATAAATACGGCTTTGTCACGTTCGACAGCCAGATAAAACTGTTGATAGTTCATTTTGAGGTCCTTTAAATAAGTTAAATAACTTATTTTAGGTTTTATTTATTTAGATGACATTAAAACGCTTTAATAATATATTTTTCTTATATTTAGTGTTTACATACTTCTTTTTCTTCATCTCTGAAATTCTGTATGTATCTTATTAACCCATTTATATTTTTAACACCACAAAAACACATACTATGTTTCTTTGCAAAGGTCATATTTTTTACTGATTTTCTTGTAGCTTTTATTTCTCAACGTAACACAATACCTATATTACCTATTATAAGATATAATCCATTTCCATTTCTAAAGGCTCTATTACATAATATTACTATTCTTTCCTCTATGGAATTGTAACACCCAATTTGAAATTTAAATGAAGCTTAATATTGAGCTTTCTGTTACTACTGATAAGGTGAGATTAGAGAAGATTTTAGAGGCCTCGAGCTTTGTGCTTTAATGAGACTGGCTGTTTTGAATGCGCAAGGACTAGGGTCGCGAGATAAGCTTATTAAAAGTTCTAGTTTATTTTATAATTGAAATACTTTTATATTAAGTGGATAGATAGTGTGATATGAAAGCAGGGTTGAGCGAAAGCACAAAGGATGTACCCCGGCATTAATGCTTAATTTAATTAAAAGTGTAATCCAATATTTATACAAATTGTAAATAGGGAGAAGATAATTTCTCTATTCTTAAGTAATTTGTTTATAGTAGCTTTTCTTGCATTTACATTCGACTCAAAAATAAACAACTTGTAATCCGAATAGAAAAGATTTTTGACAATGTAATTTTTGTATTTGATAATGAAATCACTAAATAAAACTACGACGATCATACAGTGGAAACAGTCTCCTCGGAGAGAAAAAAGACAACTATAATATAAACGAAACAACTATCACGACATAATAAACTAATGGATGAAAATACAACACTACTAAAACCAAGAATTACACGTACAACAACAAATTACACGTACAACAGCAAATTCTAAGAAACATAGAACTAAACGAACCCAAAGTATCAAATCAGCCGAATTAGAACCTAATAAATGTCATATCACCTAATTAGTATTCGACGCAAGATAACGTTATTACGTAACGTAACGTACGTACGGCGTCGTAAACATCAACAACCTGGGACCACCCCTCTACGTGGCCCGAATATCCTCCTAATTAATAGATAAAAAGATGTTATCACGGACATTTTAAACCCTACATCTATATTCCACTCGTGTATAACATTTAAAATAGCCCATCCATTTTAAAAACGTTCTCGGATACAAAAAACTCCACATACTTTATGGACGTTAAGAACTTTTTAAATATTTCAAAGTTTAATCTCTTCAATATTTCATCATCATCAACCTTTATCCACCCACTGCTAGACGCTTAAACACAAAAAAAGGTTGAAACACCAAACATTTATAATTGGAATTCAATATTAATAACAATCCATATAACGATTCCTTAATATTCGACATAAAAGTCTATACTCGTAACACAATGAGGACATTTTTATTGGATCCTACTGAACTACACAAAGAACATTAACGCTTCTCTTCGTCACCAAAAATATATCTAATTTCTGTACACATACATTTTCCATTTTTTTTTGCCAATTTAATAATTAATATTTCCGAGAGAGAAGAGCACTATAGTTACTAGTACCAAGACCTATCACTATTTGCCTTAACTTTGAAAACATAAAGAGGATCCTCGATCTTGTATTTTTTTATGACCTATACACTAATTGCCAGTTGTGCCTTTGCCTTTCTAACAATACTTTCTTTGACTCTTTGTGGAGAAACTCATTGCGATCTCAAGTTCCTCTAAGTAGACCACACTGCTGTTTGCGGATGTCCCATCATTTTGCCTAATCGCCCAATTATAGAACAAGCCAGGGTATTATCAAGTAGTTATGCCGTCACTCCGCTACGCCTATCAAACCATGTAACAGCGCACTAAAGTATTTAATTTAATAACATTCTCTTGGCACTCAAACCTCACCTTTCAGACACAAATAGTTTTAAGTGCCCAAAACACTTAGCTTTCAATATGGAACAATGTATTCGAGATAAAATGTGCACTTGGTAAAATTACTTCTAACGTGACAATCGAGGACGACCGGCATCGGCCGAATGTTTCACTTTGTCATCATCAGTCTAATCTACGCGGCCCTCTCTCTGCGGATATTGAAACGAACGACTTGCATATATTTTGCTTTTATGAAACAGAACAGTGTTCTACAGAGAACAGAGTCCTATCGTCTGTAGAACTTTGTTCATGAGAGTTCGCGTTAGATAAATTACTAAATTCTATCTATCTTGGTTCTAGTAATGAAATAGCTTGTTATGTTGTTTCTTTCGAAACATAGCGAGACTGTTTCTTGGAAGGACGGTCAGGCGGGCATGCAGTTCGCTAGTCTCAAAGCTTCCAACCGCCTACACCTACAAGACCTACAAGAACAGTATATATTCTGAAGCAGGAAATGCATATAGCAATGATAATAATATATATATATATATATGTACATAGACGATGATATATATCTTAAATCTAAATGGCACATTTATCCTTAACGATTCATATTTATGGAGCGTATAATAACACACTCTAAAACATTTAGAATTTGTGAATCCATGAATAATTCGTTTGATGAGAAGAGCGTTCAAGCAAAAATGCTGGTATGAATTCAACTCGACGTTCGTGACATGTTTATAGCTTTCAAGAAAATAATCGCTAGACGAGAGCAATTTATAATATGTTGCTCGTCGTTTCGCTCATATGAATAACATTTCATCAGCATTATCATCATCATTATCATCAATCCCTATTCGTCCACTGAACATAGCCCTCCCACCTCAATGAACGCCAAGACGCCGATAACATTTTATTGAACTTGATTCTGATGAAAAATGTCTTAGATAATTATTTTCAGTGTCTTTTGAAAGGCCAAATATATTTGTAGGTACTTCTTAAAGAAGTACCTACATTTTTTTTTTTTTTTTTTTTTAATTTTTTAAAAATTTTATTATAATTATATAAAATGTGAGTTTTCTTATGTCCGGATATTATGTGTATTACACATTCACATTTTTATTATCCGTGGTATGTTGTCGTATTAGGTATGTTGTTTTATATAAGAAATCTACCATCTTGCATCAGGATCTGACAACGTGCTATTTGGCAAAATAAGGCCGAGTCCTGAACAAACTTATTTAGCTTCATGGGCGACGTGGCATGGCGATGGCAAGTGGTCCACTTGCCATCATGCATGTGAGGAGGTTTGCCTACCTCAACTACAATACATTGCCCCCTTTATATTCCTAACATTTACAGCTTATTTAATAAAAACGTTAAAACACACTCCGCGCCAGTGAATTCGAATCATCTACAAAGATGGATATGTCACACATGGCGAATATTAACAAGTCCATACCTGGAGATGTCGAGATAGGGACCCGGACGCCGCGACCTCCTGCCGTTGCACAACACGGGATGAATAAACAAAGACGTATACAAAAATACACGGTTTTATATGGCTCCTGTCATGATGTCACTTGACGTCCGCGATACAATGTTAGTGATGAGCAAAGCAACAACATGACTTGGACAGTCTTGGTCTTGGTCTTGCTCACTTAGTCTTAGTCTTGGTCTTGCTCACTTACACTTAGTCTTAGTCTTGGTATTGCTCACTTAGACTTAGTCTTGGTATTGCTCACTTAGTCTTAGTCTTGGTCTTGCTCCTTTAGACTTAGTCTTGGTATTGCTCACTTCGTCTTAGTCTTGGTCTTGCTTATTTAGACATGACTCTGGTTTTACTCATTTTAACTGGTACTTACTTTTTTATTTTTTGAAGATCATTATAGTTATAAATTTAAAATTATTCACAATCTATTATTAATTAACAAAAATACTTCATTCTATTAAAATTAAAAAAAATGCCTTTGTACCAGCATTATTTGTATGTGTTATTTCTTTGTAATTATCCTAGTGTACATAAATTGTTAAATAAATAAATAAAAACTAAATATATTAAAATTGCATTACAGTACTTTTTAATTTTAATTTACTATTATAGTAAGGAAATGGAGGTCAACATGAGCCCCTAAGGTTAAAGAATGCCCTTCAATAAAGTTTTCTTTGGTTAAACGATTTACTAAAACGTGAGAAAGACAATTAACCATAATTATTTTTCGCTTGTTTTCTCAAGGAGTCCGTTTTGTTTCCGTTATTCCTATGTATAAATTATAACAAAAATTTTATGTAAAAATTTTTCGTTTGGTCTTGCGTAATTGGTCTTGGTCTTGCGAAAACCAACACCAATTTTGCTCATCACTATACAGTATGAAAAATTGTTTGGAAAAAGTGTGCACAAGTCAAGCGCGCGTGAATAAAAAAAAACGCTGCACCACGCCTTAAAAAGGAAAACTTAAGGTGTGCAATAATATTGTGTCTAACAGCAGACTCCATCAGTCTGCACTGTGAAAACGGGTTTCGAAGTAGTCGTAGAACTACTGGTAGTTTAGACACTGGATCCCTTTCCGTCAACGGAGTTCTCTCCGTCCATAATCTCCATTTCGGAGGTTATTGCCGGACCTAAGTTATAGCTTTGGTTTTATTTTATAAGCAGAGTGGCAACGAGGCAGTTTTCTAGACCCGTATTCGCGGATTTGGATAGCATACAGTGCTAAACTACTCTTAGAACTCATAAAAATTAAAATAAAAGACAAATATATAATTTAATATTTTTAACATAATAGAGAACAACTTTTCTATTCTTTATGTTTAAAATACAATGTTAGTGCCTACGCGAATTTCATACGCAATCTCACCGTCGCGACGCAATAAAAGCTATCGAGAGTTTGTTTTTAGTTTTTATTTCAATCTCATTTTAATTGTTATTTTCAGTCAGTTACACTGTTCTAGAATAGGTTTTGAAATTATTTAAATATTGATATATTCAGAAACAGATCATACAAATAGTAAAGTAACAATATATTATGTGAAGTGTCAACCAAATGGTATATCTATAAATAGGTAAATAAAAACCCCAACCAGTCACAGGGACTGCCGATAGAAGTGAAAACAAAACAATGAAATTCAAATACCTATAATACAGGCTGTAAAAGATTATGACAACCTATACAATTTAAACGGCGCACAAAATGGCCGCTTGACATAATGTAGAAGCAACACAATTTGCAAAAGAAATATTGCATAATCTTATTTATATAAATCAAACCTCAAACTGCGTCTCCAGCGGTTCGCGTGCGGTGTCGCGAGTGCACGTCATATAAACGTCAAACTGCGTCTCCAGCGTTTCTTGTGCGGTGTCGCGAGTTCAGGGATTTTATCTCATCTAAAATATGCGTACCGCACTAAAAGAAGTTTACCCTTCAAAAATATCCTGTCATTTTGTTATTAAATACTTAAACTACTGAACCGATTGAAATGAAAATTTGCTGTTCAGTTTGGTCTAACTAAAGAAATAATACAGTTTTGGACACCATACTGCACTCCGCACTTCTTTGCTTTAGGACGATTTGCCAGTGCCTAGTACCTATAACCCATTTTTTTTAAAGTATTCTTTTTTATTACTTCTGGCAGCCAAAGAAAAAATATATCTAAATCTTACTCCACGAAAGTGGAGTTTCGGAAAATACATATCTATTCAATATAATCGCAGATAACAGCAGATATAATAGTTTACTCATAATGTGTGACCCGGTCAAAATAACTGACCATCTGATCTGGACGGACACGGCTGCCACTCGTCAATATGGAGTGAGGAGCGGCGAGATTTTGGACCTTAACTGGATATCTGGAGACCTTAGACCGATCTCAACGGTTATAATACCTTCGTGTAGTAATAAAATGAGGTAACACAGGTTTTTGTTCCTTTAATCGGAAATCCAAATAAATTAATATACGAAAAACAGCTAATTATAGTATTCTAGTTATGGAGCCAAAATTTTACCCTTAATTTTTCGGTATCCAGGTGCCTTTATTTAAATAAGCTTGATAACTTAGTCGCCTCTTTTGAAATTACAAATTAATTTACTCACACTTTTAATAGCATTTTAAAGTACTTAGCAATAAAATGAGAATTTATAAACATGCTAACAAAACACGTACATTTCATAGTTTTTGAAGTTCTTTAGGCGCGTTACGCATATTTTTAGATAAGATAAAATCTCTTGATTCGCGACACCATTACCACCGTTATGAGACGCTATTTGACGTTTGATTTATTTATATAAGATTATGCAATATTCGTTTACATAACCAATCGTCAAACACAATGAAATGTCAATGTCATGCGGCCATTTTGTGCGCCGTTTAAATTGTATAGGTTGTCATAATCTATTACAGCCTGTAATAATACCTATAAAGGTATTTGAATTTAAATATTTTGTTTTTACTTCTATCGGCAGTCCCTGTGACTGGTTGGGTTAGTTTTTTTATAACATGAGGGTTTTAAAAGGGTTCGATACGAAAAACCCATAGCGATACTCGAAACCTACGATTCAGCCTACTAACGTTTTTCGAAAGTCGAACCGTAATTCTTTAGTTTGCACAGAGTGCAATATGTAAATGTTGGAAAAATAAATCTGCCGGTACAGTAATACGCCATTACCTTTATCAGGGAACATTAGATACGCCAGCGTCTGCGAGTCGTACATGCATGCGTGGACCAGACAATTGGTAGGGCATATTATTTGCTTTAAGAGCATTTTAACGATACATTTTTAAAGAAAATTTTAAATAAGCTCATTCCGAGAAAACTTAAGTAAACTAAAGTATAAAGACATATAAATGCCAAAAAATACGGTAAACACGTTCTTTTCTATAGGGAAGAGGAGCTTAATATATAAATTTATAAAATTAAACATTATTAAACAAAAACTTCTGGCCCAGTCAAAAGCCATATTATTCAATTTATAAATTTGGTTTCTTTTTTATTGAACGGTGTCTTCGTCCTGTTTTATCTCAAAAAGGAGTATAACGATCGTATAATGACGATAAACTGGACATTGGAAAAGAAACATTTTTTATGCAATATTTTGACAAAAAAGTAAGAACTTCAATGGAACTTTAGCGTATATATTTATTGACATGAAGAAAGTTGCTTGGTAATAAGAAAAGTCTGAAGCAAATACATAAATCTATATTGAGATCAAAACAATATAATAAACACGTAACACTAACGTTCGTCACTAAGTAGTAAGTACCGGGGAACGACTGTCACAGCCAGTCCATTCTGCTGACGCGATATATGCACGCACGCAGTTATGTATATATAGGACTGATATCAAAAAAATTGAATACACTCATTTTTGATCAATCACAAACATTTCTACTTCTCTCACATTAATAAGCAACATAGCCACTTCCAGCATCAGATGTTCGAGGTGTGAAGCTGGGCCGATTGCATCTCCGACCGATGGAGATAGGCCCAAGCCCACGCCAACCGGAAACGACGCTCCGCGATAATCTACGGCTACACGGAGATATAAAATTTTGTTTTATCTCAGACGTTCGCATAAATATCAAATTAGCAAGTATAATTTTTAGGACGCTGTTTCTTATTCAATATTTTATTTTTATCTGTAATGAATATCATAAACTTCAATTTTTACTCGATAAACCCTAAAATACTGACTCACAATGCAGAACCTCCCACCAGAAACCGGTGGGAGGGAAGCGCTGTGCCGCGCTCCCGGCTGCATGGGTACCACCATCTTGCTTGTTTCTCCCGTGAAAGAGCTTTGCTGTGTTTCGGAGAGAAGGGCAAGACGGGCAGTGTAATTACTGGCACCGAGACTTAACATCTTGTCTCAGGATAGGCAACACATAGATGAGTTGCCTGGGCTCGTCCCAGGTAAACTAGTTTATGTTCATGGGCGATGTCGACCACTTACCATCAGGTGGCACGTTTGCCAGTTTGCCTATCCAACTAACATAAAAAGAAAAAAAAAGCCTCACAACTCGATATACGAATTAGCAGAAACTTCTTAAACCGTCATCGCTCGTTTGGATATACAATTGACAGTTATCAGCTGATGACGATAATAATTTAGAGTCTTTGTTTCTAGTAAGATTATAACACAGTTAAGTTACATTCCATAATTTAAGGACCAGTAATTACTGGCACCAAGACTTACCTTACGTCTCATAGGCGACGCTGACTACTATAGGGTGGCGTGACTGTCAGTATGTCAATCCAACTAACATAGAAAATACTACATATAGGGGGAGTCTTTATAAAACTGATTAACAATAAACAAATATCCTTTCCTTATAAACTTAGGCTATAAAAGCTCTATGAAGGCAGTTTTACGTCTAACAAAACAAACCATCGGGTAAAGTAATGGTTTATAAACTAATTAATGATTGATTATCCATCTGTAGCGACCAGCGACCCACGCGCGGTCTGCCAGTAAAAGCCCTCTTAATGTACTTCATCTCTCGGTTTTGTGCCAGATTTACTAAGTGCCATGTTGCCATTGAAGCCAGTATAATATATGTATAGCGAACCATGTCTCCATAGCCTCAAACCATAGAGTATTAGTGAATCTGAAAATTAATAACCTTTTTTCTGGAGATAGGCATCTTTCAATGAAAGCCGAGACGGCCGATTTTCATGATTGAGGAAATTCTTTTCATTTGTAATATTTACTAATACTGACGTTGAAAGCTATTTTTTTTGTACCGAGAATTTTGCTTAATATATAACGTTTTACATGGATTTAAGCACGAACATGTCGATACGCAATAAAATCCCTAAAAATAGTATCATTTGAAAAGCTTTTTTGTTTATTAATTATTTACTCGCCATTACATATGCGGATGCTCCATTGATGTGCAAAATTTCTTACAAAATACCACAGCTATACAAGGATATTTTTTATTTCCTATTATTTTTAATTTGCCTAATGTTGGTAATTAGAAAAAGAAATACAAATACTAGATTTAAACACTTGGAATTTTTCTGCAAAAAGATAATGAATTATTTTTAATGTTATCACATTGACAAACTAGCAGGCGAGCCACGAGATAGAATGGCAACATCGTCTAATTAATAAACATAGAGGGCAATGCAACTTATCGTGAGAGGTAAGGAAGACAAAATATATCTGTAAAATCTGAAAAAAAAACCATTAATTACAATATGTGTATGTAATGTGTATTAAATTATGTATACGACTGAATACGATGCGTGATGCGGACGAACGCCTTTCTCCCAGTGTTCAAATGATTTATGTATTCAAATCCCACTTCCCAGCCTCCTATGCCAGTCACGTCGACCGTTTAAATCACGAGGTGCAAGTTGCTAGCGTTAATGGCGGTGATGATGATTTATGGGTTACCAGACTCATAAATAAACGAATGGGAATATTATTTCATTAGTACTATCATCACGGAGGATTCCTACTTTTAAGTAAAGAACCTTAAGTGTGTAGATGTATATCTAATTCTCCATCCATAAATATTGGATTTATTAGAATAATACATAATGAATTTTATTAATGTAAATAGAAGATGATTTTTTTTAAATAAAATATAAGTATTTTTCACTATTTTTTACAATAAATTTGTGCTATCAAAATTTTACCTCGCTTTAAAGACGTAGAAAATATTTCTAATGCAATATTTATTACTGAAAATAATAAAAAATATCATTAGTCAGTCACATACAAAATTCTGATTAATTAAATTATTAATTATTCAAAATTGAAATTAATACTCTTTTTACAGCCTAAAATTATATTCTCAACATAAATATATATCAAAATTAATAGCACGAATTATAATTCTCTTGTTACATTTTGTCAAACTGCCACAGCACTCTCTTTGTCAATTGTACGTAAATTAAGCTCATACTGTACTCGTTACTGAATCACGCTAAATTCCTTCCGGATTTGGCCTGAACTTGGCTCGCAATCACCTCTGATGAACGATCTGATGACACGGTTTTCACAGGATTATCGTTTGCTAAAATTGGACACTTCCTGCCATTTATATCTCATGTCAAATGAACTAAATCGTCGAGTCGGTAATATAATTTCAAATTTCCACGTTCAAAATGCTGCTTTTAAATTCTTTATTTTATATAAGTATATGAAATGTGAAGGTACTTGTTTGTTCTGCTTTTTCTTTTTAACGAATGCGACATTTGACCAACATATATAATAATACATTGAAACGATTGAAACAAAATGAAATACTAGTATTAACTATTGCACCACTTTCACATCACATTAGGGCCTGTCTACACCACTGGAGTACATTAAGGCACATATGCTTCTAGCAGCCATAATTTTGTACTCCTCCAAATTGTTAAAATCAAAAAGCACAAATTGATCAAAAAAATAAATTAGCGAATCAAAAACCCCACCCACCTCAGCATTATTCGCGCTACTAACAATTCCTCAAGTACAATCTGAACATCACTATCAGTACAACATTACAACACTCTGGGCAGAAATATCGCCAGTACCATCCGGAATGATTGCTGAAATCACAGTCACGAATTAGTACTTTGCTCGTTCGTATACGATAAGTTAATACGAAGCTTAACGAACAATACCTAAGTACGTTCGTGGTTTTTTAGGCTAGTTGGATAGATAGACGGGCAGGCGAGCCACATGATGGTAAGTGGTGAGCGTCGCCTATGAACATAAATTAGTTAACCAAGATGTTAAGTCACGCTGCCAGTAATTACATTGAGACATAAGTTGGTAAGTCTCTCACTGCCCTTCTCTGTGTAACACAGCGAAGCTGTTTTACGCGAGGAACAAGCAGTATGGTGGTAGCCATGCAGACGGGAGCGCGGCACAACGCAACTCTCCCACCAATAAACCCACCGAATTACGCGGGATTGTAGGGATGACAAGGACACTCGTGACGATGATGAATGCACCATCACTTATCCTGTGGAGGTATTCGACAACCATGGTGGAATAGAGCCGATAAGTCACGGGTCCACACATTGAAGTGTACTTTATCGTCGATCAAATATCTCAATCGGGTATAGGTACTTGTAACTATGTTACCATCACCACTTTAACCATGAGCTGCAAGATGGGCTATCTAATTAAAAAACGGAAACACAAATCTTTAAATGGAACAATAATAAAAATAATGATCACATCGTGCCATATATTCATCGATAATTAACATTGATACATTAATTATTTACATTACTCATATTATGTCATTACTGTGATTTATACACGTGTCTCATATATTATTATTACATTCAAATGATTCATTCGCTAGGCCGTCGCTATGGAAGTAACTCATAGTTGGGATAGACATTTTGCAAATCAGTAAACCTGTGTAACTTGTCTAACATGTACCGGCGTTTCGTAAAATCATAATATTAAGCCAACAGTTTCGACAAAACTCAGTTGTACTCCACAAACACACCTACTTATATAGAAAATCTCAAGAGTTTGTTTGGTTGTTTAAATACGCTGACCTCCGAAACTATCAGTCGAATTTGTCTACGGAGTGCTAAGGGCTATTTATATTCGAGGATTATTTTCAAATTTGAGGCGGGTAAAACTGCAGCAAACGGCTAGTTATATCATAAATTTATGGAAATTTTGTACATAGATAACCCGACCTTCCTATGATGGATATGTCCTAACATAGGACAGTTTTAATTCTGATAATGAAAAAAACCCTAATATGCAATTAACAAAAAACAAAGTCCTAGTCATGTCAAAGTCCTAGTCATGTCATGGTAGTCAAAGCCACAAGCAACAGCTACTTACAGAACCACAAATATACATATTATATACTCGATATCTATCAGTCTATTAAATATCCCGTTTATCTCATTCTCGATACATCATAAAGTCATCTCCTCAAACGTCTCATATTTATTACCATTGAGCAAGACTAACAGTATCATATCGAGTTTAGATCGAAATCGAAACGAGTTTCAGTCGTGATTTAAGTAGTGGCACTACAATAAAAGTATGGTTATTTAATATTCGGCATGATATAAAACTAGATGTTGCACGTGACTTCACACGCATCAATTAAAGAAGTCGTACAACAATAATGGCTATCCTTATTCAGGATATAATCTATCCACTTACCAAATTTTATCAAAATCTTATCAACGGTATAGACTCAGCAACAGCAGTACTTGTCAATTGTACGTACCTACTCACTTCACCCGAGGCTAACAGGACTGATTATATTTTTTTATGGACATAATGATGGACATTTCATGGACTTTCAAAATTTCATGATAATCCGTTTAGTAATTTTTGCGTCATTGAGGAACAAACGGATAATTGACGAAACAAATAAACACAGTAAACAATTTCCATACGTCGTCAAGCCACAAGCAGTTAGTCCGAAACTATCCGTATCACTTTGAAGTTTGACCAAAATTTAAATAGTTGGCAGAATTTCATAAAAATCGATTCAGTTGCTCTCGAGTTCATGGCGAACGAACAACTTGACACGTAATCTATTTCTAATAACAAACCTGAAGAGCTTATTTGTTTGTATGAACGCGCTAATCTTTGGAAATACCAGACAGAATTGAAAAATAAAGCACTTGATAACATGTTGGTTTACTCTGTCACCTCTAACAATAGCTTGTTTATAAATAAATATATATATATAGGCAATTTTTTTAAGATTTTTTCTCAAAATTTAAAAAAATAGAATAACAGACAATATATCTAGATTGGCATCGATAGCTAAGGTCCAATTACGCGTTGTGGATGGAGCTTTGTCTGCGAATTACCCCGACTATTAAGTCATTAGGGGATTGAAAGGCTTCCCCCACATGACGAGTGCACAGGGATTGCAATTTAAACTCGCATAAATTATTCTCTGAACACAAACGTTTTATTCAACATTTCGTTTTTTTATATAATTGCTCTTCTGCTTTGAATAACCATATTTAATCGTAACTTGGGAAGACATTCAGAATCTAACAATGTCTTTATTACATTTAAATTAGGAAAGAGAATTAGAACATAATTTACCGGATAGAAGTTTCTAAATACACTTATATATTCTATAATTAGTCTCTTTTGATTGCTCAATTATTATTATTAACATCATTTCGTTATTATTGTCTATTTCTACTGTAACATTATAACATTTTATCTACCATATAATATATCTTTCATTATTTTATTTTTCATAATGACAAGCCGAGAGCTCGGCAGTGATCGGGTGCCATCAGCCGACTTCGTCAGACAAACCGTTACACCCAGCTGGCGCGAAACAATTATCCTTCTGTTTCGCAAACGGGTTCTATCTATGAAATATGTTTAATACGTGGGCTTTTGGATATTCGATTAGTATCTTTGGTGTACAAAGGTACCAAGTTAATTCATGATTTTGTCAGGATGTAATATTAATTTAATATACGATCGGCCATCTTGGCGATTATTGACAGAGGTTCAACAGTGGCTGGGAAAAGGTTGAAAATGATATTGATAATACGATCTATAGACGGCACAAGATAGGTGTAAATGACCAGCCGTTTTGAAGTTCATTAAAACACGTCAACAATATATTAGGTCAAAGGTTAAATAGAGCTGAGCTGCGAGCAATAGTCTTTCATATTCACTGATGCATCTTAGAATTATGTTACCTTATTTTATTGACTAGGAGACGAAAAATGACAGCTCCATCACCTGGGGTCATGACAAATAGTATTTTAGTTAATAGAATCAGCAATAATTAGTTAGCAATAATCCCGCAAAAGACGCAGTCTTTACAGCAAATGTGTGAGTGCACGCATATGCATGCATATAGCACCGCCCTCCTTTCCCACACTGCATATGCGTACACTCGCATGCACCACCGCCCCACATGCCCTACAACCACAGTAAAAGACCACCAACAAACAATCTTGCGTAGATTGTTTGTTGGTGATTTGGCGTTTCGCCCCGACACCGAGGCATCCTCAGGATGTAGACTCTACGATTAGCAATAGAAAAATAGTATTTTCACCAAACATACTAACCATATCCAAATTCACCTGGACATAATCAACTAGAAGACCAGAAACACATCTGACACAACGCCCAAAGCAGGCCGCGTTCAGGCCCAATACGTGACACAGATCTCACCAGCGATGATCACTAATGAAGCCGTAAGCCCGTCTATCTAATGACTCTCATTAACGGCCTATTGGCCTGAACCAGTGATAGGCACGTGGATAGCAACTAATTAAGTCGGTAATAGCTTGCATTAGTATAGCACCGTATATGATTTGAATATATTGATTTTGTTGATGTATCGGCTTCATCAGAGACTGGCCATAGCTGATGGCCAAGTTAGCTAAATTGTTTAATAACCTATGTAAAGTAGAAGCTTCTAGAAAATTGCAAGAGGTCTAAAACGTAGGATCGGTGGTTTCTAAAATTATAGACACTATAATATAAGGGTTTTCCGCGCGCTCGATTTATTTTTTTATTGACAGTTGGATAGGCAAAAGGGGCACACGGGCGACAGCGCGAGTACTATACTCTTGCTTATTTTCCGTGGAACAGCGTTGCTGTGTTTCTTATTGGACGATAGGCAGTATAATTTACTATTACTAAAACTCAGCATCTCGTGTCTCAGGATGGACGAGACTGTTGGCGAAGACGAGATGATGATTCATACGTGATGTTGATCACTCTGTTTCTGACACTCGTCTATCAATCGAAGGTGGATGGACGAGCTGATGATGTTAAAGCCCCGCCATGATCCTAGTCGATAAGATCCCGCACGTACAAACAATTACAATAACCCCATAACCGGCACAACATTGACGACGTGGGTTCCGGCCAGTTATCGCTAATACTTGCCCGTAGGCGATTTGAAAATGCTTTTTGTATAACAAACCTCCGAAAATAAAAAGCATTTTTTTAGAACGTATAGTATAGCGGTGCATATTTTTATTTATTTTGGCCTTAGGGGTAGACTCTATCTTACTATTATATTTTTTGCCGTTTTTCGCATTGTAGGAAAATTAGATAGCGCACATACCTACTTAGATAATAAGATGACTCGCAATAGTATCTAGTTAGTTTTCGAACTGTTTTTTTTTTATTCAGTAAATCCAATGGTTTGTAGAAAAAATACTTAAACCCAGTTACCTAAAAGATTCGTAAAATTCCGTTCATTTTAATTAGTTCTAAATATATCAAATTCTAATGATCCCTATAATATCTTAAGTTTTTGGGTGTTTTGAACCTGTGATCTGTGATCTGACTGTGAGATCAACTTAACCATTGCGTCAGAAGCGGTAAGTGTACATGTATGTAACAATGTTCTCGAGTCACGAAGCACCAAAATAAAATAATTATTAGAACCGTTATTTAATGCTATGGTACGTATGATTTATGACCACAAGTTTTTGTGCTAGACCGTATTAGAGCTCCGTTTGTCTGTCTGTATTGTTGCGGAGACGTCATTAGCATGATACAGGAATATATTTGAATAAGAATGGCGTCAAACTGCAAATTAATTAGTTGGGTTTTCTATTGTAGGCGTTTGTTTGTCTTCTAAGATTAGCCTCTTTTTTTCTTTAAGCTTCAATTCAACGTGTTAAATCGAGACGTTTTACATCGTTTTATATGGGTGTTTTTTGTAATATTAGTTAGTAGTTATATAGGCAAACTGGCAGACGAGTCTGAATGTGATTGGTCCACGAACACAAACTCAGTCATGCATGAGACGCTAGATGCCTCTATGCCATATATGCCAATAATTACACTGACTAGGCCTGTTATTCTTACCACAGCCAATCCCTTGACAAAAGAACTAGCTCAGGCTACTCATACCCGAGAGTCCATCTTGACTAACATGTCAAGGCGCCTTTCCAAACATCTTGCCCTTCGTTCCGAAACAGAGTAATTTCATAGAAGGAATAAGCTGGCTGGCAGCACTTATGACGAGTGACGACCAACAAACAAAACACATTGTTGTACGTTATTTTCAAATGAAACGTTTTTCTTTTCTTTTGTACCGGTGGGAAGGATACGCAGAGCCGCGCTCCCGCCTTCAATGGTACCACCATATTGCTTGTTTCTCTCGTTAAACAGCTTTGCGGTGTTTCGGATTGACGGGCAAGACTGGCACTGAGATATACCATCTTACGTCACAGGATAGACAACACGTGCATATTTCCCTTTTTTTTTTTTGACGCAGTGGAAATGTTTTGCGCATTCACCCGGGGATGGGGCGTCCCCGGGGATATGTGGGGCTCCCGGGGCTCCCCCTCCCCCCCAGCGCCGGTATACCGCACTAAAACCACTGCGAGTTGCCTTTAGCCGCTTGAAGGGGAGTGTCCCGGATCTTTCTAACACTGAACACACCCCGCGACCGGCCGGTTCCCTCAAAGAGCTAACCGGTCTTCTTCCTAGTATGGGGGAACTCCGACAACCTGGAGCACCCCCGCCGACGCCGGAACTTTTCTACCGGGGCAGGTACCCAACCTTACCCCGAGTCCCGTTAGACAGGAGGCAGGAGGTGCGCGTAGCGCCTCCTCCACGCTCCTGTCCTACGTCGACGGAGCGGGACGGACGTGGCGTCGTCCTCTCTGTCCCGCTCCGTGGCCTCCTTCTGCGAAATAACGCTTTCGCAGGAGCTGACCGCCGCCTGCCAGGCCTCATCACTCTCGAGCATGCAGCGCACCATACTCGAGAGCGAAAGGTCCCCTCCAAGCACAGCCACGAGATCTTGACGCTGTGCGGCCCCCATCTATCGCACACCTCTAGGGTGTGCTGGGCTGAGTCCTCCACAGCACCGCACTCGTTGCAGGCTGGCGTCGGCTCCCTCCTGGCAACCCGACACAGGTACGCACCGAAACATCCATGTCCGGTAAGCAAGCAAGCTGTGTCAAGCGGAAGGTGAGGGTTTTCTTCCGGCGACGCATCCACGCTGCCAGGACCGGACCCAGTGCCTCGGCCGTACATTGGCACACGTGCATATTTCTCTGGGCTAGTCTCAGGTTTACTTGTTTAGGTTCATGGGCGAAGCTGACCACTTACCATCATGTGGCCAACCAACCTCGAACACGTAGGACAGTTGAACAGATGCGTCCTTCAATAAAATAAATTCCTCACCACATTTCGTATGCTCCATAACTTAGCAATATCGAAATCTGCAATCTGGTACGTGCAGTGGGTTGTGTTATTCGCGTGTCAACGACCGATGTTATTGCCGCATCATCGCATCATGATGGATCGTTACGAAACTGTATTGATATTGATTGGGTCATTTTTGTCATCGTTGCCATGTTAATAAGAGTTTGTGAACGACCACAGCGCGGTAGTAGTGGTAACTTATGTTATGGATATGATGACGAAAAATAAATAAGAAATGAGAGTAGAGGAATAGGAAATTAATATAAATACCTACGTACACGTCTCAGGTTTGGGAACATAATCCACCAACCTTCCCATGCTCCTACCCACCTCTCGGTATACGGAGCGAAACGCGGGAGATGTACGGGGTACACCTGCTTATACGCTCTCTTCCCCCGTACAATTCTTCACTCCCTACAAATCAAAAACACCCTCTTGCGAGAGTGCTTTAATACGTCCCTAGCGTCACTCTCCCCTTTCTGCGGCTGACGACTTCACATCACGACGGTGACGGCACGGCAGTCCGGCAGGCTAATTACGTATCTTGAAATTACAAGCAACAGGCAAAAATTGCACAATATCTGCTGTCAAAATCATATTTTGTATTACCTATTAGCAACGCGACAGCAACAAGCTCAAATAATCGACCGCAACGCCATCTGCAAAGCGACAGCGACCGAGGAACTAAAAATGCATTTTTTGGTATGTTTGGCTGACGGTTTGGTATTACGTAAACTATTTAGCAGCCCGCGACAGCAGATTGAAATGTCAAACAGCGATTTTTTAACAACAACTAAAGTAGTGTCTGCAAGCCTGTTGCTATTCGTCTGCTTACTATATAAACTGTTTAAAATACTTGGTTAGTGATCGAAAAAGACTGTTAGAGACATTTTAGGCGTAATATTATCTTGTGTGACTCTTATTGAACTTACCCTATTCGATTTTAAGTGGCAGTGTTATTGAAAAAGAAACTATAATTTTAAAACAATGGCTCGTGCACTTCTTTTGATGGTTGCATTAGAGGCTGAGGAGATAAGACAGGAGACCAGGAGCACAGCCTCACTGAGACGTCGACTACGTGAGGAAGCCAAAGCATTCAACTTGTCCGACTGGGAATTTCAATCTCTTAACAGACATTCAAAGGATTTTAACTTATGAAATTAAATTGATCTAAGTACTATATAAAAGTCAAGAGTTTTGCGACTTAACAGTAGGATTCCTGCCGGCCTACTCTTGACTGCAATTCCAATCTCACAACAATATGAATTCAATCCAGTTCCAGTTCCAATCTGGAGTATATTGGTACTCTTGAACAAATCGAGTTTACGATTGATTTTGAAATCTGAAGCGATGACCGATGTGATGTGTATAATAAAATATAATAACAAAATAAAATTCAACACAATATGATGTTTTATGTTTTTTTTAATTAAAATATGTCTCCAATAATGAATTATTATCTTTTATAATGTACCTAGTTCCTTAAATTAAACCTAAACTTATTTTGTAAAGCATTAAACGGCAAATAAATTATACATTCTTTCATAATGTGTATTGCTGTTATAAAAAAATCTTACGTGCAATTTTGAATAGACATCATATTTCAAAATAGCTCAAAACAAAGTAAACAAGAAAAATTAGAAATCATCTTCTTTCTTAATTTACCAGTAATGCTGGTGCCAAGGCTTTCCAAAATAACATCTCAAGTTCTGACAGACCACATACAAATTATTATTGTTATGTATTTTAGTGATTGGTCTTATTGAAAATGAGGTATTTTACTCATAAACATAGGCTTAATTTGTTTACAGAATACTGTGATTTATTTAAATATTGCTACCTTGGGTTAAAAGATAATAAAAGACTGATTGTTACTAAGTATTTTAGTACTTATTTTTATAATACCGTGATTGTAGGTATGATTACCATATCAATCAATGACCAAAAATTTAATATACACATGGAAATAAAAACTGTGTTACATTTAAATATTAGAAGCTAAATATTGTGCTTTATTTAAATATTGCTACCTTAGGTTAAAAGAGAATAAAAGGGTTATTGTTAAGTATTTTAGTTAGTTACTTATTTTTATAAATACTGTGATTGTAATATTGATTATATCAATCAATGACCAAAAATATAGAATATAGTTAAAAAAAACAAATAATAGTTTAACAAGAGTTTAATGAAAACATTAAAAACACTTATAGCTATTATAGCAGCATATTATAGCTCACGCACACTAACTCTGGAAGTTCCTGCCTACTTGTTTCCTGGGTGCTGTCTGTGCTACTAAGTAGGTGGTATGGTATCCTCACTGTCTTTTTGACTCAAGCTTGCTTCATTACAAATGTTGTGTAAAACACAACAAGCATTTATAATTCTAATAACTGTGTCCAGATGATAGAGAAGGACCCTATGGCCTAGGAGACATTGCCACCTATACTTCAGAACACCCATAGTATGCTTTACTGTATAGTGTCCCACACAATTAAATTTGGTGTAGTGTTCTTCAGGTGAGCCAGCCGGAGCATCCAAATATGTTTCATCACAATAGTTCTTTGGGCATAGCCCAAGTCTCCTAAAACATAATAAATAATTATTGCATTATAATATTAATGTATGAAACAAATGCTCACTTTATTATGATTTTAACTTAGACTTAACAAGTGAATAAACAACTTCCCCAAATTTTAAAAAGGAAAGAACACATTCTAAGATTCCTTTATAATTTTTATGTTATTTGCCAATTTAAAGGTGCTAACTGTATCTTTAATCTGTGACATATTATGCTTGGATTTTGATTTGATAATTTTAATAATGGGATCCCAAGCAGGTGGTAGAAGCCAGCCATCTTCTCTATTGAAATTAGGATGTTTTTTAATTTCAATAGCCTCACGGATCATCCTTGGTTGGAATCTGTGTTCTTTTGCGAGGACTTGTGGTATCCTATATAGGCCAAACTAAAAGATCTATTAAAACTCGCGTGAAAGAACATATAGCTGATTTAAAACACCGTCGCTACACTAAGTCTGCCATCTGTGAACATAGTCTTGACAAAGCTCGCCATTATATCAGATTTGATAAACCACAAGTCCTCGCAAAAGAACACAGATTCCAACCAAGGATGATCCGTGAGGCTATTGAAATTAAAAAACATCCTAATTTCAATAGAGAAGATGGCTGGCTTCTACCACCTGCTTGGGATCCCATTATTAAAATTATCAAATCAAAATCCAAGCATAATATGTCACAGATTAAAGATACAGTTAGCACTTTCTGCGTAGATAGGACTGACCAAAATATTGATGTATCATAGGGTAGTTTCGAATAACTTTGTAATAATAGGACGTATGACACCTCAGTCCTCCCGTGACCATGGTTGCTGTAAAGTATCCGAAACGTCGGGCTTGTAAAAATCTTAATAAACCGCGATAAAATCCGTAAAAAATTGTTTTATTATAATGAGTGAAATTCGCGTAAACATTAGAAAACAATTTAAAGGTATTATGACTTCTTATACTGTGGTATTACTAAAAGAATATTATATCTATTAACATATATAATTAATTTGTTTAAATTGTATAATATATTATATCAATATAATACCTATATACAATTTAAAGGTATTTATAAAACAAAAGGCATTATTAAAACTAACTTATACAATTACAGAATCCAAGAGTAGTCAACTTACATTTAAAACATTTCTTAAGTGAAATCCTTTTCTATTATAAAACCTCTCATTTTGGGCTGGACGTATGAGAGCCATATGAGTACCAACAATAGCACTTACTATGTGATATGGAAGTTTTCATAAAATCTGAAATTAATGCAAATATTATTATGTAGCTCAATAAGTCAAATAGATTATTATAATTAGCACTTATTTTATTTATATTAATAGATAGGTATCACATAATATGAAGAACAATGTAGAACCAATCAATAATAAAATAATTTGAGATATATTTTTCAAGTATCCTACATATGCATTGAACTATTATTACTGTAGTAATTACAACTCACTGTACATAGGCCGTAAATAAAGAGAAAAGATGAACTATAGAAGAGGTTAGATTAATTATAGATATTTCTATTGACATACCTTATAACCCGCAGATACTAGATAGTAGATACAAATCCAAATCGCTATGAATAACTTCAAAGCTCCTTGCTGAGGCGATAATATCTCTTAAACTCCTCATCACATTAAATTTCACTGTAATTGTGCGCTATTGTAGCATATTTTCGATCCCAATCCTAAATTTCGATAGGATCGAGTGTCAAGAGTAGGCCGGCAGATCACAGAATAATATTAGCATAGTGTTTATATACTCTTTGAATATTAGTTATTACTTATTAGTTATTACATATGTATGTACCCCATATTTAGTATTTACTATTTAGTTATTTACATTAAAGTATTCGAAGTGTGTAAGTGTTTGACGTTTTGTAGTTCCATCCATTGCTACCTGGCTGCTGGTGGCGCTAGTAAAAGTGCATTAGCGGCTAGTGAGCAGATAGCAGACGATAAACTTAGATAATACGTTTCTTTTTGCAACCTCTCGACCGGTCGCTGTCGCTCTGCTGTTGCGTTGCTATCGCGTGGCTGTCGCGCTGCGGTTGCTTTGAAATACGTAATTAGGGTGCGGGTGTGTCGTAGTTGCAGCTACGATGTCATCTCAGTCCTTCGTTTGTGCCAACTGTGCGCGAACATCGGAAGTCACGTTTGGGAACACGAAGGGTCAGTCGGCCTCTAACTAAATGGAATGACGAATTCCGTGCGACGGCCAGCCCTAGTTGAATAAGTGGCAAGAGATCGGCCATTTTAGGCCGATAGAAATTTCATTATCATTGAAAGATCATGTTAAATGTTCAGTAGATGCAGCAGATGTTTCGGTAGTCATTCAACATTCAGTATCTGTCCTTGGGATTGGAAGCCCCGATGTTTATGAGTATCAATAACCAATTCATACTACTTTCATCATGTCATCATCGTTCAAACTATCCTTTGGAACCAAACCCAGCACCTCCGATCACTCCACCAACCGGCCATCTTGTACATAACATTCGGCAAGATTCATCATTTTTAACATGCTTGCGTGTGATTGATCCAGAGAACAATACAAGGGTTTACGGCGCTCGTAGGCGGCTCATTTGCATGTATAAATAAGGCTTTTACAGTGCAACTAATTTACGAGCCTGCCATGTTTAGAATATATAACATAATACTTTATATATAGGTTTACGGCTAAGGTTGAACAATTCTTGAATCGTATAATATTCTAGATAAAGACATTTTACAAAAAAAAAAGTTCGCTGGCACTTTATTAAAAAATACAAAAAGTTAATCAATCTCGGTTTATGTGTTTAGATGTCATCCTACAGTAAAAGTATGTTTGACTCACGGTAAAAAAATGTCATTCCTCTCTTTATGTCGCGAGATAATTGAAAAAAGAAATGATTTAGTATTACGACTAATTTGTTATTTCATTTTTATTCACATGGACGTCTCACGATTGCCTTACAATGATCACTTTGGAGAGATACTAAGTTCTTCGATGAACAGTATGCCTAGCAATAGGTAGATAATTCTAATGGGGATTTGATCTAGAAAAGACTGTACAAACTTTGTAACACTAGATTCAAAGAACTGTAGCTATCCGATACTTTAACTCTGCAAAAAAATTGGCAGACGCTCGCAGTTATCTCACCCGTCTAAATATAAAAATGTTACTGGACCATTAATTTGAAGGAAATGCCATTAAAAAGATAATAGTGCAATATATGTCAAGCGGTATTATATGAACCGCCCACTAGAACGGGTGACGTGCGACGCAGGGCGACGAGGTGACGCGGGTGACGTGCGACGGATGACACAGGGTGGCGAGGTGAAGCAGAGTAACGGGGCGAAGGGTGAAGGGGTGACGAGATGACGAGGTGAAACAGGGTGACTCAGGGTGAAGTGGAGACGCGGGGTAACGGGGTGACGTGGGGTTAGGATGAGAAACGAAGTGAATCACTCGCCATTTAGAACATTAAATGCACTTGCACAAGTGCATACTAATACTTTTCTAGAAGTGTCATTTACATGAGAAATAAAAGCTTTTTTCTTTGTACGTTTAAAACGCAGATGGCAGTGAAATTATATAGTAGATAAATACATCCGTAGTTTGTACAAAACTCCTAGACAAGGTACCGCAGTAATTGGTCAACGTCGCTTATCTGAGGCTACCCTATTTTACTAAGCCCAAGCTAGTCTATACATCGCTTACCTTAAGACACAAAATAGAACATCGCATTATCAGTAAGAAGTATAGGTACTCTTAGCCCGCATTCCGACACCAAATTGCTGAAGAAATAAGCAGAGGTGGTGCGAGATGGCGCTACACAAAAGCATCGGATGATGAGCTTGTAGGCACTCTAATCATTTAAATCTTTTTTATATGGCAAAAATATCAAAATTGTAAAAGCGGGAAAGCGCGTCAAGCTGGCGTAATTTAGTTTTCTAAAACACAAAAAGCCATTATCTGGAACCATTCTGTAACACAATCGTATTACAAAACACGTGTCCGCCGATTGAAATCCGTTGCGTCATTCTACAATATGTTTATTTTTTATCGTGGAAGCCACACTGTTTACTTCATCATCATCATCAGCCTTTATTCGTCCACTGCTGAACTTAGGCCTCCCTCGATAAACGCCAAGACGTTATATTTAGTAATAGTTTTTTGTAAAACATTTTACAATACCACTAACAAAAGAGAACTTGGCTTTCCTGGAAGGAAACGGAACGGGAAAAGTTTGATAGTGATCATGTTCATAATCTGTGAAAACTTGTAATTGGCCCTATTTAATTATATTGTAAGATATAAAACTATCTAGCTGTAAGTTTTCTGTACCTACAATAAACAAAATAAATTTTAAACTAAATATTATTCGTAGGTTTTTAAGTTTGTTACTGAACCCCACAAAACCCCGGATTCAAATCTCGTACATGAGTTCTAGCCACAGAACTATATCAAGATAGAAGTAAAGAGTTCCGTAATTTGTATGGGGACCGAGCGTGTAACATTTTGTGTAGGCACGATGACGTCACGAGTGTAATTTAACACATAAGCCGCGCGAAAACAATTCAAAAGCATCGATTCACAGATCGATTACCTATAACATGGCACCGATTTTATCAGTAGTATTGTTCAAATAAACTATTTTATGATAGCGTGCTATGGACGATAAACTATATTTTTATACATTGAGTAGCTATATTATAACGTGTAATCATTTTATAGCTTGTTTTTTATTGTTATTGATAATTAAACTGTTGATTTGATCAAATAATATAGATAGGGCGCCGACCGTCCACAGGCGCCCTTATTAGAGGGATTGTAATTTCTAATAAACCAATCAATTTCTTTAAAGTCATCAGTGATAATAGTTGTAGTTCTTCTGATTCAAATTTTGGTCTTTGTCACATAGTGTCATTTATTTTTAGCTTAATCATCTAAACGGCAAACGGTGGCCACTTTTTTTATTTAAGTAATGAATCCAAAAATACGGAATATAAAACTATATCACATAAATCAATAATTGGAGAATGAATAGGCCTACAAATAATCACTGGTGGATTGTAGAAAAATTAACTGGTTTATTAAAAAACACAATCCAAAATATTTTAGGAGTTATACTTATTTTAGCGCGTAAGGGAAAAATTATGAGTCACGAAAAACCGACACTCTGAAGTTAGCTATAGTCAACATTATTTTATATAACAATATTCACATAATGACAGTATAGACGTCAAAAGAAGATATAGTTTTTAACTACACAATAAGCAAAAAGGTTACAGTGTAATGAAATTGTACTATGTATTTTTCTTTAAGGAGTATTACTTCTAACGCGTGTACATAAGTACACACACACTTTTTTATATAAGGATCATTCGGAAAACTGAAATAAACTTGTAATATAGATACTTCTACTAGCTACTGCCATAACCAGTTAGAAAACAATACATAACCAAATTCGAAATAATATTTGCTTTACATTAAAAAATGCTAACAATAAAGGTTTATTATTTTTATTTTATATGTTACATACATTACATTATAGCTACATAATAATATAAAATGAAATTATCATTTCCTCTGCTTTCGAAATAGATTTTAATCGAGTAAGAAAATCGCAGTGTAGGTACAGCACTTTTGACAGAAAAAATGAGAAATCGTCTTCAACGTGACCTGACAGTTTTAATAGCATATTTTACATCGCTGGTTTTGAACGCCCGCCAAGTCTGGCTCGTCCAATAAAAGCCGCAATGGAAAACTAGCGTTAGACACAATCGCCCGCTACTGTTTTGATAAAAATAGTAAAATAAATGGTTTTTTAAATTAATAACAGATTTTTTAGGACAAATAGTACTTACTGGTGAAAGGAAATACCTCCATTAACAGCTCCAATTTTACTGGTAGTGTTTGGACAATTAATTATTGAACAACGAGTCATTTTGTTTTTTACGTCCTTAACCTTACGTCGCATGCTGACCGCGGTCGGGAGTATACCAGGGCGCTTAATCTTAGTACAAAAAACTGGGGTCAGCAATGGGTACAATATAATATAAAATAATATAAAATCACGAAGTATATGTAGTCCCTGTAGAAAATCAGTTTAGATCTGTTTTTTAATTTTGTTGGATTATAAACGAACGATTATATGACAACTATAAATAAGAGATGGCAGTACTCTTATGTTTGAATCTTCGTAGTTCTACTACAATACGCAAGATGGTGTGAAAACAATCATGCATTTGGTTTGTTGTTTTTATTTTCGTTCATATTGAAACAGGCTAAGACCATAGGCCATGCTGCCAATTCTGTCGTAATCAATATTTTGTCTAAAATATGGAAGAATAGTGGAAACACCAAGGCACGCGGCTTCGCCCCTCCAGTTCTCCATAAATCAACTATCATTCCCCGCTCTAAGATGAAGAACTAAATAGTTTTATATGTTGTTGAAATGTTTGAAAAGAAAGAAATAATGCATTTAAATCGAAGTGTTTTTGTTTCATTGTTTAGTAATGTGAATAAATTACTGTTCGCTTTCCTACATAAATGCAAATTAATTTTGTAATTCATATTCCAAAAAATTTACCTAAAAATATCTAGACCAAATACATAGCAGGCAAAATATTATATGAGGGGTGTTATTTAAATGGTTAGGACAGTATTAGTATTTTTGTGAGCAGAAAAATATAATAATATGTAAGCAGAAATAGCTAATTGATCAGCAACTCATGGTGGGCAAACATTTCAAAATCAATTAGCAATTTATGTCATTCTGGATGGCAATAATTATTTTTGTACAGCTTATTAATTATATAAGCTGCAGTGAGCAGCTCTGGTTTAATAAAATTTTGGTAAGCACTAAGAGGGTAAGCAAAAAAATTCATTTTGTGCTGCATATAAAAGTAGCAAAAATACTTAACTTGTCATGTAGGTACCCAAGTACTTAAGCTATATCTTTTCTCTAAAGCATCACAAACCAATAGTTTTTCAATCATATATTTAGTTGTAGAACAAACCGAAAAATGGGATTTTGTTCGTCACTGTCATCAATTCGGTAACAAACCACAAAAACTTCATGCGGATGCAAACAAAATATTGGTATGCTGACCAAATTATTTAAATGCATTTTTTTGGCTCACCAAATTTTATAATTGCTGGATATTTAATTACTTCTCTTACTTATATATAACAGACAGTAGGCGATATACGTTAGACTAAATTATAATGTATAACTCAAACTGAGCTTTATTTAAGCTTAAATTACTCTACTTTGGCAAATCCTTCAGAAAGCCAAAGCAAAAGAAGAAGAAGAAAAGTAGAAGTTGGAGAAAGTTTAATTGCGATATTTTGTTTATTTTTGTGATCTTATTGTTATGTTAAACGTTTGTTGCTGAGTTGAGCTAATGTTTCTCAAACTAATACATATTAGTGACCAGAAAGTAATTTTATGAGTGTTCGTGTTAAAAGTAGAGTCCTGATAGGACTCCAGTATAGTGTTAAGTTTGAGAATTTAATCTAATTTTGATAAGCGTTTACCTAAAACTTTTCAACGCAATTGTTATGTACAAAATACCTATATCTCTAACTCTCCTAGCCGGTCCATGTAATTTTGCAAAATTTCAGAATAGTATGTTAAATCTTTACCATATCATAAGATGTACATAGATGTATTACTTAGGTACATAGTAATAAAACATTATCAGCTAAATCGTATTTCATTTATCAATCCCTGAAATGAACATAATATTAAAGAATTAAATTAAATATACCTAAAAGTACATATATAGCTACCTACATACCTACATAGCTATAGGTATATCGGTATCCAATCCATACGGCATACCGCATACCAAAGGTTTAGTTCTAACTTTAAAATATAGAGGCGCTAGTTTCTTCATACCCCGTTTTATGGAACAAGATTGGTCTCTATTCCTATACGTTACAATGTACTCTGTGGAGTATACTAAAGTTCGCGGCCAGGAATGGAGACGTCGAGTCGTCTTTTTGCCACGCGAGGTACATACACTCTTTACTTCTATCTCGATATATTTCTGTGGTTCTAGCTTAATTTTAAGAAAAAAGAAGGTATAATTTATTTTTACAAATATGTATCATCGTCATCATCATAATAATACTAGTGGTAATAACTAATAATAGTGGTATTAGTACGGATGATTATGATCCCCATGGTTATTAATACCAGTGACCGGCGCCGATCGTGTCTCGCCGAAGTGAAACCTCCATCGTGATAGTCGAGGGTAGAGTCGAGGGCACTCGAGCACGCGGCAGGATACCAACAAGATGGACGGACCTTGTAAAAACCATCACAAAAGAACCTCTACATATGTGCTCAAAAGAAGCAGCTTCAAGAGGAATAGCGTCGAATTGTGACGCGGGCCACCAACAACGATGCTGCTGAAGTAACGACCACGACTGCTCTGCGAAGAGTATAACGACAAGGAAGATATTTACTGAAGACATATCCAGCATCACTATAAAACACGTAACTTATTTACCTAACGAATGTTACACTGTACTGGGGTCACCCCACGTTCACAAACTTATCCCTGGATAAGTGTAACCCCTGTGTTATGAAGATTGTTTTGTACTCATCGGACAGTAAACACGAGGGTCGTGGAAGTGTCCGTGTGTTGTTTGGATACTGTTATGTTACAATTGTCATCATCATTATCAGACTTTTATAACCATTATAATAATAACGTTTAATCACTGTGCTTCCCTCAACAAACTTTACAATCAAATAATGACCATATCTATTTTAAAAATATGTACTTTGTTGACACTTCTGTTATAACGTTTAACTTAGCGAGCTTTATGTAACGAACATTTCTTTCATTTTTCAACACACCATTTTTTTGATAACGCAGGAGTGCATTTCGCATGTATCCAGGCTACCCGGGTAGGTTCTTGGACCCTATGCGGGAGTGCACTACCCTAACTAAACCACCTGCGAGCGCCTGCTGCCGCTTTTTGAGGGTCCCGGATCTGTAGGCAACTGGATAACCTCAGCGACAGGCTGGCCTCGGCATAGGCCTGATTACTCCTCGTAAGGGGGGACTGCCTCGCCGCCATTCCCATTCTGACCCAGACACTGGGCCATCACTGGAGTTGGTTTACGTAGCGCCTCCGGTAATGCTCCTGTTCGTCGGCCCCCTTCTGGGACATTACTGCTTCGCAGGAGGAGACCATCGCCATCCAGGACCCGTCGTCACCGAGCATCGCGGTGATGACGCTCGCCAGAGACAAGTCCCCTCCGATGACTGATATCAGCGACGCAGCGCCCCGCCCATCTCGGGCAAAATTCAAGAGGGTATGTTGGGCCGAGTCCATCGCCGCGCCACAATCGTGACATACTGTCACCGGCTCCCTGTGGGCCGGCTAGCACCTTTGTCAGACGGAAGGTGATTAGTTTGGCTTACTGCCCATTCACTATTGAGGGCCAGACGCAGAACAGCCGTTAGGCTTTTACCACGTGGCTTCCGTGCCAGGTCCTCCACCCACCTCCACATTAATGCCTCCTGCCCTAGTCGGCGAACCTGCAGGATCCCGTCCAACGTATTTAGAAGACCATCAATTAAACAACGTCAAACCAAACATTACCTAACTTTAAAAAGAAAAACCTATAACCCAAAATAATCAACCAAAACCTTAATTACTGTAATAATGGAGGCAAATAAAAAATAAGAAAACCCACGTTCAGATCCACGACTCAATTTGTAGGCTCAATACACTCTGACTAACAAAGAGCACCGGAGCGGTGGGCAAACAGTGGACAAATAAACAAAAAACATATTTTCGCCTCACATGCACGGCTAAGAGCAATTTACGGTTCGCGACTGAATATGGCGAAAATAAAACTATACGTTTATATGTATAAAGCAGATAGTCGACAGAAGACTTTGCACACAATATTTTATTTCTGCGGAGTTATTCCTACTTTATAAATCGCATATTTATCAAATTCCGTTTAGCTGCCTACACAAACTTTTGCAGTTACACATAAATTATATTCTATACACAACACGTTAAACAAATCCTGTACACCCTGGATTCGAACTTGTGGCTTCTCACCTATACGGGACACAAAATGGAGATCCATCAACACGCATATCATTAAATAAATAGCGTATCATTACGAGGAAATGACGCACAAACAAACAAACAAAAGTGGTACGGCACACATTCTAAAGTTCAATGTCACAAAACCGCCGCACGAGATGTTTGTTACGGAGTTTTACGCGGAATGGACAGATTACGTTTACGGCTCACAGTCGCTCTGGTGTCGTTTCAAAACTAATTGTTGGTTAGGTACAGAATCGAATTTAATATTATATGGAAATAGCGGCCCGGTACGTGCTTCGCTACGTATAAAGTGAAATAAAAAGAAATTGAAACAACAAATTAATTTATTCAAACAAAAAATATATTATTAATTGCTAGCTATTTTAAAACTTAATGTTGTGCTGTCAACACTGAAAAAAGTTTCAATATGACCCCAACTGAAAGAGTTTCAATTTGACAGCAAAATCTCCATTAACAAAATGATCCGCCATTTATTGAATTAAAAAAATGTGATAAATGAAGAACCGCTCGACCGATTTTGTGCAAACTTCACATAAACCATCTACTAAATAGTCCGAACAAAGCCTAAACATTTAGTTGGGATTGATGAGCCCGTTCTTGAGTTATAAAATTAAAACGAAATGTGGCATTGTTTTTAATATATAAAGATAATAAAATATTTATCATAACGATGACATCCTCTTACTTGTTCTTAATTTAAACAAAATATAGGTAATTTCATTAAAATCAATAGATATTGTGATTGAACAGCATACATCTTAGTCCTTAGGGAATAAAGCATTTCACATTTGATGATGAGTCTTTGAAAGAATTATTGTAGCTATGGACCTTTGTTTTCGAAACGGTCTGCAACTTATTTTTAGAAATATTATAAAGATTCTTTTTTTATCTTTACATTCATCAAATAAACACATTTGATAGGATACATAGTAAACTAGATTAAAAAAAACTATCTTCATGTTAACGTTGAAAGATTAAAACAACAGTTCGGCTCTATTTTTTATTTTATTCGCGTTTACGAGGTAATAAATATATTCAGAATCCATTACATATAATTTATCTTTATTACGATCTCATAAAAAACTTGAACACGTCTAATAACCTATCTATCGACGAATGTATATTAATCACATACTTAGATGATTTACTCTTCTTGTACATTAATGTATAAATAAACAACTTGAGTCACTTTATAAAATTGTGATTTAGATATGCATATTACTAAAATCCCCGCGCACCTAAGGTTAACCTTAAATAAGCCTTAAAAATATAAGCCAAAAGGCTTATATTTTTAAGTTTCATGTATAATTACATAGTATTTTTAAGGAAATCTAAAAATACTTCTATTAGAGCTCAGCTAGAATGGTATTTATTCGTATATGTAGAAAGATTTGGTTGAAAAGTTTCACAAGATAAAATATATCATTATAATCGTTTTCCTTCTTTATAAAATAATATAAAACCGGAACGATTTTCGCACACAATTGACCGTACTCTCAGATATGACATCACGTCCACAAAAACTGTACCCACCCACCACCCACCAGGATACCTCTTTATTACCGCCACTTATTTCAATAATATTTACATATAGCATGACCTTATTTTTGGGGTCGTCTAGCTTTTTTTCATCATTGGAGTCAAACTACAAAGTAATGTTTTTCATTAAATTATATGTTTTTGCTCTCTCATGTCGCAATTTTTTAACGTCGTCCTACCAAGATAATAACGAAACTCATATTATAAATAAATATATAATTGGTAAATAATTATAAAGTCATGAAATTTTTTAATTCAAGTTACTTAATCCTACATAAATAGCACTTATACGCGGAATCACGTATCCGCGTTTAAAGGCTGTTTTCCTTATATTTTTTACTTATAAAAGAAGCCTTTCTTAGAAACCCTCACTTTATATAGGGCCCGTATTATAGAGACAATATAGACCTTAAAAGAGAGTTTCACGATCCCAGTTATATAGAACGGAATGGATAGTCACTAAGTATCAATATATTTTACTTAGAACATTTGTCAAGTTGTCCTTTTGATGTATGTACATATTAAGTTGTTCAATAGGTTATAATAAGTGTTTAGTAGATCGTAGGTCAATGATATTATGTTGATGATTGTGGTAGTGCTTCTTATACACATCAAAAGGTAAAGCCGGGACCAGTTCTGTCGAAAAAAATTGTTTTTGATTTTGAAGAAAAAAAGCCAAGATCTAGGTACTGTCGCTTGACATTTAATTTACCTTTCTTTATTATTAAACCTAATCAAAATCTATGAATTATAATGAGATAATCCTACCAAAATGCTAAGGTACCTATTATGGGTTACATCAATTTAGGCAAAAACTCCCAAGCTGGCAAGTAGATTTAAATATTCTCCCCTGTCAAAAAATGTAAAATGTCTCCCCTTAAATTGCTCTCAAAAAGGGGAAAAACTCCCAAGCTGGCAGCACTGACACCTACAAAACATTACTCATGATGGCGGTAGTCACGGTATCGTGGTGACCGCATGTAATAAAAAAGACCCAGCAATTATAAGCACGTGCAAAGTCTTCGTCTAATACGGAGTTACGTGTTACTGTACTAGAAATAGCTTTAGGAAGTGTTAGATCAGCTTTAGGAATGCGCAGGTAAATAGCAAAAGCTATATTAGCTGACGAAAAAAAGGTAGAATACCATGATTATTTTGTGGGAATTTAGATACATTTAGGAATTTATATTATACTAGCTGTTGCCCGCAGCTTCGCCTGCGTTAACTTAGGTTTACAGCCGTATACGGATTGATGATGATTATTTTTATAGCCTAAGTTACTCCTTATAACATCAGCCCCTCCAGACACGGCTGTAAATCTAAGTCTATCTCTCTAAATCTATTTATGGTCTCTAAGTTAACGCGGGCGAAGCTGCGGCCATCAGCTAGTCTTATATAGTTTGCATCTCAAAATCCTTTCTTAGGGGATGCCTACGTCATAGTAGCTTTATGTATGCAAAGTCTCATCAAGCAAGCCCGATCGGTTTAAAATTGACAAAGTTTCATACAAAGTTTCATCCCCTATTTTATCCCCTTGGGGGTAGAATTAATCAAAATCCTTTCTTAGCGGATGCCTACGTCGTAACATCTACCTGCATGCCAAATTTCAGCCCGATCTGTCCAGTGTCCAATGGTTTGGGCTGTGCGTTGATAGATCACTATGTCAGTCAGTCAGTCAGTCAGTCACCTTTGAGTTATATATATTTAGTTTATATTATATACAGAATCTTAGCTTAAACTGAATATCAGGGTTGAAATGATTTAAAATCATTGATTTAAATTAATACTTTTTAGTGCAACCGAATGAGCCAAAAAATGTCAGGGGCCTCCCCCGACTTAAACTACAGCACGAACACAAGTGCAATGCTTTGGTAAATGCTTACCACAGTTTAGGGTTTTCCTGAAATTTAAACTCCCTTCTAAATGCGTCCGTTTCGCCTGGTCATTAACCGACTTCAACAAAAAGGAGGAGGTTCTCAATTCGATCTGTATTTTTTTTTATGTATGTACACCGATTTCTCCTTGAAGTTAAATAGGTACAGCAACAAATACGTCACCGTCGTCCGTCACCGTTGTCGTATTTGTTGCTGTAGGTACCTAACTACCTACCTTGGCTGACACCGACTCCAAAAGTAACAATAATGACGTGGTACCTGCAAAAATTGTACATTAGTAGAAGCATAAGATGATTATTAGTTGTAGACACAAAAATTAAAGAAACGAATTATTTTATTACTTTTTAGTTACTTTATTTTTTGAAGTCGGTTATAATTTTTGTTTAATTTTTTTTGTAAATTGTGATTGATTAGCGAAAGGTTGAATGTTATATTCAACCTTTCGCTAATCAACAAGATGTCTAAACGAAAAAAACATGCTGTATTTAGATGAAAAACGGTCTGCTTACGGCAATCAAGCGGCGTGTAAAAGTCAATAACGGATTAATGGGCTTAGTAGGGAGAATGAAAAAATATTTAGAACAGGATATCTTAACTTTTTGTGGTGACGGGCCCCTTTTGAAATTGAACATATCTGCTGTTCTTCTTTTTTTTTAAATCCGCTACTGTTCCAAGTAGCGAAAGACTTGTAGAATCTATCTATCAACGAACGTATTTGTTATGAATATTTTCCATGCATGTCGCGCTCAAAAAAAAAAATAAAAAAAAATCTGATTTAAATCAACCCTGCTGAATTATGTATTCTGAAAATAATTAATCGTCGGCAAAATTATTCAAAAGCTTTTTACCTCAATATTTTTTGATAAAAATAAGAATCTCTATAAGTGTTATACAACTAAAAAAGTTTATGTTCATGTAATGTGTATATTAGGAAATAGATCTGATGTCAGAACAGAAGTGACGATGATTATGACAAATCTCATGAACGTTTCTCGGGAATGTTTAGTACTGACCATTAAATAATGTAATACTAGTATGTACCATCAAATACTAGTTATTGTGTGTTCTTTAGTCGTGGCGCTATTTCATTTTTTAGACACGCTAAAATGATTACTTAAGGTTGAACTAGTCGACGGCGCGAACTCTTAACAAAATGATTGCTATTTCACCTGACATAGTGCGCGAACATGTGTGCTGAAATGCACAATGATTCATTCCGAAAATGTCCATTTAGCAAAACAGTTATTATAGAAAAACGAATAAGTGTATATTTTCAAAATAAATTTATTTTATCTTTTGAATAACTAAACTAAATCTGTACGGGCTTTATTTTTGAGCTTTCGTGCTCGGTATACTATTTATTTACGCCCAAAGTTGGGCTAAAATCAGCGTTGAAATACGAAAGTTTAGAAGCTTGTATTTTTTTATGTACATTTATTTTTACAATTTTGGGTACATACACACATAGATAACGACAAGATCAATTAATAATATACTTCGTTTTTCATGGTTAACGTCAAACATTGTAGTAATTACTGTTCTGCGTTTATATGGAAAGATGAGCGACTTGTGTAACCATAAATAATTATACTTCAATAAATTGTAATGAATACAGAACCCATTTATCTCAAAAGGCAATAGAATAACAATTGATAGGTATTAAATATATAAGGCAATGTAAGACAAAGAGATGAATAATTCAAATCTAACAAAAGCAAGATTTTAAGTAGATTAGCCATGTTGTCGTTCATTATCCTATGTTAAAGAGAACTGGCTAAGACGATGAGCAGAGAGACGTCTAGTTTATATTCGTATAGGTACAGGTACCTAGGGCTAAAAACCAAAGCGACGGCTCACCAGAGCACAGTAACGAAGGCTTTCGAAGCGAAGATGTATGATATAATATTTTATATACTAAGTACATTGTATTATATAAAATACTAACAGCACCCCGTGGTTTCATCCACGTACTTCCCATTCCCGTGGGAATACAGGGTTAAATTATAGCCTATATGCTATTCTTATGTATAAAGTATGTTATTGCAGTTTCATTAAAATCCATTCAGTAGTTTTTCATTCATCCATACATTCTTACATACTTTCGCGTTTATGATATTCCATTTCTAACGAGCTTGTCACAGGATTAGGGTAATGTGGTGTGATTTTTAATAAATATTTATTTATCCATGTAACACGAGCTACCATGTATTATTGAGCGCGTCGTCGACGGATTACAGTGAGATATTCTCATCCTTTTCACAAGACTTGTTTATTGCAGAATCATTTCAACACGGCGCATTATACTTTTGGAGAAAGCTATTATTCTCCCCGGGGATGCGTGGGGATTACATCGGAATCTCACCGACGAAAATCCGGGCATGCTCCTCCAATAAGCTCCTTAAGCTAGTCACGAAGAGACAGCAAACAATGATAGAAAACAAATCTCCACCTTAAGTAAATTTTGTATTATGTGAAATTATCGTGTATATCCCTTTATAATAAGTAATTTAATCTGATAAAATAACTGAATAGGTAGATTCGATGGACAGTCAGCAACGCCTATTTTATATCTATCGTGTTAATTAATCAATGATCGTTTCCTGAACAGCACTCTCGTGAGTGTCAATGACCGGTCATAAATATTATTTACGTATTTGGGTTAAGAGTGGCCCATAACAGGCAACTGCAAATTTAAATAAACATAAAAGGGATAAGTGTTAAGTCAAACAAATAACAAATCATACTCGCCATGATTATAAAGGTCATCATCATCATCAGCCTTTATCCGTCCACTGCTGAACATAGGCCTCCTTCGAAATAAATGATGAAATGATCCTAATCAATATGTATAAATGTTTCACCCGCGTACTTCCCATGCTCGTGGAAGTACAGGGAAAAATTATAGCTAATATTCTGATGTATAAGCTATGTTATTGTAAAGTTTCATCAAAACCCATTCAGTAGTTTTTGCGTAAAGGAATAACAAACATACATCCATACGTCCACACATTCTTACAGACTTTCGCGTTTATAATAATATAAGTTTACCAATACAATAAAGATTTTATATTTTTGTATGTTTGGATGTAAGAGGTATTCTCTGTAACTACTCGTCCGATTAAAAATATAGTGTCATCAGTAAAACGCAATGTTATCACTGAGCAACAGGCTATAATCGTCAGCCCGGATACGTCTGTAAATCAAAGTTAACGGGCGACAGCTGGTAGGTCAAAAAAGTCGAGTGAATAACATTTTTATACTATCACCAATCAGTTACAGTACATGCAAAACAATATTAAATACAAAATTATGACTACTAAAAACTTATAATTATGTTATATTTTAATTGTGCTATACAAGCACTAAGCAGAGAAAAGGAGGCCCCTTTTCTCTGCTAGTATAACACAATTTGGCCTATACAATAAAGTTAAAAATATAGTGGAAACACAAACAACACTAAAATATTCCCCACCTATTTGCGTAGGGTTCAGCGTAACGTGAAAACTCACTTTAATATAACCTATATGCATAATATGCAGTTCATTGTGCATTGCTCTACATGATGTTTACCTTTAGGTAACAATGTATTACATGCTGATACTTTGTAACTGAAAATTAACATCACGTTCGATTTGTTCATTCCGAAAGCAAAAAAAAAAGGATTATGATTTTAATACTCTCAAAAATATTTTTATTGTGTTGTTGAAGTATCTTATTTAACGTCAATTGGCTCTACTACCGGTATCAAAACTAGTCGACTGGGAAGAATCGGCGAAACATACTCAGTGAAACTAATCTTTTCATTTCTTCATTTAATCGTACAAACAATAATAAGAATAATATCTATGGACGCTTTTACACCATGTATACATACACAATATAATATTATGATCAGAAGCCTCATCGCGAACGCCTTATTCCCACGGTGAACTCTATATATATTTGTGCAAAATATGTATATTTACGTATTTTGCACAAAAAAAAATAGTTTTTGTTGAGTTTTTTGATGATTGAGTTGAGACAAATTTGGCACAAAAGCCCACAAAAGAAAAGGATCAAAGAGCCGGGCCAGATCCTTCTCTATCTAATAAAATAAGATCAGATATTACCGGTGATAGGCGCGGCGTGTCTGCAGGGCATCCCGCTTACTTCTTCCGAGAAATAGCTTTGCTGTATTTCAGCAAGGGCAGGACAGGCAGTAGAGCTACTGGCACCAAACTGGCATGTAACATTGTTATGTGTTTTGTATGAAAATATATTCCGCCAAATTTGTGCTGCGACGCTGCGCCGGTTCTGCGCTCTGATTGGCTAACTGGTGGCCGATGGGACATACATACAGATCACTGGTTGGTTGAATTGCTATTACGTCAGTGACAAATCATGTGATCAGTTTCGGAATTTTATGGCTCACATTACTACTCTATCTGGTTATATGCTCAATGCAATATAAGCAACGCGTGTATAATTTGCCTGGGCTAGTTGTTGTAGTAGTTGCGATGAACTTGATGTCAAGAGCGACGCTGTCTTCTATTATCATCATCATCATCTAATCCAAAATGAATGATAGCACATTTAATACTATTTCATGTAGTTTGTGTAACACTACGCTACTCAACGTACAATCAAGTTACACTACGCTACTAACCGGTTCTATTTACGTACGTCGTTCGCGTGTAAAGCCTGTGTCAATTTTATTAGCACACAATCGCGCGTGTAGCCAATATTTTAACCATTTGTAACATTACACAATGTTTGTCGGTAGTATTTTAGAGTGAAATGTAAAATGTAAATTAATGTTTACCTGTTCCATAAATATAGTCATGAGTTTGTATTCGTTAATATATAAGTAACATAAACATTATAACCAAAATCTATCAATATACATGGATCACCTTCTTAAGTAACATCGAAAATGTTCGTTCGTTTCTAACAAGTCTTGTTCACTCATAATCATCATCAGCCTTTTCCGTCCACTGGACATAAGCCTCTTTAATATGATCGCCAAGACGGCCACTCACATCCAACTAAAACCCACTTCATGGATATCGTCGTCCCATCTCCCATCGACTTTTATTAATATACCTTTAAGTTAACCGTTCATCGGATCATTTTCGTAACTAGCATTAAGATTAACGTTCGCATCAAAGTACTATCCACTAAGATTTAGATACAAATTCAAACATCAAACTTACAATTGTCAACACTAATTCCTACACCACATTGTCGTGCTCTCAACTCTCAAGTCAACACGTAAACCCATCGAGGTGGACGACCGTTAAGCAAACGTCACAAAGTGCCAATTTTATCACCTGGGATATGCACTCGAGTAATTCAAGCATGTGCCCGTATAGTAAACATGATGCTACTACGCTACGCGTATATTTGATTTACTTTACCGTTTAACACACACACTTATACATATATACATACACACTTATAAGTGTACAAACACGTTAAGTATACGGTTCTAAGAATTACACCAAAAAGATAGTAATATTTAGCATCTCCCGTATATGGATGAATCATAGGAATTAGACAATGTTAATAAGATCGGCTAAATACTTGATATCCTGTAGATAAACCTACTCATAGTTTTCATTACGTAGAACGTTATTGTCTGACTATGGAAAACCGAAAGGAGGAGTAATTTAGTTTTAGGAGACTATATAATGTGTTTGTATTTATGCATGGGCTTGTTCAGACGAGGCCTATTTTGATAAATGATGAGTCAATCGAATAGTCAGTAGATCCAAGTGACAGGCTACATTTTAACCGATTTTAAAAAGAAGATAAGTTTGTTACTACTCTATTTATAGTAAAAAAAATGTTTTAAGTCGAATAAATTTACGAAAGGAATAATCGGGTTGGTGGCACAGTCCATGCCTCCCGCCGGTTTAGGCAAAGTCGTTCTTTTAGGAATCTGAATCAAATAATCATCACACATACACACAACATGATAGAGGTAATAATGGCGTACTAAACACCACAACAAAACACTAAAACTACCAAAACGGAACAAAGCAATTTCGGACCTCAATAAGCGTCCTTCAAAGCCGCAAAAACTCTCGTTAATATCATTGTGATGTGTTCCGTGTCACGTCCGTACTTTTTTGGCCAGCATCAATTTAAATTATAATACTCTGGAGTAGCTCGTGCTTCACAAAGACAACGTTTTTGTGAGAGGTGGGATTTGTGTAAAAAATGTGGTTCAAAAGCGCCTACTGGTCATACGCTGGGTGCTACAATAGGTAGCTATTACATTTAGCAAACAGACATTTAATGTGATTTGTGTACTCAGTTCAGACAGGCCAAATAATTGCAGGTACATCTTTCATCCTTGCAATAATAGTGTAAGCTAAGGCTTTTAAGAAAAGGCTTTTTTACATGACGTGTTGACACAAATAGGCACGTTGACATTTTTAGTAATATTTTTCAATCGTTCATAAATATCTAACAGAGGCCTAAATATATAACTTTTGCTTAAATACGCCTAATGCATATAAAATCTTACATTTTAATTTCGCTCCAAAACACTAACACGTCTTGTCCCGTGACGTCATAATAATATGTCGATACACACCGTGAAACTGCTATGGCGATTCTAGTATTGTTGGATAAAAATCATACAAACATCCAAATTGAGAACCTCCTCCTTTTTTAGAAGTCGGTTAAAAATGACTTCTAAGATTATTTAATAAGTGTTGTGCGGTACTACTATAAAAACGCCTGAAAAGTTGTTTATACATATACCGCGTACAGAAAATGCCCGAAAAAAGTGGCTTTAGCTTGCCCGCTGGGATCCAGCACTTGCATCTACAAAATCTAAAACAAATTAATAACTATGAATCCTAGCCGTGTTTAAATTTGACACTCGACAGCGAGCGGTTGGTAATATTTTCTACACGGAGTATAGTATAGGTACTTCTATACTTCATGGTTTGCTTAGGAACAAGTGACGTCATTTGTGTTTGTTGTCACGTGCCTTATTAAAATTGTTGTTACATTTTATATATTAAATACATTTTAAATAAATGAAATAAAAATAACGGAATATATTAAGTTTTTTAAGAATTCTATCATATTACTATTAAGTATTAAAATTATATTTTTATACAAATACTGTCAACGGTTTTCTAATGTTTAAGCAAATTTAACTCATTATAATGCAACAACTTCTACGGCTTTTATCGTGATTTATTTAGATTTTTACAGACCCGACGTTGGTAGAAGCATCCTAAACGTCGATCTTGTTACAATCTTAATTAACCGTGATAACGTTCGTAAAAGTTATTTCATTATTACGATCCAAATCGCAATCATTTAAAGACGAGAAATATTAGATATCGGCAATAGAATGTCGGTCGAAAGCCCCGCTTGCACCTTGTCCAATTAAGTTTTTGTCGGTCAGGCCCTACGAGTCACAATAACTACGACCAATCGAGTGACAACCTCAATCTCAGATCGATCAGCCCACTTACCCAACACCATTCCGCAATTCCAACGAAATCCACGACTTCTTGCTTTAACAAATACTTTATAGAACCTAATGTAGTTTGAATATTTTGTAACGTATGCCCACGATCATCGTCACTGTCCATTCTTGGACAAGGAATGTAATCATCTACAGATAGTGTAGTTGTTACAGTATCGAGCTTTATATAAAAGAAATTGCAAGTTTTTTGGGTAGGTGACATATATACTCTATACAGATAAATAAAATTGGAGTGTCTGTTTGTAATATTAAAATAACCGCTTTTTACTAAATGCATAGGGAGGTATACACGGTACATATACAAAGATAGCCTTTTTTACAATTTTTGTCTGTCTGTCCGTCCGTCTGTCTGTCTGTCTGTCCAAATCTCTGAAACGGCTGGGCCGATTTTGGTGGGACTTTCACTGGCAGATAGCTGATGTTATAGGGAGTAACATAGGCTATAAAAATAATCATCATCAATCCGTCTACGGCTGTAAATCTAAGTTAACGCGGGCGAAGCTGCGGGCAACGGCTAGTCTATAATATAATTAACAACTCTAGAAGTCATGCCGGTGTATAGTTAGCCTTTGACAAGTAAGTACGTTCTTTTCTTGATGTTACCCAAGTGTATTGTTTCGGAAATACCATCCACAAACTGTTGCGAGACAGAAATAGACAGTTGTTGTTTTTCTTCATCAGGGTGTGGAACATAACAACGTCCGCTAGTGCAATTTCGAGATGTATCACTCTATACCACTCCTTTGAACACTATACCTGATATATTGAGAAATATAGTTGAACCGCATAGGAGTGGCGTGGGATCTAACGATAGTTTATCCAAGTTGGATACAATGGCGGGTGAGGGCGCGAGTCTTGGCAAGGGCAGGCGACGATTTACATTACGAATATAGATATCTCTACCGAGTCATGAATGCGATATAATATGTACTAATATTCATTTTGGAATTTATTTACGTTTATAAATACCCGTTACACTCTTTCTAACAGTATACCTAACACAGTACAAGATTACCGTGGTATGCCCTCACAGAATAATAATGTAGTAATAGAAAAGATTCGATTAGATCGTACAGGTCGTATCGTATCAGGAGGTGAAGGTACGAGGGCGGCACTGAAAATTTCGGGAATCAAGGAAGTGACACAACATTACTATTTAAAAATTCGAAGTATTCTACGCGAAATTTGACACATTTTTCCATACGATGGAACCAATCATTGAAGCAACCATTCCATTCGGAAGTTGGGGTCTCCAAAATGGCCGTTTTGTAGGCGTCCACAGCTTCTTCAGGCGATGAAAATCTCTGACCACGCAATTTATTCTTTATTTTAGGGAAAGTATAGAAATCATTAGGGCTAAGGTCGGGGCTGTACGGCGGATGGTTCAATAATTCTACGTTTTCTTGCTCTAAAAACTCTTTTGTTCCGTGCGCGGTGTGAGAACTCGCATTGTCGTGATGGAGGATGATGCGGCGGTTCAGAATCGACCTGTGGCAAACAAATGCATACCATTCTGCATTAACCGTTCTTTGTCCCTAAGGAGGAATAGTCGCAACATGGCCGGTTTTAGAGACAAACGTGGCCACCATTTTTTTTGCAACACTCCGTGAACGAACAATTTTTGTTGGCTTTAACTCATTTTCGAACACCCAAACTCGTGACTGGTTTTTTGTTTCGGGTTCGTACGCGTATATCCAGGATTCGTCACCTGATACGATGTTGTATACACCATTTGAGGATCTTGCGTGGAATCTTTCGAGAGTTCTGACGCACCAAGTAACGCGAGTCGCTTTTCACAGAGCAAATGCGGTATCCATCGGGAAAACAACTTTTTTACACCTAATTGTTCATGCAAGATTATTTGTATTTGACTCATGCCAATGTCTAAAGTTGCCTGAATTTCGCGGTATGTCACATGTCGACCTTCCTCAATCAGCTTACGCACAGCATCAACGTTTTCTTGGGTGACTGCAGTTTTTGGACGACCTTGACGGGGATCATCACTGAACTTGACACGTCCACGTTGAAATTCAGCAAACCAGCGATAAATTGTGGTTTTGGATGGGGCTTCATCACCAAATGCAGAAATCATCCGGTCAACAAACTGTTTTTGTGTTAAACCACTTCGAAAGCCATAATAAATCATCGCTCTAGAATTTTCTCGAGTCAATTCCATTTTCTCAACGACTAAACAAGTTTGACAAGACCTTGTGACAAGACCGAGAATCTTTTTTTAAATAAATAAATGGTATTCGATTTTTAAAACCAAGGAGTTTTCAATTAAAAAGATTTTAATATGACAGGAACAGTGGAAATATTCCATTCCCGATACTTTTAGTGCAGCCTATGTATTGGCGGAGAGAAAGAAGGATTGGCGACTGCTCCACCGACAAGAACAAGGCTTTTAAAAACAGAGAGAGAGAATAGTAAAGATGGATGAAAGTTACAACATTGAAGAAAAAGGGCTTGCCTCCTTCTAGATCAATAAAAACGGTAGTAAGAGATAGTGCCATGCTGCTATGCAGCCGACTTGGGCCGGCAAGACGGGGTGGTACCTCTCGCTCACATAACACCGGCGTCAAGTGACAGCTATGCTGTCGCGTTTCGTGCGGTTTGTGAGTTTCCGGTGACCCATTGGACGGATAGGGAACACATCTCATCTCGAAGGAGGGCAACACATCTGTATAATCTCTGGTTGTGTAGATGTGTATGGGCGTCGGTAGTCTAAAGATTCGACTGCTCGTTTGCCCTCCTATGATATAAAGAACAGTACATTTGAAATCTTATAGAGAACACACAACAAAAAAAAGGTTAAATGTTTCTTAACTTCATTACATTTATATGGGTAGTTATTTTATAAGTGAGCAATATTTATGCCTGTCTGATGACTAGACGCAAATGTATATCTTCAAGTTTTCAGATATGAAAGCGACTTTCACCTTTTAGTTCAAATTCGAGCTTCAGAGCAATTACCTTTGCCGAGATCGAGTCATAGATTTCAATTACTGTCGCCTTTCATCTTAAGGCTTTAAGATTTTCTGCAGCTAAAGGTTTTAATCTCATCCTTGAAAAATTCACAGATACTAACATAATTCTTCTTTTACACAGATAATTTAACTATGGGCCAAAATTTTTAAATGTTACTTGAGAAATAGTAAGAAGTCAAGGTATCCTATGAAAATAAATTCACCCGGACCTAACCTTCCTATTGTGCAAAATCGATGCAAGATACTTGTGCATTATCCTGAGTCGCAAGAAAATAAGTTTCAATGCTAACAATACCACAAATAACATATTATATATTGTTTTAAACTAAGGCGATCACTATTCATATTTATATTAATATTACTACGGGTGCTTACCGCGTTTAAAGTCTCCCCGGTGATCATGGCGATTGAAACATTGCCGAAATATCGGGACCTCATTAAATCTTTAAACGCCGTAAGCACCCGTAATAATATTAATATAAATATGAATAACATATCACTTAAAATATATAATTGGGTAATAGACAAATTATTAGCAAGTGCTTTGTGATCAATTTTAAGCAGTCTCAGAATAATAAGAGTAAGGTGTAATTTGCTTCGAATGCCGATAACTAAAAAAACCGCTCACAAAAATTGTAAAAGTTTTAAACAATTTACTAAAAACGAGTGGAGCCATATAAAATCAAATCTAGCAAAACATGAACTTTAAGGCACATAAACTCAAACTGAATGTTCAACACTAACCAAATGGATGTTACATTAGAATATGGCTAATAGAAAATAATGACTAGGAACTGTCTAGACAACAATAGATAAAACCTGGTGCTAAATCTCCGAGTACATGACTTACAACACTTGTAATGTGCTGTTAACACATGCCGGCATAAATGTCAAACAATTATCGGCCAGGCTGTGTGTCATTATGTGTCAAAGTCAACGAACGACCGTATAAGGTTATGGCGTAGGTCATGACTATTTATTGTCTGTGTCAAACTTATCTTTTGCTGAGGATGTTTGACAACAGGTCCCCAAACTTGATTCTACAAGTACGCGTAACTATATAGGTATGTACGCACGTTGTACGTAGATACCTTGGTTTTCAGCATCGCATACAAGTACATTGTCAAGGACATGGATCGCTTGAAAGTTGAAATCGACCTTTGACGATTCCTAGAGATTCTAATTATTGATTCCAACTATTTGTTCAGCCAAAAGCTAACCCCATATCAAATATATATAATATACACCATTCAGTTCAAGACCAGCGTCAAGAATAATTTTCCTGACACAATGCTTAACTGGATCCACACGTGAGACACACACTTTACTAATAGTAACATTATTATCGGTCGTCTTGGCGTTCATTGAGGGAGGCCTATATTCAGTAGCGGCCGAATAAAGGCTGATGATAATGATGATGATCATTATTAGATAGATAATACCTATCTGTATTAGTATTTTATTCAATTTGGATGCAGGTGGCGGAGGATTGGCCATCTTACAGTAAAAGAGGTCTATATCTAGCACCGGATGGGAAAAGGTTGATAATGATGACCCTCGAACCACTTAAAATATATAAGGATTAAAAGCGTATTGTACACAATACGTTAGTGTCAATTTGTCTACACTTGTACGTATTAATAGCGAAACGAAATCTCCTAAGCGAAATGGTGCCAAAAATGTTCAACTGTCATATATACATAACAATATACATACTTGGTAAGTTGGTATAGGACAGATGAACATGTATCATTGGCACTTGTAACGCTGCTCAATTGATACACTCTTTAAATTGTGTTATGACAAGCGACTAGTGAAATTTCGACCTGCAGTTTTACACCTATACGATTTTATAGTTTTTATGTATGTATTAGCTTAGCGCCAATAATTTTTGAATTAATTATTTCATATCCATTAATTATGCATTAATTGCATGCACAATCGACCCTTATATTTTGTCCTACTTCTAGCGAGATTCTCCTCTTCGAAATTAGGTAAATTGAGAGGTTCAGTAATCAGTAAGATGAGGAATGCGCTGGCACAATGCTGGTTGGCGATCTTAACACACTCTCGAAGGCTTTTAATCTTATCACGTTTCCCACGTCTTCTAGGCCGAGCCCGTACCTACGCACTAAAGTCCCTAAACCATCTTCGCGCTCACATGTACATATATTATCCTAATTAATCATCATTTTATCATCAGGTTGTCTATTGAGATTTCAACAAACAGACAGATGATCTCTCACTAATAAACAGACTCCGTAGACGGAAGCTGCCATCAGTGTCATCCCGTGATAAAGATTGTCATCTATTCGCAGATACACACTTGGCAGAAATTCCATAACACACTTATGCAATGTATAGAGAACACACATTTATGATATGTACAAATACATACACAAAAACCATTCGCTGATGACTCAACTGTAAGTTTTGAAGACAAAAGGCTTAACTCTTTTGTTACTATACGTGTCTTATCTCATTACGAGTGGTGTTATAACGAATTGATTGCTTATTATTTGCATTACAATGATTAAGTGGACCAGGCAGTTAATGTATTTGGTCAATTAGCGTTGAAGTCAAGCGTCGCATTCTGATTATGATATATTAAACTGTTAGTTCGGCACCGTCAGGGTTAACTGTAGTTTGTTAGTGACTTTCATGAGTAAAGGAGTTAGAGTTGCTACAGCGTTCTATTGTTGATAGATCCGAGGTGTTATGGCCGAAGATAATTATAGCACATCTGTGCTCTTGCCGGTGGGGAGTGTTTAGTGGCAGCCGGGCAGTCCCCCCTTACGAGGAGTAGTCTGGCCTTCGCCGGGGCCAACCTGACCAAAGATTCATAAGAATCTAAAGATTATTTTGTAACTGCTACCGGCTGCGTTTCTAGATATAGCAGGATTAAAATGTGTATCTATGTACCTATTTCCTACTGTTTCTAGTCCATCCAGTACATTTTTATACGACTGTATGTATCAACACAACAAATAACAATATAAATAAAATATAATACTATTTAGGTAGTATTATGGTTTTTAACGATAGCCATAAATAAGTGTAATGCCTGAGCCTGTCTGTTCAGAAGATGAAGAGCATTCCAGAGAATTAAAGCTGAAACCGTTAAGGATGGCAGTAAAACTTTATATTGTGTACTGGAAATGTTAATAAGTATTCCACAACAACAAAAACTAATAATCAAGAACCATATGTATGTCTGTATGTTTGTAGCTATCATTAATAAAAGAAAAAATTACACACTGAGAAAGGTCGTAGACTATCGAAGTACGCAATAACCAATTTTTCAATCATCATCATCAGCCTTTATCCGCCCACTGCTGGACATAGTCCTCCTTCAATGACCGCCAAGACGGCCGAGGCCTTGCCACTCGCATCCAACACGGACCGGTTACTGCACGGAGATCGTCTTCCCTCATTTTTTTTCTTTATCGCCGGGAAATGTTCTGAGGCATCCCGCATCCCGGGAGTGGGTCTCCCCAAGCGGGTATGTGGGACTCGCTGCGCCCAAAAGCTGGTGAGTGGACGCAGCTCTACCCACTAAAACCCAGCGAGTGCCACCAATGGCGGCATTGGTGAGGTACCCCGGATATAATGAGCAAACAGGGCATCTCGACGGCTAGTCAGCCGACCGTCAGGGGACCGACGCCACCTCCACAGAGGGGTTTTCCTGCACCACAGAACAACCCCTCCCAACCTCGGGACAGTACAATGGGGGGAGGTTCCCGTCCTCGCCCCTTGCCCCCTGCACTTTTGTCCCCTCTTCTTATAAGAGGGGTACAAAGAGCCCCCTCGGCTCAATTGGCTTCGCCCAAGGTGCTGGGGACACCTTAGGCTACTGAGCCCCACCGCCAAGGCTTGAACGTTGGTCGGGATCGTCTTCCCTCCTGGTTAATGGTCGACCAAAACTTTTTCGATACGAGAATCAAACAAGTTACATGGCGAATACAGCAATAGTTTTCCATAAAAACCTTTAAAATGCGTGGAAATGTATCTAAATTGTCTAATTTAAATTAATTTGTATAAGTATAGAGTGTAAACATCTAATTTAACGACCAACTAACTATTTCACTGCCCATAACAATTACCACTTTCGCTTACACAGACGTAAATTCCGAGGTATTTAAATCTCTGTGAATAACAATTACTGGGGGCAATTAGGGCCATTCTTTTACTGACAGCGGGGCAATTTAAGGCTATTGGCTGATTCACATCTAAGTATATAGTACGAGCAAAATCTTGGCCTCATTTAATGAAACAATTTATTATATTGTTTTAAAATTTAAAGTATCGCGATCACTATTCATATTTAAGTAAATATTGTTACGGGTGCTTACCGCTTTTACAGGTTTATTGAGGTCCCGATATTTCGGCAATTTTTCAATCGCCATGACGATCATGGCGACCCGAAATAATAATTACTTTAAAATAAGAATTTATTATTTCTCCACAAAGATAAATTTGAGTGACGATGGTCTATTGAGTATGGGCTCGGAGTGAGAGGTCCGGGTTCGATCCTGCCCCCTGTGGTGCCTTGAAATAGGTTTTTCTAAATTCCTACGTGCACCTGAATATGAGACTATCGCTTGCTCACCGGTGAAGGAAATCCTCGTGAAGAAACCTGCATGCCTTATGAGATTAATTTTTTTTAGAGGGATGTGAAGATCACCAACTCTCATAAGGCCTGCGCATCGGTTAAGTATGGCTCAACACCCTCCTCGCCTGATTTCGAAGCAAAGACTCCTGCCCAGCAGTGGGACATATAAGGGTTCATATGATTATTGTTATAAATGTAAATATAACGAAATACCAGAAGGAGGAATGCGCCTGTGCCGCGTTCATGTCTGCATGGGCTAAATTTGCTGTTTCGGAGAGAAGGGCGTCCAGACAGTGTCATTACTGGCACAGATTTAACATCTTATGTCTCAACACATTAATGAAAGAAAGAAAGAAAGAAAAAAAGAGTTGCCTGGGTTACCTCCAGATGAACTAGTTTATGGGCGACGCTGTCCACTAATCATGGGGTAGCTTGTCTGCCCATTTCTCTTACTTACGTAAAAGACCTTTCATAGTCAATACATAGTAATAAATCAACCGTATGTTAAATTCAAGTTGTACAGAGTTTTAAGCATATAACCACCATATAACGCATTTTGCATAGAATAATCACTTTGCACCCATTTGTGGCCAACTTCAGTCTGTCCAAGTTAATTTACTCGTGCAATTAGACGTTAAAAATAACCTGAACATGCGTAAATACCAAAATATTTGAAATCTCTGTATCTTATCTCATGTTTCGTCAGGTATGCCAGAATGTGAATTATTTATGGCTTGTTAATGTACGTCATTCCTTTAAGCTTTAAGTAAGTAGCTGATATATTTATTTTACAATATAATATACTATGTACGTGTTAGTAGCATTTGTGTGGGGTTAGTGCATAGAAGTGCATGCGAGTGTACGCATTGTTCACTCACTCATTTAGAAAATAAACTCAGGGAATAGTGCTAACAAACATATATTAACGTCGTATAATTACAGGTGACTGAGAGAAACTTTTTCAAGAGGAATTTACCTATAGACAAGAGGAATGCACTGTGTCTTTCAACTAATAACACAACATTTTAGTCATTCTATAACAAAAGACAAAAAACGCACTAATCAAATTAACTTCTAGCTGCGGGCAGATTCATCAGCGTTCACTTAGATTTAGAGCGTATCTGGATTGACTATAATTTAATAGCGTATAAAGCTCAGCGATAACAATGTGATAACGTACTGCTGGTATTTTTTTCAATCGGACTCATTTCGAAGATTTCTTCCAACACCCCAACTTATATTATCTCTTTTTTATGACGCAGGATGCTTTTGCATGATCCAGGTTAACATTGGTAAGACTCCTGGACCTATGTGGAGACTCACATTTGGGAATGCACTACCCCACTCAACCACCTGCGAGCGCCTTCAGCCGCTTTTAGAGAGTCCCGTATCTGCTGACAACAGGATCACCTCAGCGAGGCTGACATACCTCTATTATATTAACATAGAAGACTTTTTTTACTATATACCTATCACATCTAGGACGAGCGCTAATTTAACAACCATTCATCATCTGAGTCAATACAATCAATTTCAATGAAATCACTACACACACATAGCACGAATTCACCAAAATTATCAAACAACTAACAACTATGTATAATGTACTCCACAAACACGCAACTTGAATGGTTTTAGTCATCAATCAAATAGTAAAGCATGGACTTATTAAAAACGAATTAGAACGAAACGGGGGGGGGGGGGGGCAACGTGAATTACAGTGTTCGTTTGATTAGATACACGATACAGATACGACAAACAGTAGGCTAGTTGGATATGAATATTGAATTTGAAGGGAAGGGGACACAAAAATTGTGTGTCTTTTAGGATCAATATGGATACGAACTTAACGTCAACGACGGATTGTTTAATACCTAATATTTATTTATTGTTTATTTATTTATTTACATGCCATGAGAGGATCGCGGGTTCGAGTCCCGCCAAGTGTATTTATATGGGGAAGATGATGAATGTAATATGATATTTTTTTTAAAACGTAAAAGCAATCAATTCACGCCACGTTAACAAACTTCGTTAACGTGGCGTGATGTTTTTAAATATTTACTTTACTTTTTAGAAACCTAATTCTGAGGACTATTCATATTACACGTAAACTTAATTTAATAAATTGAGGGTTAAGGCTATCCTTAACCCTCAATTTATTAAATTAAGTTTACATAGTACCTATGTACTATTATAAACTTGGTGTTTTAAAAACAGATAAATTGAAAAAAATGCCAAACTTAGCTCGACTGAACGAAATCGTCACTAATTTGATTTGACTGACGTGGCTATCTATATAGCGGGTGTATTTGGAACGCTTGCGAAAACGAAGAGGTATGATAGTGTTGGCATAGCCTGACATGATACAAGTGAAAAAAACGCGTTTTCTTTATTATTTTTTTGGTTGCCTTTTTTTTTGTATAATCCGGTTTAGTAAACATAATGTTACAGATGATAATGCAATAATATAATGGTTTTTTGAAAAAAAAACAGCAATGTAATTGGTTTATGGTTCACGCCGGCTAGCGGACTGAATCAGCTGATAGCGTTCGCCGCATGCACGAGGTGAACGAACTTCAGCACCACGCGCGTCTTCAGTGCACCCGCTAGTCGCGCGTCTCGCGGTTAGCATGAGTGCATAGTGTGTATACATACATTGCGGGTTTGCAAAATACACACGTCCTAAAATTTTCTTTAAAAAACTTTTCAGAGATAAATTGTAATATGCATTATATAGTATATAATCAAATATGCATTATATAGTACTAGCGGCTCGGTACGTGCTTCGCTATGTATATAGTGAAATAAAAAAAATTGGAACATCAAATTAATTTATAAAAAAAAAATATATTAATTGCTAGCTATTTTAAAACTTAATATTGTACGGTCAACACTGAAAAAAGTTTCAATATGACCCCAACTGAAAAAGTTTCAATTTGACAGCAAAATCTCCATTAACAAAATGATCTGCCATTTATTGAATTAAAAAAATGTGATAAATGAAGAACCGCTAGACCGATTTTGTGCAAACTTCACATAAACCATCTACTAAATAGTCCGAACAAAGCCTAACATTTGGTTGGGATTGGTGAGCCCGTTCTTGAGTTATAAAATTACAACGAAAAGTGGCATTGATTTTTAAATATAAAGATATAAGTAGTATATAATTAGGGTTTAATCTTCGCAAGCGTTCCAAATACACCCGGTATTATTGAAAATTAATAGCTTACGTTTACCAGTAGTCAATTTTAGTAGCAATACTGTAAAAATCCCAAAATATTTAAAATAATGAAATAATTTTAAGTTTTTTATAGATCTCAGAAAAAGACGCAATAAATATTAACAAAATACTAAGAATAAATTCTAGTTCTGCTCATATCAGTCGAATGTCAATACAGCCCTCGTTCCTGATAAGGCTAATTCTATGTTGACTCTAAGCAAACACTTTGGTATGTGCTATGATAAGCGTCGCGCGAGGTATTACGTAGCAGGACAACATTTAGCAACAATCAGATAGATATTTTATTAGTGTAGAAGAGTATTATATATTACCTACTAGATAAAACGTATCGTATTAGTAAAGAAAAAACATATCAACGTCACCCACAAAATCAATTCCAATTGGAACTGGTGTCGGGACAGACCAAGGCCTTAATGGACTCCTCCGTTCAAGAACACCAGTATTTTGTCTTTAAGTTGATAATAACTTAAAGACAAAATACTGGAGTTCTTAGGTATACTAGATATAGCCTTATATTAAACCCCTTAACTACTAAATCATATCAAAAATGTATTGGTATATGTTGGTTAAGACGCAGCTCCACCGCACTGCACGCAGAGGTTACCCACGTGTGTTGAAATGTCAATTGCAAGAAAATGTCAATTAATTCGTAGTGTGTCCATGGATTGCAGTAAAACAATTACATCCATTTTCTTGCAAAGCGAATCTTGACAAACGTGCGTAGCCTCTCCGTGCGCCGCAGTGGAGCTGCGCCCTTATAGAAACGATATTAATTTAATATTCTCATCTGATTTTTGATCGTCCAATAAAGAAGAAACTAATCCATTTTCATGGCATGTGGCATGTATTAATATTAATAGTTACATTGAGATAATAAATAGATCATAACCTTACCAGTTATCTGTGGTTATATATTCTGCCATTTAATAATCACTATCAGACACCATATTACTCACATTAATATATCAGCACATGCATTTACCTGCAACAGAAAAAAGTCCATTAAATATCCAATCTACCGTTTTTAAATCAATCAATCGAAGATAACGCCCATCACGAAAGAAGCTCGCGTGATACCAACACATTTTATCACAGCAACAACAAAAAGCAAACATTTCAACACGATCACAATTGATATAACGACGCGTGAAAAACCACCAATCATGTGTTGTGCAACAGATTCTGGAGCATTCCATCACGAAGGCCCGAGGCGATACGGACAGAGAAATGACGAAAACTCGGCCCCGGGAAAAGCTTTGTAACGCATTTGTGTAATGGGCAGTAACAAACAAGAGCTCGTGGGTTGGAATCCTATCAAATGTAGAAAATTCAAAGATGATGAGGCTGTACGAAGGTTGTTAATGTGTATTTTCATAGTAAAGTAAAAAAAAACATATTCGCTGTACAGAAAAGTATCATAATATTAAATCTTTCTTTTTTAAATTTAATTTCTGTTATCTATACAGACTAGCTTACCACAAGTCTAAGTTTACTTAATATACCAATGACAATTTTAAGAATTAAATCGAACGACGTGTTAAGCGTTAATATATTTAGGTATATTAAATAGCGAACTATGACGTGCTGATGATGATAAGTACGTGTTACTTTGAGTATCACTTACCAAATAATTTTTTATAAATAAATATTTCACAGCGTGATGTTATATAGCCTATACCCTTCCTCGATAAATGGGCTGTCTAACACTGAAAGAATTTTTCAAATCGGACCAGTAGTTCCTGAGATTAGCGCGTTCAAACAAACAAACAAACTCTTCAGCTTTATAATATTATATACTAGCTGTTGCCTGCAGCTTCGCCCGCGTTACTCAACTCCTATAAGTCACGGCGTGATGTTATATAGCCTTCCTCGATAAATGGGCTATCTAACACTGAAAGAATTTTTCAAATCGGACCAGTAGTTCCTGAGATTAGCGCGTTCAAACAAACAAACAAACAAACTCTTCAGATTTATAATATTAGTAGATTATAGATAAAAAATCTGACGCGTTTGACTATTTTTTATTACTTTTGGTTGAATGCGCTAATCTCTTCAACTATCAGATATAAAAAATGATTTCGCATTTGATAACCTAATTACCGAAGGTCATAGGCGATTTATTCATCTTAAAGGTTTTCAGTTTTGGGACTGGTGAAACCGAGGAAAACAACCATTATCACATAACATCTCAAGCTTTCGCATCAAGACAACAAACGTTGGTAAATTGTGGGGCAATTGGACAGAACCGCTCAATTCCGTCAGGCCAGCTGAGCCGGAACCGCCGGGGGCCCCGCGGCGCTCGCAGCCTTACATCAAATACATTTCTGAACTAGAACATTCGTCAAATCCATTGGATACTTAAACATGAATAATATCTGCAATGCTTTAGTTCGATTGTCGTAAAAATAAAACTAGACACAGGCATTTTTATATTAGTTGGTTAGGCAAACTGACTTTTGACTTGTACAGGCATCCACTTACGTTACCCATGAACATAAACTAATTCTTGTGGTCATGGTGTGTCGAATGGAACTAGCCCAGGCAACTTTTTTTATAGCAGTAGGAGGGCAAACGAACAGTTGAAGCCTTTTGGTGACTATCGACGCCCATACACATCCGCACAACCAGAGATTATGCAGATGCGTTGCACTCCTTTTCCATATCCCCCCCAAGGGGCCACCGGAAACTCCCACATGAAACCGCACGAAACGCGACAGCGTAGCTGTCATTTCGCACCGATATCATGAGAGCGAGAGGTACCTAACTACCACCCCCGTTGTGCCGACACAATTTGGCTACATAGCAAATGGTAACATATTATGCCTATATTGACCGAGCTGAACTACAGCTGTGAAGAAATGGACAGTGTTATTTGTGATGCTGTTTCACGTCTCTACATAGGAAACGTATGAACGAGTTACACGAGCCACGTAAATTAAGGGCCTTACCGTCAGCTAGCTCATAAAAGTACATGTTGTTGCGTGTGTAAATTGAAATATGTACATATCAATTAACATCGTCCGATTCTATCACGACAGTTTCATTACTTACAACGAATTTTACTGTACTTCTATTAGGGAGGTTGTCATTTTTCGAATTAATAGAAGTAAGAAGAATGAACAAGAAATATTTTCAAAAAAAACTTCAAACAAAAATAATCATCATTATCAATTATTTTCTGTCCACAGTTGCACACAAGCGGCCCTCATCATCATCATAGGCCTCCTTGAATGAACGCCAGGATGACCAATCCCTCGCCACTCGCATCCAACACGGACCGGCCGTTAATGGCCAACCAACTCTTCGTCTACCTAAACCCGGCCACTCTTGAACCTTATTGGCCCATCGGCCACCCGTTCTCCCGTGTGTGACCAGCCCACTGTCACTTCCATGAACACCAACTTTAACTAGATACATACTATAATATATATAATATGTATTATGTAAATCGGTAGTCTTCTAATACTTTTATCGCTTTATAACAGTTTGACCAATGTATATAAATAATGCATATATACAAATTATAGGTGGCATGAGTTCGGATACGAAGGCAAGTTCAAGACAGCTAAGACAGCCGCTAGTCCAATATACCAAACAGTGCCTTAGTCATTCAACAATGTTACCAATTTTAGTCACATTTTTTTACGAGAAAGACCATCTATGTCATGGCCGATTTACCATCAGTATTATATAAGGATAAGAGAGGCGAGTAAGTCACCAACCTGCTCGGGACCATTAAAGCGTGAGCTCCGACTGACCGTGACCTGAGTCTAAAACACTCAACACTTCAAGAACATGTCTTTAAATTTTGACTTTTTTGGATCTGTGAAATGAGGTAATTTCTCGTGTCTCACTTGTACTGTTAAATATTGAGTTTTAAACGGAACGGATTAAGAGATAATTATAAAATATATTAAAACAATAATCGAGGATAGGCCGCCTAAAAGAATCATTAATCATTATATTATGCCCTAACATCAAATCTCAACATATAGCAAAATTATATGTATTTTTGTAAGAGTTAGTACCACAGAACTATATCAAGATAGAAGTAAATAGTTGCGTAATTTGTATGGGGACCGAGCGTGTAACATTTTGCGTAGGTACGATGACGTCACGAGTGTAATTTAGTGATGTGAAACATATAAGCCGCGCGAAAACAATTCAAAAGCATCGATTCACAAATCGATTATAATGGCACCGATTTTATCAGTAGTATTGTTCAAATAAACTATTTAATGATAGCGTGCTATGGACGATAAACTATATTTTTATACATTGAGTAGCTATATTATAGACTATATTATAACGTGTAATAATTTAATAGCTTGTTTTTTATTGTTATTGATAATTAAACTGTTGATTTGATCAAATAATATAGATAGGGCGCCGACCGTCTACTGGCGCCCTTATTAGAGGGATTGTAATTTCTAATAAACCAATCAATTTTTTCTAAGTCATCAGTGATAATAGTTGTAGTCCTTCTGATTCAACTTTTGGTCTTTGTCACATAGTGTCATTTTGCTTATTTTTAGCTTAATCATCTAAACGGCAAACGGTGGCCACTTTTTTATTTAAGTAATGAATCCAAAAATACGGAACATAAAACTATATCACATAAATCAATAATTGGAGAATGAATAGGCCTACAAATAATCACTGGTGGTTTGTAGAAAAATTAGCTGGTTTATTAAAAAACACAATCCATTTATTTTTGGAGTTATACTTCTTTTAGCGCGTTAGGGAAAAATGATGAGTCACGAAAAACCGACACCCTGAAGTTAGCTATAGTCAACATTATTTTATATTAACAATATTCACATAATGACAGTATAGACGTCAAAAGAAGATATAGTTTTTAACTACACAATAAGCAAAAAGGTTACAGTGTAATGAAATTGTATTATGTATTTTTTTAAGGAGTATTACTTCTAACGCGTGTACATAAGTACACACACACTTTTTTATATAAGGATCATTCGGAAAACTGAAATAAACTTGTAATATAGAAGTAGCCATAACCAGTTAGAAAACAATACATAACCAGTTTCTCAATAATATTTGCTTTGCATTAAAAAATGCTTAAAAATAAAGGTTTATTATTTTTATTTTATATTTTACATACATTATATTATAGCTACATAATAATATAAAATGAAATTATCATTTCCTCTGCTTTCAATAGATTTTAATCGAGTAAGAAAATCGCAGTGCAGGTACAGCACTTTTGACAGAAAAAATGATAAATCGTTTGCAACGTGACCAGACAGTTTTAATAGCATATTTTACATCGCTGGTTTTGAACGCCCGCCAAGTCTGGCTCGTCAAATAAAAGTCGCAATGGAAAACTAGCGTTAGACACAATCGCCCGCTACTGTTTTGATGAAAATAGTCAAATAAATGGTTTTTAAAATTAATAACAGATTTTTTAGTACAAATAGTACTTACTGGTGAAAGGAAATACCTCCATTAACAGCTCCAATTTTACTGGTAGTGTTTGAACAATTAATTATTGAACAACGAGTCATTTTGTTTTTAAAACCTTACTTACGTCGCATGCTGACCACGGTCGAGGGTATACTAAAGTTCGCGGCGAGCAATGTAGCCATCGAGTCGTCTTTTAGCCACGCGAGGTACATACACTCTTTACTTCTATTTCGATATATTTCTGTGGTTAGTGCCATGTCGCTTTGCAGCCGAATCAGGCCGGCACGACCGGGGACCTCTCGCGCTCACGTAACAACGGCATCAAGTGACAGCAATGATGTCGCGTTTCGTGCGGTTTGTGAGTTTCCGATGGCCCATTGGGGGGATAGGGAAAAAGAGAGCAACGCATCTGCATGACTTTTGGTTGTGCGGAGTTGTATGGGCGTCGGTAGTCACCATAAGGCCCCGACTGCTCCTGGTTGCCTCCTTATGGCATAAAAAAACACGTTATTCTTCCCATGTGCCATGAGTAAGTTGGTAAAAATTTCATGACAGATACATCTACGTTTTTATACAAATTCTCCTCCCCTGGCAGATTCACATCCTTGATTTTCCATTTTAAAGGAGCATTCCAAATTTAATATAAGGTCGTCGTTCGTTCTTTCTAAAATTTAAAGCTCAACTCCATTTTCTTGTAAATAAATCCAAACACATTTCTTTTTATCCGTGGATATATTCGTTGAATCCACAAATCATAAAGACGTATCGTTACTCGTTAGACATTTTCAGCGATCCTTGAAACAGCGCTCAAGAACGCGGAATCAACAAAATCACATTAAATTTGAAAAATAGAAAGCGATATTGAATATTTTTATAATATATATGTGTACAACGGCTTGTGCTGTTTCTAGTTTAGTTTAGTTAGTGACACATATTATTTTTAACCGACTTCAAAAAAAGGAGCAGGTTTTCAATTCGGATGTTTGTATGTTTTTTTCATATCGTCGAGCTGATAATGATTATCAAAACACAAGTCTTGTGAACGAGGCATTCGACCATCCCTAAATATTGCGTACCGCAAAATAGAAGTTGTGGCGGACCAATCAGCGCCACATTCGTGAATCACGCTATCGAAGTTCCACAGCTCGTTGCTATACATACAACAGCTGAATTGATAGCAAGTGGGCTTCGGCCTGACCGAGCATACCATCTCGCTCGGTCGGAGATCTCCCTTTAGGGCCTTCCACCAATACATCCCACACTGGTGACCCCCGACAAAACACGCCTCCTTCTGAACTTTCATTATCATCACTCCCCCACCCCTCCGCACCACGCCAGCCAGCTTACAGCCTCTTCGGGTACCTTTTTTTTTTTTTTTTTTTTTTTTTTTTTTTTTTTTTTTTTTTTTTTTTGACGCTGGGGAAATCATCATGATACCCCGGGCCCGGGGGAGCCCGGTGGTTATGTAGGACTTTAACCCAAACTAAAACCCCAGCGGTGTTCCTCCTCATCGTTCAGACGAGCCCAGAACGGGAACTGTACCTTCCGCACCGAGCCCGGACGCTGTGCCCATTGGTACTCTCCTCTGGAGCTAAGGGGTGGCTTTCCCTCCACTTTCTCCGCTTAAGGCACCCTGAACACAAAGCCAACTTCTTCGGGTACCTTGACCAACCAGCCCAACGCACCGCGGCCCTGGTCGAACCCTCATCGGCTTCAACGGGCATTCTCACTACACGACCGGTCACAAGCAGAGCACATCTCTCCTGGTCAGCACGTAGCATCGGCCCCGCACGGCAGCACTCCGACTCACTGGAGCCCGTGCAGCAGCAAGCATAGTTCCGACTCACTGGGACTCTCTGGCACAGGCAACTCAAGCAAGAGGATTCAAGATTCCTCCTCCGGTCTTCGGGGGGGAGTAATGTGGCGGACCAATCAGCGCCACATTCGTGAATCACGCTATCGAAGTTCCACAGCTCGTTGCTATACATACAACAGCTGAATTGATAGCAAGTGGGCTTCGGCCTGGCCGATCATACTATCTTGCTCGGTCGGAGATCTCCCTTTACGCCTTTCACCTATATTTCCCACAAAGTGGAAAACCCGACAAATATTTGTTATAAAACGTTTTTTAAAATTCAATAGCGCAAATAACAACAGATTCCTTTATATCGGATATAAATAATTTATTTGATATGGTTAGAAACTAAGCAATAAACAGTTTACAGCCCATCCTTACTTTGCATCAATAAAATCACAAGACGTCTTATTATACTGATTTTAATTAACGCGTATTTGCTTATTGCTACAGATAACTCAGACACGACTCGTGTGTGTGACGAACCACATGTTGGTTATCTGGTAACGATTATAATCATATCTGGTGTAAAAAATACTTGGGATGATGAGCAAAAAAATTATAAAGTACCTATTTCACACCAGCAGTTTTTTATAACATAAGAGGGCAAACGAGCTGTTGAAGCTTTAGACTACCGACGCCCATACACTTCTGCACAACCAGAGATTATGCAGATGTGTTGCCCTCCTTTTCCCTATCCCCCTAATGGGCCACCGGAAACTCACAAACCGCACGAAACGAGAAAGCATAGCTGTCACTTTACGCCGGTATTATGTGAGCGAGAGGTACCACCCCGGTCGTGCAGGCCCAAGTCGACTGCATAGCAGCATGGCACTACCTTTTACAGTGGTGTAGCAACACGAACACGCTAGAAATAAAATGAAGAAGTCCTTCTACATTAACTAATGTTTAAGTTGAAAATCTTCTATGTCAAATAAGATAGTCACTATTCAAACTTACTGGTAATGGTCAAATAACAATGAATATTCCAAATTCCGCTTCTACTTCTGTTCTTAAGCTCCTAAACTCCCTCCTTATTAAAACGAAAATAAAAGCTTCATAACCGGTCTATGATACGGTAACTACAAGCCGTAAGTATCCAGTCCCTTACTATCACCACATGAGTAAATAAACGGACAGAGGCAAAGCTTCATACAACCGCGCGAATCGATTGCACTACTACAAGCGTCCTTACGCATGTGTGCGTTAGCACTCGTGGCTTGTCACGTACGAGTAGAAACCGGTTCGACGAGTGCTCGTAGGGATGTGAGTGCACGTTGTATATTTGATTTTTTTTCGCTTGGCGGGTATTTCGAATTATTATCATCGTTCTTAAATTTTTGTTAATTAAAAGTAAAAAGTGTCAATATTGTAAGTATACTGTACTGTTTGTATGAACAATAATATAGCAAATAAAAAATAATCATATTTTATAACATTATTCTTAAATTATTGTTGATAATTAAAAGTAAAAAGTGTCAATATTGTATACTGTACTGTATGTATGAACAATAATAGAGCAAATAAAACAAATCATATTTTAGCTATCCCAAAGATTTCAATAGGTAAGTTGTATATTATTATTTTATCTCTACTAATTATTATTACTTTTGTTCATCAAGTTTTTATGGATGTTTTTATGTTTTTATGATGATGATGTGATGTGATGATGTAAACTCTTGTTAGGGAAACATTTGACCCGACATTAAATCTTAAATCTTAGCTAAACTTTACAGTAAAAATACAATAAGTATAGGTACAGAATACGTAATTAGGAGACGATTCCTGTTCGGAATAAAAAATATTATAATAGTTATGATAAAAACTGATATGCAATAAGAGTGCTTTCCATTAGAATTTACAACTCTATTAAAAGGTACAACAAATTATTGCAATAAAAAAATATAAACACAAAATATTTAGAAAAAATATTTTGTAATAAAGATAGAATATTTACATAGATTACTACACAATAAAAAAAATCGTTTTGTTCGTTCAATTTTATCCACCTGTGACAACCCTTAAATTATTTTACGCGTTGTATGGAAGCTTTGTCTCTGTCCGTTTACTTACTCATGTGCTATCACTGCTCGATCGAAGTAAGATTACTTCATAGATATAGTATTACTACTGCATTTCGTCAGACGACCCAATAACACGCAATACATATCTTACATCTGATCAAGTGGATCGAAAAGACTAAATCATATTGGTATATTACTCTCTGATAAGCGATAGATATATTATCCATCCCATCATGGTTCAGGCCTTGACGTGGCGGTGGGGCTCAGTAGCCTAGGGTGAGCCCAGCACCTTGGGCGAAGCTAATTGATCGGCAATCTCGAATCTTGCGCAAATATTAAGCCACTAATTGTTCGCAATGGTTAAGTCTGAGTTGCTACTTTTTGTACTTTGTCAATGCTTTGGAAAGAAGGTCATCGTTGGATGAAGATTAGTTCGGTTGGGTTGTTAGAAGACGGCTTTTGTTCCCCACCATGGTTCACGCCTTGACGTGGCGGTGGGGCTCAGTAGCCTAGGGTGAGCCCAGCACCTTGGGCGAAGCTAATTGAGCCGAGGGGGCTATTTGTACCCCTCTTATAAGAAGAGGGGACAAAAGAGCAGGGGGCAAGGGGTGAGGATGGGAACCCCACACCATTGTGCTGTCCCGACGTTGGGAAGGGTTGTTCTATGGTGCGGGACAACCTCTCTGTGGAGGTGGCGTCGGTCCCTTAGGAGACTGACTAGCCGTCGAGGTGCCCTGTTTGTTTATTAGATCCGGGGCACCTCACCAAAGGCGGCATTGGTGTCACTCGCCGGGTTTTAGTGGGTACAGCTGCGTCCACTTACCAGCTTTCGGGCGCAGCAAGCCCCACTTACCCGCGTGGGGCCCCACTCCCCCCAAAAAAAAAAGATATATAATCCAAAATATTGAAACTCAAAAAACACTAGTTGTTCGTTTATTCATCACATAGAAGAACAATAATTTGATACATCATCATCATCTTCCTTGGCTTCCATGTCGAACATGAGCTTCGCACAAGAACACGATGCGCTTACCTTTTTAAATGTAACGTCTCGTCAGAGGTCGAAGGTATAAGTGAATAGTCATATACAGTCTCTAAGGTTGAAATAGGTCCAGATGTCTCTCTCCTTCTTAAAGGTTGACCATGACTCTATTTCGACCACTAATCTATCACACCCTATCTCTATCTCTAGACCTCTATCAACTTGACCCGTACAACAAAAACAGAGTATTAATCTTAATTAATTGAATGTTTATTACACATTATCATTATTGTTAATAACTCGATATTGGGATCAAGGCGAGTATATCGAATAATTAATTAACAGATTTATATGCGAGTTATGGAATTGTACAATAAAATTTACGTAAGCTCGTATAGTTTTGGGTTTTTAAATGTGATATAGCCCAGCGGTGAACGATGACGGGTTGATGATGGTAATGCTCGAAAATATTAAAAGAACGACGATGACGGATGTCTGCCCGTCCACATAGCAAAGGATTTGCACGCTATAGCATTAGTATGTAATAACTTTTGGGGAAATTATTATTATTATATTATTTATTTCCTATACTATGCCGTCCCTGAGCAAAGGCCTTCCTCTCTCTTTTTTAGTATTTTCGAAAAACGTCGAGATATATTATAGCGCTTTATTTATTTTTACAAGTCCAACGTTTCAGACACTTTACAGCAACCACTTCTCCCGTAACTAGCTTTATCCGTCCCGAAATTGAAAAAGATAGTCAATAACTGGGATATCAAACACAAAAAGATTTTTGAAGTGAAAACTTCTTTAGGCGCGGTACGCATATTTTAGATGAGATAAAATCTCTGGATTCGCGACACCGTTACCACCGTTATGAGACGCCATTTGACGTTTATATGACGTTTGATTTATTTTATATAAGTTAATTTGTCTTAATTTTAAATAACTCATTTTGTGCGACTTTTAAATTGTATAGGTTGTCATAATCTATTACAGTCTGTATTATAGGTATTTGAATTTAATTGTTTTGTTTTCATTCTTCTATCTTTTATCTTCTATCGGCAGTCCCAGTGACTGGTTGGGTTAGTTTTTTAATTTTTTTATTTAGACTGCTTCCGGTGAGCGTATTAAAAAAACATTTTATTTTTATTGTATTAAGTATTCGCTTACATATTATTAAGTCACATAAGTAACGCCTGATTCTATGCAATTAAAACCATATTGTTGGACTGTTGTATTCCCATACGTGAAAGAATCGTTTGTAGTACAGGGGGTCAATGACACTAATTACTCACATTTTTTACGATCATGTTCGCAACGTTATCAGTATCGTAACGTAGAGGTCAGACGGTGTAATTATCATTTCATAATGATAAATTAATAAAAGATGTAACACAATAAGCCATTTGTGCTACGGCTACATGACTAATGTTCAAAACTGTTACACCAATGACGAGTGCAATTCTAACTGGTGTTTTGAACAATACATATATGCGCTTCATAAAATTATTACTCACTGTTCTCTTCTTTTCGTGATCAGTTAAGAAAAGCTACAGCTAATAAATACATACCAAATCTCCTCTTTGAATACGACTCCTAAAATTTTATATCTCTTCACCGTGATCATCTTCAATCAATAGCCTCTAACATTCCTTCATAATAATTCGGCTGACACACGCAGTAATAAATTGATCAAAGACTATTGAAATTATAAACTTTTTACTTGAGAGTATCCTCACTAACTTTGTTATATTGATATGTTTGTACAAATTTTATAATAATCTCAACATCATCAGCCTGTTATTTCCCACTGCTGTAGACCCCCCTTTTTGCGCCCATGTCCTTTGTCCCTTGCCTGTCTGATCCATGTTTTGACCATCATCCTTCATCGGTCCATCGAGCCATAGGACGTCCTGGACTTCTCTGACCCAGTCTGTGATAATCTATCCCATATTTCACCTGCTCTTCTCCTCCTGGTTCTCCCACGACCATGGTTGTTGTAAGGCATCAGTAAAAATCTCAATAAGTAAAAATAGTTTTATTATAATGAGTTAAATTCGCGTAAACATTAGAATTAAGAATACCCCATATTAAGTCCCACAAAATAACACAAGTCGTCAGACTCACATGTATGTAGTTGTTACAACACGTAACACACAGAATATCAATATCATAAGTCCGATTACCATAATAAATGATATTATAATAAGAGGCGATGGTTATCAAACGGTTATTGTCATACACAAATCATTACCGGCTGCGTACGGAGCATACAAAAACACAAACAAGCACACCGCACGTCTCACCAATTTACATGCATGTATTAATTATAAGTCATACATAACATTGTTACGATAAAAGTTCATAAAAATGTATAAAGGTCTTCATTGTATACGGAATATTAGAATAAATAAAGAAGTAGTAAGTAATATTACATTAAATAAATTATTAAATCCGACTTAAGTGTAAGTAATCGGATAAAATATGTGAAAAACATAATTTAATACTACTAAGACATGGATCAGTAAGAAAAACTTGTATGGATTAGTCTACTATTTGATACGTCAACTTACTTGTTCACAGTAAACTCATCAAGTTCAAAGATGCACTCACGTAAGTGAGTTTTCATAAATTTTACCTGGACCTTCCTGAGTCCTACTCTTTCTGGACTCACACTCTGGTCCTTCAAAAACAAAAAGCTACATGTCGCTGTTAAAAAAATATTCCCTTACATTATTAATTTATATTACAAGAAACAAAATAACGTGTACCGTTGTACTGCTACATCAGCATAATATCTTACATCTGTGGGTCACTAAGAAATTGTCTTTTCATTTTCGCAGCCCATTAAAATGACTCCAGGCCCGATCGAGGTCATTTCGGTCGGTTTACTTACTTAACGGTCAATTAAATTGCCTATTAACGGAACCGAGAATGTTAATTTTAAATCGGCCATCTGATCTTTGGTAATCGAACGCTCTTGTATATCATGTTATTAATTTTCACAAGAAGCTGTCGCGGCATTATGAAAGTTTGATAATTTAATCCAACTGACGGTTTTCCTATTCGTCAATATCCTGAGATTGTAAATGTAATGTTCGATTTTCTACCTTGGTCAGACCAAGGCAAGAAACATCTTCATAATCATCATTCCGTCCGTGTTCCTTTAAATGAACGCCAAGACGGCCAATTTCCCACCAATCGCATTTAAGTTACCAGCCGCATATTCTCTTTTCAAACAACATACGGACCTCCAAACGTAAGACCTAATAAGGGTACAAAACAAACGGAAGTGACCCTCGTAAAAGGAATCAAATCGCAATAACTATTGAATGTCAGGTATAATATCTTGAGAGCAATTCGTTACTTATTTAAGCACCAACCTTTCTCATTGGAAATCAATATAAAGAGCTGGTCGAAATGCCACGGCCCCGTTACACTTACGAGATATAAACGCACTTCGACTTTATCATAAATTATGTTTTCAATAACATTTAAAAATACAATAAAATTGCACTGTCAATACGTCCAATTTTGGTGATATTTTAGACATGCGAAATATTGAGTTTCGAAAAATGTAAAACATGGTAAACATCTCGTTTTAAATAGTTTTACATATATTTTTTTTGGTAGAATTTGGTTATCATTTGGAAATCTACAGATTTCGCGCATGAACACCCGGTCGTTATTGCCGATTAGGATTGCATGAACTTAAAAAGTGATTAATAAACTTTGAAACAATGTGAGAATCATAATTAAAAATTTTCAAGTTCAGCAAAAAATTGCCTAAAATCTGGACAAAGCCAACACTAAAATTTGCATAATATCTAACGCAATAGATTAATAACGATGAAACTTTACAAAAAAATCAATCTCACTCATTGATAAAGTATACAATAATGGAAACTCATGAGAAATTAGAAGAACTATAGAGAAAACATTCTCAGAACAATCAACTATCTTGAGAAAATGAAACAATCGTTGTAACTATTAGCTGTCGTAGTCTGACGTCAATTGGCAGGCCTTTCAGTTGCGTAAAGACGTTTTGGGCATTGATGAAACACAACTTCAGAAATACAAAACGACTAACAAACAAACCGACATGCCACAACAGTCAAGATAGATTAAGAGATTATTAGTAAGAGGTAGTGCCATGCTGCATCGCAGCCGAATTGGGCCGGCGTGACCGGGGTAGTACCCAGTAAAACCAAGTCATTCAGGCCTATCCTGAGACGTAGGTAAGGTGGCAAGTCTAGTGTCCTGTCCTGTCCTTCTCTCCGAAACACAGCCAGGCTTTATTATTATTATTATTAAAAATTAACATATTATGTTCCAACACATAAAAGAAAATAAACTCAAAACATCTACATCTTTTTTCGTAGCGACTCAAAAGAGGGACATAGTTATTATTTACCTAATATAAATAAACAAATCATTAACATTTGATATTTTGGCCTTCGTAAAAATTTGATTGCGTAAAAAACATTTATACATACTAATAGCAGATAAATCGACAATGCACCGTTAATAGCAGTTAATTATATAACACAAAGGCTGTGTTGTGCTGCGGTAACCGTCGACCTTGCGAGATCACGACCAGCATTCACCGATGAAATTTTAACACAAGCAAAACGTTAACAATTATATTATGTTGGCTCATCCCTTACCTATATACAAGAGAGGTCATCGAATTCGCGTAAGCAGTCTATTAGGTCAAACCATCGTGCATATAACTGGAATAGAGCGGTAATGTTGTGTTTTTTATGAAAACAAATTCTGAAAAATTTGTGTTGCCAGTTGCGACACTGCGCTGGTTCTGCGTTCTGATTGGCCCACCGATGACCATTGTTGAATGACTGCCCGATGGGACGTACATATACAGATCACGGGTTGGTTGAATTGCTATTTTGTCAGTGACAAATCAATGAACAGTTTCGGAATTTTATGTATATATATCCCCACCATGGTTCAAGCCTTGTCACGGCGATGGGGCTCAGTAGCCTAAGGTGAACCCAGCACCTTGGTGTTGAAGGTGAAGCAAATGGAACAGAAGTGCTGCTCTTTGTACCCCTCTTATAAGAAGAGGGGCAAAAGAGCAGGGGGACAAGGGGCGAGGATGGGGACCCCACTGTACTGTCCCGACGTTGGGAAGAGTTGTTCTGTGGTGCGGGACAACCTCTCTGTGGAGGTGGCGTCGGTCCCTTGAGGGACTGACTAGCCGTCGAGGTGCCCTGTTTGCTCAAAAGATCCGAGGCACCTTAGCAAAGGCGGCATCGTTGGCACTAACCGGGTTTTAGTGGGTCGAGCTGCGTCCACTTACAACCTTTCGGGCGCAGGGAGTCCCACATACCCGCCTGGAGAGACATACTCCCGGGATGCCTCAGAGCATTTCCCGACGTAAAAGAAAAAAAGCCGGTTATATACTCGACGGGTCAAACTCTAGGTATATATTATATACATACATATATATTAGGCTAATGCCACAATTAGTGCATTATCCATACTATAAATCAAGAAATTTTCTATAAAACCGCTTTTTCTGCCTTTTAGGGAAAGCTTACCTTTAGTTTACCTTTATCAATCTTTAAAAGCTTTCATCGCAAATTAAACAAATATTGTAATTTCCAATTAGCTTTAAGCTTCGCTCAACGTTGGTGTATCAGTCACCTTTAAAGTATTTAAAATAGTTTGCCATTGTGACATATTCATAAATTGCACAAAAATGGCACGTGGGTAACTACGTAGACCTAGCGGAGCAGCTACTTCAACGTCAAGCTTACGCTGCTCGAAGGCAAGACATATTCTGACACATTTTTTTTTTAATTTATCGTCGCGTCTTTGCAGGAAAATCCATTCAAATGCCGAGTTCTTTAATTTATTCCATCTTTGATTATAGATTTATCTTACTTCTTGTATTACCATAGAACATAGATGTTTCACATATAGATCAGGCGTTCCGAGACCATTCCCACCACGGTTCAGGCCTTATCGTGGTGGTGGGGCTCAGTAGCCTAGCGGACTCTTTGAACCTCTTATAAGAAGAGGGGACAAAAGAGCAGGAGGCAAGGGGCAAGGACGGGAACCTCACCCCATTGACCTGACGTTGGGAGGGGTTGTTCTGTGGTTCTGTGTGTAGAGTTGGAGTGGAGGAGATGACGTCGATTACCTGAGGGACTGACTAGCCGTCGAGGTGTCCTGTTTGCTCAACAGATCCGGGGCACCTCACCAAAGGCGGCATTGGTGGCACTCACCGGGTTTTAGTGGGTAGAGCTGCGTCCACTTACCTACCAGCATTCATGCGAAGCGAGTCCCACATACCCGCATGGTGAGACCCACTTCCCCGCGAGATGCGTTCCTACATACTCTCCCGACTACATTTACTCAAACGACTCCATACCAAGACAATTTGTCCGTCTCACACGAACTTGACTTTGACCTAGGGACCCCAGCCGATACGATCGACACGCAGGTGCTGTCCGTTACTGATTACGAAATGGCAATCAATAATAAATAAAACGCGGCCACAGTGAGTAAGCGCCTTGGGCGTTTAGACATTACACAACATTCCTGTTAGCGTTTTAGACGCGCAACTGGTTCGAAGGTAAATAAATACATGGACAGATTGACACGGCGAGAGCTGATCATGATATTTACGAGTGTTTGTTATCTTGATAGAGAACGTTTATAGCCCACGCTCAGGTGTTTCTACAACTACGAAAATTCTAATGAAATGCGCTTTCTGAAACGCTTCCGTTGGTAACACCATCCTTGATTCTATCAAGCAGTCACTTTGTGTCTCGTAAAAAGTTCTTATTAGTTACCGCCGCCTACGATCTTTCGTTTATAATGTGCGATCCAGAGTTGCTTGATGGCTTACTCTATGTCTCTACTCTACTCTTATATAACCGTGGTTATTACTTACTCGTTTGTCTGCAGGATCATTGTTCGTCTTATACATAAATTTAAGAACTAAGAATCCCTAAATGTCATAGACTAGCTACCACTACATCAGACATGCTATTGCTACATATACTTTTAAAAATCCTGTATATTTAGTGGGCCTTAAAAATGCACTCACAAAGTATCCCTAAAAGTTCACGAACCACTTGGAGCAATTTAAGTTAACAAAATCAAATTGGTATTGCAAATAATTTGAGTCAGCACGAGTTCCATTCGTGAATCAGATATGCGGTAATTGAGAAGCGAGCTCGGGCTTGGACGTTAAATACTAATTCACTTGAAATTAGTACCCGTTACAGATCATAAATCATCATCATTTGCGTGTTAGTCAATTGTTAGACTGTCACTTAAGTAATACTAAGACAATCTACAACCTACATAAATTATATGGTTACTGGACTTGTTGATGTTGACGTAACAAGGTATGAAGATCATCACCTAGAATATAGATAAATATAGACCGCATAGATAGCACTAGTAGATATCAACCCAGGAATGAGTAATGAAAAGTCGAAAAAGCTAATTTACTAAAAATATTAGATATAAATTCAAAATTTCCAATCTTCCTTTCAGCCATTCACCCATTGTGACAGATGTTTCACGATCTGACACACCCACATTGAGATAAACCTATAGACAACTGCACCCCCCGTTTATAATACATATCTACTTATTCCTATATATATTATACCTATTTATAAAATATATAAAACCTTGGTATAAACGTTACATATTACTTACACACTCCCAAAATCCAGTTTCAAAGATTCCCATCACTTCCATGCAACATATCAACTGTATATAGGTATGACAATAGACTCACCTGAGTAGATCCGGTAGAGTGATTCCAACAATCCTTGCATCATTTTCACTAATTAATTCAACTCCACTATTTATCAACACTACAATATAGATCGTACATGAACATCATAACCCCATTAGAAGTCTCATAATGCGAAGAGTTCATTCCTAATATGAAAAAAATAATAAAAAGTAAGTAAATATAATTTTTTAGAAGGGGCAAATGGACAGTCCGTTCACCTGGTGGTAAGTCAACCGATATCCAAAGGCCAGAGAGAGACCCGCCACACCAGAGGATTAGCAGGTGCGTTGCCGGCCTTTCAAAAATTGGTATGTTCTTTTCTTGAAGGTCCATAAATATGAATTAAAAAACGGCCAAGTTAGAGTTGGATTTATACAAAGGGATTATCTTACCGTAATTATCGCTTTACATATTTTAAGTACTTTAGTGAAGAATTGTTATTATATTGTTCACGTTATTTCTCATAACGACAATAGTAATACTGCGAAAATTTGAAAAAGTTGGAAAATGTAGAATACTAAACCACAGACAGTCCTATAACATTCTGGATATCTTAGACCTTAGATGTAGAAGTAATAATATCTTAGTTAAAAGGATCCAAAGTTTATATTTATATAATTCTTCAGTGTGTCATATCACATCCTAAACGCCTGGATCGATTTTGATGAAATGCTTAGTGTCCAAACGGGTTTGAGAATGGTTTAGATTAACAATTCGGTCCACAACCAAATGTGTTGTACTGGACGTCTGTCCGGTCCGCTAGCAGACCCCTAAAACGCTAATAGTATTCTGAGGGACTAGAGTGGCTTGATTAGATAGCAATAGATGTAAAGGTAAACGACATTGACAAGACGGTAGCTGAATTTGGCTAACGGTTAACCGTTGCGTTCAATCGTTATCAATCACATCTTGGCAATTACACTTTTACAATTCACTGCTTCTCAGGAATGTACATTCAATGTAAGAACCATTATCGAGAACTTTAAAGTGACTATAATTATATAATCGTTCAAAAATTTAATTATAGGTAAATAATTGGACAAGGTCGTATAGGTGAGGCCCTACACGCCTACATCTACTGGCCATATATTATTACGACAAAACCCATATATAGGTAAATTTGTGGGCGGATGACAAAATCAATGATGACCTTAACTAATAAAATTAGTTAAATGTTTCAAACATAACTTTGTTTTACTCTTAATCAACAAGTCAATCTTCAAGTTACATTATGTTACAAATAATAAAAATCATTGTTGTCAATTAAAAAATATGGGTTTGTTAAATTATTTGAAAATTAGTATTTGTATAGTATTTGTTGACGACGTTTACTCGAATGAATAGATTGTCATTACGACACGGCGCGATGTAAAGTAATTCTTTATTTATTTACAACATATTACTACGGTGGATTGGTCACGTAAATATTAAAGTACTCTAATCATAATTTGATGTACCAGTAATAATATTTAACTCACTTGGGGTAATCAATTTTAAACTTGAAAAACTCTATAAATAAACTTAAATAAAAATTTAAAAGTATTTTGTAATCCCCTTGTAAAAGGGTAATGTAATGCACACTTTAAAACCATTGACATAAGAAATAAGAGTAGAAATATTTGTGCTCAGGTAATTCGTGTATCCAGCGACAATCTACTTTTATAACAATGTCATTGAAAAGAAAATTTTACGACATTACATTTTAAATTGATCGTGATGATGATGGTGAAATTTGAAATTCAATTAACTGAATTCGAATCATATTTCATTGTCACAAGTTAGAATTGTGTACGTAAAGAAAAATGATTGATAACGTTCGCCTCCGGGTACAAAAAACTAGATAATAAATTATGTTTTTTTACGAATTCCTATTGTAATACATTCGCGAATGTAATTTTGTTTAGAAGTTACAGATTTACGATCGAAGTTTTAAAAAGAGAATGTTTTCGAAACACGTATGAATTTGAACATTTTAAGTGGACTCGCCAATAACATGTAGCAGGTAAATGTGAGACACTAATGAGACATACGTGAAAGCGGTAAAATTAGACACACTTGAAAGCGCTGTCTAAATATAAGTAACAAAAATCATATGAAAATCAATATATCAAAGGTTCGTTGTTACAAAGACTGAATTTAAAAGCTTAGACGGAAGATGCCTCACATGCTTGATCGTCTCGATGTATTTACGGACACGCGCGATCTTTTATCAAGGGTATAGCATAGGGTTCATCCAATAAATCAAATTTGATACAAAACAAACTGTAACGCAGTTAACATGCGTAACAAATACGTTTCATGAAATAGTAAGTATTATTCTAAAAATTAAAAACAATACGTCTTGACACATGATTTGTACGAAAATAAAATCTTATTTAATTTAAAATCACTGTTCACTCATCACTGTCACTTATTCACCACACAATGCACTCAATCACCGATATTAAAAGCCGGTTTTATTAATGCGGTACCGGTATTGTTGTACCCGGTATTTTGGTACCCGGGATTGTGGTACCCGGTATCGTGGTACCCGGTACTGTCACCGACGGGAGCGGGAGTGATTCCCGGCCATCTGGATTGCGCGCCCGCGCCGTCCGCGGCCTGTCGAATCGCCGTCGCCACTGGCCGGGAGTATTTATAAATTCGCAGAGACAGGGGTCGTAGAATTCGCACGACTCGCGGTATGCCAAAAGCGAAGCTCGGGTCGCACCGGAAACAGACTTCACATGACTCACGTTTGTCTCACTTGAATCTCTTACATTTTTCATTGCTATGATTACCTCTTGAATTTTTTTGCTATGATTTTTTTACTCAAGGTAAAAAAAGCATAATACATTATAGCAGTATACATTCAGACGTATTAATATTTTATGTGTTAGGTAGTTTTACCCCAATCATACGGGCTTACATCAGCAGTAGTGGTAGTACTTAACAAAAATGTATTATTAATAAAAAAAATCTTAATAAAAAGGGGGAAGGTGTTACCACACTACAAGAAGCATGTTGCTATGACAATAGGGTACCTTATGAAGAACTTTCGATCTTATTGAATGTTTTAGTGACAAAATCAATGACAATTGTGAAGAAACAACTTATTGCGTATTTTATCTAGGTTTATATGATATTCTCTACGTGACCAAACTTGCTCTAAAATCTAAATTATCAACAAGGTCGGAATCTAGAAATCCAAATAAACCTAAAGTTGTATCCACGGAAATTTACGTAAACATTAGACAACACAAATATGATTTTCGAGACAAATCGTGATAAAAATGATACCAACCCGTATACGGAGATTTAGTGATCCCATGACCCCGACCTCCGCCCACCTCAGCAGGTGTCACTCGGTGTCGAATCACATTCGTCTGACACATGCCGTGGGCGGGCATTCAATAACATCGCATGACATGACATAAAATATGTAGTCTGTTACAAATGACATAGTCAGATTGTGTTTGCAAAACTAGCTGAGTGTGGAGAATGTGAAATTGTAACAGAATAGACGAAGGTCCTACTCGTTTGAACTCGAGGAGATCGATGCCTAGTAGTATATCGGTGGATTATCAGATTATGTTAGGTAATATTTACATTAATACAATAATGCACTGTTTTAATTTTAATAAAAAAAACATCCAATTGATATTATTGAACTAAAAAAATATTCACTTTGTTTTAATATTCAAAACCGAAATAAATTTTATAATAAATAGGAATTTCTATTGGAGGCCGTTATTGCAACATTATCAAAAACCCACGTTCTAATTTTGTTACACTCCTTATCACAGCTGAACACATTTACGACGAAGATAATACGTATCACAGTATAAGTCAGTCAGAGGTAATTTAAATGTTCCATTAGAGGTCAATAAAATTTATTGCACACACTTATCATTTTTGATAAACGCATTATTTCTTTTTTAAATATCATGGTTGTTTTCACTGTTAAAACGAGACTTTTTTCTAAATCTCGGATATATGTAAATATTTCGTTTTAAACACACACAATATGTAGAATATTGTCCGTGTAATTCATGGTCCGTAAGTTGGTCATGCAGAGAAGATCATATTTTTATCAGTAACTAGCTGCCCGCACAGACTTCGTTCTGTCAAAATTAAAAAAAAATCCGTTCTTAGCTTTTGCCTTCCCGGAACCCCTCCACTAACACTTCAACTTTATGGTATGGTATTAAAAGTTCTAATTGACTTTTAAGTTTTATTACGAATCTTTTGTAGGGAGTATAGAAAAGTGTTGTTTTTAGACTTTTTCTGGCCATTTTTTTTTTAAATATTTCTCTCCGTAAGCACCATTCTCGTACTTCAAGAAATATTATAAAAAAAGGATTAGCGAAATCGGTTCACCTCCTCTCGAGATTTGCGCTTAGCAACACATTCAGCGATTCATTTTTATATTATAGATTGTGTCAAAGCCTACATTCAATTTGAAATTGCTATTACTTAAATTTATAGATATATATCATATATATATATATATATATATATCATATAAGATTGCTGAAATTCACTCTTAGCAAAGATATTACAAAATAAATGTTTTTTTTTAGAACATTTTAACATTCCTCAGTCTTTTGTGTGTTAAATATAAGAAACTTCATGAACGTGAAAAATTGCACGCAATTGTTTTCTACGTAAGAGTACGAACCGCATGATCTGACGCGGTTCCATCGCTTGTTTTATTGCCCATAAACCATTGTCTAATATTTTTGTACGACTTATATTTAGCTCCACAAACATCAAATCTTAAATATATGTGAAGTTTTGTTACACAACTTCCAAGAATCGGTTTCAGGTAACGTTTGTTTGTTTCGTTACATCAACGTACAGGTTTTGTCTGGACTTTTTCTGAATCTGTACATTAACAGGAATAAACATCGATCGGATGTTTGATCAATGTTATTTAAAGCGTGGGCCCACTCGTAGGGAGCTTATATTTAGATATACATATTATATACATCTACCTGTACCTTACAGAAGCCAGTTTACATGAGGCGCTATTGACATGAATTGGTAGTTGTTGCGTACATTCGGACACGTCTATTTTCAACATATTATTAGTAGGAGGGATGCCCCTGTGCCGTGCTCCCGTCTCCATGGGCAAGCACCATCCTGCTCTTTCTTCCGTGAAACAGCTTTGCTGTGTAAAAAGGGATAGTTGTGAATGGGAATAGCTCCAAAACCCTTCTACTTGAAACTGATCGTCTGGGAGATGGCAGTTTATACCGTTCTCTAACATTCGTACCCATCTTTTTCTTGTTCCTTGCAAGTTATTTCTCAATACCATAACGAGAATGTGTCACTGTAGTACCGATGTACTTTTTATAACCGAGATACTGTCAATTCACATGTCTAAAATCTAAAAGATGCTTAGATGGATGCATTTACTAATGTTCCTTCGAATGATGGACGTTTCTTATCACACAAAAACTAAAAAACGGATTTCTTACAGCTTACATTTTTTATAAGTTATTGTAGAGCTGGATACAAGTTCTTTGCCCAATATTATAATTATGAAAATTATATTACCATCGTCATCATCGTTCAATTTTTTCAGCGGTTTTATTGTAACAAGTGAAATTCGCGTAAACATTTGAAAACATCTTCATTATCAGCTTTGCACTATGAGAAAAAGGAATTATATTTTTAAAAAAATTATAAAGCGGCTATGGTCTGGTGAGTACGGGCTCGGCCTCTCCTCTTTATTGAGGTCCGGATCTGATCGTGACCCCAGTGGTGCCTTGAAATGGGTATTTCAAAATTTTTACGTGCACTTACTCACCGATGAAGGAAACATCGTGAGGAAACCTGCATGCCTGATGAGATTAAATTCTTTGAAAGTGTATGAAGTTCTCTAACCCGCATTTGGCCATCGGTGATTGGCCATGACCCGTGCCCAGAAGTGAGACATAATATTAGGGTTCATTTTATTATATTATTCAAAAACTCTCAACACCATACAAGATTCCCTTCTAACAGTCGAACGAGAAACGCGTGATGCTAAACAGTTGGGAGCGCACGAAATGTTTAGACTCAGATAAGTCCCCACACCATATACGCTAACTCTGCAATTTGTTGTTGTCTAAAAGCATTTCTGTGTTTCAAATGGTAACAAACGCCCTATATGGTCGCTTAGGGTAGAAACGCGGTCTCATAGACGTGTCTTATATTGACGATGTGATAACATTAAAGTTACATAAACGAAAAGACGTTTATTATAAGATAAAAGAATTACATGAACATTACATAAGATACCCATATTTAGCATATACATAATAAACATAGATCAACGAAAATTTGCGTCAAACGCGTCCATAGTCTTCAAATCAGCGTAAAAAAATTCAATTTAAAACCTAACAAAGATACTTATAGGTTATCATTATCATGGTGGTGCCATCTTCATATTGAAGTTTAGAGGTCAGATTTCGGTACTCCGTCCGATCATGGGGTATTCTCTTAATCTGACGGTAACTATAGGCTATAGCGTATAACGTTAAAATGATTCAAGCTGTAAGTAGCAAGTATATTAAGGACAGATTAGCCGGCAGGATAGCCAACCAAAATTAATGTTATAGAGGAAGATTGCTGACAAGCGTCATCATTGCTACATAGAAATGATGTATATATCTATGAAATACCTAGATAAGATAGCTCTGGGTAAATTGCTCATAATCTTCACCCCCTATTCTGATATCAATTGTGGTATGGGGTCCAATATAGTAGAAAATTCTACGACGCAATGACGATGATATAAATATTCTATTATATTATATTTAGACGACATAATTCATGAAATCAATTCTCTTATCGTCTAAAAAATAAAAAATAAAAACATTCAGACGAATATATAACCTCCTCCTTTTTTTAAATCGTTTAAAAAGTAACGATGTCCTTGCAGCAGGCGATTGAAATCTGTGTATCAATCGTCTTTTCTTACTTTGCTTTGAGTTCATTAAAACTAGCCAATGCTCTAATGACGGGAAGTTGATACCTGATAACTTTTGATACTTAATATTATAAAATAAATAAATTTCCCAGTTCCCATCTTCATGAGACCATTTATTCGTATAACCGTCGATGATGTCATCGTATATTTTAAATGTACTTCATATTGATTTTTTATGTAAATCAGCAGTTAATCTGAGCGGGCACATTAACTGTATAATAATCACATACCCAGCGCGTAACGATATACCATTATGAGAAATTTATCAGCTACATGGTCATATTTTGGGCAATATCTATAATTTATAGGCGAGTAAATACACCTCATGTTTGATAAAAATGTTTAAATGAACATAGTTATTTTCACGGCTAAAACCGTTTAAAACGAAATATTTGCCGCTTTAATTCATTTAATATTTCAAGATTTTTTATTTGTTTATATTGATATTACGCCATTGCCTACGTATGCCTTGATCACAAAACTTTAAATTAAATAGTACCATATTAATGTTCGTAAAAGAACAAATGAGCAAAACGCAACTTTAGTTTTAAGGAAAATTTAATTTGAATATTAACATTGAAAAGTTCAACAAATTCTAGACTCAAGATCGTTCAGAAATAGCCTACTCTAATAATAGTTGTAAGAGGTAGTTCTATGCTAATTTCCAGCCGAATTGGGCCGGCACGACCGGGGTGGTACCTCTCGCTCACATAACACCAGCGCCAAGTGACAGCTACGCTGTCATGTTTCGTGCGGTTTGTGAGTTTCCAGTTTTTTGTGAGTGTCGGTGGCCCATTGGGGAGAAATATCCGGTTGTACGGATGTGTATGGGCGTCGATAATCACCAAAAGGCTTTGACTGCTCGTTTACTATAAAAAAATTTTAGTTTTTCTCTTACAGTGCAACTATAATTTTTCAAGTGTTTTTCATTCATAATATCTATAATCGCATTTATTGTTTCGCTACGACCATCCTAAGTCAAACCTAAGCACATCTCGTAATCGAAAGTGCTCATAAGCACACATGGTTCTTGAAAGTTGGAACCCTATGAGTTGCTAAAATAGGAGTTGTGTTTATGAGCTGTATAAAGTAATAGGTCACAAACTGGTCGCTTCCTGCATAGTTTCACACATACGGCCTGTTTTAGACCATATTAGGGTCACGCCAATTGTTCCTTCATAAGGATGTATTAACGTAATCCCGCTGTTTACGTTGTGTACTTTAATGGTGCATTTTTATGGTTTTAGAGCCGATTATGGTTATTATGTAACGGCTTACTGCAAGTATCTAGTAACCGAACAGCAGCCTAGACTGGGTCGGAGATGTCCAGAATGTCATATGGCGAGATGGACCGATGACTTGGGAAAAAAATGGATGAGATAGGCTAGGGTTAGAAGAGATTGACAGAAAATAAAAACCGGCCAAGTGCTAGTCGGACTCTCGCACGAAGGGTTCCGTACCATTACATAATATAACAACATTAGACACTTTAACAATAAATAAGGTTTATGTTTATGAAATTAAATGGTAATTTACATCATATTTTTTTTTTAGTTTTATCATTCTCTTATTTTAGAAGTTACGGGGGGGGACACACATTTTACCACTTTGAAAGTGTCTCTCGTGCAAACTATTCAGTTTAGAAAAAAATGATATTAGAAACCTCAATATTATTTTTAAAGACCTATTAAAAGATACCCCACAGGGTTTGATGAAAAAAAATGCGAGTTTCAGTTCTAAGTATGCGGGTAGTGGGGGGGGGGGTATACTAATTCTTTTTTATTTTTTTTCTACTTATGTGTAAAAATCTTAATGCGGTTCACAGAATACATCTACTTACCAAGTTTCAACAGTATAGTTCTTATAGTTTCGGAAAAAGTGGCTGTGACATACGGACGGACAGACAGACAGACAGAAAAAAGGAAAGTCTGTGCTAGTAGTGGGCAATGACAGGCTGACGAAGATAATGATGAAGAATTATGTAGTAGATGTTGGGGTACTTTATACGTTAATTTAAAAATGAATAATAATACAATTTTAAGGACTTTTAGAATCTATATTTAATCGATAGTGGTAATAGGAATTCTCATCACACTTGACATAATATGCATAAAAATGCGAGTCTATCCAGACTTAGAGCCGCGAATTATTCATAAAATATCCGTTACCAGGACGACATGGTAGTCTGCACTGATCTCGATTTCTAACAAACCATTGAAATACCTCAAAACACATAAATTTTCCTACCAAAGCCTAGGAATTTTCGGAATTTCTTCCTGACATTATTAATGTTCTTGTACAAAACTATTTCGCTATTTAAATTCGTTCTGGGCCAAGACCGTCCATCTCACGTCTTTTTATTTTGGATCTTTCAACGAAAACAAAGTGACAGGTTATAACCCAAGCGTTATCTCAATCATTTTACGACCGCCCTTGACTCACAAACACATTTTGACTTACATTTTGAAAATAATCGTTACTCACGAGCGTGTACATATTTTGACTTATGTTTTCCGTCATCATCATCAGGCTGTTCCGTCCATAGGACATTGGCATCCCTACTCCCGAACGAAGCTTCCACATAATTATATGAACCCACATATATTTCATATAGCTGTTGCCCGCAGATTCGCTCCTGTTAATTTAGATTTACAGCCGTATCCGGATAAATAATGATTGTTTTTATAGCCTTAGTTAGTCCTTATAGCATAAGCTATGTGCCAGTGAAAGTGACGTCAAAATCGGCCCAGCCGTTTTAGAGATTATCCGGAAATAAACAGACAGACAGACAAAAAGTGTAAAAAATGCTATTTTAGTATATGTACCGTGTAAACATCAATATGCATTTAGTAAAAAGCGGTTATTTTAATATTACAAACAGACACTCCAATTTTATTTATCTGTATAGATAGTATGAGACGTAAATTTCCATCAAGAACCATCAGTACAACCAATCAGTTATTGCACCTATATTTACCTACCTTACTTTAAAATAATCATCACTTCAGTCTTACTTTGTATTTTAATTAACGTCATTTGCCTTACAATTTATCGTATCATCTCGCTTGCCTTGTTCTGACATTGAATTAAAAAACGATATTTCGTGTTCAGTTTTGGTGATCTCTAAATAAATGATTATTATAAGCCAACGTTTCACAGTACTTTAAGCAATTATTATCAGTAGACATGGCATGTCTGCTTGTTTGACTATTTAATTATAAAATCGATTCATACCAAATGTTTTATTATATAATGAATATAATTTACTAGCCGCGCCTCGCGGTTTCACGTGCATACTTCCAATTTACACGGGAGTACAGGGATAAATTATAGCCTATATATGATTGTAAACTTTCATTAAAATCCGTTCGGTAGTTTTTGCGTGAAAGAGTAACAAACATCATACATTCATACAAACTTTCGCGTTTATAATATTAGTAGGATAGAAATGGTCTTGTTGTAGGAGGCATATACTTGAGGGCTGAATAGACCATAGTGAATAGTTCAACAACAAAAGCCTTGGCGTCCCATCGTCTAAACCATGTGAGGGCATTCCTCCCTCGGCCATGTTTCCATGGCCGCTAGCAAGTCCATGAATGGCCGAGCCGTAAACAATTCAAAATTGACGGTCCCAGAATGGAGTTACAACTTTATCGGATACACGATTTACTTTCGTCTTCAATACGACACGTATTGACTGCATGTTTCATATTATGATCCTATTGTGCGTGTCTTTCTTGATAGTTCCATCATCTGATGAAATGACAGAAGAGAATATTATATTTTTATTAGACCGTATAATTGTGTAATTATGAGTATGTACTGGTAGGTACTGGAAATGCGGTACGCTTAGCGCAACCGTCAGCAAGGTTATTGTCAATCTTCTTAATTATCTTAGGATATAGGTTCGCTGTGTTGTTTGTGTGTTTAGTTTAGTTTACAAATTTCAGCCCACCCCTAGTAATACTGCTTGTATTACTAGGGGTGGGCTGAAATTTGTTTTAAATTCATCTTAACCGAATTTCGGCAGCTTGAACCTAAAAAATTCTACCGAACTTTGACATTCGGCCGATTTTTTTATTTTCACCGAATGTTCGGCCAAAGTTCAAATTCGGTTCAGTTGTCACATAAAATGTACAAAAACCACAAACAGTAAACTTCTATATTGAGTATCAGGCGTCAGTGGGCCACAGATAAAACTCGTGATAAACGACAATCCCAATCCTAAGTACCACCTATTAGATTACAACACACGGTGACACATGTAAATGGTACCATTTGTGCATAATATTGTGTAATTTCATCTCACCCATACGTAAAATACCTAACTAGTAAAATATATATGTTAGTTGGATAGGCAAACTGGCAAACGTACCACCTGGTGGTAATTGGTCGATGTCGCCCATGAACAAAAACTAGTATATCTGGAACGAGCCCAGGCAACTCATTTATGTGTTGCCTATCCTGAGATATAAGATTAAGTCTCGGTGCCAGTAATTACACTGCCTGTCTTGCCCTTTTCTCCGAAACACAGCAAAGCTGTTTCACTGGAGAAATAAGCAAGATGGTGGTACCCATGCTGCCGGGAGCGCGGCACAGCGCTTCCCTCCCACCGATATTATTTAAACTAACGCGACCATTATTCATATTTATATAAATACTAGATGTTGCCCGCAGCTTCGCCCTCGTTAACTTAGCTTCACAGCCGTAGTGATGATGATTATTTTTGTAGCCTAAGTTACTCCCTATAACTTCAGGTATCTGCTAGTGAAAGTCCCGTCAAAATCGGCCCAGCCGTTTTAGAGATTAGCCGGAACAAACGGTTATTTTTAACCGACTTCAAAAAAAGATGAGGTTCTCAATTCGTCTCTATGTTTTTTTCACGTTTTTCACGTCATTATAGTTACTTTTGGAGTCGGTGTCGTATTTGTTGCTGTACACTACCTACCTACCTACCTTGGCTGACACCGACTCCAAAAGTAACTATAATGACGTGGTAAACGCAAAGTTTGTACATTAGTAGAATATTAAGTTGATTATAGGTTGTAAGCACAAAAATTAAAGAAACTGTTATTTTATTACTTTTTAGTTTAGTATTTTTGAAGTCGGTTTTAATTTTTTGTAAAATGTTTTTAATATTACAAACAGACACTACAATTTTATTTATCTGTATAGATGTATATCTGTACATATCTGTAATCTGTATAGATTTTCTCGGGTGCTTACTGCGTTTAGTTTTATTGAGGTCCCGATATTTCGGCAATGTTTCAATCGACATGATCACGGGGAGACTGACGTACGGTGCTCGTAGATGGCGCCAATTCAGAAAAATCTGTCTATCCGCTTCAATCCGGATTCAGAATACCGTATGTGGAATCCCGTGATTAGTTGGTGTGAAGGTCCGTCACGATATCGATGCTCAAAGTACAAAAAATACACTGTCAGTATAGAGTGTAGACGATAGTATGTCGTGGTGAATAAGTGTGTCCGTGTGCCGAAACTAGTCGTCCGAATCGAAGAAGAAAGACGGTAGACAGATTTTTCTGATCTGTTGCCATCTACCAGCATAGTAAGTTAGTCTCCCCGTCATCATGGCGATTGAAACATTGCCGAAATATCGGGACCATAATAACCTCAATAAACCTGTGAGACTTAACATCTTATTTCTTAGGATAGGCCTAGACCAGGGATACTTCCAGGTAAACTAGTATAATATGTTCATGGGCGACTCTGGCCATTCACCATCAGGTGACACGTCTGCCTATCCAAGTAACATAAAAAAATGAATATTTAGGAAACAACAGCTTATTATGAACCGGTAAAATTGGAAGTTTGAAATCATGGCTATAAAAAATCTTTAGAACGCGTTCATTGCTTCTTATTTCTTCATTGCTTACATTGTAGTGGTATATTTAGCCTTTACTCAATCATCCGATATGGTCTAGTGGCTAGGATACCTGGCTCTCACCCAGGAGGCTCGGGTTCGATTCCCGGTTTTTTATATTTTAATATACCTACTTAAATTAAATAATATTAAACAAATGTTTATTTTGATTTTTTATAACGCAAAGACAAATTCTTTTCGATCAAACGGTATAGCGACTAGTGTAATTTCTCTACACGCGGGACTGATGGATTCGAATCCCTTAGTTAAGTTTCTCTATACTCAGTGGTTAAATACAAATTTAAAATTGGAGTGTTAAGTAAAACTGTTAAGTACAAGCATACCACCTTACTAGGTTACAGATGTGTGTGTACTTTGTTAATGTTTATTTTAAAATAAAATCTTTTTCTAAAGCCATGTGAATTAAAATAAATTTCAATAACAAAGGTCACACTATCAAGATCTGTGTCACGGAGATTCGCGCCCTCCTCCCCCCACCGCGTGCTTCCCCCCATCCGCGTCTTACCTACGTTTATGACAAATTATAAACCCGTTGAAATGTATTAAAGTAAAAAAGTATATTTTACACTAAAATTTATAAAAAAAAACCAAATGATATTATAGGTATATTTGACTCGCCTGTTGGTCTAGTGGTTAATGACTCAGACTGCTAAACCAGAAGGTCGTGGGTTCGATCCCCACCCAGGGCAAATGTTTGTGTGATGAGCATGATCATTTATTCTGTGTCTGGGTGTAATTTATCTATAATATGTATGTAATCAGAAATATATGTAAGTAAAAATTTGTTGTTTGGTTCAGAACAGGCTCTTCCTAGTTTGGGATCAGAGGGCCGTGTGTAAGTTGTCAACACATATTATATATGTATATACATTCTTTTAAACGTATAATATCATTGACCATTGCTTAAGCCTTGTAAATGCAGTCAAATATTACCTTTATTATATATTTAAGAGAAAAAAAAAACAATAATAAATCTTTATATAAGTTACTAGCTATCCCCGTATTTCCACTCGCTCTTAAATTGAAAAGAATCCTTCAGAATAAATAACTTGCTTCGATCTTTGGGCTATATATAAAAGCCAAAAAAACGCGCATTATCAGGGCATTCAAACCAACTGTTTAACTTTAATACATTTTTACTACTACATAGATAATATACAATATATACAGCATAGCAACCTTCTCTGAATGACGCACAAAAGATATATTTGGCATTCCGCTGCGAAATCCTTAAAAAGGCTTAAAGCTTAGGTGTAAAAGTCATATACGTGGGTCAAATGCCAGCACGTAAGACCATTTCTCTCCATGTAGGGTGGTGACTGGTGACAGTGGCCACACCTTGCCGATGCGTTACATGCATGTGCATGTCCCATGTATGTACATGTTTATATGTTTACTAGCTGTTTCCCGCGGCTACAGTGTTTTGGTCGTATCCGGATGATGATGATTAGAATGATAGCATGTTACTACTCTTAGAATAGAATCTATCTTCCTATCAAATTTCATCCAAATCTGATAAGCAGTTTTCAAAAGCAAGAAATTAGAAACTAACAGATTTAATTGTGCATTTATATTATATGTAGTTAAGTTACTTTGGTATATTATATATTATGTGTGCGAAAGTTAGTAAGGATGTTTGTTTGGAAGTTCATCAAAAGATAATTTGCAGTAGATATGAGTGATATACGGATAATATGTCTACTACCGTCTGGAGTAAAAGTTGAATGGCTCTACCCACAAGGGAAGGGTTCGACATTTTGTATGACGAATAAAGATAACTAACTCTGCGAGGTCTTTTAATAGTTGTTTTAAATTTATTTACTTCTTGTATAAAAATATAAATATATTGGTTTTTTTTTTCTTGGGGTTGTCCCGCACTACAGAGTTGTTCTGTACCCTCCTAACGTCGGGACAGTACAATGGGGTGAAGATCCTATCCTCGCCCCTTACCCCCTGCTCTTTTGTCCCCTCTTCTTATAAGAGGGGTACAAAGAGCCCCCTCGGCTCAATTAGTTTCGCCCAAGGTGCTGGGCTCACCCTAGGCTACTGAGCCCCACCGCCACGACAAGGCTTGAACCATGGTGGGGCGCCCAAGGTGCTGGGCTCACCCTAGGCTACTGAGCCCCACCGCCAAGTCAAGGCTTACACCATGGGTTGGCTATGTGGCCTGAAATAAATATTATTATACTTACCTAAATTGAAGATTTTTTTTCGTATAAAAAATATATTATAGGTATATATATATAAAAAATAATACTACGAACCCGCGACTTTGAGGTGCTTTACTAAACACTGGCACAGTATACACTGAAGTTGCCTGTGGCCCACATACAAAACGCATTTATGTGGAACCGGGTCTGCAAATGGTCGCTGTGGTATTTTTTAATTATTGTGTAATTTTAACATTCTACATGCAAATCGATGCAAATAGCACAAAGTCAAGGTGTTGTCGACGAACGGACTGCAATAAAGATAACAGTAGATGTGATGGAGTTTGTAATACGCAACGATATAGCGTTAGATACATCAGACGCAACAGATGGTGATGATGATGTAGTAACGAACTTTATATCTGCGCATGTTTTTCGTAACATTTTTTGTCATCAGGAGGCAAATAAGTAGGCGGGGCTTTATGGTGACTACCGACGCCCATAGACATCCCCACAAGTCACAACCAATAGTTATGCAAATGCATTGCCCTCCTTTTCCCTATCCCCCAATGAGCCACCGGAAACACAAACCGCACAAAACGCGACATCATAGCTGTCACTTTACGCCGGTATTATGTAAGCGAGAGTGCGGTCCAATTCCACCATAGCACTACCTCTTACAGCAGCATGGCACTACCTCTTACTAGCAGCATGGCATCTTACTTCTTCTTCTTCTTTATATTATAAAAGCCGTTTATGAGTTAGATGAATAAACCTTTGAGATTCAATTTATATATAATTATGTCACTGGTAGAATGCTGGGTTATCACTAAAGGACGCAGTCTATAAAAATAATCGGTATGGGGATTAATATTGCCGTACATATAAGATAACGCGGACAAGGCTGCCGGTAACGGATAGTCTTCAATATGACGTCTACTCAAACACAATTAGATATAATCCTTCCATTGGTTATAGCTTTGATAACGATGGTGCTGGCGGTAACCAACACGCTAGCTCAGCGTGGCAATAGGCAGCAAGTATTTCTAAGACGTACACGCGTCTTATACTATAAAACTAAAATGTTTGTCAACTTTCAAAATACTTAAGTTATTTTTAGGTCTATTAATATATATAATATATATTAATATAATTGGAATATATAATTTATGAAATACTTGCGCTAAACCTAGTTTTTATAAAAATGTCATCCAAATTTTCCAGCTTTCAGCGACCAACAAATATTACAATATCATGTACATATTTGAAACCAAAACTCCATGTTGATCACTTGTTAATTTAGTTTATTTTTCCTTCACACATGTTAATACACTACACAGTAAACACCTAGTATAGGAAGTAAACACGTGTTCAGATATCCAAGTATTGGAACAACAAATAGTTATGTTGTATGTATGTACATGAAACATGGACATACATACGAGATACGGGAAATGGGGATCAATTATAATAAACAATAGTTATGATAAGGCTTGAAGGCAATCATTTAAACAGTCGCGATCAACTAACGTGCCTAATATAATAATTTATTAAGACATAATATATAATTTTGATATAAAAAATAGGAAATAATAAACTCTAAAATAAAATCTGACTGGTTTGTATGCCTACGTATAGCCTACGCATACCGAAATATATATTCATCATACAAAATATCTGCCCTTTAGCAGGATAAGGACCCGTTACATCTGCACCAACTCAGTCACTGACCACTACATGACCTTCCATGATCACAGAGAAACGCACAAGAAAGTGCCAAACCAAGGCAAAATACATATACACATCCACAGCTAATTTAGAATAAAATAAATATAAGCCTGTCCTAATAAACTATAATAGAAAAACAAAACAACATTATAGGTACAAAAATAAAACAAATCAAACAAAACAAAAATCAATATCAATAACCGGCAGTTGCGAACAGGAAGCGTATACGCGGCTGATGCACCCTCACAAACAAACTATTCCCGGAGCCGAACAATTTACGTTCCGCTAGTAGCGAGCCAATCCTACGGTAATCGCTCTCACAGTTCGTTGTTTTATTTTCAACATTATTAAAAATACTGGTTGCCCCATGCAATAATATGAGACCACCTGGGATGAAAAACGTTCGTAGAACAATCAACAATTTTAAGTTGGAAGTCAAAATGCGAATGGCTTTTACGAATTTATATTTAATTCTAAATAAGTACTGAATACTCCGTGCAGTAACGGAGAGTCTTGGCATTGATGGTGATGATGATGATGTAGTAACGAATACTGATCTATTAAACAAACGTGTTTCAGTCTGGATCGGGTTTTTTAAGCACGAGGTTAGAAACATAGTAATTACTCAAACACCTAGAAAATAAATGACCGTTAGGTTAATTCAGTTAAAAAATGGCAAGCACGAATTATAAATATGTGTCTAGTGTCTAATACGGGTTAGAAATGAGAAGTTATTAGACTAGTAGATATAGATTTTCTATCGCTCACGTTTAGACGTTACTTAAAAAAGGAATATGGAAGATGATGATTTTGACAACGTTTACCGCTTCAGCCCATCACGGGCTCTCAAACAACTCAATTTTCACGCAATCCAGTTCAAAACATATGAAAACATTTAAGAATATGCAAATTGGATAAAAATGTTCAAAGTGATTCAATGCACCGTCAATCTAAAAAATAAATTTAAAGGAATAAGGTTTAGGTGTTCTAAGAATTCTAACAAAGCCGCAGTAAAATATTAATTGCCAATTCTTAGTACCTACTGCAAAACAATTAAGTATAGAAAACTAATATCACATTACATCATTCAATTAAAATTGTTAAATGAAATTGTATTGAAGGAAAATATTATATTATAATTAGTATTCGATCGTAGAAGTCAATTTAATAATATACGACTTCTAGAACTAAATAAAGGCATAAAGACAGACGAAAGAAGGATGCAAACAAAGAACTTTGAGTACGCAAAGAGTTAGCTAATCCACCTCAACATCAGCCTTAAAAGATTCACAAATATTCAACTAGCGCAATAGATTTTTGTCGATACAGTGACGGGATATTTATCACAGATAAGTCATGGAGCTAAGAGATCGGTGACGTTGTAAGCAGCAAAATCAACACTACAATTTGTTAAATGATCCTAAATTCTGATATATCTATTGCCAATTTTGAAATTCACTAACTCTTTCGACGATAGATGAACCTGAGAAAGATTTATAGATAAAGCATGCTCCTTTATACACAAAGTATTTTAGGGTATAAATGAAGAAAAGCAAACACTCAATAAAACATTTCCACAGAATAAAACAAACCGAACGTAAGGGAATAAAAACGTTCTGGTGCTTTACAATCGTAATAAAACTCGACATCAAAGCCAATATACATCGCTTAATCCATAATAACGTCATTTTATTTTATGTCAGTGCTGTAGGCTTGACTTAAGGGTCTGGGCGTAAAATGCACCTATCGACTGGATTAATAAGGCTTTGGTCTCTGTCAAAAATAATGTTTTGACTTTACGACCAAGATTTACAAATAAAATATTTTCCGTTTTGTCTTTTTGCCCGTAACACTTATTAGATTCTTAGGTTTCATGTTTATTTAACATTTTTACGACTGGATATCTAAGTAAGAGCAGCACTGTGATTACTAACACTGAAACTTACCATCTTAAATCCTAGAGTAAGTTTCAGAGATTTGATTAGGTAGTCCTATAAAAATATTATATTTATACGTTTTGATTTGAGTACAAGCAAACAATTTAATCGTTCTTTATTTTTTATAGCGGGATTCTTACAAAGCGGCTACTCGTTCTCCAACTTGACTTTAGATTCAATTTATAATTTTTTTTTGCAATTTCGGTAACTTGCTATAATTATGTTGCTATCAGCAGCAGTTAGTATGCAAATGGTTTAATAATTTTACCGTTACTCGAGTTTTATAACGTAAAAATTATGTTCTTTTTGTCTATTACTTCTAATAACAGTTCTTTAAGTTGCTTTTGTACAAAGAACGATAGATTTTGAATGTAGTTTCGACCCATTGACTAATAGCAATTACTATTTTTGCTAATTTACCGCAACAAAGAGGCTATTGTTACTCATCTTCTAAGGCGTGAATAGCTCAGTAAGTATTAGGTAAGGTTTTAGCAATAAACATGAAAAAAAAAACTTAAGAATATATTGATGTTTCATCATCTGTAAGAGGTAGTGCCATTGCTGCATTGCAGCCGAATTGCAATTTAGGGAATGTGAGCAAGAGCTCACATTCCCCAAAAGAGGTCAGAGCACCCCCGGCACGACCAGGGTGGTATATCTTGCTCACATTATACCTGCGTAAAGTCATAGCTATGCTGTTGCGTTTCGTGCGGCTTGTGAGTTTCCTGTGGCCTATTGGGGAGATAGGGGAAAAAAGGAAGGCAACACAGATGCATTGCCCTTTTTATTGTATGCAGATGCATAACCTCTGTTTATGCGGGTGTGTACGGGCGTCAGTAGTCACCATAAGGCTCCAACTGCTTGTTTGCCTCTTTATGCCATAAAAAATTCATAATCCCGTTTCTATAATTTTCATAAAGTACGCGTACACCTTTGATTTTGTAGAGTCTTACCATGAATTCAAGTAAGTTACTTGATCATGTTGCCTACAGATACGGGACCCTCACAAAGCGGCTGAAGGCATTCGCAATGATTTTAGTTTGGGTAGGGCACTTCCAGGTGCGAGTTCTACATAGGGTCAGGATTTACCCTAAAATCCTGGCTACATGCGCAAAAAGCATTTCCCTGCAATATAAAAAAAAAAACAAAAAAAGGTTGGATAATTGCTTTTCCTTTTAAACGCTTGTCTGTATGGGTACCACCAATGTACGCCCTCCGCGGACAGTTGTTCTGGGCAGAATATATTCATTATTATCCTTATCTAAGATAACGTAGCCTCGAGCACTAAAATCTACTAGCCGGGGTTAAGCTCCTTTAGCAGGGCTACTCAAGGCACCTTCTCTTATTTGCATAAAATGACATAAAAACATGTAAAATGCCATGCGGGTCATTCCATGGTAATTGCAACCGCCACACACATTCATGCCTTATGGGAGACACTGGTGCGTTTCTGAGCCCTAGCTTTTGATACAGGTATTCACTTTGTATCACATTTACGTCAACAATTAATGTTATGTAAAACGTATATTTTAAAAATACATTTCTTATCTTATAAGCATGTATCACCATAAACATCAGCCTGTATTCGTTCACTATTGAACAGAAACAACACGAGACAATGATTGATGGAAGGGATGCGCTCTGCCGCGCAATTGTCTGCTAGAAACAGTTTTGCTGTGTTTCGAAAAATAGGGCAGGACAGGCAGTGTAATTACTGGCACAGAAACATACCGTCTTACGTCTAAGTCTGCCTACGCATGAGTAGCCTGGGCTAGTCGTAGGAGAAATCATTAATCTTTAGACTACACTACTACGCTGACCCACTATTCAGTGGCAGATCTGCTAATTTGCTTCAACGAACATAAAAACATACATTAAACATCCCGGTCAAACCACACGTCATATGCTCGTCCTGTCACTCGAGACATGTTCTGGCTTTGTTCTCAGAAATAAGATTTAAAACAAACTCGCACAAGTTGCCCGCTCATGCAACTTAATGTCGACTAAGTTAAACGACCAAGTATCGCACGACTGCAGGAAGTAGAACGACGTGGGTATTTTTTGTGTTATAATTGCACTATGTTTGTTTTTTAACTCTGATCCTGTGTGCGTTGCTTTGTTTAGTTGCAATGCTTGAGTTTTTTTTTGCTCTACCACATAATACCGCAAATTTCTGCCACCAAACAGCATCGCTGCGTTCTATATAGGCTAGGCCACCACCCTACCCTTCAATGGATGGATGGGAGAACTTTTTAAATTCTTGAATCATCACTAATGCATAACAAATCCTTAACAGTGTTCAGTGAGTAGTGACTGCTTACGAAGTTTCGTCCAGTGATCAGAAACAACAATGATAACCAGAACGAAATAACAAAAACGTGTAGTAGCAGTTCTATATTATTAACAGTTATATTAAATTACAGTCCTCGACAGGAACTAGTTACATAAAAACAAGTTGGCTATTATCTTTATTACGTTTATTATTTACGAGTGGATTATTCCAGCTACAATATTAAGAGCAGCCCCAAAACCAGCCTGACCACGAATCCTTGAAACCGATACAACCACATGTAACAACTTCCTTTTCGAACGTATCGTTTTCGTTCGCTGAAGTTTGCTTGTATCTATTTACATACTTACCGCCATACTTCGATACGTTGATTGAAAAACATTATGACGTTTTCCATAGTATCATCATAGAATCTTTTGTATGAAGGAGCTTTTTAAAGAGAACAAGCCTTTTTGTATGTTGAAAGATACTTTTCTTGTGAGTCGCCCAATTCTACGTTTTTATTGTATTACTAGGCGGAGGCCTATATTAGGTAGATGCATGAACCAGTTGTCCGATCATAAAGACCCCCGGTCCCACTCGGTGACGTTGACTTTACCAACAGGTCAATCAGCAAGTTTGCGTATTGCCTTTTAAGCGAACGTCGAGATAACTGATACTACCTCCAAGAAGATGTGAGTGCTCCTCGAAATCTTTTAGCATGTGACCCTGAACCAACCACGTTGCCAGATCATCCACACCCATACCAACATCGGTGTTTGATCAGCAGGTATTACCGACATTATCGTTCTATCGGCATCGGTGTGACACGATAAACATTGTTTAAACAAACTCACCTTATCTATCGCCTTACTTCTAAGAATTACATCCGAACCAATAAAACGAACTATCCTGGTGCTCAACTCCACTAGCAGACACAACAGATAACACTTATCACATTTCGATACAACATTATTTTCTTCTTTTTTTATATTGCAGGGAAATCCTTATGGATGCAGCCAGGATTTTCGGGTAGATCCTGACCCAATGTGGCACCTCGGAGTGCCCACCCTAACTAAAACCACTGCGTGCGCCTTCAGTCACTTTTTGAGGGTCCCGGATATGCAGGCAACTGACAGGATCACGTCAGCGGCAGGCTGGCCCCGGCAAAGGCCAGACTACTCCTCCTAAGGGCGGACTGCCCGGCCATCACTAAGCAGTCCTGAACCCGACACGAACACAGGGGCGTTACTGGATTCGCATTAAGTAGCGCCACCTACGTAACCCCGTTTGTCGCCCGCGGGAGGAGGCCTCGTCGGCGGCCTCCTCTCTCACCTGCTCATCGGCCTCCTTCTGGGACATTACTGCCTCGCAAAAGGAGACCATCGCCGTCCAGGACTCGTCGTCACTAAGCATCGCGGTGATGACGCTCGACAAAGACAAGTCCCTTCCGATGACTGATGTCAGACTGTGACGCAGCGCCGCCCATCTCGGGCAAACCTCGAGTGTGTGCTGGACTGAGTCCACCGCCGCGCCACAATCGTGACACACTGTCAACGGCTCCCTGAGGGACGTCCGGAACAGGTACTCACCAACTCACCAAAGCATACCCGTCCCGGTGCTCGGTGCCGGTGTCCGGTGAGCACATGTGTCAAACGGAAGGTGAGAGGTTTGCGCTTACAACTTAACATTCTGGTGTTTTCGCCCTCAATGAAAAAAAAAACTAAAACCTATCAAGCTAAAATGTATCAAGCCGTTCGGGCTGCAGAGCTTGCCAAAGAAATATAAATTAGAAATGCATAACCCTGCCGTTTAAACCGGTTAAAAAACCATCAAACTTATCATCATAATATTAGGCATTCGTATGGATAGTCTTAAATACCCCAGAACATCAAAATACAGGACCGGTAATATCCAGTTCAGTTCCTGCATCTCAGTTCATCATCCAGTGGGAAGTGATCCAGCGTGTTTGTGGTAAGCGTGTCGTGTGTCATACCATGTGACCAGATATATTCCGGCGGACGGTGGGTTAGAAATGGAAAGTGAGAAAATTCTCCACATCACAATGTCGATACGAGTGTGGTTATGTATATCTATACATAAATTGCACGAATAGATTTACCCAAATTATAGGTATTGTTTCTATAAACTGAGAAATTATATGTAAGTATTTTTGTTAAGACAAGAGATTTTTTGTTAGTGAGGAAGGCAAACTAACTTGAATCACCATCATCATCATCAGCACCTGTCCGTCCACTGCTGAACACAGGACTCCTTCAATGAACGCCAAGACGATCCGAACGTAAAATAATAAGTCTCAATGTCCCTCTCTTGTTCTCCTCATTGAAACAACAAAACTGTTTAACAGAAGGAATAAACAGGACGGTAGTACCCATACGGACAGACGCGCGACAAAATAAAAAAATAAAACAATAAATAAAGATTTAGACTATTTTCTTAATCCTGCAGCAGGATTACAATCTGCGACAACGTGAAAAGGTGAGAAGGTCCCACTTCACTGCACCAGGCGGCCTTACACATCACACACAATCAACATCATCGTTGAGTGGCCATCTATTTCTAAACCGTCAACGATCGACCGATATAACACGACCGAGGAACCACTCGGAGAGAAGTGTAACACTCAATGTCTATTATGTGTCAAGGGTCTTTGACCTTTGAATTTAGAGCACTCGACCTCGCTCGGATGGAATTATAACAATAATGACGTTTTAAGTACCAATTCTCGTCTGCCAACCGTAGAAACTGGACTCAATATTCAATATGATATTAATAAAGGTCCAATATTAGCTGTAGGTATATTTGTTTTTAAGTGAGCCAATAAATAAACTTGCAGACGCTAGGCAACTAAATCCCGCGTTGTCTATCCTGAGGCGTAAGATGGTAAGTCTCCGTGCAGTGATTACACTGCCTATTAACCTTCTTCCGGGACTAGCTCAGGCCTTTTTTCCGAAACACAGCAAAGCTGTTTCAGGGGATCAATAAACAATATGGTGGGACCCATGCAGGCAATTGGAAGTCTTACGCATCAGCATTGCAATTGGTTCCTTATTAACCCTTATTTATCATCAAACCTTATACGTCTCACTGTTGGGCACGGGTCTCCTCGCTATAGTTCACCGATGTGCTGGCTCAATGCGGGTTGGTGAACTTCACACACAAGCATACAGGTTTCCTCAGGTTGTTTTCCTTCACCGGTGAGCAACCGATGTTCTTATGTTCAGGTGCACGGAGAAATTTAGAAATACCCATGTCAGGGCACAGAATCAAACCCAGATCCCGCTCTAGAGGCTGAGCCTGTACCTATTGGACCATCATCACTCACAAACCCTAGTACTAGTTCATAATCCAGCCGGTATAATATAATTAGTGCAATTTTAGTTCACTAAGTTCCGCGTGACTAACAAGCGGGCGATAGCTAACGCGGAACTATCCGCTTCTCGGAACCAATACGAATTGCATTTTAATATTCAAGCTTATTTCCTTAAATATGCAACCGACTGCAGAAATTGAGGATGCAAGTAAAAGAAATGTTACAGCTATTGTAAAATTTTTAGCAACGTGTAAATAGTCGCAATACGGTTAACCAGGTCCATAGGTCAGAAATTTGTGTCACAGTTTCATTATCATCTCTGACACACTGTAGACTTACAAACAAATACTCCCAAGGTACAAGTCTGATCATCGACTACTTGATATTGGTGTAAGACAATTTAAACATCACCCAATATTACCCTATTCCATCCTTCATGCCGATGTAGCAATAATAATAGCTAAATTTATTTATAGGATAACAATTTTAATTTCTCAAAACGATTATAGGTCTCAAAAGGACCTTTATTAACAGTGAATGGGTAGAATCCAGAATAATCATTTAAACATAGTTGTGACGTTTTTGTGAAAAGGGCTTATAAAGCATAAAGCGTCATCATTAGCCTTTATCCGTTCACTGCTGAACAAAGGCCTCCTTCAATGAACGCCAAGACGGCCGATCCTTTGCCAATCGCATCCAACACGGACTGGCCATCGCACAAATACGGATACAAAGCTAATAAAATTTTATTTCCTATTTGGTAGTTATACAAGTGGTTATACTTAACATACCCACATCTAGATAAAAGCTGATTATATGTTACTTTAGACTCGATTTTAGTTTTAATTTAATTTCTCCTTATTGACTGACGTATATAACCTACATACCTACTTATATATTAGCATATTATATACATCAGTCAATCAGGCTTTAGAGCCAACCGGCTGTGTTGACATTTACACAACGAAATGATGTTTCATGTGTTTATGATGAGGTGAAAATTGATATTAGCGATGACTAATTTAAATTCGTAAATTCCGAGATACAGATGAATAAAGTCTCACCAAAACTCCAGCTAATAATATAAATGTGATAACTCTCTCTCATAACACCGGCGTCAAGTGACAGCTATGCTGTTGCGTTTCGTGCGGCTTGTAAGATTCCGGTGGCCCATTGGGGGGATAGGGAAAAAGAGAGCAACACATCTGCATAATCTTTGGTTGTGCGAATGTGTATGGGCGTCGACAGTCGCCAAAAGGCTTCGACTACTCGTTTGTGCTCCTATGCTATAAAAATTCTTTTATCATGTACTTTATTCTACGCGTTTTTCTACAGGGTATCGATTATATTATCAATTTAGAACCAGTATTAAACAAAGATCATGATATTATGGTATGCTTTTATTTAAAAGGAAGTCCATATACATAATATTTTCTCACGAGCTAACAACGAGGAGATAATTAAATTTAGAAAAGAATACTTAAAAAGAGTCAAAAAGCAAGGAAATATTTTTTTCAGAATCTTTTCCACTTAAAACTTTCCTAAAATCAATTAAGCGAATACATTATAATTAGTATTCACAAATCATGATATAATTTTAAAACGAATTAGCATAATTTCATCATCACTATTAATAACAAAGGTCATATTCGTATTAGCATGTATGACGTCATTTGAGCAGAACATGCAAAACTGAGTCAGCACGAACCACTCGATGCACCATTATAGCATATCGCATCAAGGTCTAAGATAAGAACTATAAGATGAATCTGGTCTGATGGATCTAGTGTATTTGGCGTACAATGAAACAGTTTTATTGTTTGCCACGTCAGCCAGTTTGCCTAACCAACTTACATAAAAAATGCAAAGCTTGCCTGTCTGCCTGCCTTATATCTAACAACATTCCTTTTTTTTTGGTGACGCAATGAAAATGCTTTGTGCATTCACCCGGGGATGGGTCGTCCCATAGAATACCGTGGCCGCCGAATCTGATCGTCACACCAACCAAGCAGTTGACTCAACAATCTCGTATATTCTCGAGAGTGCCTCTTCTTCTAATCTCATTAGCCAATTATGAATATGAATGAAGCCTGAAGGTACACGACCCTAATTCCTGTTACACTATTCACGAACACGCACGAGTCACGTAACCGGGCTGTGAAGGCCGGATACCAATAATTACTACAACGGTTTGCGTGACAGCTGTTATTGTTATTAGCGGAGAAAAACAGACGGACGGACCACCCGATTTGTAGTGGCCTACGTCATCGATGAATGTTAACGAGTAGTGTCACTCTGGGGTGACTTATGTCTTGCCTTCCTAGAGACAAATCCTATCTTATCGGTGGTCAGGCTACTGGACATTTAACTCAGCGGTCGCGGGTTCGAATCCAGTTGCAGTTAATTTCTACGATGAATATAGATGTCTGCGCCGGGTCATGGAAATAGAATTCCTTAAATATATTTCCGTTCCTAGTACCCGCAACACACGTTCTTACGAGCCTACCATATGTCTGGGACCTGGGTTAACGTGGTGTGATTGCAAAAAAAAATCTGCTTTGAGGTAATAACAATACCACAAAAGATTGTGTGTCACGCTATCTAATATATCTATCTTATAAATGTGGCATGTTTTACTCGGTCGGACTGAAGCTAGCTAAAGTGATATGGCAAAATATGTCACTCTTAGTAACTTTCGTATACAAAATGCTTTAAGCGCATGCTGAATACTCTAACTTAAACTTATGATACTTTATATATTAAGCTGATAATCTGAGGACAATCCGTGTCACCACTAACGGGGGAGAACATTCGCGGTCCATGTATAGGAGCAGCCAGCGCAGCTTAATGATAGCCTCGTTAACCATCTCACTCTACTTTGCTGTTGCTCAAGCACTTTAGCCACGTTTCAATTTAAATAGCTTGCCCAAAGCGCAGCTCAGTCGAGCGACTTTATTCCTGTACAAACCCGTCTAACACTTGGCAAACCAAAGGGTTTTTCGTGAAACTTACAAAAAAATCGGTTGTCTGTAAAATCGGTTTACTGACTGTTATGATAGTTGAACGTGACAACGTCATAAGAAAATGGAACGCCTCAGAGCGAGGTAACGCCGCATGCGTCATCTTTTTTCGTTCGTGCAGCCGGCTCCATCGAATTATAAGACGTTGTCACGTCAAAATAAAACTTAAGACCTTGTCTCAATAATCAATAACAAAATAAAAATAATTTCAGTAACTACATATTATAATGGACCACAAACAAGTGAAAGCACATAGCTGATGACACGGACAGATGACTCTGTCAAAACTCATATGTTCAACTGGTAACATAACATATTGCAGTTAGTAGCATTTCAGACATATCAAAATGGTCGGTATAAGATCGTCAAATACAAAGTAAGATGGACCACAAATTTCCAAACGACTAAAACGCGCCCGTCTGTTGAGACGCGCAAATAAATAACTCAACATATTGATAGAATCGAGATTTCTCAATGGTCGTGCGGACTTAGAACTTCCTTGATTACTAACACACAGATACCTATTGACAAATACCGTAATTCTACTTAATAGCAGATTAATATGGTCAATGGGATGACGGTAGTAGTAGCTGGTCTATGGCACGATGTTTTATTTTAGTAAATAAAGGCCCGGTGCCTTTGTTTTTTGTTTGGTGCCGACGAGACACGTGGTGTCAGTTAAGACTCGTGCGAGATCACCTGGGACTGTCCCAGGCAACTACCGTTCTCTAATCTAAAATGGTAAATGTCGATGTCGGTCAATAAATTCATTGTTTCTATTTGTTTCCATCAGACTACCAGATTATTCATCTCTTGTAATATCATGTATGATTTTGACGATGATTGTGGTAATAATGATGACACGAGGCATTCCAATTTTTGGCAGCGTCTCTGCAAAGTATACTATAGTGTAGTATGTTATTTTTCATTTATATTGTAACGAACTTGGATAGGAAAACACGATTAGTAAACATTTGCCCAATAGTTTTTCATTCCAAAGAAGTGTTTCATTTTGTTTTATTTTTGCTTATTATTCTGGAACTATGTGTGTTCATACTTCGACATTTTCAGAAACGATAGTAATGCTACTTATCTAGCGAATTGGGATAAAATCGTGTTATTTACTTGAGTAGTTTATTTTATCTCATTTATTTTATAATGTCGGGGCTTATGCCGCTTACGCCTTTGTGTTCATTAGCGGATCCACTGTCTTTCCTCTCTTTTTTTGCGCACGGAAGTAAATAAAGCTATCTCATCGAAACTATGTGAAATGTGAAAAAAAATTTATGTGCCTCGTCTTGGGCTAGACCAACCATTATTATAAATAACATCATATTTTGGCCTAAACCGAAATCGTTGCAAAAAATAAATGATTGCTTATGCAAAAAGTAAATTAGCCAACCGCGAGGGCAACAGGCTTCATGGAAACGAGTGAATCATCAGAAATCGATCATATCGGTTTACTCGGGTCGTTTTACACGTCGACATAAACAACTGGATGTACCTTGTTGAATATTCGTTACTTTGCATAACCGAGTCTTCCCATGTGTATTGTTTTAAGTTTAAACAGTCTTTAGATTAACAACTCGTAGTATTCTTTATCATCGGATTCTCACGTAGTAATTGAATATAGCTGGGAATTAGTGTCAGTTTGTTTGTTGTGGCAGTACCCTAAAATAAACGGTTTTTAAACATACTAAACTATTTTAACATGTTTTGGTATGTTGCTAGAGGTGAATATTCTAGCGGACGATTGCCCATAAACTTAAATACAATCAGTATGCATGCATCAGGTATATTTTTTTCCAAAAACAAACATGATCTGCCATTTTGTTCGAAATACAATAATGAACAAGTAAAATAAGCGGAATAGTTGATAACTTACTTAGCTTGTCAGATTATATTATAAGCATAAGGCCTGGTTTGCACGAGTGCTTTTTCACCGGGCGTTATAAAAACGTTTAAATGACACAAATGGATAAAGCGCGGCGCTTTATTATCGAGCCCTATCGGATTTTGGACGTTAAAATCGAATTGAGCATACGGTTTTTTTTCGAAAGGGCTAGACTTTTCGGCCTGACGGCCTTTAAGCTCAATCTATACAGTAAGTGAACAGATGGCTCACTTAAGAATTATTCGAAAGGGGGACGCCCCCCTTTCGGATATGGGGGCGCGGTACATTGCGCGCGCTGCACGGGAGAGCAGGATTTGGACTATTCAAGAGTATACGGAACTAGCGCCACGCAACACTTATTAAACTCACGTACGAACCAGGTCTAAGTATACTGCAATCAGTATTTTAGTTTCTAGTAGTATTTTAATATACATATTTTAAGGACCTGGTACATCCAGTCATTTACGTCGATGGTTTGCAAAACTTGCAGGATTTAATAAAACGGGGCTGGCAGAAATGACTCAATACTCACTTGTCGGGCGTCACCCGGCTTTTTACTTTTTTACTTTCTTTCGTATCGATTACATTGCACATTAAATACTCGTTATTTTGGGCACATATTGAAAAATCGACCAAAAAGGTCATAACACGAGCATTATGTTAACATTTTTAAATGGAGCTCAATTCTTTATAAAGTTGACCAAACCAAACTTACTTTATTTATAAGTATTTCAAATGTCCCGCTCATTTATAATGATATGTGCCAATATCAACCTACCTTAGATATATTTCCGCAAATTGATAGGTAATTTTTTTTTCTTATTGCTGCAATTTTCTTATTTCTAAAATCAGCACGAAATGCAATCAGTAAACATAATTAAATACAAGCCGAGAAAATATTTAAAGGCAAACCGTTAAATATCAAAACATAGAATCTGGGACTACGTCTCAAGGTCCTAATTATTATTGTAATGTGTTTAAATGCTACTTCGTGTAGCAAGACCTTTTTTCTTTTGCGCCGGCAAGTGCTCTTATCGCATCCCGCGAGGGAGGGGGGACTCCCCATACGAAGTCAAGCCTTTTTTACGCCGGGAAATACTATGAGGCATCCCGCGGAGGAGTGGGACACGCTGCGCCCGAAAGGTGGTAAGGTGGACGCAGCTCTACCCACTACAACCCGGCGAGTGCCACCAATGCCGATTTTGGTGAGGTGCCCCGGATCTGTTGAGCAAACAGGGCACCTCAACGGCTAGTTAGTCCCTCAAGGGACCGACGCCACATCCACAGAGGGGTTGCCCCGCACCATAGAACAACCCCTCCCAACATCGGGACAGTACAATGGGGTGAGGTTTCTATCCTCGCCCCTTGTCCCCCTGCTCTTTTGTCCCCTCTTCTTATAAGAGGGGTACAAAGAGCAGCTCCCTCGGCCCAATTTGCTTCGCCCAAGGTGCTGGGTTAGCCTTAGGCTACTGAGCCCCACCGCCACAACAAGGCTTGAACCATGGTGGGGCACACAAAGTCAACACCTACCATAGGAGAAGGCAGGTAGAGAATTAGCCATCTTGGCGATCATTGAAATTAAAAGAAGCCTTCATCCAGCGGACGAAAGAAATCATAATGATTTTGAAAGACCAATGTTTATTGATACATATCAAATAAGCCCAGCACAATTTCTGTGCCACTTTCATAACGCTCCTGACATTTGTCTGAAGGTCAGCTGCTGGAGGACTGGCGCCGGTGTCACTGAGGTCCAATAAAGTCTTGTTATGCTAAAATTTACTGGAGCATTGCACCGCACTGCAAGTAATTAACGGCCATTGACCTATGCATTTCTCAGGAGCTACCTAACCTATATAGATTTTAATTTCATTTATATTTAAATTTAAATTTTAAAAGATACAGTTAGCACTTTCTGCGTAGATAGGACTGACTAAAATATTGATGTATCATAGGGTAGTTTCGAATAACTTTGTAATGATAGGACGTATGACACCTCAGTCCTCCCGTGACCATGGTTGCTGTAAAGTATCCCAAACGTCGGGCTTGTAAAGATCTTAATAAACCGCGATAAAATCCGTAAAAATTGTTTCATTATAATGAGTGAAATTCGCGTAAACATCAGAAAATTCATTAATCCTATTCTTCAATATTTTTAAACGGACGTAACGGACAGATAAAATTATTCCTTCTTCTGAATACTCTTCAAACTTAACCAGTACGGATATTCTCTTCCATAATTAACGCATCTTTTATATGCGGAACATAATAAGTCATTTCGGTCCAACATTGAATGTCCACTGCATCATTAGACGTCGGGGACATAACTCAACGCTAGCATTCCAATGGCAATATTTTTCCTTTGAGTCGCTGGCGAACGCCATTCAGATGTCAGGGAGGGTATTGTCCAAAACGGGTCCTGTCCTTTTTGTTTCGATACGTGAGACTCGCTGGCGTCTTAACGAGCATCGAACCTGTTCCCCATGCTCTGTCACGCCAAAGGTGGCTAAGGCGTTAGGAAACTAAAGTGGGCACATCCGGAATGTAAGCAACACCGCTATTAGTGTCAGCAATGGAAATATTTTGTACATTAACAGATATTAAATCATAGGTATAGGTACCTACTACTATTGCTGGAGGCTACACGCGTGGATTTAAGTCTGAAGTAACTAAAATTGAGGTCCGTACAGCAAATATTTTATTTTACGTTAAAATTGTTTTTTTTTACACGGCCGTCTTGGCGTTCATTGAAATGATCCTATATGTATCTACTTATATATTATTGATGGTAATTATGACATAAAAGTTTCTTATTTGCTACAGAAAAAGATGTACCTACTAATTGCAGGCCACATAATTGACCAAATTTAGAAGTAAAAAGTAACTATCCCACAATAATTGCATGCTTTCACTTGTCACATCACACACGTGGTGATGTTGGCAAGAATCGTTCATGGTCTATGAACGATTACTATAATATTCGTAAAAAAGGATCACGCAAACCCTTTCACCGTCGTGGAACGTAACCCGCTAATTACAGAGTTCAACGGTCTCAAGTTACGACCAACCTGATTTAGAACTTGGACTAATACATGCACGATGCTGTATATGCCTCCATTGTTCATGTCTAGCATTGTCTCTAATAAGCACATTAAATGTTCCATCACCAATAATTTCATGCCATCTCATTTCAATCAGTCTGAGAGTGTGTACAATATTTAACGAATATGAATTCATAAAGTATTATACACACTCTCTGACGCGAATGACGGATGAAATCGTGTGTATCAATTTAATACTCAATAAACGTCGGGAGTGAGGTGCATCATAAACCTGGTGATATTTATTGCATTGCTATAAACCACGTAGCCCAGTCCGACTGGTTAAAACGGAAATCTAGTCGCAGGCTTAATTAACAGCATCCTTACATGTCCCGTCGGACAGGTCGCAATGCTTGTTTAGGCAACCAAATCCAATTTGCTGTCCGTTTAATATTATAATGACGACAGGTTTTCATAATATCAAAGATTTATCGTGTAATAAACAGAAACACGTCTAAACATCAACTTGAATGTTGGACGGATGGTGTGAACACCGTAAATGATCATTTAAACAAAGTTGGTAATGTTACTTTTATTTAACTAAACTTATGTGTCTCTTCATTTGTATATTTAAATAAATTATGACATGACAGTTTGACATGACAAAAAATACATATTTTAGTCATATGAGCGTGTCATCACAGAATAGAGAGAAAAAAATTAACGCTGAAAAAAAAAAGACACACAGTCTTTACAAAACTTTTCTCATAAAATTCTCATAAAAAGATGACACAAAAATAATTAAGATAAAAATGTTTAGCCGTATTAAGATGAAATATGTGTGTATGCATAACAAGAGGAAACCACGATCATACCTGTAGTCATCAGAATGTGGAATATGTTTTAATTATTTACAAACATAGCAGATGTTATATATATATAACATATACAGCGCCGTATAAGTTTAGTGTCCCAGTAAGGTATGCTATAGGCAGTTCACCTCGTAACGTGAGCCTAGAATCTAGATCTGAGGTGTTGAAAGCCTAAACACATATACCGAGTGTTTAGTCACTATATTATGTTTACTTACTAATTATACCAAGTCCTGAGACTCTTTTATGTTGATTATAATAATTCTGGATCCATTTACTCAACGCTTATGTGGATATTAAATAAAGGTTGTTTAAGTGTTTTTCAAGCGGTGGATGCGAGTGGCAAGGGATTGGTCGTCTTGGTGTTCATTGAAGAAGGACTATGTTCAGCAGTGGACGGATAAATGCTGATGATGATGATGGCTGTTTATGACGCTGGTAGATGTAGCAGTAGTATTAGTAGTAGTTTTATACAGTTATTAGTAGAGTAAGAGGACCTACTGTACGGTCTGACCGTACATCGGGCGGCGTCAGCAATGCCCTCGTAAATAATATTATAAATATGGAATTATTTCACAATTTTAGTAAGTTCGCTATCAGCATTCATTGCGCGTTCTCATATCATTAATCTGTATTAGCATCACTCAATAAATATCATTAGAACACTGGTGTATCATTTAGCAAGCAAATCAAGGTGTACGACAGCACGTACACCTACCATGAACACCAAGAGGCATTAAGTAAAGGATTTTATGTCAATCATATCACAACTGTTGTCTATTTGCAATAAGATGATAATATATTTCGGTGCCATTATAGTTACACTGCCTTCTCCAGTATATCCAGACACCAGCTTACGTGTTAGATATTAAAATATTTGAAACATCATTATGTACAAGGTTTCTGCGATTTGTCTGCCGAACTCTATTTACTAACAAACAAAATTGGCCGTACGACAGCAGTTGCAACGTTATTGCAGCTCCCTTCACATCAGAAGATAATATATTAACGGCATTATTTAGAAAGCCAGTTAGCTGTATGTAGCGGCCGAGTATAGGTCAGGAAAAATCTCTAACATTAATCAAATCATCGTATCGCAAAGAAGAATTAGCTAGAGTTAAAGGCGTAACTACCGTCGGATTAAACCGTAGTATCGCGTCAAAAAATACCATATCGTATTGTATTTTTTTGTAACAGTGAGTTTATTAATATCAGGGAAATAAGAATCATAAAATATAAGCTTATAGGTATCCTCAATCGTAAACTATATATCAATCATAGATTATATAGTCGTATACTCATTTATATAAGGCGAGGTACATACTGGTATAGAACTAGCATCTTCAAAACGTATGTTATCAAACATGGCCGCCTATTCCCGCCAATTTGTGTATGAACTATTACTGAACACGATAGAGAAACCATTCTGGAACACGCAGTGCAGCAACCATTTTCAACAACTCGTAATTAATACAACCTGACTGGAACGCCGTGTCAATAAACTAGTAACATTAGAAACCCAGGCTTACACCTTATGACTAAGTGTTCTAATATTAAATTATTTACGACTGAGCAAAATAGGCGTAAGGTTTTATTAGTTAAGCCCGGCAGACTTAACAACGTACAAGCAACTACGAATTTAATTTGACGTATACTTACTTTAACCTATATTTTGGAATTGCTGAATCTCCAAGATTTCCAAAATTGCTTTAGAATTGGTTGCACATACTTTTTAAAAGTTTGCATAATTTCTTGGTTTTTGTTGCTCATACATACCTACTAACTGTCATTTGTGGAAAATACCGATATGTCGAACTCCGTGAAATAAAATAAACATTCCCTTTTAAATAGTTTTAGCAACCATAAAGACGTTTACGATTGTATGTAAAACATTTGTATGCATTTTTGCACACTTTAATTCAGTCGCGCAATTCGCAGGCGGTAACATCGAACCTAAATCAATACCTGCGTATAATAATACAATCTAAAGTGGCTTTATCCCTGATAAGGTTAGTGGAAAACGGGGGACTGGCAACCTCAGAATCTGATAGGGTACGTAATACAATCGCTTTCTACCGAACCGGTTGGAAGCCCGCTGCCGATATTGAATTTGGTGATTTTAACACCGCACGCGTGGGTCTTCAGCGGATTACACCAAGTATTTCGTGTTAGCAGTGTATTATTTAATGAACTCATCAATTTGATGGCATATAACTAAATAGTTATCGTCCCACATAGAGTAAGGATCTACGAGATCCTGGCTACATGCGTAAAAAGCATTTCCCTGCGATATAAAAAAAGGTAGGTATATCCGTTAAAAATAAACAATTTATTAAATATACACTGCAGACCTGACAGACATTGCACTATCCTAATATTGGCGGTTTGTTAACTCTTTCTTTATACTGCTAGTAATATAAAAAATGAGATAGGTACTTTTTTCGCATTTCACTCACAAATCCATACAATTTTAACGCTTATGATTATTAAGAAATAACTAGTTATGACACACATGTCATAATATGTTAGTATTAAACATATTATTATATATATATATATATATATATATATATATAGCACCTGAACATATTATTGCGCCAGACAAGAACCTTCTCCATGACTTCTTGGTCTTTGTGCTAGTGATTACATTTAAATACCATTTTTTACCCTTGCCTATAGTCCTATCTATATCCTCTGTTACAAGCATTTTACCAAACTCTTCGTTCTCCTAAATTAATTCCCAAATAAAACGAAACACAGTTACTTACAAATAATTATTATGAAGGGTCGTGTAATTACGAGCCATATTTGACGCCACGTTATACGAAGGCGAGACAAAAAAACATTAAACGATTATTAAATTTCGAGAACCCTCTTTGATATTAGGGTTCCGTAAGGAAATAACGCTGTTGGTATTGCTAATATACTTACCTCATCAATTAATGGTTTCTCTGTCTATCCGTCCTTTCGATCCTCTTTCAGGTTTTCTGTTCTCTCTGTCAATTAAAAACTTTGATTTTTGAATTGAACATATCGTTTGAAAACAGCGTGTTATTACCTACTAGCCGCTGGAACAGCTAATAATAAAACTATCTCATCTACTTAAAATATTACGCATAATCCGTCTAGAACTCAGTGTTAAGTTAATACATAATAGAACGGAACCAATCGTGTTCGAGTGCAACTCACGCTCGGTGGTTTTTTTATTGAATTACACAAATAAGATGGTGTCATTTTCTCCTTTCAATAATTATAAAATAGTTGTGTCCAATCGATTCGTCGAGTCGAAACAATACAAAGATTACGTGGGTTCTTATTATATTTATTGAGCCAAGGCCGCTGTCATGATTGTGAAGGTGGTATCTATACCAGGAGGTATATAACATCAGAAAAACGTATGTGTACCTCCTACCCACCATGGTTCAGGCCTTGACGTGGCAGTGGGGCTCAGTAGCCTAGGGTGGGCCCAGCACCTTGGGCGAAGCTAAGTGAGCCGAGGGGTCTCTTTGTACCCCTCTTATAAGAAGAGGGGACAAAAGAGCAGGTGGCAAGGGGTGAGGATGGGAACCTCACCCTATTGTACACCTCTGTGGAGGTTGCGTCGGTCCCCTGAGGGACTGACTAGCCGTCGAGGTGCCCTGTTTGCTCACTAGATCCGGGGCACTTCACCAAAGGCGGCATTGGTGGCACTCACCGGGTTTTAGTGGGTAGAGCTGCATCCACTTACCAGCTTTCGGGCGCAGCGAGTCCCACATACCCGCCTGGGGAGACCCACTCCCCAGCGGGATGCCTCAGAGCATTTCCCGGCGTTAAAGGAAAAAAAATGTATGTGTACGTACCTATCATCATCATTCGCAACCTAATTCCATCCACTACTGGACAAAGGTCTCTTAATATTCCAGTATAAACTATTCATATTTATTACCGGATTTTGAATCTCCCTTGGGGGCTTATGGGGGTTCAAAATCGCCACCTCGTGAAGGGGTATTTTACAACGGTGTACATGTTTTTCTTCATTAATACACCCAGTAAGGGACCAGGTTACCTTGTAAGTAGTAGTTTCAATGCAATGCAAGTACAAGCCAAAATAGTATTTCAACTAAAGAAGTTCTTTGCAGAATTTGAAATTCTTACGTATGTGTGTATTACGAGCTCAAGAATAAACGTAGCGGCGTGTAGCGTGACTGTATCGTCGGCGGAACTAATACGGTGTTTGTTAAGTTATGCGTGTGTTTTGAGTTCTGCATCAAAGTGCCTTGATCCCACTACTAATTTTATAACATAACATCATTTTGTAACATACATAAATCTTGTAGGTATTTTATATATTACTTTTAGAACACGCTTGCGTACCATATCGTTCATTTTCCCGCGAGTATAAGATAATTCTTGCAATTAAGTGCTTATGTTCCTTATTATAAAATGTATTAGACTTTAGAGATAATAATTATTATAAAATGTGTACCGCTCCGTTATTCCATCGAGACGGGATACAAAAACACATTCATTTATTATAGGTATTAGTTACATTCACAATAAATATTGTACTATGATATAACGAAATAATTCGTTTATTCGATAAGGTTGCTAGTTGTGTCTTCTTTCACTTTTATTTAAAGCTCAATCGGAACAGTAGATGAGCAGACGGCTCACCTAAGAATTATTCGAGGGGGAGGGGGAGCTCATCGCGCGCGCTACTCGGGAGAGTAGGATTTAGACTTGTCAAATCCGATACGGTCGACAAATCTTTTTCGGTTGAATTGCAATCACCTTTTGCAAAATATTAATTTATTATACGAGCATCAATTGATGATTTTTTTTATTCATAATAGTACCTAATTCGGCCACGTTTAGAAAGACGGTCGGTGCCAATTAGATGAGAGTGTCTCAGGATCAGTCATCTTAGGATTCATTAAAAGACTTGTATATCGAATAGTGGACAAAATATATGATTGGATCGTATGCTAGTTTGCCAAACAACTACAGTGTTGAGTATGCATCATTGACATATGTCAGAGAGGTTGCTGCCTGATGTATCGAAACGGCGAAATTGCCGCATCCGACGAAGGAAAGGGAAATGGGGCCAGCTTCCCGCCACTTCATTGTTTTATTAGCCGCCCAATAGGAAACCACGAATGTTGATAAAATACCAATTGTGAACTTAATTTTTTTAATCATGATGGCCGCAGTCCGCGTCGACTAGGGTTTGTTCCAGTTAGGATTGTAATGTTTCTATAATTTGTTGAAAATAAGCTACACAGGTGGGAAGTACGAGAGTAGACTCTCGTCTACCTGTGTAGACGAGAGTCTGCATGGAAACCGCCATCAGTATCATATGTGCTTATGCCGCAATCTCGTCTACATGGGTGTGGTACAAATCCTTATTTCTTTTGTGAAACAGCTTTGCCTGAGTTAGTTCCATGTGAGCTTGCTAATGCTCAAGCACAACATTGACCACTTGCTATCTGATCGCCTGCCCATTTGCCTATTAAACTAACATAACAATAGACTTTTCCTTATTTTATCAAAATCAACTAGATGGACTTGCAATATTTCGGTCCACGTGAGTCATTTAGACAAGAAATCATGTTAGCAAGACAACAGATGATTCTAGAATTTCAAATCTGCTTACTCTTGGCCCTTGAGGGATAGCTCCAACCAGCTGTAAGACGAGATCACGGGACGCTATTGTCGAATGTTCCAGTAAAACCTATTACAGTTATCGGCTAGAAGTGATAGACGGCCGCGCTATAAATAGATAATTTAGCACAAGGTCTGTTATTGGTATGCATAATTCGCTTTAATTAGAAAAACAATGTCCTATAATTACAATAAACAACAATCGAGCAGCTGTACTGGAACATACTTTTTGGACATATTTCCTTTATTTATAAGTATTATTTTGAATAAGCCTAAGAATGTGCCTCCATGGCACAGTAGTTATTACTATGCTCGAAGGGTCGCGGGTTCAAAACCAGTTGTTGTTTGATGTCAGATGTTTATATGTATGTAACATTAAATTCTATCTCCAGTTTATCGTATGAGTAATTTAAATATAATATCATCGTAGACAAACAACGTGAGTCTTATGTATAATTTAAATAAAATGTTAAGGAAGTAAAAAACATTAATTCAATATTGTTACATTTAAGCTGTTGAATTTTTTTAAATGTTAGTTGGATAGACAAACGACCGGCATGATGTTAAGTGGTCAGCGTCGCCCATGAACATAAACAAGTTAACCCAGCCAAGGCAATTTGCCTATCCTGACGCATTGCTTATCCTGACATAAGATGGAAAGTCTCATGCCAATCATTACACTGCTCGTCCTGTCCTTCTTTCTGAAACTACACAAATAGAGCTGTTTCACGGGAGAAAGAAGGATAGTGGTGCACAAGCAGACGGGAGCGTAGCACAGCGCATCCATCCCACCGGTAAGGCGTTATAGGAGGCAAAAATAAACACGTGGTTTCGAACCCTGACCAGTACTGTCAATACTGGTATATGGAGGGGAACTTATTGACTGGTTCTGACTAAATGTGTTTGTTTAAACAAAATCTCAGTTCCAGGGATAAAGCTCGAACATTAATAACATTCTCTGTAGTGTGTATTATGGTTTGTTTTATTTATAGCAATAGTTTGTGTTTAACAGGATGTTTGACGCAACTGCCGTTGAGTGCAATTTTAGTGCAGTGGCCTACGGAACACCTAACCGATGTTCTAAGTACTTGAATACACTAAAATGTAAATTATACACTTATCTATACTATATTATAAAGACATAAGGTTGAGGACATAAAGCTGAGGTTCCCATCCTCGCCCCTTGTCCCCCTCCCTCTTGCTTGCTCGTTGGTCTCTTTGATCCCTTATAAAAATATGTAGGTACGTAGGTATGTAAATGATTAAATATTAATATAAAAAAATGCATAGTAATGACGTTAGTCCTATATAATATCATATTATCCACATCTTGCCATACTCGACCTTACCAAATCCAAGGTTGTTTGTGCGATTTTTATACGAAACAAACAAATATGATGTAGTCACGAACAACCACTCAATCAAATTCGTTACGATTGTGATACCTGTTGTTTTTAATTGGACACGTTTTTGAATGTAGATACTAGATAGCCTAATAAGACATTCAAACTGAGCTACTATCCTAAAGGTATCAGGATAGAATCTCCTTTGACCTATGATTATATATTATATGAGGTGTAATACAAGGTGTATTACGGGTGGGAGGGATGCGCTGTGCCGCGCTCCCGTCTGCATTGCATCGGTACCACCATTTTGCTTGTTTCTCCCGTCATACAGCTTTATTTATTTAGGTTTATCAACAATTATTGATTTATACGTGAAACAATCAAGAATAATTTATATAATTAATATAAATAATAAATGTAATCAATTACTAACAGATGAACTCAGTATGCCTATTTTACGGTCATTATAAGCTTTGCTGTGTTTTAGAGAAGGGCAGGACAGGCAATGTAATTACTGGCACAGACTTGTACCTATGTCTCAGGATAGGCAACACATAAATGAGTTGCCTTTTTTCTTTTATGCCGGGAAATGCTCTGAGGCATCCCGCGGGGGATAGGGTCTCGCCAGGCGGGTATGTGGGATTCGCTGCGCCCGAAAGGTTGTAAGGTGGACGCAGCTCTACCCACTAAAATCAGGCGATTGCCACCAATACCGCCTTTGGTGAAGTGCCCCGGATCTGTTGAGCAAACAGGGCGCCTCGACGGTCAGTCCCCCAAGTGACCGACGCCACCTCCACAGAGGGGTAGTCCCGTACCACAGAAAAACACCTTCCAACGACGGGATAGTAAAGTGGGGTGAGGTTCCCATCCTCGCCATTTGTCCCCTCTCCTTATAAGAGGGGAACAAAGAGCAGCTCCCTCGGCTCAATTTGCTTCGTCCAAGGTGCTGGGCTCACCCTAGGCTACTGAGCCCCACCGCCACGATAAGGCTTGAACTTGGTGGGGTACGTCATACTACCTACGAAAGTACAATGATTCTTAGTAGATATAATAGCCGGCTACTGATTACGCCCGTGCATTTTTTACATTTTTTACTGCTGGGAAAGAGTTCCCTCCGAGAAATAAAATTTTTGGAGGGATCAGCGAACCCATGCCCAGCATCCGCGTTGTCCCTACTGCACACAGCAAACCTTCTAAAGCGTTTAATCCTATCACACAGATCTCGACACTGTTCACTTTACAGACTTCTTATTTGTACTTCGTAGGTAATAAAAAATGCTTTTACTTGACAGTAGCTCTCAAATCTGCACTTTTTCCGGTTGCTGTTGTATAGACGTAGACCATACGTGTGTAGTCAATGACAAACGAGAAAATCGTTTTAAGTAAATTGCAAGATGGACGTGACTCCTAGATTTAGATGACGAAGTCAACCTTCGTCTGGATGGAATGACAATCTCCGCGCACAGATGAGGCGATACCTACTCATTATTTGGGAGTAGCAGGATATTAGAGTTCATTGACGGGCACCCAAACAGCCGCAAAAAAATCTAAATAAATATTTAGTGTCGCTATCGTTAAAACAGTCCTTGTTCTTACACGACATCCATGCTTCGAATCTCTTTGGACAAACAAGATAAAATAAATAATGAAAATTAGTGGAATAAGATCCTAGTGATCCTAGTTGAATAAATCTAGAAAGAACCGGATTTCCCTCCGACTTCAGACCTTATGGGTTTCTGTCCGACCTTCTCCAAGACAAAAACCAGGCTATCGATTAATCAACCCTTTTTCGTCCCAAAATGTTGACCGTAGTGACTAGTGACCAACAATAATGACGGCCGGTTGTTAAAATCGGGCGTGGATATTTTTGGCGGTGGCCGTTTACGAGACGTTGCTGAAGAAGTATAATAAAGGTTTGGCAAATCCTTCAGGTAGCCTTAGTAAAAGAAGAAGAAGTAGTAGAAGTATAATGAACCCTTAGTCCTTACCTATGTGTCAAAAATATTAGACCTTTCATAAAATAACTGAGATATAGATACGAAACGGGGGGATGACATAAGCGAGACACGTGGGCGAAGCTCCTTGCTAGTGGACACGTAATACCTAAAATGCTTTCTTGCAACAAGCAACAAAAAAAACTCCATGGTCAATCCGGCCGTGAGACAAAAATCTAAATAGTTTATTAGCGGCCAGTATTATCTTTTAATTTAACAAATAAATTAATAACGGACGGGACGGACGTCCTCTTTTTTGTTAACTAATGAAAACCAAATTATTTATCAGGTTCTTAGGCATGTGGGTTTTTTGTTTCGACCAACTTTTTTTATGGAATTCGTAACATGAAAACTATTATATCGTAATAAATATGAAATAAATATGTACTCAATCGTAACTTAATAATCGTAAATTAAGAACACGTTTTTGACCTTGTTATTAACGGTATTATAGTGGTAGCGAGGACCACAGAATATAAAAAAGGATTTGGACCAGCTAAGAAGCGTCCTCGGAAAGCTTGTTTAAGCTTAGACACTTTTTGCTTCCCGCCGAGTCGGAGGTTGCATTCCGCCCTCAGTCCTCACTTGAGAACACGACTTGCGCTTGCCTTAACCCGCTAAAAGCCATCTAAAAGTATTCTTTACAATCCTATTCTGACAATTTGGTTAATTAAAATTATGTGGAATTTACTTCGGCGAACGATAACATAATATATTATTATTTGCCGGCTTCTGAATAACAACAAACGGACAGTTGTTTAAATAAGACGTACAAATGTAGGACAGAAGATAAACATATGCTATCACTGTAGATAAAATAACTGCCACTAACCTGAAGGTTCGGCGCTATCTCAAAATCCAACTTGCATTTTAACCTCAAAAAGCACCATAAATTCGATCGTACACTCGAAGGTCATGGTTATGTTATCTTGCATAATAACACTAAACTTTTACACCAGTTACAGATAAAAACAACACACTACCGAGGATTACTGTTAATGCTGTTATCATAAACACGAATGCACAGTTCGCTGCACGTTTATTTCTCAACAAGCGACACGAATGTCCATCCGATGCTATATCTCGGCACATACTTTAATGTTCCATAATTTAATTAAGCACTTTTTAAGTTTCGGTGTCATGAATAGTGAAAAGTTTACGATAAAACATGACACAGCCGTGCACTGCACTCCGTCTGACACGACGAATATGGCGGATGAATTTAAACTACGCTTGCGCCGCGCGCTCGGTTCTCAACTTCCCAAGCATGTCAATTGTCAGGTAAAAAGTACTATTTGACGCACGCCATCTCGCGGGTATTTACAGAACTATTTTAAAAGATAGCTAACGAAATGGTTGGTACCTATTAGCTCTAGGTATAAATTCGTGTCATTTCATTATTTACAGTTTAATAAATTAACAATAGATGGCGGTTTTTGTTTCTTAGTTACCAATATGTATGTGAATGTTAGGTACAGCTTGGCAAAAAATAGTCTGGAAAAAATGAGGGCGCCACTTTCACTTAGGTCTTATCATAATATGGAAAATCAGTAAGAGAATTTAATCAAATCGTTAATAAATAATGTGAAACACTAAACTTTATTCAACATCTAGTATTTAGGCCCAGTATTGTCAACATCATAGGTTTCCATTTAGTAAAATATTTAGTTCCACCTGTCACCGCGTCATACTCTTTTTTGCCAAGCTGTAATTATTGTTTATAATAAGCAACTATATACCACGATCATTATAGCAAATAACCCTTTAATAATTTGTTCCAAAGTGATAATATATGAAAGGTATGAATTTTTAGTTAACTCAGCAATTTAGTTAACTTTAGTTAGGTAGTTGTTGTTCATTTGACTTAATTTGATCGACCGCTTTATTGCATTAAAATTATTTCAACAATCGAATAACTATAGGTACGTATAATTAACTAGACATATTACACTATATTATCAATGTCCTATGTTATTTCTACTTTCTACTCCGCTTTCTCTTGCTGTTGATCGTGTGAGACAATGTAAGATTTGGCCTTTTTTTCCTTGATCTGAGGATTTGGCATTAAGTAGGTAAAAGTTTGGGTAGTTAAGCAAAGTTTTAACTAGGGTAGTGAAGAAAAGACTATAAAAACAGTACATAATTATTTATTTAATTAGCATAAAATTATGACTTTTTAAAGAATATAAAAAGCATTGAATCAGAAGGCGCCACGGTATACCTACTTAAATCTACATTTATAATAATTCTGTAATTGTATAAATTGTAATACAATATTTTCTAAATTTCATTGCAATTGTTTTACAATTTAAAACGATGAAGCCATTTGAAGATTTCTATTTTTCTATGATATGTAATATTTATTTTCTCCTAGTACGATATCTTAAAGCTATGAGTCCTAGTAGGTGGAAAACGAAGTATAGAACAACCAGAGCGACGATGTCGGGCCATAACTGGCTGGTGTCGAAGTCGTACACCTCCAGGACTTCTTCGCCAGTACTGACGCAGGGGGCACCTTGTTCTGTCACGGTGCATGCTGGAAAGAACCTTTTTTATTAATACAGGGAAACTTGTATATGTTATTAATTCTTATGAATCGGCTTATAATAGCTATTAGAGAAAAGGCTTTATGTGGTACCTAGGTACTTTTAAATTTTTTCCGATTTTGCGCATATTTTATTTACATATTGTTATATGTATCCGGAAAGTTTGAAATGTACAAATTCTAAGTATAAAATACCTTAAAAATAGTATTAGTATCTATACTAATATAAAATATTATAAAGAGGTAAGATTTGATTGTTTGTTTGCATTGAATAGGATCCGTAACTGGAAAAAAAGGCAATAAAATGTTTATATTATTACCCGTGCGAAGCCGGGGCGGACCGCTAGTAAGAATATAATTTTATACTTTCTTATTATTGAATAGACATTGGTTGTCTTGTCAAACTTTACTATTATTTAAATATGTAACCATAATATTATGATGTTCCTAATAATATTAATAAATAATACACAACGACCTTTTACGGAAATATATTTTTAGGAAATCTAGTTAGGATATCTATGTAGGTACACAGATTTTGTTTTTAGATAGCTACATTTTAAACAAACGCAACAAATATAAGCTATTGTTCTTGTGAAGTCAAAAAAAGCTGTACCCATCACCTGTTGGACCTGTTTTTGTTGGGAATGCCCTGTAGCGCCGCTGCCTGACACTTTCGAGAAAGGTACCCAAAAAAATCATAAAACGTTGTCAAAAAAAAATGTTTCTTTCTATAGCGATTATCATCATTTTCTATTCATCAAACGATACTTTTTTTAGTAACATTTGAAGGTTATTGTAAATTTACTACTACTATCTAGTAGAAATATTACATAAATTTTATTTTATCGATATCTAAAAGGTGAAACTATTTAATTTCATTATTTTTTTGCATATTAGTGGCCCGTCCCGGCTTCGCACGGGTTAACATTAATTATAGCCTATGTTAGTCGGTGATAATGTGGCTATCTGTAGGTGAAATTATTTTTCAAATCATTCTAGTAGTTTCGGAGCCTATTAAATGCAAACAATCAAGCAATCAAATCTTTCCTCTTAATAATATAAGTATAGATGAAGGCAATTAATAACCCTCTTCTATAAAAAATAAAAAAAATTCACGCTCCCTAATCCCACATACAACCAATGTGTCATATGTCTGAACTATTCTATAAAATTATTGCACGCCCCTTAATCCCACATACAACCAGCGTGTCATATGTCTGAACTATTTTATTAAATTATTTCACGCCCCTTAATCCCACATACAACCAGTGTGTCATATGTTGGAACTATTCTATACAATTATTTCACCCCCCTTAATCCCACATACAACCAGTGTGTCATATGTCGGAACTATTCTATAAAATTATTGCACGCCCCTTAATCCCACATACAACCAGCGTGTCATATGTCTGAACTATTTTATTAAATTATTTCACGCCCCTTAATCCCACATACAACCAGTGTGTCATATGTTGGAACTATTCTATACAATTATTTCACCCCCCTTAATCCCACATACAACCAGTGTGTCATATGTCGGAACTATTCTATACAATTATTTCACGCCCCTTAATCCCACATACGACCAGTGTCTCATAATATGTCTGAACTATTCTGAACTATGACATAAAAAGGTTTTCCCTTACATATATTCTGTACTCCGTTCCACTGCAGGATGCTCATGGCCTCAGTCGAGTACATCATCCATGAAATATGGCGAATCCACGAGATGTAATTGGGGATGGAACTGAAAATTTAATAATGGTTTATTATTGTAAGTATAATATTACTTTTCTTTTGTATCTTTTTCTTTGACGCCGGTAAATGCTCTGGGGCGACATCAGACATCCCGCGTGGGGAGTGGGTCTCCCCACGCGGGATGTCTCGGATATGTGGGACTCGCTGCGTCCGAAAGCTGGTAAGTGGAAGCAGCTCTACCCACTAAAATCTGGCGAGTGCCACTGATGCCGCCTTTGGTGAGGTGCCCCGAATCTAATGAGCAAACAGGGCACCTTGACGACGGCTAGTCAGTCTCCCAAGGAGCCGACGCCACCTCCACAGAGGGGTTGCCCGCACCACAGAACAACCCCTCGTAACGTCGGCACAGTACATTGGGGTGAGGTTCCCCTCCTCGTCCCTTGCCCCCTGCTCTTTTGTCCCCTCATCTTTAAGGTGTATCTTTGTACCCCACAAAGAGCCCCCTCGGCTCAATTAGCTTCGCTCAAGGTGCAGTGGCTCACCCCAGACTACTGAGCCCCACCGCTACGTCGAGGCCTGAACCATGGTGGGGAAGTATAATATGACCTAATTGTAATCATGTTGTTTGATTAATATAATTAAACCGCTGTTAACTAAAAACAATCCTTGAAAATAAATAACAAAATCAATATATAATCGATGAGGAGTAAAAAAGGTAGATAGATCATTAAAAATACATTGTGTCTCAAAAATCTCTTTTGCTTTTTAACATATAATGTGATGTGATCAGCGTCGCCCATGAACACAAATAAATTCATCTGCGACTATTCCCGGCAACTCATTTATGTGTTACCTATCCTGAGACAAAATGATAAGTCTCTGTTCCAGTAATTACAATGACTGTCCCGCCATTCTTTCAGAAACACAAAAAAAAATTCTTCACGGAAGAAAGGAACGGGAGGTTGTTACCCACTCACAAGAAAGCGCGGCACAGCGCATCCTTCCCACCGGTATTCTACTAATATTCTATATAAGTAACATGTACAATTCTACATACCTCAGTTTAATAAATAGCCCAGAGGTGATCATGAGTGAGTAGTCGAAGGGCACCAGGTAGGCGATCGCCATGGGCATGGACCCAAAAGCGCACGAGAAGAACGAACCTGGCGAACGAGAATTGGTGATTGATCAAAAGGCCTCATAATCTTCATCAGCTGGGTGAGACAAGGCATGTGCATCCTACATTTTCAGTTATTTGAATCGTCAAAGTGGGAGCAGTGGCGTAGCTACCCAGGGGCTAGGCGGGGCAGTGCCCCGGGGCCCTCAAGCTCAGGGGGGCCTCGAATCCTTACCAGAAATCTCGCTCGAACTGAACTTTTGGAAATTGGAAAATTGGACAACTCAGTTTAGAGAAATTCAATAGTTATGGAATTTCCCTAAATTCTTTCTGTAGGTTGGCAGTATTGTCAATTTGACGAATAGTGATATGTGCGTTTTATTATTCATCGATTTGCGTTATATTGTGAATTCGAGTTAAGATTATTTTTTTTGGGAACGGGAAATTACTATATACTATAATACTTTTACGAAAACTAAAGCTAGGAAAAAAATGTAAATATAATTGTTATTTAGTCAGTTGGTAGGCCCGACCTTTATATAATAATAACCTATGAAATTGCCGTTCTGCAGTACTGGCCAATTCAAATCAAAATAATTTTTGTTAGGCTAAGAATTCTAATTTCAAATTAATTTTAATTTAAAAACATGGAATTCTTTTTCCAAAAGTAGTCATTTGTTTATTGATTAGTGAATTTTCATCGCATTTCAATCTTTTTCGTCATCATGGATACGTAAAAAATTCGAGTAATTATGGAATATGAGTACCGTCGTGGCAGCAACGCGGCACAAGCGGCACGCAACATCAACGACGTTTACGGAGCTAACACTCCAAACCAACGCACCACCTGTTATTTTTTTTAATTGTTTGTTCCTGTTTGCTCGCTTCTGTTCTGGAAATTTCGACCTGAAAAATGAACCTCACGGTCGTCCGAAGGCTTTGGTGGACAATGACGAATTAAAGGCGATTGTGGAAGCTGATGATACACAATCTACGACTGAATTAGCAGCAGCTTTCGACGTTAGCGTCAAAACAATATTGGTCCATTTGCGTCAAATTGGCAAGGTAGAAAAGCTCGACAAATGGGTGCCCCACGAACTCAATGATCTCCAGCGCGAAGTACGCGTCGAGACGTGCCTTGCACTGCTCAACAGACACACAAATGAAGGAATTTTGAACCACATTGTTACCTGCGATGAAAAATGGATTCTGTTTGATAGCCGCAAGCGCTCAGCAAGTTAGTTAGATCCTGGTTCAGCACCTAAACAATGCCTTAAACGAAAACTTACCCCTAGAAAAGTGATGGTCACTGTTTGGTGGTCTAGCGTCGGTGTGATTCACAGCTTCTTACCAAACGGGGTCAGCATTACTGCAGATGTGTACTATGAAGAACTGAACACAATGATGGAGAATCTGGCACATCTCCAACCAGCATTGGTCAATCGCTCGTCTCCGCTGCTCCTGCACGATAACGCTCGACCTCATACTGCACAGCAGACGGTCTCCAAGTTGCAAGAACTGGGGTTGGAAGCTCTCCGTCATCCGCCCTACTCACCAGACCTTGCGCCTACAGATTACTACTTTTTCCAGAATTTGGATAACTTCTTGCCGGGAAAAAAATTCAATACCCGAGGGGCAGTACAAAATGCCTTTGAAGAATTTGTTGCCTCCCGTCCAGCTGATTTCTTTAAGAAGGGCATCAATAAACTGCCACTGCGTTGGAAAAGATTCTACGATTAATACAAATAAAAAAAACATGAAAAAATTCGTTTAAATTTTTTCACTAAAACGTTTTTGTTTTTACAAAACGGCAATTTCATAGGTAAACATTAGGTCTTTACCTATGAAATTTCCGTTTTTTAAAACCCTTGAATATGCTCTATTTCGTTTTAGTAGCCAAACCTACACCAAGTATTAATTGTAATTTATGTTGTTACTGTTTAATATTTTTATTACCTGCCGTGCAGTGCACAAAAAAGAGCTTAAGTAGCTTAGCATTTTTAAAGTATTTGTATATTTCATATTTTTATTTGATAAAACCTAATCAGTTTACATAGCAGTGGGGCCCCATTTTTTAATTTGCCCCAGGGCCCTTGGTTACCTAGCTACGCCACTGAGTGGGAGGCCACATTTTTATGAAAGGCATGAAAGGGTTCGAACCTTATAACCTTTTGTTACAATATAATCATGTTTCACAAGGTGAAGATACAGTCCTGAATATATTAACATATCTAAGTACCTTGGTATATATGACAATAAAAAACGAAAAAAGCAGCAATCATAGAATCTACAGTCTGCTACACATTCTTGACTAAAATCTTAAAAGCATTACGTACCACAAGCCACCGCAACGTTCAACACCAAGATTGCTATGAGGACCGTCAGGGCGAAGGCGTAGAAGGTGGCCCGGAGACTGGCCATCCAGTACACCACCAGCGTGAACAGGATCGGTTCCACCAGTAGACCAGGGAACTGTCATTAAGTAGATCGGTTAGTAGTTCACCCTATGAGTATTTATAAACCTAATTATTTTATTTTCAAAGGTTTTGTTTCAGTAGGAAGTCATAATATTTAATAATAAAGATATTCAAACTAGCAGCGCCCCTGGTATCACCCGTGTAATTATAGCCTATATGTTATTCTGGTGCAGTTTTAGCAGGTAAACATAGTGGTAATAAAATATTTAAAGGTTACATAGCTATTTTAGATATGTACATAATTGATATTTCGGGTTTGACGTACATAGTACAGACACGAGCCTTGAAAGGACGTACACTACTACCTACATATAACTAATCTGTGAATACTTCCGAAGACAAGACCGTCTCACTGGTATAAGAGATAAATTTTAGTTAGACATTTATTATGCGATAGATTGTAGTGCAAGAGATTAAAAAATAGTATCCGATGCGTTAGAGCGAAAGAGAGCCCTATTCACGTACAAGATAAGGCTTATCCTATGGGCCCATAATCTTAAATATGAACAATTTTTTTTTTTAGGTTCTATTAAATCGTTTGGACCAAGGATGTCCGACACCTCAGTCCTCCCGTGACCATGGTTGCTGTAAAGTATCCGAAACGTCAGGCATGTAAAAGCTGTTCTATTAAAGTGTAAAGTACGCAAGTACGGCTTGCAATTTTGATCTCTTATGATTTACGGCAATGTAGCAATGTAGCTAGAAATGTGTTAAGATCATAGTTTGCTACAATTATGCTGCAGTTATTGCCATTTCCTTTACATTTAGAATAGTTTTTCCATTATAAAACAAAACACTATTTTCATTAAACGATCAGATGGGGAAGGCTGAAAGTCATTCAAACTGTCTACTTAAAATTCTGGAATTACGTATATACTTACGAGGGCGATCATTCTAGAAACATAATACACTGGCGTGGTGTACAGCCCCGCACTCAGCTCCCTCTGGAGGGTGGGGAACTCCTCTGGGAACATATGGAGAACCGAGTACATGGGTATGAATGTGTTCTCGGCAACGATGACGAAGAGTGCCCCCTGCACATCCTGGATGCCCGCCTGGGTCAGTCGGATAGAACCTATGAAGCATAGCCCCGCTGTCACTGCTATCGCCTGAAAATATCGTTTTGATGTAGATGGCTGGATGCTTAAGGTAAATGTTTTCATTTAGAGAGACAATTATAATTTTGAGAAGGGATGGCAGATTCTACTTGCTTGGATATTTTACCGTGCAGCGGAAGATGTCTTTGGACTAGTAACTTTCTCAAACGCTTATTCTATCTTTTCCTTTCTCGTTTCCTTAGTTAAAGAAGCTTATATGATAAAAACACATGTACTCAATAAGAGCGAGGAACTAAGATTATAAAAACTAACGGCACATAATCTTATAATTTAGCAACCTCATGTGAAGTCATGGGACAATGATCAAGCATTGACAAGCTTGCTCCACCTCCTCTGCTATTTGCGATAGCAAAGCTTGCCTTAGTGTGGAAGGAACTTATACTTTATCTTTTAGATCCGAGAGTTGCTAATAAATAAAAGTTCCATTCTATACCCTTAAGTCAATCAGAAGACAAAGAGATCAGTCTGGCTATCTAGCAGTGGCAGCATAAATGTTGATAGTAATAATATTTTCATCCTTTAACTTTCGTTTTTAGAAGTGTGTTTAAAAGAATTTAAAAAATTCAATAAATATTATTCTGACTTACCAATTTCTGTAATATCCTTACGAGCTGTATCCGCGGGTCCCTCAGAACAATCAGGAGATATCTGTACACGAGCCAAATCAACTTGGTGAAGAAAAATGGTGGTTGGAAGTTATTCTTTTTTAATCGCCTCGACTCCTGAAAGATTGTTAATAAATCAGAATTTGATCTCGTGATATAATATTCATTGATGGTCAATGTTTCAATATTTAGTTTTGCATATCTTCTATACAGGTACATGAGCTATAGACTCGCGGAATCGCCATTACTGACTTGACTGTAATTTAAACCTTTTCAAACTAGTAGTTCAATGCTCAGTGAATTTACTAAGAAGTGATTCACTTTCGACAGTTTCGACTAGGGTTAAATTATATAAATATAGGTGTATGTGTTACTCTAACTAAAAGACTATGTTACTTAATAGTCGTAGTAATTTGACGTACCTCGTCTTCATTATCCATCAGATGGAACTCCAGGTGTATTTCCATGTCCAGCTCTTTAGCAGCATCGCTCACCGCGAAACTGTCGCAGATACTCTTTATCGCGTGTCTTGAAGCAGCTTCGGAACCAGGAGTCAAAGCCAGGACTTTCATGAAGTAGTCTGTGGGGTTATACGTGACGGGACATTGGTAGCCGAGGCTGAAACAGAGAGGCATAATTTAATCAGCGGTCAGTGTAAAAAATCTGAAAGACAGTGAGGACCGCTGATACATATTTATTTTATGGCATACCTATGTCTTATGGTAGGTACTACCGACGCCTATAGACGTTCGCACAACAGAGTTTATGCAGATGCGTTACACTCCTTTTCCCTATCCCCCCAATGGGCCACCGGAAACTTATAAACCGCACGTAACGTCACTTGACGCCGCTATGTGAGCGAGAGATACCACCCCGCTCGTGCCGGCCCAATTCGGCTGCAATGCGGCAATGGCACTGCTCTTACAAATATATTCTTTTTTTAATTATTCTGATGTCTCATTGATTCGGTAAACGTTTCCATTATTATATCATGAACATAAGTGCTCTAGTGTAGAAACGACAAATGTGACCAGTATTTTTTTGAATAAAATACATCGTCATCGACCTTTATGGTCACTGGTGGTTGGCATTAAGCATTCCAATAAGCCAGATTTTAATTTTTAATCTAACAATGTAAATTTCTGTTTTAACGATAGAAATATTAGTTTTTAACACAACTCAACTTTGTCTTTTTGCTATACATTTTTAAATCTATACTAATATTATAAAGCTGAAGAGTTTGTTTGTTTGTTTGAACGCGCTAATCTCAGGAACTACTTGTCCGATTTGAAAAATTCTTTCAGTGTTAGGCAGCTTATTTATCGAGGAAGGCTATAGGCTATATAACATCACGCTGTGAATTATAGGAGTTGAGTAACGCAGGCGAAGCTGCACGCAACAGCTAGTACTGAAATAAAATGGAACACATAGCAACTTTTGTGTCCATTATATTATAAAGGTGGCTTGTATCTTTTATGGCTTCGTGTGCCCATAACCCTCAGCAGATTAAGCTCTAGACTAGGTCTAGTAGGTAAAAAAATCCCTTCTAGATCTAAATATTGCACACAAAACGAAATTATACAGTAAAAAATATAGTACTTTAGAAATCTAGGTCTATAAAAGATATAGGGCACTAGAAATCTAGGTGGTAGTTAGCCAAGACCTTGAGCGTAGGTACCAGCCCGGGATGTTCTATTAGGGTCAGCGATTACCAGACCATTTAAACGATCAAACAATTGCATTTCACAGAATATATATTTGTCTCGATCGTGTCTTGAATCTTCGGTGATTTTAAATTAATTTTAATCATAGCTATGCTTAGAATTGCGAATGTATTGAAGTAGTCCGGAATATTGCCCAAAGATATGCATCATCATCAGACGATTTTTTTATAGAAGAGAGAGCAAACGGACAGTCGTTTCACCTGGTGGTAAGTGATAACCGACATCCATAAACACCCGCTACATCATTAGGAGGTGCGTTACCGGATGGTTGCCGGCCTTTCAAATATGAGTAAGTATGCTATTTCCTTGAATATTCCTAAGTATATGGGTAACTTATAACTTTTTGATGACAGTTATTAGGAGATTCCGGAACAGATTTTTTTTAGAAAAGTAAACTCTAACTCACCTTTCAAAAAATTGTAAGGCTCCTAATCCACTACCGGCGAAGGCTACTCTCCCCTCTGCCAGCAGCATTAGTTTATCGAACATCGCCATCAACTCGGAAGACGGCTGGTGGATGGTGCAGATTACGGTCTTGCCCTGAACAGCACTGGCTCGGAGAAGCATCATCAGCTTCTGTGCTGACGATGAGTCTAATCCGGTAGTCGGCTCATCGCAGAACAGGAGTCCAGGATTTGTTAAAAGCTGAAAAAAGTTCATATTTATCACCAGTGGTTGTACGCGGCTTTATGTGATTGAAGTAGCACTGACAATGGTGCTTGGGCTGATTTTATCATTTTATTAGCATTAGGTCTATTATAAGATATTTATCATTCATAATTCATAAAAAAACATTTTTTAAGGTAGAGCATTGAACCAATATACATAGGCTGCACTGAAAGTATCAGGAATGGAATATTTCCACTGTTCCTGTCATATTAAAATCTTTTTAATTGAAAACTCCTTGGTTTTAAAAATCGAATACCATTTATTTATTTAAAAAAAAGATTCTCGGTCTTATTACAAGGTCTTGTCAAACTTGTTTAGTCGTTAAGAAAATGGAATTGACTGGAGAAAATTCTAGAGCGATGATTTATTATGACTTTCGAAGTGGTTTAACACAAAAACAGTGTGTTGACCGGATGATTTCTGCATTTGGTGATGAAGCACCATCCAAAACCACAATTTATCGCTGGTTTGCTGAATTTCAACGTGGACGTGTCAAGCTCAGTGATGACGACCTTGACGGGGGACGACCCGTCAAGGTCGTCCAAAAACTGCAGTCACCCAAGAAAACGTTGATGCTGTGCGTAAGCTGATTGAGGAAGATCGACATGTGACATACCGCGAAATTCAGGCAACTTTAGACATTGGCATGAGTCAAATACAAATAATCTTGCATGAACAATTACGTGTAAAAAAGTTGTTTTCCCGATGGATACCGCATTTGCTCTGTGAAGAGCAAAAAGCGGCTCGCGTTACTTGGTGCGTCAGAACTCTCGAAAGATTCCACGCAGGATCCTCAAATTCTGTATACAACATCGTATCAGGTGACGAATCCTGGATATACGCGTACGAACCCGAAACAAAAAACCAGTCACTAGTTTGGGTGTTCGAAAATGAGTTAAAGCCAACAAAAATTGTTCGTTCACGGAGTGTTGCAAAAAAAATGGTGGCCACGTTTGTCTCCAAAACCGGCCATGTTACGACTATTCCTCTTGAGGGACAGAGAACGGTTAATGCAGAATGGTATGCTAGCATTTGTTTGCCACAGGTCGTTTCTGAACTCCGTAAAGAGATCTGCAACCGCCGCAACATCCTCCATCACGACAATGCGAGTTCTCACACCGCTCACAGAACAAAAGAGTTTTTAAGGCAAGAAAACATAGAATTATTAGACCATCCGCCGTACAGCCCCGACCTAAGCCCTAATGATTTCTATACTTTCCCTAAAATAAAGAATAAATTGCGTGGTCAGAGATTTTTATCGCCTGAAGAAGCTGTGGACGCCTACAAAACGGCCATTTTGGAGACCCCAACTTTCGAATGGAATGGTTCCTTCAATGATTGGTTCCATCGTATGGAAAAATTTGCCAAATTTAGCGGAGAATACTTAGCAATAAATACATTTTTTAATAGTAATGTTGTGTCACTTCCTTGATTCCCGAAATTTTCAGTGCCGCCCTCGTATATACATATTTTTACTGCATTTTCTGCCTCGCACGACAACTATATGGATCCAGCTGCCACCTATTATAGAATTTCCGACCCGACTTAGGGACCTTCAAGAAAAGAGCATACTCATATTTGAAATTTACCGGTCCGTGTTGGATGCGAGTGGCAAGGGATCGGTCGTGTTGGTCGTTCATTGTAGGAGACCCATGGATGGCTTAGATTATGATGATACTTGAAAGGCCGGCAACGCCCCTGCTAATGATGTAGCGTGTGTCTTTGGATGACCCTTATCACTTACCACCAGGTGAAACGATTGTCCGTTTGCCCCCTCTTCTATAAAAAAATACATGCTCAAAAGCGATTCTTTATTGATTGGATTTCCTATATTAATAGGAGAGAGATTAATAGAGATAAGAGGAGGTCTTTTGAAAATATTCCGTTCTCTAAGATGAAATAGGACATATATAGATACTAGACTAGGATCTGGAAATACAAACAATCAAGATACTCAGCAAGGTGAAGAATATCCCATCGTCTACAACGACGTTCGTGTAAGAAAAGTTTAAACAGAAATACAATGAGGTATGCAGAAAGTTGGGAGGGATGCTCTTTGCGTTGTTCCCACCATCCTGGTTATTTCAGCCACTAAACAGCTTTGCTGTAATTCGTAAAGAACTTAGGTAATAGAACGAAGGTATTGGAACTGGCGCCGAGACATAATATTTTAGGTCTCAGAATAGACAACACATGAATAAGTCCCTCCCATATGAACTTATTGGTGTTCATGGGAAATGCTCAACGCTTGCTCGTTGACTATCCAAATAACATACAAAAGTCTTGACAAACCTCAGTAGCGAACGCGAGCCGTTTCCTCTCGCCCCCCGACAGAGTCTTCGTCCCATCCAGCCCGCCGATGCGCGTGTGTCTGGTGCCGTACAGCCCCAACTGCCGCAGCAGCTGGTTTATCCTGCGTCGGCGCACCAGCTGGGATGTACGTCTGTCCATCCGGAGACGGGCCTGGAATGCTATCCTTGTACATATCGGAAAGGAATAAGATGACTTCTGATAATGTTTTATCATTTTTATCATTATCGTCATTATCGTCATCAACAACAACAGCCTGTAGGTATCTTGCAACTGTTGGCGCATGAAGCTCGCCGTAGCTTTTAATGAAAAAATTTTTAAACAAAAATTGAAACGACTTCAAAAAGTAAAAAATAAACTAAAAAGTAATAAACTAATTGCGTTTCCTTAATTTTTGTGCCTAGAACTTATAATCAACTTGTTATTTTACTTATTACAATCTTTGCGTTTACCACGTCATTGTTGTTACTATTGGATCGGTGTCATTATATAATTATAACCTCCTCCTTTTCGAAGTTGTTTAAAAATCAAGGCTTACCTTAATTTTATATAAAACTAAGAATTTTATTAAACTGCGTCTACTGGATATTAAGATAGGTACGTACAAACAACTTTAGTCCTTATTTTTATAAACAGGAGAACCTCAAATAAATATAACATGTTTGAAAAAAAAATATTGCCGTGGTAATAACCATGGTATTTTGTATTAAATAATTTATAATGTTCAGTCAAATTAAATCAATCCAGAAGAATAATTGTATTTTTTTTCAAAACTCGCATCACCGAAAAGGGAATAAATGCGTCTTAGATAGGTAAAAAACAAAAACGCAAAAAAATCGGGTATAGTCCTAAAACAGACCGCCTCATAAATGAATAAAGAAATGAAGGAACTACGAAGATATATTTTTTATGAATGCACATATCGAGAATAATTTATCATGATATTCATTATTCTCAACTTAAATGCCATTGCCCATTTCCCATCATGGCATTGAAGGTGATTTCACTATCTACTAATGCGCACCAAAAGATGTTATACATCTTCATCAAAACTACTTCCTTTCTTGAAGTCGTTTGAAAGGTCGATTTCGGGATTTTTTTTATTCCTTTTACCTAAGGGGCTTAGCTTACTTACCTAATCCCTTCCTAAAAACTTGCACGATGCAGTATTTTAATGTGGTTGTGTGTTGATTGCGATATTTTAATGTAGGTAGTTGATATTAAGACTTGATAAAAAACGAAATATGATATCGTGTTCAGTCATTCCTGTCTTCAAATGTATATAAAAACTACCTGACTGGCAGTTTATGTAATTGGCGGCACATCACAAAAACAAATGGTAAAATTATATCCAAATCTAATTCATCAAGTAACTCTTTAGCATATTTGAACGTCAAGGCCTAGCAAAGCTAAGCGCGAAATTACTCAAAACGAATGTCTATAAAAGCCTTATTCCATTTTCTATATAAAGTATAGATTTCTTAATATAATTAGTTATTTTTAATATACACCTAAAAAGTAAAAGACCTCAATTCCGTCAATTCAACCTAATCATATTAAAATATTTACGCGAATTTCACATACCTTATTGAAATATAATATAATACCTACTTGTACGGATTTTATCGCATTTAATGTTATATTTACGTTCCCATCGTTTTGGATAATTTAGAACAACCACGGTGTGAATGATTAAAAGGATTAAAATCAGGAGACACGTTAGTGTCTAGCGCCAAGAACACAACCAAGTAGTTTGGCGTGAGGCACTGTGTATATATTCTCGAGACATATGTAAACATAACCTCCTCATATTTGAGGCTTAATTTTGTTATTATTGCCAAAACACTAAGACTTCACACTATTTTTAATAAGTTTCTTTTTACGAATTTTACACATATTACAAAAAATTATTGGGTCTCAGCAATTATTTAATACATTTCAAACATGAAAATTATTGCTTGCGCCGTTTTGCGATTAAAGAGGATTGGAGAAAATATTTTATATGACTTTTTTTTTTTTTTTTAATAATATTTTATGGCCTGGTTACGAGACCTTTAAGCCAAGTCAGATTTTTGGGCACAAACTTTTATCCTTTAATGTATCAATTACGCTTCACTGATTTTATTTTATTCTATTACATATTTAAATTTTCACTACGGTATTTTTTATGTATTTATATAATGCACTATAACACTTTTTGTTTTTCAGCAAATCACACAAGTGGCGGCGGGAGGTATCACTAAATTCTATTATTTCGCTTGCCATTATTAGTCTTTGGAAAATAAACATTGGATTTTGACACTTGAAGAAAATGTGGTCAATGTCGGCGATCCCGTTGTTACAGAAAGTACAAATATTATTATTTATTATCTTGAGTATTTTATATGACGTTACAGTGAGAAATTTGAGTTTTGACATCGAAGTTGGTTGCTTGTTTTTTAGTTTTATCCTATCGGAACAGGCAAAGGCTAGAGGCCATGCTGCCTATCGTTATCAATATACGGTGTTGTATTAAAAATTAAGTATTTCGTTTTTGAAGTGAAACTTATTTATCGGGGTTGGAAAAAAATTTAGTGTAACAATTTTTCGTTACGCGTCACATTCTTCCGTTACGCGCCATCTTTTTCTTATCCCTACCACGCGTGATTTGAAAAATAACGTCATAAAGAAGTTTCACTTCTTACGAGTGTACGCTAGTACACACAAACTTTTTTTTTTCTTGTATTCTCTATAGCTTATTTTTATTTATTTTTTCTGTCATATTTTATATTTGATAAACGTCTTTCGTATAATATATTTTTTCTGTCGTATTTTTTATTTGATAAACGTCTTTTGTTTTATAAATTCGTTTCTGTTAAGAGCTCAATCTTCTTCGTTTCTTCCCAGTTTCCCGTTAATTAATTGTTATTTTGTGTTTTGTTCATTCTGAGTGATTTACTAGTGTTTGTTTTAAAAACTGTATATATTGTGATTGGTTGGCGAATATTGTGGAGAACTGTTCTGGAGTGGTTTTCTATTGTAGGACTGTTCTGATGGTTTTCTATAGTGTTTGTTATTAAAACTTAATCTGTGTAATATATAATGTGATTCGTTGGCGAATATTATGGTGAACTGTTCTGGGTGAATAGAATGGGAAGTGATAGTTGATTGATGGGTGCTAGAGGGGCAGAGCCGCGGTTTTTTGCATTTTCCGCCGTTTCTCCAAAGCACAGACAAGATATTTTTGTTAACACAACAGATATGGCAGCATGGCCTCAGGTCTTAGCCGGTTCCAACAGAAAATGCCAATTGGAAAGAAAAATGACAATACAGTCTAATTATTTTTCGAGAAATAACAAAATTATTTAACAAAGTGAGATGTACTATCTCTATATATGTAATTGTGGTGCTTTAATGTGATTTTAATGTATTATTTTATTTAGTTTCAACCGATTTTATTCGGTCAAAGCTCTAAAAATTAGACATAACCGCATAATAAATGCCGCTGGAGTTTGTTTCTTGACTTCATCTCCTACCAATTAAATTGGTATTAAATTTTTGCTATACTATAATATAGCCAACCCTTGATTTACATTAGTCAACTTATCAAGAATGGAAACAATGTGGAGTTAAAGGAGAAATGCTGTTTATTATTTGTGTTATGTTTACAATAGAAAAAACAGTTTGGTGGCTGTATTAAACCAAGAAGATGGTGTTTATAAGTTGGTCATGGAACATAAACAATGTTAATTTACTCCTACTTCAACAGTAATTAGTGAAGAGTGTCATAGGAGATTGGCCATTTGAATATAAATGACCAGAATAAAATGAAAGATGGAGCAGTTACGGGAACATCATACACAGACAGCAATCTGAAGAAGAAAATGCGGAACCAGTACGATTTACTTTTGGTAAAGGGGGACCCAAATTAAGTGAATAAAAAAGCTGCCAGAGCGTTATAGATTTCCAAATCTATGTACAACGTTGGGTCCAAATCTTATTAATGATCCAGTCTGTGTCCATGAAGCTCTGGAGAGCCCAGAAAGAGACAAGTGGATTGAGGCAATAGAGGAAAAGCTGCATGCAAGCTTTTGAAGAAAATGATGCATGGGTTCCTGTGAGTGAATTACCTTTTGATTAAACTTTAGTACAGTGCAAGTGGGTATATAAAAGGAAATTAAATAGTGATAATAGTGTATGTTACAGAGCATGTTTAGTGGCTAAGGGCACAAGGTTACACAGAGGCCTGGTATTGATTATGAATAGACTTTCTCACCAGATGTCAGATATTCTACTGTGAAATAATTGTTCGCACTATCTGTTCAGTTAAATTTAGATGTCACTCATTTAGATGTTAAAACAGCATTCTTAAATGGTTTTCTTAAAGAGGACATTTATAAGGTTCAACTAGTTATTAATTGTGATTCAAATAAGAATAAGATTGTTAAACAAAGTAATTTATGGTTTAAAGCAGTCATCTAGATCATGGTATTAGAGAGTGGAGCAATGTTTATGTGAGTTAGGTTTCAAAAGGAGTCGTATAGAGCCATGTGTTTTTACAAAAATTAATAATGATGTAAAAATTGTTATAGCATTATATGTTGATGACTTATATTTGTTCCAATAATCAAATAGAGACAGACAAGTTAATTTCAGTATTGATTATGATATTATGTAAGTAATTTTACTTCAAATTTCTGACTTGTCATACTTTTATTATTGTCAATACAATTTGTTTTCCCATTGTTACAGACCGTGCAATAAAAAAAAAACTTTAAGCGGAAAAGAGCTGGTTGTAAACAAAAATTGCGAGACATTATGTGTGTAGTATTTCTTAATTTTAATTATTTTCATTTGAAGTTATTTCCTTACTGTTTTACATTTTTTTAGCTTCTGGAAAGGAGAATATTTAAAGGCCTTAAAGGACAATAAACATAATAATAAGTACATTTGTATCAAGTAAATTTATGACTTCCTTCGTATGGAGTTGGATTTGATTTATTCTTAAGAAAACAATAAAGAAAGTAATAAGTACATCTAAAGTTTTTATTTATTTTTTATTCTGAAGGCATGGTAGTGTCCAACTATAACTTAATAAATTTAGGGTAAATAATAATGAATCATATATTGGACAAGAACAAAAAATATTAAATTTTTTAATTACCTTTTCCATACCAATTTCCTGGCTGTAGATCACAGAATAATATGACCCTAGCTCTAGATTAGCCATGAAAAAATTTGGGATACTCAATGACGCGCGCCAAGTACGTTTAAAAAATTGTTTTCAATTGTAAAATTTGCCAAAAAATTTTGCAATTATTAAAAATCACAATGATTACTTTTTTTTATTTATATTTTTTTGTAGATTGCAAATTTTTCTTTTTTTTTTTTGTAAATATACTACACCAATTGTTTTTTTCAATTTTCACAGTTTTTAATGAGTGTTTCTTTTAATCCGAGAGGTTTTGTGTACTTGGTTTTTTTATTTCATATTTTTTGTAAAGATTAGTTTATTTTTTTATTTTTGCTATACGTGTATATAGTTAGACGTGTACTTGGCGCGACATTTTACAGTGAAACTGTTTTGTGGGATATCTTTATTCCGTAGGTACACTTGAAATACGTCAAAAAAGTATTCAATAAAAAACTCAATTGAAATGCAGACTCGATACACATAGAAATAGGCAAATAAACATACAGATATCCTCACATTATTTCTATAACTTCATAGTTATATGAACTTTCACGCTTTGGAAAAACAACGGTTATAAAAAAATTATAGCAGCTTCGATTAATTTACAAGAAAGTTGTAAATATTGTAATTTTTTTTTTATTTTTTTTTTAATGTTAGTTGGGTAGGCAAACTGGCAAACGTACCACCTGATGTTAAGTGGTCGACGTCGCCCATGAACATAAACTAGTATACCTGGAACGAGCCCAGGCAACTCATTTATGTGTTGCCTCTCCTGAGACATAAGATGTTAAGTCTCGGTGCCAGTAATTACACTGCCTGTCTTGCCCTTCTCTCCGAAACACAGCAAAGCTGTTTCACGGGAGAAATAAGCAAAATTTATAAAAACTCCCAGGGTTGTACGTGACAAATATATATACTATGTTTTATGTGGATGAGAGTGGTGAGAAAAAGACCCTCTTGGCGTCCAAAGAGGCACAACTGAAACGCCCGCTGCTGGGCGCCAAAGTTTAGGAAACAAGCGCACTTAAACAGAAAATTATCATATAATGTACTACGTTAAATGTATACTAAAGCCTACGTTTTAACACAAATATTCATTTAACCAATTTCCATGAATGATACATGAATAAGGAATAAATTTAATTTGACGTAGTGTCCGTATTTGTGTTATTAAGAGCAAGCTCGGATTTATACCGGGTCACCGGCTTTTAGTGTCGTTATTCGACACTTTTAAGCCACGATACTTAGCAATTACAATCATCGAAGTAATCGGCTTTATTGCTTATTAATTTTATTAAATTATAGAGCCTACACTGTGGGAGGGATGCGCTCGGGCCTCCGTCTGCGTGAACATACTATTCTTATTTCTTTCGTTAAACGGCTTTGCTGTGATTCGGAAAAAGGTAGCAATTACTGGCACTGAGACCATCTTATGTCTCAGGATAAGCAAGGGGTGAATGAGTTAGAGACAACCTCTAGTTCTATTAGACAATAAATGCTGGTGCCATGGGCGTAGACACGGTGGGGCAGGGTGTGGCGCTTGCCCTACCCTGGCTCTGACCTGTAATTTACCTAACCAAACTAACTAAAACGTTAAATTATCTAGGTACTGACTGTGAGGAGAAGGCTGAACTGTGGTACCACTTTTGAGAAGAAAAAAATATGGCATCGAATGTTCTGAAAGATATGGAAGTGGCAGAACTAGTAAAGGATTCAGAGAGAGATTTTACTGGACCATCCGTGGACGACCAATAGAGAGATCTTTCATACGTTACGGCGTGTCAAGACGTCGTGGCTTCGGCCTGAGGCCTGAGCCCAGAGCCTAAACGGCTGAAACTAGAGACACATTTTTGGATAGAACATATTTTCATGGTGTAGGTAGGTGAGCAATAAGAAACCAGGTCCCCGGCGGCTGCCCTCCAGATTGGAGAGGTGAGGGTCAGAATCCCCCATATCAAATATCTGGGGCTTATCCTTGACGGTGGGTGGACCTTCTGCCCACATTTCATAATGTTGGGACCGAAGGTCGTGAAGGCTGCAAGTGCGCTGGGCAGACTTCTCCCGAACCTCGGAGGACCCAGCGCCGCCTGCAGGCAGCTATACTCCGGAGTATGGCAACGTACGGTGCACCCATCTGAGCGGGTCAACTTACTGCGAGGAATAAGGCCCAGCTGCGCTCGACGCAGCGGGACATTGCGGTAAGGGTGATCCGGTGGTACCGCACGGTTACGTGGACGGCAGCCACTGGCCTGGCCGGCTACCCCCCGTGGGAACTCGTGGCGGAGGTTCTTGCCGAGACGCACTCCTATGTCTCGGATACGAGGTCTTTCTGCAAGAGCCATACATTGGACGGAATCCTGCGGGTTCGCCGACTAGGGCAAGAGGTGCTTATGCGGAGGTGGGTTAGGATGAATGATCCCGTTGAATGGAGATCCGGGACCCTCAAAAAGCGGCTGAAGGCGCTTTCAGTGTTTTTAGTTTACGGGTAGGGCCCTCCCAGGTGCGAGTCCCACATAGGGTTAGGATCTACCCGAGATCCTGGCTACATGCATAAGATAAGAAGCATTTCCCTGCTAAAAAAAATCAGCAATAAGAAAGTTGAAAGTTTTTGATAATTGGAATTATACATAGGTGCAGATACAGGGTGCTACAGGGTTTACCATTTCATATGAAAAAAAACCGGGGTAAGACCGCAGGTATAGTTTGCTAGTTACATAATATTATAGACTGCTGCCCCACCCTGAGTCTATGGCTGGCTACGCCCATGGCTGGTGCATAATGAACTTGTTTCATAAGCGACTTTAACCACTAACCGTTTGTCAGAATCAATAAAAATTGGTTATTGTAAAACATTGTACTACTGAATATGTATTTAAATTATATAAAAATTATCTGCTACATCAAGATTATCTATAAAATCTTGTTAGATGTAAACGATAAGTCACTAATTTAGATATTGCTTCAAAGCAACAAAGAAAAACTTGATTTGTAATCTCATAATCGTGTAAAAGACAAATGAATGCTATGAATGATAAGATTAGATAAAGATCTTTGTACTCAATAAAAAAGCATTATCGCTTTAGAAGCACCAATATTCTATTGAGATAATTAACGATTATACCTAGTAATAATAACAATTAATCGCATTTTTACGAGAGAGATGAATACAATATATCTTTTTGGAGATTGCTTACATTAGAATGGCCAGCAACGCCTGCAAACCCGGTGCAGGTCTCTTCTATAAAAATGAGAGCCAACTTATATTGTGATCCTGTTCATCTAAACCCCTTCCTGTGCAACCTGGAGTAGTCATATGCGTACGGTGGACCAATTACCAGGTGGATTACAAATTGTTGTTGGCAAATTCATCTATCATTTGAAACATACAAATTTGCTCAACAACAGCGTATTAAAATTGTTTTAAAATTTATACAAATATTATGAAGCTGAAGAGTTTGTTTGTTTGAACGCGCTAATCTCAGGAACTACTGGTCCGATTTGAAAAATTCTTTCAGTGAAAGCCCATTTATAGAGGAAGGCTATAGGCTATATAACATCACGCTGTGACTAGTTAAGCTGAGTAAGTTAATGCGGGCGAAGCTGCGGGCAACAGCTAGTGATCGATAAGAGTGAATGAAAACTGCCACGGATAAGAACTAAAAAAGTAATTAAAGATTTTTTCATTCCATATAAAGAGTCGCCATTAGAGATGACCGCCACAAAATATATTATCTGACTAGCTGTTGCCCGCAGCTTCGCCCGCGTTAACTTTGATTTACAGCCGTATCCGGGGTTATGATGATGATTATTTTATAGCTTTTTCAGAGTTTAGCGGGAACAAACAGACAGACAGACAAAAATAGTAAAAGAAGTTATTTTGGTATACCTATATACCGTGTATACATCCATATGTATTTAGTAAAAAGCTCTTATTTTAATATTACAAACAGACACTCTAATTTTATTTATCTATAGAAGATGTAAGTATAGATAACAACAAATTTATTGAATGTCTTCTATCTTAGTAAGTGTGTATTAGCATTTTAATTTTATTTATGAAGGGGAAATAAGAAGGACTAAAGTGGTTTTTATTGCTAATTATATTCGTGAGGCTAGTTATATGAAATCCTTAATAATAATATCAATTCAAAAACAACTCTGTCTGTCTGTCTCTTTTTCACGCTAACACTGAATCGTTTTGGATAAATATTTATACAAAGATAGTTTGAGACCCAAGAAAAGATAGTTTTTAATTTTTATCCCGAAAATTCCACGGGAACGGGAATTCGGGTAAAACCACAGGACCATTGGAAAAAATGGTCTTTAATTGTAGTATCAATTAGATTAAACAAAATGATTTTGTATGTGGACGAATTCAGGAAATTTATGTTCATCTTTATATATATATATATATATATATATATATTTCTTGTGTGCGTGTGTATGTCACTGAACTCCTCCTAGGTGTCTGGACCGATTTTGATGAAATTTTTTGTGCGAGTTCAAGAGGATTCGAGGATGGTTTAGATTCACAAAAAAAAATATTTTGTACAGGACAACGTCTGTCGGTGCCACTAGTATATGTATATATGTATAATGTGTTATATAAGGTCATTATTATATTGACATATAATGGTAATGGTACCATTGATTTGTATATTTGAAGGACAACTATTATTATATGAAAAGGACAAGTTTTAGTAGAATATTTTTGAGCCTAAACAACTGCCCAGAATATTTGGTAAAAGGTATTCTAGGATAGGAAATTATCTAGCAATCTAACTATAATCATTTCGCATACTATTCCTAAGGGAAGATTTATGATTTAAACTGCTTAGTATGTTTTTACTTTTATTCCACCGTAACGTCTGAATAAAGTGATTTATCATCATCATCAGCCTCTATCCGTCCACTGCTGAACAAAGGCCTCCCTCAATGAACGGCGATCCCCCAAGACGGCCGATCCCTTGCCACCCGCAACCAACACGGACCGGCCACCGCACGGTGGTCATCTTCCCACCTGGTTAATGGCCGACCAACACTCCGTCTACCTAAAGAGTGGAGGCCACACTCTTGAACCTTGTTGGCCCATCGGCCATCCGTTCTCAAATCACTTATTCGACTGTAATAGGCGGTCAGTCGGTTATCGTTATTATGGTCTGGGTAAATCTATATTTTAATCGACTTAAAAAATGAGTTTTCCGCAGTCGGGTCATACTTAAAAAACTTATTATTTGCCCTAATTTTAGGGTTGCGTTCTGTCACGGAACCCAAAAAATTAGGGCTTGTGGATCACTCCGTTATCCGTCTGTCTGTCAAATCAAAACCTTATATTATACAGAATGGATTATTGAGATGGGTACTGACCCATGTCAACTGCCCTCACTGGAGGGCAGGTACATAGTTACGGGAAAACGTTCCTACTTCCTAGGAGAATATCCATATTTTTTTAAGATATTCTGAACTGCATTCACAGATTTTTGAGAAAATTTATGGTCATGGAAACATATGCTAAAATCCAAAAAAAATGCCTAACGATCCTACTTCGTATGTGTCCGATCCGACAAAAAAATTTCAGATGTCGCCAAAAACATTTTTAAGGTTAAGGTACTGCCCCGCCCATAAAAATTATGATAACTCACCATAATACTAAGATGCTCTATGACGGTGAGGTTCTCTATGAACAGCTCGTCCTGGTGCATGTATCCGCTCTCGCGGTGCATGAAGTCGCCCACCGCCAGCCCGTTCATGGCTATGTCGCCGTCCACCACCATGTCCACTAAAAGAAGACAAAAGACTATCATCGTCGGGACTTTCAAAGCTATACCGACCGTCGGTGCGTTCGTCGGTCGCGCTTGTTATTTGGAAGCAATTAGACGCGTGTGTACGGTCGGCACTGTAAGCGCGACCGACGTACGCACTGACGCGACGGTCGGTAGGTATAGCCACAGTATTACAAGAAATATTGTAATACTGTGGTATAGCTATGAAACGAGCCTAAGCTTAATCCACATAAGGCTAATATGAATAAAGCCCTGAACACAAAGTGAGACTTACGTCGTTTTATCTGCCCTAAAATCAACACAAAGGCTTAAAAGGCATATTGTACACAAAAGTCAGTCTATACATAAAAGTGAGACTAACGTATAGACGCTCTATATGCCCTGTACGCAATTATCACCTACATGGTCTATAGGACCCTAGTAAGCTCAACACCCATAAAACTAGTGTTAATAAAACTAGTGTTAATATAACCTGTTCATTATTCTTTTGTATTATTATAATTGATAACTAGCTGTCCCCGCTGTTTCACCAGCCCCAAAGTTGAAAAAACTGGAAGTTTAGTATTTTGTTTGAATTTTATATTTTGAAAAAAGTAAGATAAAACTGTAAGAATATATTTGAGACTATACCTGGTCTCCGGTGAGCCAAAGAAGACATCAGGGTAGTTTTCCCGGCGCCGCTGCAAATAAATATAAAAATATATTTGATGTCAATCAAAAAAACGTTCTAATTAAAAAAATATATATAATTAGTTGAATAATATTTTTTGTCATGAAATAAATTAACTGAACTGTTTTGTCATGAACACTTGTGACAAAAATCTGTAGTATTCTTAACTCTATAACGAACGGCGTTCTAGAGTGATTTCCCTGTTTTGGGAGGATTCATTGTTCCCGGCGTTCGTTGAATGTCGTTGAAAATTAACGAGATGATGTACCATCCATTTTAATTGATCTTCAAGAATAAATAAAAACATATCCTTATAAATCAACTCACTGTTGCCCGCAGCTTCACCGTTCATTTAGATTTACCGTCGTATCCGGAGAGACGATGACTACTGTAGTCTAAGTTACTATACTCCTTACAATATCAGTTATCTGCTAGTGAACGTTCCATCAAAATCAGTCCAGCCGTTTCAGAAATCCGGAACAAACAGGCAGACAGAGAAAAATTTAAAAATTAGATTTTTCGATATAGTAAAAAGCTGTTTATTTGAAATTACAAATAGACACTTCAATTTTATTTATTGTAACTTATTAAATTGTTTAAGGCCAAACGAGTTAATTTAGAAGGACCTTATCAACCTTATTTCTTTTAGTTTTTCACCAGTTCGATATTTACCTGGGCCCCATAAGAGCGATCAGCGTACCTGGCTTCGCGATGCCGCTGACTGCAACAAAAATAATTCTTTGAAAAATAATTTTAACCTTATATTGTACACTCTTCCTACGAGTGCTAAAAATGTAAAAAACTAAGAAATTCATGTGAACACTAATAAAATTTCTGGTTAAGTTGCTGGATTTAGCATTCTCAACGATCACCAAATCAATTTCGCCCTTGTTTTTGACGAATGGAAGGTTCAGTTATAATAGCGTTGTTCTCGTCCAAAGAGATTCGTTCCACTCAGTTTGTTTCGCCTGTTTTTCTTAGTGGGCTCACCTTGGGGCCGGTGGTAGATTCAATAGGCGTTCAAAAAGGCGTAAGTAATATTTCGAACATGAAAAAAAAACTTGCTAAGCAGCAAAATTAGAATATGTCTGACACTCATAATATTTTCATTATATTGAGCGGGAATCAAATCCGAATTCACCGAAACGCCTATTCCATTTTTTCATTACCTTCGATCGACGATGGCAACTGTTGATCGAAGCCATCAAGCATTATGCTTGATTGCTTCGATCGATAATCAGAATGGAGCAGTAGTATCATGTGTTTTGTATGAAAACAAATTCCAACAAATTGGTGCTGCAACGCTGCGCCGTTCTGCACTGTGATTTGCAGACTGATATTCATTCATGGATGATTGGTCGATGGGACGTACATACAGATCTCTGGTTGGTTGAATAGCTATTACGTCAGTGACAAATCACTGACCAGTATCGGAATTTTATCGCTCACATTACTACTCTATCCGGTTACATTATGCTCGATGCGTTATTACATTAGATGGCCTTCAATTCAAACTTTCTCTGGTACATCCTAACAAACCAGTTTCGGTAAACGCGTGGGCAGCGTCCCTTATAAATAATTAACTTTGGTTCTTATATTTTGGGGTTCCGCTGCTCAAAATGTCAAACGTAATCTTTATAGAATCACTCCGATGTCTGTCTGACTGTCAAATCAAAACCTATAAGGATTTTATTATGATTATATATTGATAACGCGTTTTTTTCTTTAACGCCGGGAAATTCTCTGAGGCATCCCGCGGGGGAGTGGGTCTCCCCAGGCCCAGGCATACTGAGCCCCACCGCCACGACAAGGCCTGAACCATGGTGGGGACACCTATAAGGATACTTCCCATTGACATAGAATCATGAAAGGAGACGGTCCATTTCTGGTCTGGTCTTGTACAGTATACCATAAATAGGGAAAAAATACATAGATTTTATTAAAAATAAAATAAATTAGTATAAGAAACTAATTTACATGCAAAAAATAAAAATATATTTCAAGTTTTTTAACTTGTTGGCAATTCTTAATAAAGATGGCGCCCTTCAGACCTATGATTATTACTTACTAAATGTCATTTCTGACAAATGACAAACCAAATGATGATAGATGCCTATCGAACAATGACATAATTCCTTACATTTGACAGATAACGCCAAAGAATATACGCCATACGCCCTACGAATAAATAATAAGTCAGGAAATGTAACTGCGTTATAAAAATGACCCAACAAAAGTCGTGTCCAAGTAGGCGGGGCTTAAAAGTCGTGTCCAGCGCGTCATCAGTCGGACATTTTTCTTACAAGCGAACACACGTCAAACTTACGCATACGTTTTCGTTTTTTCATTATGAATTGCAGCTGTTAATCATCATGCCATCATTTGTAATGAAGTGGAGCAGGAGCCATACAAAATCAAAACCTCCAGGGATTACTTCTCACTAGTAAATAGTAGTAAAATTATATTATATTCAAGTACGTTAATGTAATAAGCAAACCGAGATGGTCAATACTATGCAAAATGAAGTCAGTCAATGTTTGAACCAATGTAGAAGGTATTTAATTTATTCTTCATGAAATGTATTTATACATATATTATAATATAACTAATATGTTTATATTTTTATCATTATTTAAATGTGTATTGATACCGCGAGGGATAAGGCCCAGCTGGTACCGAACAGTTTCGTGGGTGACAGCCACTGACCTAGCCGGTGACCCCCCGTGGGAATTTGTGGGGGAGGTTCTTGCCGAGACGCATTCATATGTCTTGGTTAGGAGGGCTCCCGGCGATAACCTTACGTTTTACTAGATCCTACGGGTTCGCCGACTAGGACAGAGGTGCATTAATACGGAGGTGGGGGGAGGACCCGGCACGGCAGTCGTATGACAAAAGCCTAACGGTTGCTTTACATTCAGTCCTCGAGCGTTGGATGCGCCATAAGCACAAACCCCCTCACCTTCCGTCTGACACAGGTGCTCACCAGGCATGGTTGCTTTGGTGAGTACCTGTGCCGGAAGACCCACAGGGAGTCAGTAACAGTATGTTACGATTGTAGCGCGTCGGTGGACTCGGCCGAAAGAAATCATTATAAAATATTATATAATATTGTTTTATTATTGATTTGGTTCACTTATTGCACGACATCGTCCACGCAGCTATCACTCGACTGTCATAGGTGACATTGCAGCATGCGCGCCGACCAATACCTGCATTTATTTAGAAATTAAACAAATCACCATTGACGTCTATTTGTAACCTCGAAAGTGATTGGTATTTTAAATCATACGTCGTTTTGGTTTGAAGTAGGCTTATTATTTATTCGTAGCATACGCCATTGTTTTATACAAGTAGTGTTGGAAATCTTGGAAACATTAAATTATTCTACCACTGAAATTGAGATGAATTCATGGATATGAAGAAATCAAAACTGTTTCAATGTTTTCTTTCCTTCATCTCATTACATGTACAAAAGTAGACCAACGTCCCATACAATTTTGGACCGTCTCCTTTGGTAAGAAGCTAGGTCTGATAAGATAAGTAAAGGAAAAAATTAAAACAGTTAATTTGTTTGTTCGCTTCTACAAAAATACAATTTTCAGGACCCTCGCGCTTGTCTGTCTGTTTTTTATTTTTTATTTTAATATAAATAATGAACATCGAATTAGCATTTCTTGATACATGGCAGAGTTTAATATTCTAATTGGCAAACAAGACTAATTTAATTTTGTTTGGTGATACCATTAATTACTTTTAATTTATACGTTACTATAGTATGTAATTTATATGCGTGTGACGGGATCGGCCGTCTTGGTATTTTTTGAAAGGCTTGTCCAGCAGTGGACGGTGAAAGATTGACAATGATGAATATGACAATGTAACTCTCAACCAACAACCGGTAAAATTTGTTTCTGCAAAATTTTTTTTTTTATTGCATTATCTCTTAAAAAAGCAGCAGTGAACAGATAGTGATGATAAACAATATACCGACGCGACGCCTCCTACACTTACCAATACATAGACAACTTACCACTAGTCTAAACTTTACCACTAGCATATTACCTTACTTACCAACGGAAGTGATTGATTGAATACTATTAAAGCAAACTTTGAAGGAGATTCAAACTATTATATATATTCATTGAAGGACGCCCATGTACAGTAGTGGACGGATAAAGGCTGATGATGATGAAGCAAACTTACCACCATTGACCAGTCGTTTCAGCTTGCCGTCCTTGAGCCTGATGTGCACAGAGACGTCCCTCCATACCAGCGTGCAGGGCCTGGACGAGGGGGAGCTGCCCAGCACCTCCTCCAACTCCTCGTACACGGGGTCATTGTCCTTGGAGTACCCTAGCCCGCTGTCCACGTAGAGTATGTTCGAAGTGATCTCCTGTCAACATAGAGTAATAGTTTTGTAATGATATATAATTGGCTTCTGATAGGGTAGAGTGACGGGCCCTCCAGCCCAGGATGTCTCAAGAGGCCCAAGAGAACATTTCTTACGAGTTACCGGTTCTAACACTACTTTCCTATTGCTTCTTTTTCAAGTTTTCTATCCTAATATTTTATAAAAGTAAAATTTATATTTTTGTTTGAGTTTGTGAGGTTAGAGGGTAATCTCTCTCTCTCTCCACTGAACCGATTTTGAAAGTTCTTTCACCAGGCAACAGCTAGCAGGTAATAAATACAAGGTGATGTTAACCAGAGCACAAATACGTTGATAACGTTCTTTAGCTTGTCCGTGAGACTCGATGTGATAATTTACGACGGGCCTCAGCTGTTATTGTTACACCACTGTTTTTGATGTTGTTCTTTCTGGTTTTGGAGATCTCAGGGCTGATTCCCACTCAGAGTACACAACGCAATAGATATATAATAGTACGGCATCCGAAGTGAGATCCAGAGCATCCGATAGGACACCACCCGATCTTGCAAACTCCGCTCTGTTCAGTTGACATGTCAGACCCACTCCCGGCTGCATGGGTACCACCATCTTGCTTGTTTCTCCCGTGAAACAGCTTTGCTGTGTTTCGGAGAGAAGGGCAAGACAGGCAGTGTAATTACTGGCACCGAGACTTAACATCTTATGTCTCAGGATAGGCAACACATAAATGAGTTGCCTGGGCTCGTTCCAGGTATACTAGTTTATGTTCATGGGCGACGTCGACAACTTACCATCAGGTGGTCCGTTTGCCAATTTGCCTATCCAACTAACATAAAAAAAACCATTTAGGATTACTTTCTCAATGACCACGTAATCGATCACCCCGTCTGGCATTAATGTTAGTTGTTGACGAACATGTAAAAGGATTTGCTCATATGCGCTGCTTTCTTTTGGTTGCCACTTGCCAGCGAACCAGCAAAACTAGCAATTGCAAAACTATGAAACTAATTGCACATAATTATGAAGATTGTTCTTCTTCAACACTAAGTCAATTATTGATGGTCATTATGAATCGAAATTTTTAATTAAATTAAAAAAAAAAAAAAACTTTTTTAGGCATAGTACTTAGCCTTAATACAATTAAATGTTTATGATGGTACTTTTAGGGTTCCGTTAATCAAAATGACAAAACGGAACTCATAAAGGATCACTCCTTTGTAATTGTTTGTCAGTCTGTTTGTCTGTCTGTCAAACCAAAACCTATATGCTACTTCCCATTGAGATAGAATCATGGAAATTAGCAAGAAGCTCACGACATAAGTAAAGGAATAACGTAAAACCCGTTTTGTAGTTGTAATACATTAGAAACCTGGTTTACGGAACCCTCAGCGCGCGAGTTACGTTCGCGCTTTTGTTTGTTTTTGTTCGTATGTGTCGCATTAGATTGATATCTAATTTTTAAAAAACGAATGTGTCAACACGGCTTTCGGGCTGTCGGCTAATGCATAAAACTTAACTCTTTTATTTACCTAGTCACCTTTAATTTTTGAATGGCACGAAGTCAAAACGAATAAAAAATAAAAACTAGTAGATGATTAAATTCACTTTTATTTACAGATGTTTTCGAAAAGTTTTTTTTGTTGACACAATAATAACTGTTTTTTTTTCATCGGATGAGCAGCTTCGAAAATAACCTCCAACTTGTCTATTATATGAGTTTGGACACATAAACCTACATGGATATATTGCCATCGGCCAACATGCTTATGTAATATATGATGTTTGTGAATTGCGGGGTAGATAATTCGCCGTTAGTTGTAACGTTCTTTTGTAGTGCAGTCTGCAAATATACGAGTGTCTTAAAGACGTGTTTCATTATTATCTAAATATTACAGCTTCATCATCATCGACATCATCATCATCAGCCCCTATCCGTCCACTACTGAACACAGGCCTCCCTCAATGAACGCCAAACATTATGCTTAGTGTTCATTAATTAATTGAAACTGTTATTTAATTTATCCCACTTACTATTTAGTTCTAGATCCGCCTGGTATAAGATCTAGTTCACTATTGAGAAGGATGGGCTTTGTGCTCAACGCATCTGCTTTTTTAAAAGTTCTATGCCAGTCGACCCAGGGGGTCATTCCTCTAACGTCATCTGGCTGATGGGCGAGGACGAGACTCATGCCCGTTCCAGGAGAGACGGGGCATGGTTGTGAGCGCGGTGCGGCAGTGTCCTTCTAAATTCTTTCCCCTTTCGATCACATGATCGACGGTCGGAAAGAATATCTTGAAGTGAATTGGGGGCGGTGTTGAATACAGGTTAAGGCAAACGGTTATTAGCTAGTGAAATGGGATCTGGAATATCGAAGAGGATATTCCTCGGTCACCTATGAAGACGTCAAGTCTGGATCGGGTACGTACACCTAGTACACGTATAAACTGTTTGCTTGGATACCACCAATCACAATCCTGCGAAACTTGTTTGCTGTGTTTCTTAAAGAAGTAAAACCAAAGAAAAAGTCCTAGATAGAAAACTTGATCGACCTAGGTGACTTTGATCACTTCCCACCAGCCTTAAACTGCATTATCATTATCTATTAAAATAACCTTATGATTTGCATTTCAAATAGTCGTTAGTCGACTTAGACATCTTAAAATATTACATTAGTGTGGTAATTATGATTTTTAATTGAAAAACAATTATTAAACGTGCACTAATTTAATATCCTAATAATTACAGAATTTTCCCACAGTCGAGTGTTCATATGTATACTTAGTATTATTTTTAACTAGTTTTAAATGTCTAGAAATAAATTTAGAATATTTGGCGATGATTCATTGTAGATATATTGAAAGAGATGCATACAAATTGCTGTGTTGAAAAGAAGAACAGAAGAAGCACCGTGGTCCACTAATTCGTATCTCATGACAGGCATCCTTATCGGTAAAATCGGCTTGAATGCCATGACGGCAACCGTTTTTCCCCGACAATTCTTTATTTCATTCAATATTTCCATCTTTCGCTAAGTAATTATGAATAATAATAATTAATAATTACTTATATTCACCTCTAGAGGGCGTACCGAGACGGACAACTTTATTGTATTAGATGGGTGAATATTTGAACATATGCATATCACGCGGCCCTCCCTAATTAACTACTTACTTAGATATAAAGTTAAGTTTTTTTTTCTTTTACGTATATCATGGTTGCAGCACTGTATACAGATGTACATATTATATTCCTATTGTTATAAACAACTAAGTTATGTTCATGAACGTTCCTCAAATCTCATCACCATTCGTGTCCCAATTCCCAAATTTTTACAGTTCATGCTCTAAAAGTTACAAAAATTCTTTAAAGATTGTATTTTTATGAAGTAATTTAGATAATACTCAACATGTTTTACCAATTGACAAAACTATAACCCATTAAAGAACACTTTTAGGTAATTTTTCATGACTTTGAAAATTGTCCCAACACTTTATACTCACTACCATTTGTTCACACAGTCGCAGGGTATTTTTTTCTGCGTACTGTAAATTGCTTTATGTAAAAGAACTCGGCAGTCGGGCTAAGTCCCGCGATCGACTCGTGCGGGCCACACGTCAAAAAGTGTTATGGCGTCAACTCTAGCCTACCTTAATCACCCAGAAATTGTGTTTGGCAAAGAAAAATCTCCTTACCGTTCGAGTTTCCCCTGGTAAGTCTAATATTTTTATTTAGCATTTTTATGCATTGTAATAGTCGCCATAGGATACTCATTGGTTTGATTACGATCCCAATTTTTTAAGTTCTACAAAGAACGTATAATGTTAAAAAGTGACCAAATACCTAATTACCATTTTTCCCGTTCGTATTATGTCGAACGGTAATGAGCAATTGAAAATGGTAATTAGTACTAATATAAGCTGGCCTCTTATTATATTGAAACTCCCTACTCCGCCCGGCCAGCCTAAGCTCGAATTGTTACTACCAACGCGTAATAGATTTTGTTGTACGTTCGGTGGGAACTGGCACTTTCGCTGAAAATAAACCTACATACTGACTACCCGTCTACCACAAACGTTTTTTTTCAGAGTAAACGTGCCTCGGAATAAACAGCAATCGAAAGAAGGAAACATTGGCTAAATCCAAAATCGCACGCCGGTATCGATACGTTAAAATCAAAGCTGACCCTATTTTATACGCTCCTGAAACTGAAAAAGTAAAAGAACGGCAGTACAAAAAACGAAGAGAACAGAAAAAACTTTTGTCAATTGTAAAAATGATTTTATTTAGATAACTGTTATATACTGTTGTGTACTGTAATATAATAAATTTGGATAATAATTACCTATTGTTTTTGTTTTCTGTTTATTTTGTTGTTATTTTCCTTAATTTTTTAAATTAAATCAAGGTCGATATTATCCAAAGTAGAGAAACAGCAATCTTTTTGTATTTTTCTGGTTACCATTGCCATGTTATGATATTGTAGATCTACTTAATACTGAATTATTTTACGATTTAGTACAGACGCCGGCACAGACTACCCGAAACTGTAAAATTTTCTCTATTAATTTTGAACCTGTACTCTCTTTCATGAGCAATTTCAGGTCATGAAAGTGAGATTCATAAATATTTTTTAAGGGTTTTGTATAAGATCACATCGAGCTTAAGAACTTATATAGGTCTAAGTTCTATTTACACTTGAGTTTTGAACAAGGGTTTTAGTTGATTTTATTTGAATTACTATAATTGAATTACAAATAATGTTATTGTTTTTAGGAAAACCGGTAGATTTTTTTATTCAAACACCTCGCAAAGTTTGGTGTCATTTATTGTCACCTTAATTATGTATAAATATGTTATTCAAGTATATCATTTATTTTATTTCTAATTACCAATCACGAAACATAATTACCATTTCTAAATGCTAATTACCGTGTGTTTCAAATCTCATCACCGTTCGAAGAAAATTTTCAGTTTTAGATTCAGACCTATATAGCAGTTCAAATACTGTGCGCTTCATTTATTTCGTTCATTTACACTATAAACTTTAGGTTAAATCCATAAAAGTTAAAATTAGAAGCAATATTTGAACTTAATTTATGAACCCTGAATATGTCTATATTCAAATATTCACCCAGATATACAAATAATAATGTTTTCTATGGTGTATTTCAGTGCGCATTATTTAAAAATTCTCAATACAACTTCAGCTTCAAGATCCTCCAACAAAGTCTTTAAACACTGTCTTTATAATTCTTGTCTTTTTGACAAAAATCACCAAGGAGATCAACTTAAATATCGCAAATAAAATTATTGTCTTCGTTTGCAACAAAAATAAAATTTATTTCATCTATTTTTTTGGCTAACCTTTAAGATATTTAAATGTAACTTAATAACACAACAATGCACTTATTTTATTAAATTAATATTATGTCCGTGTAAATTATGTGAACGATAAAGATAATATAGAATGTTTTATGCTAACATAATAAAGAAACAATTATATATTTTACTAGCCATTGCCCGCAGCTTCTCCCGCGATAACTTAGATTTAGAGCCATGTCGTTATCATAAGAAATTAAGGGGTGGACCACCCTTAACATTTAAGGGTATGAAAAATAGACGTTGACTTATTCTCAGATCTACCCGATATGCACACAAAATTTCATGAGAATCAGTCGAGCCATTTCGGAGGAGTTTCATTACAGACACTGTGACATGAGAATTTTATATATTAGATGACAGACTGATGATGCAAATTAATATGGAATTCTCTAATGACGAATTCTAAAGCATTAAGTTAATTAATAATTATGATAATATAAAAATGGTTGCATTCTTTACAATTTATTCTGGTCTTAATGTTCACAAAACTTTACCACCACATTATTTACTTATGTGCTATGACTACCTTCACCAGTTAATCACGCTTTATTTCAGAATTAAGGATAAGGAAACCTAGATAAGGAGTTAATGAAAGAAATAAAAGCGCAAACCTAGCATAGTCTAATTAAAACTTAATAGGAAATAGAAGAAGAGACATTTCTTTTTAAATTGGATTACAATCTTCCACATCATAAAACATGCACTATACAGTCATTGCCAAGGCTTATTTACATTTAGATAGTAGAAGAATGTTATGTATCTGTTCTGGACTTAAATGCAAGTGTTTATTAAGCATCTACAGGATCAACCGAAAAATTACTAACATAAAGAACCGAGACTTAAGAATCGATAACGCATCTAGGCAAACGAAACGGCTAGTCCAGCGGGCTTACTTTTAGGGCTTACTAATAGCTCGATGCAATTGAAATTTAGGATCGAGACAATAGTATATATAGTATATAGGTATTAGATCGATAGGAAGAACTTGTCAATCGGTGCTCTTGTACGCTACGTAATTTTATGTAACTAATTGATATTGGGATTTCTCAATCTCGTATTTTTCGCACTCTTACAAAATATTTTGACGATGACGTATAGACTTCGAAATCAAGTTTGAATTGTATAGATTTGATCCCAAATCGATCGATCCAATCCTACATTTCAAATAGGATCGAGTGTCAACAGTAAGCCCGGCATCTGGTGGCGTGTTATCTTCCGTAGGGAAAATGATTATTGCGCATACCACCAGGACATGGGTGGAATCTGATGGTTATGTGGGATACGGCTTTAGCTCGCTGCTAAAACTCTCCCCTCGCGATGGGAGGGATGCGCTGTGTCTCGCTCCCAGCTGTATAGGCACCACCATCTTGCTTGTTTCTCCCATGAAACAGCTTTGCTGTGTTTCGGAGAGAACTAAGAACAAATAAATGAGTTGCCTGGGCTAGTTTTCCTATCCAACATAAGTGGGACGTCTGCCAGTTTGCCTATTCAACTAACATATAAAAAAATATCTGTCGAGAAGCACATGTGATATACATTTCTTGAAAGTTTTTTTCATTCCCATCTTAAAAGATTTTACGAGCTTACCCAGAAGAAGACCAACAAAATATGCATTGTTTAAAATATTTAATGAAAACTTAATAAATCGTGGCCTTCTGAATTAGCCTTATTTGAAAGTGTAAGTTAAGGCCGGCTGGGTCGGGTTACAAGCCGCAGACGCGGTACCTAAGCCTGCCTAGAATTAGCTCGTGACCTATAAAACGTTGCGTAAACCGCTAGGCGCTGTGTACTAGCTGTGACACGCGGTTTCACTTTCGTTTTACTTTAGAAGTTTATATTACAATCAAACATATAATAAAGCTGAGGAACTTGCTTGTTTGTTTGGGTCGCGCTTATTTCGGGAACTAACAGGCTCGTAATAAAATCTTTCATTTCGTATCTCAACTAGCTGTTGCCCGCAGCTTCGCCCGCGTTCACTTAGATTTGCAGCCGTCCCGGATTGATGATGATTATTATTTTACTTTATTATTTTTTGTTATATCTCTAAAGGAAATAAGGCAGCGTTTTCAATGTAAGCTTCCAAGTGGCTTAAATTTTTCCGACTCTTACTTACTTACCAATTTACACAAAACTTGGCAAATTATATACTATCAGTTAAAACCTGCCTCAGGAATTACTGATTCTTCAGTTGAAAACAGCATGAAAATCCATCGACTAGTTATTGAGTTTATCGTGTACAGACAGACGCGGCGGAGGACTGTGTTATATATAATGTAATGATGATAAGGAGTAAATAGCTTTTACATTCCCACTTTGTAATTGGCAATTTTTTTAAGGCAGTATTTCTTGGCAAAAAAGAGTATGGAAAAAATGAGGGCGCCACTTTCACTTAGGTCTCATCATAATATGGAAAATCAGTAAGATAATTTAATCAAATCGTTAAAAATAAATGTGAAACACTAAGCTTTACTCAAAATCTAGTATTTGTCGGCCAAGTATTGTCAACGTCATAGGTTTTCATTTAGTAAAATATTTAGTTCCACCTGTCACCACGTCATACTCTTTTTGCCAAGCTGTAATTGTTATCTATTGACATATTATGCCATCGCGGACTTTTTCACGTCTACATCATGTTTAAAAATCGGCGAAGATAAATAAATCTTTGAAAGTCGGTTTTTTATGTTAGTTGGATAGGCAAAACACAGTTTGACGGGAGAAACAAGCAAGATGTTGGTACCCATGCCGGAAACGCGTCACGGCGCATCCCTCCGGTACATGGGTATCACTTGATTTCAGCAAATAGTTATCTGAATACACTATTACTAACGCCTAACATACAGATGAAATTAATAAGGCAGAAAGCCCATGCTCATACATAAACAGTAAAGTTTACTGTTAAAAAGACGATAAGGCGATAAGGCCGGGACTGCTGGCCTTTTGACATTATCGTTTCTTTAATTTGAAAAAATACTGAATTTGAAAAATTATTCTTAGTCTTCGATGAAGATGAATGAAATAAGCTCGTAATTTTTCGTTTTTTACTAATGGACAACTTAAAGGTAGTAACTTAGATGTAGGCAAGGGATCAGTCGTCTTGGCGTTCATTAATGTTCAATGCCTATGTTCAGCTGTGGGGGGATTAAAAGGCTAATGATGATGATGATGATGATGATATTTCTAATAATACTATCATCATCATCACTTATAAGACGGACAGTGTCTTGGTGTTAAATAAAATAATCACCATGAGTCGTAGCACCATAAGCTTTCAATGAACGCCTCGAATCTATTAAACTGATATTTAATTTTGCTCAACTTGTTTGGCAAGTATTTTAATTTTAAAATCAAATAAGGGCAAAGACAGAAAGGTTTGTAAAAATCTTAATAAACCGCGATAAAATCCGTAAAACTTGTTTCATTATAAAGGTAAAGAAAGGTATTGTATGAATTAAAAGGTAAAACTTTTGAAAGATAAAAATGGCAAAAAATAAAATAAAAGATAGTGTATTATATATGGTGTATTAGTGTGTATATATTATCAACTGAAGAGGATTTCAACTTCTCTGTTTAGAAGATAAATCCTTTAGTGTTTTACGTTTTCAGTCTACAGACATGATCAGCCTCATTATAAACATTTTAAGCTATTTGCATGCAGTTAATGACAGGGGTCGATTCCATCTAGTCCCAACTAACTACTACGGAGGTCATCCTTACGTTTTTGACTTCGCATCTCATACAAAAACTCATCTTTAGTACATAAACGTCAAAGTCACTTAAAACATGTCAATAAACAATGCAATAACAAAAAAGCTTGTTTTCAATGCAGATACCCCTTAATTAATGGAATAAACCTTAGTTCTATGTACCTATACAAATTTATTATAAAACCTAGGAGTTCGCTCCTCCTAATCTGTTGAAGTCTTATTCCCAAGCTTGACAATTTATTTATATTGTAATTAATATTATATTAATTATGAATGGCCTGTCTTTTAGAAACCTATCCAATAAAACGATATCCATATCACGCCGTACGTCAAATATAAATCGGTAAATTAGTAAAAGAAAATTTATCGAATTCGGTATGGTTTTCGTTTTCCGATTTCGCACTGTAAGTTTGATAATTTTTATACTAATTATTAACAGTTATTATTAACAATTACGTATCCTCTTTTATGTATTAAAATATTATCTACATTAGGTATTATATTAGGTAATAATAATTATTAATAGTAAAAAAATCGGTCTAATAAATAAGAATCTTAAACATACGTAAAGTGCATCAGTTGTATGCATTTTTAAAAATTTTTGGGGTGATAATACTTATCCTAACTTACCCTAGATATACTCACATTATCAGAATAATCCGAGTGGGAATCCTTTATTATAGACCTATTGCTGTCACTGCCACTCATTTTGCACAAATTTTTTTTTTACAAAATCTATTCACTATTTTAACTAGCGGTGCATTTTGTCTCGCATGCTGTATCTACGGTGACTGACTAGAAAATGTAGAGACGTACGCGATAAGGACAACACTATGTGAATTGTGAGACAGGTATATCATGGAGTGAGGAACTGTAGATGTGCTATATCGTTTTTAGTAGTTTTTTTTTTTGAGAAAATTTAATTTTTTCCACATGTGACCGAATTATATACGTCGATAATAATTAGATTGTATTCGTATTTTGATCACATTTATAATTTATATTTAATTTTCGTATTTTTTCTATTATATTTTATCGTAATTTGATATACACACGGTATGTGTGTATTCGAACGCACGAATTCGAACATATTCAATTTATTTCATTCACTTGTTAAATTCTGCCAGTGGTTTACATAACCACACAAAGTAACTAACATAATATTAGCTATTCCATCGGCTGCTTGCCCCGGATGTCCTATGAGTGTACGATGTATCATTTCAGATCTATAAAACTTTGAATATTGTTCAATCAAATGGATTTAAATTTTAAATCATCAAATACCATAATTTACTAGTAAAACTATTTTCATATCAAAGCTTTTTTTAATTTTTCGAATATATATGATATATTCGAAAAATTAAAAAAGCTCGAATTACAAATCATAACATTTTAAAGTAATTTTATTAAAATTTTATTTAATAAAAATTTTAATATGCCATTCTATGGTTAGTGTGTTTTTGTAACACTACGTAATAAATCGGATTCATTAATTATTTTCCGTAATTAGAAACTTAACCGATTATCGAAAAGGGTAAAAACCTTATAAACCTCCATTAAATCTATAACAATTACTAACCTATTATTTAGAAAACTACAAAGTATTTTGGACTTCACCAGCTAGTTGGATCACAAGGCTTTATTAGCGGCTTAAAAGTTTAATAATATCAAATATTTAAAAGGTTTTTTCTCCTAGATTATGCTGTTCGAAAAAAGTAGACTTCGTTCTCAAACAAATTCTTTGACAGAATAAGATTCAATTAGTAAGAAGTTATTTTCAATAAATAGCTCATTAAGTGTGTATTACATAATGTTATTGACACAATACTAAAAAAGTAGCAATATTTTTTATAAATTGTTTTTACATAGGTATTAAATTTTTGAGAGTACATAGAAGCGATTTAAAAAAAAATGATATAGCCCTTAAAATGAGACAAGTAGTTGTGCCATACCACAAGTTTTATGTGCTTATAAAGTACCAAAACCCAAAATAAATATATTTTTAAAGTAATGTAATGTCCAGGGCTTCTCAAACTGTGCGTCGCTACGACTTAGGCCGTCGCGGCATTGTCCATAGGGCGTCGTGAGGCGACCCACATGGAAGTCATGGATTGGCTGCCTCTTTTACTTACCACCAGGTGAACCGACTGTCCGTTTGCCCCCTCTTCTATAAAAAAAGAACAAATATACATCGTAAATAAATTTAGAGAAAGATGAGATTGGCAATTTCAAAACTGAGCCTCGTTTTCAGAAGCTATGCTTAGGAAAGAACATGGCATCCTTCTCACTAGCATCCGTTCATTGTTTTGTTTTTGTTTTTATTTTCTAATAAAATTATAAAAGTTATTTGGGCTAAAACTGCAACTGGTATAGTAGACCTAGTTTTTGATAAGAGGGAGCGTCGCATAAAAGTAGCTAACTCCAAAGAGCGTCATGACAACCCCATCGCACCTTTTATAAGCGTTCCGTTTTGTCATATTGATGAACGGAACCCTTTCATTTACATAATTTCTGGACGCCGAGGGTTGTATAACGGGTGATTCCGCGGGTTTCAGCTAGTTGTATAAACTAGGGACGTAATAACGTAACCCAATACCCATTGCTCTGGTGTCACATAAGTCACGATGAAACAGGAGGCGGGTAAGAGGATCAGTTGCCCTTTCCTGCCTTCTTCATCAGGGAATAACGGGATATCTAATCAGAACGTTTGCTTAACCAAACATTTACAGGATCCAATGACAAAACTTTGGTTTTGATAGTCTGAATAATTTCCGTAAGGATTCCCGTAACCGTTCAACCTTTTTTTGCATGCACACAATACGGGCTATACCTGTAATCGTGTTACATGCGGTGTTTTTATATTTTTGTGGTCACGTGGTATACACATGTACATTGACTTTCTTAACTTAGAATCAAAATATTTTTCAGTTCAGAATAAAGTAGCCTAAATATTTTCGGCGATAGAAGAATCCATTATTTTGTTACATTATACAATTTATATGATACTTTTTCAAGACGTCCTTCATACTACATCGCCTACATGTTTATTTATCCTATCTCCCAAATCAAAACTATCTCTTAAGTTGGACTGTGTAATGTTTTATTAAAATCGGGTGAGTAGTCTACTAAAAACGTAACACAAAATTATCAAAATTAGCAAGACATAATAATATCAAATGATAATTTATAGAATAGTGTCCTTTCGAGCTGTTTTGATTTTTTGGGTCAAATATGACGCAGAAGAAGGAAGTGGACTACATAATATCAGCTTAAGAAGTTATGTGGTTTATGATTTTGGAAAAGTAATTTCAATTGTTTTTGTCTACAAATAGATAAGAATATACCTACTAAGAACTACAAATAGAAGATTAGTTTTATAAGTTATAAGTTAGATTACTAAGAACCCCGTTTTCACCAGCTCAAAAGTCGTTCCCGTGGTTCCAGCAGCCCTAAAAGTAGTTCCCGTGGTTTCAGCAGCCCTATAAATAGTTCCCGCGGTTTCAGCCGCACTAAAAGTAGTTCCTGTGGTTTCAGCGGCCCTAAAATAGTTTGTGGTTTCAGCCGCCGTAAAAGTAGTTCCCGTGGTTTCAGTCGCCCTACAAATAGTTCCCGCGGTTTCAGCAGCCCTGAAAGTAGTTTCCGTGATTTCAAGCGCCTTTAAAATAGTTCCCGTGGTTTCAGCAGCACTCAAAGTAGTTCCCGTGGTTTCAGCCTCCCTAAAAATAGTTCCCGCGGTTTCAGCCGCCCTAAAAGTAGTTCCTGTGGTTTCAGCAGCCCTAAAATAGTTTTTGTGATTTCAGCCGCCCTAAAAGTAGTTTTCGTGGTTTCCGTCGCCCTATAAATAGTTCACGTGGTTTCAACCGCCCTAAAAATAGTTCCCGTGATTGCAGGCGCCCTAAAAATAGTTTCCGTGGTTTCAGCAGCCCTGAAAGTAGTTCCCGTGGTTTCAAGTGCCCTTAAAAATAGTTCCCATGTTTTAAGCCGCCCTAAAAATTGTTCCAGCGGTTTCAGCCGCCCTAAAAATAGATCACGCGGTTTCAGCCGCCCTAAGAAAACTATGATCATTATCATTATCATGGAGGATGACGATAATGATGATTCTTGTGTTGTTATAATTGAGGTATCTAATGCAAAAATATTATTTCGTATTTGATAGGCGGTTCCGGTAATTAGCGTTCATTAACCAAACTTTCCAGGTTTCTTATTTTGATATACACATACCTATACATCTGTTTTATATGTTATCTTATTCATTTCTAAAACTGATAAACTCTATGTTCGAGAAGCCCTTAAGGTCAACGACCTATTGCGTTACTTAAATCTATGATAACTTCTCTTCATGGTGGGAGGAGGTATAAATGCCTACACGCATCAACAAAAACCAGTCGGGAATTGAGCAACTAGTGTGGGATTACTTTACCTGACGAATCTATCTATGTATAATATAGAAATGTGTGTGTCTCTTTTACAATGAACTCATTACTGAAACGATTTTGATTAAAACTTTTCAGTGTGTGCTATTTAATCCAACTTGGGAGAAGAAAAGGTGTGGACGAGCCACTAGTACTAAATAAATATATATATTTTTTAATATAATATGTTTTATAAGTGGTAGTGCTATGGTGATTTGCAGCCGGATTGGGCTGGCACGGCCGGGGTGGTACCTGTCGCTCACATATTACCTGTGTGTTTTGTGCTGTTTATGATTTTCGATTGTCTCCCCCTCCCCTCAATCGGCCACCGGAAACTCACAAGCTTTAGGGAAAAGGAGGGCGGATGTCTATGGGCGCCGTTAGTCACTATAAGGCTCCGACTGCCCGGTTGCCTCCTTATGACCTTAAAAAACGGTCTTCTAGGTCTTCGTTGAAAAGGCCCTTGTTCAGTACTGGACTGGTACTGAAATAGACTTCCAGAAGGCGTAACACGTTATCGAATAATATCTATGTTATACCTAACCTGTACCTGATGCATGTTCAAATCTGTTTTAAATTTAGAATTTATTTGGAGGATCCGAGGTATTCTTGTTATTTTTTAAGATACGAGATCAGCACAAGTGCCTGAGGGTTTTTTGGTCTTATCCGTAGATCTGAAACAAGGTCGTCGTCTCTTTCATACGAGATAAGCACAAGCTAAAAAACATCCAACCCGACGCCAGGAGGCCATGTGGTCGCAGACTGCACGGTTGGCGGGGGCAACCCCCCACTTTTACAAACCAAAAGTGAGCCAATGTAGTAGATCCATCCGAAAAAAAAGGCTAAAAAACATTCACACACACAACAACACACAATCAAGACATTTTCTACGTACAAATCTCGCGCTCGAGCATCAACGGCATTTTGCCCGTCATACAGCTATGAGGTCACCATATTAGGCCACTGACCCCATGGCCACTACTGTTAAAACTCCCAAATCCACCTCCCGTCCCGACTATCACTTGTGACTCCATTCATAGTATTAGCGATTATTGTAGACCACAGGACTTTTGTGGCTTCCTAGTTCCTACAGCAAACCCATCCAACTCATCATCACGAAATTGTACACACCATATTCACCTCTATTCCATGTTCCTTAGTATGAAAGTCGTTTGACAGTATTCACCTCCAGGGCAGTCGAGTGTATACGCGGACGGCGGCTTCCACGTGGTAACTAATACACCGATTATGTCCAAAGGAAATGGATATTTTGTATACGCTCCAATAAAATTATCGAACGTAATCGTCGAACGAATTGAAAAAGTATATAATAGACAAGAAATAGGCTATAGACGGACAGATGATGATGATGATGATGATGATATGATGGTAAGTGATCAGCGTCGCTCACGAATATAAAGAAGTTAACCCGAATCTAGCCCAGGCTACTTACTATCACCCTCGAGGTGTGCCCGAGATGGGCGGCGCTGCATGATATCAGTCATCGAAGGGGACTTGTCGACGATGAGTCCTGGACGGCGACGGTCTCCTTCTGTGAGGCAGTAATGTCCCAGAAGGAGGCCGACGAGCGGGTGAGAGAGGAGGCCGCCGACGAGGCCTTCCGCCACAGGCGACGAACGGGGTGCGTAGGAGGCGCTACCAGTAACGCCCCTGTGCTCGTGTCGGGCCGAGGCTGGGGTTAACCTGGGTCCAGTCCAGATAGGCACGACGTCGTCGAGGACTGCTAAAAGTATCGTGAAAACGAACGGCCGAGCAGTCCCCACTTTCGAGGAGGAGTCTGGCCTCCTGCCGGGGCCAGCCTGTCATCGAGGGTCCTGTGTTGCCTGCAAGATCCGGGACCCTCAAAAGGCGGCGGAGGGCGCTTGCAGCGGTTTTAGTGGGTAACGACACTGCCCAAGTGCGAACCCCACGCACGGCTAGGTTTAAAACCAACCCCGGTCCCGGCTTTGGTTTGAGCTACAAATTTCCGCTGCAGACCAAAAAAAAAAGGCTACTTAGGAATCTTATGTATAATAATAATAGTAAGTTTCAAAAGTAAAACCACGGAGTAGCTTAAAATGGCTAGTAAATAGTAATTAATAAATAGTCAAGTTTCAGTTTATTTTTGGTTTATTTGTAATTAAAATTTATTTATAAATGTGACAATATAATAAGCGTTTCATTACACGACCTTTCCTATGTTATTATTAAATTAAAATATACTAAAATTGGACCTGCTATATAAAGTTTAAAAATAGTAAGCTTAGATAATTATCATCTAGAAAACTTCCGTGTAACATTCAAGGTTAAATTTAAATCGTAGAGAACTTTTATTTTTATTTAGTTATTTCTTTAAGTTACAGATATTATGTAGAATATTTAACTGAAATATGAAGAAATATGCAGCCAGTATCTCAATTCCAGAACTGAGTGCTAGAAATAATTTCCTGTTTTTTTTGTTAAGTTAAGTTGGAAGTTATTTTGGAGTTCTAGAGCTTTCCTGTGTTGTGTTCATAATACTTCTTGTGGATGCTAGTGGCGGGGGTTTACCCGTCTTGGAGTTCATAGAAAGAGGCCTATTTCCAGGACGGAAAAGGTTGATGATGATGATGTTGATGAAACTTGACCATTACCCATATCAGTAGTCACAGTCACAATACGGTCAAGGGCCAATCTTTTTTCTTGGCAATTAAAAGCATTTACTCAACGCTGTGAAGATTTTTTATATATAGAAGAGGGGGCAAACGGACAGTCGTTTCACCTGGTGGTAAGCGATAAGGGTCATCCAAAGACACCCGCTACATCATTAGCAGGGGCGTTGCCGGCCTTTCAAATATGAGTATGGTCTCTCCTTGAACGTCCCTAAGTCGTATCGATTCAGAAATACCGTAGGTGGCAGCTGGTTCCGTCAAAATACCGTTGTGGATTTCCGGACATCGAGATGGTGAGGGTTAAATAAGTTCTCGAATAGTACGTAGATGTAATGATCTGATGATGATGGCAAGGATGGCCGTGTGAAGGTCTTACAATCACTTACACCATACATTTATATATTGTGCAATATTGAACCTTCCCACGTAATGATGTTACTAATATTATTCATTTATGCTAACATGTTTAAAATATATAATTATTGTAATTGAGAGGCCTTCTTACAGCGATCTTTCTCGAATTGCTATATTTTTTCCAATTAAGGGCTATTAGAACGTTAGTCCTCTACTCTGATGTAAATAGCTTTTTAACAGTCATAATATTAAAATAAAACTATTTTATACATTATTAATTGCGGTTTATTCAGATCATCAAGCTTATAACCGATAGAGTGGTAATGTGTGCCATACAATTCAAAAAATGGTCAGTTATTTGTCACTAACGTAATAGCAATTCAACCAAACAGTGATCTGTGTGTACGTCCCATCGGCCAATTAGAGTGCAGAACCGGCGCAGCGCCGCAGCACAAATTTGGCGGAATTTGTTATCTTACAAAACACGTGACATATTTCTGTGCACGTGAAATTACCGCTCTATGCCGGTTATATGCTTACATTTTCGACGCATCGTATACTTTACAGCAACCATGGTCAGGACTCAGGGGCAACGAGGTGTCGGACGTCCTAGTGTCACAAATCACAATTTTACATCAGGTACGTTGCCCTGAAATGTTAGGGAAATTAGGTATCTAAGTGATCTATTATAAACATGGTATAACATTTCGTTATAAATCGAATGTTGAGAATAGTTTCACTTTCTGCCCTTTCTGAAATTCAAAAGTGTGTATGAAGTGTTTTGACACTTTAACACATATTTTGATGTTTGTTTATATTTTCAGACGTACCTCAAAGAAGCTGCTCATTTTAAGGTATACGTTTTATGAATAACTATAAGGTAAGTATAATAATCCACATTACTCAATACCACCGTCTACGATGCTCTCCGGGTGGCCGGAGATAGGAAAAGCTGCGTAACATCGTGAGAACCAAGGGGGTAGACACGACCCTAAAACTTGAGGAACACGATTTAAGGAGGAGGGGTAATAGGTAGGCTGGTATATCCAGCGGTCAAAATAAAGGTATGATACTATCTTAGAACATTTTTGATTTACATAGGCTGTTTAAAAAAATATCAAAATTTTCGAACTCAGGGCATTGACGTATCAAAGAGTGTACGAAACTAGTGGTCTAAATGGATAAATAGATACAGAATAGACGTTCGTTATAAGTTGACCCCAGCCGTCACGAAGACAAAATTTTTTATTTCCTGTCCGTTGATACAAGATATCCTGTTAGCTATCCTTAATTTTAAACGATAAATACCAGTTCATAAAGGTTGTCTTGTATACAGATGGATTTAAGGAGTAATATGCGAATGATAGAATATAATTAATTTTCATCATCATAATCTTTTTTCAGTCCACCGCTCATAGGCCTCTTTATATGAACGCCAAGACGGCCGATCCCCCGCACATCCAACAGCAGCTGCTGCAGCTGCTGCTGCACAGATACCGTCGTTCCAACTAGTTGGAAGCTTGCTTGCCCTCATTCTTTCCGATACTTATAAGTTGTAACTATTCATATACATTTTTTTATAGAAGGGGGCAAACGGACAGTCGGTTCACCTAATGGTAAGTGAAAAGCCACATCCACAGACACCCGCTAAACCAGAGGATTAGCAGGTGCGTTGCCGGCCTTTCAGATATGAGTTACATGCTCTTTTCTTGAAGGTCCCTAAGTCGTATCGGTTCGGAAACACCGTAGGTAGCAGCTGATTCCGTATATTTGTCGTACGAGGCAGGAAATGCCGTAAAAATCGAGATGTTGTAGATTTCCGGACATCGAGATGGTGTGGGTGAAATTTGGCATTTTCACGCGATGTCCGGTGGTGGAGTTCTGCTGCAGGTATTAGTCCGAACAATTCCTCAGAACACTCCCCGTGGTAGATGCGGTAGAAGATGCAGAGCGATCCGACATCTCTACGCAGCGCCAAAGAATCAAGCAATAACAAGAAAGATTAGAAGCGTGGAAGACGACTGGCGCGGTGGTAAGGAACTGGGTAGTATTCAAGTGTTAGGGATTCGAATCCCGAGAAGAATAAACAATTTATATTAAAACGATTTATATGTTATTCATATACTTTGTCATATAAATAGAGTAGGTGTACGATATTTTATACATACTGATAAATTTTTCTTAATTTTCGTTCCTAATACTCTTGGTGACAAGCCACAGGAAATGGTTTACGTGGTGTTCAATATTCTAATATATTTAATTATTATTACAGTTTACAAATAAAACAACTAAGTACGGCAAAATTATTTATTACTCAAACCATGCACATCCATTTAACTACAATACAAAATTACATTCAGCTTACAATAATTATTCGAAATAAAACAATATATATCATTTAGAAAATTCAATATATCTTTTAAAACTGCTTTATAAAGCAAGATTGTTAATTATTCAATTTAGGTACAATTAATATAATTAATGTATATAACTTAGGTATATATGAAGTCAAAACTTGTTTCATAACTATACCTATATCCATTTTTTGTGGGCTATTCAAAATTAGTACGAAATACATGTATATTTTTTTATCTTTATCAGTTAACTAGTTTGGTTTTTTGCCACTTCTAGACGGACTCATTTGGACAAGCTGTCATACATAATGATGCTAAAAATGTACATATCCTTTTCTTAATATATAATCTACATCGTATATACATTGCTATATAAAAGCTATTTTTAATAATCAGCATATTAGTTCGACGGACAAGACAACTTTCCCAAATATGTACCTACACTTATTACATAACAGGACAGGATAAGCAAACCAATTAATCACACGCTTATAAAAATATTTCATGATATTTATTATTATAAATTCGAAAGAAATAAAAATTATTACAAGTATTTCTACATTCATATAGTTTAAAAATAGGACTTGTACACATTACGCGATAGGATGTTGGTAGCGTAATGTGTATATATCCTTAGATATCTATATGAAACAACTTTTTACATGCGGGTGTATGTATACTATATAAGGGAGGGATAAGTGATTCCTCCCGTGACCATGGTTGCTGTAAAGTATCCGAAATGTCTGATTGTAAAAATCATCGATAAAATTCGTTAAGTTGTTTATTATAATAGTGAAATTCGCGTAAACAGTATATGTATTTCACAAGATTGTAAAGAATCAGATAAAATATATGTTTACAACGTGCATAGGATATACATCCATATACATATCTATATACCTTAGCTATATGAACTACACATATCTATTCTGTATCTTATTTGGCGCGCCGCACTCTCAGCACTAAGGCTATGTACGCCAACAGACGGAACCCGATGAACAGCAGGATCATGTTAACGATGTCCATTGTGAAGTCGTCCTGAAAGTACATTACATGTTAATGGGTAGACCGTAGATAGTAGATACACCTAGTACAAATGGTATAGTAAAAGAGTTCTGTCTACAATTTTTTTTGGGCCGGCACGACCGGGGTGGACCTCTCGCTCACATAACACCAGCGTCAAGTGACAGCTATACTGTCACGTTTCGTGTGGTTTGTGAGTTTCCGGTAGCCCATTGGAGGAAATAGGGAAAAGGGGGGCAACACATCTGCATAACTTTTGGATGTGCGGATGTCTATGGGCGTCGGTAGTCACCATAAGCCTCCGACTGCTCGGTTGCCTTCTTATGGCATAACAAAAATGAATTAAAATGTTGATTAAAACTATCCACATGCGCCCTCGTTACTTGGCACACGCCTAGTTTTTCATTTCGTTCATATAGTTAGTAAAATCAATATCGATCAATCAATCAATCAATATCGAGCATATAACCGGATAGAGTACCTAGAGTCTGAACCACAAAATTCCGAAACTGGTCAGCGATTTGTCACTGACATAATACCAATTCAACCAACCAGTGATCTGTGTGTACGTCCCATCGGCCAATTATACATCAATGGCCAATCAGAGCGAAGATCAGGCGCAGCCTCGCAGCACATTTTTTTTGGAATTTGTTTTCATACATTACTGCTCTATTCCCGTTACGTTATGGTTGATGGTAAAATCATAATATCATGACGTGTGTAAGCACTAAGTGCATATGCATGCATAAATCACTTCTACCTTTTCCACACCGCATATGTCTCTACTCTATGCATGGTCTTGCATGCATGTGTATTGTGTATAAATATGAATCAACTTTGCACATAGCAGAATGACAGCTAAGCTCATAAATCAACATGCACATATAAAATAATAATTACTGTCATTTATCATATTCACAGGAGGATCATGTAATATTTTAATTGGCTCCTAGGTACTCGTATTTAAGGCCAAAGCGAGTCATTATCGCACGCAATAAAAAATCTCAGTATATTTTTTGTAGCGGTGGGGCACAGTAGCCTACGGTGAACCACCCAGCAGATTGGGCGAAGCCAATTGAACCGAGAGGGGTGCTCGTTGTACCCCTCTTATAAGAAGAGGGGACAAAAGAGTATGGGGGACAAGGGGCGAGGATTGGAACACCCGTTTTTTCGTCATTGGCGTCGGTCCCTTGGGGGACTGACTAGCCCTCCAGTTACCCTGTTGCTCAATAGACTCCATAGTGACCTTCTATGAGGTAAGGACATCCAACAAGCTACTCCTACTACCTACCATTCATGAGACTGTAGGGACACGGGAACCTCCAGTCTTTCGGACTTGGATAACGGGCGTGTTAATTTTGATTATATATATATATATATATATATATATATATATATATATATATACTAGCTGTTGCCCGCAGCTTCGCCCGCGTTAACTTTTAAAATTTGAGGGGTTGACCACCCTTATCACTTAGGAGTATAAAAAATAGATAGTGGCCGATTCTCAGACCTGCTGAATACGCATATAAAATTTGATAAAAATCGGTAAAGCCGTTTCGGAGGAGTACGGTAACTAACATTGTGACATGGAAATTTTATATATAAGATATATATATATATATATATATATATATATATATATATATATATATATATATAAATTTTGTACAGGACAACGTCTGTCGGGGCCACTAGTTTATATATAAAATCTAATCTAAAATCTTAATAGCTAATCCATACATAAAACATAAACCTCTTATCTTATTGACGTAGTCGGGTAAAAAGGGACCTCAGATCGGTATATCGTGTACTGGCATTAACAATAATTTATTCATTCAACAAAATGTTACAAACCATTAAATGTTACGAACATGTAATTTATAGGTAAGGCTGTGCTTATGTCCTCGTAAATCATTACCCACTTTATACATGTATATTATGAACACATCAGAACCTTCAGTAACCATAATTATAACACATTTTTTACTTAGCAATGTATTTATTGTGATAGATATTCTTATTATATTACTAGTGAAATATCCTTTCACTGTTAAAACTCTTAAAAAGCGATTTTCTTTTTTTTATGTTAGTTGGATAGGCAAACTGGCAAACGTGCCACCTGATGGTAAGTGGTCGACGTCGCCCATGAACATAAACTAGTATACCTGGAACGAGCCCAGGCAACTCATCTATGTGTTGCCTATCCTGAGACATAAGATGTTAAGTCTCGGTGCCAGTAATTACACTGCCTGTCTTGCCCTTCTCTCCGAAACACAGCAAAGCTGTTTTACCGGGAGCGCGGCACAGCGCTTCCCTCCCACCGGTAAACTATCTTCACCCTATATTACACTAATTTCGCGTCGCTAGTTAACCCAAGCCTTACTTTTTTTTCCGGATGGATCTATGCTAACGGCCCGAAGGGCCTAATGCTACACGGATTAGTGTGAGCCCATTTGGCTCACTTTTGGTTTATAAAAGTGGGGGATTGCCCCCCGCCAACCGTGCAGTCTGTGACCACACGGCCTCCTGGCGTAGGGTTGGGAGCCTTACTTGACCAGCTCATATTGTACTGAGCTGTAACAAACAACCCATGACTTGCCTTAGCTAGTCTGGGCTAATAGTTACACTATCTGTCCTTTTTTCCGAAAAATGTGTTTCTATGTAATATAACTACAAATTCACAATTTTCAATATTTTTTTTATGTTGATGAGCTTATGACTTAAAATTTTGGTTTGGCAGATAGACAGACAGACAGACGGACAATGAGAGTGATCCTTTAACCTTCTAAGACTAACTTAAAATAACAAGGTAGTCGTAAAACCCATTGTACAAAATTATGCACAAATTAAATTTTTGCTATCAGACCCAGAGACAGAGAGCAGCTGATTTAGACAATAGACAGTTGTAATTTTTGGTTGACACCACTGACTACTGAGGGTGACTATGTTGTCAATATAGACCCCCACCATGGTTCAGGCCTTGTCATGGCGGTGGGGCTCAGTAGCCTAGGGTGAGCCCAGCACCTTGGGCGAAGCTACTTGAGCCGAGGGGGACAAAACCTCACACCATTGTACTGTCCCGACGTTGGCAGGGGTTGTTCTATAGTGCGGGACAACCCCTCCGTGGAGGTGGCGTCGGTCCCCTAAGGGACTGACTAACCGTCGAGGTGCCCTGTTTGCTCATTAGATCTATGGCACCTCACCAAAGGAGGCATTGGCGGCACTCGTCGGGTTTTAGTGAGTAGAGCTGCATCCACTTACCAGCTTTCGGGCGTAGCGAGTCCCACATACCCGCCGGGAGAGACCCACTACCCTAAAGATTTACTAAGAAGAACAAAGATTTAGAAAAACCAAAATAAGTTACGGAACATGTTTAGTACAAAAATTTGTACAATGGGTGGTCAGTACTATAAACTTTAATACAGTAGGTACTGGGTCTGATAAAGGTATTTTATTTTGTACACAGGGCCTTAGGAGGATAAGGGTTCCGTTTTGTCATTTTGAGGACCCTATAAAGATATGATTACCTCAGAGAAACTTAGCGTTTCCAGCACGACCTTCCCGTTGGCCGGGCAGGTGAAGTTCTCGCGGGTGCAGGCGATGCTGTCTACGCCCGCCCACTGGTTCACCAGCAGCGCCTCGTTGCCGTACCTGAACCACGACAGGTACTGGATCCAGCTCAAGTACGGTGGGATGGATCTGGAATTAAACTATTGGTTATTCTCTGAATGGCAATGAATACTTACTATATATGATAATTGTTTAGGTAGACGAAATGTTGGTCGGCCATTAACCAGGTGGGAAGACGATCTCCGTACGGTGGCCGGTCCGTGTTGGATACGAGAGGCAAGGGATCGGCCGTCTTGGCGTTCATTGAGGGAGGCCTTTGTTCAGCAGTGGACGGATAGAGGCTGATGATGATGATCATTATTATTATTGGGACAAAAAATGCTTCTAAAGATCAAGTACAACACAATATTTTAATATATAGATATACATAATATGTAATTATTGCTACAAAACAACGCGCTGCTGTGAAACCCTGCAACGCCTTGAAAACACTGCGTAATATTATATGTAGGTACAGTGTAATAAAAACTAAATAAATATAAGTATATACCTTCTATATGGCAACGATTATCATAGGATACAGTTTAAATATATTTTGAAAGTAGGAAGGTTTCATATTATGCCTTATTGTATCATCACCATCATCAGCCCCAATCCATCCACTCATGAACATAGATCTTCCTCAATGAACGCCAAGACACGGACCGGCCACCGCACGGAGATCATCTTCCCACCTGGTTAATGGCCGACCAACACTTAGCAGGTATAGCGTCTGTATAAAAGGTTCGATTGTATACTTTATTTTTACACATTTTATTGTATTCTACGTTGATATGTGCTTACCCCGAATTGAGGAAGAAACCACCGAACAGCATGAAGGGAATGATGATGGGGGGTCCCACTGAGGCCGCCATACTGACGCTGCTACTGGCGCACGAGATCAGGTAACCTATAACAAACACATTTTTAATATCATCCAATGAAGAAAGACTTCGTGTATCCCTACCTGAATGATGATATTGAAAGTTTTCGAGTGTGCGTGTTCCATTGCGCCAGCGCAGAGGCTAATATTCTCCTCGCTTGATTACAATGTACGCGTGTCAAGCATTGGAAGGTCTCTTGTCGCTTGTGCTACCATTCCTCCCGTCAACATCACCACTATCATTGCCATAGACGTCTGTTATTTGGTCAATAAGAAAGAGTTTGATCCTCATCACCATTCATTATGAATACTAACGCATAACTAAAAGGGTAGACGTGGGACTCTTTACAATAGTATATAATATGGTACATATTACTTAGAGTATCGTATCACTAAAGATCATCCATGCATATGGCAGATTTATTTTTGATCCAGTACATAAATAATATAAAATATTCATTTATTCATTATCATCAAGCCTTTAACGTTTTCCAAGGAGAAATTTAGGTTAGACATTTTGGAATTAGAAACTGCTAAAAGATCTGGTAGGGTTTCTCATCCTATATTAATGTGTCAGGAAAACTAGGATCAAATAAAATAATTGTTTACGCGAATTTCATTCTCGCTTGCTGTGTTCAAACTTAAGGAATATAAGCGGCAAAAAAGTTCGAAGAAAGTATTTTTTATGTCAGTTGGATAGTCAAGCGGGCAGATGGGTTAACCACATGATAGTAATTGGTCAGCGTCGTCCATGAACATAAACAAGTTGACCTGGAACTAGCCCAGTCCACTCATTCACGTTTTGCATATACTGAGACATAAGATGTTAAGTCTCGGTGCCAGTAATTACACTACCTGTCTTGTCCTAAATTCCAAAACAGAACATAGCTGTTTTACAGAAGAAACAAGTCAACAGCATCCTGCGTGATACTCATGGAGACGGGAGCGCGCCACAAGTGCATGCACAGTACCAAAAGAATTTGTCATCAGGGCAAACTATAAATAAAATGTCACAATCTGATGAAATAACTGCATTCAAAACGATAATGTTATCTTAATTACAGCCAATAAAGAATAATTGATTTCTGTATAATAAAAAAATGTAATTATTAAAGTATTTAATGGAATTATGCACTTAAGTAAATGCATTAGTTCTAATGAACATTAATAATATTGTGTAAAATCCTGTCTACAACTTTAAAGTTCGCAGGCTTGTGCGGCGAAATAGGTAACAATACGGATAAACATTTGTGTAATTGTAAAGTACATATAAAAGTTGCCATATAGCTTTAACTAAATGTTAAAGCTATAGCTATAAGCTAAGTGTTTTAAAAGTTTAGTTTCAGACGACCTCTGTGGCTCAGTGGTAAGCGTGTTGGCGCTCAAGCCGGAGGTTGCGGGTTCGAATCCCGCCTGAGAACAAAAATATTTTCTGTGTTCCTTGGTCATGGATGTGTATTAAATATGTGTATTATATAATAAAAATCTTAAATATGTATATAGTATAAAAGTATTAAATCTATTTCCGTTGTCTGGTACCCGTAACACAAGTTCTTCAAGAACTTACTTACCACGAGACCAGATTGACGTGGTGTGAAAGCGTCCATAGATATTATTATTATTATTATTTATTTTCCTAAAGTTATATATTGTTTGATGTCTAAATGTAATACTTTATGAAATATTAACGTTTGATATTGCTTATGGATGGAAACAAACTAATAAAATTACAACTTCGGGAACATTTCCAGAGAATGGTTATGAACAAATCTATTATCGATATTTCCCAGAGCTTTATATCGGAATTATCCACGAATGTTTCGTTCACGAGACTGAACATTAAAAATGTGGTAAACAACAAGTTTTACAGTTTTAATTTTATAAAAGTGTTCAATTTTTTTTTCAAATTTGATAATAACTAGTTATTTACAATCATCAGTATTTTAGTGTGGCGATAGATGCACATTCCCCTTGGTATTAGGGCTTCCTTTACACCTTCTGTGCGGAACCCTAACACCTAAAACCTATATCTAGTAATAAGTATTACTACAGTATATTCACGTATAACCTGATCTAGGTTTCCCGGCCACTGAAACACTGCACCACCGCAAAAACCTCAACGTACTAGCAATCTAAACCAAATGGACACCTAATCATAAATCATAATACTACAAATATGACGCATTTAAACCTCTTCCTTTTTGAAGTCGGTTAAAAATACATCATCATCATCAGACAGGCACGTCTCTTTGTATACTAATATTTAAAAGAGGTAGTGTTTGTGAGTTTGAATGTGGTAATATTCGAAAGTACTCTTTCGATTTATATAGGTAATTCTTTCACGAGTACAATGTTTTTTTTTCGGATTGATCTATTCTAATAGCTTAATGGCCCTATTGCTTTATTGGTTTGTTGTTGAGCCGGCTCATCTAAGTATTATTATGAGAGGGGGAGGTTGCCTCCCGCCAACCGTCGAGTCTTCGACCACACAGAGTCCCGCCGTGGGGTTTGTTTCTGTGGCGGGCTGTGCCGCATCACCGTCGGGTGGAATAGTGCAATGTTACGTTATCACTGATTGATGATGATTATTTCCATAGCCTCTATGAAAATAATTGACGGAATTTAATAAACGTATTTAAATCTAAGCTAACGTAGTCGATAATCTAGAAAGATCTTTGTAAGAAACAACATTTAAAAAGGTTTTATGGATTGTAATATACATACATACACCCATGATGGCTCGGTGTAGACATCTACATTTCATTATACAAAATAATCTGCATATTGGTGGTATTTATACACGCGGACCGCTGCGTGTAGGTACTACCAGACAACGCGGCGCCATTGTTCTGAACTAGCTGTTGCTGCAGCTTCGCATGCGTTAATTTGCTTCCGGGCTGGTAATGTTAATTTTTATAACGTGGCCAGTCCGTGCTGGGTGCGAGTGGCAAAGGAACGGTTGTCTTGGCGTTCATTGAGGGAGGCCTATGTTCAGCAGTGGACGGTTAGGGGCTGATGATGATGATGATGACGATATGGCACTGAGTAATAATGACGATTAGTTTCTAAAATCACCTATCCACCTACATCCAATAATACAAACTCACAAACATAACCATCTTAGATTATGAGAATAGCTTAGAAGAGTTTAGAGTATTCTTAGATATCAATTAATAATATTTGGTTACTCCACAAAGTAGATAGCCGACGATCTCCGTGCAGTGGCCGATTCAAGTTAGATGTGGGATCGTCCGTCTTGGCGTTCATTGAAAATGTTCAGCGATGGATGAACTAATGGGTCCTGATGATATCTTTAAATATATTTCCTATGATACACGAACTTCATAATATTTCCGTTCTTTGTAGTCGATTTCTTGTTTATCATTAATCTGCCATTAAAGTGACGTTATTATTTTTTATCAGTCCGTATCCGTCGTCACACACAGCTTTCACTATAATATAATCCCATCCAACTAAAACCAGTAACACTTACTGTTTTAAACTTATCGAAATGTAAACGACATGGTCATCCGCCATAGTTAAGACATTGCGACATATTTTGACAAGGGTCGACCGGTTCTTAGGGCCTTTAAAGGGCCCTTACAATAATTTTATGTTATACTGTATAGAAGATAGAAAAAAAGTTTCTTATTACATTTATTTTCTAATATCTCATTTGTTAATTGTTTTTACCAATAGTTCACAATGTGTGTCATTTTTTGTTATATTTGTCTTAAATAACTACTACGTACTACTGCTATAAGACATTCTCCGTGGTTATCCCAACAAAATGGCACACGGAACCCGGGTCCTTGTCCCTAGTTCTTATCCTCAAAGTTCCCGTGACACGACTCACGAGGATATATGTGTACCGTTTTTCCAGCAGCAACTGAACAGCAGCGGCGTACTGGTTACATGTAGCTATTTAAATTTTACGTACATCATAGTATCCCCCTTTTTTCTTTCCTTTTTAAAAGGGTCCCAAACTTTTGTTTGCCTCATCCAGCATGGCCTAAGACGTCCCTGTATGTGTCACACACACACACACATATGTGTGTTCGAGTGTGTGTATCCTAACGAGCGGATATTTTTTACAAAACTAATTTCACGTTAAACGTTCACGTTCAACATGTAGTTTATAAATAACTTTAGTAGTATAAGTAAGTTTAGTAGTTTAGTGGCCTAAGAACTATCGGTGTTTTTCCGATATAAATGTAAACGCCAGTAGACAACCCGCAGACTGAATCGAAAAAATTATCGGCCAAAAAAAACCTTTTTACTACTATTCTTTCGGCCTTTAAAACCAAATCGATATAATTATTATAGTAGTTGTGTAGATGACTCACCTGCTAGCATGCGCGCACTACAAAATTTTGTCTATCCCTTTTATTACATAGATGAAATAATACGAGAAAAGGGGTAGACAAAATTTTGTCGTGCGCGCATGCTAGCCCTACTGAGTACTGAGAATAAATAATCAAACTTACCAAACGACGTAGCGACATTCGTGATCAACGCTGCCAGCCCCGAGGCGATGAAGAACCTCGCCGGCGTGGGGTTCATGCCGATCATGAAATAGGCTATGGTGGTGAACACCAGCGGGATGGTGGCGAACACCGGCGCCTCCGCCAGCGTCTTGGACAGGAAATACACGTCCGCGCGGTACATGCCCGAGTGGTGCTCCCGGATGAAGATCGGCAGCTCGGAGCAGAACACCTGGGGAAGGTACTTAATGTAGGATCATTGAAGACCTTCACTTAATTATATTTATTGATTTATTTGCGGTGGCCGGTCCGTGTTGGATGCGCGTATCAAGGGATCGGTCGTCTCGGCGTTCTTTGAGGTAGGCCTATGTTCAGCAGTGGATGGATAGGGGCTGATAATGATGATAATGATGATTTATTTTTAAAATTCTGTTCCTTAAAATTGTTAAAGTTATCATAAAAAAAGCCACTGTGACCGTGACCATGGTTGCTGTAAATATCCCAAACGTCTCACTTGTAAAAATCTCAATAAGCCGCGATAAAATCCGTAAAAGTTGCATTTATAAGGAGTGAAATTCGCGTAAACATTAGGAAGCAATATAAAAAAAAACTGAGTAGCATTTATTTTAAAATATATCGTACCATCACTTTACCTATCAGTCTTAAATTAATGTCTATTATAATATAAAACTAAAATCCGTTGTTGCCGTGTGTGCGGTGCCGGCGCGGGCCAATGGACTTTTTAACTTACATTAATAACAGCGAAGATATTTTGGAAGGTCATATTTGTGAGGAACATGAAGATGGCGCCGTTGATGTTCATGACGCCGTCTTGGTCCAGGTGTTGGCCGAAATACACCACGCCGATGAGAATCGATACCATCTGGAAAAAGAAGCATTAGAGTGTCTCCTTTTTATGTGTACGTTGTACCAAACGGGTACAAGAGCCGGATTGGAAGCAGTCAAAGATGATGAAGAATTCCATTCGGAACTGATTATCTTAAGCCAAGCCTAGCCTGCTTGCATGGTTTCGAGACAAAGTATTGTAATAAACCGTCTACGCGTAGACAGATACATCGGCAGTCATCGGCAGACATCGACAGACATCGGCAGACGCGTCCGTTGACGTGTTAGATGGTGTGATTATATTCAATGTCGTCGTTTCAGCGCGAACGTTTGGCGTCCAACAGACGTATGGGTATGGACTCACGTTGCATCGCAGACGTCGGTGAATGCATCTGCCGGATTGAGTCGGTGAATGCGGATGCATCTGTCTAAAGCTTTATCGTTATGGCGCGACGGATCATTAAATACCGATTATATTTTTATAGAAGGATTTGGAATGCTTAAGTAATCTAATATGGACATTATTAGATAACCAAAGAAGCTAATTAAGGGCTAAATGTGTCATATTATATATGTGATAAATGGACTGCGAAATATAAAGTGCGTAATATAAAAAAGCTTTTAAAAATTACCGTATTACTTTAGTTCTAATAACTAGCTGTTGCCCGCAGCTTCGCCCGCGTTAACTTACATTTACAGCCTTAGACGGATTGATGATGATTAATTTTATAGCCTAAGTTACTCTCTATAACATAAGCTATCTTCCAGTGAAAGTCCCGTCAAAATCGGCCCTGCCGTTTCCAAGATTAGCCGGAAAATACAGACAGGCAGACAGATAGACCGACAACAGACAAAAATTGTAAAAAATGCTATTTTGGTATATGTACCGTGAATACCTCCCTATGCATTTAGTAAATATCTGTATAGATATATAGATGTATAGATATCATACTTACAATAGTCTGTAGGAAGCGCACTTTGATGAGCATGGGCTCCTTGGTGACTGAGAGCCAGGATCGCCAGAGCACCGCCCTGAACTGGGCCCACCAGGACGCCTTGTAGGGGGAGTGGTGTCTGCGGGTCGACGTACTCGTCCACGCTGTGTCCGCCCACCCCACCGACATCTTGCGCTGGGATGAGAGAAGTGAGATGAGCATACTCCTGCTGGCCTAGCATGCACGCACGGCAATATTTTGTCTACCCCTTTTCTCGTGTTATCTCTCTGTCTACTACTAGCTACTAGCTAACAGGCGTTTTAAGATAAAGTAATTTAAAGTTAAATATTTATAAAGCCGAGTGCCTAATTTTTGTATACCGGGGCGTTTCCCAACTATAATTATTATGTAATTTCGGTATACGAAGAGTGTTCTCGCTACTCTACTAGCTAACAGGCGTTTTAAGATAAAGTAATTTAAACTTAAATATTTATAAAGCCGAGTGCCTAATTTTTGTATACCGGGGCGTTTCCCAACTATAATTATTATGTAATTTCGGTATACGAAGAGTGTTCTCGCTACTCTACTAGCTAACAGGCGTTTTAAGATAAAGTAATTTAAACTTAAATATTTATAAAGCCGAGTGCCTAATTTTTGTATACCGGGGCGTTTCCCAACTATAATTATTATGTAATTTCGGTATACGAAGAGTGTTCTCGCTACTCTACTAGCTAACAGGCGTTTTAAGATAAAGTAATTTAAACTTAAATATTTATAAAGCCGAGTGCCTAATTTTTGTATACCGGGGCGTTTCCCAACTATAATTATTATGTAATTTCGGTATACGAAGAGTGTTCTCGCTACTCTACTAGCTAACAGGCGTTTTAAGATAAAGTAATTTAAACTTAAATATTTATAAAGCCGAGTGCCTAATTTTTGTATACCGGGGCGTTTCCCAACTATAATTATTATGTAATTTCGGTATACGAAGAGTGTTCTCGCTACTCTACTAGCTAACAGGCGTTTTAAGATAAAGTAATTTAAACTTAAATATTTATAAAGCCGAGTGCCTAATTTTTGTATACCGGGGCGTTTCCCAACTATAATTATTATATAATTTCGGTATACGAAGAGTGTTCTCTTAGTAGCACTTTTCGTATTACGTGGTATTACCCTAACGAGTAATAGAGAAAATACTCGATGTAGAGATTATCTCTCTCTCTAGTAGAGATATCTCGTTGTACGCATGCTAGCCCAGCTGGTGATGATTTCTTGGTCTTAATCTACCGTGAGTTTAATTTTTTAGAATTTACAGGTGAGTGAACTGAAGGGATGCATAAATAGTAAGGTAAGTAAAATGTGTTGTGTTCTTAGTATTTCTGAAACCCAGTTTGTTGAAACCCATTGCCATCTTGTCAACGCGAAGGCTTACCATGCTGCTGGTTTACAACGTTACCACCTAACTTACAACGCTATCACCTCTTTTAGGCGAATTGGTACACACAATAGACCGATGATTGTTAATCAATAGCACAAATTGGTAAAAAGATTTTGATCATTTTCTATCAGTAGGAGGGTTATGTTTTTCAAATGTATGTAGGTACCTACTTACATAATATTATCTAAAATTTACTCGTTTAATGCAAAAATATACTATTCACTTATAATTATAAAGTGAAGACGTATTTATTTTATTCGTTGAAGAGGCAGTGGGCTGGTTATACACTCAGGAGAACGGATAGCCGATGGTTCAAGAGTGGAGGCCGCGTTCGGGTAGACGAAGTGTTGGTCGACCATTAACAAGGTGGGAAGACGATCTCCGTACAGTGGCCGGTCCGTGTTGGATGTGGTGAGGGAGCGGTCGTCTTGGCGTCCTTTGAGGGAGGCCGATGATCAGCAGTGGACGGATAGGGGCTGATGAACATGATGATGAAAGTTTTATTGTCCATTACTTTTGTCGAATAAACTTACCTCCGCGAACAAGGCATTCTCCGCCTCAGTGGCGATCTTGCAGCCCATGTCGGACTTGGCAAAGGCGGTGCAGACGGTGTCGATGGTGTGCCTGGTGGTCTCCTCCCGCCCCGGCACGCCCGCCAGCAGCTGGATGTAGTGGTCCGCCGGGTTGTAGTTGGCCGGACAGGCCGCTCCTAACCTGATAGTTTCCGTCCATCATAAATTCCAATTTCAAAAAAAAAATGAGCTTCGTGACGTCACGTGCCACCTGATAGTAGGTTGTAGGAGAACAGAAATGAATGCACCTCAGACTGGCCCAGGCAACTCATTTATCCCCACCATGGTTCAGGTCTTGTCGTGGCGGTTGGGCTCAGTAGCCTAGGGTGAGCCGCTGCACCTTGGGCGAAGCTAATTGAGCCGAGGGAGCTGTTCTTTGTACCCCTCTTATAAGAAGAGCAGACAGAAGAGCAGGGGGCAAGGGGCGAGGACGGGAACCTCACCCCATTGTAGTATCCCGACGTTGGGAGGGGTTGTTCTGTGGTGCAAGACAACCCCTCTGTGGACGTGGAGTCGGTCCCTTGGGGGGGACTGACTAGCCGTCGAGGTGCCCTGTTTGCTCATAAGATCCGGGGCACCTCATCAAAGGCGGAATTGGTGGCACTAGCCGGGTTTTAGTGGTAGCTTTCGTAGCGTAGCGTCAGCTTTGGGGCGGAGCGAGTCCCACATACCCGTCTGGAGAGACCCACTCCCCGCAGGATGCCTCTGAGCATTTCCCGGCGTTAAAAAAACAAATCATTTATGCGTTTGCGTTATCTACCCTAAGATGTAAAATGCCAGTAATTATACTCTGCCTTCTTCATCACAGCCAAGTTTCACGTCAGAAGTGCTTCCATCCCATCGGGATTCTTATTACAGTAACAACTAACATCACATGCAGACTAAAAGAATGCAAAGTGTGAAACTTTGCAAAATATGAATACGTGTTCAAAATACGAATTAATTTATGTTTATGTAGTTGACGCTGAAATTGATTGCTTATCGTGCAGGTGAAAACATAATATTTATCATATAACAAATTGTACAATACTCAGTCATTGTTTATTAAACTTTGATTCCTAAGTTTCCCAGAAAAATATTTTTCAAGCGGCTTACCCAATTCGTGTTTCATATATTTACAAAATTAACGAATACTCACTCCCTAAAGAACTCCGTAGCCTGGTTGGGTGAGCCCAAGAAGGCGACTCTGCCGTCCGCCATTATGAGCAGCTTGTCGAACATGGCGTACAGCTCCGACGACGGCTGGTGGATTGTGCAGATTATGGTCTTACCTTTCTTGGCGAGACCGCTCAATACCTGAACAAAATACATAATAGTGTTAGTTACATGGTCAACAGAAATATAGACAAGCAAGTAATCCCGTGACCATAGCTGTAAAGTATCCAAAACGTCGGGACTGTAAAAATAAACCACGATAAAATGATAATATTTATAAAAAATTACAAATATTAAGCCTAATTTACGAACTTATTATTTTGTGTTTATAGTGAATGAAACATGATTCGAATAAATCTGCATTTATGTGATATTAGTAGGATGTGCATACGGTCGTTACCATAGAAATATAGTTATTATTCAGATTTCTATGATCGTTATCGTATGTATGTATGTATCATACATGCATACATACATACATACGGTAACGATTTATAATGTATTACCTCTTTAATATTATTATAATAATATATATGCATATCAGAGGAAGTATATATTAATATGCAACGCCTCATCATCATTTACTTCGAATATCAATATTTTTTCATTCCGTACTGTATATAGATCTCTTTCTATGAACGTCAAGACGGCCGATTCCCTGTCTATCACATCCAAATAATATCGGCCATCGCACAGAGATCGTGGTCCACAGCTTTGGTTCCAAATAGAACGTCAAAACATGTTATAAGGAAGGCAATGATCCGAGGTTACGGATGACCGATACAGAAATCCTTTTCTTTTGAAATGCCAAGACAAGGAATCCATTGACGAGTTACCTGACACGACTGCACAAGCTCGTTGCAATGGGCGACGTTGACCAATACAGCAGTTAGGTACGTGTTACAGATTTGCCGCCTGAGGCTATTTAATTTTTGCCACCGTAAAGATTTTGCTGACCTATTTTTGCTGCATTATACCAAATGGCCATCAACCAGGTGGTAAGACGATCTATGTGCAGTGGCCGGTCCGTGTTGGATGGCAGATGGCGTGTGAGTGGCAAGGAATCGGCCGTCTTGCGGTTCATTGAAGGAGGCCTATGTTCAGCAGTGGACGGATAGAGGCTGATGATGATGATATGATACCAAATGTAGTAAGGCGGTTTCACTGTTTATTTTTCTCGGATCTAATGTTTAGGTACTGGTTGGTACTGGGATCAGCTTACATCATTAATTTACATTGAATGGATGAACTTTATAGAGTTTTACGTAAATGTCGTAAGTTACGTGCATGTTCGGTTAAACTTTAACAAATACCGTTATAATCATTGATAGAGTGCAGCTGACAATTACAAGGTTTCTTATTTTTTACCCGCGACAGAACGGAGACTTGCCGCTTATCTCCAAGACTACTTGTCCGATTTTGATGCGGTTTTCAGAGATGGGTTCGGATTAGATTGGTGCATATTATTAGATAGATATTAAGTTGATAACTCACTAGAGGGCACTGCAGTAAACGTTTTTTGTACAATCCAATGTTGCCATTTTTCTCCAAAACTACTACTTTAATTTTGATACGAATTTCAATGATGGGTTTGGGTTTGATTGGTTCTTGTTCTTAGATAGGTGTAACAATTACAACCCACCAGGGGGCGCTGCAGTAAACATTTATTTGTACAAACTAATGCTGCAATTTTTCTCCAAAACTACTAGTCTGATTTTGATGCGGTTTTCAATTATGGGTATGGATTTAATTGGAGCATGTTATCAGATAGGTGTTACAATTACGACTTACCAGGGGGCGCTGCAGTAAATATTTGTTTTGATGCGGTTTTCATTCAGTGGTGGGTTCTGGTTTGATTGGTGTATATTCATATATATTTTTTATGATGATGAAAATTCACCAGTAGGGCTAGCATGCGCGCACGACAAAATTTTGTCTACGCCTTTTCTCGTATTATTTCATATAAGTATTACGAGAAAAGGGGTAGATACAATTTTGTCGTGCGCGTATGCTAGCCCTACACCCCTGCCCCCGCGCTGCAGAAAACATAATATTTTGGCAGCCCCCGACGGATTATATTGGGTTTCATATTAAGTTCATAGGGACTTGACTAATATGTTATTGCCATATCTACATCTTCGAAAACCAAATAGGTGCGTAGGGAAGGGCTATGAAAACTGATACTCTGTTGTTTAAATGTCGGGGTTTTTTAATTATTTTATCATTTTTCAATTATGTTTTAACCGTTGTGGGTTTTTTTCAAATTTTTTTATTTTGCTTTTTATAAGTTCATTCTAAAATTTGAGTGTGAAATTAAATTTAAACTGTGTTAAAAAGACTACATGAAGGTGACTTGCAAAAACATCTTTATTTTATGAAAACGAAATTAAACTTATTCCAGATATGTATTTTTTTGCTACGCCTCTTAAAATTATTAGAATCTAATAAATCTATTTATCTTGGGGATGTTGTCGAATATTTGATGAGAGATCTACCAACGATGTTACATAGTGGAATTTTTGGAAGTGTTCGGCTCACACCACTGGTGCGAATCGGCGACTTCTAAAACAGTTCGTGGTGTGAATCGACGAAAGACCGGAAATGTAACAAATGCAGCTTACAGCTCACCTATGCGCATAAATAGACATAAAATCGTTGAAAAACTGAATTACGTTCTGAACCACCTTATCTGAATTAACGTTGAATGACTAATGCCACCTTACCTGAATAACGTTCTGTGCCATGAAGGAGTCTAGTCCTGAGGTGGGCTCGTCACAGAACATGAGCGGGGGGTCGGTGAGCACCTCGCTGGCGAACGACAGCCTTTTCATCTCCCCGCCCGAGATACCCTTCAGCCGCCCAGGGATACCGATCACTGTGTTCTGACACTTGGACAGCGCCAACTGGAAATAAAGCTTGAATTAGTCACGAAATTATCGTACTTTGGTGTTTCGAGACTCTGAAAGAATCTATGACCATTTCCTCCTTCCAGTAAGTACTTTCAAAACATGTAAAAAACTTAATTACGCGTAATGAAATATGCACATGTCCATCCGTGGTTTATTAAAATGTTTGAATGTAGGAACATTTCTCACTTACATTTTCTCTACATTAGAATAACTTGTCTAATATACTAATAAAAACGCCATGCCATGAAAGGCCTTTTCTTTGTTCATGGTATGGCGTAAGATCTGCATAAATTGAAATTAATAGGTACCTGTAAAATATCTATTGTCATGTCGTAGTTTCATAATAACAAAAAACTAATAACCACCCTTATAACTTATGATTTATAAAATAATAATAAATATAAAGAATATAATTGTGTACCAAAAACATTTTTTTTATGGCGTATTAAATAAACCTTCAGCAATTTATTATTATTTATATTTTACGTATATTATGTAGTTGTATACATAATATACAGGTGCTGATTCCTATCACCATACTTATTATTCCAAGAAACTCAACACAACTTTAGTGTAGTTACCGGCACGTGAGGCTGTTAACAGAATTACAGGGAAGATAATTATTTTAACTGCTTTCAAAATACACTTATTTTAAATACTATATTATAGGTTTATATATGTATATAATTATTTGACATAATAAGTTTTAGATTAAGTTCTATGTTATTTGTTTATACTGTTTATTTTACATCTTTAAAAGTTTTTTAAGGATTATTATTTTATGGCAAACGAAAGCAAACGAGCAGTCGGAGCCTTATGGTGACTACAGACGCCCATAGACATCCGCACAAACAAAAGGTATGCAGATGCGTTGCTCTCCTTTTCCCTATCCCGCCAATGGGCCACTGGAAACTCACAAACCGCGCGAAACGTGACAGCTTAGCTGTCACTCTACGCCGGAGTTATGTGAGCGAGAGCGGTCGTGCCGGCCCACATCTTCTGCAATACAGCAATAGCACTACCTCCTGGCGCTCCTGTAATTGCACTGTTAAATAATTTAGTGCATTAACAGAAATATTGCAACTATCTGACCCTGGACGTTGTTCTGCCATAAAATTATTTTTTGCATAGCGACACCCTTATCGCGTAGCGGTATAACATACAAATACTTGGAGCCGTTTCGAAGGAGTGCAACGAACACTGTGTCATGAGACTTTAATAATATACATTACAAAGCACGTAGTTATTAGTAAATAATAGACATCACAAGTTTCGGTGTCAATGCTAAAGAAAAATAACTTTACCAGCGAACAGGAAGAAATTAAAAAAGGTTGCGTGCCATCCATAGAAATATTAAGAACGGCAAATATCTGTGGTGCCATCGGTCCAGCGCATCGGTAAACTATGGTCCAACACACTCCTCGCCTGATTTCGAGGAGACTCGTGCCCAGTGACATATAAGGGGGAATGATGATGATCTTCATACAATCATCAATTCTGTTTCTCTGTTTTTACCCCTATTAGGATTGTAAGTCTAAAATCTAATTCCAAAAGAGACCGCTCGATCAGCCGTTAATGTTAGTTAATGTTTGATGATGGTGATTATCTTCAATGTTATATTCACATCTTCCACATGGTAATTATTGCTGATCGTGCGGTGTCAGAGCGATCTCGTCATAAATCCAATCTAATAGTAATATGTATGTAAAGGTAAATACGCACCAAACCGACTGAACATCAACTCGATACAAAATGCTAAATGTAAGGTTGAAGGCGCGGCTCCACCGCGGCGCACGCAGTGGCTACTCCCGTGTGTTAACATATTGTCAATTGCAAGGAAATGTCATTTAATGCGTATCGTGTCCGTGGGTTGCAGCGGAAATAATCACATACATTTTCTTGCAAAGCTAAACATGACAAAAGTGTGTCCTCTCCGTGCGCCGCGCCCTTATACTATCATGTGCGGAAACAATAATTTAATTATGTATGTGCTTCTTTTTTACGTTAGTTGAAAATAATATTATGTACAATAAGGTAACATGGCCAGCCCAAGGAATATGTCCATGTATATTACTCTTTGGACCAGCAATTTGATACACTTATTACCATCATAGCTACAATTTACAAACCTTTGATTAAATAATCTAAGCTACAAACTGATTATACCTGGGACTTCTCTAATAAGGCAGGCCTGTTAAATTATAATGCCAAGCTTTTAATTGACTCGCCGTCTACTTGTATTACGCTTTGATCGACATAAGAATAGTGAACGTGGCGCTAAGTTTACGTGTGGGTACAGTCGTTTTAGTGTGTGCTGGTCTTAATCTGAACAGCAATTACCAACTTTGTAATATTATATTCGTCCATACATATTCATATTCAGTTTTACAACGACAGTTCGTGAGAAATAACGATTAAGGGCCCCTTCTCCCAAAACTATAGGTATTTAACGCACCGAATCGCTTTGCACTTGCGTTGCGCGGGAGATGTCTTTATATGAACTCCGGTGACCTACCACGGCCGGCAAGCACGCCACAGTATACGAATATGCAGTAGATTGACTATGCTCGAATTATTCTTAGATGTGATCATTAATAATTATGTATAACAAAATCTTGTTGTTGTTATAGTTATCTAGTTTTGGATTTATAGAAATACTAGCTGGTGCCAGCGACTTCGTCTGCGCAGGATAAGATAGTTTTATTTCTTCACTAATTAATCGAAAGGAACTTCGATCCATCCGGGTGTCCCTTGACACCTCTCTTTAGTTTTTTTTTATAAAATGTATCCTATGTTACTTCTAATACCTCCAAGAATATGTGTACAAAGTTTCATGATGATCGGTTAAGTAGTTTTCGCGTGAAAGCGTAACAAACATCCATGCTTTCACATTTATAATATTAGTAAGGATTAGGAAGGATGAATTAGCTACATAGGTCTAAAAGGTAGTGCCATGCTGCTTGCAGCCGAATTAGGCCGGCACAACCGTAGGGGTACCTCTCGTTCACATGATAATGGCGTCAAGTGACACCTATGCTGTCGCGTTTCTTGCGGTGTATGAGTTTCCGGTGTCCCATTGCAGGGGATGGGGTAAAGGAGGGTAATGCATCTGCATTATCTCTTGTGTGAATGTTTACGAGGACGACCTCTGTGGCTCAATGGTTAGCGCGTTAGCGTTCAAGCCGGAGGTTGTGGGTTCGAATCCAGCCAGGGAACAAAAAGTTTTCTGTGTTCCTGGTTCATGGATGTGTATTAAATATGTGTATTATAAATAAAAACCTTAAATATGTGTATAGTATAAAATATTAAATATATTTCCATTGTCTGGTACTCGTAACACAAGTTCTTCGAGAACTTACCACGGGACCAGATTGACGTGGTGCAAAAAGCGTCCTTAGATATTATTATTATTATGGGAGTCGGTAGTCATCTAAGGCTCCGAATGCTCGTTTGTCCCCCTAAGGCCTAAGCTATAAAAAAAATCAATCATTCTAAGAATGCTTGTAGGAGATTAAAAAATTGTAGACAAACATAATCTTTTATACTATATTAATTGTTTTAATTGTTTTAAAATTCAACAAAATTTAGTTGTCGTATGCTAGGTCCAGGTTCATTTTCATCGACCCATACATGATCGATTAATGTTAGACACGGGTCTCCTCTGAGAAGAGGGTCAAGGCCATAGTCCTCACGACACTGCCCTGTGGGTAGGGGGCTAGGAAATGATTGCAAATCAGAAATATTTTGTGATGAAGGTTCCTCATTTTCTTTATTGTCGGACAATTTGAATTCTTCAAGTGTTAACAATTTCTGGAAGAAGACATCACTACATAGTATAAACTATAAAGCAAAGTCGCTTCCCGCGTCTGACTGTATGTATGCTTACATCTTTAAAACTACACAACGGATTTTGATGCGGTTTTTTTTATAGATAGAATGATTCAAGAGGAAGGTAATAGGTACATGCATAATATAGTAGATAAACACTCATAATTTTAGAAGTTTCTGAAGTGATGTCATAAATAAGCACATTTTTTGCACTTACATTGCAAACGCTGGATGAACCCTAACAGATAGATCAAAATAATGTACTACATTATTATACACCTTAGCCGGGCCCAGTTCCGAATTAATTATTATTGTATCAATGTATGGTAGAATTGTGTATCCTAAATATGCATACTGAAAAGTCCGCGATGGCATAATATGTCTACATTAGTTAAATATAACATACTACCTATATCCATTTTAATACTTTAAAAAATTGCCAATTATAAAGCGGTAATGTAAAAGCTATTCACAAAAATACGGTATTAATCACTACATATTATAAAATAAAGTCCTACGCCCGTCCATAGATAAATAATTATCATCAATGCGTATATGGCTGTATATCTAAGTTAACGCGGGCGAAGCTGCGGGCAACAGCTAGTTTGTGATAAAACTGTATTAAGATTCTTTTTCCTTATTTTACTTTTTTTATTCGCCATTTCAATTAAATAACTAGGTACTACACAAACTCAAGTATCTATTTATTTACACTAATTAAAGGTTTTGTATTACAAACTAATTACAACTAAGAACAACAATTGTTAGTAAGTATTAAGTAGCTATATTATTTACACTGTGTCGTCTTATTTATTTAGACGTAATAATATAAAATGCGCGGTAACAACGTAGTCACGAGCGAAAGTGGCACAGGTGCTACTTCGATGACGCCCGGCTGGGTACTGGCGCGACGAGGTGCGTTGCGCGAGAGCCATTTTTATCGTTTTTTTATTTTTCAAAAATTTTTGAAGTGACATAATAAAGATCTATCCAATCATTTCCACGTCATCCCCGTTTAGCAATTTAAACGTAAAAGTTTCATTAAAATTGAGTAACCCGAAGTCTCATACTACTCAATTTGCTTTTAAAATCGACGTTACTTTAGATTTTTTTTTGATCATGTAAAATGTTAAATATTGTATTTTTATCCAAAAAAATCCCTAGATCAAAGATGTATCTATATCCTATTTTTTTATTATTATTTTAAAATGACGACTTCTATGAAAACACCTCGATCTAGAAACAACAATTTGGGATAAGGGGCCCTTAATGAAAATATTATTATATATTTTAGAAAGATATCTACAATATGACTGGTCTGTTGGTCTAGTGGTTACTGGTTAGTGACCCTGACTGCTAAACCAGAAGGTTGTGGGTTCGATTCCCACCCAGGACAAATGTTTGTGTGATGAGCATGATCATTTGTTCTGTGTCTGGGTGTAGTTTATGTATAATATGTATGTATTTAGAAATATGTAAGTATGTATCAGTTGTCTGGTTACCATAAGAACAGGCTCTGCCTAGTTTGGGATCAGATGGCCGTGTGTGAGTGGTCCCAACATATTAATATGATAATATATTATGTGTCAGTTCATCGATTGAACTTAAAGGCCATCAGGCCGAAAAGTCTAGCCCTTCCGAAAAAAAAATTAGGTAATTATTACGTAAAATAATACTTATACAAATATAATTAGGAATGTTTGTATATATAATAGATGACCTATTTATATTAACAATATTATGGCATTAACAAGCATTAATGTTACTTAAGCAATAGTCAAGCTCTGTCTTTTTTTTTATGTCAGTTGGATAGGCAAACTGGCAAACGTACCACCTGATGTTAAGTGGTCGACATCGCCCATGAACATAAACTAGTATGCCTGGAACGAGCCCAGGCAACTCATTTATGTGTTGCCTATCCTGAGACATAATATGTTAAGTCTCGGTGCCAGTAATTACACTGCCTGTCTTGCCCTTCTCTCCGAAATACAGCAAAGCTGTTTCACGGAAGAAATAAGCAAGATGGTGGTACCCATGCAGCCGGGAGCGCGGCACAGCGCTTCCCTCCCACCGGTAAATAATCTGTATATAATCTGTATTAGCTATAGATGGATCTATAGTACTATACCGGATTTGCATTTAAATAAATTTATCATGTAGTCCAAATCGTGAGATAAGACAGTTTTCGACAGAAGTAGGCGATGTCTGAAGCAGGACGACCTCTGAGTCACTAGTAGCATATAACTTACCTCAGAGATAACCTCCTGCACTCTCCTCATCCTCTGCGCGTACGGTATGTGGCGGTCCATACGCACGAGTGCCTGTAACAAAATTACCTATTAGTAAAAATGATTACTGGTGAAGGAACTTATCGCGAGAAAACCTGATGAGATTAAGACATTGAAGATTTTTGAACTTCACCACCTCGCATTCGGCCTAGGCACAGAGAATGGCCTAATAAAATAAATAGTTGAACTCGCCCGATTTCGAGGAAGAAACCTCCTGCAGTGGTGCCACTGCAGGAGGTTTCTTCCTCGAAATCGGGTTCAGTATACAGGGAATACAGGGTTCGGTAATGATGATGATGACAATAAAAAATATTTTGGAAATATTGCCATTATTATAGTTGCAGGGCTGACTAGAACTTCCCCACCATGGTTCAGGCCTTGTCGTGGCGGTTGGGCTCAGTAGCCTAGGGTGACCCCAGCACCTTAGGCAAAGTGAATTGAGCCGAGGGACTCTTTGTACCCCTCTTATAAGAAGAGAGGACAAAAGAGCAGGGGGGCAAGGGGCGAGGACGGGAACCTCACCCCATTGTACTGTCCTGACGTTAGGTGGGGTTGTTCTGTGGTGAGGGACAACCCCTCTGTGGAGGTGGCGTCGGTCCCCTGAGGGACTGACTAGCCGTCGAGGTGCCATGTTTGCTGAAAAGATCCGGGGCACTTCACCAAAGCCGGCTATGGTGGCACTCGCCGGGTTTTAGTGGGTAGAGCTGTGTCCACTTACCAGCTTTCGGGCGCAGCGAGTCCCACATACCCGCGTGGGGAGACCCACTCCCCGCGGGATGCCTCGGAGCATTTCCCGGCGTTAAAGAAAAAAAAAAAGCCTGACTATGACTTCATCACAAGGAAGCCAAAACGGCTACAATACGTAGATTGTTAAAATTGTTTAAAACGGGATATTTCCCATGTTCTTCTTATTTGTTTCGCGGATCTAGATATTTCGGAATTGTCTACGAACGCCTAGAGATACTCGTCTGTTTTTACAAGATAAAATAACCGCCTTAGATTAAAATCTCATAACACTGATAATTCCAGGTAGCTGAAGATTGGGTAAATATCCTCCTTATGTCCTCTGATATCTACGACTCCTATGTGTTTTTCTTACATTTTTACAATCATCAACGCCAAGATTTCTATTTTAGTGATTCGAATATGTTTCTCATCATTATAAAAACTCGTTGAACATTCGGAATGCGACGACATGTTAGACGTGGGTTCTAATTCGGTGACCAAATGATTATATTACAGTATCAGAACTAGTTTGTGGCCAGACGATGTTAGAGCCGGAACTTCGTCGATTATATCGTCGATAGGTCGAAAAATAAAAGAAATTGTCTAGGTAGTCTAGACAACGGAAACAATTATAAGATTTCAATTTATTATGAATATAATTTATATTTTATAATTATAAATGTTAGAAAATGAACATAAAAAAGAGAATATATATAGTCTTTTTTATTTGATTAATTGATTTATTCATATTAAAAAATAGCTTACATTATAAGCCGCTTATTAAAATCAAATCAAAATATCTTTATTTCTTAGGTAACAACTTGTACTCTTGAAATACGTTAATAAATGTAGATAAAAACACTCGTTTGCAATGCAGTCTCCCCTTAAGAAAAACGAGAAAAAAAGGAGTTGCTCTTTTGTCAACAAAAATAAAACACATATTTCATATATAGGTACATGACATATAAAGGCTTTGATGAATGTCTTATTCCCAAGTGCGGTATCTTCAATAAAATCTTTTATTTCACAATAGTCATTAGCACATTAACGTTTTTTAACAGTTTTCTTAAATTTATTTATGAAAAGATTTCCAACGTTTTCTGGGAGTCTATTGCATAAAACTAACTTTGTGAAGTTAAAAAAATGGTACATTTAATTTGAGTTTGTTCCTTATAGAATTTATGTTGTGAATGTCGCATTTTTTTATACAAATTTACTAGTATTTTTGAGAACGCATCACATACGCAAGAATGTTTTGAGAGGCTACAGTAAAAATGATATCTTGTGTCCCAAACAGTATATAGCTCGAATAGCTTCTGCAACACGAATATAGTTTAACGTTTTAATATCCGCGGCATTCCCCCATAGTAAAATGCCGTAAGACATTAGACTATGGAAGTATGCATGATATATTTATTATTCGCGCTGTATTTTCATCCAATCGGTTTCGTATTTTCATTTGTAGCTTACATATTTTATAGTCATTCTAAAAGAATACGGTCGCATCCGGTGATACATTTCTTTGCACCTGCTTAACGTTAGTAAGTGTAAATTTGATCAATTCGGATTTTTAATTTTTTTTTCTTATACTATTATTATTTCATACTAGCTGTTGCCTGCAGCTTTGCCCGCGTTACTCTACTCCTATAAGCCACAGCGTGATGTTTTATAGCCTATAGCCTTCCTCGATAAATAAGCTGTCTAACACTGAAATAATTTTTCAAATCGGACCTGTAGTTCCTGAGATTAGCGCGTTCAAACAAACAAACAAACTCTTCAGCTTTATAATATTAGTATAGATTTACAGTCAAGCAATTACTTTTTCGCGTTCAAGCAATGTACCATGTTTGAAAGAGCATTGTTTACATCGTCATAGACGCTGTCGTTTAATTTTGAACATTACGGAGTTGTTATCAGCAAACAATACTATTTATTCCATGTTTGTTTTCATGCGTGAAGGTAAATCATTTAGATAAACAACCAAGAATGGATCCATGAGGTATTATTGACCTATACATATAAAATTCTATTTTCTAGTAAGACTTGCCTGTTATTACAGTGTTGCAATTTTTGCATGTTGAATTAAAAATATTTTATATGTATTTTGTTTTAAAAAATTGGGAAGTGTAGATTTAATACATATTTAAAAATAACGGAAAATATTACAACAATTTATTCCAGGCACTTTTTTTAATGCTAAAAAAGGAACTAAAAAAAGGAAGAAATAGACCTCACAGTGAAGGGATACCTATGAGCACTTTAATTTCCTACTCTTATATTTTTTGCTTGTTAATGACAGAAAGTCCTTAGGGTGCGTTTCGACTAACGCAGAACTAGGCGGAGCATCGGAATATCACAAAAAATAATCATGCGGAGTGGACATTTCGAGCATTGGCTATTTCACGGTCTGTCATTCCCCACTCCGTCTAGCTCACGTCAGCAGGAACGCACCGCTAGCCTTTTAGGTACCTACGGTAGGTATTTATTCTCGCGTTTACTTAGAACAAGTCGGACACCGTTGTCAACGTCAAAGTTGTCACCGAGATTAGTAAAAGTTCGCTTCTATAACGAGTTCAGTGTCGTTGATGTATTACTTGCATTGTGCTTGAATACTCTAATTAACATGAGACAAGTCGATATTAAGAGGATATGCAAGCGTACCGATAATGAAGCGAACCAAGTGTGGAAATTTGATTTTATAGAAAGTCTCCTAAGACGAGAAAATTAAATAAATAAACAAATATTAGCCAACAATCCCACCACGTTAACCTGCCCCATGGAACTTGTGTTACGGGTACTAGGAACTAAAATAAATTTAAGTTTATATAAATATATATATATACCTATACACGTCCAACTTTTACTTCAGTCAACCTCTGTGGCTCAGTGGTAAGCGCGTTGGCGCTCAAGCCGGAGGTTGCGGGTTCGAATCCCGCCAAGGAACAAAAATATTTTCTGTGTTCCTGGGTCATGGATGTGTATTAAATATGTGTATTATATAATAAAAATCTTAAATATATGTATAGAATAAAATTATTAAATATATTTCCGTTGTCTGGTTCCCGTAACACAAGTTCTTCGAGAACTTACCACGGGACCAGATTGACGTGGTGTGAAAACGTCCATAGATATTATTATTCTTATATTTTAATATTCATAATATATCAGTATAATCTATTTAAATTAAGCTACATTTAAAGATGATTGATCATCTTGTAACTGTTTTACAGTATCGTGAACAAGACAGTAAATATCGAAATATTGACCTCGACCAATGAAATTAAAAAAAACACGCTTTAAAAGCAAAAAAAAAAATTGAAAATAATTTCAATACTTACAAGATTAACAAAAAAAATGTTATTACCTACTTATTGTAAAAAGCGTGATTTTAAACTATACGTTATTTTTTACTTTTTAGTATCTTTTTTTATTAATTTACGCTACCAACTTATTGTAATCTTTAGAATGAGTGAGTGACTCAAAACCACACAAGTGATGTAATGTAGTAGGTAACTTGCGCGCCTTATGCCTTCCTAGCATGTGCTATCCTGATTATCCTGATCAGGACATTGGAACAAACTAGTAATAATTTAATAAAAATTAGTACTAGCTGTTTCACGCAGCTTCGCCCGCGTTTGTTTAGATTTACAGCCGTACGCGGTCTGGTGATGATTATTTTGTGTCCTCATAACATCAGCTATCTGCCAGTGAAAGTCCCATCAAAAACGGCCCAGCCGTTTCAGAGATTAGAACAAACAGACAGACAGACAGATAGACAGACAGACGGACAGACGGACAGACAGACAGACAAAAATGGAAAAAAAATGCTATTTTGGTATATGTACCGTGTATACATCCATATACATTTAGTATAAAGCGGTTATTTTAATATTACAAACAGACACTTCAATTTTATTTATCTGTATAGATTCTATTGTCATCGGTCCTTAATAACCTCCTCCTTTTCGAAGTCGTTTAAAAAGTGTGTAAAGCTCCAATTTAATCTAACGTCTTAAAGTGGGTCAAAAGTCTAGAAGGTGAAATTAATAAAAAAGAGTTAAAAGAAATGATAAACAACAGGTTTTAAATAGTTTTCCTACAGAAATAAACATATTAATGTAAACTCCTATTTTAAAAAACAAAATATACTTTTCCCACCTGGAATATTAGATGTTCCCGTACTGTCAGCGTGCCGATAAACAGATCCTGCTGCTGCACGTAGGCGGACAGAGCGGCCAGCGCCTCAGGGGTAGCGGGCTGACCATTCAGCGCTCTGGTACCACTAGCCACCACTCCGCTCGGTGGTCTGAAGGTCAGGGTATTCAAAAGTGTCGTCTTCCCGGCGCCCGACGACCCCATGATTGCAAGGAGCTCACCAGGATACGCCGCTCCGTTGACTGAAAAGATAGTATACTTTAGAATGTACTTGTAACATCGAGCGTATAACCGGAATAGAGCGGTATCGGAATCTATACAGATCACTGGTTGGTTGAATTGTTATTACGTTAGTGACAAATCACTGCCCAGTTTCGGAATTCTATGGTTCACATTACGTGACGAGATAATGAATAAAATTAAATAAGAGGACCGTCGACCTCCTAGATAAGATTTCACTGTAGTGGTTGGTCTAAGTTGTGAGTAGAAACAAATAATAACTTATTCAGTTATCGGGTAATAAATCATTCTTATAAATGCCAATATGAATTTGCAAATAAGATAAATTGATTAGCACTTATAAGATAAATGCGGCATGCGGGAGCTCTGTCGTGGGCAATATATTATTAACCAATTATAAATATTACTTTAATATTTGGTTAGAACTTCATTATTTATGACAAGTTATTAACAAGTTTAAAACTATACGCAAGAGATCGAAGTTTTCTTTCTTATTTTTAGTTTATGGCGTTTTAAACTTTAAAATTTACTATTTCGAAATCTAACCTAAAACAACTGTTTTAGGTTAGATTTCGAAATGTTAGCTCACTGAGCAGTACCTATTTCCTTTCTTGTGAATCTATGCCAAATGCACCTCATTACATACAGAGTTCGTCTACATTGGACATTTCAGCTCACGCAGTTAAACCCTACATTGGGTCGTTCTTCTACCTTATTTTATGGCATAGGGAGGCAAATAAGCATTTGGAGCCTTATGGCGTCTACCGATGCCCATAGACATCCGCACAACCAGAGATTATGCAGATGCGTTGTACTCCTTTTCCCAATGGGCCACTGGAAACTCACAAACAGCACGAAACGCGACGGCCTAGCTGTCACTTTACGCCGGAATTAGTGAGCGATAGGTCCCACCCGGGTCGTGCCGGCCTAATTCGGTTACGATGCAGCAATGGCACTACCTCTTATTCGCCTTTGGCCTACGATTTCTAGATCTATTTGGCCCAAGGACTGCTAATATTTTCTAATCTTTGGAGCACCCTCGGCCTACTATCCCTTCAGCAGCGAATACTTTGAGCTGTCCTGTTAGTTATTTGACCTACATAATATAAATTTTATCTACTCACCATTTCTCAGCAATTGCTTCCTTTGTTGGAACATTCGGTCCGACGAACTCTTCCATAGTTGCCAGAACCTTCTGTTTCTGGATCTATTTTCGGTGGCAAAAGCGTTTATGTCTGCCCACGTGTAGGTCACCTTCTCCACACCACCGATGGAGCCGTAATTCCTATTGCCAGGTATTGCCAGGGTAACTTCACCAGCGCTAGCCCGAGGACTCTCTCGAGGTGATCCATTCTGAAACAAAACACTTGATTAAAGACATGAAGGTTTTGTTGATGAAAATATAATATTTTCATTGTTATATGTGAATGTCTAATGTAAGTCTACGTGCATGAGACAAGATAAAATATATTTTATATGCTTTCAAATATTAATGAAGATAGCCAAGCGTCGAAAATATGAAATTCATCAATTTTATTCATAAATAAAATAAAATTTATGAATAAAATCCATTCTTTTCATAAATTGTATTGTTTTTAATTGGAATTAATATTTTATTTATTATTAATTCGGGTTGAGAAGATGAGAAGTTCATGTTCTCAACCCGAGGCGGTTTTTCTTGTTAACACGCGATCGTTTTACATGATATTTCTGAGTGATGATGAATAAAATGTAAGTCTGCTTACAAAACTAATTAGAATTACCTATAGATTTTGATTTCGCTGCCGCTTCTGTACTTCCAATAACGAACGTTGGCCTGTTACTCGAACTGCCTGTATTTTAGATAGTGCACAAAATCCATATATCCTTAACATTTGCCAGTGTGCCCAATGACTGAAACTCCTATACTTATTGTTTTCTAATGTTTACTCGAATTTGACTCATTATAATAAAACAACTTTTACGGATTTTATCGCGGATTAAACCGCGTTGTTTCATTATAGGTAACTCCCATACATTCATAATAACGTCATTCATTTCTGAACGTACGGTGATATTACCTAATCATTTCAAAGAAACCAATCCTACTATCCTACTCATATTACACGCGAAAATTTGTACATATCGATAGATAAATATGTATGTTTGTTACTCTTTCACGCATAAACTACAGAATAGATTTCAATGAAACTATACAATAATATTGCTTATAATATATCAGAATAACATATATGCTATAATTTATCCCCGTACCCTCAGAGGAATGGGAAGTACCTACGCTGGTGAAATCATGGGGCGCTACTAGTCTCTTATAAAACTCCCAGTATAATAAGGTTATTTAAAAAATTGAGGCCAAACCGACGTATCGGATGGTGTAGACATGTAACAGTAGTAGGTATTAGGAGTATCGATTCAAATATTGTGTTACCTCCTAATATGATACTATTATTGCTGTACGGCCGCAAAGCCTTTGGACTTTTGGAAGCCGGATTATAACACGCGTCTAGGAATTTTGTGAATTGATTTAGGCTCTAACTCAATTAATAGTAAGTTTTTTAACTGAATCATTTGACTATTATTCTTGCTCATACTGACTGAGCTCTTTGAGAGACATTAAAATAGGTAGGTACATTCAATGTCTCATATCATACGTTTTTTAATTGATAACAAAACATTTTTATTTGTGCATCTCGGATTTACAGCCGTATCCGGATTGGTGATTATTTTTGAAGTTACTCCTTATAACATCAACTATCTGCCAGTGAGGGTCCCATCAAAATCGGTCCAGCCGTTTCAGATAGATCCGCCTATAACTTTTTAATTTATTTTAATTTTAATTAGTTATAGCTATTACTGTTCAAAAGATACAGTTCTGTAACAGACGGACAGGGCAGGACAGAACGCGGGCGGCGGAAATTTAGTATGGTATCCAGTTCTCGTATTCAAGATTCCCAAAGATTCCCAAGATATGCATCTTAATTCACCTGATTTGGCTCCTGTTTTATTGAATAAGTACTAGTAGCGCCCCGCTGTTTTACCCGCGTAGGGTAATTGTGCCGGTTAGCGACCAGTTAGCTGGGTTGCCCACTTCAAATAAGTAAAAAAAATGTTCTCTTCACGTGATATACTATGTTTTACGACCACAATTTAAATATTATAAATATGCCTATAAAACAATTATAATTGGTTTAAAAATAATTTTAATTTTGCCTTCTAATAAAGTATATTTATATAAATAATAATTATTATAGATTCTTCGTTTACAATCGTTCTAGCTTTCCTTATTCCTTCGGTTGCACGGTATGATATTATATTGAGATGGATGTTTAGGAAATTTAAGTACCAGGTTTCTCGCGGATGATTATCCTTAAAGGTATTCTTCGTTCCATGTTCTTTAACAATTTTCTGGACTGTATCCAACAGTTCCTGTTTCTTGACCGGGAATCTACTCTTTGGCCAGTAGCCACACTTCAACCTGCTTTTCGTCTTCCATACTTGTTCTATACCTAGTACAGGATCGGTATCCCTTGCCTCGATAGCATTTTTTTATAGAAGATGGAGCATACGGACAGTCGGTTAACCTGGTGGTACGTAATGAGCGACATTCGCAGACATCGCTACACCAGAGGATTAGCAGCTGCTTTGCCGGCCTTATAAATATGAATGAAAATGCTCTTTTCTAGAAGATCCCTAAGTCGTATCGGTTCGGCAATACCGTAGGTGGCAGCTAATTCCATATAGTGATAGTGCGAGGCAGGTAATGCCGTAAAAATAGAGTTATTGTGGATTTCCGGACATCGAGGTAGTGTGGGTAAAATTTGTAATTTTGACGCGATGTTCGGTGGTGGAATTCTGCTGCAAGTATTAGTCTGAATTCCTCAGAACACTACCCGTGGAAGATGCGGTAGAAGGCGTAGAGTGAGCGTGGCTCGAAGTCTCAACACGCAGCGCTAAGATTCAAGGCGATCGGACAGAAAATGTTCTTTACGATCGCCTTGAATCGACGCCTTAACGACGATTCGAATGCAGTCATATGGAAGGAGTTGATATTGGGATATCCGGTGCTGTCGTCTGCATAACAATGAATGCAGCATATCATTGATATGCAAAGAAACAAGGTAGGAGAACTATCTCCTACCTTCTTTCTTACTAGAGCAAGGCTATGTAGGTACTAACACAGCCTTGCGGAACACCAGCATTAACAGACTTGAGGTCCGAGCATGCACCGTCGACAACGACATTGCTGTCCCTGTCTGCCAAAAATCTGGTTATCCATTTACATAATTTCTCGGGAAGTCCATAGGATGGTAGCTATGTTAGAAGCTCCCGATCAAAGGTCTTCGTTATGTCCAAACTAACTGCCAGCGCTTCCCTCTTGCTCTCAACTACCTTCGCTTATAGCTGGGTTAAGAATACTAGAAGATCACATCGTTTAATGCTAAGTCGTTCTTGAATTGTAGTTCGCGGGATCTGATACAGTCTACAAATCTCTTATTCCCTTCCCTTTCTTTCCTTTCGAATGCATTGAGAGCTTTCTTTAGGGTTTTTTCGTTATACCGGGCAGTCGTTTTATTTTTTCTTCGTCTGATTTTTTTGGGAATTCCATCTAAAAAACGTCGATAAAAATATTTTGAATAATACATATAATACAATTATATTATTTTGTCTGCTTTTTATGACTAATGGCGTATACGAAAAAAAAAATCATAAAAATAAATGTAAAGTGGCCGCAAACTAATGTCCTTATTTCAATTATGTCAGGCCACCTATTTAGGACCCAATGTTTGTATGTAATTGAAACAAATATCTTCAAAAACTGGTGGTCGCAAACCAAAGACTTGCATCTTTGCAACGCTACACCTTAAATTGTAACAGTCCTGTATCAACAATTAGGACCATATCAAGCAAATCAAAATATTTATTTATTTGTCAGTTTGCGTCCATGTGGTCGCAATCCAACGTTTATGATTAATATGCACTTCAGTTGCCGACCACTGAATTTTATTCTAGTATTTAGTATAAAAATAGCAAAGTTCAATTAAATCATATCGAAATCTTAATGATTGCACTATTTAAACATTGAACTTGTGTGTTCAATATGAAATAAGTAAAAAACTTACCTTTAAGCGTCACGCGCCGCGCTATTTTTTTGTCAAATTACCATACAACTTTACTCCACGAAGTCATCACGCTAACCAAGTTTTTTTTTGGGCGCTGGGTTAAACTCTTTGTTTCAAATTGTGTAAATTCGTATTCAATAATCATTTAAAAACCGCTTACGATTTATTTTTGAATCATGTTACCTCTAGAAATGTTATTATCTTGATTTAAATAAACTTAGTCAGTCAAATGGTCGCCTACTGAAGGTGGTCGCGAAACCGGCGCAATAACCCTACTTCCTATTCCCGCGGGAATAGGAGGGTGTAATATAACCCATATTAATTGCTGTAGCTTTTAATTGGTGAAAAAAGATTTAAAATCGGTTTAGTGGTTTAGGCGTGAAAACGTAACAAACAAACTAACATTCGCATTTATAATACATATTAGTTAGGATCCGTGGTCGATGCCCTGACTTTCAAGCTGACATCTTTAATTGCTAGCGATAATAAAAAACAAATCTCATATTTTTAAATTTCCTTTATCATTTGTACATTACAAAAGCTAGTGGCATCAGCAATGGACGAAGACGGGCTAAAACAATAATGATGTTACTATTTGTATATTCTAAATCTGAACTCACTGTATTCTAAAGGCTCATATCGTCAACTAGACCATTCTGACTGATGCAAGGATGTTGTCAATGAAAATTTTCTAGTAGAAAAAAGTGTGGCCTTAGATTAATTTTTAATCTATGTGGCATAAAAACATCAAAATGTCTAATTAGGTACACCACAACTTGGTAAACGCGAAATGATAATCTTGCTTGTCAATTGTTTCGAAATTCAATTACCATTACCTTTCAGGGTTACAAAGTTAGACCCAACATTAAATAGTAAATATCAAAAGGCATACACATCGTGGAGCAACAAACAACCAAAAGAAGCAGAAGTCGTATAACAATAACATGGTTAATTCAGTTTGATATAATCTTGTTATATAACGTAACCTGACTTATGAAAGGGGCTTGATGCCGTGAATGAACGTTAGCTCAAACAAACTATCAATAAAAAACATTTAAAAACTACAGACCTGACAAAGCATTAACCCCTTATCAAAATGTAAAAAAGTCATCTTTAGGACGGAGTAAAAACTAATGTTTAAGTTTGCTATATAAAAGCTGAATTCGCAACAACCAAGTCATTGAAATAAAATACCTATTATAATGAAACCCTTTTTTACGGATTTTATCGCGGTTTATTAAGATTTTTACAAGCCCGACGTTTCGGATACTTTACAGCAACCATGGTCACGGGAGGACTGAGGTGTCATACGTCCTAATGTTACAAGTTATTCGAAACTACCCTATGATACATCAATATTTTGGTTAGTCCTATCTACGCAGAAAGTGCTAACTGTATCTTTAATCTGTGACATATTATGCTTGGATTTTGATTTGATAATATTAATAATGGGATCCCAAGCAGGTGGTAAGAGCCAGCCATCTTCTCTATTGAAATTAGGATGTTTTTTAATTTCAATAGCCTCACGGATCATCCTTGGTTGGAATCGGTGTTCTTTTGCGAGGACTTGTGGTTTATCAAATCTGATATATTGACGAGCTTTGTCAAGACTATGTTCACAGATGGCAGACTTAGTGTAGCGACGGTGTTTTAAATCAGCTATATGTTCAGCTTGTAAAAATCTTAATAAACCGCGATAAAATCCGTAAAAAAGTGTTTCATTATAATGAGTGAAATTCGCGTAAACATTAGAAAACAATATAAAATACCTATTATTATATTTTTGAGACATTTTATCATTTGTGCCCAGTTGTACCAATATTTCGTAGAATGTGTCAATTTTCTGTTTCAATTATAGGCAAATAATGTTTCTAGTCTCGTTTTCTTACTAAATCTTTATCTTTAAGATTTGTCACTGTCCGAGTGGAACAGTTTTTTGAAACCGTTAAGCTTACCGGTGGGAGGGAAGCGCTGTGCCGCGCTCCCGGCTGCATGGGTACCACCATCTTGCTTGTTTCTCCCGTGAAACAGCTTTGCTGTGTTTCGGAGAGAAGGGCAAGACAGGCAGTGTAATTACTGGCATCGAGACTTAACATCTTATGTCTCAGGATAGGCAACACGTAAATGAGTTGCCTGGGCTCGTTCCAGGTATACTAGTTTATATTCATGGGCGACGTCGAACTACCATCAGGTGGTACGTTTGCCAGTTTGCCTATCCAACTAACATAAAAAAAACACCTACCATACCGTACCTACCATAATAAAGTGCGTGGGTACAAAGTACACATGTCAGAAGTGAAACTTATTTGGCAAACTAATTTTTATCTCGTTTATATTTATACTAATCTAAAGCTTTAAATTTTCGAGACTTGTGATGCGACGTTCGCTCTATCTCACTCTCTCTCTCGATCTTTCTCACTCGCTTGCTCCCTACTCTCACTCCATGGCTATGTGATTCATGCTACGTTCGCCCTTTCTTACTCTCTCTCAATCGGTCTCAATCACTCTCTCCCTCTTCTTGGACAAAAACGTTGCATATTTTCGTGACGTTTCATCCGTAAAAAAATTGTAAAACAAAGTATTGTGAAAAATAACATAAGTACGCAAAATATCAAGCCGTTTGTTTGCCCTTCTCTATCAGAAAAATAAAACAAAGAATTATTATTAAAAATATAAATAGAGTGTACTACTCTTACTACTCCTATTTCACAAACAGAGTGACATAAACATAATATAATAAAAAAAAATGGTTGCCTGTAAAGTCGGTTTTACGGGCGAAGATTTTACGTGACATCGTTTCGGTGACTCATCGTAACGTTACCGAGCGTTACACTTTTTCATAAGTGACTCCCAGCCGCAACCTAATTTAAGACGTTGTCACGTCAAAAAATTACCCTCATGCGCGCAAAGAAGTTTCACTTCAAAAAACTAACAAAATTAAAGCAAACCTTTGACAAAGTAGATTTCACCGCATCGGGAATATCAAACGTCACGCGCAGGAAACAGGCTATTTGTATTGAATTGGACACAATTAATTGAAGCAGCCCGACTGGCAGAGACATCGATACAAAGTAACTCCGACTAGACCCCAAAAGTCAAGGAGGTTTAAGTTTCACACAGAAAACTCCTTCGAAGAAGTTCATACTTCAACGAGAGTTTGTGACCACTATTGTAATTTAGGACTCATAAGGAACGGATTTGTGTATAATGAAGCGAATGGTCGCGCGACGATTTTTTAGAGACAGTACACGTCGTTTCTTATACACACATAAACACCACAATCATGAACGATTGATCTAGCGACTGTTTGAGTGGTAAAGCATATTATAAAGTAAAAGATTTCACGGAAGATACCACACCCTGGGAATGAGGCGTTCCTCCCAGGATAAGATGTTAAAATTGTTATAGAATATTATTATTTGAAAAGATTAGTTCCACTGAGTTTGTTTCGCCGGTTCTTCTCAGTGGGCTTACCTTGGACCCGGCGATAGATTCAATTGACGTTCAAAAAGATACTATTTTATTGGTATTGGTACTATTTTGAGTAAATAAAAATTGTTTTTTACCGATCGGGCGACTGGGGATAGAGGAGGAATCGAAATGGATTATAATTGGAAGAGCATTTTATATTGCAATGGCATTTTATAATGCCTCGGCCTCCAAATTTAGAATCTTTTGCACTGATTTCTCTTAGATACAGCTTATCATCGGGCACATCTTCGAAATTAAGAAAATTTTCTTTGCACTATTTTATTTAATTCTTTGAAAAAAGTGTGTTTATTGTTCCGTGTTACTTCGTATGATCCACTATTTTATTAATTTAGCAGCTGCAGTTCGCCACTTCGCCCATAATTTAGGTTTCCAGCCGCATCCCGACTGATTATAATTATTTTTAATAATTAAAAGCGCATGTATGTAAAAAAGTATGTTTTGTAAGAGGTAGTACCATGCTGCTTTGCAGCCGAATTAGGCCGGCACGGCCGGGGTGGCACCTCTCGCTCACAAAACACCGGCGGCAAGTGACAGCTATCCTGTCGCGTTTCGTACGGTTGGTGAGTTTCCGGTGGCCCATTTGGGGGGATAGGGTAAAGGAGGGCAACGCATCTGCATAACCTCTGGTTGTGCAGATGTCTATGAGCATCGGTAGTCACCATGACTCTGACTGCTAAGTTGCCTCCTATGACATAAAAAATGTGTCTCAGTGGTAATGTATGTAGCATTACAAAATATTATTTTTAAATTGGTTGTGTCCACAAACCTTTTTTAAGTTACCATTTCTCTTATCTATAAATCTAGACTAAACAAGAAGAACAAAAAAGCAACATGATTTTTCAATTGTGATAATATAAAATACCCGTTCATGATATTCGAGGCGTAAAAAAAAAATACACACAAGTCGAAAAAGGCTATCGTTTTCATCATCATTTACTTTCCAGCAAATCCTATCCAAAAGAAGTCAAAACGATTGTCATTAGAAGGTCATTGCCTGATAATAATTGTCACCTAAAACAAATCAATAAATTTCACAATACAAACAAGTATTCGAATCGAGGAAATATTCCCATTGTGTAATGAAGCAAAAGAATTTTATTCGTGGACCCAAATCTACACGAATGAGCCCATTAAAAAAACTAGTTTCGATCTTTTTTATCGACAACTAAATAAGACCCGGCCTTGGTTCACATAAGAATATTACGGAGCTAATAACTTGGTACAAAAACTATTTCTGCTGTACTGTATACTATGTAATAAATAACGATCACTTCAGTCAATTACTAACTTCTGGTGTACCTACTAAGAACGGAGATAAACAAACAAACTAGCAGCACCCCGCGGTTTTTTCCCGCGTACTTCCCATTCCCATCCAGGGATAAATATAGGCCTATATGTTATTCTTTTTTTGGGAAATGCTCTGAGGCATCCCGCGAGGAGTGGGTCTTCCCAGGCGGGTATGAGGGACTCGCTGCGCCCGAAAACTGGTAAGTGGGCACAGCTCTATCCACTTAGACCCGGCGAGTGCCCTCAATGCCCGCCTTTGGTGAGGTGCCCCGGATCAGTTGAGCAAACAGGGCATTTCCCGGCGGAAAATAAAATAAAAGGTTATAAACTTTAAATAGTAAAACTTTTATCACAAAACACAGAAGGTATCACAGCCAAACGAGAATTGTAAAATGAATATCTAATAAAAAATATGCTAATAGGTAAAACTCTTATCGACGAGATAAGCGATTTAGATGGCATGAACATTGGTGACCAAAAATTTGACTGTCACAGAAAGAAAAGGCCAATCTATGAACAGATCAGAATTATGTAGAAATCAACTTTAAATTCTTTGCCATACAAAAACCCGAATCGAAGAAATGGTCACCAGGTTTAAGAATAATTTAAAAATAAAATATCCATTTCATATATTAACAAGTAAGAGACCGTTTTTTCCGGATTAACAAATAGATAATAAACAAATATTTATTTATATGTATTTTGAAATAATTTGAATCAGTGGAAAAAGACACGAAATTATAACCGGTTTTTTATAAAATAGGTAGGTAGGTTACCTTAGGAAAGTTTCGGTTATATTCGGAAGGTAAAAGCTAAATATTATTATTTTGTCTACGATTCTAATTAAATTATTTCACTATAGAGTATGTATAGAATAAGAATGATTAACAGAAAAAATATAATTATTATTAATTGTGCATGTTGAATAATAGTTGTAGCTTAATTAAATGTATAATTTAATTAAAGTTGAAGCCAGTAATACTGTTCTTTTTTGTATGCGTGTAAGTTTTTGCTTTTTATTACTTATATATTTATTATTGCATATATATTATGAAACACTTACTTCAGGTGAATTATTGTATGCGACGCGTTGATTATCGACCGATGTTGAAATCAATGGCTCATGTTCCTCTGAACCAGCAGTCATCGTTAAAAAAAATAACACAAACACGTCACTTAATGTCTCCGCCTTATTTTTATAAAAAAATAAAATGGCGGGAAATATCGTGCACGCGTCGTCGAGTGATACGCCACTACACCACACTAGGCGGCAGACAGGTTACTGTACGTAGTCGACAGTCGTAGCATCAATCTTACCACCTATTATAAATTGTTTAAATGCACGTGGGACTTTATGGCTGTAAATATTAAAATAAGACTAATAATGACCGTATAATGACTTCATAGAATTACAGAAGTACTAGTCTTATCTTTAGAACAAAACATGCGTTGTCAATTTATGTCTCAGCTTTTTAATGTCTTAAAAGTGACCTTTTATTATTCTTTACTGCATTTTAATCAGTTGCTAAATATTTTTTTTGATTACCTACCAAGTTTTAGGGGAAAATGTAGTCCTTATAAATTTGTGGTTTTGTACCTACATCCATACCTACTTTATATACTTACACCTATCTCGGTCGATTATAACCGCCTATCCGTAATGTCTCGGTGACTTGTGAGAGAGCTCCGAAATTCCACTGCAAATCAAAATATTAATAGTAAGTAGTAGTGACGCGCTGTATGTCACGCCCCCGTTTGTATGGAATTCAGCATCCTGTTTTCCTTGAAGAAGCTTAGCTGTGTTTACTTAAAAGGAGGAAATGTAGGAGCGACGATGGTCTAGTGGGTATGGGCTCGGCCTCTTGAGTGAGAAGTCTGGGTTTGATCCTGACCCCTATGATGCCTTGAAATAGGTTTGTAAAGGAAACATGGTGAGGAAACCTCAATCAAACCTGCATGCCTGATGAGATTAAAAGTCTTTGAAGATGTGTGAAGCTCACCAACCCGCATTAGTTATTGGATTTGTTGGCAACTCAATAAGAACGATTCGAATTTTCTAATTTATTTTATCAAACATTGTGCTGCGAGACTGATCTTGTACATTTGAGAACAATTTAATTCCTAAAACCGCATTACAGTAAAAACCGGCTAATTCAGGCGAGTTGTAGTTGTCAGCAATATTTTATTAGTTTTTTTTTTTTTAAAGTAATTTGTTATTTCTCAAATACATAGTTGGATAGGCAAACTGGCAAACGTGCCATCTGAGCGTAAGTGGTCGACGTCGCCCATGAACATAAACCAGTTTACCTGGAGCCCAGGCAACTCATTTATGTGTTACCTATCCTGAGACGTTAAGTAAGATGTTAAGTCTCGTTGCCAGTAATTACACTGCCTGTCTTGCCCTTCTCTCCGAAACACAGCAAAGCTGTTTCACGGGAGAAACAAGCAAGATGGAAGTTATTTATAAATAAGTCCAGCAGCGAACGGAATATTGATGATGATGAAATAAATACTAAGGTAAGAGGTCAAGAAAAGAATAATTATTTAAAGATGTGAACACAACAAACACAAGAATATTATTTTGAAGAAGAGAATACTATAAGACATTTTTTTTTTTAATAACTGTGCAGACCATTGGTCCGCACCATTGTTCGATAAAAGTAGTAAAGTAATGATTTTTATTTGCTCCGCTAGTTTTAGTTTTGTTAATGATGATGATTTTAATACTGTTTAGCCTAAGAGGAGCCATCGAGATGATGGAGGGAGAGTGACATGTTACCACCGGTTCGAACCCTAGCCCTATCCTGAGAAGAACCGGCAAGAAACTCAGTGGGCGGCATCCCTATACTTAACACTTGATGCTGGTAAAGTGTTTGCGCGGTGGATGGTGGTCACGCGCGCTCAAGTAGGTGGTTCTAGGCTCCTCTTATTTTGTCATCGTTATTTTGTTAGATTTAATCCCTGTGTGTGTAGTGTTAGGGTGTGGATCCTAGTGATTCACTCCCGGTGCTCATAGCTGGTTAATGTTAATAATTGACTAAATTTTTTATTTATTTTTATTGATGGGCTGCTCTGGTTGGTGTTGGGCGTCCCATTGTCCTCAAGTCCTGGTTAGTTCATTGATGACGGCCTGGTCTCTGCTGCGGATGGCCATCTTAAGGTTGTAATCTTTAATTTCATTTTCTTTGTGCGGGACCATTGCCGGTTTAATTAATTTGCCCAATGCGTCATCGCTGTCATCTGTATAGTATATGAATTCCTTGTTGTGACGCGAGAGGGCAACCACTGCGTGAGACGCGCTATCATGGAGTCGTATCTTTTTCTTCTCGTTTCTTACTACGTACACGGTGTCGTAGCGGAGTCCCTGTGCTTCGTGGATGGTCAGAACTAGGGACTCTTCGCCCTCTCCGAACCCTTGGTCTTTTAGGGTGTACTTTCCCTCTTGGGTATATGTTAGGAAAAGCGTATTCGGGCGCTTTTTGCTGTTGTTTGCCTCCAGTAAGGGTCTTGTGATGAGTGATTGCTTTACTTTACTGGAAGAGTATATGCCCTTGTGGATGTTTCTGAGGGCATATGCTACGTCTTGTGGGCATCGGTGTGTACATAGTAATTCTTCCGTGACAGATGTTATTACGGTTGGGCGGTGGTAATGGATTGGGAAAAGATTTTCGCGCTCTATGTAAGGCAGCTGGTTGATATCGCCTAAAAGGAGCAGATCTTTGGCTTTTAATATCTTCAGTATCATCACTATGGAGCCGAAGTGATTCATGAGTGCTTCATCCACGATTAATCGCTTGCACTCAATCCTCTCGAATCCTTTTGCTCCATTGGCGAGAACCGAGGTCAGTGTGCGGACTCTGTTTCTTGCATCTGCTCCTGCGCGGTTGGCTATCTTCTTCTTTAACTCCTTTTTCGCCTCGATGGTTGCTGTCACTACGACATCCGTTTCTTTGTTGAAATTGGCAATAATCCAGGTGGTCTTCCCGCAGCCTGGCACCCCGTTGACCCATCTTGTTCGGGGCAACTCCCACGTGTCATGAGGATCGTTTTCCGCCAGAATCTTGGCTTGGTCCAAGATCCTGTCGTCCAACCAGATTTCCGTGCCCTTGGTGGTAACTACGATGGGGTCTCTCCTCGGTGTCTTGAATACGGGAACACCTTTCCTTTTTGTGGTCTCTTCGTCTAGGGGAACTATGCCTGCTGTGGCGTTATATGCGGCCATGTGGTATCTTATCTTGTTCCCCTTTATCGTTTTGGTGGTCATATTGTTAAATATGACCACCAAGGGAGTGTGAGAAAGTACTCACCCCTCGTAACTCTCACCGCGATATTGTCTTTACCGAGTGAGTCTTTCTCCGGTCGTAACGGTTTCCGTTCCATTGGGTTCAGAAGTACAAGGACGAGTGTGTGCACCTGTGTCTGTGCACCTTAATATATCTTGCGCATCTGACCGCATCCATTACTTGACTCCAAATCAGCGCCAAATTCCTGGCTAGGAGTAGTATTACTAATATGTTGGGATAACTGACACGCGGCCATCTGATCCCAAACTAGACAGAGCCTGTTCTTATGGCAAACAGACAACTAATACATATATGTAGTTCTAAATTGCTTACATATTATAGATAAATAACACCCAGATAAATGATCATACTTATCACACAAACATTTCTCCAGGGTGGGGATCGAACCCACGACCTTCTGATTTAGCAGCCAGGGTCACCTAAACCACTAGACCAACACTAGGCCAGTCAAGTTCAAGGCTTAAGTGGTCACCATGGCCGAAACCGGTCGGACAGATCATTATAATATCGTATTCAAAATTACCAGATATGCAATTGGATGTAATTAAAACAAAAAACGAATTATGTAAATGTTTATTCAAAAAAATCATATTTGAGATAGCAAATAATTATTCCATACATAATTTACAACATTTAAATGAATATTTTACACAACTCGTATGTTAAATGACACATGACAAAGGAACTATTGTATGTAGACTTGAGATGTAATGATCCTTAACATTATATGCGTTAGGTTACAAATTCGATAGCGAAACTTTCTGCGATGCTTTAACGCAAAATTCAATATGGCCGACGTGAAGTTAGCTGTGAGTGATGTCGCTTGTCGCAAAGTGCCTCAGAACTGTCAAACTTCACACCGGCCATTGTACGCTCTATATTCAAAATTTCATTCAATTCGAAACAACGCAAATCATTTCGCTCATCCTATTTGCAACCTTGCAATATGGCTAACATATTCATACCTTCATTCGTTACACACGTTTAATATTTGGTGAATCACTTTCATACCTGACATTCAACAAGACATGTTAGTTGGATCCTCTTGGTATTCAATCACCTGATATCCACAATCTTAATATAAATCGAATATGTAAACGACTAAAAGCGTTTGTTTTATACATAAATAATAACTGTATTTACATTGCACTGACGGTGGTCGCGTACTTAATGGTTTTCATGTATTGGAAGATTATTTTTAGGTAAAAGATTTTTAATATGTTTAAAAATGCCTTAAAGCGATATTCTAAATTCTAATCCCTCCAGCAGATGCAGTGCTTAAGAAAATATGCAGAAGCGTAAAATTTGCAATACGCTTCGTCTTAAAACTCTCTGTTTGAAGAAATTTATACCCATTTTAAAAATCAAAATATTTCTTAAATATGTGCATAATAGTTACAACTTTTGTTAATTATAAATATTTCTTTCACAATTACTTACTCTACATATCGATGTAAAATTAATTACTTTATTTGATGTTTTGAATCATTCTAAGAAAATTCAAATCGTTTGCAAATTTATCTTTAATAAAAAAAACTCGAAAGTATATCATTAAAATTTAAACATGAAAACATATTTGTTTGATGATTATTTTTAGGAATAAAGAAGACAGTTGATACACAAGACGATAGTGTAACAACAAGATGTTTGAGGATCACAAATTTGTGAGCCGTTGTAAAGATAAATGCACTTCTTACATACAATATAACGATAAGGCTAATTATACTGACAAAATAAGTTTATTTCCGTCTAATTTGTTATATTTTCTTCTTTTTTTATACGGACCAATGGTCTAGTGTTTGTATGCGTGTTTGGGTTGCGACAAATAAACACTGTTGAGCCTCCTGGTGGTGAGTGGTCAACGTTGCTTATGCGGATAAACAGGTTCATTAGGAACTCTAATCCTATTAGGCGCAGGATGCCTAAAGTTGCGGGCTCATACTTACACTGTCTGCTCCGTCCATAATGAACACGAAGCTGTTTGACGACTGAACACAAAAGTATGTAATATTGGGCGCGGAGTATAAACCGCGTCCCATCACTCTATAATACACTAACCTTGATTCTTAATATACTTCCAATACATGCGTTTATCGAATTACAATTGGTATAGTACACGACACCACGAGGTAGCCCGAAGTTACACATCCTAAGCGTTCTTATAATATAATACTGCTACAGCTATGATAATCTACAAGGTTCGATAAGCTAGTTAGCCTATATGAGAGCATTTACCTAAACCTAAATGATAGAGGTTCTCGCGGCGGCGGTTCGTTCCTTATAATTTATACACCAAAATTTCATCTTATAAATAATACGAGTATACTTTACCTAAAGCTAAGTGCGTCCATCCCAAACTGATAACTCGAACGTATCACGTAACTTGGCCAGACTGAAGTAAGTTACGAGTGGCTTTAGTGATCAAAATGCCTGTTGCTCAAAACTGTAACTAACTTCAGTGATATCAAGTTAAATTTCTTACTGTACAAAAGTATATTGATAGTAATTAATTTATTATTTTACCTTTACATAAAATTGGATAAATAGCAAATATATTGTATAGTAATAGCATAATAATGAGATTGTTATCAATATTGAAAACGTATATTTTAGCCATAAAATTTTTATGTTAATTCTTACGAACAAATCCAGATTATATCTTAGTAATCGAGTTAATTTTTTTCAAGGTATAATACTATAATTTTTTCTCAACATTTTTTACTTAGAATTGAAGTTACTATTCCAAGAGAAAGCTTATGTTATAATATAAATATCTAATACATGATGTATTTATACAAGTTCATAAATTTATATATTCCTAGTATCTGTACCATCTTACTACGAGACCAGGTTAACGTAGTGTTTCTCGATATATCGAGCCTTTACCGCCAAATTATCGGCAAGCGACACTTTTGCCGCAAATGCGTTTTTTATCGAAACTAGTATTTTAAGCCTTAACGGACACATCCCTTCAAAGAACCGTTATAAGTTATTAAAAGTACTAAAATTCGTGAATACATATTATATAATTAAGACCTTAACGTAAGCGACAAGCATATTTAACCGACTTCTAAAAAGGAGGAGGTTCTCTACTCAGATGCTTGTTTTTTATCTTACGTACGTTGCGTTCGATTTTGTGTAGCGCAATAGGGTCGCACCTCAGACCACTTTTTCGGAAATCCTGTTTATGACAGATTTATTTTCTCTATGGCAAAACATACCTTTTGAGTGTAAAGCACACTTCGTTAATACAAGCATCCCACAGTTATAAAGGCAATACTATTTCAATGAGCAATGAGAGTTCAGGATACGGTTGTCATGATAGAAGACCTAAAACAGGAATCCACTAAGGTCGGCCTAAAAATTAACATCAAAACGACCAAAATCATGACAAATAAAGGTAACTCATCTTTTACTTAGACACACCATGATGCCCATGGTCTCTATTAATAGCACTGTCGAAAGTTCTTTTCGTAATAAAACAGTTTGGTCTCTTGAGTAATATTAAAATAACCGCTTTTTACTAAATGCATATGGAAGTATAACGGTACATATACCGAAATAGGATTTTTTACAATTTTTGTCTGTCCGTCTGTTTGTTCCGGGTAATCTCTGAAACGGCTGGGCCGATTTTGACGCGACTTTCACTGGCAGATAGCTGATGTTATATGGAGTAACTTAGGCTATTAAAAATAATCATCATCAATCCGTATACGGCTGTAAATCTAAGTTAACGCGGGCGAAGGCGCGGGCAACAGCTAGTGCTAGATATAATCCTAAGCTACATTGTAAATGCTTAAAACCTTTATAGCCGGCTTAATTTATAATTAATTTTAATTCTTTGAGAGTGAGATTTTAATTAAATATAACAATTTAATTATACATAATATTTTGCTTGAAAACCATGATAGGACAATACGTGATGTTAAGTTGATACAGACGAAGTTGATTCGTACCAGAAGAAATACTTTATTTCATTTTATATACCTAGTATAAGTGTAACAAAGTTGATAGATCGCATCATTTCAAATGTTTTATATAAATTAATATATTTTTCTATTATAATTATGACTATTTCATTTAAAAACCTTTTAAATACCTATTTATTTATCAAATATAGTTTCTTGGACATAGTAATTTGAATAGATATTTTTGTTAACTACACGTTTAAATGTCTAAAAATCGTTAAGTTGTCTTAAAGTTAAGTATCACTTAACGATTACTAATCGTAGAGTCTACATCCTGAGGATGCCTCGGTGTCGGGGCGAAACGTGCGTAGATTGTTTGGTGGTGGTCTTTTACTGTGGTTGTGGTGCATGTGGGGTGGTGGTGCATGTGAGTGTACGCATATGCAGTGTGGGAAAGGAGGGCGGTGCTATATGCATGCATATGCGTGCACTCACACATTTGCTGTAAAGACTGCGTGTTTCGCGGGATAATTGCTAATTAATATATTATAATTTAATATCTTATCGTTAAGTTGTGTCAAATTTTAACATATCATAAAACTGTTTAAAATATTTAAACATCCTGTAAAATTTGATTATTGTAGGTTATGCTAAGTGGCGGTAAAGGCTCGATATACTTTATATATTTGCTACTGTAAATGTTTAATATGATTATACATTACTTAATTAGCTTGCTATAACTTTGCACATTATTTCCTATATTTAACAGCAATAACTATTAGTTTAAAGAGCATAATATTTTCTACGTTACCTTACGTATGTATACATAAGGATATTTCGTCTATCTTACGATAATAATCATTAATTATATTGATCTTTTAATCATAACAATACGTTCAAGTTATCAATTTCTTTACATTTCCTAGAGCCTAGTCTTATTATACAATCAGTCTTCCAAAAATTCATTCCTAGGCTCATAAACATGAAATCATTTGCCGACCGTTTGAAGAAGAAATTTTCGAATTAAAAAAAAGTGACAGATGTATGTCGAGTTTCTCGCGCACGCGCCACGCTAATATCACAGCCAAAATGGCCGCCGACCGAACCTCTTGTTCGATGAATACTTGACAACTGTCATTAGCACGAAATTATTCGCTTACATTAACCACCTAGCTCATTTCACAACAGTGACCCATAGCAAGATTTGTTATTTTATTTAAGGTGAATTTTATTTTGATGGTAATTACTAAATACCTTAATATAGGAAAGATTATGATCTTTCATAACATCTATTAACATGTTTCTTTAGCACATGACTCATTAAAACATATTACTTTATTTTTTATGTAGGTAAAGTGCATGTGAATCAACGTAATAAATGCCTGTTACAAAAAAAATTAAGTCTCTTTTGTCCAACCATTTTTTTAGATTGCTTATTTAATTTTATAACTTCATTCAAAATTTTTGGTCAGTGAATAACTTTAGCTAGTAAATAAGCAATTTATTTAATTATACAAGACATACTTGAAATTTCTAGAGCCTAGATATGTAGCAATCTGAATATGATGCAAAGCAACAGAAGCAAAGTTAATAAATAATTGTTTTTATCTTTTTTTATTTAAAACGAGTGTGAATAGTTTTTTTTTTTATTTATATTTAAAAAAAATCTAGTAAAAAAGATTTAAGCTAAAGCTAACTTTTATTGTAATCCGATTTGACCCTGAAAAAATATCTCAAAACATTTTCAAATTCATTATTGCCTTAAATATGCTCCTTTTTATTACCTTTTCCTGTTTTAAGATTTCAATGCAACCAAAAATGGTAGAACAAAAAGATTTATGAGAAACAAAAATATATTAGGCTCGACTTGTATCCCTCAAGTTTGATCAATTAAAGCTTAACATTATAACGGTCACTGCAGTTTACCTAAGCCTAACAACAATAATTGAATTCCACATTCTAATTTCAAGTGTTGATCCACAACATAGCACTGAAAGCGTACTGCTTGTGTCACATAGAATGTTTGTTTGTTACACTCGAAGAGTCAGCACATTGCTGGTGTATGGTACGTCTGTAGCACTCATAGGGTCTGTGTGCAGCTGGTACATGGTATATTTGTAACTCACAGAGTCTGCGGGGTGTGCTTAGACGGCTGTCTCCTCAGCCGCCGGCTGGGTCACTGTCAGTTGTTCTTGTCGAAGTTATGCAACGCCCAGTTAAACGAGGCCGTCCAAGAGTTCTTCACCGCCTCAATGAACTTGAGCCGAAAGTGTTCCATCGCTTTCTCCTCGGATAGGTCCATCACCTGATTAGATATATGATTATAATATTGTTTAGGTTGAAACCAAAAATTCGAATTTTCTAGACTATTTATAAACTTATTCTAGGACTATATTATATACACTTTATGACTCAGTATCAATCGTTTTGGTGTTTGGACTTTGGAGCCATGGATGATGGACCCCTAACGATATTTATATCAGGACCTCTTTATATTATGATGACTTATGATGGTGGTTTTTCCTTAAGCAACTTCGCAAAAGGTAACAAATAATTTAAGACTAGCCCCCGAATACTCAAACGAATCTCACATTTAAGACGTACTTAAACTCATGGTACGAGGTGTCATATTCAAAGAAAAAAGAGGGACAACACGAGTTCCTTTGGGAATTTTGGGTAGGTCACCTAAAAATGTGTCAGTAAGTGGGCCTTCCAACCACACCGCTCAAATGGGTGTTTGTCAAGTGAATTACAAAATCTATAAGTTTACAAAAGATATATTACCAGAGTTTCTCTGAGATACTGCAGGTCCTTCTCGGAGCTGAGCTCGGGCAGCCCGGTGGATATCATCATGGAGAACAGAGACAGGATCAGGTGCCCGTGCTTGCGGAGTATCTTAAAAGCCTGTTGGAATGAATGCATTTTTATTATTTGGATATATAACTATTTATGTCCTCAACTCTTATTACCTTTTCATAAAACAAACTAGAGATGCGCCAAATGTAGGCTCAAACGAATACGAATGTTCAGCCGAATATTCAGTCCAAAATATGCCGAACCGAATTTTGGCCGAATCATTCGGTTCAATTCTATGCGGTAATCATATATAATATATATAATATCTATGGACGCATTCACACCACGTCAATCTGGTCCCGTGGTAAGTTCTCGAAGAACTTGTGTTACAGGTACCAGACAACGGAAATATATTTAATACTTTTATACTATACATATATTTAAGATTTTTATTATATAATACACATATTTAATACATATCCATGACCCAGGAACACAGAAAATATTTTTGTTCCCTGGCGGGATTCGAACCCGCAACCTCCGGCTTGAGCGCCACCGCGCTTACCACTGAGCCACAGAGGTCGTCATCATATTTGTACACATATCGGTACGGCGCTCTACAAGATCCTTTGCATTTTTGCATTTGCGAACTAGTATTTATAACGGAAGATATTATATTTATATAGAAGATATTATATGTCTCGCTTATACCATATGCTCATCATCTGCATCATCTCTGGTTGTGCGGATGTGTATGGGCGTCGATAGTCGCCAAAAGGCTTCAACTGCTCGTTTGCCCTCCTATGCTATAAAAAATGTCTGTAACGTCAACTATTGCGTAATATAGTGTACCGTTTCGCAGAGGTCCCTGAAGATCTTGAAGTCGAGTTGCTCGCCGACGCCACCGCGCTGCCCCTTGTTGATGACGTGGATGAAGTCGTGGGTCAGCACGAAGGGCACGCGCTCGCGCTTGAACCCGTACTTCTGCTTGAAGTGGCCCAAAAAGTGGCCGAAGTCTATGTGGAATAGCTGAGAAGAAATAACGATTTTTTATATTTTGTATTTCATGTTACTTAGAAAAGCAAACTAGTAGACGAGCCACACAACACAAGTGTTAAAGGTCCCTTTTGAAATACGAGTAGTGGATGACAACGAATAGTGATAGATAACTACAGATGGTAGTAGATGACAACGAATAGTGATAGAAAACTACAGATGGTAGTAGATGACGACGAATATTGATAGATAACTACAGATGGTAGTAGATGACAACGAATAGTGATAGATAACTACAGATGATAGTAGATGACAACGAATAGTGATAGAAAACTACAGATGGTAGTAGATGACGACGAATAGTGATAGATAACTACAGATGGTAGTAGATGACAACGAATAGTGATAGATAACTACAGATGGTAGTAGATGACAACGAATAGTGATAGATAACAACGGATGGTAGTAGATGACAATGGATGGTACTAAGTGCCAATGGTAGTTAGTAGATGATAACAGTAGTATATCATAATCGCGAATGGTAGTAGAAGACAACGGATGGTACCTGCCCGGTCTTCTTGACCATGATGTTGTCGGGGTGTCGATCGGCGATGCCCAGCACGTAGGTGGCGACGCAATAACCGGCACAGCTCATGGTGAACTCCTCCACCGCCTTGTTGAACGCGTCCTCGCCGGGGTTTTGCTTGCGGAGCCATTCTGGCAATATATTTAATAGTTTCTATTAGGTTAATACTACCTACCTATCTACTATTTTAATTAAAAACATCATTCATTGTTATTCCACCAAGAATGAAAAAACTAGAGAAATCAATTAGAACCCACACCACGGTGACTACTCACGTATTTTGAATCAAAATCTATTGATCTATGGTTTCTGTACGCACACAGGAGAGAGACATGCTTTTTTTTGATTTTTTTTTTACTCCTAACGCACGCGAAGTAAACTTATTCGTCTATCTCGCTCTAAGGAACCATGTCTTAAGTTTTTGTTTTCTTAATACAATATTCATAAAAGGCATAGGTAAACTCAACATTATGCACAGTTATGCACTTAGACGTTTCCTCCCTTCATCCTATCCTATCCACAAACTGTTTGTAACATCAAATAAGAAGATAGAACAAAGCTGCGTGTAACAGCTAATATAATAAATGTACTCACGGAAGAGGTTGGCCTTGGATATGGTGGAGGCGGCGTTGAAGAGCGCGCTCTGCTTCTGTATGTTGGCGACGGTCTCCGCGTCGTCCACCACCTCGATCATGCCCACGGCGTACTCCATCGAGATGCAGTTGTACGGGTTCAGTCTGAACGACACATACACATTATTACTACATTCATTTTTTTTAGTAGAAAATTAGAAAATCATCTTATTTGGATCAGCCAGGATGTTGTGCCGGTTGAGCCTGTCAATTATTGATGAATTTTTTTTGTCGCAGTAGAAATGCTTTGCGCATTCACTGGGGATATGTAGTAATAATATAATCACGATAGAAGTTCCAGGAACATACATAAGCTTGATGTGCCTTTCTCTAGTCTACACAAGGTCAGCAATTCTTTTATGGCTCAATATATACACGTTTCTACAATAGGATCCCAAAAAACGTTCAAAACCTTTCAAAAAAAAACTGTCAAAGAATGTTTTTGTGGTAAGGGATATTATAAAATAAAAGACTTTTTTGAAGATTTCACTCCTTGGGAATAAGGCATTCACTACGAGACTTCACTGAGTTTGTTTCGCCGGTTTTTTAACTCGCCGGACAACTCATTCATATGCTAAATTATTTCCTAATCCACATCAAGTCTATGTTAGGCCGTAGACATTATGTTTTATATGTAAATTGCATCTTACGGAACAGTCAGGGCTCCAATCAGCCTTACGGATAAACATATGGCTAAGCCACCATTTAATAAGTAAGTATCGTCAAAGAATTGCTAGTACAAGTACAAAAAACACAGTGAAATCTATATGTAATAATATACGTACCTAAAATCATAGCCCGCATTCTTCCACAGCCTGTCCATGATCCTCAACATCTGCAGAGTGAACATGTCCTGTCGGAGGTCATCTCCGATCTTCAGTATGATCCGTATGTCTGACCCAGTCGGATCTACGTTTTCAAACTCCAGCAGCAGCGGCCTCATCTTACTGTCCATAACTCGACACCGCTCGGGTCTGGAACACGCACAAACTATAAGAGATTGGCTGACTTGCAGATCAAATGCAAGGCTGAATATAGATAGGCCAGGGTTTTGAATCGTATGAAACAAATAAAAAAAATTTTATATAATGATAATTTTGTGGATAAATAAATGAGTTTTTTTCTAACACCTGTGAACTGTCAACTTTTTCTTGTGTTAGTGTTTAAACACAGATAAGATGGATACACTTATAATTAACTGGTCAATGGAGGAATCACATAAGGAATGAGGAATAAGCAAAATTGATAATAGTTAACAACCTTAAATTACACATCTACAATTTCTACAAGGAAGTCCATCTGGAGATCACACTGTATCTTTTTTTATTTATCAGTTAGAAAGATATGGGTAGCCTACTGTTTATTTTTATTATGTAATAAGTTTTTGTAGCTTTAAAAGCGTACAGTTGAATATCCTCTCGAAACGGTGGATCTCACGCACGCACGCACACACACACACACACAGTCACACACTCACTTGATTCGCTTGCAAAGCAGGCTGGGCGTGAGCGGCGAGGCGAAGTCCCGCAGCGTCTCCTCGCAGTGAACCTCTTGCAGATGCAGCTGCAGCGCCGCGCGCGCTTTTGAGATCTCTTTCTTCTTGCGCACGTATTGACTTGCCCCTACATGTAAGTACATTTAGGTGTTAGGTTAATTGCTTCCAGCGCCCCAAAATGTATAAAAAATCCAACATAGGAAAATATATTTTTAAGGGTGGCTAGTAATTGCCCGCATCTTCTTCTGCGTTTACTTAGGTCTATAAACGTATCTCGCCAGGGTGTCATCACTGCGACACTAGTAAAGGCACTTCAGTCCCTGGCGGAGTGCCTAGCTTGGGCGGAAGGAAGGGCACCATTTGTCGCTGAAGTGGACCTGTCGCTCCATGAATTCATGCGTCAGTGAGAGCACATGGCAGGCGGTCCTATTCTTCTGCGAGATAGTGATGTCGCAGAAGAAGGAGCGCACTGGCAGTAGTGCGCACTTCCCGCAGTAGTTTTGAAGATTAGCTCATACGTCCAAAATACAAATATAAACATATTAAATATAGATGTAGTAAAAATTGGCCATCTGAGGATGTCGGGCAGATGTCGCCATTATGTCGGCTTTACTACATGCGCGCCAATAGATGCTTCGTATAAGAGGTGTACGTACATTTCAACTTGTCGAGGCACGTGATCTGTCTCATGAGGCTGCTGATGTGGTCCTGGCAGCCGCGGCAGTACGCCTCCAGCACCAGCCCGAACCGAACAGACACCGACGGGACGTGCATCTCCGACCTGCACCAAATTATTAAGTTACGAGTGCGAGTTAAGTTATTTTATAAGAGTGGCCGCTACATGTCTGTCTGTATAGTACTATAGCTTAGTTCATACATGATGAATCAGTGACGACCTCTGTGGCTCAATGGTTAGCGCGTTGGCGCTCAACCGGGTTCGCATCGCGCCAGGGAACATAAAAGTTTTCTGTGTTCCTGGGTCACAGATTTGTATTATATATACAACGGGATCAGATTGACGTGGCGTAAAAGCGTCCATAGATATTATATTAGTTTGGATGCGGTTTTATCGAAATCTAGATTGCTTCTTGGATAGTTATTAAATATCTCATACTATTTTGGTGCTGGAAATAAATACTATTCTCAAAGGACTGATCCACTATTAAGGATCCAGTAAAGTAACATACTCTTAGCTTACGTTATGTGAAACATCTGTGTTAATGATAGAATTTATAATATTTAAAATACAACTTGTTGCATGACACCTACATGACGTTTACCGTCACATCATTCGAGTCGATGTTACCGCCAATTCGCACCATAAAGATTCGCACCTTAAATGCCAGAACAGGTAGTGTCCGATGGTCATATTCTTAAAGGCTCGCTGCAGCAGGAACACCACCAGGTCACACATCAGGTACGACTCGTGCTTCAGAGCCTGCACCAGCTGCAGCAGGTACAGCAGCAGATCTTCGTCGCTGGGTACAAACAATACATAATAAAGATATTAATGTCCATTGTAAGATCTATATAACCCTTACCTTATTTCATGGGACTGGAGTATCGTGAGGTGACCATAACCTATAACTTTATATGCAGTCGAAGCGAGCATAACCGCGCCCTTGTAAATTTCCAAATAAACATTATATTATATTTATATTATATTAATAAATTTGTAAATATCAAAGTAAAATAGAGTGCATAATCATAATCCGTTTCTTTATTAACCTCAATTAAAGGTCAGTCCCCCACCCCTATAAAATTAGGGACGTCTGCTGTGGATTGAACTTTCATTGGTATTTCTGGTTCAAGCACACAACTCACCATGGTTCAAGCCCTGTCGCGGCGGTGCGTTGGGCTCAGTACCCCAAGCCGCCCTAAGGTGAGCCCGGCACTTTAGGCGAAGCAAATTGAGCCAAGGGAACTGCTCTGTGTCCTTCTTATAATAAGAGGAGACAAACGAGCAGAGGGACATGGGGTGAGGATGGGAAGCTCACCTGGCGTTGGGAGGGGTTGTTCTGTGGTGCGGGACAACCCCTCTGTGGAGGTGGCGTCTGTGCCTTTGGGGACTGACCGTCGAGGTGCCCTGTTTGCTCAATAGATCCGTGCACCTCACCAAAGGCGGCATTGGTGGCACTCGCCGGGTGTTAATGGGTAGAGCTGCGTCCACCTTATCCTTTGGGGTGCAGCGACACATACCCTCCACCTATAATTACAGCACGGTGTGGATAGTCATGAATATTTACATACGCGTGTGGGTTAGTACCTGATGGTGGCGAGGCAGTCGACAGCGAAGCTGCGCACGGCGGCATCCGCGTAGGCGTAGTCCAGCAGCTCGAGCGCCGCCTCCACCCGCAGCGCCGGCCAGTGCGCCAGCGTGCGCGCCACCCGCGCCGCGTCTGTGCGCTCCGTCCACTCCACGCACGACAGCAGCTTGGGCAGGAGGTGTGGCGCGCGTGTGCGGAAGTACTCCCTGCACATAGTTGGATAGGCAAAATGTCAGACGTGCCACCTGATGGTAAGTGGTCGACATGAACATAAACTAGTTTACCTGGAACAAGCCCAGGCAACTCATACACGTGTTGTCTATCCTAAGACATAAGATGTTAAGTCTCGGTGCCAGTAATTACACTGCCTGTCTTGTCCTTCTCTCCGAAACACAGCTCAGCTATTTCACGGGGGAACAAGCAGGAATGTGGTACCCAAGCAGACAGGAGCGCAGCACAACGCAACCCTCCCACCAGTGGAGAACACAATTAGAATATTATAAAGTTTAATATTTTTTTGCAAATAATTAATCCTTATAATGAAGTCAAATCAGGTGATTAGGTATAAACAGGGAACAGCCATTTATTTCTTATTATAAGATAGAAATATACAAATTCCGACTACACCCCGGACATGCCATTATCATGTCTACCTGGACTCGTCCACACACTGCTTATCTTGAGACATAAAATATCTCATTGCCAGCAACCACATTTTTCTACCTTCCTTCCAATACGGGATAAAACTCTTTAGCAAAATATACATTAAATGGATGGTAAGCTATCACAATAGCGCGTTGCCCAATGCTAATAACATCTTCATCCGCCGGTCCAGACATAAGCATGTACACTTGGAGCTAGCCAGATAACCCATTCATCTATCTTACCCTGTGACATATAACATATTAGATGATAAGTGTAGGTCCCTGGGCAAGTTTCCAGCTTATAGACTTCAACAGGCTCGTTGTTTTAATTCAACGGGCATCGATTTTGGTGGGCCATTTGTAATTAAAGAAAGTCGCCGTCGAGGTGCAAAGACTTACAAGGTATATTTATGCCTCTTTGTATGCCTTAGCTCTAAGGCAGTACATTTAGAAGCAGTAATATCACTGCCTGTCTTGTCTATCTTCCCAAAACAACGCAAAGCTGTTTGAGACTAAATAAACATGAATGTGATACTCCCACCGGATATCTCTCATAACACTCACCTAGAAGCCCAAATATCCTTCTTCTCCTGTTCGTGCATCTCGTACATGGGGTCCTTCTCGGCGGTGATGCAGAGCTTCTCGAAGTCCTCGCTGAGTCGCTCCGTGGCGTCCGGCGATCCGTTCTCCAGCTGCTCCCCGTAGCTCTTCACCAGCTCTTGCTTCGGAAACATTATTGGATGCTGGCAGTCGTAGCTGGAAGGAAATTAACAGAGCTTGATATATTGTTTTTCAAAAAAATACTATCCAGCCTGTATCCGACTTTGATATCAATAGTCTCTAAGATACCTAATTACCTGCTACTCTCCTGTACCTATACTGACTGTTTTACGATCGCGATTCAATTTAGACTACGACATAGGATACTTACTGCTCCGGAGATAGGTTACTCATTAGGATTATTGAACATCTAACATGTGGCCGTCCTAAACGTCGAACATTATCGGCCATAGCCGGGGCAGTGCCCGCGACTCCCCAGCTCAGTACTCGTGATGTGGGATTTAGTTTTCAAACCGCGCGTGCATCCATCACATCTCTTGAGTATCCACCCCAGGCACGCACTCACTTGGAGAAGCGCACTTGCAGCGTCCTTGTTGGGGTTGGAGACGACGGTGCGGAGCGGGCGCAGCAGCAGTTCGTCTCCCCACGTGTCCCCGCCCCCCGCCCCCACTCACCTGGAGAAGCGCACCTGCAGCGCGGCGCACTCGTCCTTATTGGGGTTGGAGACGACGGTACCGAGTGGGTGTAGCAGCAGGTCGTCCCCCTGCGTGCCGTCGGCGACGTGCGTCCACATGAACAGCGTGACGCCGTCCGTACGCAGCTGTTCCTTGTAGTCGAACACCATCGTGTTGGCCCACGCCAGACGGTTTATGGCGTCCTACAACCACAGTATGATGATTAAACACATATCACCAGAAATCTGTCTAGAAGAGGAAACAACATGTTTTCGTAAGTAAGTCGAGAATCTTTGAGCGCCAATGAATCTTTACGCTCAGGTAGATAACGCTGAATCGTGTTTACACATCGAGCATATAGCCGGATAGAGTACAGTAGAAATATGAGCCATAAATGTCCGAAACTGGTCAGTGATTTGTCACTGACACATTGTCATATTTACGCTCGCACTAAAACAGAACTGCACAAACAATTGATCTGTGTGTCCGTCCCCCAATACTCCCTAAAATATTCAAAGTTTGGTGTATTATATTATACCGTGTATATAAAAACATTGGATACTATTTATCCCGGTTTCCCTCGGAAAATGGAACTAGGCGAATACAACCGCTGCTAGTATTCATATAAAATAAATACTGATCTACAAAATTTCATTCAGCTACTTAATTTAAAAGTTATAGTGGCTGTAACAAACAATGATTAAGTTAAAAATGACTGTAATTGAAGTTATTTTTAAACAACATTTACACTGGGAGCTCTATAGTTCAAACAGAATTTGTAAATGAATCATAATAGAAACTGAAATAGCCGACGAGATATTTTAATAATAATTATTTTTCATATATCATCTTTTTTGTGTAGCCTGACCAGAAAAATAAAGACCATCGCCATATTGCGGAAAATTTCAGAACTAATTTTTGTATGGATGATATATTGTGTTGACATAAAAAAGATACTGTAGCGACACCACGCGTGATTTATATATTTCTGATCAGACTATACATTAGTAGCTGTTGCCTGCAGCTTCGCCCGCGTTACTCAACTCCTATAAGTCAAAGCGTGATGTTTTATAGCCTTATAGCCTTTATCGATAAATAAGCTGTCAAACACTGAAAGAATTTTTCAAATCGGACCAGTAGTTCCTGAGATTAGCGCGTTCAAACAAACAAACAAACTCTTCAGCGTTATAATATTAGTATAGATTATTTGAAAATATGGTAGATATCCTGTTTTAATAGTAAAAATCTTAATTTAAAATCACACAAGTAAATGGTAATCTAATCTCTCTTGTGTTACGGGTATTGTGTCTGTCCATACATGTACCTTATTATCTTTCCCCCTCCTCTTGTTCTTGGCCTTGGATATCTCGTATATGACGAAGCACAGTCGCGCCATCCGCGGCACGTTGCAGACCTTGATGGAGAACTGTAACTCTTCGTCCCATTGCGCCTCCCCTTCCTTGGACACCACCGCCACTTTCGTCTTCTGCGGCTCGCATAGGGACTTCCCACCGTGGTAGATGCCAACTTGGCATACAACCTAGAAAAATATGACATATTATATATATCATAATCTATACATCTATACGGATAAATAAAATTGGAATGTCTGTTTGTAACTTAAAATAACCACTTTTTATTGAATGCATATGGATGTATACACGGTACACATACCAAAATAGCATTTTTTACAAATTTTGTCTGTCTGTCTGTTTATTCCGGCTAATCTTAGAAACGGCTGGGCCGATTTTGACGGGACTTTCACTGACAGATAGCTGATGTTTTAAGGAGTAACTTAGGCTATAAAAATAATCATCATCAATCCGACAACGGCTGTAAATCGAAGTTAACGCGGGCGAAGCTGCGGGCAACAGCTAGTATAATATATAATAAAGATATTTTAAATCTATATAACATCTACATATCTAAATGAAATTGAAGTTTATATTTTGAATGTAAGAGTTTTTATACTAAATACTTATAATAATAATAATAATAATATCTATGGACGCTTTAACACCACGTCAATCTGGTCCCGTGGTAAGTTCTCGAGGAACTTGTGTTACGGGTACCAGGCAACGGAAATATATTTAATACTTTTATACTATACATATATTTAAGATTTTTATTATATAATACACATATTTAATACACATCCATGACCCAGGAACACAGAAAATATTTTTGTTCCCTGGCGGGATTCGAACCCGCAACCTCCTGGCTTGAGCGCCAACGCGCTTACCACTGAGCCACAGAGGTCGTCACTTGATATGAAAGTATACTTATAACAAAAACCAAATTTCAAATTGTTGTCTGTCTGTGTTTGTTGAAGTAAGTCTCTTTGCGAAAGGGCTAGACGAATTATTAAATCATTGTATGGATTTAATTAAAAAAAAATTGAATTCCAAAAATTGGTGAATAAAATTTGATTCAAATACAGAAGGACACTTCCAAACCCATTCAATTTCAGTCTTCTATCTACTCTATATAATAAATAGGTAAAAGGTAATATACATACCTCAACTAATCTCCCAGGGTCAACGTTGAGCCCTCCCACAGTCTGTACTATACACGAGTAATTTTTCTCAATTTTCCAGGAGGACTCGTGGTTCTTTTTCTTCCTTATTGTATTCGACTGTTCTGACGTAAGCCTTCGTCTCTCCGGTACTAAGTAGTTTTGTGTTTCATTGGTTACTGTTAAGTAAATAGGAATTTTAAATAAATAAATAATTAATAATTATAAAATAAAATAATTAAATAAATTCTGGAAAACAAGTTTGTTTAAGTACATACTTGTCATGTGATCTATGTTTATAAGTCAGAACGATTTGTTAATTGTCTCATCTTGGAGCGATCATTTGTAGCAAATATTTGGACGATCTCCACAAATGATAATGTCATTATTATTTTCTTTACATAAAAGAGGGAGCGGACTGTCGGTTTACCTGGTGGTAAGTGATTACCGACAGTCATACACATCCGCTATATGGTTTACTGGTTGGTGCCCACAACTTCCGGTGGGAGGGAAGCACTGTGCCGCGCTCCCGGCTGCATGGGTACCACCATCTTGCTTGTTTCTCCCGTGAAACAGCTTTGCTGTGTTTCGGAGAGAAGGGGAGGACAGGCAGTGTAATTACTGGCACCGAGACTTAACATCTTATGTTTAAGGATAGGCAACACATAGATGAGTTGCCTGGGCTCGTTCCAGGTAAACTAGTCTATGTTCATGGGCGACGTCGACCACTTACCATCAGGTGGCACGTTTGCCAGTTTACGGATCCAACTAACATTTAAAAAAAAAAAAATTCGCCGGCGTTATTACAACCGTCTCACGAGTGATGGTGATTATCTTTATAGTCTATGTCACTCAAATGTAAAGGAATTTTTAAAATCGGTCGATCCGAGTTCAATCGTAAAGAACAAATAAAAAATTAAATCTCCTCTTTATAATATAATTATAGATTACGAGCATCGAGCATATAACCGGATAGAATAGAATGTGAGCCATAAAATTCCGAAACTGGTCAGTAATTTGTCACTGATGTAATAGCAATTCGGCCAACTAGTGATCTGTATGTACGTCCCATCGGCCAATCATCCATCAATGGCCATCAATCGGCCAATCAGAGCGCAGAACCGGCGCAGCGTAAATTTGGCGGCATTTGTTTTCATGAAAAACACATTAATGCTCTATCCTGTTATATGCTTGATGATTAAGAGTATCATAAAACAGTACATAGTAATAATTGTATAAAAGCGATAAACTCACGCGACAGCTTGTCTATACTGACGGTCATCACTTGCGGCACGAGGTCCTTGGCGAGTATCTCCTGGATGTACAGGTACTGTATCAGCGGGTGGTCCCCCAGCAGGTACTCCTCCCGCCCGCACACCTTGAGCACGTAGTTGCGCGGGTTCTCACCCCGCATGTTCAGCGAGTTGGCCTTCTTACGTATGATTGTCTCGATGTGCTGCTGCGGGGTGATGTTCACGTGAACGTTCGATGAGAATGTGAACTGAAATAGAGTAAAACGATTGATGTGAAAAGATTTGGCAGTAAATTCGACTCGACCGCAAACGGCATGATGTTGTATGCTCTCCTGCCGATCTTCACTTCTTTAATTTATATTTCTTTATAGATTTTATTAATTACATGTTTTTACTAGCCAAACTGTCCCACGGCTGGGCAAAGGCCAAGCTCTTCCATATATCGCGATCTTGCGCCACCGCCGGCCAGCCAGCCTGGTAGGTATGAGTCTAAACTATCACGCCATCTTTTTCGGGGCAGGCCTCGGCGAATTAAATTATTAATATATAATATTTTAGTGGGCCAACTTTTATATATAATCCAAATTATTTATCACGATCACTATCAGCACGATATCAATTTCTTAGCTGTCAGTTTGCTGGAAAAATCCACGTAACAAAACTACAGGCAAAAATTATTTCTTAAATTATGTATAAAAAATCGAACAGTATACATATACTGTTCGATTTTTTTTAAAGTAAAGAATTTTAAAGTAAATCACAAAAAAGCTAAAAAACATGTTACATTATATACTAGTCATAAGATCACAAGAATACAAAATATAAAAAGTACTGGCACAATATACATACTCAAAAGTATATGACTTATATACATATACTTCATTGTCATTTTGACATTTACAAAGTAATATCCCAACAGAGAGCATGTTGAAATCGCGTTTCAACCTGTCAGGTGCAAAAGAGGAAACTCTTGAAGAGGAACCTAATGTGATCTCGGAGCAGTCTTCCGTGATACCGCCGACGCCTCCGCCGGAGGACAAGCCCCCCGAGAGGAGGCTGCACAGTTCAGAGATCAGCGTCCGACTGAGTATGCTGGGGAAAACCGCAGAGGGAGATGGGTATAAACTAGTTTTATTTACTGACTAGCCAGCTGCTTTGCCCGCTTTAAAGTGGTATAAGTAATTGTTATAGTTTAATATGATTATTATCGAGGTATTGTCTAGCGAAACCTGATTAGCGAAAAACGTTAACATCTATTGGTATACACTAGGTATTAGATTAACATTTTGTGATCTTTTTTTGGTAACTTCAAAGAAGAGAAATTGTTCAATACCTTTATTCAGTGGCAAAATTACCTATTATTCTGCCAATCATCATAAAATGAATAAGAGACTTTATTTTAGACACCACATAACATTTGGATATATACTCAACATATGAATGTGCCATAAGATTTAGCAAAGAGTTCCTATCACCCACATAATATAATAAAAAGTACTAATCTATAAGTTTGCTCATAGTTGTGTGCCATACAAAGAAATCCTTGTCTAATTGTAAATCCTTAGTTATTTAAATTATATGTTTTATAGGGATCACGCTTTCATATCATTTCTAGGTACACATATTTAAAAGTACAATGCACAGGAATGAAGCTAACCAATATATCAGCGCTCCGAGCATTCCAACACCTACAGTTTGTAGACGTGTCCGACAACTGCCTCGACATAGATAGTCTACAGGTCGTCACCGAACTGCCATCCCTCGTACTAATACACGCTGACAAGAACTTGCTAACATCCGCCGCGCTAAAGAAGATGAAATACATGCAAGTAATGATCATGAACAACAACTATATAACAAACATACGCGATGTATACCAACCAGAACTATGTACGTTAGAAGTCGGTTACAATAAAATAGACAAAATCGAATTCGACAAGAAAATGCCCACTATAAAAGTATTAGATTTTAGATACAATTTGATCAAAGATGTCTCTAATTTGGATTTTCCAAATTTAGACAGTTTGTATCTGGCTGGAAACGACATAAAAAGTCTGGAAGGCATCGAGAAATTAATCAATTTAAGAATACTTCATGTTAGGAATAATCCTATAAAATTATTAAATGGGTTTGATCCGGAAATGAAGAAACTTCAATACATTAATCTACGCAACTGCAAAGTGGCAAGTCTTAAACAAGTTAAGAAATTGAAGGTATGTATAAACTTAAACGGTTATTGGCTGTTTGCAATGGTTTAGTAGTTAGATGACTAGACACTATATGCAACTGTAGCGGGTTTGAATCCCGACTTTTTTGTTTTTCTTTATCGCCGGGAAACGCTCTGAGGCATCCCGCGGGGAATGGGTATCCCCACGCGGGTATGTGGGACTCGCTGCGCCCGAAGCTCAAAAAAGCTTGTAAGTGGACGCAGCTCTACCCACTAAAACCCGCCGAGTGCCACCAATTCCGCATTTGGTGAGGTGCCCCGGATCTGTTGAGATAACAGGGCACCTCGACGGCTAGTCAGACGGTCCCTCAGGGAACCGACGCCACCTCGGGTTGTCCCGCACCACAGAACAACCCCTCCTCTTCCCTTCCTAGGTTCCCGTCCTCTTCAGGGTTACAAAGAGCCCCCTTGGCTCAATATGCGTCGCCTAAGGGGCACCGGTTCACCCTAGACTACTGAGGCCCACCGCCACGACAAGGCCTGAACCACGGTGGGGGGAGTTCGAATCCCGCGAAGTAAACGAGCAATTGATGTGCATGTATAATTATTAGTTCCTATGAGCATACTATAGGACTATGTTAACACTATTTTATTTCAGGTATTAGAAGCACTGGATACATTGATAATGAGAGGTTGTCCGTGCATGGGTGGTACGGGTGAGGAAGACACTGAATTGGGTGATGATGATGATACAGGCATGAGAGTGGAAATACTCGCTACACTTCCCAAACTTAAGAGGATTAATAAAGCAGTTGTATCACCAGACGAAAGGTATTAAAATAACAAACACCTAATTGTATAAGACAAAATACTAAAAGAGAATATATAACTTTCTCCATACTAATATTATTAATGTAAATGTTACTGTCACCTATACCGCCAAAACCGTTTCCAAAGTTCAATAAAAGGTATAGATTATAACATGATGCAATATTGATGCTATAATATTATAATCAATACCGATTTGGTTGTACGTCTATATTAACTAATACTTGATAAACTTATTCTTAGCACAATGAGGTTGTACGTGGGTAACAGTGAAAATGTTTAGAACTGGCCAGTTAGAAACATTGAAAATGAAAACTTTTATTGAATTTCAATTTTAGAACTCTTTGGTAACCTAATGTAGTATATTGCATTCATTTGTCATTTGTTTTTGTGAATTGGCGGCAAATTTTATTATTATTATTTTCATTTAAAGGCATTAGCTACTACGCTATTAGCCATACAAAATACAATATTCGGTCTGTAATACGGAGAAATGGCGGGAAACCCCAAGGAGCGCGGCTTCGCCCCTCTAGCCCCCATCAATCAACTATCATTCTCCATTCCATCCACCCAAGGCAGTCCACCACAATATTCGCCAACCAATCACAATATATAAAGATCAAGTTTTTAAAACAAACACTATAGAAAACCACTCTGAATGGACAAAACACAAAATAACAATTAATTAACGGGAAACCAAAAAAACACAACCGCGCGTCCTGATGTTTCCCGCCATTCCCCTTTCCCATTGGCGGCAAATCTAAAACTCTTGTTACACGTGAAAATGAACATAACGCGAGATTTTCGGTCAATGATTTATTATGACTTTCGTTGTGGGCTTACTCAAAAACAAAGCTATGATAGGCTGCGATTAGCATTTTTTAATGAAGCCCCATCTCGTGCCACTATTTACAATTGGTTTAACGAGTTTAAGCGTGGACGTAGCAATCTCAGTGATGATCCGCGTGAGGAACGTCCTTTAACAGCGACTACTGAAGATAACATCAGTGCTGTGCGACGCATGATAGAGGAAGATAAGAGAGTGACCTATCAGCAGATACGGGCAAGCCTAGGCATTGGTATGAGTCAAGTTCAAAAAATATTACACGAACATTTAGGCGTCAGGAAGCTTTGTACCAGATGGATTCCCCGTACTTTAACCGACGACCAGAAACGCCTCCGCATGGACTGGTGTCGCCAAATGTTAGATAAGTTCAACGGCGGTAACGCAAATGCTGTATTTGACATCATCACAGTTGATGAAAGCTGGATATATTGCTACGAACCCGAAACCAAAAGACAATCAGCTCAGTGGGTGTTTCCTTTCTAGGATCGGCCAACTAAGGTAAAGAAAGGAAGAAGTCAAGGAAAAAAGATGATTGCCTCATTCTTTGGGCGGAAAGGTCATTTCGCGACAGTTGTGCTAGAAGATGGAAGGACAGTTACTGCAGACTGGTATGTCAATCGCTGTTTGCCTGTTGTCTTGGAAAAAATTCGACAGCAGCAGGATCCACGAAGCAGGATCCTCCTTCACCACGACAATGCTTCAGCGCACTCCGCAAAACGGACTGTTGAATATTTGACTATGGCAGGTGTCGAGATAATGAGTCATCCGCCTTATAGTCCTGACCTGGCGCCCTACGACTTTCATTTATTCCCAAGAACTAAAGATAAAATTAGAGGTATTCGCTTTACGAGCCCTGAAGATGCGGTGAAAGCGTACGAAAATGCCATAGAAGAGACTCCTAAGGAAGAATGGAGCTTTTCTCAGTGGTTCCATCGAATGCGACGATGTGTAGAAAGAAACGGAGATTACTTCGAAAAACAATAAAAGTATTGGCAACTTTCTACATTAAGCCGTTTTTCATTTTCTAAACATTTTCAGTGTTACCTAGGTAATAGTGTTAGTACCAGGAGATATCTCAGGCTTACTTTGTTACACAAATTTACAGTACTTTCAAATAATAGATAGTATAGCACCGAATCCATAAGTTGCCTAACCAACACACCCTGGTCATTTTTTTATTATGTTATTTGGATAGGCAAACTGACAGACGTGCCACTTGATGGTAAGTGGTTGTCGTTGCCTTTGGACTTACCTAGTTTACCTGGAACTAGCCCAGGCAACATATTATGTGTTGTTTATCCTAAGACATAGCCTCTATGCCAGTAATTACACTGCCTGTCTTGCCCTTCTCTGGGAAACACAACAAAGCTGTTTTACAGGAGAAACAAGCAAGATGATGGTACCCATGCCAGGAGTGCATATGGATATGGTTTAGCACAAAAAAGGCCAGTCCACAGTTGTTTAGTCTTTTATTGACTGTCCTTACTAATATAACTTCAAATTATTCAATAGAAGTGAAGCAAAGGAACTGATAAAACAATGGATTGAAGAAGGAGAGCCGGATGTTGATGAGGAGGAAATTGAAGCCGAGCAAGGCGAACTGTCAGATGTGGCCTAACTGAATAAATAAGTGTAGTAAATAGCTGTTTTATTGATAACTAAGAATATTTTAAATAACTTATAGTTAGGTGTTAAGGCGTAAGTTCTATATTATATGGTCCATCTAAAATAATAAAAGTATAAAATCGCAATGTGACAACAATAACATTATTATTAATTATTATAATCACTTAATCAGTTAATTTCTCGAACAATATGTATAATTTAATCAAAGTAAAAAAAATATTTACCTCGGTATTTGGAACTTTAGTGTTTAATATGAAATTGTTATTATTGCTTAGATGACTACTAAGTGTTTTGGGTACAGTAGGACGATCGGCAAGTCGTGGCGGGCAGTGGTAACGTAGTTTCTCTAGGCGAGTACTTTGCATGCGTCTAATCAGGCTCTCCTCTGCTAAATATCTCATTCTCAATCGAAAGTCATTCACTTCTGAACTCCGTAAGCTGTCAAATTCATTTAAACCTGAAATCAAAAGTATAATTGAATAGGAGGTAACTAAGATCAGTGCATCCTTACCTCTACCTAGCCTATCAGCCACTATAGGCTTATGTCCAACAGTAGTCCAAGAGAAGTGCTGATCATGATGATGATAGGGTAAAGATAAGAGAGTAAATACTAATGTCCACAATATAATTGAATATTTTAAAAGCATTTGATTTGACGAAGTGTTGGCTGGCCATTAACCAGGTGGGATGACAATCTCCGTATAGTGGCCAGTCCGTGTTGGATTAGAGTGGCGAGGGATCGGTCGTCTTGACGTTCCTATGTTCAGCAGTGCACGGATATTTATGTAATGATGATGATCAAATCTATTTATGTAAATAAAAATGAAGCATGTTAATAATTAAGATAAAAATACCTTTTCCAATTAAATGACTTATTTGATTGTTCAGCAAATGTTCCCCCGGCCTTTCGATTGATCTTTCTATTACAATAAGTACTCCAAACACAGGCCTGATGTCTCGCACACGCTTGTTTTCATCGTCAACTTCTTCCGGGACAGCCAAAGAATTGATAAATTGAAAAACATATCCAGACATTTCATGAAGCATGCCAAATAAAGGTAGCTTTGCTGCCAGATCCCATAATTCCTTAAAAAAATATTAACAAGTGAAGTATAAGGAGCAACAAGATGCAAGGAATTAAAAAGTAAATAAGAATCAAATCATAAATATTTAATATGGTACTACAACAATACAGTATATCAATTTTTTTTTTTAGTGCCCTACCCGTAACCTAAAGCCACTGTGAGCGCCTTCAGCCGCGTTTTGAGGGTCCCGGATAGGCATTCAACAGGACCACCTCAGCGACAGGCCCGGCGAAGGCCAGACTACTCCTCGTAAGGGGGGACTACCCGGCCGCTACTAAGCAGTCCCCGCGACGTCGTGTCATACTGGGCCCAGGTTCCCATCCTGAGCCCGACACAAACACAGAGGCGTTACTGGAGGCGCATTAAGTAGCGCCTCCTACGCACCCCCATTCGTCGCCCGCCGAAGGAGGCCTCGTTGGCGGCCTCTTCTATCACCCGCTCGTCAGCCTCCTTCTGGGACATTACTGTCTCGCAGAAAGAGACTATCGCCGTCCAGGACTTGTCGTCACCGATAATCGCGGTGATGGCACTCAGCAGAGACAAGTCCCCTACGATGACTGATGTCAGACTGTGACGCAGACACAGTGTGAGAGACTTATTTAAATTGGTAGGTCAGAAATTACTGAGAAAGTCATACTCTAGATTGTTAATAAATATTCTTGATATGGGTGTTACCCATTTTTTTTTAAATCATGATGTAAAATGGAACCAAATGTATAAGGAAAAAACAAATCAGAATAGAGAATATTATGTTTGTCATCTATACTAATATTATAAAGAGGAAAGCTTTGTATTTTTATATTTTTCTATGTTTTTAGTGAATAAACTGAAAAACTACTGGACTGATTTGTAAAATTCTTGCACCATTAATAATAAGCTAAATCATTCCGAAGTAACATGGGCTATGACATTTTCACAAAAGTACAGAGACTAGCCAGCATCATGATATCGAGCGCCATGAAAACAACACCAACGGCGGCTCTAGAGATGATACTCGGCCTCAACCCAGTTGATCTCACGATCAAGAAGAAAGCGACTGAACAATGGTTCAAGCTTAAGAGCAACAAATTATGGAAGGGAGGGCACTATGACAAAGGTCACGCCGAAATAGCAAAACAGTACGAAGAAAATCTATCCATGATTTTATCAAACAATGATTTGATAAAGAAGGAGAGAATCTTCGACAAGAAATACAAGATAAGCATAGGCTCGAGAGATAACTGGAACATTAACATCGACCACCCAAAAACAACGATGGTCGGCTACACAGATGGATCCAGGAAGGAATCGACGAAGTTATCAGGGGCTGGCGTATATATTAGCCATCCAACTGAAATGAAAGCATCGTTTAATCTAGGCAGATTCTCCAGCGTATTCCAAGCGGAGATATTCGCAATACGAGAATGCGCCAACATGATTAAACAAAATATCACTAGCGCACAGAGGATTGAGAAGGCAGTCATATACAGTGACAGTCAAGCGGCATTGAAGGCCCTCAATAAGAGGGAGACTACCTCAGCACTGGTCAAAGAATGCAAAAACACCCTGCAAGATCTAGCAGACCAGACTGAGATAGTAGTTGCCTGGGTACCTGGACATGAGGGAAATGCGGGCAATGAAGAAGCAGACAGACTGGCGAGAGAAGGAGCCGATGAGACGTTCATAGGCCCTGAGCCGAGACTGCCAATAGCACACAGGATAACAAAAAATGTTATAACCCTGAGAATAAACAAAGAAACAAACCAGAGATGGAATGACACGAAGAGCTGTAGACAGTCGAAATTCTTCATCTCGACGCTTGACAGCAAGAAGACTAAAGAGTTGCTCAAACTCAATAGGAGCAACATTAGAACAGTTGTGGGATTATTGACGGGACACTGCCCACTCAACAGACACCTGTCAATAATGAAGCTAGCAGAGGACCCTCTGTGTCCTAAGTGCAAAGAGAAAGAAGAGACCAGTCTGCACTTCATAACGGAATGCCCAGTATATGCATACGCAAGATGGGAGCTGTTTGGAGCGGACGAGCTGAAGAAGGAAGATTTGGCATATCTAACCATAAGGCAGCTAAGTAGTTTTTGTAGATCAACACGTAGGTTTGAGGGGGTGACACCAGAGGGGCAAATGATAACCCGTCCCCGCATCTAATCCCAGAGGCGAGCCAGGGGAATTGGGTGAAATGGTCCCGTTAATGAGGACTGATCACCCGTCTGGCCTTGCTGGTGTCCCCAACCCTTAAATAATAATAATAAATAATAATAACATGGGCTATGACATTTTCAAAAAAATTTAAGATATATATCTTATATATCTTAAATTTTCTATCTATATAACCAATGTAACCCAAGGCATCAAAATTGCGTCAATAAATGTCATGATAGTAAATGCAAGTTAGTACTGAGTGAAGCTGCGGCGAACAGCGAGTTTTAAATATTACAGTATTATACATTTAATACTTCATTCTCCCTCGAATATGTTTCAAGAAATAAGTTAATTTCCAATATACATTGAATGAGAAAATTTTGTAAGCTTTCTTCAGGTTCATCATTCAAGGAGCATGTGATTGTGTGTAATCATTGTAATCTAAATTTCTATGAAACTTATCTGTAGGCATATTACACAATAGATTGACCTAGTTCCCTGGAGCAAAACAATGTCTTGTTGGATGACTCATACTATCAGATCAAGCAATAAACTAATACCAACCTCCTTCACATCCTGTAGGGTTGTATCCCAACTGACAGTAACAGGAAGATATATAGAATTAGGCATCAGGCATGTCAGCTCCACATTATCAGACGGCGTAGCCGTCCAGTAATCCCACGTACTGGGACAGCTTGGAGCAGGAACCATTGTTTTGGATTTTTTGTCACTTTATGTAAATATTGTGATAGTAGGCATCTTAACACGTTTCACCGCAAAATCTATCACACAGTAATCGTAGCATTATAATAAACTGCAAAAATGTAGCGGTAAATATTACTTAATAATAGTTAAACCGCGATGTTGAATCATTGCATTTCCTGGTATTTTGATGGGGCAAATCGCCATTCGAATTGAAACTGTCACTGATACGCTACACTATTGTATAAAATGCATTTGTATTTTTACCTTTAAAGTAAATGTTTACATTTTAATAGTCTGAGCATTTAATAAATAAAATTTTAAGAATATGTTTTTGTGAAATTGTAAATAAAGATTACGTGCTACTATTCACAGAATATGCTCGTTGCTACAATTTACGGCAAGTACTTGCTACGGAATAGTGAATGAATTGTTTATGGTTTTACAATCGAGTACCGAGTACCGACAGCTTTTCGACATCGACAGTAAAAATTAAAATTATTTATCAACGAGAATAACAAAAATCATCCAAATTAATTGGTAAATTTAGAAGTTTTATTATTGTAAGTTGTTGATTAAAATTAATTCTATCATAATATGATTATATTAATTTAAAGTACAGCTTGGCAAAAAAGAGTATGACGCGGTGACAGGTGGAACTAAATATTTTACTAAATGGAAACCTATGATGTTGACAATACTGGGCCGTCAAATATTAGTGTTTCACATTTATTATTAACGATTTGATTAAATTCTCTTACTGATTTTCCATATTATGATAAGACCTAAGTGAAAGTGGCGCCTTCATTTTTTCCAGACTCTTTTTTGCCAAGCTGTACGTGCATTTTAAAAAGTATAAATACGCGATACGGTTGATCATAACGGAATATAAACAAAAAAGAGTGACAGAGATATATGTAGACACTTTCTTTTGTCTTTGTCAGAATATCCCCTTTTTTGTTGAGCACAAAGATGATGTGCCCAACAAAATTGGGCAACAAAAAAAAACATAACAAAAGCTAAATTTGAAGGCCTAATAAACATTCTCAATCGCAATATAATTTGTTATTTTGTACTACTTTTTAATTTGGTCGGTTAATAAAATCTGGTGATACCAGTTTTGTTATTGGCAATCTGCCAATAACAAAACCCAAGAATGTCGTATTAAATAAAAGGGTGACTGGAATCTTCGAAATAAATACAATAAAAAGAAATATGTTTAACTCTAACCTAAAAGGCTAAATACTATAGATCATACATATTAAGAGGATGTTTATAGCCTTCTTTTTATCATCTATGTATTTAGCGGTTTGTTATTAGTCATTACTTATTATTTTCGATAATCCGGAATAATGCAGCTGTCTGAAATTACAATAAATCTTTAGGGCTTATAGTTATTTGTCAACCATTTTCAGTTCTATTTTTATTTTAAATACACTTGTTTCAAGAAAATAAGTGGACTTGTTATCATGAATGTGGTATCCCTGCAAAAATATGCCTGTCCCTTTCGGGTATACGCGAATGTCAATTCCATTTTATAATTGTTCCCTAAGATAAGTAAATAGATTTGACAAGCTAATAATAATACCGTATTGGAACGAGATAACAACATACGAAAAACTCCAACAGTGACAGAGACATAGACACATTCTTTTGTCTTTGTCAGAATATCACTGTTTATAGGACACAACAATGATGTGCCCAACAATAAATTATCGACTAAAGGAGACGGTCCATTTCTGGTCTGGTCTTGTACAGTATACCATAAATAGAGAAAAAATACATAGATTTCATTAAAAATAAAATAAATTAGTATAAGAAACTAATTTACATGCAAAAAATAACTTGTTTATCATCAATTCTTAATGAAGATGGCGCCCTTCACACGGATGACTAGAATAAACAACAATGACATAATAGGGATGTTGACAGTATTCATATGAAAATATAATTTTGATGTTAATTGGTAGTTTATATGATAGAAATCTGAAAAAATACAATATTTTCCCTTATTTTTATTCGATTAAATTAATATTTTATAAATAAAATGTAACAAAATTTAAAATAGGTCACGTGATAACAAACGGAAATGACGTCACTTCCGAGGTATAGCCTGTCAAAAAAGTGTAGGAGCGGAACTAATTTTTTTTTATAGCGGCAACATTCTGACAGATGTGACGTTTCCTGAAGTTTTACACAAAACTTTCAATTTCGTTTATAAAATACTTTGACATACCGTATGTTTGTATTGTACTGTAGGTCATAAAAATGTAACATTTTTAATTGTCCTTTTTCAAATAAAGTATAATTTTTACATTTGCTTTAAATCATCATTATTAATATTAAGCCGGCGCCAAAGTACGAAATTGACGAAATTCTAGGTTCATATTATGGCCATACAGTGGTTAGACTTTATCCTTACCACTGTGATAATTAATCCCATTGAGCTCATATTCTCAAAATGTAGGATCGATTAATATAAAGGTAGGACTGTATAGAATAATTTATATTTCTTTGCATATTCATAGACATTGGTATATCCATTTTTTTAGAACTGTCCAATTTAGTGAACAAACCCTGTCATTACGTATATCACGATTTTTCGGCATTTATCACTCACTTTCACGACATATTAGTTTACGGACATATGTAAAACTCCATTTACTATTTATTACACTGAAAACAAACATCAATTTATCATTTAAACTCTTAAAAACTTAGAAAATACGATTATCGAAAGCACAGATAACTAATATTTTTCAATATGACATTTCATCATCTTTTTTTTATAAGGCTTTTTTAGAGGTGAAGTGAATAAGCTATTGAACAAAATGAACTATAAAAATAGAAAGAGTTCTTTACCTATATTTTAAAATTTCATAAATTACATTTTGTAAAAAATTATAAAACAATGTTACAGTAATGCGATTTGTTATTAAGTTGTTACATATTGTTTTTTTTTATATTGAGCGCAAAAAATGCTTACATAATATTGCAAATATCAATCTTTTATAATATTAAAGTATTTATTGTAAGGATTTTATTTTTATTATGAATATTTCTGAATATCAATTTCATTCTGAACATTTGACACTATCCCATATAATATAAAAGCACATACCACTGGCATAAAAGTCAACTGAAGTTTACAGAAATATTTTGTGGGACTTTAAAATGAGAGTTAGGATTACTCAATGAGAATTTCATGAAAAATAATTGTATCCGTATTTTTGTTTATCATGTTCGAGACAGGGCGCCGCCCGCGCAAGGATTTTTGATCATAGTAAATACAGATAATGTGACAATAATACTAGGATCGACTTTTTTTCTAGACACTGGCTGCTCTGTTATGTTAAATGTTTATTTGTGACGTCTTTTTATCGATTATTATACAATTAAGACTCTAAAATGAACAAAAACACCTCTAAGGCCACTTTTCTTTCCTTATCTTACAGAAATTGCGAAAAACTTAAAAGAGGAACTAATTTCTAACAGGTATTTTGTGTTTACGAAATATAAATTTGTAAATTTGTTTTTTATAAAGATGCTCGACTAATATTTTCATTACATTCTTCTTTTTTAACAGATATATTCAATATATTATCAGATATATCAAATAATTCCAGCAACGTAGTATCGTTAAATATTTTAATAATAATGAATTATACTTTTGTCTATGGCTTATTAATGTTGTTCATTCCTTTGCTCTTTGTGTCACTTCACTAAACTACACTATGACTCTATTTGTCAGTGGCCGGAAGTACGCCATATTTGTTTACCATTTTGGACACTTCTAAAAAAATGGACTATACAGTGTTATATACATTTTATCTTTAAAGGAAGCAGCAGAACGTGCTTTCGAAGGTATAACAGAAAATACAGAAAGTATAAGGAGAAATTTTGTGAATGACTTATTCATATTCATATAAATATTACCTTAGTAAAGTACATTTATAAAAACTGCATTTAATGAAAGTATCAAAATCTTTTATAGTATACCGGAAATGGTGTGGCCAACGCTCGATTGTGGCGACCCTATTATTTTCTACTCTTTCTTGACGGACTATACTTCTATTCACCATTTTCCGTACGCAGTACATATAGTAAAAACAAATTTTCAGGCGTTTTGACAGTGTAAACACACATAAGTAACGTACAACGCTTATAAAACGTAGAAGCCATTTCTTATTAACGACAACTAGAATCATTTTATCACTTTTACGATGCTTAACAGCATATGACGTCACGCTACAAGTGTTAACGTTTTGGAACGAAATTTAAAATGCATTATAAAATGCAAGATTTTATAGGCATTAGACGTATTTAAGCAAAAGTTAATAATATTTAGGCCTCCATTTGATATTTATAAATGATTTAAAAACATTTCTGAAAAATGTCAACATCCCTATTCCTTACATTTTACAGATAACGCCAAAGAATATATGCCCTATGCCATTGTTTTATACACGTAGTGTTGCAAATCTTGGAAACATTAAATTATTCTACTGCTGAAATTGAGATGAATTTTGATGAGAGAAATTCATGAATATGTAAAAATCAAAACTGTTTCAATATTTTCTTTCCTTCATCTCATTACATGTACAAAAGTAGACCAACGTCCCATACAATTTTGGACAGTCTCCTTTGAATGCCATACAAACATTCTCACCGGCGAAACAATTTGTCAAATATTTCCGCCATTTTGTACTACTTTTTAATTTGGTCGGTTTATAAAATATGGTGATACCAGTTTTGTTGTAGTTGTAGGCAGATTACCCAAAAACGTGGTATTATATAAAAAAGGTAACTGGAATCTTTGAAATAAACACAATAAAAATACATATGTTTATTGCTCTCCTAAAAGGATAAGTACTATAGATCATACATATTAAGAGGACGTTTATAGCCTTCTTTTTTATTATTTATGTTTTAAGCGGTTTGTTATTAGTCATTACATATTTTTGATAATCCGGAAAAATGCAGCTGTCTAAAATTACAATAAATGTTTGGGTAGGGCTAATACTTATAGTTATCTAACAACATTTTCCAGTTTTTTTATTATTTTAAATACACGTCTTGTTTCAAGAAAATAAGTAGTCTTGTTATTATGAATGTGGTATCCCTGTAAAATATGCCTGTCCCTTTTGGATATACGCGAATGTCAATTCCATATGACACTTGTTCCTAGATACGACAGTATATTAATAAGTCTATGGTTCTATTAGTTAAAAAATAAAAAACGGCGTGATACAACGGATTATGTAAAACCTATATTTTTCTATCTAGTTTATACTTTAAAAAAATATTTTGAAAATAGACAAAGCTCATTTCTTTATATGAGGACGGTGGAAAGTATTATGGCGTGATGTTGTATGTTTTTGGTTTCCTGTTAATTGTTATTTTGTGTTTTGTTCATTCGGAGCGGTTTTCTATGGTGTTTGTTTTAAAAACTTAATGTGCATATATTGTGATTTAATTTGGCGAATATTGTGGAGAGAGTAGTTTTCTATAGTAGGACTGTTCTAACGGTATTCTATAGTGTTTGTTTTAAAAAAAAAATCTGTGTAATATATAATGTGATTGGTTGGTGAATATTGTGTAGGACTGTTATGGGTGGATGGATGGGAAATGATAGTTGATTGATGGGGACTAGAGGGGCGAAGCCGCGCTCCTCGGAGTTTCCCGCCGTTTCTCCTTATTACAGACTAAATAATGTATTTTGTATGGCTAATAGCTTAGTAGCTAATGCCTTTAAATAGAAAAAAAAATTCTAACCTTAATTTCAATTTTGATGTTGACGTTTGTCTCGTGACAAAGGAGATTGTGATTTGTGGTTTTTTTTTCGATTATAATGCTCTAAATAATGTTTGAACATTCAATAAAAGTTCCAAGACATTATAAAATAGCTGCCAATATATTTAAGAAAGTTTCAACAGAAGGCGGAAGCGTCAAAACACTATTATACGACGATAAACTTCGGCATTTTGTAAGTATAAATAAATGTAGTTTACTCATTATATTATTGAGTAAAACATTCTAAAATGATAAATGAATACCATGTTAGTAACAATGGCTGATTATCATAATCCTTATCACAAAAAAACTCATAAGATAAAAATATAAATATTGCATTTGCAGAGAACCAATGTGCTTTTTGCACTCATAACTGAAACAATAAAACATGCAACTCAAATAGATAAAATATTAGAAAATTCTGGTATACTAGTAGCCGAACCTCGCTTCGATCCATGGCTGGCCAAAGTTCTAACGGCAGAAATTTTATATGGCAAAAAAGCACTTCCAGGAAAAAGCAAACCCGAACAAACCATTTTATCATATAAAGATAAATTCCAAACTTATATTAACGAAAACGGCGATGAAACCAACACTAAAGGTAATTTTCTTTTGTTTTTCAGATATAATTCACCAATAAGTTAATACATACAATGGCTGAAAAGAATGATGGTCCACTCATACCGAGGCATACACAGTTTGCTGCCTTAGCCTTAGCTAATTTATTTCTGTATAGTGTTGCAATGTTTACACTGCCATTTGTAGCATTTTTTGGTGTTCGACACATATTATCAGATTATTATCCAGTTGAACCATTTATAAGGACTGTATGGTCTGTGGTTGCGGCTGTGATAGTTGTTAATGTTATAATATGCTTGTATGCATATAAAGCATATTATGAAAAGGAATATGATGAAGATGGCAAAGAAATTGACCAACACTCCTACAAGCCAGTACCCGAGTCTGAAAAGAGCTCTTTAAATTTGAAACAAGATTAGTGTGCTTTAGTACATTCCAGTATTTATTTAAATGTCACAATATTTATAAGAAACATAAATGAATATGATGTTAATTGTGTTTATGCAGAAATAAATGATGATTTTAGTTTCGTCTTCTTTTAATGATAACATCCATTTGTCTGTTTCATTTGTTACTAGCTCTAGTCTGTAGTTTTTCCTTACATATACTGGCTTTTAATTTGATAGTCCATGTCCTAGTACATGTTATAAGCTATTTATACTAGGTATTAAAACAACTTATAAAGAACTACTTTTAAATTTTCAACAATTTATTGTCAATATAAAAATACCACAATTCTTTTTTTGCTCTTTTGTCTTATGTATAATTATTTATACAGACTGAGATAAAATACATTTATATTTAAAAAGTTATTAGACAAAAGAAAGTCGAACATACTTTATATTATAATCTGTAGTCAAATGGAGAGGCCTGTTGAAGGCAGTGGCGGATTTACGGATTTGCCGCCTGTAGGCTATTAAATTTTTTGCCTCTGAATTTTTATACATAAAGTTTTGCTGACCCATTCGCCTGTTGGTAAATCCGCCACTGACCACAGGCTATCAAGAGATTGGTGATTGTTGATGATTGTTCTGACGTTAATTTGTGAATACTTGGATAAAATTAATTACCAGCATGTTTTATTCAAGAGAATTTTCTAGACATTTTACTAAAAGATTTTCCTATTAATGTACATTTTCAGTAAATTGAAGAAAAAAAACAAAATAAATATTTATAATAAACCATATTTACAATTTGTCTTTACATTTATGACTGATAAAACTCATGTTCCTATTCATACTGGTTGGCTACTTACAGTTGTTCGTCGACCCCGCTATGTCAGAATAAACACCAATTTACTGACAACCTCAGATGCTATCAGGGCATTTCAAGATGAAGGCTACAAATTTATCAGATGTACATCTGGTTCTTATGATGATTATCTTCAGCAAATACAAAATCTTACTGAATATGATTTTACACAAGATTACCACGTTAAAACTGTGTTCGTCTTCTCATCAGGAACTAAATTTCATGATCATGAATTGTATCATGAAAACAAAATTATTTTACAAGATAAGGTATTTTACAAATGTTACTTTTATGATAACTTGTACATGTTGCATATGAATAATGATTATATGCATAATGTAGGCTCTAGTTAGTATCAACTATCATATTATAAGTGTAACCAAAAATCTACTCAATATTGTATAGGTCATAGGCTAACCTACTTGCAAAAAGCATTTTTGAGCATGTTTTACTTAATTAACATCAATGCTGGTCTATATAGGCTACTCGAATTTGTACAATACCAAAAAACTACATATATGTTTACAATTCATCTACCTCAATGTTAAAAATAAGTATTCTATACTTTGTACCTAAAGACTTACAATTGCTTGTTACTGTAGCTTATGACTTTGTAGCTATGCATACGCTAATAAGTAAGTGTTTCAGGCCACAACTATGGCAGTTCATCTCTTAGCTCCACCGCCTGGTAGTGTTATGCTGGATATGTGTGCTGCTCCCGGAATGAAGACTACACAGCTTGCTGCGTACATAAGAAACCAGGTATGATAGATATGTAGCAAAATTACAACATGATATATACAAATTATTTTCTAATGTTCACATGAATTCCAGTTTCGGTTACTTCACAGCAACATTATAACGATATACACAATATAAAAAGAGAATATATTACAAGAAATAAATTAGGGTATACATAGGGTATTAAAAATTGGTATTTAATTATTTAATAAAATTAAGAATACTTGGTATTGGTAAATACGCCTTTATCTTTACATCCTTAGTCTCTTTAAAAGCTTACATTTTTAAGAAAATAATCCTTCACTAAAGAAAACACCTTAATTTGCTATATTATTTACAGGGTAAAATATATGCAGTGGAAAGAAATAAAGATAGATACGATGTCCTGTGTGATTTTGTAAATAAAACTGGATCGACATGTGTGGAGACACTCAATATGGATGCTCTAGAGCTAAAAAGGGGTGAATACGATGATGTGGAATATATTATTCTTGACCCAAGTTGCTCTGGATCAGGTAATTTATGTTTTGGCATTTTTGCATCATGTCAAAATTATTATTACCTTATACCTATCTTAAATCAATAATAATATATTAAATAATCTTAATGAACTATACAATATGTGTTTCTTTCAGGTATGCAGTTTAGTGTTCATAACTATGTAGAGGATACAAGGATGGCAAGGCTAACATCTCTCCAGGAGAAATTCTTAAAACATGCAATGAATGCGTTTCCAAAGGCAAAAAGAATTGTCTACAGCACTTGTTCACTGTATCCTGAAGAAAACGAAAGAGTTGTTACAAACGTTGTAAAAACATCGAGAGCAAAGTGGAGAGTACAAGATGTTAAAGAAATGCTAAAAGGTCAATGGAATAATTTTGGATCAGGAATGTATGGAACTATGGGCGCCAGGTGTCTGTACGCAAAACCAGAAACAGATTTGACGACTGGATTCTTTTTAGGCGTACTTGATAGAGATCAGAATGATATGGACAAATTTCAAAAAAACAATGCTGAAAGTGAAGATATAAAATACAAGAAAAACAATACTCATGCACACATTGATGAAGACGTGAATAATATAGACGAAAATGCAAAAAATGTCAAAGACGATAAAGTTGAAATTAAAAAAAAGGTAAAAAAAAGAAAGAAAGACAAAACTCGCGAATTAGAAGAATCTGAAAACATAGTGAACAACGATGATAGTAATAGTTGTATTTCCGAAGACTTTTTTCGGAAATCAAAGAAAAAGAAAATGAAAGACATAACTGTTGACAGTGGAGAAATGTCAGAAACTTTCGACTCAAATAAGTGCAAGACAGAAAATAATCTTGATTCTGAGTGCCTTGATGGTAATAATAGTGATTCTAATGTGCCTACAAAGAATAATAAAAAAAATAAGTCAGAAAGTAATACAAAAACAATTGAGTTAAGTGATTGTGATGTGATAGTAATAAGTGATAACGATTTACCACAGAAAAAAAAGAAGAAGAAAAAAGACAAACCTGAAAACGATGCAGACGAAGAATCTTTAGATGCTTCTTCTAGTAGCAATTCTAATAAGTTGCCTCCAAAGAAAAATAAAAAAAATGAAACTGAAAACGTTGTAGACGAAGAATCTTTAGACACAAGTTATAATGAACTGTCTCAAAAGAAAAAGATAAAACATAATATAGATAACAATGATACCGATTTTCAAGACATCCAGATTAATAATTCTAATGACCCGGCTCAAAAGAAAAAGAAAAAGAAGAAAATCAAAAGAGAAATTGATTTAGATAACGAATCTTTAGATACAAATCACAACAGTGAATCAAATGATATTCGGCAGAAGAAAAAGAAAGAAATAATAGAACATAATATAGATGCTGAATCTATAGATTCTACTATTGATTTTGAAAAGAAAAAGAAAAAGAAAAAAAGCAAGGTAGAAAATATTAAAGACTCCGAAGATCTAACAATCAATGTTCATTTTGATCATGTTGTCGGTGCTCATGATTTGCCTCGAAATATAACGATTAGGCGGAAACATGTTGATTAATATTTTTATTACATATATTTTTATAATTTTGATTATTGCATTTTATTTATTCAGAAATTGCTTACCCTGTACTAAGCAATGGTTTCGATTCTGTTATAATAAACTAGATACTAGAACTATAAAAAGTCCATATGAAGAATACATTATATTTTCAGTCAACTTAAAACAAACATACAATTATTGTCAGCACAATTTTAACAACCTAAATCTGTTAGTCCATAAGGAATCCTTCAATTTGATTTATATAAATATATTAGTTTTGTTACGATGGATTCGAATCCCATTTCTGGAAATAACCTATACAGAGGCGGCTCTAATTGGTCCATTCTAGCTTAGGATTAGCAAGAACTAGCAAATTAGGCTCTAAGCTTAAATGAGTCGCGACTATAAGAAGTTCCAAGTCTTGTACATCAGGATTTAAATTATTGTTTAAATTTTTATTAGGGCAGTTAGGTGCGGAATAAAACGAAAAGGAAATGAATCAAATCAAATCAATTTTTTTAATTCAAAATAGTACAAACAGGGTATATTTTTGAACGTCAATTGAATCTACCACCGTTTCCAAGGCAAGCCCACTGAGAAGAACCGGCGAAACAAACTCAGTGGAACTAACCTTTTCAAAAATTTTATAACAAATTTCGCATGTTGTTATCCTAAAATGCCTGGGAGGAACGCCCTATTCCCAAGGTGTGTGAATTGTCTCTTGATTGTCTAATAATTTAATTTAACATCACTGTTTTTAAAGTTTTTGCTGAATATAAGTTACTATGCATAGTAAATTGTAGACCATATGCATAGAATGCTGAAAGGTAAGTACTTGTTGATTGGACTAGAGCCGCTCCTGTATGTATTATGATTCAAATTATTTTATATTTACCTATATAATGAGCGAAGCATTACGCTCTATCTTTCGTGATGTACCTGTGTTCAAACTTAGGTAAGTGATTTTATTCGACTTCAATTTAGCAATAGGTTTACAAGGATAATTTAGATATAATTAATCGTTCTATGCATTGTTGAGAAAATAAGAAAGGAAGAGTTGAAAAGAACCCCACTGTAACCTGACCAAGTTTAATCTTACTTTGTCAGGTAAAATTCAATTATTCCGAGAAATATATGTGTAAAATGTTAACACGAGTAAATGCAGAAATCGAACATTCACACCAAGTTCGCGCATTTTAAATTGGTCATACTGAAGTTAGTTGTGTGATATAATAATTATTAAAGTGATCACATGCAACTAACTTCAGTCCCAAGTTAAAATGCGCGTGATATATGTACATAGAGTTCTTCAAATTTTACATAACCTAGTAGCGTCACATAAGTAAGTTGTCGACTTTTTAATAAGTGCTTATTTAGCTGAAGAAATGTTCTAGTAGGTGACCGAGAATACTGTATAAATTACAGTTTTTGTGTTTAATTACATGATATATTGAAATAAATTAGAATATAGAATTAGGGTTTCGACTTGGATAAAACTGTTTTTACGTTAATTGTGGCAGATCTAAATTCAATTTAGTATATTTTTTTGGTTTTATCCAACCGGGAAAATTGTCGGTCTACTTTCAACTAGACCCAGAAGAGAGTTAAGTTAATTTTCTAAGTATGATCTTACTGGAAATTACCCTGTTAATATTCTGATTTTAAATCTATATTAAAACCTTTCCCTTTCTAGAAGTAAATTAGACTATTTTTTTCTTCTATTTATGTGCCACTGCTTACACACGAACACAAGTTCTAACTACTTCAAACTATCATATCAATTTTTAAATCAATAAAAATATTATATATATATCGAGTAGTTCATTAGGAGAATATTAAGAATCCGCTGAGTTTGTTTCGCCGGTTCTTCTCAGGACTGGGTTAAGGTTGGAACCGGTAGTAGAGTCTACCAACTTAGAATTTTTATCAATAGTGTATTCTAATGTCATATTAGCTGCTATTGTGGATGTGATTCATTTAGAGGCAATATTATTTTGGTTGTGAATTGGTAGTTAATGGTGATAAATGTGTGGCCATAGCGTGAATAAATTAAAGAAAAGGTCTATAACCATAAAAACTCAAAGATCTTGTCACTGATTTGATGTAGTCGGTTCGTAAAATCACTGCTTTTTAATTTAGTACCTAATATTAAGCAAAATACGAAGATACATTTTCGCAATGAATTTTTACGTTTTGTTTGCTTCTAAGAATTGTTTCGAGTAAGTAGGGCAAACATTATAACTGTATTTAGTCCGTCTAGCCATCTGTCAAAGAAAAAAGGTGTTTGTGCCAAATTAGCCCTTATTTTTGAGGGATAAGGGCTAAAATATGAGCGTGGTCCAGTCGTCCCCAACACGCTATACCGACACGAACCGTGCCGTGCTGCGTTGTTTTGATCACCCATATCCCGTTGTAATTATAATCATATTTTCTATCGAATGTTTGTATAACAAAGTACCTAAGTAAGGTACCTACGCTACATTCGCGTATGTTACTAGCAAGTAGAGTATGTGACATTTAATATATCTATTTTTTAGCAGTATTCCGCGAGCCATTTTTTCCGAAATTAGTTTGTGAATACTGCAAACTATATTAAAAACCCTTGAATTTCTGCAAAGTAATGCCAGGTTCTGTTAACTAGAACATTTTTTTTAATAATGTTGGGAAAACTCACACACGGCCATCTGATCCCAAACTCGACAGAGCCTGTATTATGCCATACTTTCTATACTTCTAAATACATACATATTGGATAAATTACACCCAGACACAAAACAAAATATGATCATGCTCATCACACAAAGATTTGTCCTGTGCGGAGATTGAACCCACGTCCTCCGGATTAGCAGTCAGGGCCACTAACTAGACCAACAAGCCAGTCCTTTTTTTTTGCAATTTTGCTTTTGCATTTCTTAGCCAATGTATTACATTACTTAATTAGGAAGTATATTTTTTTCCGAAACAAATAATTATTGTGAAGATTTTTAAAATCTTGATCTAGAACTGCCAGATGCACGATTATTAGAATTTGTATGAAGAATATAAATTTCCTTTTTCTGGGTTAGGAATATTAATGTGTAGTTATCGAAAATATATTTTCTTCTGTTCTAGTGTTTTAAAGCAGGATTTTATGAACCTAACTAGCAATAAATAAACGTGGTATTAATAGTTATGAAATCATCTGATGGATGTTTATTTTGAAAAACCAAAGATAAAATTAGTTTTTTATTATATTTACTCCAATGTTTGACGGAGGTTCAATCTTTACTCCTCAACTAGTCTCTCGTTTGTCTTCCTTTAGTGTTTATGTAAAAAATAGCAAAATAAAATTAATGTGTATCTTAATAAAATAATTGTTGTGTTTTTTCGTGTAACTGACTTATTTTTAAACGATACAAAATGCTAAACGCGAAATATCTTTCACCGACAAAGATCTCGTTGTTCGATGTTTATATGCTCGATGCTCTGGGCATCGAGCATAACCGGAAAAGAGCGGTAGTGCTATGTGTTTTGTATAAAAACAAATTCCGCCAAATTTGTGCTGCGACGCTGCGCCGGTTCTACGCTCCGATTGGCCGACTGATGGCCATTGATGGATGATTGGCCGATGGAACGTACATACGGATCACTAGTTGGTTGAATTGCTATTACGTCAGTGAGAAATCACTGACCAGTTTCGGAATTGTATGGCTCACATTACTACTCTATCCGGTTACATGCCGCTGGGCGACTAATAAGTTTCGACGTATAAGTATTTTACGCATACTTTATGAAAGCTACATATTAGAAACCTGATGAACTACTAGAAGATCTAATTTATGATATAAGACCTTCCAGGGGAACATGTATATTATTAGTTCATATAGGTACCTAGGGACTGGTCACACACCCAGGAAAACGGATAGCCGATGGTCTATAAGGTTCAAGAGTGGAGGCCGCCTTCGGGTCGACCATTAACCAGGTGGGAAGACGATCTTCGTGCAATGACCGTCCGTGTTAGATGCACACGCAAGTGGCGTGGGATCGGTCGTCTTGGCGTTCATTGAAGGAGGCCTATGTTCAGCAGTGGACTGATAAAGGCTGATTATGATGATAGTTAAACCAGCGGACTATCCACCAGAAGATTAGTGTATGACAGTATGACGTCCTATAAATCAAAACGAACTTAGGATTCGTTTATATTTATAAGCCCAGCTCATTAAAAATAATTTACAGCTCAATACTTGCCTTTTCACACGTCCCGGTTGCCAGGTAGCCGGCGCCGAGTATCCGGTAGCGAAGTGTAAGCAAATAACGCCGGTGCGTCTGAAAGCTGCCATACACTTCGCTGCCGGATACCCGGCGCCGGCCACTCTGCAACCGGCTCGTGTGAAAAAGCACTAATTGTTGCTATAGAAAAGAGTCATCGACTTCTACAGATTCTTAAGCCAACATTCCTGATCTTCACTCCTCTAAATTCTAAATCTGTTATTTATTACCTAACCTTGTGTGTTTGGAGCGTATATGTACGTACCAAACGCATGTATGTACCTTTGGCACGCTCCGCATCCTGAATGGCTTAAAAGGTATGAGATCACGCTATCGAAGTTCCACAGTTCGGTGCTATATATAAGCTGAAATCATAGCAAGAGGGCTTCGGCCTGACCGAGCATAACATCTTGCTCGGTTGGAGATCTTCATTTGGGGCTCTTCACCACACATCCCACAGTTTGGTAAGAGTGAGGTTAAAACAACATAATATTACAATGTCAGATTTCTGCGCCAAATTATAATATACATCTTTAGTAAACCAAATCTACAAACCAAGGTTACATTTTCACTTATATCTCATTTAAACTTACCTATATTATTACATTAATATAACCTTGAGGTAATACGTCTAATGGTCGTGACTTGAATGTGCGACGTTAAATAAATTACCGACCGTGTGAAATTGTGACTTAACCTAATAAGCTTCGGGCATCGAAACTAATGGAAATATCGATCAGATTTATTTCACAGTATCAGCAGCAGTGGATATAAAAAGGTTCATAACGATGATGATGATGATGATGATTTGTCAAGTTCAAAAGCCAAGAAAGTTATTTAAAAAGGCATATCTACGAAGTTCTTAAAGGATGCTTACCTATTCTCTTAACAAATTCCTTCAAGGCAAGACATTTATAACATAATACTGTATTTTTAGTTAAGAATATATAGTAGGTATTAAATACTCAATCTAAGAATTTATATTAAGAGTAAAACTAAGAGATAGTGCCATGCTGCACTGCAGCAGAATTGGGCCGGCATGACCGGGCGGTACCTCTCGCTGAAATATATCTGCGTAAAGTAACAGTGCATGCTGTCACGTTTCTTACGGCTTGTGAGTTTCCGGTGGCCGGCGGGCATAGGGAACAGGAGGGCAACGCATCTGTATAATCTCTGGTAGTGTAGATGTGTATGAGTGTAGATAGTCGCCAAAAGGCTTCGACAGTTCATTTGCCCATCTAAGCTATAAAAATAATTACGAGTCTAATAATTAATAAACTGTTAGGTATAAACGGGATATTTATCATGTCTACCACTTTTATTTCGCAGTTTCAAATTTATTACCGTATCGTAAATAATCATAGATACAAATATTAACATTTAATTATATAAATCCTTACACATAAACCGTGGGAATACTTAACCCAGTAATACATATAACAACGAGTATACCTACAGCTAATCAACAATACCGGTTGCCTAGCTACGATCTCATCTGGGCGGGGTGTGGGGCGGCGCCCAGCCACACACAGCCTTCCACCAATCGGAAACGGATGCGCAATTATTATGACAATGTCACTCAGGGACTGTCACTACTAAAACAAATATACGCTTCAAAATACACTTTATATTGATGAGGTAAAGTTGAGAATGTATTGATACATATCCTTCGTTATTATTGGCGTGTTTTTATAGACCACATCTACCTATCTGAAGGCTAATTATTTAATACCTACATACCTTTCAGTTATTAATGTGAAATAAACACGAAGTGTCGACTAAAATAAGATCGAAGACCTACGAAACGCTACGAGACGTAGCGGCTTCGGGGTTTAACTGAAACTGCAGAATATTAATAAATCAAATATTTCTTAAATATTATACAATCTACGTGATTAATAGATTCATCATCATCAACAGTACATCCGGTTAGTGATCGATATCCTTGAGCTCTGTAAACTCAATTATTGGCTTTTTTATTAGCCAGGTTGGCAATGTATGGAATATTAGACTACGTATTGCCAACTTTGGGATATAGATAGGTACACGCTGTGACGGAGAAAAATTAGCATCAAAAATATAACACTGTTGGTGTTTAAAAGGGATTAACAGACTTTATAACCTATATACCATTATACATTGATTTTGAAAAGTATTTATAATTATTCATATCAATTGAAAGAGGTAAGTGGTGGAAGTAAAATGTAAGAGGTAGTGCCATGCTGCTTTGCAGCCGAATTGAGCCGGCAGGACCTCTCGCTCACATAACAGTTAACACCGGCGTCAAGTGACAGCTAAGCTGTCGCGTTTCGTGCGGTTTGTAAATTTCCGGTGGCCTATTGGGTAGGGAAAAGGAGGGCAACGTGTCTGCACACACAACTTTGGTTGTGCGGATATCTACGGGCGTTAGTAGTCACCATAATGCCCCGAATGGTTGCCTTCTTATGACATAGAAAAATGTAATTGCCGATATAAGCTAAGCAGTTTTAGGTGAAACTAACAAAGTTAGCGGTAACACACATTTTTAAATACACTTAAATGATTTCTGAACGTTTTTCTCACTGCGATGTCGTGCTGGTGGCTGGCTGCAATATTTTATGCAAATTCCTATATAAATGAGCACAATCATGAACTGCGGCACGTATTTAAATGAAAAAGTATAAATTACCGTATAATTACCTTTCATATGCTCATGTTACACTTAGCTAATTATTTCATACGATTTATTAATAAGTAAGTGTAATGTTGAATATAGTTTTGTTATGTGTAACTGTATACAATTTATTGAACTGATGTCATGGCCTATATATATTTAATAGTCAGATAATAAGATTATATTTATAAAGATGCATAAATGTTATATTATATTACATCATACACTATATGTCTGTCCTGGACGGATTCGAACCCAAAGCGTGTGTCTATTACACTAGCAGTAAATATTTTTTTCTTATCTATACTAATATTATAAAGCTGAAGAGTTTGTTTGTTTGTTTGAACGCGCTATTCTCAGGAACTACTGGTCCGATTTGAAAAAATCTTTCAGTGTTAGATAGCCCATTTATCGAGAAAGGCTATAGGCTATATAACATCACGCTGTAACTTATAGGAGTTGAGTAACGCGGGCGAAGCTGCAGGCAACAGCTAGTAAATAATATAAATGTTAAAATAATGTAATATAGTGATGTCATGGTTCCAGCGTGACGCGGGTTACAAAACGCTATTTTCCTATCAATCTTGCGCACTAATCGGTTTTCAGTTACCAGGTTTAATTAACAGGCCAATAAGCTCAAACAAAGGCTTTTGGGAAATAGTTGCCTTAATGGGATAAATCGATTGTAAATAATTCATACATAAGATATATCCCCAATACTATATTGGTAAATATTCTTTACGCCTTTTTTATGAGACAAAGACATGCATGATGAATAAAAAAAGCATTGGCCTTATTTTCAATATCTAAAGTCTAAACGCTGATCACATTTCGAAAAAAATATAAGGCTTTATTATCAGGCCTTCGTCAGTTTATTCCTATAATAATTATCAGCCCAAATTAACATCGGAGTAGCTGTAATGGCGGACAACAACTATTTTATTGTGTTACAAGCTGTTCGCCCGCGTTAACTTAGATTTACAGCCGTACCCGGATTGATGATGATTATTTTTATAGCCTAAGTTACTCCCTATAACATCAGCTATCTGCCAGTGAGTCCCATTAAAATCGGCCCAGCCGTTTCAGAGATTCGCCGTCAAACAGAAAGACAGACAGACAGACAAAAATTGTAAAAAAGGCTATTTTGGTATATGTCCTGTGTATACATTCATATGCATTTAATAAAAAGCGGTTATTTTGATGTTACAAACAGACACTCCAATTTTATTTATCTGTATAGATTTAAATTAGCAGAAAATATTTTAGGAACAAGCTTTAAAATTATTATAACCATGAAATTTTCTTCAACTTACTCCAACGCGATAACCTGGAACTTTAGAAAATATTATATTATATTGGTACAGAAGTTTCATATTTAACTGCGCCTTTAATTTTTGTCTCGATGATAAAGAACTCTAAATTTATGTGCATTTAACAGTCATTGTTGAGTTTAATAATGGGCCTTTGATAGTTAACAACTTAACGAGGTCGAAGTAAAAATCTAAATAGGTTTACATATAGTAAAACCTTTATAGTAGGCCTGCTGGGTTATTGATGTGCGTTACGTCGGCAAGAACTTTGCCATTCCGAATATACACCTATAAATATTTTTATGTAGGAAAAATATACAGTCGAACAAAGAACCTCCTATTTTTGAAGAGAAACTTCTTTACGCGCAGGAGGGTAATTTTTTTTACGGATGAAATGTCACGAAAATGTGCAACGTTTTTGTCCAAGAAGAGGGAGAGAGTGATTGAGACCGATTGAGAGAGAGTGAGAACGCCGCATCGCAAGTCTCGGAAATTTAAAGCTTCTATAATATAAATATAATCTAGATTTAAAAATTAGTTTGCCAAATTTAAGTTTCACTTCCGACATGTGTACTTTGTACGCACGCACTTTTTTTTTAATCGTTTAAAAAATAAATAGTATTTGTACAGGTATATTAGTACAAAATTTCTTCTAGTATCTGAATTTCTACACGATCAACATACCAAAGCATTACATTCGTAATTTATAGAACTTAAATACAGAAGTTATTATCCATCTATTATTATATGTACCTACCCTTAAGTCAAAAAACCGGGTCGATTTTTTATAACACATAATAATAACAAATAAGTACCTACGCAGATGTATGTGCACTTAGAAGTTTAAGTAAAGCGCTTTCTTTTTTTTCTTACTTTTTTTTTTGGTATTTTTCTTAGTAAGGTACTTTAAAATAGTAAATATTTCTGTAGTACAATGTGTAGTATTTTCTATGATAAGGAAGGGCGGTGACGCCTGGCACAGGCATAATATGTTGCCTAAAAGGAGCCTCCGTCATTGTAGTTTTAAAGAAAATTTTGATACAGAAATATTTCTTTTTTTTTGTCTTCTTATAATCATCATCAGCCTATTTCCGTCTTCTACTAAACATAATCCTTTTCACTGAACTAGTATAGTGAAACTTTTTGTGCTACGGAACTCTAAAACGTATACACGTTAGACTCATTTATGTAAAAACATTCCCATACGAACAAAATATGCCACCTGTCACCACTTTATTAACCTACATTATAATGTTAATAAGGTCCATCTGTATAAATGAAATGTCGTCTAAATATGAAAATAGTTCAACGACCGTTCATGGTTTTAGTTCCTCATCGTCAAAAGTTTAAAATATTAACTACATTTTTTTAATTTAATTTAATAGAAGGAATTAAATAGGGACCTTTAAGAAATGAGCATACTTATATTTGAAAGGCCGGCAATGATGTAGCGTGTCTATGAATGTCGATTATCACTTACCACCAGTTGACTGTCCGATTACCCCCTTTTTGACGACCTCTGTGGCTAGGTGGTAAGCGCGTTGGCGCTCAAGCCGGAGGTTGCGGGTTCGAATCCCGCCAGGGAACAAAAATATTTTCTGTGTTCCTGGGTCATGGATGTGTGTTAAATATGTGTATTATATAATAAAAATCTTAAAATATATATGTATAGTATAAAAGTATTAACTATATTTCCGTTGTCTGGTACCCGTAACAAAAGTTCTTCGAGAACTTACCACGGTACCAGATTGACGAGGTGTGAAATCGTCCATAAAAAAAACACTTAATATTATAAACGCGAAAGTATGTATCAATGTTTGTTACTCTTTCACGCAAAAACTACTCAATGGATTTTAATGAAACTTTACTATATATACATATATATTATATTATATACATCAGAATAACACTTATGGTGTAAATAATCTCCGTATTGTTTTTTTTTTGGTCTGGGAATGCTCTGAGGCATTCCGCGGGGGAGTGGGTCTGCCCACGCGGGTATGTGGGATTCGCTGCGCCCGACAGCTGGTAAGTGGACGCAGCTCTACCCACTAAAACCCGGCGAGTGCCACCAATGCCGCCTCGACGGCTAGTCAGTCCCGCAAGGGACCCACGCTACCTCCACAGAGAGGTTGTCCCGCACCACAGAACAACCCCTCCCAACGTTGGGACAGTACAATGGGGTGAGGCTCCCATCCTCACCCCTTGCCCCCTGCTCTTCTGTCCTCTCTTCTTATAAGAGGGGTAAAAAGAGCCCCCTCAGCCCAATTTGCTTCGCCCAAGGTGCAGCGGCTCACCCTAGGTTACTGAGCCCCACCTCCACGTCAAGGCCTGAACCATGGTAGGGAAATAATCTCCGTATGATAGTTAAGATACAACAATGAGTGAAATCACTTAACATCAGTAAACTAAACAATAATACATTTAAAGTAAATTGTAATAATTAATCCTAAACTATCTTAGATATAAAAATAAGTAAGAATAATATGATAAAGTATTTTTTATTTGCTTAAGTTTATGTGCCAGCACGACATATTGTCCATAAGGTCTAAATAATAATTATCTAAATAATAATAGGAAACAATACAATAAATAAAAAAAATACAAAAACATTAACAAGCTCTAAACTACTTTTGATTTAAATTATTTTTTGATGGCACTAGTTAATGTGCCAGTGCCACATAAGACCTGAATGTTAATAATCTATGGCTATGTTAAAACAATATAGTAAAAACGGAATAATCCCTAAACTAACTCTTAAAGCTAGTTTTTTTTTGCTGGCACAATTTTATGTGCCAGTGCCTCACAAGATCTAAATGTAGATAATCTCCGGTCACGTTAAGGCGCCGGTATAGAGGAAACGGGAGCGGCCCCACGCCATTACACTCACTTCATTCCGTTCACAAAACATAACCGCACGACTGTACTGTTATCAAAGAAAACTCTCATAATTCCGTTTATTTATTGCTTTCATACCGTACGATCACTTAGGTGATTATTTTAACAATTAAATGTATTGAGTTTGCATCGGTGTTTGTGAAAAATGAATAATGGAGAAGCTGTTGCGCCTCAGGTGAGTTTTTATTATAGTAATCAATAATAATAGGTTTTTAGGTAGTTTAGCAAATCAATATTATTATTGGAGTCTAAATTATAGTTTGTTTCTTATGTAGTGCCTGATTTAATTAACGATGAAAAGCAAAAAAAGAAGTAATGATTATAATTAAAGAAAATATGATAATATTTTTCAGTTTTTTTTTATTCGAGATATTATTTTTTATTATATTAATTTATTTTTCATATTGTAGCTAAAACGAAATAATAATATTATAATAAATTTGAAAGCTTAATATGAACGCTTTTTCTTTTTTTTAGCTCAATTTTTAAATTTATATGAACAATAAATTTTAATGATTGTTCGTTTGTAATCTTTAATGGTGTAAGCATAAGTGAACAGCCTGTTTATTCTACTGCAAAAGCTGGTGACAGTTAAAAGATATCATGATTTTAATCGATTTCCTATAATATATTAGCTGAACCCAGGAAGATTTGGATGATAAATCCAGCTGACTAGATTTTAGATCAGATATTTATATCATAATATATAATAGCCTTATACGATTACAGCTTTTAATAACAAAAAACTTAGACAAACTGTAAAACCTAAGAAATAAAATCATGAAAGGTTGTTTTTTCATAATTCTTGAGTACTTCTTAAGCTTTTATGCATAGCTTAGCGTGTAGCTGTGAGCTCTAGCGAGGTCAGCGGTCGTGACTGAGGTCACTCAATTATGAGGTCCTGAGCGTGTTACGTTATCTTATTCGATATATTATTGCGATAAAGGATAAATTTTGCTTATACATTTGTCTTAAGCGTTTATTAAAAGTTAAATCAGTTTCTTAAAGTAAAAAGTAATTCTAAACAAAGTCTCTACTACAAGTAACTTATTATTATATCAAATATTATGGGGATGAAAAAGTTATCCGTGAATATATATCGTTTTTATCAATTAATGGTTTTCAGCCTAAAATCCAGCCTAGGTAGGTGCTGTTCCTATTTTTATTTAATGAAAAATAGAGAGCTTCATAAACGTCCTCAGAAAATTTCACCATTCATTTTCCTGTAAGAATACAACAAGAATACAAGTTGTCCGAAAAAAAATAGCTATATATTCATAAATTACAACTAAATTATATACAGTTAATTTAATTTCAATCAATAAGTAGGCATTTTTTTTATTAATAAACTATATAAAAGCACGTAATTAATACTAAAATTAATATTTTTAAGAGTACAGCTTTAAATCGGTAAAGTTATTAGCGATATCATGAATGAAAATCTAATGCATGCGTAGTATCTATCGTTGATGAAGTAGGGCCGCCTCAGTCGCGTGCCGTGGACCCTTGCGTGATGTCGCGTCGGGTGCAGAACAGACCGAGACTACCCCGTGTCCGTCCACAGGCCGCGCCGGAACCCCCGCCGCCGGAGCCCGCGCCGCCAGCGGACCCCGAGCCGCAGCCCTCCGACGATGAGAAGGAACCAGACTGGCGCCCCTCCCGCCCCGCCTCCCCGCAGCAGAGGCCCGACGACATATCCGAGGGTTCAGAAGCGCATAGACCGATAAGAGCGGAACCGGCCAGTCGGTACGCCAACCTCAATTACTGGAAGGCGAGGAGAGTCACTTTCTACAGAAATGGAGATCCCTTTCATCCGGGTGTTGAGTTCAGATTCAAACTGGGCAGAGATTTGGTCTCGATGGACTCGTTGCTGGATAGGCTTTCGGAGAGGCTGGAGTTGCCCAGAGGTGCCAGGTTTATCTTCGGCATGGATGGCGATAGGAAGTACAGGCTGGAGGAGTTGGAAGATGGCGCGTCCTACGTGGTGTCTTCGTACAAAACTTTTAAGGTAAGATTTATTTATAATTAAGGAACTAACAAATTACAATTGCCCAGTTATATGTAATTAACAATAATTTGAGCGTGACACGCAATATTTAAGCCATAACCCAGTTTATAATATAACAGCCCATTAAAGTATAGTAAAGACTGTACAAAGGGTTTATCATATTACCGATTATATTCTAGCCTGAATTAATTCCTGTTGAATTGTTACATCAAGATTTAATTAGTTTATTTTAAAATTAATTAATTTTCGAGATTTATGGTTGATTGTGTGTGAGTTGTACAAGTTTTTAATTAGCTTTTATGAATAGATAGTATCTTTAATTAATATTTTAATTAAATCAAAGCCTAGTTTAATTTTATCAAATATTTCATTATCTTTATTGGTGTTGATGTTTTTGAACACCATTAGTACTTGACAGTGGTCCTCGTGGTGAAATCACCACGAGGTCACGTCCTTGTGATCTGGGTCGTAGGATAAGCTACCACGCACCACCACGCACCACCGTCATTTACATTTTGATTACCACTGTTGGTAAACCTAATTGCCAGAAATTCACTACAAATTAATTTCATTCAGGAAATTAAACAAACAATATATAAATTACGTTAATATCCTTCAAATATAGTATTTCAAGGATTCAATATTTATTTTTTTATTTATTATAACGTAGGATTACCAATACTCTGTCAGTATTGATAGATAAATAAAATTTCCTGTATATAAATATAGTTAACAAACAAATAATAACTAATTAAGAAATTTAAAGCGTTGATTGATGAAATTTGTATATATTTTACTAGCAGCGCCCCGCGGTTTTACCCGCGTACTTCTCATTCCCGTGGGAGTACAGGGATAAATTATAGCCTATATGTTATTAAGATGTATAAGCTATGTTATTGTAGAGTTTCATTAAAATCCATTCTGTAGTTTTTGCTTGAAAGAGTAACAAACATACATCCATACATTCTTACAAACTGTCACGTTTATAATATAAGTAAGTGATTTTCATCTATACTTAAAGACTTACTTTAAGTATTGATGAAAATCAAAGCCGCTGTAAAATGTAAATGTGTATATCATTTTACAAATCCTTTCGCAATATTTATCCGCATTGCTGAATTGTTCATAAATCCCTTTAATTTTAGAGAGATCATGCAAGTTATATTTTAATACTAAGTATAATATTAATTTTAACGGTACATGTCTTATTGTGTAGATTTACGTTATAAATTATAAAACAATTTATATGTGCTGGAGTGTATAGGGAAGTGTCTGTGTACAAAAACCCTTTCATAGCTATAACTTAACTCTATAGATTTCAAACATACAACCTTTTTTAATTGAAACTGATCAAAGAGGTTGTATATGCAGGTTGTATTACATGGCGAAGTTGGCAACGACACTCGCGAGGGCAATGCACTACCTTGCACTTAATATGCATGAAGGCAACATTTCTACGCGTATTAACTTGACATATAATCTTTAGCTCTATAATAAATAGAGTAAACAAATTTTATGCATTAGTAGATTCATTATTACATTTCAATACTTACTTGCTTTAGGCTTTCTATTAGTTATGGTGGATTGAAATTTTATTGAATAAAAGAGTAATTTGCCGGTGCAACGCAGCGCTACCCACTAAAACCCGCCGAGTGCCGCCAATGCCATTTTGGTGAGGTGTCCCGGATCTAATGAGCAAACCTCGACGGCTAGTCGACTGACTAGCCCCCCAACGTCGGGACAGTACAAATGGGTGAGGTTCCCATCCTCGTCCCCCTGCTCTTTTGTCCCTTCTTAAAAGAGAGGCTTGAACCATGGTGGGGCCGTGGCTGTCCCTACATATTATTATTATATAATTCTATTGTTCTGGACAACGTCTGTTGGGACCGCTTGTAACTTAAAAAATAGGTTTAGGAATGAAAGGGGTTTGTTTAACTTTTAGTTATATGAGGCTAGCGCTGAATTGACTGGCCTAATAACTGCATTGACACATACACGGGTAGTGTTTGTGTCAATGCTGTTATTAGGTTATGTTATTCTAATTAATTTATAAAATAAGATCTATTTATATCTAATAAAACTTTTGCAATGATAACTTTCATGTGAGCGACTATTGTATTATTAATTGGCTGATGTTCATAATCGTAGTTAGCTTCATTATTCGTATTTATTTTAACTAATCGACCAAAATTCGATTTCAATAAAAAAATCATGTACCTTCAAATACAGTTTCACAGTACCTACAACTAATGTTTCAAAACTTTGTAAAATAGAAACTAAACGTCATACGTCATCTATTGTATGACATTATCGTCATTATTCAACTTTTAATGTATGCGTGGTGTGTGTGATATTTTATTTAATTATTTTAATGTATTTATAATGTATATTACACAAAATTAATAGCTATCTCAACTCTCTCTCCACTTAATCTTTAAATGTACCAAATTTTAAATTCCTACGTTTGCGCAGTGTTGACGTAACATAGATAACTAGCAGCGCCCCGCGGTTTCACCCGCGTACTTTTCGTTCCCGTGAGAGTACAGAGATAAATTAAAGTGTATATATTATTATGAAGTATAAGCTATGTTATTGTAAAGTTTCATTAAAATCCATTCAGTAGTTTTTGCTTGAAAGAGTAACGAACATACATCCATACATTCTTACAAACTTTCGCGTTTAATATTTGTGGGATTTCCATCAAAATATTAATTATGTGGCGATATGTGTCATTATCAGCCTCCCCTGTATTGTATATTTGAGCTAAATCTAGAAAATGATACTTTTGTACTAAATTATAAAAAATATATTATATTCTCAAAGTACCGTAAAATGTAGTACAGAAATGATATCATTCTGCTACGCGGACTTAATTAGATGACTAAGTCTTGACCTTGCCATAAATTGCCATAGATTTTACGTTAGTCACATAAATATCATAATCATCATTAGATATATTGTAACAATCAGCTATACGTCGGATGGAGCTGTGGAAATCTTCACCAAGAAGATTGCTTGGAGCTGCACTCACAAAGATTAAAAAACTAATAACACTGACACCAAAGGTTTTAGAATGAAAATAATAATTCGTTGAGACAATCTTTTTCCTCTGATGAGTTTAGATTAAGGCTGTTCCAAAAACAAAAGTACTTTCAGATTACTTTTTGGAAATTGCTCATGAGAATGAAAGAAATGATCATGTTTCGATGGTTATTTATTAAAATAAAAAGTCAAACTATTTAAAGTAATTTACATGTGTAAACTCCAAATGTGTTCAGCAATATGACGGACAAAACCGGTCAGCCAGATTACTTACCAATAATGTCGTGTTTTGAATATGTTGACGTTATTTTTTTTTAATTAATTATGTTAATTATAAGATATTTAATTACATAAATACATCAATTGTACAATACAGACATGTAAATTTACCTTATAAATATCCTTAGTATTCAAACCCGCGACCTCTCAGTGCCCAGTCCTACCCTGTTGTATGAGTAATAAGTAAATACAAGACGTTGGTTGTAGGGCGTTTTCGTTTCGTCGTTTTTTATACTGAGCAATCGCCCGCGCCTCACGCGATCGTTTGCTCCGTCCATATTTCCCCGATCTGATATTAAATCGTATTTACACTTGTGCAATTGTAATTTAATGTAAGCTTTACTTGGATTGTAAATAAGAAAACTGTAAGCTCTATGCGCTCTACGTATATGTCGTAGCTCTGTAGACATTTGTAGACATTGTGTAGCACGTAGCAATGTCTGATCTTTGCCACAATGACTGATGATTTTTTCTTATGTTCATCATCATTATCATCATCATCCTCATCAGCCTCTATTCGCCCAATGTTTAACATAGCCCTATAATTTTTGTAATAGGTAGTGCCCTGCTGCTTTGCAGAAGAATTTGGCCGGCACGACGGGGTGGCACCTCTCGCTCAAATAACACCGGCGTAAAGTGACAGATGTCGCTCTTTCGCGTTTTGTGCGATTTGTGAGATTCCGTTGGCCTATTGGCGGGGGGGGGGGGGGGGCGTATAGGGAGAAGGAGGGCAACGCATCTGCATAATCTTTGGTTATGCGGATGTGTATGGGCGTCGATAGTCGTCAATCGGCTTCGACTGCTCTTTTTTTTTTTAATAGAAGAGGGGGCAAACGGATAGTCGGTTCACCTGATGGTAAGTGAAGAGCGACATCCACAGACACCCGCTACACCAGTGGATTAGCAGGTGCGTTGCCGGCCTTTAAGGTTCAAAGTTTGCCCTCCTATGCTATAAAAAAATGTGTGCGTCTCGGGATGCCCAACGGAAGTGAGTGAACGGAACTTAAATTAATCTTAGTTGAACTATATTATATTGAAATATAAAATAGTTCAAATTAGATACATAAAATACGCGCCGTAACGCGTCACGTAACAAATCGGTTTACCCTCCCATAAAAAGTTATTCACTTCAAAACCCGCATGAAAAAAACCTTCTTATGCAGTAACTTTATCTTGCCAACTAAACCAGCTAGTGCTGTACGTCACCAATGAAAATAGTTCATGTAACTCGTCACTAGTTTTGGGACTATGCTATCCCTTTGTACATAGCCTATGCTGACCGCCCATATTATATATATTCCCTTCCAATTTTGATTATTACCGTTTTATTACTATAGGTGTAATAAATCCAGCATAGTTATTCCTATTCAATATCATTTATTTACTTTCATACAACACTTGTTATATTCTCAATTCTCAATATAAAATAATAAATATCAAACGATAGTTGCTATTCTCTTGAAGACTCAGCTCCGAGTGTCTGACCATAGTCCTATTCGATACTGTGCCATTCGTTCCCCTACTAAACGGGTAACAGGCCCGTTTAGTCAATTCAGTCTCTTTTAAATTAATAAAACAACTTAATATAATATAATAATAATAATAATATCTATGGACGCTTTTACACCACGTCAATCTGGTCCCGTGGTAAGTTCTCGAAGAACTTGTGTTACGGGTACCAGACAACGGAAATATATTTAATACTTTTAATACTATACATATATTTAAGATTTTTATTATATAATACACATATTTAATACACATCCATGACCCTTACCCACAGAAAACTTTTTTGTTCCCTGGCGGGATTCGAACCCGCAACCTCTGGGTTGAGCACTAACGCGCTAACCACTGAGCCACAGAGGTCGTCAAAAAATATCTCTTTATATTTAACAATAGATTCTTCACTACATTTATCGTTATGTATTGATATCATTTTATACATTGGTATATTATATTATTGTACGATTGTTACGAAAATTGCGGAAAGCCTTAATTATGCTTACAATACTAAACCAAATGATATACAAAAATATAGAATTAAACATTACTTCGCGAACATTCAACGAAAAAGTTATAATGTAAGGCGTATAAAGTTATAATGTAAGGCGTATAAAGGTCTTTTTTATTTAATGTTCGATGTATAGGGATATTAGCAGACGAGTCTTCCGATGAAACGTGATGAGGGACGCCGTATTCAATATAAAGTTTATACATTGCATTCGTAGACGACAGTGAAACAAAACAACATGCAGTTTTCTTTATGATTTACTGTAATAACTTGCTACGCATGCCATCTGTTCCAAAATTTTATATGTTGGTAAAGCGACGAAGGTCTACACTCTAGTGGCTATGGGCTCACCTCTTGAGTGAGAGGTCCCGGTTCGATCCTGACCCCTTGAAATGGTTTTTTCTAAATTTCTACGTGCATCATGAGACCATCGGTTGCTCGCCGGCGAAGGAAACATAGTGAGAAAACCTGCATGCCTGATGAGATTAAAAATACTTGAAGAAGTTCACAAACCCGCATTGGGTCAGCGCATCGGTGAACTGTGGCCCAGCACCCTCTCGCTGGATTTCGAGGAGGAGACCCACCAGCAGTGGGATATTATTATATTTGGTAATGTTTGTTTAAGTTTGGTTGTATGATGTAATCTCGGAAACTATTCAATACACTAAATTAATGATCATCAGCAAGGACATAGTTATAAGTCTGAAGATGACGCGATCGAAGCTGCAGGCAACAGCTAGTTTTATATAACCCTACTAGCTGTTGCCTGCAGCTTCGCTCGCGTTACTTAACTCCTATAAGTCACAGTGGGTAATATCGGGTTTTTGCAATATCGAATCGAAAGTATATATTGATATTCGATATCGGATACTGAAACTATATATTTTTTGAAACTATATATTGGTGTATCGGCCCGTATTTGGTAACAATGAACCTATAAAACGATGTGTTTTGAAACTGTATATCGATTAATATGATATTGTTGCAATTGGTTATTTTTTAAATCTGTCTGAATATGGTAATGGTAGGTACTTTGGGTGTTGTGCAAAATGTTTGTTTTATGAGCAAGAGCATATGTACTTAAGACATGGGATATTTTTTGTTATATTATTTATTTTTATTTATTTAGGTATGTATTTGAATGGAAGATATTAATTTATTACAATAATAATATGTAAATAAAAGTAATATATAAATATAAGAGAAAAGTATCACCGGAGCGAAGCTACGAGTTCAAGGACAAAGGTCAAGTATAAAATTGCAAAATTACCGAAAAAGCTTGATATTCTTAATATAATAAAGTCTCTTGTTTAACTTCTGTGATCTAATACTTTGCCAAAATACACAAGAACGTTAGTTCTCTTGTTCATAATGTTAAGAATCCTACGAATATTCGATTATTGCCATTTCACTCATTCACAAGTTATCAGTCGTGAGTCGGCCCAGCGCATCTGCATAGCCCATATTGCGATGTGATATGGTTTGATATCCTATATCTATGAATCTTGAATATCAAGCGAGATATCGAACCGAGACGTATCGCAACGATGCAGAAATATAGTGTTTTAAAAAATATATAGTTTTTAAACGCACCGATATCGGATATTTAGATATTGATGTAATATACGTTTCAATATCTATGTACGATTTGTATCGGCCATTCCTAATATGGCCTATAGCCTTCCTCGATAAATAAGCTGTCTAACACTGAAAGAATTTTTCAAATCGGACCAGTAGTTCCTGAGATTAGCGCGATCAAACAAACAAACTCTTCAGCTTTATAATATTAGTATAGATTACTTCCTACTAATCTTATTAACGCGAAAGTTTGTATGATTGTATATTTGTTACTCTTTCTCGCAAAAACTACTGAATGATTTTTAATGAAACTTCACAATAATATCGCTTATACATCAGAATAACACATATGCTATAATTTATAAGGATATCGTGCGAATTGTCCAAAATCTAATCTTGCACAGACGAAGTCGCGGGTACTTAGCTATAGTGGCTAAATGCGTCACCACAAAATGCGATCTAATCTGACCCAATATCTCGCTCCCGATATAGTAATATAATGCGGCATTTTAACGACTTCTTAACTACCAACATTTTGTTACGCTAAATTTGATACAACCTTGATTCTCAACATACAATTTTAGACATATCTACTCTTATAAGATAACCATTTTTTGCGCTATTTAAACAATGGAAACGGGATACAAACAAAATACATACAGGTGAAGCTACTAAAAAGCGTGTAAAAAGACAGAATAGAGCATACCGAATTCGTTTGTTTTGTAAAACCTCTAAAGTTTTGTCTATAACTCATGATTACAACTGATGTTACAAGCTGAGGTTACAATGAAAATCAAAAGTATTAAGTGATTCATTAGAGCCAATACTCTAGGCAATAAAAATCCTACAAGTAATGTAATTCGTTAGATCTAATATTATAACCAGGTGGGTAATCCAAGATGCCATTCTATTATCGTAAACGCTAGTGCAAAACTAATAAATGTATGGAAATGACATATTTTAAGACCATGTAATTTATCGATGTAAAATGCCATTTATCAGCTTTCTACTAGCGTTTACGATTATAGAATGGCATCTTGGCTTACCCACTAGGCGTAACAATAAAGAAAAATAATTGATTATACGTACACGCTGCATACAATGCACACATTGCACAGTGTTTGGGCGTACATCGCCCGTAGCGAAACTGTCCAAATCAGGTCAAACCGGAGAACGTCGATAACACATCTGAAATACCTATATACCATTATACCGATATTCTTATTGCACTTAGGTATCTTCTTTTAACCGACAGCGAAGCCGAAAAAAGGTTATGTTTTTAGCAGTCTATATATGTGTCATTTTTATGTCATAGGGAGCCAACCGAGCAATCGGAGCCTTATGGTGACTACTGACGCCCATAATAGACATCCGCACAACCAAAGGTTATGCAGTTGCGTTGCCCTCCTTTTCCCTATCCCCCAATGTACCACCAGAAACTCACAAACAGCATAGCTGTCACTTGACGCCGGTGTTATGTGAGCGAGAGGTGCCGGTCATTGATTCGTTATGATGGTCCAAGTGGGTACCTTTTAACCGATATCAAGGATCAATTATTTTCGTAGTCGGCTCGAAGTTATTAATTTTTTATTATTTGTATCTGACAGGCTGACAGATATTCGTAGTCGGTGTATTAGATCATGATTAGATCCCGTAAGATGACATCATATCTTGATCATCAATGAACACCTATTTTTAATTTTAATAATAAAGAATTCTCTCTGTGGCGGCTCGCGCGCCATCTATGCTGCACCTGTGCCATTAAGCGAGATACTAACACTAGGGAAACACTAGGAAATATTTTGCATACATTTGTACTTAATTATCATCGCAATTGGTCGAATAGTATAGAAATTGACATAATCCAACTCCATGTTGTGGCGGTGTAATAAAAGAGAGTTGTTTTTTTAATGTTAGTTGGATAGGCAAACTGGCAGACGTGCCACCTGATGGAAAGTGGTCGACGTCACCCATGAACATAAACTAGTTTACCTGGAACGAGTCCAGGCAACTTATTTATGTGTTGTCTATCCTGAGACAAGATGTTAAGTCTCGGTGCCAGTAATTACACTGCCTGTCTTGCCCTTCTCTCCGAAACACAGCAAAGCTGTTTCACGGGAGAAACAAGCAAGATGGTGGTACCCATGCAGCCGGGAGCGCGGCACAGCGCTTCCCTCCCACAGGTACTTATTATTATTATTATTATTATTATGAAATAAATAGATAAGTATTATACATGGCAGTGATTATTATTATAGTATTTTACTATAACTATTTTTTTATGTCTTCAGGAGGCAAACGAGCAGTCGGAGCCTTATGGTGACTACCGACACATCATGTGCCTATACACATCGGCACAATCAGAGGTTATGCAGGTTTTCCCTCTTTTTCCCTATCCCTCCAGTGGGCCACTGGATACTCAAAAACTGCATGAAAGGCAACAGCGTAGCTGTCACTTTACGCCGTATTATTGTGAGCGAGAGGTCCAAGCTCCAGTAACGACCTTGTCGTTGCTTTAGGATAGCTTGTGTCGGGCTTTAGGATAGGAACCTGGGCCCAGTATGACACGATGTCGAATGTCGGCGGCGGCCTGGCGGCCTCCCTTTCGAGGAGTAGCCTGGCTTTCACCGGGAGCAGCCTGTCGCTGAGGTGATCCTGTTATCAGCAGATCCGGGACCCTCAAAAAGCGGCTGAAGGCGTTCGCAGTGGTTTTAGTTGAAGGTGGGGCACTCCCAGGTGCAAGTCGGACATAGAGTCATAGATCCCACGATCCTGCTTGTTTCTTACAAGCAGGATCGTGGTACCCATGCAGACGGGAGCACGGCAGAAGCGTATCACTCCACATAGTAGACGTAATGAAGAATGCAGTGATCTATAATAATAGTGATGTATAAATCGTAATGTATATAATCCCAAAAACATCGATAAACCCGCTTACCGATTATTATAGATAACAAATTAGGAATACAAAAAACTTAATAATTTTCATGTACCTACAAGACATCAATTATTTTACTGCGCTTTAATATGAAATAAATATCACGTGTTAATTGTTTCAAGTTAATCTGAAGGAATTGAAACGTCAAACCCATTAACAACTTTTTATATTCGATAGCTGTGTAATAATTTATATTTCGATGATATCTAAGGTGTGTAAATAAAACCCAAGGTTGCTTCACAACCTTAGCCCAATTTTAGTAATTTTGTAAATCCCGTGCGTGTCGCCCAATAAATTGTTTTCTCGGTAATCACGAGGTCTACAAAGGTCTTTAATTGACCCCAAGTCCAGATGTGTATCGGCTTGGGGGTTGCGTGGACCGGACTGACCTTGAGCTCTCGCCCCGCGCCAGCGTTTTCGAAAGCACCCTGTAGTTACAATCGGGCTATACGCGAAACGGCTGCCAACAATTCTCCACCTTATACTATATATTTAAAGCAGGTTTTGTTTGGTAGGCACAGTCGGTTGGGCTGTTTCGTTTTGTGTGTTGACGACTTTGTTTTGTTGGTGCGGATTCATCAGCTGTTGTGGCTCTAGTGCCATATATGGCGTGTTAGGATCACCACGTATCTGTTGTATCTTCTCTATATTATATTCGTATAGTGCTGTGTTATGTGCAATAATAATAATTAACAAGTTTAATTCATTTCGTGAGTAGATAACGTTCGGTCCCTTGATTTTTAATAAAAAATATTTTGAAAAAGTATTGCGCTATTTAATGCAATAATAGTAAAAAGAAATAATGCATTTATAAAATTAACTCCAATTTTATGTGCCGTTAATATTTTCTTAAATAATGTATTAATTTTTAGTGCCACAATTAACGACATAGTGATTATATTATAAATATTCGTAATTTATCCCCATTTTTAATATTTCACTATGATAATCAACTGCAGCCGTAACTGAAATGATGCCTGTATAAATTTTCAATTTATATTTTTAATACTTTAATAGTGACTCAAAACTTAATGATAACAATTTAAATATAAAATACCAGCTCTCATTTATAATAAAAATATATTCAAGACACGATAATATCTGAGTGACAGTGTTAGTTTCATTCATTTCAATTGCAAATAATTTCAAAATAACAATTGTTTTAATTACAACACATTGCACATTGATAAAAAAAATCTGCTCAATTGGTTGTAGATTGCTTTAAAATTGAGTTGAGATTCCGTCCAAACACACAAAAGATGTAAGTTGAGTTTGTTAAAAAGACCGTGACGACACGTCTGGTAGAGATAAAACACCTTTTTTAATATTAGAATTCATATTTTATAAAAATCTGTAACAAAAGATAAATAAAGCGCGTCATACCGTTTGCAGTCACGATATTTGAGTCGATTTTACTGCTATTAGTCTACTGCCAAGACGCATATATTACACATCAAAATAAAGGATTTCTTTTTAAATATGTACGACTTTGTTTATATAAAGTGTGAGGTTATATAAACTTTAATTATACATTCACAAACATATAAGTTACGTGACAAATTGTCGCGTGACGGTGCCGTTTCTCGCCGTTGACAGACCTGTAAGTAAGGCTTAGCACACACGGCCAATCGCACTATATAGTTTCCCCGCAACTTCATCAGCGATTACTTCTACAGATGCCATCCGACTGATGATGATTATAGCCTACGTCACTAGTGACAACGTCGCATTATACTGGCGAAAGATTTTTTTAATCTAATGAATAGTTTTGAAGATCACCTCCAACGTCTAAGCTCATACTTAGACAACCCGCGGGGGAGGGGGTACTCCCCAGGCAGGTATGTGGGACTCGCTGCGTCCGAAAGATGGTAAGGTGGATGCAGCTCTACCCACTAAAACGTGCGCTGCTGACACTGCTGACGCTGTAACTTAGCTGACACCGACTCCAAAAGTAACAATAATGACGTGGTAAACGCAAAAATTGTACATTAGTAGAAGTACAAGATGATTATTATTTGTAGACACAAAAATTAAAGAAACGGAATTATTTTATTACTTTTTAGTTATTTTATTTTTTGAAGTCGGTTATAATTTTTGTTTAAATTTTTTATGGTATATAATATAGTACCTACTCAGGTATGGGTTTGATAGAGTTTAAGTAGATTTATGCGAACTGACGATGATGAAATAATATATAATTCACATAACATTTATTTAAAAAAATATTAAATGCACTAGTTGCTCCTACAAATTTCGAAAGTTCCCCTCTATTTCTCTGGGAGGCCATCATCAGATCCTGGTTTCCTTATCATGTGACCATGTGGCAAGTATACCCTTTCAAACAAAAAAAAGAATTTTGAAAATCAGTCCACAATAGACGGAGAAATCGGTGTACATACATATAAAAAAAAAACCGGCCGAATTGAGAACCTCGGAGAAAGTCGGTTAAAAACCATCATTGTCGCTGATATTATAATAGCAGTAAATGACGACGTCATATAAGGTAAAATAAACAAATCTTACATGACACTTACCCTATAGATAATTATGCTCCCACAAACTTGTTATTAAAAAAACTTTATGCACAACTGAAAAAATAACCTTAAAAATTATATTGGCGACCACTGCTAGGTACAAGTCACTTGTGCCCTGTTGCTTAACAGATACGGGCACAAAGGCGGTATTGGTGACACTTAACATCCTACGGGCACAGCGAGTCCCACATACCCGCCTAGGGAGTTCCCTCTTCCCCGCAGGATGCCTAAGGACATTTTCCGGCGCAAAAAAAGGCACAGGGACAGGGCACTTCGTCGAAATCAAGTGAGAAGATTAGTCATTAGGATAGAGCGGGTATGTTATGTATTTTGTACTAGCTGTTGCCTGCAGCTTCGCCCGCGTTACTCAACTCCTATAAGTCACAGCGTGATGTTATATAGCCTTCCTCGATAAATGGGCTATCTAACACTGAAATAATTTTTCAAATCGGACCAGTAGTTCCTGAGATTAGCGCGTTCAAACAAACAAACAAACTCTTCAGCTTTATAATATTAGTATAGATGAAAACAAATTCCGCTAAATTTGTGCTGCGACGCTGCGCCGGTTCTACGCTCTGATTGGCCGACTGATGGCCATCGATGGATGATTGGGCGATAGGACGTACACAGATCACTGATTGGTTGAATTGTTATTACGTCAGTGATAAACCACTGATCAGTTTCGTAATTTTATGGCTTACATTATTACTACTCTATCCGGTTATATGCTCGACGACCATTGTTTACCTATGCGCTAGCCCAATGCACAAAACTTCAGACACCCTTAAATACCACCATCAGCTATGCAAGTTACAGCAGAATTCCGTTATTTTTTTAACCTATGCACTTTACACTATAATTTAAAGCGATCAAAAACCTTGCATAATCAAATCATTTCACGAAAATTACTAAAACATCAGTTGTAACCTTCGCGTTTGCGAACCGGTGCACAAGGCCGGAGAAAATCAAACCATAATTCAGCACAAATCATGTATCTCCCCCCGGGCATGCAAATGAGTCGTCCACGGACATGACGTCACAAGCAGGTTGCGACAACCTACTTGAACTTGATCGAGGCTGTGAACAATGACTACTTTTTGTATTAACTTGAAAAGATACTTAGATTTGGAACATAACATTTTAATTTACTTTGACAAATTTTTTTATCGAAATTTTTCTCGTCTTTTTTTTTAAATATAATATTGTAACAATAATTATTATAAAATATAATAACAATAATAAAAGTATAATGTATTGATATTTCGGGTCCCAATCGTTCTGCATTTTGCGCCACATCTACAGTGTGCGTAAAACTTGTGAAAATGAAATAAAATCGTGTGCTAAGAAATAGATTATTTTAAATAATTATTGCATACAGTGTGTCCTGGTAACACTATCCCTGAGACGTGGTATAAAGGAAATTTATACCGTAATACACACTGTATATCGAATGACCAAAAAATATTTTAGATTCTTTTCTTTTAGGGCTGTATTATGTAGAATTGGTGCAAGAATAAATTTTGAAAAATAAAATAAGCTTAAATTGCTTTGCGCTAAAAGCATTACTTACAAATACTTCACACAACCCATATAATGTTCCACTTAAATTCTTTTTAATTATTTAATTAAAACTATAATACTGCCAGTATATGCACATAGCATACTACAAGTCTTAACATTCTACGTTCCACAACGTATAAACAAATACATAATATTTTAAGTGAAATCTATTTAAAAACGTATACTTATTAAGGTATAATATGTATATACAGATTCAATTTTAGGAAAAAAAAACAATTAATTTGAATTGAATGAATATTAAAAAATTATATTTATAATTCTTAATTGAAATACACATACATTTAATATCCATATTATTAATTAATTAATATAGTACATATTTATTAATTAATAATTAATATATTTTCATTCGTTTACTTTAATTAAATTTTGAATATAACAATCAATATTTTAGCTAAGAATCGGTAGAATCAAAAGATACACGCTCCCATCGATACTCGACTGTCAGTCAGTACTCTGTGAACAGACTATACAAAAGTGTGGCGCCCAAGCCGAAGACGTTGGCTGTCACCAGCACGGAGCCCAATGCTGGACAGCGACGAGGAATCCTTCACCGTCATATCCCTGCCAGTTAACACGCCAGAGCCACCTGTAAGTGATAAGATAGATTACACAAACATAGGCTAGACGAAAGGCCGGATTAACCATGTCAGGCCCCGTAGAGAATACTTCTAGAACCCATTTGCCCTTTTCCAACATACAATTTCATTGATGATAACGAAGCTTTTTGAAATAATATTGTAATTTAGGGTTTGTAACAAAAAAAAACATTGAAAATAATCGGGTTGCAGTGCCCCTTGCCGGTGCGGAGGGGACCGGCGTGGGGAGGGGGATCGCTTGCCCTGTCTAATGGATAATCCGGTCCTGGATAGGTAAAAAAAATAGTTACATTAGGTACATTAACAATATCATTGTAAATACATTGTTATATGTTCATACACATTCACATGAAATGATACGAACATAAAAGAGATTGCATATCGATAAGCAAAGAGATACTCTGAACAAACACAATAACATTATATCACAAAATCCAACTGTAAAATGTTATTAGAAGTATAAAATATCACTGATGTTTTTTTTTCTTAAAACATATGGCTAAACTTTTTAATATTAATTTAAGAAAATTTTAAACTTAATAACTTTATACTCTAACTAACAAATAAGGACGATATACAATGGAAAGTAACAAACAGGTCCTGACATATTAGTATAATCAATGATTCTCAAACTTTTTTTGATCTAATCTCAAATTTTAATGTTTACATATTTGCGTTTAAGGAATAATGTTTATTTAATATAATTATATTCAATCTAATGTAATAAAAACTTATTATAGTAATAACTTCCTCATAAAGTTAAACACTACTTATAATGAAACGGTTTCGTGTAAAATTTAAAAAGTAGTCCCTCTCATGTTGTAAAGCACTTTACGTAGCGTATACGTTCGTTATTATTACAGTCGATTATTATTTAATATCCCACGACATTATATTTCTTTGTAAAATGTTTAGTTTTACTTATAAATATTCAAGAGTCGCGTGCTGCCTGTAGATACAATGTGAATTAGCGTACAATATCATATTTCATGTGTCAAGGAAATGCTATTATATCCATATCTCACATGAAATATAATAATTATGATAAATAAATATGTATTTTTTATGTAGATCTATATATTTTATATGTGATGTTTGTTTTTCTTTAGGAAATTCAAAAATACATATGACTGCATGAAATATGTTAAACGTTGTGAATGCCTATTAACAATTAACATCAGGCGAACATTTAATTATTCTTCTGTCCCACCCCTTGGAAATATTAAATAATAAAATTTTATTACACCCATAAAAGGAACGCAAGATATTTAACAGCCTTGACCGTAACGATGTTATTTGTTGAAATTCCCCGCCCATACTTTATGGAAGTATTCAACAAAAACAAAGTCTTTGGCAGCAAAACAACAAACATATTAATCCCACAAAACACCGCAGTCCACTTTGCTATGCAGCAATTTCTAACGTGACCTCGCCCGCGACACATATTCCTCGCTTACACGTGCTGTATAAGCTAATTTTATGTAAAAAACGACGAATACCCCCCCAAAAGCAACAAAGCTCTTCCCAATTGGCTCGTCGAACACTGGAAGGTCACTGCGATTGGAGATATTCAAATAGCACGCATATAACACCCGGCCTTGAACGACGGTCAGTACCATCAGCCAAGGCCGCGGAATAACTTCATATTGTGGTTGTTTACCACCTTCAGTGATTCTTCGACGCTTGTTATAGCCGGTATCAACGCAACAACTCAAAATATCACGAATAAGGATACGAGTTTACGCGAAAAGCGCGGAAAATTTGAGGATCACTGACAATTTGGTAAGTTTGTTACGGCACTAAAATAAATATAAACACATTAGCAGTAAGATATTTGTCGTTTGAATTTTCTGATTACAGTAACTTAAAAAAAAATTGATAATTTTTTTTTATGGTAAAAACTTTTTTATTTTTTATTAATTCAAACTTTTTTTTTATTAATTCGAAGGTAAGAATAATTGTCGATGACTAATCTGACTTGTATTAAATGTATGATTGAAATAATGATATACTTGTATGATTGAATTAAAAAATCTTACAAGAAAATATTATATACAATGAATATTAGCTTAGCAGAAAGTTTAGCAAGGCCAAATTTTTATTATCAATGGAAGAGTTGAGGCTTTAGGGCGCGCCTATCAGCATGTATATTAACAAGAACCTACAGTCTACTCTAAACTCTACCTTATAACCTTACTTATCCGAATGTCGTTACTGGCTTTATCTTTTTTTAAAGTCAAAGTAAATTGCTGTAGTATTTATTTGTTGATGATGCTCATGACATTGCCGGTCCTGTTCGTTCAGAAAAAGAGCAATACTGATTGGCGGGAAGATAAAACTATGTATATCAATGGATGATACTTATTTAGACAAGGGATGATAATGTTTAGTTATGGTTTGTTGTTGTCGCGTTTCGTGCGGTTTGTGAGTTTCCGGTGGCCCATTGAGGGGATAGGGAAAAGGAAGGCAACGGCATCTACTACATAACTTTTGGTTGTACGGATGTCTATCGGAGCCTTATGGTGACTGCCCCAGTCACCATAAGGCTCCGACTGCTCGGTTGCCTCCTTATGACATACAAAATATCTGCCTTTGTCTCATTATGATCAGATGATCATATTAGGTCCTTATCCTTATAATAAGGACAAGATAGGATAAGAAGAACCATACGTTTTTTTATCCTATCTTTTGATGTTATATGGGTCAGTCTTTATAATATAACCTTGGACTGAATAAACAAAGCCTTTATAATTTTTATGATTCTCATAAATTACCTTTTCGTAATAATTGTACACGTTTCCCGGGGCTTATAAAGGGGTTTTATATATTAATAAAACGCAATCCTCGGAATGGGGTCGAAGTAAGTCGAAGTAAACTGGGTCAAAAATGGTATTCAGAAGAAATAACAAAAAATCCGTCCATAAGAAGTAAGCGGAATTCCACTTGTAAAACAGTAAATAGTTGAACGATAAACACTCACGTTGCCAACGCACGCGTCAAATGGTCTTACATTTGCATAAAAACGATAGCCTTTCCAAAGTACTCAAATGTATTATACTACAGACTAATAGTAGTTATAATTAGTATTGAACGATAACATTACCAAAATTATGAATTTTATTCGCTATAAAATTTGAATTATGTGATTTTTAATTCTACCAAAAGCCCCTATTTTTTTCCATAAAATATAATATGACGGTTATCTGTATGAAAGTTGATTCTGGCGTTGAAATATTACGTTATAATGATAATAACCGTAGTAATCTATATAAATAAAAATTAATCGCTCAAATGTATGTACGCTTAACTTCAGAACTAACTTCAGAAGCACTGCACCAAATTAGATAATTCTGGTTTTTTTTGTGTTGGTTATCATCAGGACAAGGTTTGTATATAAAAATGATGACGCTGAACACTTTTGGGTAACGGCAGGACAAGGTTATCCGGGTTCAGCTTGTAAAATGAACGAAGCTTGTAACGAATATTGACAACCGACTTTTATAAATCGCACAATATTATAGTTCCTTTCCGTATTCATTCGGTGACTCTCTCTCTCTCTCTCTAGTCGCTCCCTCATGACAGAGGATCGTAGTCATTGGTGGGGTGGGGTCACACCTTGTGTATATAATCTGCCTCCATCGGTGTCTATCTATCGCGTCTCTCACGACCGAGTAAAATTCAGAAGACAAATTACTTTATATTATATCCATAAATGATTGCTTGCAAAAAGTTTTCATAAACACCTTATGCATAGAACGCTATAAAAATACCAAGTACTTTGTGTAAATTTACTATATCAGACTGATTTAGCGTTTTAGTTTAGATGGTAAATCATAGTAACCTTCGAGCAACATAGGGGGATTCGATTTTGTATGTTTGCTAAGTCATGTAACTCACGAAATCGTGTCAGGGGCGGAGGCATTAATATAAGTTAGATCCACTATCGTAAATCTGCAAAACGACTCACTAAATTGTGAATAAATCTATTTATAACGTGAGCTATTGGATTTGAAAGTATTTATTACACAAAGTAGTTGAAAATCTCATATAAAAGCAATAAAAACATGTTTATATAAGACTGGCTGTTGCCCGCAGCTTCGCCCGCGTTAACTTTTGTCCAAAAAATAAAAAATTGGGGTGAGCCACCCTTGTCACTTAGGGGGATGAAAAATAAATGTTGACCGATTCTCAGGCCTACCCGATATGTACACGAAATTTCATCAGAATCGGTTAAGCCATTTCGGAGGATTTTAATTACAAACTCCGTGACACGTGAATTTCATATATTAGATTTTTAACTAACACGGCTATATTCCGCATGAATGGTGTTTGAGGCATATTTGTAGGGTATTTACTTTGTGAGTGTCTCGTTTTAAACAGTTTGAATAAGGATCTCAAGTTAAGTTTCTTGTCGGAAGCTGTACGTTTAACTGAAAACGTCTCTACATTTTATACTTATGTCTATGGTTTGTGTCTGTAAATATAAACTGGAATATGTCCTGTCCCGGCCCGTAATAAGCCTGGTCAGGTCCATAAGGCCTGCAAGACCCAGATAATGCCAAGCCACAGAACAGTCCACTTCTGATACTACATTATCATTATAACGTAACAACAATCGGCAGGCCGCCAGCTACGGGAAGAAGAACGGCATGTGGTACGGCGGCACGGCGACTGGCACCAGCGGCTGGTCCCGCACTGGTACCCGCAAGCAGTCCGTGGCCGAGTCGGACGCCCCTCCACCCGGGGGTGGCAAGTCTACCAGCGGACGAGTCATCAGGATCATCAACAACATGGATCATTCCATTCAGGTACGATAAGCATCATATATATGGGATGCGTTATGGTGAATAGTCGGACTGATGGTCGGTGATCAATGTCACCAGTGAACATAGACTAGTTCTCCCTCTACCATCCAAAGTCTTCCTGAGATTTAAAAGTGGATATTTCTGCCAGTCCTGTCCTGTCCTTCTTTCTGAAACACAGCAGAACTGTTCAACTGAGAAGAAGGGACAAAAGAGTAGGGGGCAAGGGGCGAGGACGGGAACCTCACCCCATTGTACTGTTCCGACGTTGGGATGTGTTGTTCTGTGGTGCGGGATAACCCCTCTGTGGAGGTGGCGTCGGTCCCTTGAGAGACTGACTAGCCGTCGAAGTGCCCTGTTAGCTCATTAGATCCGGGACACCTCACCAAAGGCGGCATTGGTGGGTAGAGCTGCGTCCACTTTCCAGGTTTCGGTCGCAGCGAGTCACACATATGCGAGGGGAGACCCACTCCCCCGCGGGATGCCTCAGAGCATTTCCCGGCGTTAAAGAAAAAAAAAAGAGTATAAGAGCTTGCACCGATATATTCAATAGTTTGTGTCTAAAGATAGGCAATGCATGTTCAAATCAACAGATTGCTATTTAAGTTTAAAATACTGAAATTGGTATTTTTAGGCGGCAAATGGTAGGTGAATTATTCGACTCCATTTCCTGTCGCGCCTTAAGAAACTGTATTTGTGACTTTTACGAATGATCATTATCTATAGTCATGCTAAAAAAGTTTAGTCGAATAGGAAATACTTTTTAAGGATTACTTTTTTATTGTTATCCTATTGTTATCCTTTATTGATTTTTTTTTTATTTTTTGATTGAATTTCAATTGATTGAATTGATTCTCTTTATTGTTATCCTATTGCATTATTTCATTTTCAAATAGTAACGTAATGGAAAATTTAGCTTAATCTGAAAAACAAAAGTTCAATAAAAAGCTTTTGCTTAAAACACTGTTTCTTAATTGAAGGAAAGACGTTTAAAAAGCAATTTGAGTAATTTTTTGATACCGTATCTGTATCGACAATCGGCAAAGTGGTCGTAATTGCATTTAGTGAAATCGCACTGCTATTTCGAGTAATGGTACTGTTCCGATGAAAATCCTTGGGTTTTAATTGCATGGTCTTCATAACTTGAGGGTCGAAGCAATTGATATTGGCTTCTAAAGGTTTTTAAAATCTTTACTTATGATATACGTGAACTTTTACATAGTCTTTGTTAAAGCAATTTTATTAGTAATTGCTGATATATTATGGTATGTAAGTGTACATATATTTTGGAATTTTTTGTGTAGTTGAGGACAGTAAGAGTCATCGTATTGGATAGCACATTGTGTGTGATGCACATTTTTTTAAACTGAAAGATAAACTTTTAGGGACGCAAAAATTCTGCCTCATTTACTCTTCTTCTTTCTCTGTCTCTCTATTTTAGCCTAGGCTGTCTTTGAATATTATCTGATAAAACTCTTCTTCATTCATTATATCTAGTATATGTGAGGTCATCATCATCATCAGCCCCTTTCCGTCCACTATTGAACAGAGGCCTCCCTCAATGAACGCCAAGACAACCGATCCCTCGCCACACGTATCCAATACGGACGATCTCCGTGCAGCGAGGTCAGGTTTTACTTAAATTTTATAGGACTTGTAAATGCATTTCTTAAAAATGCTACTTTTAAATACCTAAACTGTCCTATTTCTCAGTGTCGTGTTCTACTAAATCTACGGACCACACAACCGTTTGAAGAAGTGCTAGAAGATTTGGGACAGGTTTTGAAAATGAGTGGGGCTAAACGGATGTACACTATTACTGGACAAGAGGTATGTATTTTCAATATGGATCAATATTATTGCATTTGCAAAAATATTGATCAGATATTTCCAATAAAGTCGCGAATTTCATGAGAGGCTATGTTTTTCATGTTGAGAACCATCATTAATTACGAATTCTTATGGATGAAATTTTGTAAATGATATGAAAACAATTTCCCAATAACCTAAAAATATGGAATTTAGACCTTATCTCAGAAGTGGATGACGATACACGAAAATGTGTGAACAGATGAAGAAAAACAAAAAATATTTGATCTTTTACTATGACTATGAAACTTGATTTTTTTTAATGTATTATTTTCTTATAGGTCAGAAGTTTTTCTCAGCTCCGAAACGAGTTTTCAGATGTGGAAACTTTCTACCTGGGCCCCGTGATCGTGGCCCCCGCTCTGAGCCCCAGAGTCAGTGCCCCGCTTCCTATAGAGTCACCTATTAGAAGGTACTATTTTTCCTGTATGTTATATTAGTCTTTTTATCGAGCATACGGACAGTCGTTCTACCTGGTGCACGATATTATTGTTGATTATAAAAAATAAAAAAAATGTTGAAGCTTTTATCTTAAACTCATACCAGACTGTTAAATAAATTTTTTCTTAGCCTTTTCTTCGTTATCTATCGTATTTCCCCATTTTTCAAAGTCCGTCAGAAATATGACATGTAATTGAAAAAATTCAATTGTCAGGTCCAGATCGAGAGGGAACCTGGCAGCCATTCCCATCTCGGACGACTCCCGCGGCAGGAGGGCGCGCAGCAAAAGTCGACCGAGGGTCCTGTATGCTCCTGAGGGGGAAATTGTACGGAACTCGGGTAATATAGTTATGAGAATACGTAATTTATTTAGCATATATTTTACTTTTCGTTATCTCAGCTCCTTTTAGCTGGTGTATGTTCCTTGCTCCTGCCCTGAAAATAACAAATAACAGTTTTGCAATATGCAGAGTTGTCCCGACATATTATTATTATTATATTATTATTATTACATACTAGCGAATACGATAGAGGTTGCATAGATATTATATACCTCCCGTAGGGTACTATTCTAGAATTGGCTTTTTCTTAACACTTGGTACATAGCGATGTTATTAGTGATGATTACATTTTTTTGTATTTCTCCCACAAAACATTGTAAGACGTGGGGCAAACAATATATTTGTTAAAAAAAATAATGCTTTCTAATGTTTACGCGAATTGTTTCATTATAAATACTTAATTTTATCATCATCATCGGTATCAAAAAGTTTAATTTGATTACGGCTCCATCTATCGGGCCATCCATGTACGTACTCAAATATACAGACAAAATTTTATCTAAATCGGTACGGACATGAAACGACGCACAAATTTTATACCTTATCGTTGTAGACTACACGCTGCTGGAAGTCCTGAAGGAGGAGCCGATCCGGGTGACCATACGCGGGCTGCGTCGCACTTTCTACCCGCCCATCCACCACGCACCCATTGACAACTCGCCGCCAGACAAAAAGATGCAACTGGACTGGGTGTAAGTACTGCTAGAAACATCTGACAGGAGATAAACATTAGAAATTGGTGGGGCCTATTGTCTGTAATCTATTTGAGGGGATATGCTCATAATTGCCACGCTGAGCAGGCGGATTGGCTGGTCGTCTTGGCGTTCATTGAGACGGATGGATAAGGGCTGATGATGATGATGATTGTGGTGGTAAAAAAGTGATAAAAACAGTTGAATCGTTATCATAATCGTCAGTTTGTAAGTATTTCGTCCGTTCGATGCGAGGACGGTAAACATTTACTCGATCTAAGATGTTTTTTAGTGTGTTGAGATTTATATACAAACTAGCAGCGCCCTGCGGTTTCACCTACGTACTTCCCATTCCCGTGGGAGTACTGAGATAAATTATAGCCTATATGTTATTCAGATATATAAACTATAATATTGTAAAGTTTCATTAAAATCCATTCAGTAGTTTTAGCGTGAAAGAGTAACAAACATCGATACATACTTTCGCGTTTATAATATTAGAAGAATATTTGATTAAGAAGTTATTGCTTGGTATAAGTACATGGAATCTGATAAATTAAAGCAAGGACGTTGTCCTAGACTTAGCTTAAATAGACACCAGGATTTAGGAGGAACCAGTAATAACTAGTTTTAATGTTACAGTTACGGCTATCGGGGCCAGGATTCCCGTCGCAACCTGTGGGTGCTTCCGACGGGCGAGCTGTTGTACTACGTGGCCGCGGTCGCTGTCATGTACGACCGCGACGAGGAGGCGCAGAGACACTACGTCGGGCACACAGAGGACATACAGTGGTCAGTACATATTGTGCTGGCAGTGCAAGCGAGACAGATATTGTCAGAGTGAGATAGATAGTCGACAGCGTGTACGCTACGGGCCCGTGGGCCTATAACCTTAGCACGTAAAGAAAACCAAAGTAGATTATTATTGAAATATGAAGTACTGAAGTACTGGCCCAAGGCATAGGCGAAATACATTAGGCCTATAATCTCCTCTGAATTCGAGGAAGAAACCCGTGACCAAGTAAAATGCCTATATAAATCCTACCTACCTTTATGGGTAGCTTATCTAAACACATGACACTTTAAAATTTTGTTAACATTATGTGGAAATGGTTATGTGCAGACTTTTACCTATCATTTTCATGTAAAAACACGAGTGTTATAAGTTCCATCGTAGTCCTTAAGCCTTAGTGAACCAGTTTGGATGCGGTTTTTCATTTGAAAGTAAGCAAGTAGTTGTTGGACATGTTACATAAAACGGACATGGACATGTTACGTTTCAGACGGTTCAAAGTCATCAGCTCTTTTAGTGCTGCATTTAAAAGTCGATATACTTTTTAGTCACCGGAGGGATGGATGCGCTTGTGACATACTCTACTCTGCATGGGTACCACCACCCTGCTTCTTCTATGTGCTTCGAAAAAAAGGGTAGGACATGTAGTGTAATTACTGGCACCGAGCCATACCATCTTAAGTCTCAGGATAGGCAACATATGAAAGAGATCCCTGAGCTAGTTCCAGGTGAACCTGTTTATCTTAATGGACGACGCTAACCACTACCCATGGCTCGTCTGCCCATTTCCCTATCCAAGTAGAAAAAAATCTTGATTTGTTCCCTTGTCTGCATCAGCATGGAGCTACACCCGTCTCGTGAGCTGGTGGCGAGCGGTCAGCGCGCGGGTCGCGGGCGACGCGCTCAGGCGCACGTACGCATCTGGAGCACAGACACGTTGCAGACGCTGCACGTGTTCGGCATGGCGGAGTTTGAGGCCGGCGTCGCGGCGGTCGCCTTCTCGCAACTGGTACCCTCTTCTAATCAATCAAATCAATCAAATTACTTTGGGGCATTAAAACAAGCTTGAGTCCAGTTTTGGACGGATGGCTTATAATGGTGGTTAAGGAAGAAAAGGAAGGAGATTAATGATAGGACTCAAAGATACGAGATAGGAGAGGGACAGCCTATTTCCCTGTTCTGGTCTTACTTAAGTGCAAAAACGGAGCGTACGCAGCATTTCAGAGCAGTTTCAAATACCTATGACGTATCGAGAGCAGTTGGCCACACCCCAATCAGCATAACGTTAAAAGCTGTGCTTTCCCTCCTCCAAGATCTGTGAAATGCCTATTAGGATGCAGATTTTGTTGTCTTGCCTATTTGTAAATATATATTTTATTAAGTATATACGCATGGTATTTAAACATATATCTTATGCGTCCTTCTCTGACACAGAACGGTGGGAGCTACGTGCTGGCTGTAGACGCTGGAAGGGAGAGCATTCTGTCGGTGTGGCAGTGGCAGTGGGGACACCTCCTCGGGAAAGTCGCTGTAAGTTACATTGATATTTTTCTAAAGTGTCACCAATTCAATTTTATATCTTTTATTGAAACTCCTTATTACGAGTCTCGCATGTGCCTGACGTGTTCCTGACGTATGTCTGACGCATCCATGGCGATATTATATCTTCGTCGACGTTTTTTCTCCAAATACAACAAACCCTGAAGAAACAAACGGACGCAGCACAATTTCATCCAACAAAAATTGACTTCAAACATATTATAAGATTAGAAATGCATGAGAATCAGTTCATTTAAGATATAATTATACATTTACATTATAGACGAATGGTAGCCATGTACTCCATAATCTCAAGGTCTGTCAACGTTGATAGCGAACACGAAACACGTCGTCAGCCCGTCAAATACATCTCGTCGAGATACCACACACGAACCTAAAATATACCTTCAAGGTCGCTTTATTATATTACACTTTTTTTTAATTACCTTTATGTACATACTAGGCAGCGTGCTTTTACTCGCGTAATTCCCGACCCTGTGGGAAAACGGGTTACTGTGTTAGTATGTTACTGTTAAAAAAAGGCTACAAAGGAAATCATAGTTTTATTAGTTTTCGAAACTGTTCGAAATCGTTTTTATAGATTAAGGCGCTACCTCAAAAATAAATCATAGCACAATGGACGTGAATTAGCCCCCTGCAACAAGCAGCGAATGCAGTTGCAGAATGAAGACAGAAGAATAATTAATAAACAAATGTCATAGGTTCATCTTCAATGAAGTGCACTAAGCGAGCGAAAGTGAAAACATTTTACAAAAAATTAAAACCGACTTCAAAAATACTAAACTAAAAAGTAATAACAGTTTCTTTAATTTTTGTGCTTACAATTTATAGACAACTTAATCTTCTACTAATGTCCAAACTTTGCGTTTACCACTTCATTATTGTTACTTTTGAAGTCGGTGTCAGCCAAAGTAGGTAGGTAGGGTACAGCATCAAATAAGACACCGACCGACTCCATACGTGATATACGTTAAAAAATCATTCAGGACTTTTAAACAAATATCAACCTTGGCAAAATTTAAATGAACCTGTAGACGTTGATAAGCTAAGAAATAAGTTATTACTTAGTTTTAATAAAAATATGAATATCAAGATTTATCGTAATAAACATAGCGTGTTAAATAATAATAATTTTATAGCAGTCAAATGTCATTGCACTCTGCATTTAAATTACGAAATAATTTAATCATTAAACTTTGGTCTATATATTTAGAAAATTATATAATTCCAGCCAAAACTAGTGAAAAAAACCTCAAATCCCCACTACTACTATAGATTTTTTTGACAAATTGGTGATAATATGTAAATATTTTTTATTTTCACTTCTAAATGTATTTAAAACGGCCATGTTTTTTAAATTGTTTCGCGGATCTAAATATTCCGACACAATCTACGAAATGTTGTTTTCAAAAAACGTTAAATTTGATTTATGCCGTAAGAAGGCAACTGAGCAGTCGGAGCCTTATGGTGACTACCGATACCCATAGACATCCGCACAACCAAAAGTTATATATAGATTTGCCCTCCCTATCTCCCCCAATAGGCTATCAGAAACTCACAAACCGCACGATACGCGACAGCATAGCTGTCACTTGACGTCGGTGTTATGTGAGCGAGAGGTACCGGTGGGAGGGAAGCGTTGTGCCGCGCTCCCGGCTGCATGGGTACCACCATCTTGCTTGTTTCTCCCGTGAAACAGCTTTGCTGTGTTTCGGAGAGAAGGGCAAGACAGGCAGTGTAATTACAGGCACCGAGACTTAACATCTTATGTCTCAGGATAGGCAACACATAAATAAGTTGCCTGGGTTCGTTCCCGGTATTCTAGTTTATGTTCATGGGCGACGTCGACCACTTACCATCAGGTGGTACGTTTGCCAGTTTGACTATCCAGCTAACATAAAAAAAACACCCCGGTCATGCCGGCCCAATTCGGCTGCAAAGCAGCATGGCAATTATTCTTCCTACATGGCACTACCTCTTACTGCATATATGATCGATGTTTGTATAGTTATACATATGTAAAAAAATCAACATAATCAACCTGAAGTTATCATTACTTCATTCAACTGTAATAGCAACTTCCATATCAATCATAGCATTTCCATAGCAAGTCCCGCCCACTACACAGCTATATACCTAGCATACAAACTATTTTGTTTCCTATGACAATCAAAATAATGTTGAAATCAAGATAGCTGTTGTTTGTATTTGTTTATATAGAAGCGTTGCTAGGCAACAAACCAAAGCTGTGTTTCAAATCTTTCTACCTTTGACTCATTGTAAGGTAGAAATGTATACAGTAGGACGTATATTATAAGGGCTTAAAACACACAGTTTGCAAAATATTTAAATGCGCATATAATTTTAAACGATATGGTGAATACTTATTAATTATCTCCTTTCATGTTTCCATGAGTAATTAATGGGTTTGTCGTATATAAGCATTTTTTCATTCAATATTCTGTAAATATATTTACCCTCCCTCAGTTTTCGTCGTAGTATTCTATTTTACTGACACTACTTTTCGTGAAAGTGTCTAAGCCGCGCTACGATTTCGTAGCACCGCGTAGCCTAATCATAGCTAACTTTAATTCTTTCTCATTAATTTTATATTTATTTCTCTACATCCTTCTTTTTACTTTATTGCGCGAATACAATTAAGTACAAATTTATATTTACATCCGGTATTTTTTTTTTGTAATATTGTTTCCTTCTATCTATCTTTCTAATATATAAAATTTCCATGTCACAATGTTAGTTACCGTACTCCTCCCAAACGGCTTTACCGATTTTTACCAAATTTTATATGCGTATTCAGTAGGTCTGAGAATCGGCTACTATCTATTTTTCATACCCCTAAGTGATAAGGGTGGTCAACCCCTCAAATTTTAAAAGTTAACGCGGGCGAAGCTGCGGGCAACAGCTAGTATTCTATAAAGTTGACTTTCACATTAGTAGAAGAGCATCATAAAAATGAATGTTACCTTAAAAGAAAAAGTGTTAAAACTCAATTTAAATCTTTGTATTATAAATGAACTAAAACTATAAAACCTAAGATTTTTTATACAGGACGTAAAATTAACGTTCCGAAGATAAAATACAGAATAATAATCAATAATGAATCATTTTGATTTGACATACAATAACTTTTATTTCAGACGTTGCAAGAAGAACTGACGGGAGCAGCATTCCACCCACTTGACGACAACCTTCTCATCACACACGGCAAGGGACACCTCGCCTTCTGGAACCGTCGGAAAGACGGATTCTTCGAACGGACGGACATTATAAAGCCAGTAATATATCACTAGTTTTTAATAGCAACTACTTATAAGTGATGATGATGATCTGTCCGACCAGTTTCGGCCATGGCGACCACCTAAGACTCTTAGCCGGGAATTTGATAAACAGCGTCCTATCGAGTTAGACGTCGATAGACCATAGTCAAGATATTTTGACCGTTCTATACATGGTATGCGTGTGTATGTGCGTGCAGACTGCGCACACTTATGAGTGGGTCATTACCCACTTGTCTGTGTGTGTGTGTGTGTGTGTGTTGAGACTGCAGCGCGTACTTATGTGTGTCACTATACACTTGCCTATTGGGTCTGTGAGTGTGCAGACTGCGCATACTTGTGTGTGAGTCACTACCCAATTGTCGATGTGTGTGTGTGTGTGTAGCCTGCGCACACTTATGTGTGAGTCATTACCCACTTGTCTATTTGTGTCTGAGAGTGTGTGTACCTGCGCGCACTTATGTGTGAGTCATTACCCACTTGTCTATTTGTGTCTGCGTGTGTGAAGCCTGCGCGCATTTATGTGTGAGTCATTACCCACTTGTCTATATGTGTCTGTGTGTGTAGCCTGCGCGTGCGCACGTGACGGCGCTACAATTCGAGGCGGATGGCGACGTGGTGACGGCGGATAGTGACGGGTTCATCACCGTCTACAGCGTCGACAGCGACGGTGCCTACTTCGTGCGCCTCGAGTTCGAGGTGACACTAACAATAGTAGAAAGTAAAATAGAGCTAAATAATATTTCGGATTCGAAATTCGAATTCGGTTTTAAAAAATTGTTTTTGCATTCCATAGCTTAATTATAGAGGAAGGAGAATAGAGAAAAGATACGGCGTGTGAAAACGCGGGAAACAGCTAAGGGGCCGTCCATAAATTACGTCACAGGTTAAGGGGGAGGGGTCCGACGAAGTGTGACATTATGTGACAAGGGGGTGGGAGGGCTCCCAGATTTTGTGACGTCACATAAGACTAGGTACTGTGAATTAATTAAAAAACGAACGTAAAAAATAATTTAAAGCAAAAATAAAACTAATTTCGGAACAGCTGTTTTGATTTATCAATTTATTTATGTAAAAATTGAAAAATATGTGACGTCACACAAGGGGGGGCGTCTTATAAATGTGACCATCCGTGACAAGGACGGGGGAGGGGTCCAAATATCATGATATTCGTGTGACGTAATTTATGGATGTCCCCTAATACAAATTATGATGGCTAACATAATACAGGTTTTTCGATAACGATTTATTAGTACAGAACTGGAAATTTCGATTCGGTACATAACTTTTTGTGAAACAGTTTACTACCCCACTCTATTCCGTGTCATTGAGATACAGGCACCGATATTTACAGTCTTATGTACCAGATTCAGAACGTGGCTCACGTGCTAGTTTTACTAATGTTATTATGTATTCCAGGCGCATTCAAAGGGTATCAGCTCGTTGGTGATGCTATCGGAGGGAACTCTCATATCCGGAGGTGAGAAGGATAGGAAGATATCTGCGTGGGACACGCTACAGAATTATAAGAAAATTACGGAAACAAAGGTATATCATGTTATCTGTAATTGCCGGTGTAGGGTCTTATATCTTCTAGACATTGTAGATCCATTGTAGGGAGCTCTATGAGGTACGATGGAAAAGGATATTTCACATAGCGTAGCCATATAATAGACAAACAGCTCATGGTAATTGATCACCCTAAGATAAGTCAATGTAATTTATGAAGAGGTTATGACATTCTGTAAGAGGTTGTGTCATGCAGCTTTGCAGCCGAACTGGGCTGGCATGACAAGGGTGGTACCTCTCACTCACATAACACTGGCGTGAAGTGATAGCTACGCTATCGCGTATCGTGCGGTTTGTAGGCCCATTTGATAGGGAAAAGGAGGGCAACGCATCTGCATAACTTTTGGTTGCGCGGATGTCTGTGGGCGTCGATAGTCACCTTAACGCTCCTACTGCTCGGTTGCCTCCTTATGACATAAAAAAAGTATCTATCAGACAGAAAGTTGTTATACAAATCATCGCAATCGATCAACACTTCTTCAGCTACCAGAACCAGCCGGTGGAGTCCGCAGCATCTACCCCCAGCGGCCGGGACGCAACGACGGCAACTTGTACGTGGGAACTACCAGGAATAACATTCTAGAAGGCTCATTGCAAAGGAGATTCAACCAGGTAAGCTATTTTAGAAGGAGGCATTGTTTTCAAATGTTGTAAAGTGCCGTTCGAATACTTATTTGCCTTAAAAAGTTTTGATCTAATTTAAACCTATTTTCAAAGACCTATGGCTTATCCCTTTTTACTGTTGCTACGGTTGGCACTGGGGAATCTTCTCTTATTATTATTAGTAGAAGTTATAAACGGCTAGTTCTAGTAAAAATTAGGAATTGTGAAAATATTGCTGCATATTTTATCCCTTTTCTTCAATTTAGGCTATTAAGTTGACAGTCAGTACATGTTAAATATGTTTCTCAGGTGGTGTTTGGTCATTACAAGCAGTTAATGGGAGTAGCAGTGCACCCTGATGATGAGATGTTCGCCACGGCAGGTCAAGACAAAAATATCGCCCTATGGAAGGGTCACAAGCTGATTTTCGCCACGCTGGTAATTTTTTGGACCAAATTCAAATTCAATTTAAAACTGCTTAAATTAAAGAAAAAAGTATGTTTCCCTCGTGGCCTATTTATTAGGGTCTGGCATAATATAGTCATTAGTGGCATATTCAAATTATGTGAAACTATAGGTACCTACTTTACTTTGGTTCAAAGCATATTTTCGAAGCTAGCAAAATATTTTGTTAAAAAACAGACAAATGGACCTTTAGTGCTGTATTCGTATCTTGTGGAGATAATAAATAATACTCAAACCCAATCTTCTTCATTTTCAGGTTGGGTACGAGTGTGTATCACTAGCGTGGCATCCGAGCGGTGGGGCGCTGGCATCGGGAAGCACGGAAGGACACCTGGTGATACTCAACGCAGACGCCGGCTCCCACGTCGCCACCATCAGGGTGTGTGGATCACCACTCAGCTGCCTGCAGTACAATACCGGTAAAAGGCTTTTGCAGGGTAACAAAGTGTGCCAAATTACCACGTTAGCTTAGTTTTCAACTTTGCTAATGACGTAACTCTCGTTAAGAACCCTAAAATGATGCTAGTACTCCAAGGACACAGTCCTTAAGCCCGAGTTAATCTGGGCGTGTCTGACATAGGTACCTCTTTCTTAGTTGAAACTGATGTACGCTTTGTTTCGGTACGTCAAAATCATTACAGAGCCCGCTTTCCTTACTTATAACCGGATCTTAGATAGAAAGGAGAACGATCGACATAAGCGTAGACTATAAATTGTACACTGAAAGTGGAAAAATTTCAGTGTCTATTTTTACCACCAGGGAAGAGTTAATGTCACTCCGTTTCCCGTGACGTCACTAAATAATTTAGCACCAAATTAATACAAACGTTGACTTTTTATCACTACATGAACGATCACTTTATTTAATTATTTACTTTATATTTATTGATTATTTTTTCTATAAATTATAAATTTTTCATTTTTATAAAATAAATAATACTCAAGTTCGTTTCATAAATAATAATCACCTCAAAATTAAGGTCGGTAGTCACTGCCACTGCCGAAAACTCCACCTAATGTGTAAAAATGTCAGAGAGTCATCATAATACAGAGACCAATAAAATTGTTACATTTCAGCCGGCGATATGCTCGCCATTGGGTCACAAAACGGCAGCATATATCTATTCCGCGTGTCTCGGGACGGCTTCTCGTACAAGAAGTCCAACAAGATCCGGGGCACGCAGCCGCTGGTGCAGCTGGACTGGAGTCTCGACGGCAACTACCTTCAGACCGTCACAGCTGACTACGATCTGTCCTTCTGTAAGTTATAGTTTTATCTTTTATATTCTAATGTTCTTTACCTTTTTGTAAGTCTCTCATGGAATCTTCACTTAATTATGTCTATACTATAAAGTCTATATGAATCTTCGTGAGTTATTCCAGAATAGTTACCGGATGATTCATACACAGTTTCCACAAGGAATAGAATTCAGAAATAAAATTGTGCATTTGATGTTTTATTTACATGCATTTTACAGGATTAATTAACTCTTATGGGACAGTATTGATTACATATTTTCCCTTTCTTTCATAATTGTAATTGCGTAGGTAATAGTTACGGAGTCGTAGACGTGACCGAGCGTAGCTCCTCTACACGTGCTACGAACATTACCTAATGTTATACTTTTTCTTTATAAAATAATACTTTTCAGGGGATATCAAGGCTTTATCGCCAGAGAAGAGTCCGGTAGCCATGAAGGACGTGAAGTGGTCAACTTACAATGCGACTGTTGGATTCCTAGTGTCAGGTTTGTGCTATATAATATGTTCTCACAGGTCAAAAACTTTTAGGTATAAATAAATAGAGTGATTGTCACGGAACGTCCAGCAAATGAGTAAAGAGGGAATCGTATATGTTAATATAAAAAAATATAATAAATATAAATCTATGAGGAAAGTTATAAGAAAATAAAGAACCGAGAACATCACGCATTTTGCCGTCACGACACTCGAGTGATTTTACTGCAGAGGTCCCACAGATAGATTTTTCATGTCGATCAAAAATATCGATTTCAATTTGACTGTCTATCTTCCACATTAACTCGTCTTTACTGGAAATACTTTCAAATTTGAGACTATAACCCGCAACCAAATACTCAAAAGAATCTCAAATTTAAGACGCACTTAAACTCCTGCTATAACGTGTCAGAAAAAAGAGGGACACCACGAGTTTAAGTACGTCTTAAATTTGAGATTCGTTTGAGTATTTGGGGGTAAGTGTGTAAGAATAGACTTTTTAAAGAAGAAAGATTATATTTTTGGTTGCTTGTTTGTTACGATTTAACTCAGTAACTACTCGACCGATTTGAAAAAAATATTTTACCATTAGAAAGCTACACTTTTACCGAGTAGGGTAGGCTATATTTTATCCCCGCATTCTCGGTAACGGGAACTTCGCGGTTAAAACCGAGGGGCGCTGCTAGTTAGACTAAGATGCGTCTAGTTTCTTATGTTAGCCTAGGCATCTTTTTTTTGTGTTGCCTATACTAAAACGTAAGGTGGTAAGCCTCTGTGCCAACACACAACCTGTTATGCCCTTCTATCCGAAATTCAGCGAAGCTAAAACTGAAGAAGACGGGAGTGCGGCACAGCGTATCCTTCCCACCGGTAGACTATTTCTACGTGATATGTACATCTAGCACATATTTCACCTAGCATGTATGTTTTTTGCAGGAATGTGGAACAACAGGTTCTACCCGATGACGTCCCTGATCACGACCGCCAGCCGCTCGGCCGCCCACGACCTGCTCGTTAGCGGAGACTCCGACGGATACTTACGACTATTCAGGTTCTTTATCTATTCAGCCAACAATCGTTCACAGCCAAAATAAGAAGATAACAGTACCCTGAGATGTAGCAGCCGTATTTGTGTGGAATGCTAACTAAATGAATCTTTTAATGATTTCCTGTACTACAGAGGGGTCACAGTAATGAAACGCGACGAATTTTTAGACCTCATTTAAAGAATTTGACAATAAAAGTTTTTTTTTAATTTTTTATAGAAGAGGGGACAAACGGACAGTCGGTTCACCTGATGGTAAGTGAATAGCGACATCCACAGACACCCGCTATACCAGAGGATCAGCAGGTGCGTTTCCGGCTTTTTAGATATGAGTATACTTTTTTCTTGAAGGTTCCTAAATCGTATCGGTTCGGAAACACCATAGGCGGCAATTTATTCCATATATTTGTGGTGCGAGGCCGGAAATGCCGAAAAATCGAGATATTGTGGATTTCCGGACATCAAGATAAAAATAAGAAAGTGTGGCTGTTATGGTTATTTAATTATAACGATGGCTGTAAGCTGTTGTCTATGCCCATATATAATAAAACAAATCTGCAAAAGAAATTATTGACTCGGGGTCGAATTATTAAAGCTTTGTCAATGTTGACAAAAAGCACAAAAAAGATTGACGACTGAAATAAGCTAAAACTGAGTTGTACCGATGCAAACATGCATGATACATAAAAAAGCGATTATATTTACAGGTATCCCTGCGCGAGTCCAAAAGCCGAGTATAACGAGAGTAAAGTGTACACCGGCTCCGTATACTCCGCTCGGTTCCTATTCAACGACCGCTGCCTGGTGAGCTCCGGGGGGTCCGACGCGGCGCTCATGCTGTGGGAGCTGATCGACGACTAGCAGTGCGCGCCGGGGCCCCCGCGCCTCACTCCCCGCGTGCCCCAGCTGCGAGTGGCGCCCCCCACGCCCTCGCCACCACAAGCACCAATGGTGCCCAGACCCTTCCACGTTCTTGACTTTGATGAGCTCGACTGAGCCGTCTTAATACTTTATGGAAACAATTCCAACGTATGGCACAATATGGTGTCTTGCCCTTTCTAGGCCTTAGTGGCCTTGCAGCGTCCAGATTGACTGACGCGATGAGTCGATTATTGACAAAGGAGATATTTTTAAACAGCACTCTTTATAGGTTACAGACAAACTACACTCAGGTGTTGTTTCAACTGTATGTATGCTCGACAGAGTCATTTTGTAACTTTAAAAATCAACTGCCATTTAAAACATTGAAGTTCAGTACCTCTTAACTACTGAGATGAAGTTTTGTTTTCAATACAATATAACAGGTTCTTTAATTATTAATATTTTCATTAAAATCATTTTCTGATTGATTGATGATTACTTTTAAATTGATTCTTGTCTTAAGTCTACAAAGCGCTCTTCCAAGTTTTTAATTCGTAATATAAAAATTATGTATAAGGTGTCTTTGTCCAAATTTGTTGGATCCTTTTATCATTAGATACATCAATATCATTAAACTAGGTAAATGGAATCTGAAATTTCTATTATGCACTATATATATATATATATATAATTATTTCATTCTTTACTTATCTAACAAGATTATTGCTTTGTACACCTTAAATATCTCAATACGGTATGTAATATTTTAATACTTATTAAATTAGATAAAATGAAAAGTAGGTACTTATTAAATAAATAATTTAATCGGGAACAAGAGAATTTCCTTTTGAAGCACAATATTTTAGATTATTTTCAACAATTTCTTACAACAATTTCATTTTATGAAATGTGGTAACACTGACATTGTGCGATTGACAAGCTTCTAGTTAGTGCTGCCATCTGCACGTCCAATAAAGACACGTTTTGACGCCTGTTTCTCGCTAATTTATACATTACATTACCTAATCTCTGAATAATAATTAGTAGGTGCAAAATTTCCTACCCTGGTTCAAAGACCGACTGGTGTGACTTGGCTAGCAAACATTACATTCTTAGTTTTGATCGAATAATGCCCAATAATCACTATATAAGAAATTTTCAATTGTTAACGCACTTGTTGCTATTTTATAAGCTCATTATCAAATATAATTCTATTAACAAGATATAAATTGATCTTCCTCCCTTAGAAGTAGGACAAACCCTAAATGAAATTTCTTCAATTAAATGTCTCACTGTCATTATAGCATGAATAAACAAACAATGAAGTTAGCACCATCGTAAATTTAAAACTTAACATCAAATTAGGAATGGTTGATTTTAAAAACAAGACCAAACATTATTTCAACGAAAATTTTAACTAATCGTACATAGCATTAAAACAAACTATATATCACACTGCTATTGATTTGGGTATAAATCTATAAAGAGAGAATAAGATCTCAAATACTTTTAATTTTAGTTTATGCCTCCTCATTATGTTCTCTTTCAACAAAGATCAAAGGATGTTGACGACAGAAATTTTTGAAAAAAATCCATGTTTATGGAGGGCACAGGTCTGTATGAACCCAAACCTCTGCTTTCAACATCAAGTGGTGTCACTTGATGTCGAAAGCAGAGGTTTTGGTCATCGTCACTCATGCAGCACATTATATTGTTTATTATTAAACAAATTAATGGTTGATGTATAGAAATGAAAATTTCCAATTGGTCAGTTAAAAAATATATGAAATGAAAGATAGAGTACATACAATTTTTAATGCGATATTTTGATTATTTAACATTTTTACTGTGACTAAAACCGAGACACATAAGAAACTGGTTCTTCAGGTAATAATATGTATCTATTGTATCTGTATTCTTCGCTTATAAACGAATCAAATGAAACTCGTAAAAACTGCATGAACCATACCTACTAAAAAATATTCGAATCATTAAACACCATAATGTATAAAATAATACTATAATAAAAATCACCATGTATAACCAATAAAATATCCTCATATCTTCACTTAGCACTGTTATTTAAGTTTTTATGAAAGTTTCAATAAAAGCCATATTTTGCATGAAATTAAATTTTCTAACAACACTATCGATAGCTAGCTAATATAAGAAATTTTACAAACACTAACACGTATTTTTTGTACGTAGGCATTAGATAGTTTCGTCATGTAAGATCTCATTAATGTCATCATGTCGTCTCATGAATGTCATGAATCTCATGAATGTGAAGATTATTTTATATACTTTTTAATCGTGAGTTATTATTTATAAAAGACAAAAAGAAGAGAAAAGTTCTTAATCCACCGCGATTTCTTTGTGATGATCTCATAAATTAACTTACATTTATTATAACAAGATAACATCGTTCAATTTATGTGCCCAAGAGAATGTAATCACTACGTTTAATAAGTGCTTGCATAACATTATTTTCATATGTTAAAAATATTTTAATATCGTTATTTTTTTAATGTTTCAGCTCACATAAAATAGAATAAAATTTATACTCCACTGTTTAAAAATTAGTCATAGCATGATAATTACGTTTAATTGTTATATGAATTGTTTAAAATTTTTATATTGAATTTCATAATGTTATGTTAATTATTATTAAAATATAGTTATAATAAAATTAATAAATTGACATAATTGTTTTATATTAAATACGAGACCAAACATTAGCCAATGAACTTAGGACCATTAACTATGGATCCAAGGTATTTAAAATATAATATTATGTGCGTGTGTGCGTGTGAGTGTGTATGTACGTGAGCGTGTGCATGCGCAGGACAGAGGAAGAAGAAAAACCATGTAGCAAATTTCGGATTTATATAGAAAACTAGCTGTTGCCCCCAGCTTCGCCCGCGTTAACTTAGATTTACAGCCGCATAGGGATTGATGATGATTATTTTTATAGACTTAGTTACTCCATATAATATCAGCTATCTGTCAGTGAAAGTACCGTCAAAATCGGCCCAACCGTTTTAGAGATTAGCCGGAACAAACAGACAGAAAAAAATTGTAAAAGATGCTATTTTGGTATATGTACCGTGTAATAATCCTTAAGCATTTAGTAGAAAGTGGTTATTTTAATATTACAAACAGACACTTCAATTTTATTTAACTATACAGAATGTAGATGATAGAAGATAATGAGAATTATAAGGATTATATTTGACCCTAATTATCGATGCAGCAAAAAATACAGGGAGTAATTTTTACAGAGGAGGAATAGACGCCTTCCATAAGTCAGACTTGCCTTTTCAAACAAATACACACTATGCTAATATTGATTACGATAGAATTGGCAGCACGGCCTCTGGTTTTAGCCTATTTTAATAAGAACGAAAAAAATGTCAGTTGTCACTGTCAAAACATTTGACAATTGTAATAAATACGAATTTTTAGAATTTGGGAAGTACTCGCTTCGGCAGTACATATACTAAAATTGGAACAGAATTTGGGAAATTGTAAATGTATTGATATTTGAATAATTTCATACAGTATGTAAATACTTGTTTCATGTTTGATACAAACGGAAAAAATAGGCGCTGCGCTAATATCTACAAGGATTATTCTGGTGTATTTTGAAATAACCACTAGTCGATAAAATTGTATATAATTTAAAGAATACAAAATTTCTTGTCAAGTTTTGAAAATAGTTGAGAATTCATTCCAATATGAAACCTCGTCCATGCGGATGTAAAGGCTGTAGAACATGCCTAATATGTGAGACGTATTATGGTGCAAGTGATCTTAAAATTCCTAATTCATTAGATAAAGAAAAAGGTTATGTGTATTGCCCACTTTGCAATTTAGCATGGCCTGGTTGGGAGGCAGACGTATACCAGCAGCACCCTAATCACCAAGGTACAGCTATTGATTACCCAGGAGTGTATATACAGCTAGATTTTATATCTGAAGAAGAAGAAAAAGAATTAATGAAAAACATTGATAAAGTACCCTGGGACATATCACAGAGTGGTCGTAGAAAACAAAATTTTGGTCCAAAAACGAATTTCAAGAAGAAAAAGATTGTTCCGGGCAAATTCGATGGATTTCCTGAATTCTCAAAATATTTGCAAGAAAGATTCCTTGAGGTACCATTATTAGAAGGTTATGAAGTAATTGAGCAATGTTCTTTAGAATATGACCCCGATAAAGGTGCTTCAATAGATGCTCATGTTGATGATTGTTGGATATGGGGAGAGCGAATTGTAACCGTTAACTGTTTATCTGATTCTTTCTTAACAATGACGCCTTACAAAGGTGACACAAAGAAGTATAATCTGTTTTGTGCTGTAGAATACCCACCAGTTGTGATGAGCAATGGCAGTATTAATACTGATTTGGTTGCTAATGGTCATAATATGCTAGAAGCTTGTAAACCGGGGAAAGCTATAGATGTTGTAGTACGACTTCCAATGCCAAGGTAATTTTAATTTACAATATAACTTGCACAACCTTGTAGTGAAGCCTTTTTGGCTAATATATAGAGATTACCACTACATAATATACATTAATAAAAAAAATATTTCTTCATTGTTATCATTCATGTTTTTCCATTTTCCAAACATTGCTAACCATAGGACTCTTCATTGAACACCAAGAAGGCTGAAGGGACGACAATCTCTTATCTGTGGCCAGTACTAGTTGAATCAGAGTAGCGGTGAATCAGACATTTTGGCCTTCAATTTATTTTATACAAATTATGTTCTAAAACATCTTACTTTTCAGGCGTTCACTGATGGTTTTATATGGCGAATCAAGATACCACTGGGAGCACTGTGTCTTACGAGAAGACATTACTTCACGAAGAGTATGTATAGCTTACAGAGAGTTTACCCCTCCATATATGAAGAATGGTGCTCATGAAGCTATAGGCCAGGAAATAAGGGAGAAAGCTAAACAGTTTTGGAATCACTCTGTTAGATATATAGAAATAAATGCAGAGAAAAATAAAACATAGATCACTTGCATTTCAATAAACTTATTCCAAAGAAGTTTAGTTATTATTCTTGTTATTTATCACAAATTTTAATCTTACTATATATTTAATTAATATAACAATTACAGAATTGAAAATACTAGAGTAGTTGCATAGTTTGTTTCACATAAATATTGTAATGTTTATTTAAAAACAGTAATTTCGCCAGTTCGGCTTGGCAGCATTGTTCTATATGACTGATCTTTGCTATAATTTCGCCAGCCTATATTGACTGTTGTCAATATCATGTGTCTCAACAGTCTCTATGTGAGATGTAGATTAGATAATTTTCTTACTGATAAGCAACTTGAAATTTCTGAAATTAAATATTAAAAAAATAAATGCTCTGAAAAATTAACAAATATTTATTAATGTTGATATACACATATTTTGTATAAATGCTACATAGTGTAGTCAATACTATTATGCAGTACTGGAGTCTGTCGGTGTGAAGTAGATTCTGTCTGGCCTGGCAGTCTCCTCTCCCTGGCGTGCCAGAATCATCTGTTCCTTGATCTTCCATGCCATTAAAGCCCTCTCACTCTTTAACTTGCGGATGCACCGGGCCAGCAACAATGCAAATATTATGCCCAGAAGCTGAAATTAATGTTGACATTCTATGAATATTGTTTTCTAAACGAATTTCACTCATTTTAATGAAACAACTTTTTAATAAAAAAGCTGCGATAAAATCCGTAAAAGGTTGTATCATCTATAATAATCCATACTTATATTAGAAAGTTAGAGTTTGTTTTAACAGTAAATTCCGTTCACCTGTATGAACATAACTGAAACACCTAAAACGCCAATGACGCTCGCATTTTGGACGACCAAAGACGCGATGGCGTTCTTGCAGCCGGTCGCCCTCATCCTAGTGCAGAACACCTCCCCCTTGGTGATACAGCAGGATTCTGGCACCACCACCGACACCTGGTTACCGTCCACCTGCGTGGATACCACCACCGTCGACTGGTTAGCGGTGAACTCCATGCCAACGTAATCTTCGTATGAACTACTGCCGCAGCAATTGAGCTGGAAAATAAAATTTACTTTAATTTCTTAATAAAATAGCAGATACTTAAAGGAATAATGTTTTTCGTTTGTTACAGTGAACTGAGTTTGTTATTCGGCCAAACACTAAATCAATTCATAGCAAAAATTTTCATGGAAATCTTAATAATACGAGAGGCATGTTTTTCGCAAAATTACTCGGCTCGACGTCGGTGACACATGTGAAGTTAATACTCCCTCTGTATTTCGATGTCGTCGACAGTAGAAAGAATTATATATGAGAATTATATGCTCGCGGCTCGCAATTATGCCACACGTATCAGCGGAGGCAGGCTACAAGCAAAATTGCAAACTTGTCGGATCGCTAACGAACTTACTCGGCGAAACTAACGAACTAACTCTTACTTTTAAAGTACGTACTTGGTGACACACCAATGAAAAAGATCGTCGAGCCACAAGTTATCTATCACCCCCTTTATTTTATTATCATTCCCGTCATTTGGGATTAAAAGTCTAGTACTAAAATCGTGCATATTTGAAAATCAATGTAAATTACATGATTAAAATATAAATCTGATTAAAACTGTTACTGACCCTTAGACTGGACCGACCACAGAGAGAGAATCTATAAATTAATATTGTCAAATTTTATTCGTCCACTGCTGGAAATGTGCCTCTTTCAATAACACCAACAACTAATAATTTATTCTATCATTCAGCTTCGCTATCTTTTATAGCCTGACCAGAAATATATAAACCCTGCGTGGTGTCGCCACTGTATCTTTTTTACGTCAACACATAGTAGGTACCGTCCACACAGAAATTAGTTCCGAAATTTTCCGCAATATGGCGAGGGTTTTTATTTTCTGGTCAGGCTATACATATCCTTGACTAGTACTTACAGTAAGCTGTAACTGATCGATTTCAGCCTGTATTTCCGGGTCTGTGGTGTAATCCCACACGGGCACGTACACCAGGTTGTACAGCGATGACGAATCTAATGTAAACGCCAGAATCACCACCACCAACTTCAGGAGAAGTACAATGCTCAGTATGAACGCATACTGCAAAAAGTAAAAAAAATGTTAACCCTTAGGTACAAATCTTTAAAAAATCAATTAGTCGTGAAAATAATTAACAAATATACAATTTCAACATCCTATGAAAAAACTATGTCAAAAAAATTAATAAATGATATTATACTAGACGGTGTCCGCGATTTCGTCTGCGCAGGATTAGATTTTTGTCAATTCACATAATATCTGTATAAATTACAGTTATTCTGATGCACTCATCATATAACATTATCAGACATCATCAGAGATCATCATTCATCATCTGATGTATACCTAAGCTGTAAAATTTCATTAAAATCCATTCAGTAGTTTTTGTGTGAAAGAGTAACAAACATACAAACTTATGCGTGTAAAATATTAATAGGATGACAAACAGATATTTTAGTGACAGGTCATTCTTTAGCTCTGAGGTTAAAGTAGATAATCAGTGGCTCGGTAGTCACTAATACTTTTGTACTTCCTCTAGCCCTTAGCACTTCAACCCGTTTACTAAGAAATTCTGTGTAGGTAAATATCTCTAATGAATTTTACTAGATTAGAATTTACATGAAATTGCTTTGGATTTCGATCACATTGACGTTATTCTTGTCTTGTCTAGATGATAATGTAATGATAATAAAAAATAGCTACCTCTTAAAGAAAACTGTAGGTACCTACATCAGTAAGAAGAGGATGTATCCAATATTGATGTGATAGTTTGTGGAAGAATTACTTACGTTCTACATCTGAAGTTACCGTGAGATACATGTACATTACAGAAGATTTATTACTGTATTGTTTTCTTAAATCACACTAATATACATTTTGTTATTTAAACTAAAATGTAATATTGTAATAATGAATATACATACCAAATTAACCATGCACGTGCTTTGTTTCAAACTGCCAAAGAAGCCAAACATAGTAACGACGAGTAGTGCCATACCCAGAATTATGCTCAGTATGGACGGAGTAAAGAACCGACCACTTTTGGCACTTTCGAAGAAGAACGAGAAACTGTGGAAGTGGGTGTAGACTGAAAACCCTAGAACGATCATGAGTCCGGCGATTACCTGAAATGTGCAAAGAGAAAGTGACTGTAAAAGACCGTGTTATATTAATTACATTAAATTTTAATTAAAGCAGCTTTTCTCGTTCTAGTAGGTATACCTAATAATCGTGAACGAAGAGAGGCTGATAATGATGAAAATAGTAGTGTTCTAAACTTCAAGAGTGGTATTTATGAAAATTAAATCAGATTTTTTGTATCATATTGAAATAACTTTTGCATTTTTCACCCTATTTTTTTTTTATTGACCTGAAAGCTGGTAAGTGGACGCAGCTCTACCCATTAAAACCCGGCGAGTGCCAGATATCGCTAAGCTACGCTACAGTACGTGACCAGGTTTATTTATCAAGTTATAGCGTAGCAAATATCTTGCACCATATATATAATATTTTAAATATACATAAAACATCTACGTCATAAACAATAGTGAAGTTCACTACAAAATAATCTCTCTTTTTATTAGGATTGTACTAACACTACAGATGTTAGTACAATCTCCTCCAACCCGACGCCAGGAAGCCGTGCGGTCGTAGATTTTAGGGTTTGGGGGGGGGGGGGGGTACCCCCCATTTTTACAAACCAAAAGTGAGCCAAATGGGCTCACACTAATCAGATGTAGCATTAGGGCCTTCAGGCCTTTGGCATAGATCAATCTAAAATCTCAAAAAGTGAACTAAATCAAATTCAATTGCGATATATAACTCAAGATTATTTTCAACGGAGCGTATAAAAATTATGAAGGCATATTGCTTTGAAGTAACATCTATTCCAAATGTAAATCAACATTGATGCCAACTTTTACATCTATTTTTGTACAGATAAGAAAATTGTAAACTCACAATGAACATAGCTGTGATGGTCAGCAACAGAAATCGGATAGACTTCATGTCGTACTCCATTTCGGTCTTCGAGAATTTCATTTTTCCTGTGTTTTGCACTGACATCGTTTCTGCTCGGTAGGATATTGTCTTATGAATTCGATAACACCGATAGGAACTGATAAGGCATGGACGTCTGTTCGGCTAGGACATTTGACGTGTAGTGATTGAAACTCCAGCGTTTCAATTCGCAATTATCCGTTACTAATGAGCGTCTGTTAAACGTTAGTTTTCTCATAAATTTTATCCCCTAAAGGACGTTTTTCCAAGTATAGGGTACTTTATATCGTTTTCTAATGTTTACGCGAATGTCACACATTATAATAAAACTATTTTTACAGATTTTATCGCGGGTTTATTGAGATCTTTACGTGGTGTCTGAACACAGTTGACACCTCAGTCCTCCCGTGACCATGAAAAAACTCAATAAACCGTAATGATAAACGTATAAATATTTTTACCCGGCTTCAAAAAAGAGGAGGTTTTTCATTTGTCTGTATGTTTTTTGTGACACGTCACATACATTCTGACACGATTACTCCGCTGATTTTGAATGGATTTCGATGTTTTTTTTTTGTTTGAAAGCTGGTGTTTCAAATGTAGTCCCATACTAATTTGATAAAGATCTGACCAGCCGTTTTTTGAGTGATTCCCAATAATGCTAGAAATAGTAAGAGGTAGTGCCATGCTACTTTGCAGCCGAATTGGGCCGGCACGACCGAGGTGTCACTTGACGCCGGTGAAATATGACCTCTCGCTCACATAACACCGGCTTCAAGTGACAGCTATGTTGTCGCGTTTCGTGCGGCTTTTGGGTTTCTGGAGGCCCATTGGGGCGGATATTGAAAAGGAGGGCAACTCATCTGCATAACTTTTGGTTGTGCGGATGTCTATGGGTGTCGGTAGTCCCCATAAGGCTCCGACTGCTTGGTGACCTTCCTATGACATAAAAAAATTACGTAGATGATGTGCTCATTTTATTACTTGTCGATGTAAAAATAACAAAAAACAACCGACCACTGCACGGAGATCGTCCCACCTGGCCGACCAGCATTTCTTCTACCATGTCACACCATGTATAATAATTGATTTAAATTGAAATAAAAATAAAATATGTATTGAACTATATTGTATACACAATTCCAAATTGGTTTTTTCTTATTAGTTTAAACTCTTTCTTTGTTCGTCTCATTAAGTATTCATCAGTTTTAAGTATATTTGTATGACACCTATTATACTGATTTATGATATTTTTTGTATAATCCCCTCTAATAAGTGACTCGTGAGTAATTAATTATTAATGAGTCACGTAGTTTTATTTATATTAAGAGATATGCAAATTAATTATTAGACACACCTCTCTCTAACAAGCTTAATATACATTATCATACAATAATTGGTACGGTTATAGATGTGAAAAGAAATTTGATGATAAAATAAATGGAGGGAGGATGCCCGGTTAGCCCTTTTGAGGAAACTAGTGCGGTATACCAGCGCCGCGTGCCGCAAGTCGCACAAATCCCCGGGTAAATGCGCAAAGCATTGCGAAAAAAAAAGGTTTGGCTTTTTTGGTGTAGGTACATTGAAAGAGATCTATGTCTACCAGTGTACGAAAAATGATTATTATGATGATGATTGTGATGACATTACTGAATAGAATGAAATGAGACCTATTCGAAGGAAGATCCTAGCCAGAGCTTAAAAATATGACGCATATTATAATATCAAGACAAGCTGATATGCATCCTATCACCAAAGTATAAAGTGTTCCATTATTAAAGTTATAGTCATTTATCATTGATAACTGTTATCAAGGCTTGTTTTATCTCTGTATATCTGATATGAGAGGAGCAGGCTTTTTGCGACGAGGCTATATTATTATATATAACATCATCAGGCCTTCATAACTGGATTGTATTTGATGTGTATTTTATTAGTTGAGATACGTGACAACGTTTATGAACAATAACGAGGTTATCACGGAATAGCTTCATCATAACACGGTGATGACTTGTCCATGCCCCGTCCAGCCAAAGACGTTTCATTGCCAGTGGAAGACCCTCATTCATCCTGAAATATCTTCAAACTTGTAAACGAGCTGTACGAAGTGCAAACTTGGAGTTTAAAATAATGGGAAGATAACTTTGCTACATTTTGGTGTAGGAGAAAGTATAAAGGGACTAGCTTGGAAAGTCTTTTTTTTTCTCTTTATTTAAAAAGAAAGTTCCTTGAACTGTAACTTGAAAAGTGATGTGAATAGTTCAACGTTACACATCTAAATATTCAGATCACTCATAAGTCTGTCAAATTTTTCGGCACGGTCACATTCCTATTTCCTAGGGTATTCATGATTATAATGAAAAAAAAATCGGATTTTATAGCTGTTTATTAAGATTTTTTAAGCAATTGTTCCATTATAATTAGTGAAATTCGCGGAAACATTAGAAAACAATGTGTGACCCATTGTGTTACCAGGTGGGAAGATGATCTCCGTGCGGTACAGGCCGGTCCGTGTTGGATTCGAGTGGACGGATCGGCCGTTTTGGCGTTCATTACCTAGAGACCTATATTCAGTAGTGGACGAATAGAGGCTGATGATGTCAATAATTCATGCATGTATATGTGTGAAAGGGTGCATAAATATGGCCGACTATGCGGTTAGCCTCTAGGCCCGCAACCACTGCCTTCCAAGAAGGCTGCAGAAGACCCACATTAGACTTTTGTGTTCGGCATATGTTCCTCAGGTTCCTTAAGTTTTTTACGCAGCAAAGCAAATTACACTATTTCTTCGAATCACTCGGTTTCAGAAACTGTCCGTCACATGCATAATAAATGAAACGCACGTTTATCTAAAAAATATTTATTTTAAAATAGACATTAATTGATAAAATTATATATAGTACCTAAAATACAAATAAATCCTTGAAAACCGAATATATAATAGTGATGTAACATATTATGTTCTTAATTTTTCGTCATTGCTATTATATTATAATAATATTGAATTAAAAGGTTTTGTGACTCGATAAAAATAGTTATTGATAAAACGCCAAATGCCAGACTTTGTTTAAATTTTACTACAAAAACCTTAACAATTAATAAGTGACATTTTAATGGTAATTTCTGGTTATATTTAATATACAGAATATACTTAATTAATATATAAGACACTTTAGATTAGTACCTATTAAGTTTAAAAAACGTCACATCATATCTGATATCGATAATCTTATTTATAAAATGTATATCTGGAATGTTCTAATAATTACCAACGTTCTTAATTTATCGATAATAATATACACGTCTATATATTAATATAACTTTATAACTTAATGTTATTATATTTCAATCGTTGTAATTTTAATCTTACATAATTTGTATAGTTTTTTGATACTAATTAATTTCAAAGATTATAAAAAAGAAGGCAAATATACTACAGCTAAAATAGATGGTGTAGGTGCATCATATTAAACTGTATTTGGTCCTTAAATTAATCTAATACTGAAAACTACCAACCATAGTGACTAAAACTCTCGAGTGAGCTATAAATTTGGTATGTGTAATATTAAATATATTTCAAGCGACAGTTTGTCCGTGGAACGGAACGTACACGACCGGTGCGCTCTTTTCCTTGTCAGGGTTCAGGGAAGTGTAGGCGTTGATCATACGCTCCTGAATCTCCCACCGCCTGCGTTCCCGCTCGGATTTGGCTTTACGGATGGAGCTGGCCAGCGAGAAGGAGAAGACGATGCCAATAATCTGAAACGTTTGGACTTAGCATTAGTACAGATTCAACTTGACGTTCAATAAATGTATATATTATACAGTTTATATTTTTTGACTTTGTGTTGGAATATGATAAAAGTTAAAACTTTTTAATACACTAAAGCTGGTCAAATATAATTTAACAAAAAGAAATTCGATCGATAAACAGTTACGTCTTTGCCAAAATCAGGCGCTGCGACAAAAAAGTCATAAATATAAGTACCATATAAGTAGGTATGTATGTTAAAAGCGTAACACACAAACTCTCATTTGCGTTTGGGTTCTTGCTTAAAACTTAATCTAAGTAGTGAATATAGTCAAGTAAAAAAGACATAAGTACAACGTTTTATGGAAAGTCAATTTACTACTAAATTGTAATGATCAAACCTGGATAAAAGCGATGGTCATGGCTCCAGCACCCAACAGACCAGCGCTCTGGTAGATCAGGAAGGTGATCCTGGGCAGGCAGCCGTTCGCGTACAACTTGATGCACTGGTCCACCTCGTCGTCTCTATGAGCGTACAGCGTGTGGGCGCAGCAGGAGAACGGGACGGTGATGTTGTTGATGCTGATGCCAGGCGCGGTGGTGGGGACCGATCCCCAGTCCTCGTAGCTGTCCACACCGCAGCAATTGAGCTGTGGAGACCATATAATATGAGAAAGCTGAAATGATCGTTGAGCGTCGCAGGAAGCCACTGGTTGCGGGCAGCAGGGCCGGTCAGGCCAGACCTTGGAGTCCTATTCAGCCTTTCAGCCAGTCCTTTATTGCAGAGAAGATGACGGTGAAATTCACCACATTAATTTTTATTTTACTCGTAGATCCTAGTTTTGCAATAACGTGCGTGTGACACAGGTAATATTGGCGTTTAGTTTGTTATATTCATTATGATTACCTCAGACCTTTCCATGGGACTATATGAATTAATATGTAAATGGCAGTGTAAGTTCATATTTTTTTTCTCAGTTGGGAACTTCGATCAACAATAGCAATAATAGTTGCTATTGTTGATCGAAGGTTGGAAACAAAGAAATTATTATTCTTTTTCTAACGAATTTTTTTAAAATGTATCATGTCTAAAATATGGTAACGTATCCACATGTTGGATGCGAGTGGCGAAGGATCGGTTGTCTTGAAGTTCATTCAAGGAGGACTATGTTCAGCAGTGGATGAACAGGGGTTAATGATGATGATGATGATGATTGTGTAAGAAGGACTTATAAGCATACCCTATATTGTATGAAGTCGAAGGCGTCAGTAACCTCCTCCTGGGAGTAGTAGTAGGGCAGGGTCTCTCGCAGCTTGGAGTCCAGCATATCATCGACCTGTGCGCGCATGGAGTATGCGGCGATGGCAGCTGCCACCTCCAGGACGAGCACCAAACTGAGGATCACTGCGAACTAAGGAAGAACGTGTTAACATAGTCAGTACCTAGGCTCCGCTTAGATCTAATGTCGATACCTATTGAGGATCACTGCGAACTAAGGGGTGCGTGTTAACATAGTCAGCACCTAGGCTCCGCTTAGATCTAATGTCGATACCTATTGAGGATCACTGAGAACTAAGGGGTGAGTGTTAACATAGTCAGCAACTAGGCTCCGCTTAGATCTAGTGTCGATACCTATTGAGGATCACTGCGAACTAAGGGGTGCGTGTTAACATAGTCAGCATCTAGGCTCCGCTTAGATCTAATGTCGATACCTATTGAGGATCACTGAGAACTAAGGGGGTGCGTGTTAACATAGTCATAGTTAGTAGTTAGTGTTATAGTTAGTCATAGTTAGTGTTAACATAGTCTAGGCTCTGCCAAAATCTAGTCTCGATACCTAAAGTTTATCCAATAACATTGGATTATTTATAGGGATAGGCAAATTAGCAAATGAGCCACAGTTGGGAGTTGAGACGAGTTCACTCAGGAATAGCTCTTATTGTTCTGCACGTGTATAAATGACTCGTGTCTAGTTGTTAGTTTCATCACCAATTACACTGCTTTTTCTTATCTTGCCGAAACAATAATAGGCACGGTATTGTACCCAAGCTAAACGAAGTAATCCTATTGGAAGGGGGGGATTTGGCTTTCAGAAATTTAAAACCATTTAAATGGGATATTTGCAACGAATTATTGCCATTTTTTTCTCTTTTCCATTTTGTTCCCTTTCGATTTCGACAGTGTCAACGAATGTTTTGGGCGGGAGTCTCGAGCTCCACAAGATAAAAATAAAGAATTGGTAAATAAAATCCCGTTTAAATAGATATGCGAAAATAACCACGTTATTTTTAAAACTTTTTAACCGACTTCAAAAAGAGGAGGTTCTCTTTGTATGTTTGTGTCGCGATCACTCCGGTAATTATGAATGGATTTCAATGATTTTTTTAATCGTATACTGGTGTTTGTGATTTGGTCATTTTTGAGTAATTCTCAATAATGCTTGTAGTTATTTCTTTATAGACGAAGGGGCATACAGGCAGACCCAATGGTGGTAATAAGTCACCAACACTCTTAAACACCGTTCAAAGGAGCTATTATGAAGAATGTGTACTGAAGCATGTTATGTGAGGTATACCTATTTAGGAGTCCTGAGGAAACCACAGTTAAATTAACAAAGAGGATCATCGACCATGGCTTCTATTTACCGTCTTTTTCTATCGCAGGAATATCCTTATGGATGCAGCCAGGATCTTTGGGTAGATTTCTATTTACCGTCTCCTCTACACCTCTACCTCTGATATTTTTTGTGTTTTACACATTTTAAAAGCAAAGGTAAATATAATAATGTTATTTGTAGTACAAAGACTGATATCATCGAACCCCGTTGTTCTGTTTATCTTATCATTTTAAACGAAACATCAATTCCTGAAAACTGGATCAATAACTGACTCACAAACCGGTGAGCCATTTTGATATATTTATTTCTTAGAATATGGACTTACAAGAAACCTTTAATACGTTAATACTTTTGTACTCTGTTTAAAATAATATTGCCTAAATATCTTATATCCCTAATAGAGGAACAAGCAATAATTGTAATAAAATTCCACACGATACAACTCCCTCTGAGGCATGTTTCCTTCTCGAAATTAGGCGAGGATGGTCAGTCATAGTTTATCGACGGGAACCTATACGGGAATACGGGTCGATGAACTTCGCATGATGGCAATCTTATCAGGCATGCGGGTTCCCTCAATAGTCAATACCCTTTACAGAGCTAGACACGTTGACAAAGGACGTGAAAAAAATCATCATGTCAGTAGCACCAGGTCATTATCCAACTACAACTAAACGGACTGAATCTTGAGTCCAGGTCCAAGAGATTTTTACTTTTAATAAGCACAGTCTTCATGAATATAATAAAGCTGAAAAGTTGGTATAGGTATTTGCTATATTTAATTGAACACACTTACTCTTACTTACATTTACTCTTACTTACACTTACTCTTCCGATCTTCCATACCGATTTAAAGAATTCTCTTTACATTTGATAGCTCAGTTATTTCATTTAGACTATTTTTTCAATAATAAAATAAAACATGAGAGAAGCGGCTAGGATATAAAACTAAACTTATTTAAAATGGTATATTTACCATGTTCCTAAATTTTTTCGGAGAGTACGATATTTTTTCATTATTTTCGAATGCCTTAATTGTTAACGAGAAAAGAAGTGAAAAGCATATATTTAAAAGTTTTAGTAGTTAAAATAACGATTTTAATTTAAAATACTTATAAAACTTACTATGTTAACAAGGCAGGTGCTTTCCTTCAGCGCGCCGATACATCCGAACAGCGACACGAACAGCATGATGACTCCGATGACGATGATGAAGGTGGCCGGCGAGAAGAAATGGGAATCCAGGAAGAAGGAGACATCGTAGTAGATCGCGTAGATCGTGGTCCCCACTGAGATGATGAGGGCGGCTGTCAGCTATAAAGTTACATCGAGTTTAGTACAGCACCATTAACGGGTTATATAGCTTAATTTTATATAATACTAGCTGTTGCCCGCAGCTTCGCCCGCGTTAACTTAAATTTATAGCCGTACCCGGATTGATGATGATAATTTTTATAGCCTTAGGGGGCCGTCCATAAATTACGTCACAGGTTAAGGGGGAGGGGGGGTCCGACGAAGTGTGACATTATGTGACAAGGCGGTGGGAGGGCTCCCAGATTTTGTGACGTCACATAAGACTAGGTACTGTGAACTAATTAAAAAACGAACGTAAAAAATAAAGCAAAAATAAAACTAATTTCGGAACAGATGTTTTGATTTATCAATTTATTTATGTAAAAATTGCAAAATATGTGACGTCACACTAGGGGGGGGGGGTCTTATAAATGTGACCATCCGTGACAAGGACGGGGGAGGGGTCCAAATATGATGATATTCGTGTGACGTAATTTATGGATGGCCCCTAGTTACTCCCTATAACATAAGCTATCTTCAAGTGAAAGTCCCGTCAAAATCGGCCCAGCCGTTTACAAGATTAGCCGGAACAAAGAGACAGACAGACAGATAGACCGACAGACAGACAAAAATTGTAAAAAATGCTATTTTGGTATATGTACCGTGTATACATCCATATGCATTTAGTAAAAAGCGGTTATTTTAATATTACAAACAGACACTCCAATTTTATTTATCTGTATAGATGTATAGATCTGCTACTGCTCCCTCTGCTAGAGAAGCAAAGGGAAGTCCTTTCATTATTATATAATATTTCATTATTACATAAGAAAAATAAGCCGCTATAAAAACCGAATTAAAATACCTTAAATATGACATTAGAGTAAAATATAAGAAGACAAAATAAAAATTCAGAATTTTACTAAGTAATCTATTCCGTTTTAGGTGAGGCATCTACGAAAATTGAACCATATTTCATCATATTTTTCATCAATACTTGAACAGCTTGCATATATCTATCTATATGCATGATTGTTTATAAACGCCATGTCATCGATTCTTTGTTAATCGCACACTATTTGAAGCGACTCTCTACCCTATCTAGCTAAACGTCCGCCCAACACTCTTCTTTCCGTATCCCTTTTATCGAATGTGGCATATTCTACCTAGAACCTTATTGGCCCATAAGACTTGGACATTCATGGTATCCTTCGCGTGATATTGATTATTTTCATTCTTATACGAAAGGTAATATACATTTTCTAGAGGATTTAATTTTATCTATACATTTTTTTTTTCTTTAACGCCGGAAAATGCTCTGAGGCATCCCGCGGGGGATGCCTCACTCGCTGCGCCTGAATGCTGGTAAGTGGACCCAGCTCTACCCACTAAAACCCGGCGAGTGCCACCAATGCCGCCTTTGGTAAGGTGCCCCGGATCTAATGAGCAAACAGGGCGCCTCGACGGCCAGTCAGTCCCTCAGGGGGACTCCACAGAGGGGTTGTCCCGCACCACAGAACAACCCGTCCCAACGTCGGGACAGTACAATGGGGTGAGATTCCAGTCCTCGCTCCTTGTCCCCTGCTCTTTTGTCCCCTCTTCTTATAAGAGGGGTACAAAGAGCCCCTTCGGCTCAATTAGCTTCGCTCAAGGTACTGGGTTAATCCTAGGCTATTGAGCCCCACCTCCACGTCAAGGCCTGAACCACGGTGGGGATCTATATACATTATAACTATGTAAATTTTATTTTCCTTTCATTTAAGTGGTAATAAAGTGTCTGTTAGTCTACATTGTTACAGACAGCTACACGACAGTCGTGTTACATTATGTAACATACATTATGTACACGAGCTAGAACGTATTTGGTCTGATTACATCATTACACGTTTGTTCTTCTGGAGCCTACGCAAAAGCATTTGAAACAGTATGTTTTTTTTTTAAATATTTAAATAATAAATGTCATTTATGGCCAATATTGTGAAATAACCAATATACAATATACTTAAAAAAGGCAGCAACGGTTTGTATTTTTATGGTAGTATGAAATATGGAAACTTTGTAAAATGGTCGATGTTTTTAGCTCAATTGGCTTCGCCCAAGGAGCTGGGTTCACCTTAGGCTACTGAGCCCCACCGCCACGACAAGGCTTGAACTATGGTGGGGATCAATATCTTATATGCCCAATGGTCAATAACATTAAATTTTGTATTAAGAGATATACATAAATGCTTTTTTGGATAATGGCTAGCTTTTTTTAGTAAATTAAATTGATTTTTATGTATCATTAATACACTTTATTCCGAAATTATTTTATTTGTGGGGCTTTTATATATGTACATAATATCATTGAGGAAATATGGATTACGCATATATATTGAACGGTGAAGTCGATATATTTTCTTCTTATTTTCTAATGTACGTGAAGATTTGTACGAAATAGTATATAATTACTAAAAAGGTTTTATTTTGTACTCAAAATAACTCCAGATTCTGCTTTGAACATTTGTCACAGTTATCGACGTTCTAAGTTATAATCTTATCTAATGGACTTTTTTTCGAAAGAGCTAGACATTTCGGCCTGACGGCCTTTAAGCTCAATCGGAACAGTAGGTGAGCCTCACCGATCGGAATGGTAGGTGAGGCTCACCGAAGAAATATTCGAAAGAGTAGCCTACCGCTGCGCCCCACAGACTGCGCGTATCATCGCGCGCGCTACTCGGGAAAGTAGTATTTAGACTATAGGCAAATCTGATACGGTCGACGAATCTTTAACAGTTGAATTTACTCTATCATGAGAGCCGGCTCTCACCTCACCCTTTGGAGGGGGAGGCGGGTCACGCGTGATACTCACTGATACCCGTACAATCTAACGGTGGCGTGGTGCTACCGCTGTAAAGTTTACGCGGTCAGAAAGTATTCACTATATAGTTTGTGATTGGTGTCTACTCGCATCGGATTCGACGGATGATTGTGTTATCAACTATACCTAATTGCTGTAAACTGTAACGTGCGGTCACTTGGCACAATATAAGCACTCGCGCCAAACTCGTGTATATCCATGAGTAACGTTGACCTCTGACCATCTCGCCCCTGTTAATTTTGTAATCAATCCAGCCTCCTGGTAAAGACGCGAACCATTGCTTATGTTTTCAATCACACTTCTATAAGAATCATATGAAACAATATACAGGCTAAATACGAATAGAATTTCTTTTACGCGCTATTATTCCTGACACTGACAGAAGATATCCTAAGATTCCTGGAATAGGAAATTAGGAATTCCCTTCCGCAATCCGCATTGCCGTTGGAACCAAAATAATGGTTGCCTGTACAAAGCGAGTTCTAAATTCGTCTCTACATTTTTGGATGTTATCGAAAGGATCACTCGGTTGTCCATTTTATCTCTATTATGTGTGTACTAATAGGTGTATGTCTTTTAAAGCAAAACCTTTAAACATAGAACGAGCTTATAAGAAGACCTCCATTGAATTACGCGGCGTCCCTAAACAGAAAGGGGAAAAGAAGACAGATCTTTTCCAAATAATGCGAAACCTTGTTGCAAGCCTACATATTGATTTTGAGAAATCCGAATTACGTGATGTGTATCGTTTGCCGAGCAAATCCGAAACTTCAAGCGTCATTGCGGAGTTTAGTAGCACTCTTGTTAAGGCAAGTGTGTTGAATGCTGTAAAATCCTTCAATAAATCAAATCCATCAAATCAAATAAGTACACGTCAACTAGGGATTCAGGGTAATGTGTCCCCTATATACATATCTGAACAACTTACATCAAAAGGAAAATGGCTTTTCCATCTGGCCAGAGATTTGGCGAAAACTGAAGGTTACGCCTTTTGCTGGACTTCAAATGGTCTAGTATTTCTACGCAAACGACACGGCGACCCTTATATTATTATAAGAAGCGTTACACAGCTAGATTCTCTAAAACATAAATGACTAAAACTATTTTCAAGATCTACTTTATTCTTTTTAAGTGCCTATGCTCGTAAGTTTTTAATTAAAATATATTTATTACACACAACAAATCTTTTACACAACACAACAACATCACTCTTTCACACACCACAATCATTACACCCTACTCCTAACACTATCTTAATTACTCCAAGTACACTGAATACTCGTATCCTACTTATCAGCCACATACCCAAAAATCATTATACCCAAAAATCAAATACCTGTAACCTTTTTTGATGGATAGTCGTGAACTGATAAGACATATTGACAACACAAATCTGATACAAAGTTATTTGATAAACAATCCAGAAAATTGTTCTCGTACAATAACAAATATAAGAAATAATTTTACAGTAGTAACACAAAATATTCGAAGCATTAATAAAAATCTAGATCATTTTGCGGTTTTTCTGAAAAGACTAAACTTTATGCCAGATGTAATAGTCCTCACAGAATGTCGAATTAGTGACCTATCTCCTGTATACCACTTGAATGATTACGATTATCACTGTTCCAGTAATTATCTAAATCAGAATGATGGTTTAGTGATTTTTACCAAAACAGGTCTTAGTGTCCGGATCATTGAACCACCATTTAATGATGCAAACTGTCTGGTTATTGAAGTCAATAGTGATATAAATATTATTGCTTTATATAGGTCACTATCTCACAAATCACTGGATAGATTTATTTCATCATTAGAAGAACTTATTAATAAATCCAAAAATGTTCATACTATTATAACAGGGGATATTAACATTGATATATCTGAAAAGGCACACACTAAAAAATATGAAGATGAATACTTAAACCTGTTGACTCACTATGGCTTCGTATCAGGACATAATTTCCCTACCCACGGCAAAACAAGCTTAGGCCATATGTTTGTAAATTCCCCAAAAAAATCAGAAGTAATTGTCTGTGTTTCTGATGTAACTGATCATGGCGCAGTTATATGTAGTATTCAAGAAAAGGCGCCCAAACCAAGTCAACACGCTCGGACAAGCACAAGCATAAATTACAAGGCCATCGCAGATGAAATTAAAACCTGTAACTGGAATGATGTTCTAGAACAAACAGATCCTTCGGCTGCATTAAGCATCTTTACTAAAAAAATTAAAACCCTAATAACTGAGTTCACATGTAACAAAAAATCGAATTCAAATTCAAACTGCATTAAACTTCCTTGGATGAAATCTAGTGTTTTAAAATGTGTTAAAAAAAAGGGATAAATTACATCTAAAAGCTAAGAAATATCCTAATGACTTTACCATTTTAAGTAAATACAAACAATACAGAAACGTTTGCAATAATTTAATCAAAAATTTAAAACTCGAGTACGAAAAGAACTTGTTAATCCAAAGCAAAGGGAACATTAAAAAGACTTTGGAGGCTGTTAGGAATATCTGTAATATAAACGATAGACGTAAATACAACCAAGAACTTGTGAATGAGAAGTCTACCTCCCATTCATTAAATAAAATGAATCAATATTTCTCAAGTGTAGGCAAAAACTTAGCACATGATATTCTTACAAACATAGGCAAAACAGAGAATGAGTTAATAAAAGAGACATCTAGACAAAATAAAAACTTACCATTGAACTCCTTTTTCATGGCCCCTACAAGCCCAGATGAAGTTCTGTGTATAATTAGTTCTTTAAAACCTGGATCTGCTGCTGGCTTTGATAACATTTCAAACAATATCCTTATACAAAATAAAATATACCTCATTACTCCTTTAGCACATATATGTAATCTTAGTTTTGCAAGTGGATGTGTACCAAACGATATGAAAGTTGCAAATATTTGCCCAATTCATAAAACAGGTGACAAATTCGAGCCCAGCAACTACCGCCCCATTTCGCTCCTAACATCTGTGTCCAAAATTATCGAAAAGATTGTAAACAAAAGACTTCTGGCCTATCTTGAAGATGGCAAACACCTGGCTGAAAATCAGTATGGATTTAGGAAACAAATCTCAACAGAAGATGCAGTAAATGATTTAATAGACACCATCTCCAGCAAACTTGATCATAAGTATCACTGTACCGGTGTTTTCATTGACTTGGCTAAAGCATTCGATACTGTTTCGCGGCCGATGCTATTAAAAAAATGGAGTCCATCGGTGTACGAGGTACAGCATTAAAATGGTTTACTTCCTACTTAAGCGACCGGTCACAACGAGTAAAGGTGGACGATCAGTTCAGTGACTATTTAACAGTAGATTTTGGAGTTCCACAAGGAAGCGTACTAGGGCCAACTCTATTCCTTATTTATATTAACGACTTGTGCAAAATTAAGCTCAAACAAGCAAAAATCTTTACTTACGCGGATGATACTGCCATTGTTTTCAATGCCAAAACTTGGGCACAGATTGTTGATGCTGTTGAGGCAGGACTAAGACATATAGCTCATTGGATGCAGCATAACTTGCTTACAATAAATACTACAAAGACGAAGTACTTAAATTTTAAAATAACTAACCATAGTGACCCTAAGGAACCACTCTGCATTAAACATCATACATGCAAAGGTTCTGATCTACCCGGTCACTGCAACTGCAATTCACTCGAAGAAGTTCACACCATAAAATATCTAGGTGTTATCCTGGATAGTAAATTATCATGGAAAGCCCATATTGAGTCAGTGTGCAAGCGTCTGAGAAAACTTACGCATATATTTCGTAAACTGCGTTCCGTTGCTAGTATTAATATTATCAAGCAGGTCTACAACTCTCTATGTGAGTCAATAATAAACTACTGCATAATTACCTGGGGCTCCTCCTGTAAGTCTTTAATTATTAAACTTGAACGTACACGGCGCTGTATCCTTAAAGTGGCATATCGGAAACCAATTTGGTATCCGACGAACCAATTATATGAACTGTGCTCGGTCGCTAGGGTAAGGCAATTATATATAATATCTACTGTACTTAAATATCATTCGAGAGCACCACTTTTCAAAGAACAGCCACGTAACTTAAGAAGACAAGTTCTAAAATAGACCATCCCACGTATAAAAACGACCTTTGCTAGTCGCTTTTTCTTTTATAAGGCACCTTCTATTTATAATAGGGTGAATAAGTTTCATGAGATTTATAATTTAAGTAAATATAGGTGTAAAAAGATATTAAAACGGTGGCTACTTACCTTAAACTATGATGAAACTGAAAAACTCGTACATTGAATAACAAAATTTAACCGCAAGGTGAGACGCACGCAGAAATACATACACACAATATCATAATATACACCCACAACAAACACACATAACACACATGTATACATTCACACTCACTTACATATACACTCACAACACACACGCATAAATACATAATATTACTTTCACACGCAAGCTTATCATAACACACTAAACAATAAATTATTTCCAGTAACTCTAATAAATAAACTAATAATTACTTAGTAAACGCATATTTTTCTCATACGCATAGAATCTTTAGCGAATTGGTAGCTAAACTTACGACATTAATGAGAATGGTTCCATGTTTATTAATAATATGTACCTACCTACATTTGTGTAAACAAACAATATTACAAGTTATTAATACATATTAATATTTATATATATTAAATTGTTTGTTGATAAAAAGAAAAAAAAAGAAATTGTTCCAAATGTTATTTACTTTTTCTTTACCTACTATATGCATCAGGGAAGAGACTGGTCACCTACAACACAGGGAATCCTAGTGTATAGACCAGGGTTACATTGTTTTATTTTCTGTACCACCTTTATATATACAATAAATGATTTTTGATTATTTTTTTTTTTTACTAATAAAATATGTAAGTTTGCACATCATTTTTATATAGTGTTCCGTACCTGAACAAATAGTTTGCTTAAACTAAAATAGATATATGAGTTATTTCGTATTTTCGTACATCTGCAAGGTAGCATAAATTGGACAATATCGTTTAAGTACATATTATTATTTCTTTTCCTTTGAACTGAGGGGTCGCTTTGCGATATACCGCCATCCGAATGCGACCGTGAATGCGCCCTCTAGTGTGCGCTTATAGCCAGTACAAACTCAACCACTGCCGCGCGCGCATACAAACCGGGAGGCCTCCCGTAACCCGTTTAACTCGATCGAGGATTAACATCATTCATCCGACGCTGGAGATCCGAATCAGTGTGTCCCTATGGTGGTGTTGGATACGAGGGTTGGAACAGTTCGCGTCACCTACAGAGTCTCCGGAGCAGACCACGTTGCCGAGGACAGCGGTGAGTAAAGCGGGCGACCCCGGCCCTATATTTAACATAAATTTTTGTTCCTTCGAACCAGGATCATTGTCCAGCTTGTGCTATCTTGTTTAATAGCAGTACTACGTACTCATTTTTCAATAAACGTATTTCTTTTCGCATTTTATCTCGCCGCCATCTTTGCTACGCAAAATGCCGGACGAATTACAATTAGAAATATTGTGTGAACAAGATATTTTCGAAAGGGATTTGATCCTCGACGAGCTTAAACGTATTTTACAGCTTGCAACCACAAATGATCAACAATTTCGTTCGCGAGCTAGTGATTTAAGTTCACATCAAAGAAAATTCAATAAAATTCAATCTAAAATTGAAAAAACGCTCATAAAGCACAAGGTTTTTGATAAAGACGAGCATATTAAAATACGCAATGATTTTAACGACCTATATTATGCCATTGTTTCGTACATAAATAGTCATAAAAATGACGACCTGAATCGGCGTCGGTCACTTTATCAGGACGACATTTGTCATAAAAGAAATCTACCCGTCTTGCCGTTACCCGATTTTAGCGGTGATCCTACCGATTGGCAATCGTTTTTTGATTTATTTAGTTCATTAGTCCATCACAACAGAGCCTACACGGAGACGGAAAAATTAAGATACCTTCTACTTTCGGTTAAAAATGAACCATATAACTTGATCAAATCACTCCCTATAACAGGTGATAATTATACTATCGCGTTAAATATTTTAAAATATAGATATGAAAATAGGCGTATTGTCGCATCTAAACATTTAGATCGTATACTCGACCTTGAAACATGTTCCGAGCGATCTTATCAAAGTGTACGAAATTTATTAAATGTCTACCAGGAAAACATTAGGGCGCTTGAGGTTATGGATTCCTATTGATCAGTGGAGTTTTATATTACTTAACTTATTACTGCGTAAAATACCCACAGGTTTGAGAAAGAATTATGAACGTTCATTGTCAAGACCGTCCGATATACCGGATGTTAATACTTTAATTGAATTTTTAGAACGCGAAATCTCAGCCGACGAAATCGCTATGGCTTCATATACACAGTCCATAAAAAACTATCCAGAAAATATTAATAATAAGCATCATAAGAAAAGTAGCGAGAAATTAAATGTACATCGTAATTCATTCACCGCACGCGTCGCGTCAGTCACAGAGCAAACTGGACCTTATAATACACGTGATAGGAATCGTTCTTGCTTGAAATGCGCCGGTCAGCATTTAATTTCTAAATGTACCGAGTTTTTAAATCTCTCTCCGCAGGATAGGTACAACTTTATTCAAAACAAAAATATTTGTTACAATTGTTTAAACGTCGGACACGATGTAAGAAATTGTAAATCGAATTTTGTATGTCGTACATGTCAAAAAAGACATCATAGCCTTATTCATTTAATTTCACCGCAGTCTTTAACGATTGTAAACAGTACTACTGCTAGCGCTGTCTCGTTCCCTCCTACGGAGGATAGACAGGACGCTCGCATACATAATAATTACGCGACAAAAATGCATTCGTCGCATTCTACGGTGTTATTATCTACCGCTGTAATAGATTTATATATGGGAGATAATAAAATTTCATCCGTTCGGTGTATGGTTGATAGCGGGAGTCAGGCCTCGTTCATAAGCGAGACGTGCGTACAGCGTCTGGGTTTGCCGCGCACTGGCGTTCGAGTACCGGTACTTGGCATAGGTGATACGGAACCATTGGTACCTAAGGGTATGGTCACATGCTCGATTACGCCAAAGGATAAACATCATCCCGTTATTCCGGTTGACGCATTAATCTTGCCTAAGTTAATGTCAAAAATGCCTAGTGTGTCTTTGCCTTACTCTGAGTGGCCGCATTTAAAGGGCCTTACCTTGGCCGATCCTCATTTTCACACACCTCAACCGGTTGAGATGTTATTAGGAGCGGATATACTATCCCACATTTTATTAAATAACACTATTATGGGTCCACCCGGTACACCGATTGCGATGAGTAGTGTCTTCGGTTATTTACTGTTAGGTAAGCTTACATTTAATGGAAACATTTCGACTCCACTCCAAGTTTGTTATAGCTCGTTTGACAACGACAACCTTCAAAGATTTTGGGAGCTGGAGTCAGTACCAGAGAAGCGGAGTTACACTCCCGATGACGAATTATGCGAATCCTTTTTTCGAAGAACGCATAATCGAGATATCACAGGGCGATACGTGGTCGCTTTGCCTTTCAAGGTCAACGCCCCGCCCCTCGGCGACTCGAGACAAATTGCAGTTGCTCGTTTTCATAAGCTGGAATATAGGTTGGAACGTAACCCCCAGCTGAAGTTCGACTATCACGCTTGCCTTCAGGAGTACATTGACCTCAATCACATGGAGCTTGTTGATGATGAGTCTTCAGTTGGTGCCAACTACTATATCCCACACCATTGTGTGATTAAGCCTTCAAGCCAGACAACACGCACCCGAGTTGTTTTTGATGCCGGCTGTCGTACGACCAGCGGGTACTCATTGAATGACGTGCTGTTCTCAGGACCTAAACTTCACCTAGATATCGTTGATGTTCTTTTAAAATTTCGTGTGCATCGTGTTGCTTTCTGTTCAGACATAAAACAGATGTTTCGTAATATATTATTACGTGAAAGTGATAGAGATTTTCACCGTATTCTCTGGCGTCGATCACCAGAGGAACCTTTACGTGACTACAGGCTATGTACAGTCACATTCGGCGTCAACTGCTCTCCCTATCTCGCACTTCGTACCATCCGACAACTGGCTAGCGATGAGGCCGAGCGTTTCAAACTGGCCGCTGCCGTTTTATTAAATAATGTCTTCGTCGATGACGTCATTACGGGCGCCGACGACGAAGCCCAGGCTCTTCTTCTTCAGCGGGAGTTGATTGCTATTTGCGCGACAGCTGGGTTCGAGCTGCGCAAGTGGCATAGCAACTCGCCCGCGATTCTCGCTGCAGTCCAGCCATCAGAGTTTCATGGTGGGCGGTGTGAGAATGTCCTTTTCGCAGAGATGGAGGGCGATACGGATAGTTTTATCACACGATATTCGTCGTTAAATAAACTTGTGTGTGTGACCGCTTTCATTTTTCGTTTTTACAACAAATGTAAAAATAAACATATTAAACAATCACTTCCAAATTACATCACGGTTCCTGAATATAACTTTTCACTTAATCGCCTTATACTTTTGACGCAACATTCAGTTTTTAATGAGGATATAAAAAATATTTCTAACAATAAATTAGTTTCGTTAAGCTTGCGCCGTCTTACGCCATTTCTGGATAGTGACGGATATTTACGCGTGGGAGGACGACTTCACAAGTCTCTTTTACCGTTTAATTCTAAACATCAATTGATTTTGCCTAAACGACATCCCTTGACGGATCTTATAATCGACGACGCTCACCTGACCCAGATACACGCGGGACCTCAGTTAGTACGCTACTCGCTTCTTCAGCGATATTGGATCTTATCGAGTCGTGATATCGTGCGTCAGCGAATACATCGATGCGTACGTTGCTTCCGGGCGCGCCCTGCGTGTATGCAACCGCGCATGGGACAGCTCCCTGAATCCAGGCTACGTCCAACTCGTGCCTTTAAAAAGACATCGGTGGATTTTGCGGGTCCTTTTTATGTTCGCGCTAACAAGGTTCGGAATGCTAAGGTAGTGAAGTGTTATGTCGCAGTTTTTGTATGTATGTCAGTTAAGGCCGTACATCTCGAACTCGTATCAGAGTTATCTACAGAAGCTTTTCTAGCCGCCTTGCGACGTTTCACGTCCCGGCGTGGCTATTGTACGGATATCTATTCAGATTGTGGAAGGAATTTTGTTGGTTGTAATAATTACTTAAAGGATTTATACGCGTTTTTACGTAGCGATCCAGTTCTAAATATTTTAAACAAAGAAACTTTAAGGCAGGGCCTTACGTGGCATTTCCAACCTCCTTATGCGAGCCATTTCGGCGGATTGTTTGAAGCCTCCGTAAAGAGCTTTAAACATCATCTTCACCGCGTGGTAGGTACGCGAATTCAGACGTACGACGAGAAGCACACTCTTACGTGTCAGATAGAATTCCGTTTTAAATTCGCGACCTCTTTGCGTATTGAGTTCGGATGCTTCGGATCCTCTTCCCTTGACTCCGGCTCACTTCCTAATAGGGGAACCCATAACTGCGGTGCCTGACGTCGCCTTGGTAGACGAAAATCCTAGTCGACTTACTCGTTGGAACTGGATTCAACAGTCGGTTCAACATTTTTGGAAACGATGGAGTAAGGAGTATCTTCACGAACTCCAACAAACTAATAAATGGTTTCAAGACCGCGGCTCCACTCTTCGTGAGGGCACTGTTGTTATGGTGCGTGATGAGAACCTACCACCCCTTCAATGGAAGCTCGCACGCATTCACGCGCTTCATCCCGGCTCCGACCAGGTTGTGCGAGTCGTAACATTAAAAATGGGCAATACGTTTTTCAAACGCCCTGTTGTCAAAATTTGTCCCCTTCCACTACAATAGTCAGATTGTATACAACCAATATTAATAGTTAAGTTTAGTTTTAATTAATATATGATTTTCTTTATAAGTTTTATTCTTCTTTTAAAAGACACTACGTGCTTTTAAGGTGGGCGGCATGTTCCGTACCTGAACAAATAGTTTGCTTAAACTAAAATAGATATATGAGTTATTTCGTATTTTCGTACATCTGCAAGGTAGCATAAATTGGACAATATCGTTTAAGTACATATTATTATTTCTTTTCCTTTGAACTGAGGGGTCGCTTTGCGATATACCGCCATCCGAATGCGACCGTGAATGCGCCCTCTAGTGTGCGCTTATAGCCAGTACAAACTCAACCACTGCCGTGCGCGCATACAAACCGGGAGGCCTCCCGTAACCCGTTTAACTCGATCGAGGATTAACATCATTCATCCGACGCTGGAGATCCGAATCAGTGTGTCCCTATGGTGGTGTTGGATACGAGGGTTGGAACAGTTCGCGTCACCTACAGAGTCTCCGGAGCAGACCACGTTGCCGAGGACAGCGGTGAGTAAAGCGGGCGACCCCGGCCCTATATTTAACATATAGAAATATTTAATTTTCAATACTACAGTGCAATTTTTTATTAAATCTGAAGTAGGTATATTTTTTTTAGTTTCCCAAAACTTCAATGATATCTAGCATTTTTGTAGCTCAGCGCAATTCACACTTGTCTATTTTTTTTTAATTCTGGTGGCCTTTGGGCCTTTCTGTTAAAAAGTCGGTAGAAAGTTATTTCAATCTTACTTACATAGTATGTATATAATTAAAGTCGCTTTTTGCGTTGGTACGCACAGGCTTACGCACAGGTTACGACAGGTTCCTAAGTACGATACATTTTTTATTTTGTTTTTTTAAGTGTAAACTTCTTTTAGCGTGGTACACATATTTTGATGAGATAAAACCTCTGAACTCGCGAAACGCTGCGGACGGAGTTTGACGTTTATAATATGACGTGGACTCGCGACACCGCACGCGAGCCGATGGAGACGCAGTTTGACGTTTGATTTATTAAATATAAGATTATGCAATATTTGTTTTGCAAATTGTGTTGCTTCTAAATTATATCATGTGTGTGTGTATTAAATTGTATAAGTTGTCATAATCTATTACAGCCTGTATTACATGTATTTGAATTTAATTTTTTTGTTTTCACTTCTATCGGCACTCCCTGTGACTGGTTTTTTGTCATATAACGTAGAGAAAAAGTAGAGAAAAAAAAAGAAGAGAAACATTTATTTGTTGATTGGTTACGAATTAACTCAAAAAAGAATCGAAGCTGTGTGAGCGATACTCGGATCACCCGTTAATATAAAATAAGATGCCTTCATTGGAATAACCTGGATTGGCTAAAAACTAGTCCAGGGACTTTGAACCAGCTTTGCTGTGTTACAGAAAGAAGGGCAGGACAGACACTAGGCAGTAGCACTGGCTGTTCTGCCTGGCTGACAACTTACCATCAAGTGGCTCCTCTGCCCGTTTGCTTATCCAAGTAAAATATAAAAAAGACGTCAAAGCTAGCCATCATGTGGCTAGTCAACTTACTACGACGAAGGTATGAATATTACCTACTTTAATTTATTGCGTTGTAGTTTTGTGGCATTTTACATCGACTCTTATCTTTCCAAGGTCGGTCAAAAACATTGCTACTGTAATTACACGTTTTTTGTAACGAGTTAAATTTAGTCACATTTTTGGTATAAAAAGTTTGAACTTAAATAAACTACTACTTAATTTGAAGAGACAGCTTGTACTATCTAAGTCTGTAAGAGGTCATGCTGCTTTGCAGCCGAATTGGGCCGGCACGACCGGGGTGGTACCTCTCGCTCACATAATACCGGCGTCAAGTGACAGCTATTCTGTTGCGTTTCGTTCGGTTTGTGAGATGGCCCATTGGCCCGTTGGCCCGGTGCGGTGGACCATTGGGGGTATAGGGAAAAGGAGGGTACCCATCTGTATAATTTCTGTTTGTGCGGATGTGTATGGAGGCTTCGACTGCTCATTTTCTCTCCTATGCTATATAAAAAAAATCAAAGTTAACATATTATATATATTAAAATATTCGAATAGTATTTTAATGAACATCATTGATTATGTGGGGTACAAAACTACCCATTTTCCATCGTCGTACCCATTTTCACAATCGGACTAGATAAGTAATGAAAAGAGCTATTAGTATGAGTTATTAACTCATGCTGTATATCCACTTAGTTGTCAAGTCTGACCTTCAGCCTCAAGGGCAGCGGTCCGCGGACGCATTCCTATCGATTTTCCACCAAGTATACACGCCGTGCATTATTTATGACAATTGTACAAACAAAACATATTCATACACATCCGAGATATTTTTATTTGGATGTCATTTTGATATAAATATAGGGGAAAACAAATAAGAGAGAACAGTCTAAGGCTGGTACGCTCTTTTCTGTCAGATCCGGGGCACCTCAGGGTTTCTGACTAAAAGAATGTCATTAGAATCGAAGAGAGTGATAGCAACCTATGTCTATGTCTAGGCTATAGGTACGCGGTATGCGGCATTTTCCCTGCAAAAAAACGCCAAAGATCTGCCGCCAAAGATCTGTTGTCAAAATATGTACGTATTTGAAAACAAAATTAACAACAGAATTACCTTAGTCCAAATATTTATCACTAAATTAAAAAAAAACACCATCCAATAATAAGCAAATTAAATAAAGTACCAAAGTATTTCTTAGAATTAGATTGGGATCAATTTGCGCTATTATATTTTAATGGTGAAACGCACGCTACGAACATATTATGTATGTACTTACGCAAATATATTTAAGTTCATATGTGACTTTTAACATTTACGGTCAACTGCGTATCTCATAAATCAAAATCAATAACAGCTATTTTCCAAATTCCAATATTTACTTTAAAACTGATTGTAATGATCTTACTTTTTACGCATGCTATCATTGCTATCACAGCTTATTATTTTTTTCTCGTCTCGTTTATTACCATATAGCAACCATGGTCACGGAAAACCTTCCTGTACAGGTAAATATATTTATTTAAAGATTACTGAATGTATCGTTTACTATATTTATGCTTTCGATTGTACACAAATCCTCCCTGTACTTACATATAATATTAAATACGTATCAAAATTATGTGTAAACAATAGGTATATAACTATATCCCCACCACGGTTCAGGCCTTGACGTGGCGGTGGGGCTCAGTAGCCTAGGGTGAGCCCAGCACCTTGGGCGAAGCTATTTGAGCCGAGAGGGCTCTTTGTACCCCTCTTATAAGAAGAGGGGACAAAAGAGTAGGGGGCATGGGGCGAGGATGGGAACTCACCCTATTGTACTGTCCCGACGTTTGGAGGTGTTGTTCTGTGGTGCGGGACAACCCCTCTATGAAGGTGGCGTCGGTCCCCTGAGCGGCTGACTAGCCGTTGAGATGCCCTGTTTGAACATTAGATCCGGGGCTCCTCACCAAAGGCTGCATTGGTGGCACTCGCCGGGTTTTTATGGGTAGAGCTGCGTCCACTTACCAGCTCTCGGACGCAGCGAGTCCCACATACCCGCTTGGGAAGACCCAATCCCCATCGGGAGTGTATATTACTATGTAAAATTGTATATAACTATATTATAGTGAACCTGTATCGAAAAAAAATCGAGTTTTTATCCAGAAAACATGTAGAGAAAACTATTATGTGTTATTGTTTTACCTTTCAATACCATTCAATATGAATATTCTAGTCGCGTTCAGTAAGTTTTATTTAGTCACGATTCTGGTAAACTGAAATTTCTCATCTTATTCTGTATTTGGATTTTGGGTCCAACATTCTTTGAACTTATATAATCTCATCCGTAGCTACGTCATTGGTCAGACCACCATTGTTATAATATTCTCAGAAACATAAATATTATCATATAAATATAACAAAAGAACATCATGCTAATTTATTTAATATTTCCCATATGTGCTTAAATTGGCTTTATATGTTCTCAATATGGTGGGTCGGTCTGAAAATTCAGGTTCAGAGTCGCCTTAGTGAGCAAACATAGAATATTTATTCATGTTTTTTTATGTTAGTTGGATAGGCAAACCGGCAAACGTGCCACCTGATGGTAAGTGGTCGACGTCGCCCATGAACATAAACTAATTTACCTGGAACGCAACTCATTTATGTGTTGCTTATCCTGAGAAATAAGATGTTAAGTCTCGGTGCCAGTAATTACACTGCCTGTCTTGCCCTTCTCTCCGAAACACAGCAAAATTGTTTCACGGGAGAAACAAGCAAGATGGTGGTACCCATGCAGCCGGGAGCGCGGCACAGCGCTTCCCTCCCACCGGTTTAGTGGACTAGATGGGACAGAACTGGACGCCTTCGTCTCAACCTTGGTGGAGACAGGACAACAACGTTAAGAGGTAGTACCATGCTGCTTAGCAGCCGAATTGGGCCAGCACGACCGGGGTGGTACCTCTCGCTCACATTACACCGGCGTCAAGTGACAGCTATGCTGTCGCGTTTCGTGCGGTTTGTGAGTTTCCGGTGGCCCATTGGGGGGGGGTTAGGGAAAAGGAGGGAAACGCATCTGCATAATCTTTGGCTGTGCGGATGTGTTTGGGCGTCGGCAGTCGCCAAACGGCTTCGACTGCTCATTGCCCTACTATGCCATAAAAAAAAAAAAAAAGACAGATGGCATCCATGGGGTCATTAGTAGCAAAAGGTTTAGTTCCACACAGATACAGTGGCGGATTTACAAATTCAAGGATAGACTGTAAAGTTTTTGCCGATCTTTTTTTTGATACAAAAAATGTACAGTGACAAGTCAGAGGGAAAAGTGTTTAAATATAAGTAAAGCATGAGAGGCTCATGCCTACTCAGCCCTTTTTTATATCTTTGGGAGGCAACTGAGCAGTCGGAGCCTTATGGTGACTACCGACGCCCATAGACATTCGAACAACCAAAAGGTATGCAGATGCGTTTCCCTCCTTTCCCTCTGTGGAGGTGGCGTCGGTCCCCTGAGTGACTAGCCGTCGAGGTGCCCTGTTTGCTCAACAGATCCGGGGCACCTCACCAAAGGCGGCACGGGTGGCACTCGCCAGGTTTTAGTGGGTAGAGCTGCGTCCACTTACCAGCTTTCGGGCGCAGCGAGTCCCACATACCCGCCGAGGGAGACCCACTCCCCCGCGGGATGCCTCAGAGCTATTTCCCATTGTGTATACATGCAGGCTTTCTGAAAGTACCTACTTTAATAACCTATTATGGTTAAAAGTCAATACCTAATAAGGCGAACAGACGGTTTTACACAGGATAAGAATTACAAAAAATATAAATTTGAATCATTCTCCAAGGATAAGCATTTTTAAAATAAATTAGTGAAATGCGATCTAATCTGTTTCACCAATCATAGCCATTAAACATATCAGTGAAGAAAAAATGGAATATTGTTATAAGATAAAATATTTGACTCATTATAATTTTATTCACTTGTGAGTAAGACTGATAAGGAAACCAGAAAATATTTCTTTTTTAACTGCGTCATACCTCTGTTAATTTACCTCGAAACCCGAATGTTAAATTGTGCAATAATTCTTAGTTTAGAACGGTTATATCTTAAATATGGATGTATGTGTGTGAAAAACGCTACGAAATATTGGAATACCTAAGCATTTAAAACTGATTTTCAAAATTTCATTTTTCAATATCGTGTTGGATATAAAACAAAGAAAATTCACATTAAAGCGATATACATGTCTAGTGTTTTGTCCCTTTCCATCCCATTGTTACATGGGTAACAATCTTATCAGCTGATATTACAGATAATGTAATTCGCAACTCACCACAAATATCGCCGTCACACACAAGAGCATGTATTTTATACACTTCATACCCACTTCTCGATTGTTCGACTCCATGGTCACAACACAACTTTACTGGTACGAACTTAGCGATATACTAACGTTTCACGTTTTTCACAACGATATCACTTGATAACGTATCGCGGGCAGCGTCTGCCAATGACTACGTGAAAAACAAGACCAGTTTTCCCCATTAGTAGGTACATTCGGTACGATAAATATAGAACCTTGCAACACTGAGTTATTAGTATGTTGGCGACCTTGTTTAAAATGTTTTGTTTTTTTTTGTAATTGTTGCTTTTTTGTTGTATTTCAGCCCGTTTTAGCCTATGGGTGTGTGGGCTAATTCAGTTCAAGGTCGTTCTAAAAATGAAGTTTGTTGACCTTTTAGATTAGATGTTGGCCTCCGAGCATAAGTCGGTTCATTCTAGATGCAAGTATGTAGATAGGAATAAACTAGCTTTTGCCTGTGGTTCCGCTCGCATGATTTTAATGAATAAGCTCTTCCTAAAATAAATTCCAGATATGTAATTTGTTGGTTGATTTGCGTAACCGATGCACACAATTATTATTTAATGAGCATTTTGCCCTTGACTAAATTTGAACCTCGCTATATAAAAGATAATAACGCTACATAGCTGTACATAAAAAACAACTCTATTGATATTGATAAGATCTTGCAGACTATAAATAAGTCCCGTCTCTCGCACCCATAATAATCAAAATGCCGCATCAGATTTAAATTTCTTACAAAACATAGATTAGGCAAATGAGTTCCTTGAGCATACGGATGGTGGCTTGGAAAAGATAAGAGGGAGGCCTTTGCACAGTTGCCTGCGTCGCCGCCCACATACTACATGGAAAAATACAAAGTAAATGTATCAACTATTGCTATGCTACGCATTTATCATCAATGGCCTGTGTCCTTAGTCCCTGTGCCCATAAGAATGTATCATGGATCATATTTTTTTATGTTAGTTGGATAGGCAAACTGTCAGACGTGCCACCTGATGGTAGGTCGACGTCGCCCATGAACATAAACTAGTATACCTGGAACGAGCCCAGGCAACTTATTTATATGTTGCCTATCCTGAGTCATAAGATATTATTAAGTCTCAGTGCCAGTAATTACACTTCCTGTCTTGCCCTTCTCTCCGAAACACAGCAAAGCTGTTTCACAGGAGAAACAAGCAGGATGGTGGTACCCATGAAGCCAGGAGCGCGGCACAGTGCATCCCTCCCACCACATACAGGTGTCTTGTGTATTTTCTTGTTCTCTGTAATCCGGTAGGTCAGTTATATAACTATGTAAATGTACAATAAGAGGATGTTATTCATATATTAACTTTATGTGGAGGGAATAAACAATAATTGAATGTTATTTGCTTTGATTGACATTAAATGGCTGGCGCTACCTATGTGTGTTGTGTCGCTGACAGTGTTGCTATGTAAAGTGTTTTCCCTGTGTTATAGGAAAAAAAAAAAAAATAATATGAATTATGTTCTCATCTATAAGACATAGAATCTTTAAATAGTCGTAGAAACTAGTTATAGTATTGTATATACCGGGTGTTATCGTTAAGTGTGCACAGGCGATTATTCCGTAACTATCACAGATATCAAAAAACTTTAAACTGATTTCTGAAGTACTTTACCTAATGAGTAAAATGACAACAATAACTTATTAAAAATAAAACGAGAAATATCCAAAAATTTTACATTAAACTCTCCCATACATTTTAGCTCTTAGTACTTGTACAAATTTTTGTATTCAAAGCTGATGTTCGAAGTGACGTCCTCGTTGTGCTATACAATGACGAGCTCTATTTACAGTTTCTAAATGTTTTTTCCTTAAAATTTGCGGAGTAATTAAAGCAATTGCACGACGTACACGATTCTGTACCTCTTCTAGGCTGTGAACTCTCTCAGCGTACACGTGGTCTTTGAAAAATTCCCATAGAAAGAAATCACAAGGCGTGAGATCCGGGGATCTGGCAGGCCAAGGGGTTGCACTATTATTGGCTATTAAGCCATTTATTAAGCAAATTGAAAAAAAAAACAATAAATTGGCGGGAATGAGAACCCGTGATAAAGATTTTGAATTTAGAACAAACAGTATCTTTCAAAGAGTATCTTTCTTTTGTTTTTATTTACTATGTTGCTTTTCAGTCAGTTTAAATCAATACGATATTGAAACGGGGTTTATTATTAATTTGAAGTGGTAAGATATAAAAATCTACACATGTATCTACTTGAAATTCATCAATATCATATCATACATAATTATAAAATTATAAGGATAAGATAAGTAGGTCCACTTAAAATAAGGAAAGTAAAACCTATCTACTATCTCATACTAAATATATGGGAGAGTTTAATGTAAATTTTTTGGATATTTCTCGTTTTATTTTTAATAAGTTATTTTACTCATTAGGTAAAGTACTTTCGAAATCAGTTTAAAGTTTTTTGATATCTGTAATAGTTACGGAATAATCGCCTGTGCACACTTAACGATTACACCCGGTATAGCTTCTGTTCATTAATGATTGAGTTAAGTTCAGCTTTATTTTTGTACTGTAGCTATGCGTCTCTAGTGGGTATAATATGCGCTCGGCTCCTTGAGTGGGAGGTACGGCTTCGATCCTGCCCCTGTAATAGTTACGGAATAATCGCCTGTGCACACTTAACGATTACACCTGGTATAGCTTCTGTTCATTAATGATTGAGTTAAGTTCAACTTTATTTTTGTACTGTAGCTATGCGACTCTAGTGGGTATAATATGCGCTCGGCTCCTTGAGTGGGAGGTACTGCTTCGATCCTGCCCCTGTGGTGCCATGAAATAGGTTTTTTCTAAATTTCTCCGTGAACCTGAATATAAAACCATCGCTTGCTCGCCGGTGAAGGAAACCCTCCTTGCTTGATGAGATTAAAAGTATTTGAAGGTGTGTGAAGTTTACCAACCTGGATTGGGCCAGTGCATCGGTGAACTATAGCCCAAAACCCTTCTTGCCTGATTTCGAGAAAGAATCCAATAGTGGGAGATATAAGAGTTAACATTATTATCGTTTTTAAAATATAAAGTTTGAAAAATTAAAAAATCCAAAATATTTATTGCAACTAAGTGTAATAGAAATGGTTTCATAATTATTATAAAAGTACTTATAACTTAGCGCCTTTTACAAGCATTGCAATATCCATCCATTTATTTAATTAAAAAGTTTTATTATAACGTGTTTTGCATTGACAAGTGATGAATTTAGAACGTCTAATGTAAATTGGATTAATGTTCTTGCAACACTGCTACTTATCACCGGCCAGTGTTGTCATTTCTTGTCGTACTCCTCCCCATTTGTATTCGCTAATCTGCTAGTTAAAGTTCCGTTCCTCAAAATGACAATAACCTTTATAGGATCACTTCCTTGTCCTTCTGTCTGTCAAATCAAAACATATAGAGTCTTCGCATCGACAAAGAAGTCATAAAATAATGCAAGAAGCATGATCACACATCATAAATGATTAGTTTGTTTTTATAATAAAACAATTTTTACGGATTTTATCGCGGTTTATTAAGATTTTTACAAGCCCGACGTTTCGGATACTTTACAGCAAACATGGTCACGGGAGGGCTGTTTTGCCATGACCATGGCCATGGTTGCTGTAAAGTATCCGAAACGTCGGGCTTGTAAAAATCTTAATAAACCGCGATAAAATCCGTAAAAATTGTTTTATTATAATGAGTGAAATTCGCGTAAACATTAGAAAACAATAGTTTGTTTTTATATTACAGAAAAATACTTTTTAAATCCCTCTTTGCGCAAGTCAGTCTCACACTTATCTGCTGTTCTTTGCGCTAACATCTCGTAGCGCAGACCAGATAGAGAACCTATGCATCTCTCCTTTTCACTCTTTTTTTTCTTTTACGCCGGGCAATGCTCTGAGGCATCCCGCTGGGGAGGGGGGCACTCGTCAGGCGGGTATGTGGAACTCGCTGCGCCCGAAAGATGGTAAAGTGGACGCAGCTCTACCCACTACACCCGGCGAGTGCCATCAATGCCGCCTTTGGTGAGGTGCCCCAGATCTATTGAGTTAACAGGGCACCTCGACAGCTAGTCAGTCCCTCGAGGGACCGACACCACCTACGAGAGTGGTCCCGCACCACAGAGCAACCCCTACCAAAGTTAGGACAGTGCAATGGGGTGAAGTTTCCATTCTCGCCCCTTGTCCCCCCTGCTCTTTTGTTACTTCTTATAAGAGGGGTACAAAGAGCAGATCCCTCAGTTCAATTTGTTTCGCCAAAGGTGTTCGGTTCACCTTAAGCTACTGAGCCCCACCGCCACGACAAGGCTCAAACCTTGGTGGGGTTTCTTTCACTCTTCCCTTAATGATGTTGATTTCAAAAATAGTTGTTAATCGTGTAGAAATAACATATCATTTCTAATTTAATTAGCTTATAACAATGTTGTGTTAACGACCCAGGGGATTGTTTTAATATCATTTTTCCTTCCTCTACTGACTACTAATTAGTGTGCTGTATGAATAACCATATATTTGGTAACTGTTTTAACATGTAACAAGATCAAGATATCTTCGAGCCTGATCAGAGTACCTAACCCGCAAATACTCAAACGAATCTCAAATTTAAGACGTACTTAAACTCATGCTACAACGTGTCAAATTCAAAGAAAAAAGAGGGACAACACACGAGTTTAAGTACGTCTTAAATTTGAGATTCGTTTGAATATTTGGGGGTAAGTTTTGCATATTATCATTATAATGAAACATTTTACGGATTTCATCGCGGTTTCTTTAGATTTTTACATACGGGACAAATAAGATTGAAGGTCTATGTAATAGACCTTCAATCTTATTTGAAGTTTACGCGAATCTCACGGGAGGACTGTTTTGCCATGACCATGGCCATGGTTGCTGTAAAGTATCCGAAACGTCGGGCTTGTAAAAATCTTAATAAACCGCGATAAAATCCGTAAAAATTGTTTTATTATAATGAGTGAAATTCGCGTAAACATTAGAAAACAATAGTATGTTTTTATATTACAGAAAAATACTTTTTAAATCCCTCTTTGCGCAAGTCAGTCTCACACTTATCAGCTGTTCTTTGCGCTAACATCTCGTAGCGCAGACCAGATAGAGAACCTATGCATCTCTCCTTTTCACTCTTTTTTTTCTTTTACGCCGGGCAATGCTCTGAGGCATCCCGCTGGGGAGGGGGGCACTCGTCAGGCGGGTATGTGGAACTCGCTGCGCCCGAAAGATGGTAAAGTGGACGCAGCTCTACCCACTACACCCGGCGAGTGCCATCAATGCCGCCTTTGGTGAGGTGCCCCAGATCTATTGAGTTAACAGGGCACCTCGACAGCTAGTCAGTCTCCCTCGAGGGACCGACACCACCTACGAGAGTGGTCCCGCACCACAGAGCAACCCCTCCCAAAGTTAGGACAGTGCAATGGGGTGAAGTTCCCATTCTCGCCCCTTGTCCCCTCTGCTCTTTTGTAACTTCTTCTTATAAGAGGGGTACAAAGAGCAGGTCCCTCAGTTCAATTTGTTTCGCCCAAGGTGTTCGGTTCACCTAAACCTACTGAGCCCCACACATGTTTAGGCCCCCTGGTAGAAGTGCATCATGGCCACTCGATCATTAACATGATAAGACGTAAGATAACAACTCTCGGTGCCAGTAATTACACTGTCTGCCTTTCTTCCCGCATCAAGAGCAGATCCCTCAGTTCAATTTGTTTCGCCAAAGGTGTTCGGTTCACCTTAAGCTACTGAGCCCCACCGCCACGACAAGGCTCAAACCTTGGTGGGGTTTCTTTCACTCTTCACTTAATGATGTTGATTTCAAAAATAGTTGTTAATCGTGTAGAAATAACATATCATTTCTAATTTAATTAGCTTATAACAATGTTGTGTTAACGACCCAGGGGATTGTTTTAATATCATTTTTCCTTCCTCTACTGACTACTAATTAGTGTGCTGTATAACCATATATTTGGTAAGTGTTTTAACATGTAACAAGATCAAGATATCTTCGAGCCTGATCAGAGTACCTAACCCGCAAATACTCAAACGAATCTCAAATTTAAGACGTACTTAAACTCATGCTACAACGTGTCAAATTCAAAGAAAAAAGAGGGACAACACACGAGTTTAAGTACGTCTTAAATTTGAGATTCGTTTGAATATTTGGGGGTAAGTTTTGCATATTATCATTATAATGAAACATTTTACGGATTTCATCGCGGTTTCTTTAGATTTTTACATACGGGACAAATAAGATTGAAGGTCTATGTAATAGACCTTCAATCTTATTTGAAGTTTACGCGAATCTCACGGGAGGACTGTTTTGCCATGACCATGGCCATGGTTGCTGTAAAGTATCCGAAACGTCGGGCTTGTAAAAATCTTAATAAACCGCGATAAAATCCGTAAAAATTGTTTTATTATAATGAGTGAAATTCGCGTAAACATTAGAAAACAATAGTTTGTTTTTATATTACAGAAAAATACTTTTTAAATCCCTCTTTGCGCAAGTCAGTCTCACACTTATCAGCTGTTCTTTGCGCTAACATCTCGTAGCGCAGACCAGATAGAGAACCTATGCATCTCTCCTTTTCACTCTTTTTTTTCTTTTACGCCGGGCAATGCTCTGAGGCATCCCGCTGGGGAGGGGGGCACTCGTCAGGCGGGTATGTGGAACTCGCTGCGCCCGAAAGATGGTAAAGTGGACGCAGCTCTACCCACTACACCCGGCGAGTGCCATCAATGCCGCCTTTGGTGAGGTGCCCCAGATCTATTGAGTTAACAGGGCACCTCGACAGCTAGTCAGTCTCCCTCGAGGGACCGACACCACCTACGAGAGTGGTCCCGCACCACAGAGCAACCCCTCCCAAAGTTAGGACAGTGCAATGGGGTGAAGTTCCCATTCTCGCCCCTTGTCCCCTCTGCTCTTTTGTAACTTCTTCTTATAAGAGGGGTACAAAGAGCAGGTCCCTCAGTTCAATTTGTTTCGCCCAAGGTGTTCGGTTCACCTAAACCTACTGAGCCCCACACATGTTTAGGCCCCCTGGTAGAAGTGCATCATGGCCACTCGATCATTAACATGATAAGACGTAAGATAACAACTCTCGGTGCCAGTAATTACACTGTCTGCCTTTCTTCCCGCATCAGAGCAGATCCCTCAGTTCAATTTGTTTCGCCAAAGGTGTTCGGTTCACCTTAAGCTACTGAGCCCCACCGCCACGACAAGGCTCAAACCTTGGTGGGGTTTCTTTCACTCTTCACTTAATGATGTTGATTTCAAAAATAGTTGTTAATCGTGTAGAAATAACATATCATTTCTAATTTAATTAGCTTATAACAATGTTGTGTTAACGACCCAGGGGATTGTTTTAATATCATTTTTCCTTCCTCTACTGACTACTAATTAGTGTGCTGTATAACCATATATTTGGTAAGTGTTTTAACATGTAACAAGATCAAGATATCTTCGAGCCTGATCAGAGTACCTAACCCGCAAATACTCAAACGAATCTCAAATTTAAGACGTACTTAAACTCATGCTACAACGTGTCAAATTCAAAGAAAAAAGAGGGACAACACACGAGTTTAAGTACGTCTCAAATTTGAGATTCGTTTGAATATTTGGGGGTAAGTTTTGCATATTATCATTATAATGAAACATTTTACGGATTTCATCGCGCTTTCTTTAGATTTTTACATACGGGACAAATAAGATTGAAGGTCTATGTAATAGTAAGCCTAATTCCTTATGAGTAGTTTGTGAAGAAACTAAAAAGCAGTATTAAAGTAGTATTATTGTAAACGATTGAAATACTTCCCAAACACTTCGATCCGAGGTTAGCTTGTGGGGGATACCGGGGATCAATGGTTCTGCCATCTTTATCTTCCAGGACCTATCGCAGACAGTGCATCGAGTATTGGACACTTAAAAATCATTAAGGTTGACGTTTGCATTGTAACTTTAGCTAATTTCAGTTCAGCCAAGTAAAATTGTCCGTTCAGACTGTTACATGTGATAAATAAGAACACATTTTAAAGTCGTCCTTAAAAATTTTATTGAACTATTGAAGTACATGAACTATCAAATATAATACTCGATAACAATTTTAAATAAGTTTAATATAAGGATTATTCTACGGAAATTCCTGCTCTCGCCTCGTGATGTTCGCCAGCCACACCGCCCCAGCAACAGCAAGCGCCTGAAAATATTATATTGCATTTTACAAATTTGCGTTTTTGCTATAAAGAAATTTTGTAGTACTAATAACATACAGGTTTTTTTTACATTACAGGTAGAGCTGCGTCCACCTTACTACCTTTCGGGCGCAGCGAGTCCCACATAGCCGCCTGGGGAGACCCACTCCCCCGCGGGATGCCTAGAGCATTACCCGGCGTAAAAAAACCTTAAATTGAGTACGCTGTATTCCGACACGTGTAAGGCTACACAGAGCTTATTACCCAATCCTAATTGAAAACTCTTGCTCAATTTTCAATCCCCTCTTTTTTTCTATCGCCTTGACGAAAAAATGATCGTGGTAATATAAAAACTCACTTGTAATATGACTAAAAACACTCCAGTGGCGCCTATCGCTCCCGCGTGGGTTTGCACCCAATCACCAAACGCCTCCGAGCAGCCGGTGCTGAAGCCGACGGTGGTGTTGCAGATGAAAGTCTGCACGGTGCCGTACACGTAGTTGCAGCAGCTCACCGGCAGTCCCTGGGTCTCGGTGGTGTTCAGCGGAATCAGCCAGTCGCTCGAGTTCACCACGCCACAACAGGTGAACTAGAATGTAGGATTGTTAACATCAGTTCCGTATAAATATTCATCTGTATATTATATAGCCGTCCAGAACCTTAATTTCTTTATACATATTAATTTTCCGATTCCTATATATTTTTTTATGTCATAAGGAGGGAACTGAGCAGTCGGAGCCTTATGGTGACTACCAACGCCTATAGGCATTCAAACAACCAAAAGGTATGCAGATGCGTTTCCCTCCTTTTCCCTATTCCCCCAATGGGCCACCGGAACCTCACAAACCGCACGAAACGCGACAGTATAGCTGTCACTTGACGTCCTGGTCGTGCCGGCTCAATTCGACTGCAAAGCAGCATGACACTACCTCTTACAATATATATCCTATAATATATTATATAGTGCAACATTATTAATTATTAACAAATACATTTTTAATTAACGAACCTGAGAAAATTTAATTCAAAATCCGTTTGTCATTCTCTGACTCATGACTGGTGATCCGCAATGAATGGATTGGAAATTTAATACGTTTGCAGGTTTCATTATTTATCATTAAAATCAATTTTTAACCGACTTCTAAAAAAAGGAGGAGGCTCTCAAATCGGATGTTTATAATTTTTTTATGTTTTTTCGGGCGTAACTAACATCCCTTGCCCACCGAATTGAAAAATTGTTTTTTTGTTTGAAAGGTAAACTTTCCAATTGGACCCAGATAAGGAAACCAGGATCTGATAATGGAATCCCAGAGAAATCGAGGGGAACTTTCGAAAATCGTAGGTGCGATTAGTGTCAGCCAAGTTAGATAGGTACCTATCTATATACAGGGTGACCTGAAATACGATACATTCCTTTGAAAGAAAGTAGACCTCATTTACAGTAATATTTTTCATGGCATCCCCTATCCGAAAGTTGATATTTACAAAGTTATTGAAATTTCAAAAAAAATTTCTTTATTTTCGACTTTTTGACTTTGACATGACGTATTTTTAAAAATGTTTGTCTTTTTAGTGATTTTTTTTATGTATTTTAACCGTCAATGAGTCAAATAATATTTTTAAGGAATAAATAGGGACAAACTAAGCGAGAATTTTTCATTATGAGACATGAAACAGAATTTTCTTTGGTGAAAAACAGGTGATTTTCTTTAAAAAAATGTATGATACAATGCATACAAATATTCTAAATAACTTCCTTATCTCATTAGCTTTCCAAAAAGGTGCAAATGTCTACATAAAAATATGACGTTGTAAACATAGAAGTAAAATGAAATAATGTCTAAATCGATTTATTTGCGATAAAATAAAAGTTAAAATAAAAGGAAAAACTTGAATTTAATTACGTTTATTGTGTTTAAAAAACATCAATGTTTAATTAAATTTAATAATAAATATTCTACTTACTTTACCGTCACGTCATTTGGGTCTTTCTGTCAAGGCAGGCCAATATTCTTTTTATATTTTTTGTGAAATGCTTAAAAAACATACATCAGTTTGCACTTCATCCCACAGCTTGGTGACCTCGTAGTTCTTGTGCTGGCCGTACAGGTCCATGGTGCTGAGCAGTTGCTTCTGCACCAGCGCCACCGTGTTCCCGCGCAGCACGTAGCCGGCGATGCACGCCGACAGTTGGAAGATGAACATCAATACCATGGAGCCCGCGAACTTGAAAATTAAAGGAGGTTTTAGTGAAAATATAGATGGCTTCAATATGTATGGTTATCACCGAGCTCGCGAATTTATGTCTTAATGAAAAAGGCAAAATAGTTTTTAATAAATATCGTGGAGCCCGATGGGAGCCCGCCCAGCCCGAACTGGATGATAAAAAAAGAACAAGTTAATCTATACTAATAATATAAAGCTGAAGAGTTTGTTTGTTTGTTTGAACGCGCTAATCTCAGGAACTACTGGTCCGATTTGAAAAAAATCTTTCAGTGTTAGACAGTTTATTTATCGAGGAAGGCTATAGGCTATAAAACATCACGCTGTAACTTATAGGAGTTGAGTAACGCGGGCGAAGCTGCAGGCAACAGCTAGTATAAAATATTCAAGAATCTTTAAGGGATTTCTTTGAACGGCTTTTTGTCTGTTTAAATCGTAAGAAAAGCAGGTTAGGCTACACAGAGTCCATACGTCCTGACCAAAAGGACAATGGTAGATTGTGTATATCCCAAGATAATTACAAGATCCTCGGACAGGCAGACGTGGATAAGATTCTGTCAATGAAATGTTTTAAAGAAGTACCAAAGGTTGAAGGAGGCACAAAAACCCCAAAAGTATGAAGAGACGGGCCGCACGAATGAAGGCTAAGAAGGCTTACTTTTATTTACACTCATTTTTATCTTTGGAACTGTCAATGGAATTTGTGACCAGTGTGTGATATTGTTTTTTGAATGTGATAGTTCCATTAATTTTTTTTTATTTTAGAACATCGGGCATGTAGCCGGAATATAGCAGTAATGTTATTGTATGTGACGCTGCGCCGGTTCCGCGCTCGGATTGGCCGACATCAAGCCATTAACGTACATACAGATCACTGTTTGGTTGAATTGTTATTATGTTAGTGACATATCATTGACCAGTTTCGGAATTTTATGGCTCACATTACTATTCTATCCGGTTATAGTATATACGGTATATACAACACACTTTCGAGAATGGTACATTGGTTTAGCGTTAATAACTTGCTTTCAAATAGTAAAAAAACTAAATGCATAAAATTTTCCTTGCCAACTGTTAAGAAACTGCAAACAAATGTACTCTTAGACAGTGAAAACTTGGAATTGGTGGACTCCACAGTTTTCCTAGGAATAACTCTAGATCTTAAGCTGCAGTGGGGTCCCCACATAGCTAAATTGGCGAATAGACTCAGTTCAGCAGCATATGCAGTGAGAAAAATAAGACAGTTTACTGATGTAGATACAGCGCGAATAGTATATTTTAGCTACTTTCATATCATTATGTCTTATGGCATACTTTTATGGGGAAATGCGGCCGACATAAACAACATTTTTGTGCTGCAGAAGCGGGCTATTCGTGCAATTTACAAGTTGCCTCCCTATTCATCTTTGAGAGAAAAATTTAAAGAAATAGGAATTCTGACTGTCACCTCTCAATACATCTTAGAAAATTTACTGTATGTCCGGAAAAATATAAATGAATTTTGTAAGAAAAGTGATATTCATAGTAGGAATACACGTAATAGACACAGGTTACATGCACCAATGATTAGACTTTCGAAAGTAAGCAATTCTTTTAAAGGCAACTGTTTTACAAAAACGTTCAAAAGCTCTCCATAAAAAAATTCAAAAAAGTTGTTAAAGAGCGTTTGTGTGGTAAAGCATATTATAAAGTAAAAGATTTCATGGAAGATACCACACCCTGGGAATAAGGCGTTCCTCCCGGGCATTTCAAGATAAGATGTTAAAATTGTTATTAATATATATTATTTGAAAAGATTAGTTCCACTGAGTTTGTTTCGCCGGTTCTTCTCAGTGGGCTTACCTTGGAACCGGTGGTAGATTCAATTGACGTTCAAAAAGATACTGTATTAGTCTACGAATAAATAATAAGTCAGGAAGTCTAACTCAGAACAAATGACACATAAAAAGTGGGCCTACTTTAAACCAAAACGACGTATGATTTAAAATACCAATCACTTTCGAGGTTACAAATAGACGTCGATGGTGATTTGTTTAATTTCTGAATAAATGCAGGTATTGGTCGGCGCGCATGCTGCAATGTCACCTATGATAGTCGAGTGATAGCTGCGTGGACGATGTCATGCAATAAGTGAACCAAGTCAATAATAAAACAATATTATTTAATATTTTACAATGATTTCTTTCGGCTGAGTCCACCGACGCGCCACAATCGTAACATGCTGTTACTGACTCCCTGTGGGCCGTCCGGCACAGGTACTCACCAAAGCAACCATGCCTGGTGAGCACCTGTGTCAGACGGAAGGTGAGGGGGTTTGTGCTTATGGCGCATCCAACGCTCGAGGACTGAATGCAAAGCAACCGTTAGGCTTTTGTCATACGACTGCCGTGCCGGGTCCTCCCCCCACCTCCGTATTAACGCTCCTGTCCTAGTCGGCGAACCCGTAGGCTCTCGTAAAACGTAAGGTTCTCGCCGGGAGCCCTCCTGACGCATTCATATGTCTCGGACATATGAATGCGTCTCGGCAAGAACCTCCGCCACAAATTCCCACGGGGGGTCACCGGCTAGGTCAGTGGCTGTCACCCACGATACTGTACGGTACCAGCTGGGCCTTATCCCTCGCAGTAAGGTGACCCGCCCAAATGGATGCACCATACATCGCCATACTCCGGAGTATAGCTGCCTGCAGGCGGCGCTGGTTCCTTCGAGGTTCAGGAGGAGTCTGCCCAGCGCACTTGCCACCTTCACAACCTTCAATCCAAAGCCGAAGGTCCACCCTCCGTCTCCGTCCCTTGATCTGGGAGCTCATCCTGACCCTCCCCCCTCGGATCTGGAGGGTAGCTCCCGGAGGCTGTCCTTTACGGCCGGTCCCGCGGAAGAGATGGACTTTGGTCTTCTCAACTCTGACCCGAAGCCCTAACCTCTCTATGCGGCTGATCACGAGGTCGAGCCTGACTTTGGCCAGCCGCACCGCCTCCTTATAGGCTCTTCCCCGGGATACTCTTGTCTTTCAAGCTTAATTGCAGCTATAACTACTTATTTTGCCGAATTGGATCGGCTGGGATACTAAAAGAAAACAAAGCAAGCAAAATGCACAATCATTTTTAAAATACCTCAATTATATCGATATACATTTAAATAATGATAAAAATATAAACATATTAGTTATATTATAATATATGTATAAATACATTTCATGAAGAATAAATTAAATACCTTCTACATTGGTTCAAACATTGACTGACTTCATTTTGCATAGTATTGACCATCTCGGTTTGCTTATTACATTAACGTACTTGAATATAATATAATTTTACTACTATTTACTAGTGAGAAGTAATCCCTGGAGGTTTTGATTTTGTATGGCTCCTGCACCACTTCACTACAAAGGATGGCATGATGATTAGCAGCTGTAATTCATAATGAAAAAACGAAAACGTATGCGTAAGTTTGACGTGTGTTCGCTTGTAAGAAAAATGTCCGACTGATGACGCGCTGGACACGACTTTTAAGCCCCGCCTACTTGGACACGACTTTTGTTGGGTCATTTTTATAACGCAGTTACATTTCCTGACTTATTATTTATTCGTAGGTATTAGTACTATTTTGAATAAAAGAAATTTGATTTGATTTGATTTGATATATATTATATGGACGATGTTTGGAAGGACGTCCTTTTCTGTTTTATTATTATTATTAGTTTTATACCGGGTGTATTTAGAACGCTTGCGAAAACGAAGAGGTTGGCATAGCCTGACATGATACAAGTGAAAAAACGCGTTTTCTTTTTTTTGGTTGCCTTTTTTATTTATTTTTTATTTTTTTTGTATAATGCGGTTTAGTAAACATAATGTTACAGGAATTTGATGATAATGCTTTAAAATAATGTTTTTTTTTAAAACAAGAACGTAATTGGTGGACTGAATCAGCTGATAGCGTTCGCCGCATGCACGAGGTGAACGAACTCCCGCACCGCGCGCGTCATTGCGGGTTTGCAAAATACACAAGTCCTAAAATTTTCTTTAAAAAACGTTTCTGAGATAAATGGTTATATGCATTATATATAGTATATAAATAGTATATTATTATGGTTTAATCTTCGCATGCGTTCCAAATACACCCGGTATTAGGATCATAAGGGTCTTAGCGTGACTTCTAAATCAGAAAGAGGTAGCTGCCATGAGATTTATGGTAATGAGATAGTTCGTTCGTTGATCTCTTAGTACGTGATGAAAATTAGCATCTGGTCCGCACCAGCAGATTAACGTGACTACTTCGACTCTATTTTTAGAAATGGGATTTTCTAGGAAGTAGATCTTAGAAAAAGTTAAATATCCAAGGAAAATGTCATGAAAATGCCTTATGTACTGTAGTCGTGCTGCAAAAGAAGTTTGATGGAGGATTGTTGTAGATTATACGAGGAGTCCAAGGTTGGTTCTTCTAGTTCCTTTAAGCTTCATCAACACATATTTCTTATTGAAATAACTCCTACCATGTGTAAAGTTTTGGAAATCAGTATATAACATTAATGGTTAAACCGCGGCAAGGTAATACATATGCCTCCTGCCTCATCCTGTCGAGACCAGGCTGAATGGAAACATAATTGCATGGTCCCGGAGATAGGAGATTTTGATTTTGCGGTCAGGGTTTTCCTTGAGCCAACCAGCCCCGTACCAGCCAGGTCCCAACCAGGGTCTGGTGGTATGCGTTAATTGATTTTTCCACTACAACAATGGAAAACCGCGGGCAAATAGTATTATTAGCTCTCTGGCTAGGACTTTCAAAATAGATTACGTGCCGGAACCTATGGTGAAAATAGGTCGGGCGACTAACAATAAAATTACTAATACCAGCTGTATGGCTAATTTCAGCTTTGCCGGCGAGCGATATTAAAAACAATAGCTGTCATTAATGGCAAAGGATTCTTGGTCATACAGCCAATATATTTTAATAGACATACGACCATAACTATTGTGTTTTACAATGAAAACGATGCATCCACTATCCGTCTACTGGTTTTTTGCTGTTGAAACTAACCCAGCTACATTTCAATCTTAAGGGGTTCCTAAGGTGGTTTTCGTTCTAGAATAATCTGTTCCTAATTAATACCTTAATATTCTGCCCACTACATACGTGAAATATACTCCATAAGTTTCATTATATCATTGGTTTCATTATATCTTTTGTGTACTTACCACAAAAATTTGACATAGTCATTGCAGACATAAAACCTTTATCTTAAGGTAGGCAATGGCACCCGGACCTAGCTCACTTAAGGTAGGCTACGTCGAGTCATCCCGACCTAGCACAAGGAGGAGCATGTTCATTTGCGGCGTGTATATTTACCAGACTCCTCCTATATTCCTATCTCAAGTTACATTAACATTGGGTACTTACCGCCATAATCATGTAATAGTTCTCCATATACGCTCCATAAAATCCCGCGAAGGAAATGAGAAAGATGATAACTCCAGTGGCAATGCAAAAGGCTGGCAAGGAGAAGAATCTCTCCGACAGAAACTCATGGTAGCCATTGTATGCTGACTGTACCGAGCTGCCTACCGACAGGATGATGATTCCTGTCACCTGAAACATGCACTCTTGTAACACTGCACCACATTTGAAAGAATCAACACACTTCACTTACCAAAAACAGAAAATTTATAGTCACTAACGTATATTTTACGGTCGTAAAGATTTTAGACAACATTTTGCCGAACAACACGTGACGAACCAACGTATATTACTTGAGATATTTTTATCACTATTATAATCTTGATAAGGAAAACAAGCGGATTTATCTCGAGCAAGGCTTCTGTACTGTTTGACTTTCCATCATTATTGCGAAATACGAACTAATCACACATTACATTTTAGTTACTCGCACAAAGTCATATAATCCTTCTATCACTAAAATACTGCCAACTAAGAAAGAATATTCGAAATTGAAATTACGAATGATTCGAATTTATTTGTTTTCTTTTTTATTTCTTAATTCGTAGATAAATAAAACTAATACTTCTGCCACAAATGAATTTACCTACACTATGAAAAAGAAATGAAAACTAGTCGACTTGAATATAAGCTGTTTGACATTGGTAAGAGGCACTTGATTCGTCAAATGATTATCACTCGGCAGTCGGCACAAGGCAACGTTGTTATCACATGGGCGTGCAGTTTACACTAACGTACAATCGTAACTATTACACAAGTTTTAACAAAACAGCAAGACAAATACGCAGTACATATTTCTTATAGTTCGATGGGTTTAGTGATTAATTAGGGTATTTTCTTCACAATTCGTGGGTTTGAAATATGATGTAAAACATTTACAAATTGATGTTTAATCCCAATCAGGTGCTTAGTGGCGCTGGCAATGTACTAGGAAAATTCTGTGTTGTTTTTTCCAGACGTTCAGGCTATGAAATCATACCACGTTACCTCCTCGTAATTCTCCTGGATAGTCCAAGCGCGTTGAAAAAATAGAGGCGGTGTGCCGGACTTTAACCTGCTAAACACACCGCGGTGTTCCTCATCTGACCTATGAGTGGAGTACGGGGTACACAATCCTACATTCACCAGATCAAATCGCCAGAGGCGGGCCCTCCAGTGACCTGTCAGTGACATCCCTTCACAGTCGGAACTAATTGTCGCTGTGTTCAGCGACTCTTAGGAGTACTAAGAGTCGCTGAACACAGCGCATCACCTTCTTCCGACTGCAAGCTGTTGGGGCAACGGACTGCCCTCAGGCCTACATCCGACGCCTACAGTCCAACTATTTATGGCGGCCACAGGTCATTTAACACAACGTTACCCGAGTCATCAAATCTTTTTTACAGATATTTGGAACCAAAGCAAATTTTAAAAAATACACCATTGTGACAAAATCATGTTTGGATCAAACAAAATAAAAAAATTTGGTGGTCCTGAAAATCGGTTTTAGGGATTATTCCTAACCAAAGCCGAGGATTTACTTGGGAGACGCGCTACTGCCTTCATTAGTAAGTAATAAGTAGGTACTTATTATTTTAAATGTATCTTTGTATAAATTTCTTTTTGTTCTCTTTTTAACCGACTTCAAAAAGGAGGAGGTTCTCAATTCGTTGGAATATTTTTATATCGTTTGTTAAATTACTCATTTATTTCGATGTTTTATTTTAATGTAGTATTTTACTTGTTGCTATGTTCATTGTGTTGCTATGTGTGTTATGTGTGTTGCAGTGTGTCATCATAAATAAAGCACTTATTATTATTATTATTTTACTGATTGGCGGGATTTGAACCTATGTGTACTTAATTATCTGAACTACGCGGGTTAGAGGAAACGAAACAAACACAGGTTCAATTAGGTTTATGTATAAATGATATCGGAAAATTCCAATTTTCTAAAAAATACTACGTGCATTTAAAATAATATTTAATAAATAATGCATAACACTATTAATAAACGATGCAACAATCGAATTTACTATTACGACTCCAGTTCAACTTCCTCAAACTTTGACCGGTACGCCAGCCAGGAGGCGCATGCGATGAGAAGAATCTGTAAGTAATAAATAATATCATAATATTATATAATGACTTATTCATGAGAATTCCTACCTCGAACATGACTAAGCGACGGTGTAAATACGGACGGTAATAAATGATCCTGAAAGCGAGAGGACTAGATTCGATCCTGTCCAGGATATCCGTAAAGAAACAGGTCTTCACCACTCAAGGAAAGAAAACTTATAGACCGGGATGCCGGATGAAATGAAATTTAATACCTTTTTTTATGTTAGTTGGATAGGCAAACTGGCAAACGTACCACCTGATGTTAAGTGGTCAACGTCGCCCATGAACATAAACTAGTATACCTGGAACGAGTCCAGGCAACTCATTTATGTGTTGCCTATCCTGAGACATAAGATGTTAAGTCTCGGTGCCAGTAATTACACTGCCTGTCTTGCCCTTCTCTCCGAAACACAGCAAAGCTGTTTGACGGGAGAAACAAGCAAGATGGTGGTACCCATGCAGATGGGAGCGCGGCACAGCGCTTCCCTCCCACCGCAGCAGCTAGCGCAGGAGTGTGTGAAATTCACCAACCCGCATTTAGAAGGCCTGTTCCCTCCTCGCTTGATTCGGACGAAATTTTACAATTTTTTTCGGAACCTGGAGTGTGTCTCGCACATTTCTGCTTTTTATGTTCGTCGAGAGAGGTTTAAAAGATTTAAGCAGTCACTTAAAATTTCGCCAGTATTCTATTGCCTCAGATCAGATATCAACATGAATCCAAACAGTACGGACACAAAGTCATAGACTACAGCTAGTGACGATAATTATATATATTATATAAAATATTTATTTAATTTTATGTAAGTATATAAATTTCATTTTAATATTAATTTTATATACATGTAAATTTCACTTTCCTTGGCGTATATTTTTAATTGTTTTCGTGATAGCATCAAAAATAATTTCGATGCATTATATTATAGCCAGACTGAAGTTAGCAATGAGTGACGTTATTAATTATTTTTTCACTCATATCGCGCTTGCTATCAAACTTGAGACTTATTAATCATAATCATAATGCTCTGAGGCATCCCGCCTGGGGAGTGGGTATCCGCAGGTGGGTATGTGGGACTCGCTGCGCCCGACAGCTGGTAAGTGGACAGGTCTGCTCTACCCACTAAAACCCGGCGAGTGCTACCAGTGCCGCCTTTGGTGAGGTGCCCCGGATCTGTTAAGCTAACAGGGCACCTCGACGGCTAGTCAGTCCCGCAAGGGACCGACGCCACTTCCACATAACAACCCATCGGCTGTCCCGCACCACAGAACAACTCCTGCCAACGTCGGGACAGTACAATGGGGTGAGATTTCCATCCTCGCCCCTTGCCCCCTGCTCTTTTGTCCCCTCTTCTTATAAGAGGGGTACACAGAGCTCCTTCGGCTCAATTCGCTTCGCCCAAGGCGCTGGGCACTCCCTAGGCTACTGAGCCCCACTGCCACGACAAGGCCTGAACCATGGTGGGGACCCTATGATACCCCAAACGAACCTGTAAGCTGGTCACAGTAGCCGCCGTGACGCCAACCGCGAAGGCCTTGTCTCCCAGCCACTGCCCCAGAGCACTCGCGCAGCCCGTGGCGTGGGTCATGTCCATGGTGCACTCGAAGGGGGATATGGTGCCGTAGTCGATGTGGCAGCAGCTCACGGGCACCCGGTTCATCACCCAGTCGTTCCTGCCTGTCACGCCGCAGCATTCAAACTGCAAAATTATTATTATTTTATTTGGACAGACAGACAGACAGATCTGTCCCTCTGTTTCATGTGTTGCCTATCCTAAGACATAAGATGTTAAGTCTCGGTGCCAGTACACAGCCTGTACGACGTGGATCAATACGCGATTTTTACTTGTAATAATGATAAAAAAAATTACGTATTTATTCGCGGTTTAAAGACTTCCCGTAAAATGGTTGTTATAAACTATAAGGTATGAAAAACGTCGGGCAGGTTTATCTTTAAAAAAAACACGATAGCGAGTAGCGAGGGATTGATGTTCAACAGTCGACGGATAGAGGCTGATGATGATGATGATGAAACCACGATAAACTTGAATATTAATTTTGTTTAATAACGACATAAATTTTGTTTCATGATAATTATCATTTACATATTAAATATTCCAAATAAACAGAAAAAAGAAAATTGTATTCAGGATAACACAATTACAGTATTAAAAACAACAAACATTTTACAAATACAAAGAATAAAACAATATTTACTACATTTATATTTTATAGGCATTTTATCGCGGTTTATCAGAAACTCTACATTCTTGACATTTTGGATAAGCATTTTAAAAACAGAAACACCCCATTTTACATTCGCGTCCACATTTATAGAAGAAGTTAAATAAAAGGAAAGTATGTACAACAAACAATTTATATCCAGAAGATGAGAAGGAGAACCCCAATCCAGTTCGTCCAGTTGTAAATATGATGATCTTGGCAGCCAAGAGTTTGGCGTGTAAGTACGACACTTTAGATCAACCAGCCACCTCATCCCACCGGCTGTCTGTGCTTAGGCGTATGTGACACCGCCACTTCAGCGAAGGAAGATGGAGGACGGTCCTGGTTGGATGCTGGTGTCGGGTGTTCATTAAGAGACTATGCTCATAATATTGACGACGAAGTTTGACAATTGACAAAACACCACTTACACCCATTTGCAGTTCATCCCATATCATGGCGACGTCTCTTCTCGTCTCATACAGCAGCAGACTGGACATCATGGTGGATCTGATCTCCGATCCACTGTCGTCCCGAAGAGTGAAGCCCATTATGGTTATGGCAATTTCGAAAATTAGTATTACTATCAGTAGACCAACGTACTGGAATTAAATAAAACGTTTTTAAGGTTAAGAGACTAGCAGTCATTGCTGATGTTCATTGGTCAGGGTGAGCAGCTTATTCTTTTGCTATCCTGATAGGTGATGACGAAGATGGTAAGTCTTGACACCAGTAACACAACGGAAAGAAGCACAATGTCTTATACTTCTTTCCGAAACACAGCAAAGCTGTTTCACAAAAGGTTATATTAAGTAATTATTTATCTAACGTCCGCTCTTTTTAATTGAAATACAATCTTAAACCAAGCTTTATTCTTAATTGTCTCGTAATCATAACTGTAGCTCGGCGTGAGGCGGAGCATGTAAAAATACCTCAAGCTGACGTAAGTTGACTGAATGAGTGATCTGTATGTAATATGTATAATTATATAATAAAATCTACAATTAAAATATTTTTTTTAAAGCAAACTTTCTTAAAACAGTAGGTAATAAAACCTACTGTTTTAAGAAAGTTTATTTACATTTGTACATAGGGACCTAACATATTTGTTTAAGACATACTTTTTAGTTTTTACATTATCAAAATTGGCTCTATTTTTCCGAAAATAACTTATTCAACTAATTTTATCAATGATTTTAGATTACTTACTTTTACATCTGTAAGTTGTAAATGAATAAACCGTTTTCAATAATAATAAGCCGTTGTAATATTATTCTACATTTTACTTATAAGAATTATATTTATGTATGTAATCGTGATGAAGCAGTATTTCAAAACTTACCCCTGCAATGAAATAGAAATGTTCAGACACGGCTCCATAGAAACCGAGTAATGCAGCGAAGAATATGATCACGCCAGTCGCGATCACCAGTCCGGGAAGGGTGAAGAACCGATTGGTTATCAACAGCTCGTAGTCCTGGTAAGCCAGTAAAGAGACCACTCCAGTGATCAGCAGAATGATCCCCGTCAACTGAAACGATCGTCTTTATTATGTTGACTGAAACACTAAGAGTTTTAATTAACATGGTTAAGGCCTCTATTAATGTTTATTTATGTAATTGACTGGCCTGTTGGTCTAGTGGTTAGTGACCCTGACTGCTAAACCAGAAGGTCGTGGGTTCGATCCCCACCCAGGACAAATGTTTGTGTGATGAGCATGATCATTTGTTCTGTGTCTGGGTGTAGTTTATCTATAGTATGTATATGTATTTAGAAATATATAAGTATACCGGGTGTATTTGGAACGCTTGCGAAAACGAAGAGGTATGATAGTGTTGGCATAGCCTGACATGATACCCCCACCATGGTTCAGGCCTTGTCGTGGCGGTGGGGCTCAGTAACCTAGGGTGAGCCGCTGCACCTTGGGCGAAGCTAATTGGGCCAAGGGGGCTCTTTGTACCTCTCTTATAAGAAGAGGGGACATAAGAGCAGGGGGCAAGGGGTGAGGACGGGAACCTCACCCTATTGTACTGTCCCGACGTTGGGAGGGGTTGTTCTGTGGTGCGGAACAACCCCTCTGTGGAGGTGGCGTCGGTCCCTTGCAGGACTGACTAGCCGTCGAGGTGCCCTGTTTGTTTACTAGATCCGGGGCACCTCACCAAAGGCGGCATTGGTGGCACTCGCCGGGTTTTAGTGGGTAGAGCTGCGTCCACTTACCAGCTGTCGGGCGCAGCGAGTCCCACATACCCGCGTGGGGAGACCCGCTCCCCCGCGGGATGCCTCAGAGCATTTCCCGGCGTTAAAAAAAAAAAAAAAAAACCTGACATGATACAAGTGAAAAAAACGCGTTTTCTTTTTTTTTTTGTTTGCCTTTTTTTTGTATAATCCGGTTTAGTAAACATAATGTTACAGGAATTTGATGATAATGCTTTAAAATAATGGTTTTTTGAAAAAAACAGCAATGTAATTGGTTTACATAGGCTGCACTAAAAGTATCGGGAATGGAATATTTCAACTGTTCCTGTCATATTAAAATCTTTTTAATTAAAAACTCTTTGGTTTTAAAAATCAAATACCATTTATTTATTTAAAAAAAGATTCTCGGTCTTGTCACAAGGTCTTGTCAAACTTGTTTAGTCGTTGAGAAAATGGAATTGACTCGAGAAAATTCTAGAGCGATGATTTATTATGACTTTCGAAGTGGTTTAACACAAAAACAGTGTGTTGACCGGATGATTTCTGCATTTTGTCATGAAGCCCCATATAAAACCACAATTTATCGCTGGTTTGCTGAATTTCATCGTGGACGTGTCAAGCTCAGTGATGATCCCCGTCAAGGTCGTCCAAAAACTGCAGTCACCCAAGAAAACGATGATGCTGTGCGTAAGCTGATTGAGGAAGATCAGCATGTGACATACCGCGAAATTCAGGCAACTTTAGACATTGGCATGAGTCAAATACAAATAATCTTGCATGAACAATTTGGTGTAAAAAAGTTGTTTTCCCGATGGATACCGCATTATTTGCTGTGTGAAGAGCAAAAAGCGGCTCGCGTTACTTGGTGCGTCAGAACTCTCGAAACATTCCACGCAGGATCCTCAAATGCTGTATACAACATCGTATCAGGTGACGAATCCTGGATATACGCGTACGAACCCGAAACAAAAAACCAGTCACGAGTTTGGGTGTTCGAAAATGTGTTAAAGCCAACAAAAATTGTTCGTTCACGGAGTGTTGCAAATAAAATGGTGGCCGTACGTTTGTCTCCAAAAACGGCCATGTTGCGACTATTCCTCTTGAGGGACAAAGAACGGTTAATGCAGAATGGTATGCTAGCATTTTTTTTGCCACAGGTCGTTTCTGAACTCCGTAAAGAGAACCGCAACCGCCGCATCATCCTCCATCACGACAATGCGAGTTCTCACACCGCGCACAGAACAAAAGAGTTCTTAGAGCAAGAAAACATAGAATTATTAGACCATCCGCCGTACAGCCCCGACCTATGCCCTAATGATTTCTATACTTTCCCTAAAATAAAGAATGAATTGCGTGGTCAGAGATTTTCATCGCCTGAAGAAGCTGTGGACGCCTACAAAACGGCCATTTTGGAGACCAAAATAAAAAAGTATGGAAAAATGTGTCAAATTTCACGGAGAATACTTCGAAAAGCAAAAAATACATTTTTAAATAGTAATGTTGTGTCACTTCCTTAATTGCCGTTTTCAGTGCCGCCCTCGTATAGTTCACGCCCGCTAGCGGACTGAATCAGCTGATATCGTTCGCCGCATGCACGAGGTGAACGAACTCCCGAACCGCTCGCGTCTTCAGTCCGTCCGCTAGTCGCGCGTCTCGCGGTTAGCATGAGTGCATAGTGTGTATACATACATTGTGGGTTTGCAAAATACACAAGTCCTAAAATTTTCTTTAAAAAAGGTTTCTGAGATAAATGGTTACATTATGCATGATATAGTATATAAATAGTATATTATTAAGGTTTAATCTTCGCAAGCGTTCCAAATACACCCGGTATAGCAGTAGTCTGGTTACCATAAGAACAGGCTCTGCCTAATTTGGGATCAGATGGCCGTGTGTGAGTTGTCCCAACATATTATTATTATATAAATATTATTATTATGTCTCTATTGGTAATTGGAATACACGTCAGAGTCACAACCATGTCTTCTGCTACCCCTTCTATTAGCATAAGCACCGAAACTGCCTCTTATGGAGGAATGCAACGAGGTTTCAAGCAGAAATCACTCCCCGCCAAGGTTCAAGCCTTGTCGTGGTGGTGGGGCTGGGAACCCAGCACCTTGGGCGAAGCAAATTTAACCGAGGGAGCTGCTCTTTGTACCCCTCTTATAAGAAGAGGGGAGAAAAGAGCAAGGGGGACAAGGGGCGAGGATAAGAAACTCACTGTCCCGACGTTGGGAGAGGTTGTTCTGTGTTGCGGGACGACCCCTCTGTAGAGGTGGTGTCGGTCCCTTGAGGAACTGACTAGCCGTTGAGGTGCCCTGTTTGCTCAATAGATCCGGGGTACCTCACCAAAGGCGGCATTAGTGGCACTCGCCGGGTTTTAGTGAGTAGAGCTGTGTCCACCTTACTATCTTTCGGGCGCAGCGAGTCCCACATACCCGCCAGGGGAGTCCCCCGCCTCCCCAGCGGGATGCCTCAGAGCATTTCCCGGCGTAAAAAAGTGCATGCGTACAAAGTAAATATGTCAGAAGTGAAACAAATTTTTAAATCTCGTTTATATTTATTACTAATCTAAAGCTTTAAAGGAGATGTTTCATTTTGGGCCAGCACTATAATGTACACCGCATAGGTAAATAGGAAAAAAAATGGAATTTCATAAAAATACTAAAAAAATAATTTGCAGAAGGGTACATGTGTACAAAAATGAATATTTGAAACATTTTTTAATGTGGTAACCCTATTTTTAGGGCGGCCATGACACTTGTTTTTACATGACGTTTGACTAATAGTTGAGAGTTTAGTTGTTAACCTTAAAAATTCACCCCAACATGTTGTTTTATTTATATACATCTCTCTCTCCAATAAAATAAATAAAATATCTGCATGTAGTCTTATTTTTTTTTTGACCCAAGATTTTCAGAATTCGTGTTATTTTTTATGAAATCGCAGATAATACGATATATGTCAATCATGTGACATTGTCAAAATGACACTCTTTGCATAATTCTGATCTGATCCGCCATGTTTACTTTACGTTGTGTTGCTCTCCTTGACGAAGTTAATTTAAATGTACATTAAAACGAAGCGAAATTAAATTAAATAAATAATAGTAAACGGTTACTATATTATGTAGCTATATTTACATATTATAGTGTACATAGTGCTGGCCCACGCGTCATACATTTCTTGAACATCTCCTTTCCGAGACTTTTTTTTATGTTAGTTGGATAGGCAAACTGGCAAACGTACCACCTGATGTTAAGTGGTCGACGTCGCCCATGAACATAAACTAGTATACCTGGAACGAGCCCAGGCAACTCATTTATGTGTTGCCTATCCTGAGACATAAGATGTTAAGTCTCGGTGCCAGTAATTACACTGACAGGCAGTGTAATTACTGGCACGAGTGTGTTATTACACAATTAGTGGCGAGTGGCTTGCCCTTCTGTCCGAAACACAGCAAAGCTGTTTCACGGGAGACGTAAGCAAGATGGTGGTACCCATGCAGCCGGGAGCGCGGCACAGCGCTTCCCTCCCACCGGTAATCGCACTTGCGATGCGACATTCGCTCTATCTTACTCTCTCACACTCCATGGCTATGTGCTTCATGTTACGTTCGCCCTTTCTCACTCTCTCTCAATCGGTCTCAATCACTCTCTGAGAGAGACCGATTGAGACGAAAACGTTACACATTTTCGTGACGTTTCATCCGTAAAAAAAAAATACCGTCATGCGCGCACAGTAGTTTCACTTACAAAAAAGGCCGAATTCACCGGATAACAGTTAGGTATATAGATAGCAAAACGAAGGCGCATATCCTCATCAGCTCGAAAGCGGAGCTTTTATGGCTTTACATATTCCTACTTCTCCTCCAATCGTGATCAAGGGCCTCCACAAACAAGGTGCCCCGTTATGTGGAGATATCCGGTTCCTATTGTGGGACCGGTCAGCTGCCGAAATGCCCCTCCATAAGGTCGCAGGGTGCGGAGTTTTAGTTCGAGAAGGGGCTCCCTTAGCCGTGACTCCATAACCATGTTCCAGGGCCCGATGGTATGCGTTAATATTTTTCCCCGGGCAACAAAAAGCTACACTGTTCTCGAAGATCCATAAAGCACGTATTCACACAATTTAAGAGATTTTTCATAATTCCTTCCAAAACTTACATTCATACAATGTTATCAATTCTTCTAAGATAAAGATACGTGTAGAGAAGTAATATTTAGGAAGTGTTTTATCTTACCAAAAACAAACAGTTCACACCAAACAAAGAATATCTGACAGATCTAAGTAATTTAGGTACTTTCATGTTAATTCTCATATTAAAACTATTAAACTTAAGGAACCTATTCAGTTGTGAAGACACTGAATGCGATAACGTAACTAAAACTGTGATCTTTTATCGATCTATATCTTTATCTTGACAAGCCCATCCACTTTTTATCAAACAACTATAAACTGACTCACTGCCAGTGTTTACGAATATACTTTTATCCGAATGCAAAACCTAGATTTGTGTAAGAGGTATATCAAATTTATTACATTTTATTAATGTTCCAATAAATATCAGACCTTCAAAAGTCTTGAGCATAGGCATCCCTATTTACCCCCACCATCGTTGAAGCCTTGTCGTGGCGGTAGGGCTCAGTAGCCTAAGGTGAGCCCAGCACCTTGGGCGCCCCACCATGGTTCAAGCCTTGTCGTGGCGGTGGCGCTCAGTAGCCTAAGGTGAACCCAGCACCTTGGGCGAAGCAAATTGAGAGGGTTTTAATACCTTTCGGACGCAGTGAGTCCCACATACACGCCGGGGGAAACTCACTCCCCCGCGGTATGCCTCAGAGCATTTCCCGGCGCTAAAGAAAAAATGTTATCGCTTCCTTATATATATAATACTAGCTGGTGCCCGCGACTTCGTCTGCGCAGGATAAGTTTTTAGTTTTTTTATAAAAAGTATCCTATGTTACTTCTAATACCTCCAAGAATATGTGTACAAAGTTTCATGATGATCGATTAAGTAGTTTACGCGTGAAAGCGTAACAAACATCCACGCTTTCACATTTATAAAATTAAAACCCTCTTCTATAAAAAAAAAATAATTAAATAGTAAGGATATAATATTATATTCCTAATAAAGTTCAAGTTATGTCAAATATTATACAAAATTTTACAAAATTTTGCGAATGCGAAATTATATTTTTTTTATTACAAAAGCTCTCTTGAGTTGGCGGAGGGAAATTGTTTTTTGTTTTTATTTTTTGCTATTTCAATTTTTTCCTTCTGTTCTTCGATGTTTGATTTTTTTTTTTTTTTTTTGTAAGTAACCGAAAATAATAGCTGGTAGTGTTGGTGGTGGTAGTGGTAGTTGAAAGCTCCCAGACGGCTTATTTTATTAAGACATCTCCTAAGACCAGAACATAGGTCTCCTACATACGAATAAGCAAATGTAGAACGGATGTTATAAAATCTATTCATATAATAAATCTGTAGAGGAGTCGTTTCTGTACATTGAAAATATTTTAAAAAAAATTAACCAGGGTGTTAAAGGATGACCAACAGAATATATTTCCAGCATTTTTTAAATTTTTGTCTGTTTGTCTGTTTATCTGTTTCTGTTTAGTTAATCACGCATCACGTAAAAACTACAAAACCATTGTAAATAACTTTTATACATAAAAATTGTGCGTAACTTAGAGTAACATTTAGTTTTTGTTTCATCGCAATCGCTTTACTCTATCAAAATATATATTATTATGTATTTGAAATGTAGTTCAATACAGTACTTAACAAATATGATCAGATCAACGCCATCTATTGACAACTTATAGTACCGACATGTATATGCATGTATCCAATTTTTTAAGGTTGAACTAGTCGATGGCGTGAACTCTAACAAAATGATTGCTATTTCACCTGACATAGTGCGCGAACATGTGTGCTAGAATGAAATGCACAATAATTCATTCCGAAAATGTCCTTTTAGCAAAACAGTTATTATAGAAAAACTAATAAGTGTATCTTTTCAAAATAAATTTATTTCAACTTTTGAATAACTAAAGTATATCTGTACGGGCTTTATTTTTAAGCTTTCGTGCTCGGTATACTATTTATTTACGTCCAAAGTTGGGCTAAAATCAGCGTTGAAATACGAAAGTTTAGAAGCTTGTATTTTTTTAATGTATAATTTTTTTACGATTTTGGGTACATACAGACACAGATAATGACGAGATCAATTTATAATATACTTCGTTTTTCATGGTCAACGTCAAACATTGCAGTCATTACTGTTCTGCGTTTGTATGGAAAGATGAGCGACTTGTGTAACCTTAAGTTTAATGAATTTGTTGAGTTATTATAATATTTTGTTAAAATTTTAAAACGTTGGAAAGGAATAGTAATTATTTTCTTTAATACTTTAGAAAAACATCGTTTTCAATGAATATAGTTTAATGTGTCACTTAATCAACGAATTAGAAAAGGTATGGAATACGAACTGCGCTAAAAAACGGTTCCTCGCAAACTACAATCAAGTGGGCGGGGCCAAAAAAGTGCAATCAATTTGTCTCTCAGTCTGCTGCGCGTTCTGTGACAGTCTAGACGACCGTTGCGTTGACGAAAAAATCGTTTCCCAGAGACAAAAATGACCTCCTGTGTTGTAAAATGGTGTAAGAGACGAAAAGAAGGAAGTAAAAAGCAAACTGGGATAACTTATCACAGGTAAGTTTGAATTTCGTATTTTATTCACGCTTAATTAATAACCTCCATATAAATTTTTGTGGTCAATATTATGCAATCAGCAGGCAGCCGATTTTATATACTGAAATGTTATATTAAATTTTACATTGAGTACCGAGTTTTTATATATATATTTATATTCCTTATTTATATTTTTATCAATTATTTACTTTTAGTTTCCCCATAAACGAAATTCGGCGTCCGCAAGATTGCAGCAGTCCGCTTAGAAAGAAGACAAGATAACTGGTTACCGACTAACACCAGTAGAGTGTCTTCTATACGTTTTGGAGGTTCTTCTCAGTACTCATGGAACAGGTGGTACATTTAATTGACGTTCAAAAAGATACTTTAATGGTTCTATTTAAAAAAAATATATATGTTAATTTCTTACTAAAGAGAAATACAACTATTTTGACTTGTGATTTTTATTTTATGCCCCATTCCCATTTTTCAAACATTATTGACATTTTAATAATAAAAAACAAGGTTACAACAGACTGTCAACTACTCTAAGGCTTAAAAAATATACGAAATATCGACAGATTCTGTATATCTCAATTTGATAATAATTATTGGTTAAAAACAGTCATTTTATTACTCTTCATATTCAGACAAAATAAATGTAGGTATTCACATTAATTCATATAATCAATTACTTTATAATAAAATTAATGAATGTCAGACTAATGCATAATATCATCCTTCCATATCTCAACTGACATTGTCATTGTACATGTCGCGTAATATTCTATCACGTTCGCACTCACTTTCTTCGATATTTCAGTTTCATTCTATCACTATCCTCCTAAATTAGATTGCGCATTATATGGATAGGTGGAAGAATTCATGTGCACATATTAAATTTAGCAAAGTATTTTGTATTGCGCGTGTGCAAATCGTGTAAGTATTATCATTTAGTAGTGTGAGTTTGGAACCATATTTTTCCGAGCTTTGTAAGAGAGTTATGTTTCCATACCTTTACTAATTCGTTGTACTTAATATAAAAAAGATATTTTATAACTGTGTCCGAACGATTACAGATCAACTCTCAATAGATGGCGTTGTGCATATGACTTCATTTTCTCAATCGCGGTATTAAGATATTAATTAGGTGTCTTCGTTTTAAAAATTCTTTCGTTCGTGTCGTTCAAAGGTCTTTCTTGGTTTTTAGTCTGTTTGATAATTGGTTCTTTAATCATTCAATATTTTCTAGAATAAGATAATAATAATAAGAAGCCTTCTAGAAAAAAATCAAACCTATCGCAAAGTAGCCGAAATGCTAAAAAGTTGAGATTAAGTAGGTCTCAAGAATCGGAGGAAGATCGTGAAGTGAGGCTAAATGCAATCCGAGCTAACCACATCAGAACTCTTGCATCGGAAACGCCTACTCAGCGTGCGTCTAGGCCTTGCATACAGCGTGCACTTACAGTAGCTTCTCGCTCTCAAGAGAGTATCGCCCAGTATCGACGAACGTGAAGCGCGGTTATCGGCTTACAGAGAACGCCACGCCCTCTCACGCGAGTCTGAGACTTTTAAAGGGAGTCGCGTTTAAGTTCGCAAAGAATCCTGACCGCAACTTTACTCTCCCAAGAGAGTATCGAAGAACGCGAAGCGCGGTTGTCAGCTGACCGAGAGCGTCACGCCCTCTCACGCGAGTCCGAATCTCTCTCAGAGAGAGAACGGCGATTAACAACAGCCAGAGATAATTATGTAAGCGCCCGGATGAACGATGTACGTTATTTAATATTCGAAAGGGAAAGAATAGACGATCTGCGACGAGCAGAAACAGGAGAACAGCGTCAATCTCGCCTGGGAGCTGACCGGGCTCGATACCACATGAACAGAATTATAACTGGCGAGGCTGATGATGAGCCCTTAGAATATAATGTTGCAAACATTATTCTGCCTTGGGAAAATAAGAAATCAGGATTTACATATTCAACAAGAATTGACTACGCCTTCTACGCCTCTGTGGGTAGTATGACGGAAATTTGCAATTTTTGTGATGCTCTGAAATGGAGGAAAGAGGCAAATGGAATGTTTTGTTCAAATGGAAAAGTTGTTGTTCCAAATTTTCGAGATCCCCCAAACATTATTAAAACTCTTTTAAATGGCGATCACCCCCTGTCTAAACACTTTTAGATAATATCCGTAACAGCGCTTTCCAAATGACATCCTTTGGGGCAAAACAAATAACGGAGGGTCCGTTCATGCCAACCTTCAAAGTGCAAGGTCAAGTTTACCATCTCATCGGATCTTTATTGCCAGATAATGAGCCTAGATTTCTTCAAATTTATTTTGTGTCCGATTACACTGAACAGCATAATATTAGGAATCGCCATTTCCCCCAGCTTAATGGTGCGCTTATATCAGAACTACAAAACATGTTGCATGAAGTAAATCAATACGTGGGGAATTTTAAAGCTGCGTTAGATTCCATTCCACAAGGCAGCAATGATTACAAAATAATCATCAGCGCAGATAGACTGTTGGTGAACACCGCGGGAGGCACAACGCACCAATGGCAGATGAAGTCGCAGTTGTTTTAGTCGATCAGGAGTGTGAGAGGCGTGACATCGTGTTACGCACTCGCAACGATCGCCTGCAACACATTTTTGAGACTCACCGAGCTTACGATGCCTTGCAATATCCATTAATATATTGTCATGGTGAAGATGGGTACAACCTTTTTGTATACGTTCCAGACGTGTAGTGTAGTGAAGAAAAATCAACATCATTTGTAACGATTTTTCTCAAAATAAAGTGATTTTGTCCTTCTTGCCATGTTCTCAGTTGGAAATTTCGTAAACAAAAAAAAATATGATAACGTACTATGCAAGCCCAGTAACAATAGCCCTGTCAAGACGCCAATTTGTTCAGCAATACTGGCGAACTTCATTACCAAAGCGAACGGCACAAAAATTATACTCAGTTTAATTATAGATATTCACTTTTTTGGCATTTCTCATCAATTTTACGCCAAATTGATAATAGGTACATGAGTAGGATTTAAAAAAAAAAAATATTTTTGTTATTATTTAAGTATAGGTATTTTGAATTTAGAGCCCCACGCGCTCTAAATTCAAAATACCTATTATGTTGGACTTCGGAGTATCAGGCCGCATGCAGCGAGCATCATAGTGATTAGACCACAGCACACTTATAATAATTATATTATTATTTGAGAATGATCATACGAATATGAATACAAGAATGATCATACATTTTTGTAAAATTGACTGACAATGCGGATTGCGGACGGTTCATACATTTTATAAATAATTGTAGGTATGCCGATTGTCGATTGATAAGGTTCTAGAGTGGAGGCCACGTTTAGGTAGACGAAGTGTTGGTCGGCCATTGACCAGGTGGGAAGACGATCTCCGTGCGGTGGCCGGTCCGTGTTGGATGCGAGTGGCAAGGGATCAGCCATCTTGGCGTTCATTGAGGGAGGCCTATGTTCAGCAGTGGACGGATAGAGGCTGATAAGGATGATGATGATGATGATGATGCCGATTGTCGTGCAGTGTCCGGTCCACGTTGGATGCGAATGACAAGGGATCGGTCGTCTTGACATTTATTGAGGGAGGCCTACGTTCAGCAGTGGATGAATAAAGGCTGACGATGATGATGATGATAGGTACAGTATAGTTACCTAAGTAGGTAGGCGCTAGGTGATTCTTCTTCTCTATGGGTAATTTAAAAAGAGACTAGGTGCTATGAATAAAAGCGATCAATTATATTAAAAGTATAAGGGTTTTAAGATAGAGAGTAAGTTTTCAACATCCTCCATTTATACAGCTCTTCACACTAAAAAATCTCATTGTTAAATTACGTAATCTACGCGAACCTTTCGCGGGCACAGCTAGTATATAATATGTAGATATTGTGACAACCATAGAAATATTATGGTGACAACCTTGCTGCAATGACGAATGCCTGCACAAAAGCGGCATTTCGCGCAACTTCTAACGCATTGTCCCACTGTAGTTCCTTACGCTGTGACCATAATCATTTTTTTTAAATTTCATAAAAGCTGGATACAAGTCTTTAGACCATGTAATGAGTAATTTTTCCAATGCTGCAAATTTAGTGGATTTTCCACTAAAACTGGTGGTTTTGAACCTAAATGGCGAAATATTGCGTTTAGTGAAAATACGATCACTCGACAATTTTTACTCCGCCGTTTGTGCATGGATTTCGATGGTTATTTTTTTGTTTGAAAGCTGGTGTTCCCAATTTGGTCCCATATTAATTTTATAATGATCAGACGAGCCGTTTTTTAGTTATTCCCAATAATGCCTATTTGGTTGGTTTCGTTTACCTTGATGATATGACCATTTTATTACATGTCGATGCAATTATATAGGATGCTTTGGTAGCACACCATAGTATGTCACGGTCATCGTAATCATCATCATCATCACCATCACCATCATCATCCTTTATCCGTCCACTGCTGAACATGCCTCCTTCATTGAACGCCAAGACGACGAATTTCGGAATCACTAAAAAAAAATTCAAACCGACTTTAAAAATACTAAACTAAAAAGTAATAAAATAACAGTTTCTTTAATTTTTGTGCTTACAACTTATAATCAACTTAATATTCTACTAATGTACAAACTTTGCGTTTACTACGTCATTATAGTTATTTTGGAGTCGGTGTTAGCCAAGGTAGGTAGGTAGGGTACAGCAACAAATACGACACCGTCTCCAAAAGTAACTATAATGACGTGGTAAACGCAAAGTTTGTATAGAGTAGAGGGCACTCTGTCCTCTCGGAGACCTCTGAGGGCCGGAGTCCCACAGGGATCCGTGCTGTCTCCGACCTTGTACAACTTGTATACCTCCGACATCCCCGAACACCCGGCGATTAAACGGGCTCTCTTTGCAGACGACACCGCTCTGTATATCACCCACCTCTCAGATGCAAGGGCTTCTACCATCCTCCAGCGTGCCGTCACCGAGCTGGGTAAATGGTTCGCAAAATGGAGGATTGATATAAACCCAGAAAAAAGTGCCTCCTAAAAATTCTCACGTAGGAGGTTCACAAACCGATAAGGCTAAACTATATAGAAATACCTAGAGTAGATCAGGTAAAATACTCAAATATATATAAATAATAGTCGATGTCATTTAGACCACACATTGAGATAGTTACCAAAAAGGCCAAATTCGTCTTGAGCCGTTTATATTTCTTAATCAACAAAAACAGCAAAATGCCCCTCAGGCAGAGCAGGCCTTCGACCGTGTCTGGCATGAAGGTTTAATCTATAAACTCATAGATTCACAGGTCCCTCGTCCACTCGTTCTCGTCATAGCGTCCTTCCTCAGTGGCAAGACCTTCAGCGTAAGGGTGGAGAACACCATATCCGGCACCCACCCCATAGCAGCGGGAGTTCCCCAAGCCAGTGTATTATCTCCAGCGCTCTTTAACAAATACACTGCCGACATTCCCACAGCACCAGGAGTCCACATCGCGCTCTACGCCGATGATACGGCATACATCTCGTCGTCGCTCTCCCACCACCTGCCGGACTGCCTCGACCGCTGGAGGATGGCGGTCAACGCATCCAAATCGCAGGTGGTTATTTTCCCATCCGCGCAGCGCCGTTACCCCCCCCCCCCCGTCTCTCACCCTGCGCGGGTCCCTACTCCCCATGCCATGGGGCACAACAGCTGGGCATCAAACCTGGGCATCAAAATCGATTCTAACCTTAACATGCATCCGCAGCTTAGGCAGGCAGTGGCCAGTACCATCGTCGCTCAGCAGCGTCTGTGACCGGTCCTCTCGTCCCAAAGCATCCCCCTGCGCGTGAAGCTGGGGATCTTCGAAAGCTGTCTCCGCTCGCGGTTCACCTATGTGGCGCCGGCATGGTTCCAACTGCTCGCAGAGAGACACAAGAAGACTCTGCGGGCCAGGCAGTTCATCGCCCTGCGTATTATCGTCGACGCCCCAAGGTATGTCAGGAATGACGTCATCTCCAGAGGTTTCGAGGCCGAGAGCCTGGACACTTTCATCAGCCGCCTGGCCACCAGCCTGTTTGAGTGTGCGGATGCGTCGGGGTTCGACTTCCCTGGCGGACATCGTCCCATGGCACGCCCGTCCACCGGACAGAAGACCTTATCCTAGAGATTTAATCGCGCATTCTGCGTCCTCCACAAGCGGTACGTAGTAGGTAGGAGTCAACTGGTACCGTTATAGGGTAAATAAAAATCGGTTTTAAATTATTATTTTAATTATAAAAAAATTACAGTGATGATTTAAGGTGAGACACAAATTTATAAGGGACGTGGTATAGAGCCTACTTATGATTTTGTCACCTAGTAGATGTAGGGGCTACTCTCCTGGTACAGCCGTGGAACGGGGGCGAAGGCTCCGGCACAGCTAGGGCGCTGCAGGGACTCCGCGTCCAAACGGGTGAAGGTAGCAGCGGTGTTGGCCTCGAAGTAAAAGTGACGTAGACAGTATTCTTAGCTCGGAGCAGGGTCCCTGGAATGTACAGTCTCCGCCTTAGTCCACTATCCATATAACAGACCGGAGGCCCTTCCACGATGCCTCAAGAGGAGCACCCGCCACCTACTGTGGTAGCGGAATTGTCGTGGTAGGGCGACAGAACTTAAATTACAATTAAAATAAAATAGTTACAATAAATATTAAATCTAATAGCAAAATGTTTCTTAATTGTAAGAAAATAATTTTTATATTAAGGAATGAAGACTGAAGGTAGATTTAAAAAAAAACGTGTGGCACTCGGGGACTGCCGCGGTAAAGCTATTGCATAGCATTTTTTATCAACTTATGCAATTATAATAATTTAATAATTTTATAGTATATAACGCCTATGTCGATCGCTCTCCTTTCTATTTAAGCTCCGTGACACACGCATAAAAATTTGACAACTATTATACTTATAATATTATGTCAATTCTTTTTCATTATTTACATTTTTTAATCTAAACTACGCCATTATCCGAATATTGTGGATATATGTTGTCGATTCGAAACATTTATTTAAATGCGTTAATTTGAGAGAAGAACTTAGTACTTACCGTATCCCACACCTATATACTTTCTCACAAACAGCTGCTTACTTATTCGTCCGATTTCGGAGCAGCTCGTCTCTCGTCGGGTGTGGGTAGGTCTAAATTTGGGGATGTGATAAACGGCTTTTTATTTTCAACACGCTTAAGCCTTTGGCTTTTATTTTTCAGCGCGCTTAAAAAAGCCGGCCGAGCTTTTTATTGTAACGCATTATGCAGGCAACAGACAGGATCAACTCAGCGACAGGCTGGCCCCGGCGAAGGCCAGATACTCCTCGTAGGGGGGGAATGCCCGGCTGCTACTAAGCAGTCCCCACGACGTCGTGCCATACAGACCCAGGTTCCCATCCTGAGTCCGACACGAGCACAGTGGCGTTACTGGAGGCGCATTAAATAGCGCCTCCTACGCCCGCGGGAGAAGGCTTCGTCGGCGGCCTCCTCTCTCACCCGCTCGTCGACCTCCTTCTGGGACATTACTGCCTCACAGAAGGAGACCATCACCGTCCAGGACTCGTCGTCACCAAGCATCGCGGTGATGACGCTCGGCAGAGACAAGTCCCCTCCGATGACTGATGTCAGGATTGGGATTGATTTTTAAATTTCTCTTAATAAATAATTCATTCAACATGATGATGATAATGAATATAATATATACTTTTAAAATTATTACGTTGGGACATTCCACACAAGACCATCTGATCCCAAACTAGGCAGATCCTGTTCTTATGGCAACCAGACAACTGATGTATACTTATATTATATTTCTAAATACATACATGATATAGATAAAACTACACCCAGACACAGAAAAAATGATCATGCTCGTCACACAAACATTCATCCTGGGTGGGAATCGAACCCACGACCTTCCGGTTTGGTAGACAGGGTCACGAACCACTAGATCAATAGGCCAGTCCAAGACAAAAGGCAAGTGCTTTTAATAAACTTCACCATTAGAGCCACATGCATTGTTAGAATTATTAGTATTCTCCTCACCATTTTCTCCACTAGTCCAACCACCACCGCCATTATTCTCGTAACCCTGCCGTTGAGAAGAAGTCGGCCGTGATAAGTCACGTGAAAGTAAATCATTGAAAACACCCAAATGTTTCAGTTTCAAATGTTGTTTCAAATTACTTATAGTTGTTCTATAAGATATTTGTTTTTCACATGTATTACACACAGCAACTATCGGTCTGGTTTTTTTTTAAAGTAGTCCCAGATTAAAACGCTGCTCGACATTTTCACTACACTAATAATTATTAATTATTCACAACACTTACACCCTATAACTAATGTAATATATAATAACAACACAAAAATCATAATATGCAGACTAGGCTGTATGGACTATTATTATTTAATCTAGGTATTTTCGCTTTCCCTATTGGGTTTATAAATAATAAATATTATTTATAACAACACAAAAAATCACAACACGAATTTACTTATTTATAACTACAATATACTTAATTCCTAATAAAAATATCAGTTTACTATTGACAATTATTATTTACATTAACCAATATCAAATAAAACATTTAAGTCACTCAATTCACACTAATTCAAATAACGGCTACGCGCACGCAAAGTAAAAATTAACATCTAAGCTCATCGACATTGACAAGCGTACTGAGTTTAAAAAATTAAAATCAGTTAAAAATTAAAATCAAAAATCATAATAAAAGTTCCTAAGCTGTAAAAAGTTTGTAACCAACCAAAAACGGAGCGTTGTCAGTCTGATAGAAATGTTATGTAAACAGGCAGAATGTATTTTAGCCGTTTAATACGTAACCAATCGAATCTAATATTGATTCTTAAAGGTATAGGGATAAGGTTTTAATCCAATAAAATGAAAAAATCTTTATATTGCGTCATATCACCCACAGCGTATAGAAGTATGGCTCCTTATTCACATTATATTTTGAGTTTTAAACGTATCGGAATAAGGTTACTTTCCTTTAATCATGATAATATAGTATTGAATTTTTTTAAATTTTAACCTTGACGATTAATCGAAATCAGCTTGATTTTATTAACGCGCTTGAATGATTTTTTCAAAAAGCGGAATTTTTACAGCTCTAATTGATTAAGCGCCCATCTTTAGGGCTAATGCTTATAGATATCTATAAACCTTTTCCAGTTTTTTTTATTATTTTAAATACACTTGTTTCAAGAAAATTTGTAGACTTGATGTTATGAATGTGGTATCCCTGTAAAATATGCCTGTCACCAGTTTATTACAAATTTTTTTGATAACCACTAAAATTGACTGTGAAGTAGCGGTGGGCGTTGCGAAGACGAACCGTTTTTAAGAACCGTTTTATGTCTCGCGACGATGAAACCGTTTTCCGTCCTAGATCCAAACAGTTTTCGTTTCCCAAACAAGTTATTCAAAGACTATGGACCTAAAACGTTTTCATCGTCGCGAACCGCGAACGAAACATACCGAACGAAACTGTATATAAACGACGATGACGAAGACGCAATTGATTTGATGCGTTCGCAAATGCAGTTCTTACAATAAACAATGTAACTTTTCGTCTAAGGAATACGGTCGATTTTTATAACCCCTTCTCAAAGCTATCGTCAAATACAGTTCTTACAGTTAAAAATGTAAGTTATTGCCTAGAGAATACAGTCGATATTTTATTACATCCTGAAAAAGCTATCGTTCGTGGTACCCCATTCAAACACGTGCATGTACTTACTTAGCTAACCCGTTTACTTAAAGTACAAAATCGCCTGGCATTAATAATCTAGATAGCCGGCACTCGGCAGGTAAAATTCTTGGAAACAGAGCCGATGAATTTATTTGTTTATATTATTGTAATTTTTTTCTAGTAGCAATTGTTCCCAGTGAGAGTTAGATTGTTATCATTACAAATTAAGTAATTAGTGTTATGTGTGTTTGTGTTGTACAACACTTTTTGTAAATAATTTTGTAAATATTGGATTATAGTAGCGTAGAGTTTAAAAACATTTAATTTATATTAAATAATTAATAATAAAAATTGTGCAATAGGTTTATTAATTAAATACAAACTATTGATTCTATCGTTATGTCGGCGGGACGACGAAATGCTAGTGTTTTATGGTCGCATTTCGACAAAGACATAGAAAATAAAAAAGCTAAATGCCATTTATGTCATGAAAAATTGAGTTACAAATCGACTACTGCAAATTTGAGAAATCATATAAAAAGAAAACACCCTGGAAATTTTTCTACGCTAATAGAGGAACAAAACCAACCAATTTCACGTGAGAACGATCCTATTTTACCTACAGAAATATTACCTTCAAGTTCAACAGCTTGTATGCCTCAAGTTCCACCATCAAAACGTCAAAAAGTCTTAGATAGATATATTAGTAAAAAGATAAGTGTGGATCAAAAAAAAATAATAGACCAGGATTTACTGGATTTGTGTGTGGATGCTTTCCATCCGTTTTCCATCGTTGAAGAGCGAGCTTTTAAGAAATTTTGCCGTTGGATACCTGGCTATAAATTGCCGACACGAAAAACTTTGTCCAACACTTTACTCGACGAAGTATACAATAAAATTGAACAACAAATAAAGATGGAAGTAGCCAATGATGCTCAATCTATTTGTTTAACCACAGATTTATGGACCTCGCGAATAACAGAGAGTTACATCGCCATTACCGGTCATTACTTAAGTACTGACATGAAATTTAAAACAGTTTTGTTGGGATGCTGCCATTTCTCCGGTAATCACACAGTAGCGAATATTGCATCTGAATTTAATGCTATCGTGGATCAGTGGGGACTTACAAATAAAGTAAACTTTGTAATAAGTGATAATGCAGCAAATATTGTTAAGAGCTTGAAAGAATACCTAGGATTTAAACATTTTGGGTGTTTTGCTCATACCCTTAATTTGATCGTGGAAGATGCGATAAAGCCTTGCCAAGAGCACATTGACAAAGTAAAAAGAGTAGTAGGTCACTACAAAAAAAGTACCGTGTCGGCAGAGCGCTTGGCCAAGTATCAGTTGCAACAAAATCAGGAACCCAAACGCCTAATACAAGATGTAGACACTAGGTGGAATTCAACGTTTTATATGTTAAACCGATTTTTGGAATTAAAAGAAGCAGTCCGCTCTACAATGGCCCTTGTGGATCGCGATTTACCACAAATTAGCATAAATGAATGGGAAATGTTTGCCCAGCTAATCACGGTCTTACGGCCTTTTGAAGAATTGACCAAAGATTTAAGTGGCGAAAAATATTTGACCGGAAGTTCGGTCATTGTCATGACAAGATGTCTTAAAGAGGCCTTAAGTGTAATGGTGGGTAAAATAAACAATCAGGCAGTCATGAATGTTGTAGATGTACTAAAATCCGGAATAGCTGAGCGGCTTAGGGGAATAGAGCAAAGTGGTACATTTCCTCTTTGTACATTTATGGACCCAAGGTTCAAAATGCAGGCATTTGCGGATCGCAACGAGGCGTTAAAAACAAAAGACCGTGTGAAGACACTCGTTGCTGAGATTATTGGCCAACAAATTGCAAAGGAGCCAACACCACAACGGATCCAAGAACCCAAACCCGATGACGATATAAGCCCTTGGGCAATTTTTGATAAGTTGGTTGGTCAGCCTGCTGGACAAGGTACACCCCTATCCCGAGCCATCAAGGAGGTTGATATATTTTTGGCCGATGAAATGTTACCTCGGAAGAACTCGGCTGGGGACTGGAATTGTCCCCTAGAGTGGTGGAGGAATCACCGCGCAGTTTATCCACATATGGCCAAGCTATATATCCAGCACTGCAATATTGTGGCAACATCCGTCCCCTGTGAACGGATGTTTTCGAAGTCTGGACTAATTATTAATCAACGCAGGACTGAGTACCAGTAAGGTGGAAAAAATTATGTTTTTAAATGTTAATATGCCTGATGAACGATTTACTGGGTACATGTAATATATATAGAAAATATATAAAACCAAAAAAAAATAAAAAAATGTAGTTACAAAAAAATATCAATTATTGTATATAAAATGTAATTTAAATACGCCTGGTAAAAATATTAAATACTCCTAACTACTAACTATTTCCCAGCCAGTCCTAAGCCTGGAAAAGTATGAAGGGAAGATCATTTTATAGAATAACTTTATAGTTGCAAAAACTACAACTATTTCATGACAAAACGGACGACGAAAAAAACCTCAAAGTGTTCCTTAATCGATAAGTTTCGTATAATGTATATCATGTCGTCTTCAAACCAGTTGCAACGACGACCGTTTTCTGCAACCGTTTTCGTCGTCGGAAAAACGGTTGCGTTTCGTTCGTCAAAAATTCGAAAACGACCCACTACTACTGTGAAGTGTGACATAATCTCTCGGTGTTGCCAGTTTGAAGAAAAACGGCCCAATTTTAAGAAATGGGCCTGTCTTAAGAAATGGGCCTGTCTTCTATTCACCAAATAATCATGAAGATAGGAAATAAGAGGAGATGCCCCTTTCTTTAAACTTACAGCTGTAAGTGAGTGCCTGATCCGCAATCTTGAGTGCCCTTTTCATAGTAGTATCCCCTTTAAAGTTTGTGGTTTTGCTGTCAAAACCCTAGCAATGGTAGCCATGTTAAGTGCCGATTTGAGTTGTAGGTATACACCTTTTTTTCGTAGGTATGCCCAGTCCTTCTATATTATGTGTATGCAAATTATCAAAAGTTGTTTTTGTCTATGGTAAAGTACAAAAATTGGCTGTTCTAAGTTCTTCAAACGACCTCCTACAAGTCATACCCGAAAGACGTTTTATACAAAAAATGCTACAGTGGAAAATTGTCGATAGGGCCCCTCTTCGTTTCACTTCTTCAATTGTTTATTGTTTAATAATTATATGAGCAAAAGTATGAAATCTGCCTTTTTTACGGTACCTACTGTTTTCTACTGTTTTGTTTTTGGCTAGTTGTTGTTTTTTAGTTTTTTGGGGTTGGCAACACTGTTTGTCAGTATACAAATTATTCATAATTCTTGTGGAAGCGTTGATCTGCGTTGTTGTTGATACGTGTTTTGAATTTTGATACTTTATTAATATTTAGTGCGTAATTTTTGGTGGTAAGCATGTTTTACGTTACAAAAAAATGTATACTTAAAATGCTATGTACCTATGCGAACATTTTCAGCACATTTATCGGCCATATTAATACTTTTTGCTACGACGCAAATCGATGATATTTTTATTTATTTTTTATTTATTTGTTGCGTAGCTAAAGGATTTTTAATATTTATTTGTTCCAGATTCCGTTTAAGTAAATTTCGTAATAATGGCTATCGGCCTAGGAATGTCTTGTGTGAAATACCTCCTTTTTGCTTTTAATCTGCTTTTTGCGGTAAGTAATTTTTTACTACAAGTTTTCCTTGAAGGTAGTCTTAAGGTTGCGCCAAGTGGTATTTTGTTACTTCAAATTTTCGTATGAGTCGCCTTTCACTAATAATTTTATCAAATATTGTGAAATATTCAAAATAAGATTCTATTGATTTTTCCTGTGATGACTCATTGTTGACCAAGTGTTGGTTTTTGGGTGGAGTGAAGTTGCTCGAAAATCACAACTATAATGAGTTTATTAATTTGTTACCTCAGATAATTAAAATATGAACACATTAATTGATAATTCAATAGGTCCTTAATGTATTTCTTGATGAATTTTTCAATAGTCTTCTTTTATGTGGGCTAATCGAAATTAATTATACGTAACGTGTTTTTTTTTTTATAGAACCTAACAACAAATTGACGATTTTCCGATTTTTTTACTTTAATTGTTTTGTAAAATCTTTAAAAATTGAATTTTATAATTTTACGTCAGTGGGAAGTTCAAACCAAGACTGACATCAAAGTGATTAGATATGCGGAACTTTAACAAGCTACCAAGTTTAGCACTAGCTCTCTGTCTAGAACTGATCTTTTAGTCTGACCTGATCTGTGTATGAAAACTACATCTCGCAAAAAATTGCTATAGGGGATAAAGGAAACCAACCCCAATAATATCCCCTAAAATTATTTTTAACAATGTAGCATGTTTCTCTAACTGAACTAGAATATATAAAATTATATTTTGTCACAATTATGTAGTGAATATGAAAAATATATTGAGAAAATGTTCAATGCATAAGATAAATTAATGAGAAATGCATAACAAACATGCACTTTTTGCTCATATGAAGATATCAGTTAATAGATAAAGAGTATCTGTCATTTAATAAACAAAGTAGGTATATTACTATCACACAAAGGATGCCACTTGTATAACTTAAGCCAGCAGCTTTGTCTGTATCAACTTGGATCGACAGCAATATTTGTCAGATGGTTATTATTCCTATATCCTTTATAATAATATCAACCCTTATACGTCCCACTGCTGGGCACAGGTCTCCTTAAAAACAGACAAGGTAGAGCCATAGTTAGAGCTGGCTTAATGCGGGTTGGTGAACTTCATAATACAACGTCATAAACTTTTAATCTCATTGGGCATGCTGGTTTTCTCATGATGTTTCCTTCACCTGTTCAAGCAATCTTCAAGTGCATATAGAAATTAAGAAAAACCTATTTTAAGGCATCACAGGGGGTCAGGATCGAACCCAGACCTCTCACTCAAGACATCGGGCCCATAGGCCACAGTCGCTCACAACCTATGTTCTTTGCTATCATATAATTCTATTTTGTTGCCAAATTTTATACAAGTTTGTTTAGTAGTGAACAGGTCAGACAGAACTACTTTTTGTAATTTAGTAAGTTTATAAAATTCATATAAGCTGTTTATATGTTGTATAAAATATATAATTATGTCTGAAGGCATAAATTCACAGGCAATAGCAATAATAAATAATTTTAAAATAATTTGTATTGTGATTGAGTGATTTGGTAGCAGAAATAATTATCATACAGTTGTTTTATTTCACGAAAGCGGGACAGCCTTACTTGTAGTTGTGGTCCTTAAAGGCATGTGTTCTCGTGTACGTAACAATTGGAAGTGTATCAGCATACTGAACTGAGCACTCTCGAATTAACACTTGCATACACAAAGAAAATGTGCATTTACATTTACAAACACAAGGATGGCTCACCCGCTTTCGTGAAATAAAACATCTATAATATTAGGTCAATTTAGTATATATTAGTGTAGGTATACTGTGTCACCCCACATGCTGGATTTGACTTTTGTATATGACCATCCACAACCAGAGTACCAAAGAGAACTGTCTTCGGTATTAAATCTTTTATCTCATCCAAGATTCTAAGGACTACAGTCACTCAAGTGCTAGGATCCTTGGTTATTTGGCCTCTGTCATGTCACAGTTAACAGGTTCATCGAAATATTGTTTCTTCAATACACATTATCTTTACAGATTACCGGTTTGATCATAATTATAGTGGGTGCCAAGTCTGAAATAAATGCCCATCCTTATGTGGACCTCACTGATGAAAGCTTCTACACTTCGGCTCCTATGATCCTGATCATTGTTGGCTTGATTGTGTTCATTGTGGCATTCTTTGGCTGCTGCGGTGCTGTGAAGGAGAATTACTGCATGATTGTTACTGTGAGTATTAATAGTGTTAGTGATAATTATTATAAGAGGTGCATTAAGTAGCGCCTCCTACGCACCCCCATTCGTCGCCCGTGGGGGGAGGCCTCGTCGGCGGCCTCCTCTCTCACCCGCTCGTCGACCTCCTTCTGAAACATTACTGCCTCGCAGAAGGAGACCATAACTAGTTACTAGACCTAGCAATGGTTTTCTAGTCAAATCTTTGTATTCAAATTAGTAATCTTTAGTATTATAAATTATACTATATTGTTCAGTATGTACAACATTACAGATGGTAGGGATGTGCGGTGTTTCACGCGTTATTGTTCTTATTTATCAAGCAAACAGTTTTTGTTTGTTTCGAAAGGACATTCAGTGTTTTACCGGTAGGAGGAATGCACTGTGCTGGGCTCCTGGCTGCATGGTACCACCATCTTGCTTCTTTATCCCGTGAAACAGCTTTACTGTGTTTCACACAGGCAGTATAATTACTGGCACAAGAGACTTAACATCTTATGCCTCGAGAAACAACAACACAGTTTATGTTCATGGGCGACGTACACCACTTACCATCAGGTGGCACATCTGCCAGTATGCCTATCCAACTAACATAAAAAGGTGTTATAACTGGCATCGAGACCCATCCATGTGTCCTAGTAAAATAAGGGTAGGAACGACTGGCCGCCCTATTTATGTGCGATAGTCTACTTATAATCATGTGGCTATCTAATCTATTATTATAAATATTTTCAGCGTAAAACAGGTCGGTTTTCAATATTGATCGCATTTACAACACAATGTGACTAATACGATAAATCTGTTAAAACATGTCGGTCATCCTTTCACGATAACGAGGCACAAGTGTTTTTATTACTCACGTTTAAAATGATACTTTTACACGATTTACTCGTAAATCTGACTAATTAAAGTATCTTTAAGGTATCCTGACATCACAATACCTTGTTCATCGCTGCCATATTTTCTGAAATGGGGGGAAAATAAGATAATAAAGGACTGTAAAATGGCTGTTTAAGGAAATAAGCGAGCATTTTGCATTCTAGCAGTATACATGTGCTCTAACAAAGGATGCTACAAGAAAAAATGTCGCTTTTGTCATGTAGATAACAATATAATGGGTATAACGTTGTGTAAATATAACGCTGATGTCTATAATTTAATGCCATATTTGATAACTGTTTTAATGCTGTTACCTCCGCGATCGATTTAGAATTTAGAAAACGGATTTAAACCTAATTTTGATTTTTTTAGGATACCATAGGAACGAATAATTAAGTTTTTGTTTTTCTGTATACTGAATACTGATGAAGGCTAGCAACTAAATAATTTAAATATAATACCTGATGCGCTTAACTACGTTTTCTTTACGATTACTATACCTACTCATATTTTGTCTAGGCAAAAGTAAATGCCCCGTGTGGATACAAAAAACCCATTGAGTAATGACGGCGGTAAACCGGTTTATTGGAATTCATTGTGTCGTTACATAGTATTTCATTTTATCACGAAACAAATGCGTCATTATTTTTGTCGGTAAACAAACATTTTCCAAACAACGCAATAATTTATTTCTTATGTGTATGGATGTAGGCTAGCATCATCATAATCAGTCTTTATCCGTCCACTGCTATATATCTTTCAATGAACACCAAGACGGCCGATCCCCTGTAGGTTGTGTAAGCTACAATTCTTTTTTTTTTTCTTTAACCCCGGGAAATGCTCTGAGGTATCCCGCGGGGAGTGGGTCTCCCCACGCGGGTATGTGGGACTCGCTGCGCCCGAAAGCTGGTAAATGGACGCAGCTCTACCCACTAAAACCCAACCACCACTAAAAGAGTGCCACCAATGCCGCCTTTAGTGAGGTGCCCCGGATCTAATTTGCTCTGCTGCCCCCTGCTCTTTTGTCCCCTCTTCTTTTAAGGGGGAAAGAGGCGAGTATGGGAACCTCACCCCATTGTACTGTCCCGACATTGGGAGGGGTTGTTCTGTGGTGCGGGACAACCCCTCTGTGGAGGTGGTGTCGGTCCCTTGGGGGACTGACTAGCCGTTATCTTAACAGATCCGGGCCAACTCACCAAAGGCGGCACTGGTGGCACTCGCCGGGTTTTAGTGGGTAGAGCTGCGTCCACTTACCAGCTTTTCGGGCGCAGCGTGTCCCACATACCCGCCTGGGGAGACCACGTGACGTGTCGCGAGTCCACGTCATATAAACGTCAAACTGCGTCTCCAGCGTTTCGCGAGTTCAGAGATTTTATCTCATCTAAAGACATGCGTACCGCGCTAAAAGAAGTTTACACTGCAAAAACGTCGCCACTGTTTCGTTAGTATTGTAAGAAATTTAGCTACGAGAGAATAAAGAAAAAGCATCGGGAATTTTAAAAATCCTAAATTCCTTGAATAGTTATTTCGTGGTAATGAACGAAATTCGCTTAAAAATAAATAATAAGTTCAAAATCTTAGTACAGGCCCCACGCTCACGTGTGGTCTGTTAGTGAACATATGAAATAAGACTAATTCGCTAGCAAGTGGCTCTTGAAAATCTGTAACCTTTGACACGCCGTGCTCTCGTTCACTAAACGAACGTTTCCTTCGCTCTAATTGGTCGTTAAATGCTCTACTCTCATTCAAATTAATACCTTAAATCCTATTATAGTGTCTGTCAGCAAAATATTTAATCTGCATAAGAAATATTTATATAATCGACAAGAAAATACAAAAAGTAAACCAAAATATTAAACATAATAAGAGGTAGTGCCATTCTTTGCATCCGAATTAGACCAGCACGACCGGGGTGGTTCCTCTGGACCTCTCGCTCACGTAACACCGGAGTCAAGTGACAGCAGCTATGCTGTCGCGTTTCGTGCGGTTTGTGAGTCCGGTGGCCCATTGGGGGAAGGAGGATAGGGAAAAGGAGGGTAACGCATCTGCATAGCTTTTGGTTGTGCGGATGTCTATGGGCATTGGTAAGTCACCAAAAGGCTCCCACTGCTCGTTTGCCTCCTTATGACATTATATTTGTTTCCTAGTCTATGGTGTTGGTTTTCAGAGAAACATCCAGTAAATATTAAGTAGGTGTTAAAATATAATTAAGGTCAATGACACTATTATTTGTATCCGAGCCCGTCGGTATTAATGATTTCATTTTAGGCGTTCAGCCAAGAATTTTATTCTGAATATCGAAATCTATTTTCATTTAATCAAGAACACTTACTTCGTATATTGGTCCAGCAAAGAATCGATGTTGATAATGATGATGAAGAAAGAGGGGGGGGGGACTTTACCGGAGTCTGTAAAGTGTAGTGGTTTTAGGATTGATTGATTAACAAACTTCGCCATTGTAAAGTCATAACTATAATTTATTCAAGAAGACCTGATACAAATACTTCTATTAATATAATAATAATATCTATTGGATGCTTTTGATCATCAGCCCGGATGCGGGCGGGCGTAGATGCTAGCGAGTGCATCGAGCATATAACCGCAAAAGAGTGGCAATGTTGTTTTGCCAAATTTGTGCTGCGACTCTGCCCCGGTTCTGCGCTCTGATGTTTGAAAGCTAGTGTTTCCAATTTGGTCCCAGATAAATTTGATTAAGATCTGACAAGCCGTTTTTGAGTTATTCCCAATAATGCCTATTTGGTTAATTTAGTTTACCTCCATGATGTGCTAATTTTATTACTTGTCGACGTAACAATTGTATAGGATGCTTTGGCAGAACACAATAGTAATTATAGTATGTCGAGGTCATCTTAATCACCATCATCATCTTTATTGCATATTCACTACTAAACATAGGCTCATTATATCCATTTAAATTTGGTGATGTTCTGATGAAGATCTTTGGGATCTTATAACGGAATTCTTTAATACATGGCAGCACTTTTGCCGTGATTGCTTTCAATTATATTATGTATAATATTATGAGATAAAAATATGTATAATATTATTTAAAAAAAACAATGTTGAATTGTGTATACACAATAGTTAAAACAATAAACAAACAATAGTTTACACAATTCAACATTGTTTTTTTCTTATTAGTTTAAATTCTTTCTTTGTTCGTCTTATTAAAACGGAGCTGTCTAATATGAGCATCGTCCTCCCGTGACCATGGTTGCTGTAAAGTATCCGAAACGTCGCGTCTGGCTTGTAAAAATCTTAATAAACCGCGATAAAATCCGTAAAAAATTGTTTCATTATAATGAGTGAAATTCGCGCAAACATTAGAAAACAATATATGAGCAACGCGTTTAACAATTCTACCCATATTCAGACAAAAAAAACAGTTATCGAATTTCAGTCACTAAAAATAAAAAAAATAAAAAAACCGACTTCAAAAATAAATGACTAAAAAGTAATAAAATTACAAAATTATAAATTTGTTTAATTTTTGTGCTTGTAAGCTTTCATTTTGTATCTGATACTTATATGTCAAGTAGCAACATTTTGGCGCCAGCTGATAATTAATCCTAGGCTGGTATTGTTCGATCTATATGTGATATGTATAGTTCATATTATCCTTCGTAGTACGAGACAATATAACCTTGGTAGCCCACTTGCACTTGCTCGGAGCCAGGTCATTTCGCTCCAATGGAATGTTATCATAATATGTATTTATATTATATATCGACTTTGATAAACATGCATCGGTATCTAGAATTGCATTTTTTATACTTTTAACGCAAACATTATTTATACAGCTTTGCTATGTGAATGTCTTAAGATAGACTAAAATCTGTTATTCCCCTAATTAAACCTGTTATTGACCTAACGCTTTATATGCCAAACCATGGTGAATTACACATAGCACGGTATTATATCACTCTAAGCTGAAACAAAACAATAGATTAAAAGACATAATATGCACTTTTATCCATATCTAATATCTTCCTCCTTTGCGTTACGCTCCGGGCAGAGGTCGTTAAGTGGTATTTATGGTACCTCACGCGTCCCGTATGGCAATTTTTTTAAATGGATTTCTGTGTAGTGTTAAGAGTTTCGTTTGCATACTTTGTGGCTCCAATGTCCAACCTGGCACAGCCACTAACTAAGTGACTACGAATCATCTAGTTGCAAGTAAAGGCTCCTTTCTAACCTCGACCCATTACACAAATACGCATTCTTTTATTCCACTCGGCATTACTTAATATATGAATTAACATTATTTTGTCATTAACGTACTTTCACAAACTAGTTATAAAATTTTATTTTTATAAAATTATTTTTATTGCACAACTATTTTGTGCGTCATAGTGGATTCTGTAACGTACGCTACATTTTCCAAAAATTAGATGCTTAGAGGCTTCCTATTGGACACTATGGCGAAAACAAGAATGCCACCTCCTTAGGAGGCGGTAATACCAGCTGATTGGAGCCTAATCAAAATGAATGTGCTTACAATATTATTAGGTAGGTAGTCAACAGTTTTTGTCATCATCAGTAATCCCTTTGAGCCAGAACAGTACCTACAGTCTGTCTACAGAGGCTAGTAAAATGTTGGCATATTGTTAAGAATAATAACCCTTAAATAAAACTGTACATACAAATTGCTAAAAGATTACAATCAAAATTTATAATAATAACCATATTTGTTGTACATTAAATTGTAATTATTTTACATGCGACTTCCGTTTACACTATTGTGTATAGATTATAGATTGTTGATTTACTGGGGACTTCCCTTTATAAATATGCTACTCGCATGTCACTATCACAGATATCATTATGTTATATAGTCACGATCATCAATCGCTCTACATGAGCGATTGATGATCGTCAACAGTGTTAGTCATCACTCATAATCTGGCGAAAACGCAGTGTCTTTAACGACCGGAGATCTTTATAAACCTAGGTCCTTTTTTTTCTTTAACGCCGGGAAATACTCGAGGCATCCCGCGGGGAAGTGGGTCTCCCCACGCGGCTATGTAGGACTCACTGCGCCCGAAAGCTGAGTAAGTGGACGCAGCTCTACCCACTATTACCCGGCGAGTGTCACCAATGCCGCCTTTGGCAAGGTGCCCGTATCTAATGAGCAAACAGGGCACCTCGACAGCTAGTCAGTCCACCAAGGGACCGACGCCACCTCCACAGAGGGGTTGTCCCGCACCACAGAACAACACCTCCCAACGTCGGGATAGTACAATGGGGTGAGGTTACCGTCCTCGCCCCCTGCTCTTTTATCCCCTCTTATAAGAGGGGTACAAAGAGCCCCCTCGGCTCAATTAGCTTCGCACAAGATGCTGAGTTCACCCTAGGCTACTGAGCCCCACCGCCTCGTCAAGGCCATGTCAACCATGGTGGGGTATAAACCTAGCCCATTGAATGAAGAATATCGAAAGAAGAAGAAGCTTTTCTGAATAGTCACCCTATTTCAATATAGTCCCTCATTCGTAAAGAGTATTACGGGTATTTATGGAATTTGGGGCCTTGATCACTGAGATAACAAATCCCCTGTGACAGGTCACACAAGATAAGAATTACCCCATTTATCCGCGGGATCCTGGGCAATTGCCCAGAGTGCCCCGTGGAAAAGATGGGTCTGTATATAGTTATAGTACATAAATATGATTTATATAAATCATGACAGAATTCTAACCCGCTTAAAATAATGTCACTTAGCTATGCGGTCCATAAAACATTAATTAAAATTTATTATGTACATAAATGCATGAAATTAGAATAATAGTTATTTAATAATTAAGATATACCAACGGCACACTCAAGAATTACTTATTCCTTATCTGTATACTATAATTACTGATTTCCATTTTGAGGGCTAGATCAATATTGATGATATTTTTTGTGTATTTTCCAATGGATTCGAGACTGGTTCAGATTATCATTTGGGTCCACTACAAAATATTTTATACAAGACAGCATCTGTAGGGTCCACTTGTTATTTATATTATATTATTTAAAGATTGAAATGGATTCTTAATCTATGTGATATAATAAAATGTAACTTTTAGGTACCATTCTATGAGAAAAAATCCAACAAATAGCCAAGGAATTGATTATAAAATCCGTAGACGATGTAACAGACATCGTGACAACGTTGACGTTATGTATTATCTTATCTAACGAAATGTCGCGCAGTCTGGGCCAAAAGTGGGTTAATTGAATTTCGATAACAATTTTATAAACGAGTTAAACCCTGACAGACTTGCAGACTTGAAGAGACTACACTAGACTTAAAGAAATCACAGCTTAAAGTGTTACAATTCACGCCAATCTGTTATAAACGTATAGGAGACACTTTCTGTGTATTAATATAATATTGTTCTATTAGAACGTGTATCTAATCCTAAAAGGTTCACCCCGGGCCACCTAAGTAAACGACGACCTCTGTGGGTCAGTGATTAGCGCGTTGGCGCTCAAGCCGGAGGTTGCGGGTTCGAAACCCGCCACGGAACAAAACAAGTTTTCTGTGTTCCCGGGTCGTGGAGGTGTATTAAATATATGTATTATATAATAAAAATCTTAAATATATGTATAGTATAAAAGTATTAAATATATTTCTGTTGTATAGTATAGTTTGTATTATAATACGCAAGTTCTTAAGAAGGGTTGAATATTTTCTAATAGGTACCTACTGTTTATAATGAAACTAGTTTTATCGCGGTTTATTCAGTTTTTTTACATCCCCGACGTTTCGGATACCTTACAGCAATCATGGGAGACCTCCCGTGACAAAGTTCGTGTACAAACAGTGAAATTCGCGTAAACATTAGAAAACAACTATGTACTTACTGTTATTTTGTTTGAATACATTATACCTTCACTAAATAGGACACATGTTCATGACATACTATATACAATCTTCTATCATCATCTCTATATAGATACATAATACTTAAGCTGATCATCTTCAAAAAGAAATGTCAAATGCATCAAGTAAACATTACAAGGTGCATTACAATGCAACGCGAGGCCAGGTTTCGGCGTGTGACATTCTGGCCTTATTCTTTGTCCGTGAAACTGTTGCGAAATCATTGTTGGTCTGAAGGTGAAATGACGTTTTCCCCATGACTCAAACACGTCACGTGATACTCAATAAACAATGGAATTTAGGGAACACGCTGGATCGGTTGGTCTCCAACTAGATGGGACGATGATGATCCTTTCACGTCACTCTTGAGCAATGGTCTTCTTCAAAAGTAGCCAAGGTATTAGGCATATGTGTTACCCAATGAAAATTAGCGAACTTCACAAATCCTACTTTTAGTCTTATCAGCATTCCCTAAATTAAAATATCCACACTAATATTATAAAGCTGAAGAGTTTGTTTGTTTGAACGCTTTAATCTCGGGAACTACTGGTCCGATTTGAAAAAATTTTTTCAGTGTTAGATAGATTTATCGAGGAAGGCAACATAACATCACGCTGTGACTAATAGGAGTTAAGTAAGAGAGTTCCCCACCATGGTTCAGGCCTTGACGTGGCGGTGGGGCTCAGTAGCCTAGGGTGAGCCCAGCACCTTGGGCGAAGCTAATTCAGCCGAGGGGGCTCTTTGTGCCCCTCTTATATAAAGAAGAGGGTACAAAAGAGCAGGGGGCAAGGGGTGAGGATGGGAAACTCACCCCATTGTACTGTCCCGACGTTGGGAGGGGTGGTTCTGTGGTGCGGGAAAACCCCTCTGTGGAGGTGGCGTCCGTCCCTTGCGGGACTGACTAACCGTCGAGGTGCCCTGTTAGCTTAACAGATCCGGGGCACCTCACCAAGGCAGCATTGGTGGCACTCGCCGGGTTTTAGTGAATAGAGCTGCGTTCATTTACCATCTTCCGGGCGCAGCGAGTCCCACATACCCACCTGGGGAGACCCACTCCCCAGGCGGGATGCGTCAGAGCATTTCCCGGCGTTAAAGGAAAAAAAAAGGAGTTAAGTAAGTTACCGCGGGCGAAGCTGCGGGCAACAGCTAGTTGTATAATATGAAGTTACGGGTACATTGCGCAACCCGACCAGCGACCTCGTGATGGTTGTTCATGCAGTACCGAGTGCGACATGTAACTGGCCATATCGGGCGATTTATTATACGTTATAATATCTATGTTATTCACACAAATACGAATGTTAAATTAAACAAATTAAAGCATTATCGATCAACACCGTCTTACTACATGCTGGCTTGGACAAACAAGAAAGTGTAGAAATAAAAAATTGATGCTTGGGATGCTTATAATATTTGCTAGGCTCAATTTTTACAATCCAAACAACCGTATATGATTAGTGTGCTGCAAGTCATGTCCAGTACCAGCTGTATTGTTAAATAATTTAAATATAGTACTGAAACATCAGTACACATTCGTATTTCGGGGGCCCCAAGTTTCATAGGGCCCCATTATTTCTGTCAGAATATGGTTATGTGATATTTTTAATGGTTGCTGATTAAAATACCTAGATTTCTATTCTAGTGCCCTTATTGCTTACTATGTTTACTCTTCTCTAGTCCAAGATTCAGACTTGCAATTTTCAAAATCGTTATTTTCGTGGGGGCCCCATTGTCGTAGTGCCATGGGCCCCTGATAGGTTAAAGGGGGCATAGCCCGTAGGCCATTATTTTGTACACAATACACATATACAATGTATCACAGTTAGACAGAACACATACACAAAACTTCACTTCATGACATGTTTTCATTTACAAGTCACGAGAACATACAAAATTATAATGTTTACGATGATCAATTATACTTGTATTTGATATTCACTGAATCAAAACCGCTTCCAAAGGTATCCTGAACATTCAAAATTCCTGAAAATCCAGATTCAGCCATACAATACCTACATCTTCCTTATTAATTGAGCTAGCAGAAGCTAGAAGTTTCCAGAAACGGCATGGGCGACCTCTTTGATTCAGCAAAGTACTCATGTTATTTTTTGTTACAGTTCGCCGTGTTCCTCCTGCTGATATTCATCGCTGAGATAGCCGTGGGCATCGCGGGCTACGTGAAGCACAAGGATCTGGAGAACTCCATCATGAAGACCCTGAACAAGACCATAGTCGACTACAAGGCCGACCCCGCCATCCAGAAGAACTTCGACATCATCCAAACTGATGTAAGTAAACTTGACATTGAAGAAGAATTAAAATTTAAAAACTAGCTTTTGTTCGCGTTAACTTAGGTTTACAGCCGAACGCGGATTGATGATGATTATTATTATAGCCTAAGTTACTCCTTATAACATCAACTGTCTGCCAGTGAAATTCACATCAAAATCGGCCCAGCTGTTTCAAAGATTAGCCGGGACATACATACATACAGACAAAAATTGTAAAAAAATGTTATTTCTGTATATGTACCGTGTATACATCCATGTGCATTTAGTAAAAAGCGTTTATTTTAATGTTACAAATAGACACTCCAATTTTATTTATCTGTATTAGATTGTAATATGACTATGGATATGTTTAAGAACATTAATAATATACAACACATCACAGATAACACAATAATATCGATATAGCTGGACATGAGCCCTAGTAAAATATAATATAGCCACCTGAATAAAGTGGTTATTCACCTTTGTAACCATAATTAATATTTTTGTGAATCAGCGTTTCTGTTTTAGACAGAAGGGCAGGTTGCACTTTGCTCAGAACAATAAGTGCTGATCTCTTCTAGTTTGTTAACGTTTCATCATCATTCATCACTATCAACTCTTCCGTCCATATCCATTATGCATATAACTTTCGATGAACACCAAGTCTACACTCTACTCTCTTCTTCCTCTTCATCATCAGCCTCTATCCATCCACTGCTAAACATAGGACTCCCTCAATGAACGCCTAGACTCCTTTCTCTTACTAACCTTAAATCTCCACCAGTTGCAATGCTGCGGCATCTACGGGCCGGAAGACTGGCAAAAGAACGGTATGGCCATCCCCAACAGTTGCTGCGGCAGTCAGGAGATCACAGACAACAAGCCGGCCGCCTGCACCGCCACCTCGCCGGACTTCCACAAGCAGGGCTGCTACAACCTCATCATCGGCACCATGCAGAGTCTCGCTCTAGTGTTGGGGGGTGTCGGCGTGGGGATTGCTGTGATACAGGTAATGACAGTGACAAAGATTAGCTGACGAACAAGAATATACAAATATAATCTATGCCCTGTTTAACCTGTTGGGGGCCTTGGGCTGTAGGATAGGTAATTCTAATCAGTAATCATTTTTTTAATATCTTTCAATCATATTCTGATAGAAATAATGGGGCCCCATAGATCGTGGGGCCCTGGGCACGTGCCCAGTGGGAAAGACGGCCTGTTGGGTTAGTGGTTAGTGACCCTGACTGCTAAACCAGAAGGTCGTGGGTTCGATGAACAAGATCATTTGTTCTGTGTCTGGGTGTAGTTTATCTATAATATGTATGTATTTAGAAATATATAAGTATGTATCAGTTGTCCAGTTACCATAAGAACAGGCTCTGCCTAGTTTGGGATCAGATGGCAGTGTGAGAGTGGTCCCAACATATTAATATGATAATCGCCTCTTACAGACATACAACTTGTATGATCTAAATTTGAGATAGAAATGATCCTAGCAAACGTGCCGAAATATATTGCGCGCCGAAACTATCGGGAAATTTATCTAAAACTATCGGGGATTATAGTAGGACGGAGGTATCGATGCCCGCCAGACTCCGGAGCATGCCACTACATGGGTGATGATTTGTCTGTGGACGAAGTTGATCTCTAACCACTATGCTCGTCTGTTTTACCCATCAAAATGGTGGGACAAAGGGCGATGATTAACTATTCTGGAGTCAACTGGTAGATCAAGCCCAGTGTAGATATTTTATATAATCGATAAGTGTCTGTAATGTTATATGTTAGTACCTGAAATATATGTACTTGCTTACTTCAAGACTGGTGTTCGTGAATATATTTATATGTAAATTTGTTTCAGCTGCTCGGTGTGATGTTCGCCTGTTTCTTGGCTCGCTCCATCTGCAAAGATTACGAGACGGTGTAGAGAGCGGACACACAGACAGACCCACGCGATATTTATTACATACTGTTTAGGTGTAAATTCCATTCCACAATTACTTTGAGACATATTTTTATACTTAAATATTTTTTACTTTTATATTTATGAGATTCATGTTTAAAATATTTATTTTGTTTGCTTTAAGTGAATTTTTTATATAAAATTTTATTTTTAAGGTAAACGGTTAAGTACAAATTTTGTTTCTCATTTAATTTGTAATGTGGATCTGATCTGTTCATTGGTTGACTTTTCCACACGTAAACTATTATTGTTTATTCGGCTGTACATCTAGTCAGATTTGACATCTAATGAATAATGTAAAACACTATTACATCTTTTGAACAAAACGGTTGCTATAGAAGTGTGTCAAAGAAAGCTAAATAGGTGATCAAATTAAGCTTGGGATCTTAATCCTTCAGCGTGGAAAAGCAAAGTTGATTTTTAGTTAATTCGTTCCGTCTTAAAATATTAAGTATTAAAAAGTTGCCATGATCAATTTATCATAATTTTAGACTGAAATTCAAAATTCATATCTGTCGAGAAATAGTCATTATATCAAACGTAGATTTATAACAGAGTAACTAGAGTTTTATAATATTATATATTAGAGCCGTAGTGGGCTATGAGGCGTATAATACTGAGTGAACATCATATTATATAATATATAGCAAGATATAACATAAAAAAAAACTAAAAACGTACACGAGTTTTTAATGTGGCGTTTTCATGGAATTATGAGCAACACCATCTGTGACTCCAAAAGCGAAACTAATCAAATTTTGATTTTACTGAAAAAACTTACACTGGGAGTATATATATGTATGCTCACGTAGAAGACTGATTTTTCGAATAGAAGTGGCAAAATCCTTGCACAGAAAATAATCTTTTTCATAACTAGACAGTAGGCACATTTGTATTATTATATGGATTAGATCTACTCAATATATTCACTTTAATGAAATTAGTGTTTTTTAAATTTTCATCTTAATGTAATTAGAGATTTTAGAATTTCTTATATGTATATTTTAATAAATGTGTATATTGTGCAAATTTCGTTGTTTTATTCATTCACATGTGTTAATTAAAACTTTCTGTCTAAAGTCTACTATATTAACATTATATTACTATACTACTACAATATGATAAAATAAGAGCTTACACTGTTATTTGTTTAACCGGCTGGATTAACCCAGTTAAACTTTAACTATAGATTAGATAAATATATACGATCAAAAACTAAAACAGTTTTTACCAAGTTCGTATATTAATTGATTTATTGCATTTAAATAATAATCAAAACGTTAAAAAATAAAAACCCTAATATGTTCGATTGACCTTTAAAGCTCCGACTGTTTATCCTCTCTCTGGTCGCTCCCTCATGACTGAGGATCGACCTCAAACTAAATGGAATGAGAGCCTGTCGTCATCCAATGACCACGAGACCAAGTTCAGGATCAGTCTAGGTCACATCAGTAACAAGGGACGCGAGCTCATGATAATGAAGTCCTTATTACTGGTTTGAAAAGCGTAATGATGTCGTGTTCCCTGCACATGCGGGTAGCTGGCAATTGTGCTGATATATGAATAGATTGTTATTTATATATCGAAGGTTGTTCACCTCACGTGTGTTTGACCCCTTATCATGTTTTGTTTGCATCTTATGAATTGCGCTTAAGTTGAAAAAATACATTTTATATATAGAATATGTAATGCAGTTTTTTATTGATTTACTTTCTAGTAGCCGGGAAGTCGAATAATGGTAACCATCTCTAGATGGGTTTACGCCATCCATAAATGTCATTCACTAAAATCTTGGACGTTCATTTAATTATTACTAACAGATAACAAAATGATGACAACACTTGGATGTTACAGTAAATACTTACCATCATGTGGCTCGTTTACCTATACAATAGGCAAACGAGCCACACGATGGTAAGTGGTCAGCGACGTCCTTGAACATAAACAAGAAACTAGCCCAGTAAACTCCTTCGTGTTGCCTATCTTGAGAGATAAGTAGTAAGTCTCGCTGCCAGAAATTATACTGCTTGTCCTGACCTCCTCCGAAACACAGCAAAGCTGTTTCACTAATCACGATAGAAATAAGCAGGATACCACTATCCCCACCATGGTTCAGGCCTTGTCGTGGCGGTGGGACTCAGTAACCTAGGGTGAGCGGTGCACCTTGGGCGAAGCTAATTGGGCCGAGGGGGCTCTTTGTACCCCTCTTATAAGAAGAGGGGACAGAAGAGCAGGGGGCAAGGAGTGAGGATGGGAACCCCACCCCATTGTACTGTCCCGACGTTGGGAGGGGTTGTTCTGTGGTGCGGGACAATCCCTCTGTGGAGTTGGCGTCGGTCCCTTGCGGGACTGACTAGCCGTCGAGGTGCCCTGTCAGCTTAACAGATCCGGGGCATCTCACCAAGGCGACACTGGTGGCACTCGCCGGGTTTTAGTGGGTAGAGCTGCGTCCACTTACCAGCTGTCGGGCGCAGCGAGTCCCACATACCCGCGTGGGGAGACCCACTCCCCCGCGGGATGACTCAAGAGCATTTCCTGACGTTAAGAACAAAAAAAGGATACCACTATTGGCCATGCAGACGGGAGCGCGACAGGTAAGATACGCAATATTGGCTATAATATAAATGGCAATATACGAAAATTTGGCTGAACTGGAGCTAAGTTCATATGATGCTAACCCGCGGATGGCAACGAAACGGAGTGATCCCATTTCGTGATAATAACTGTAACTAGATCTGGGAAATGCTCCGGCATAGCGTGGTGGGAGTCCTGGCGCTGTTCTTACCGAGATACCAGGACTCCGCAGCAAGCGCTGAGGAAGATCACCGAGGTTTTTAGTGGTTAAAATTCACCACATACGCCGACTCTGTGCCCCAGCGGAGTTCGGAAGATCTTTTGGAAGATTTTCCTCCTCGAAAAAAAGGGGTCATTTTACCATCGAGTACCTATATATGAACCTTCTTTCCTTTACTTAAATAAAAGTCATTTATTAATGTTATTAACGTAATAAATATTGAAAGTATTTTCAAATAATGTTCTTGTGGGAAAAAGAAATTTCTAAAACCCTTCACAATATACCTAATTCAATTAACATTGCAATGTTTTATATTGACTTGAGAGATATGAGGACAAGGAAAACAATAAAACAGCATTTTGTGTCCTAATTACACACATTTTTTATTTTACTATTTTATACCATGATATAAATTTTAACAAAGGATGATTATAAGGGTTCAGAGTTTATGAACATCGTGGGTTCAGAGGAACATCAGTCGCGTCGGTCGTCGGGCAAAACTAACCTCGGGCAAGTCTGCCTTCGGGCGAGACTACCATCGGACGAGTCTGCCCTCGGGCGAAACTGTCGTTGGGCTAGCCCACCATCGGGCGAGCCGCTGAGACAGCGGACACCCCACTCGCACACACAGTATAAAATAATTTAAAAAATCACATTGACAAAATATATTCCAGTCACGAATACAGATGCGGTATTCATTTGTCGTATGTCGCCAGCATTTGAATCTCACAGCACCAGTTCTAAATTATTGTAACAATATACGTCCGTATATTCCACAGCGGCATCATCAAAACATTCACATACGCGCGACATACATTTAGCTAAAAATTACACAACTAGTTTCCTATACTTTAAACCTAGGGTTAAGACATACATTATACATTACCTAAACAATAAAATAACTTACGTCTAACAACTGTTTACATTCTAAACGGAATATTTTAGTAGACGAGCCACACGGTCGGAGTGCCTGCGCAGGTTTGGCACGATAAGGATTGAACAAAACACAAGTCAGTTCGTGCGTTTGATATGTCAATGTTGTAAAAGAAACCGGGAAAAAGGCGCATTCACCGTTCGTAGATACTGTAGCTGCAGTTATATAATGCATACAAGCTCTTTACTATAAAAATAAATAAGTTTCTTTATAATGGATATATTTGACATTATTATGAGTACATTTAATTGCTTGGGTTAATTTGTCGAGATGATCAAAAAGAAAAATGGATCTAAAACAAAAAGATACATACAATATTTATATTTGTTGAATAAGAAACAACAAATATCTCGACTAGAACATTAATAACTAGTAGAGAAACTGTTCAGTATAGTGAAATATTAACCTCCTAATATACTGGAATTTAGCTAAAAGTAAAAGATTTTTTTCTAACTGGATAACACTAAATGGAGTAGTTTAATGGCAGTAATTCATTACAACTAACATGATCACAATTTTTATACAAACCAATCACATAAGCTTTTGCACCGTGTCATACAAATCATAAATATTCAATGAGATAGATACTTAAGTAGTAACAGTTTGAGTAGTGGTTGAGATCAATGCATCTTGTGGCAAAAATTGACTCAATTCACTAATTTAGCCTATGCAATATATGATTTATAGTACTTATTATCACTGTATATAACACATAGTGAACTAAACTCGGATCGTTTGTAAATAAAAACTCGTCACCTAAAATAATAGTCCCACTGCTCTTAAGCATTAAAAGATTCACATCAATCGCAACAAAATACTTGTTAAGCTATATCAATAATATGCATCTTTTTATAACATATAATTAACACTAGGAACAGACTGTCGACTCGCTTTCCGTGGATTCTTCCCAGTTGTATATGTTTTAAAGAGAGCATATTTATGAGTGGATTATGTTAGCTTACATTTAACATGAACAGGATGGATTTAGAAAAGAAAGGTGTTGAGTATGTTTTTGTAGAATGTCCCGCAGAGCAATCATGTTGCGTAGCGTTTTGTCCAGAGGCGCGCAATGCGATCATGCTCTTCTCTATTCTGCAAATACTGTGTAGCAATACTACCGACTAATGGATCCGCTGGAAAATATAAAAAATCCTTTTTTATTTATGAACATTAGAAACACATGAAAACAATTTTTATACTAAGCTAATTATTTATGTAAAAATTTGTAATTGACGATTTTGAAATAAATAAGAACAGTAATCTTTTAACACACAAATACAACATTTTAATCATTAAAATCATTGAAGTAATATCAAATGGACGTCGGGTCTCAATTCATGGAAAAATGTCCTGAGTTCACTAATATTAATATAAAAGTTTAAAAAAAATGTAATTTTAAACCATAATATATCATTGTGACAGTGTCTAATTTTGTTTCTTTCTATTTATAAGTATAATATGGAACTTCAACCTGTAACACCTAATATGAAGCTGCTATATGAATGTTACATGAACATGGGAGTAATGGAGTAGGTTATTTTTTACTAGCCCATGCAATATATTATGAATAAAAATTGTTTCTAAATGTTATTTTAGAAGTATATAAATAGAATTTGTATCATGACACCCAACTACCCCTTGGTCGGACAGCAGGGTTTTAGTAACGTAACATGTATGACTGAATGTATGGGTTTTTGCATTATCCATCTTAGTACAATCGGATGGAGTGCGCTAGAATGGCCACTCAGATGCTACTTGGTGATGCTACAATATATAGTGATGCTCGGATAGTAGCATCACAAGTAAACTAATATATAACCTAATATATAATAACAAATAACTAATATATAACCACCCGAGTTGACTCCAGAGGGCGCTCTACTTGTTTGAGCAGACTTGGATGGTTTTATGAAAACAAAAAGTTGATAACTAAAAAGAAAACAGAATAACTAGCGAAAATTGACGGAACGCGAAATTTTTCTTTTCTTTCTCTCTTTCTTTTTCATGATTTTTACTTTTTAGCTACTACTGCGACAAAAATTTCGATCCCTCACATCTACAGATCAGACGTCATTATTTCCATTGTCAAAGATGATATACTACTCGGGTGTAAAAATCAAACTTGCGTGTATTAACCAGAATCCGAGTGGACTCGGATACAACCTATTTCATCTTAGACCAAGTGCAATAACTGTAAGTGACTGTATGTATTAGAGTCACATAGTACAGTAAATCATTAACTGTTTGTTGGTAAGATCAATTGTTGACTTGAACCTACACTGGTTGCCTACAACGATTTGTAGATTTTAGTTTCTGTAATGGATCTACCATTACAGAAACTGTAGTCACTTAAGTAACATTTAGTAATTGTAACATAAAATGATCATTAATGAATCAAAACACACATGAAAGAAATACATACTGAATAAAATAATATACATAGAAAAGTCCCACAAACTGGACCCAACAAGTAGCAATAAATGTTTAAAGTCCTTTCACAACCAATCTGTTTGCTAAACAATAATTTACATTTATATTCATCATACAAATATTCATGTGAAATGACTTCTATTAATGTTTAATAACAGCTGCTACCAGATGTATAAAGAGTAGAAAGATCTAGAAGTGGAGGTGAATATATTGTCTACATGTTAGGCAAATGTTGTTGTATATGTTAGTACATACCTGGATTACAATCGGTAAGCAGTGAACATATGGATAATAGGACTTTAGAAATAGTGAGTGCCGGCGACCAGTTATCCTTGAGTATGTCAAGACATATGACACCTTGGCTGTTTATGTTACAATGATAGATTCTAGTGCGGAATGTCACCTGAAACAATGACATAAATAAGCTTTTATTAAAATGTAGTACAAAAACATTTAAAGCTAGAAAACATAAGTGTAGGAGAACATAAATTATTATTTTACATGTTTTAGCATTGCAAAAATGAAAATGAATACCAAACATTTATATTAAGTAGATTTATCTTTAACTTTGAAATAATCAAAACAAAAATTAAATGAAAATGATTGGTATAAAAACAGGTGGAACATTTATATTATATAATATATTAGTGATAGAAATATCCAAAATAAAGTAAGGTTTCATGGAGCCTTAATAAAACCTTATCTTCTATCAAATATATGTTCCGGAAATATTGATTGTTAATTTACATTACCCATTTTGTATACAAAAAAGAATGTACATATTTTATGCACAGATATGATACTTTAATCTTTGTATACAAAAAATTTGTATCATTTTGGATGACTGCAATAAACAACTACTATCAATTATAACATGTAGTTTGGTTTATGTGCAGGTTGGTCCAGCTTGTGACAGAGGCAGTACATAGGCTGCACTTAAAGTATCGGGAATGGAATATTTCCACGCTTCCTGTCATATTAAAATCTTTTTAATTGAAAACTCCTTGGTTTTAAAAATCGAATACCATTTATTTATTTAAAAAAAGATTCTCGGTTTTGTCACAAGGTCTTGTCAAACTTGTTTAGTCGTTGAGAAAATGGAATTGACTCGAGAAAATTCTAGAGCGATGATTTATTATGACTTTCGAAGTGGTTTAACACAAAAACAGTGTGTTGACCGAATGATTTCTGCATTTGGTGATGAAGCCCCATCCAAAACCACAATTTAACGCTGGTTTGCTGAATTTCAATGTGGACGTGTCAAGCTCAGTGATGATCCCCGTCAAGGTAGTCCAAAAACTGCAGTCACCCAAGAAAACGTTGATGCTGTGCGTAAGTTGATTGAGGAAGATCGACATGTGACATACCGCGAAATTCAGGCAACTTTAGACATTGGCATGAGTCAAATACAAATAATCTTGCATGAATTGTTCATGCAACAATTAGGTGTAAAAAAGTTGTTTTCCTGATGGATACCGTATTTGCTGTGAAGAGCAAAAAGCGGCTCGCTTTGTGCGTCAGAACTCTCGAAAGGATTCCACGCAGGATCCTCAAATGCTGTATACAACATCGTATCAGGTGACGGATCCTGGATATACGCGTACGAACCCGAAACAAAAAACCAGTCACGAGTTTGGGTGTTCGAAAATGAGTTAAAGCCAACAAAAATTGTTCGTTCATGGAGTGTTGCAAAAAAAATCGTGGCCACGTTTGTCTCCAAAACCGGCCATGTTGCGACTATTCCTCTTGAGGGACAAAGAACGGTTAATGCAGAATGGAATGCTAGCATTTGTTTGCCACAGGTCATTTCTGAACTCCGTAAAGAGAACCGCAACCGACGCATCATCCTCCATCACGACAATGCGAGTTCTCACACTGCGCACAGAACAAAAGAGTTTTTAGAGCAAGAAAACATAGAATTATTAGACCATCCGCCGTACAGCCCCGACCTAAGCCCTAATTAGCGTTGGGTGAAATGGTCCCGTCAATGAGGACTGATCACCCGTCTGGCCTTGCTGGTATCCCCACCCATAAATAATAAGCCCTAATTATTTCTATACTTTCCCTAAAATAAACAATATATTGCGTGGTCAGAGATTTTCATCGCGTGAAGAAGCTGTGGACGCCTACAAAACTGCCATTTTGGAGACCCCAACTTCCAAATGAAATGGTTGCTTCAATGCCAATCATTGGAATTCCATCGTATGGAAAAATGTGTCAAATTTCGCGGAGAATACTTCGAAAAGCAATAAATACATTTTTAAATAGTAATGTTGTGTCCTTGATTCCCGAAATTTTCAGTGCCGCCCTCGTATTGTCTGTGGCAGGAAAATGTCCACCTAAGTCACTAGTTTAATATGTATATTCAATGCATTTATTTTACAAGTAAAGGACATAATATAAGAAAATACAAAAGACAATACCTTCGGAGGTTTGAAAGGGTATTCTGGTGAAAAATGTATGTCCAAGAAGAAAACTCCACCCTCGTACACAGAGCCGGGTGGGCCTAAAATTGTGGAGACCCATTCATATAGATTGTCTCCCTTGGGTCCAGCGCTGCAGTTTGGTGGTGGGTCTAGGGTTATTTCTGCAAGTTCCTTCTGAATTCTCTTAGCCGAGGTACCAAGTGCCTTAGACATTTTTGTATTTGATTTAGTTTCTTTATCCGATTTGTTTTCTATGTCACTTGTTCCCCTGTTGTGTCCTGTGCCGCTTCCTGAAGAACCAGATGCACCAGACATTATCTAAAAGCACCAAACATCTCATTCTGCTACAAAAAGCAACATAAAAAGCTTAATACTGCAGCAAAACAAAACCAATTTAGCATTGAATTTGTAATAATGAAGTATGTAGTTTGTACAGTAAGTTTGTGAATAAGCCCAAAATGTGCAACATAAAATGAATAAATCTGGTTAAATTACTTTATAGTTTGAAATGCTAATTCCATTACTCTAAAATGTGTTTATTATTAACACAAGCATTGAGTAATTTGCAAGTAAATGCAATATTAAAAAAGGAAATGAGTTTAAGAAAAGAACACTTGTACATGTAATTTATTGTTGATAATAATACCTCAACAGACAACTTATTAATTGAAAGATTTAAGGGTTGATTGAACTTTTACGAATCAGTCAACATTCAGAACAAAGACATTCCCAAGTAACAAGCACGAAACAATTTAAAAAAACTTAAAGTATGCAAACATTGCATATTTACTCATTTAACAAAAAAAAATCATAATTGCATTGAAAAGACGAGATAAAGAAAAAGATAACTTTATACCTTACGAATAACAGTCGGCCATCTTGTGGACTGGCGTTATCCGATATTTTACTATTTTTTGTACACTAGGGACGTAGTTAACAGATATACAGATGTCCCAACACACAATGGATACAATTCAATGATTAAGATCCACAATATGTACAGTTTTTGTGTTATGACAAGAACAGAAACTCCGGTGTTAGATGCTCGTAACTGCAAAGCGCAATGGTAGCCTGTTACTTTTCCAAGAATTTATTTTCAAAAAATACACTGCTACAATATAACATAAGTGACCCTTTATTACCTTATAAAAACTCAAAATTGTAATATATGGATTAAAGTGTTGAAATTTTAAAACTTGAATCCACTTCTACCACATTTCGTCCATTTGTACATCACCCTCTCACCAACACAACAATCTCTGAAATTCATAAACGCACACTTCAAAATAAATTATTATTGTTTTGTTTTTTAATGATTACATAATTTGGTTAAAATTTAACATGCGTATACCTACATTTCAATAGGAATTAAATTAATAGGAAAAAATTTAATATTAAGATATTTTTACAAATTAACAAATCACAATGCAATATGCACAACCACTTTCCGACATGTTTATAAAAAACCGGTAAGTGTTGCCAATTTCCATAAATAATTAAATATTTCTGAATCCTGACGGTATGGCGGAGTGGTACGGCGGTATAAGCACAAACTGAAAAACTAAAAAATATAATAGAGGACGATGAGAAGTTTTAACTTTTAAGGCATGTGGTTGTGTCAATTTGGTTCCTCGTTAATTAATTGTTATTTTGTGTTTTGTTCTTTCAGTGTGGTTTTCTATAGTGTTTGTTTTAAAAACTTATGTATGTAATAATGTAATAATTGGTTGAGGAATAATGTGGTGGACTGTTCTGGGTGAATAGAATGGGAAGTGATAGTTGATTGATAGGGGCTAGAGCGACGAAGCTGCACTCCTTAGGATTTCCCGCCGTTTCTCCAAAGTACAGGCAAAATATTGTTAACACGACAGACTTGGCAGCATGGCTTCTGGTCTTAGCCGGCCAACAGGATCAAAAATGACAAAAAAAATTGACACAACACATTTGTCAGGGGAATGGTGGGAAGGATCGGGGCGCGCGGTTGTGTTTCTTTTGGTTTCCCATTAATTAACTGTTATTTTGTGTTTTGTCCATTCAGAGTGATTTTCTAGTGTTTGTTTTAAAAACTTGATCTTTATATATTGTGATTGGTTGGCGTATCTTGTGGAGGACCGTTCTGGAGTGGTTTTCTTAGTAGGACTGGCGGTCTTCTATAGAGTTTGTTTTAAAAACTTAATCTGTGTAATATATAAATGTGATTGGTTGGCGAATATTGTGGTGGATTGCTCTGGGTGGATGGAATGGGGAATGATAGTTCATTGATGGAGGCTAGAGGGCCGAAGCCGCGCTCCTTGGGGTTTCCCGCCATTTCTCCGTATCACAGACCGAATTTTGTATTTTGTATGGCTAATAGTGTAGTAGCTAATGCCTTTAAATGAAAATAATAATAATAAAAAAAGCACATTTGCAATTTGACAAATGATTAATTAATGAGAGAGGAATGGCGGGAAACATCGGGACGCGCGGTTGTGTTTTTTTGGTTTCCCGTTAATTAATTGTTATTTTGTGTTTTGTCCATTCAGAGTGGTTTTCTATAGTGTTTGTTTTAAAAACTTGATCTTTATATATTGTGATTGGTTGGCGAATCTTATGGAGTACCGTTCTGGAGTAGTTTTCTAAGTAGGGCTGTTCTGGCGGTTTTCTATAGTGTTTGTTTTAAAAACTTAATCTCTGTAATATATAATGTGATTGTTTGGCGAATATTGTGGTGGACTGCCTTGTTTGGATGGAATGGGGAATGATAGTTGATTGATGGGGGCTAGAGGGGCGAAGCCGCGCTCCTTGGGGTTTCCCGCCATTTCTCCGTATTACAGACCGAATATTGTATTTTGTATGGCTAATAGCGTAGTAGCTAATGCCTTTAAATGAAAATAATAATAATAATAATTAATAAATGACATAGGGGAATGGCGGGAAACATCGGGACGCGCGGTTGTGTTTTTTTGGTTTCCCGTTAATTAATTGTTATTTTGTGTTTTGTCCATTCAGAGTGGTTTTCTATAGTGTTTGTTTTAAAAGCTTGATCTTTATATATTGTGATTGGTTGGCGAATATTGTGGTGGACTGCCTTGGGTGGATGGAATGGAGAATGATAGTTGATTGATGGGGGCTAGAGGGGCGAAGCCGCGCTCCTTGGGGTTGCCCGCCATTTCTCCGTATTACAGACCGAATATTGTATTTTGTATGGCTAATAGCGTAGTAGCTAATGCCTTTAAATGAAAATAATAATAAAAAAAATGACATATTTTTATTATAAGATATTTCATATTCTCGTACTCTAAAATCTGATTTCAATTATTTAGATTAGAAATATTTGCAATAATTAAAGATATAAAAAAGTTTTATATAAAGGTACATTTTGCTTTCGTGTGTGCAAATTAATATAATTTTACAAAAATGGGTAAACGACAGCATCAAAAGGATAAAATGTAGGAGCAGTATAAAAATGTTAATGATAATAGAGTCATGAAATTTACGAATTTTAAATTCATTTATCTAAATTGTAGGTATTTAACATACACCGAATGGACAACACTATATGGAGGTAAACGATCGGGTACAGCCAGAGAGGAAGATACGACGTTTAAAAGGCTTCCATTTGACCATTGTTCATTGTGTTTACAACCATTCGACGACCCATACTGCGATGCAGATGGCAATATATTTGAATTACAAGCTATAATAGAGTTTGTCAAAAAATTTAAAATCAATCCCATCACTGGAAAGGTAAAAAACGTATTATTTATAATGACTCTTCTTACGTAGTTCCTAACTATTGGATGGTATTATTAACAAAATATTATTCGCATTAGAATTATACTTTCACACACTTCTCATCATACTGTAACGTGTAAATTACCTATTTAAAGTTAAAAATTACATCTTATTAAGTAATCTCTTAATTTTTTTAAACAAAATACACAAAAACATTTAGGTATTATAATGAAACAATAATGAAATAATGAGTGAAATTTGTGTAAACATTAGAAAACAATATCTGTTAGTAGTCTTACAGCTAAAGGTTTTGCCAACATAATATTTGTAATTTGAGTGTATATCTTTTGTCAATGTAGGGGCAAAGATCTACTGGTGGAGCTTGCTGTGTTTTGGAAAGAAGGGCAGGACAGTGTAATTAATGGAACAGAGACTTAACATCTTATGTGTCAGGATAGGCAATAAAGGAATGATTTGCCTGGGCTAGTCTCAGGTTAACTTGTTTATGGGCAATGTTGACCACTTACCATCAGGTGGCTCGTCTGCCCGTTTGCCTATCCAACTAACATAAAAAAATTGGTTGTCTGTAAAGTCGGTTTACCGACGATAGTTGAATGTGACAACGTCATAAGAAAATGGAACGCCTCAGAGCGAGGTAACGCCGCATGCGTCATCTTTTTTGGTTCGTGCAGCCGGCTCCGTCGAATTATAAGTCGTTGTCACGTCAAAAATCTTGTCTATAGATGCTTCTGAGGCATTCACATGATATTTTATACAACCACTTACGTTTAATTAGTAAAATGAATAAAATGTTTAATTAGTAAAATTAAAAAATAAGTAAAATGTTTATATTTCAGAAATTTGATATTAAAAGTTTGACTAAGTTGAATTTCTTCAAAAATGCACAAGACAGTTACCATTGTCCTGTTCTGTTCAAACCATTTACAAAGAACTCCCATATTGTTGCTGTACAAACTACTGGGAATGTATATTGCTACGAGGCAATTGAACAGCTCAACATCAAAGGCAAGAACTGGAAGGATCTCATTAATGACACGCCATTCACAAGAAGTGACATGATAACTATACAAGATCCAAATAATCTGAATAAATTCAACATATCTAATTTTCATCATATTAAAAACAATTTGAGAGTGGAAACTGAAGGTATGACTTTTTACATCAATGATGTGACAAAATCATTGGCTTATTTTGATGTTTAATAGTAGTAATTTCTATAAAAACTGTCTGTTTATTGCATGTTTGTATTATATGTATTTATAAACACAGAATTTTAAAATTATAGTTGATTTCAGAGGAAATCGCATTGAGGAAAGATCCTTATGCAAGGCTAAAATCTGTATCTGCTGAAACAAAGGATATTTTGCAAGAATTAGAAAAGGAATATAAAGCACCAGATGAGAAAAAAGTTAAGAAAGAGGTATGACAAGAACATGATAGGTGGTGTTGTTGTCTGTAGCAGGATGATATTTGCCCAGTCCATTATCATCATCATCGTAAGTCTAGTTCCGTCCATTGCTGGACATAGGCCACTTTTAATGAATTCTACTATAGTTTTTTTTTTTTTTTTCTGTGATTGCAACTGCAATCAGTCCCAGGACTATAAGCAGATTTGTTGGGTGGTCGAAACATTGTGAGGGGTCTCCCCTGCGGAAGACACTCCTTTTTACCATCTAGTATGTAGAGTTCAGATATCGTGGCGTTTAAGGCGTTTACGATAATTAATTTTTGCCAATTCGGCAGCCAAGTCATTCGGGTGGTTGTCAAGACGATTTTTGTTGGTGGAAGACTGTTGGATCTCTTCCTTTACTGTTTTGATTTCCAGAGCTTCATGGATTTCAGAGTTAGTGAGAAACCATGGAGCATTTGACAAGGTACGCAATATGCCATTTTGGAGTCTCTGTATAATAGTTAAATTGGAGTTACAAGTGCTTCCCCAGAGTTGGATCCCGTACATCCACACAGGTTTAAGGATCATTTTATAGATAAGGAGCTTGTTGTCCAACGAAAGTTTAGAGTTGCGTGCCATTAACCAATACATGGTCCGAAACCGTATGTTTGTTTCATCACGCTTCCTTTTGATATGATTTTTCCATGTTAGCCTTCTGTCCAGGTGTATTCCAAGGTAATTGACTGAGTCACTTTGGGGCAGGGTATTGTTTCCCAGTTGGACTATAGTTTTATGTTCATAAATAATAAACAATTAGAACAGTTGTATATATAATAATTTTGAAGAAATCAAAAAGATGGAGTGACTATGTTATAGCCATAGCAGGAAAGGAGTGGATAAAACATGCTAAAGACAGAGATAACTGGATCAGAGTGGAGGAGTCCTATACCCAAATAGGGTTCCCAATCCCAGAAAACTATTTTTTTTACTTTAGTAAATTGCAAGAAAAAAAGTAGCATAAATATTGATGATTTGGAAATAATACAAAACATAAGTGTAAGATAATGGTGATGAGAAATAAAAGGCTTTATTATTATTATATAATTTTTACTACATGTACAATTAGTTTTAATACAAAGGTTGCAGATAAATTCAATGCGGCTCATTACTCTACTGGTATGGTAGCAGCAAGTTTCACATCAACCGCCATGGTCCCAGAGACTGTGCATGAAGCTGCCATTTTATGTGAGGATGACGTGAAATATGAACGAGTTAAGAAAAAAGGTAATTAACCTATATAAACAGTTTATGGGTAGTTAAAAAATTGAACTGGATACCTGACAGATGTAAAATATTTAATGCGAGTGGCAAGGGATCGGCCGTCTTGGCATTGAGGGAGGCTTATGTCTTGACGTTCATATGCTTATGTTCAGCAGTGGACTAATAGAGGCTGATGATGCTGATGGATGATGATGAAAAATAATAAATAAATATAGCATACACATGACATGTGCATGACATGTGATGAGTTTTAGTGCCTTTTCACACGTCCCGGTTGCCGGTTATACGGCGCCGACTGTCCGGTAACTCATTAAGATTTCACACGATCCGATTTTGTATCAAGTAGCGTCTCTCTGTGGTTGTACCTGGGTGAAATGCCCACCGATGCGTATGAAAGCATGCTACGTCTTCCATACACCACTGTGACTTCGGTCACCGGCTACCCGGAAGGTGACGACCGGACGCATAGTGGTGAATCCGGCGTGCACACGGCGACCGCTTGCTGGTAAATTACGCGTGTGAAAGCTGTCATATACGCCCGTACACTTCGCTACCGGATACCCGGCGCCCGCTACCCGGCAACCGGCATGTGTGAAAAGGCACTTATGCTTGTCACAGCTGTGGCAGACCAATCAGCGCCACATTCCTGAATCACGCTATCGAAGTTCCACAGCTCGTCGCTATACATACAACAGCTGTATTGATAGCAAGTGAGCTTCGGCTTGGCCGAGCATACCATCTCGCTCTCTTTGGGGCTTTTCACAATACATTCCAGCATTTGAGACGATTTTACTACCAACTACCAAGGTGCACCAAAAGATGTTCAATTCTTTATTCTATTTGTCTGTCTTTTACTCTCACTCTATTGATGTCTAGAGAAAATAAGATTATGTTGAACTACATTTTTTATGTTATAGGTTATGTGAGGCTGGTTACAAATGTAGGGCAGTTGAACTTTGAGCTGTATTGTGACTTGACACAGAAAACGTGCGACAACTTTATCAAGCTCTGTGCAAGCGGCTACTACAATGGCACAAAGTTCCACAGATCCATTAGAAACTTTATGGTGAGTTTTTTCATATGATAACTAAGCTTAGGATAAAGATTTATGAAGTATTCTAGTATTTAAAAGAATTACTGCTGCTATTCTATTCATTGTCATCCCGTTTGAGTTTTTGTTTAGCTCCTTTCATGTGTAAAATAATAATTATCTTCCTGATTGTTACTTCCGATTATTAGAAAAAGTAGGTTTTGTAAATACTAGCATGAAGATCAATCAATGGTTGGAAGTAATGTATGGCCGGTTATCCAGACTGGCAAGTAGGCAATGCATTGAAATCATTCAAGTCTGACAAAATAGTCTGGTTTGAAGCAACTCAGACATTGTTATTGGGTGGCTTCTTTTCCACTTTGCTAAGCAGAATATAATCACCACAGTAAAAAAATAGATTCAAGGTGGCGATCCAACTGGAACTGGCCTTGGCGGTGAATCAATATGGAAGAAACCATTTGAAGACGAAATCAAACCAAACTTGCACCATACGGGCCGAGGTGTGCTGTCTATGGCCAATTCTGGTCCTAATACAAATGGCTCACAATTGTAAGTGAAATATAATAACAATCAAGATTTTTTCCTGTGGGTGGGACACACTCGTGTCTACATAAATAAAACCATGCTCAGTGCTTCTTACAAACAGCATTTCATTTCAAAACATAACAAATTATGTTTTGAAATGAAAGAGAGGTCAGGCCCAGAGACTAACCATCTTACAGAATAGGCAACACTTAAATAAGTTGCCTGGGCTAGCTCCAGGTAAACTACGTTATGTTCATAGGCAATGGATAATTTTGCTTATCCAAGTAACATATTATTAAAAAAAACTTATTCAAAGAACTGTGCTAATTTTCTATCCATAATAAACTCTAATATGTATTTCTAATACCATAGTCCCATATTAACAAGGATAAGCAGAACTGTTTCTGGTACAATGGTTTGGCTAATATCAGTTTATTTGAGCTTGAATGCCTTCCTTCTTTTAAAACCTTCATATAAATTGGCTTCTCGTATTCATATTTTATTTAAATAATTATTTTGTCCTTAGTTTCATCACTTTCCGTTCATGCAAGCAACTTGATGGAAAACATACCATATTTGGCAAACTTGTTGGTGGTTTGGACACACTGAATGCTATGGAACAGATTGAGGTAGACAACAAGGACAGACCGATCCAGGATATTGTTATTGAAGTGGCACAAGTGTTTGTAGATCCATTTTCAGAAGCCGAGGAACAGGTACTTTTTTGTACAATTAATTCATGTTGTTAATTATAATTCCATAGATAACAAATGTCTCCAGAACTCCTTAATTGTTATGGGTTGTTATCAGGGAACCTACAGGTATCAGATTTTAACCCTGCAAATGCTGTCTGTTGGTGAGTGGCTGTGCAATAAAATAAGTTTACTTTGATTTGTAGCACACGAGTTCACTGCAGGATGTTAGTTCATAAATGAATGATGGTTCTATACTCTAATTTCTTGTTTTAGTTAGTTGCAGAGAGAGCTGAAGAGTTAAAACGACAAGCAGAAGAACAAGGGCCCAGCATACAGCCCAAGAAGAAAGAGCCTTTAAAAGTTTTTAGAGAAGGTGTCGGTAAATATCTTAATTTACAAGGATCAACAAGTAAAACAAAAACAGATGAAGTACCCGCAAAAAAATCGAAAAAAGACAAAAAATACAGTTTTGGAACATTTGATTCCTGGTAATATAATATAAATGGTTAAATAAAATACACTTCACAAATATTTAGTCATGATTTATTTTATTCTGAAATATCCTAAAAATAAATACTATATCGTTATAAGTACTATGCAACTCATTTGTCAATAATTTAAAGACATATTATTTACCTTACAAAATAACAAAATTTGTTAGTAGAATACTATTACTACTCACCATTGTGACTTACATACATATATCAGTGATTACAGTGTTGGGTGTTTATTTTTTAAAAGCATTCAAATCTTATAGAATAAAAATTTTATAACGCTTATCATAGCTTAAGATCTACTAGGTTTCAAACATAATTCTTAAGTTCATACATGCAAGGTTATTTAATAAAAAATGATAGCTAAACAATGTTGTAAATGTATTTTTTAAAATTGATTAGTTGTAATTTTGTCGCCGCCTAGCAGTTCTTTGCTTATCAAATCTCATCTCCATTTCTTCTAGAACTTTTGGAGTATAGCGGACAACAAGTTTTACTGATCCCACAGCTTGTTTTAACAATTCTACAGCCTTCTCATGATTCTCCCCTTCTACGGAGACGCCGTTCACAGATAATAATTGGTCACCTCGTTTTAGGCCGCCATGACGATCTGCTACTCCTCCGGGAATGATTCTAGAGATGTATATTGGAGAATTTTGCTCCTTGCCACCCATTACATTAAAGCCAAGGCCCTCTTCCGTCTTGGGCAGCTCGACTACGCGTGGATGTGCGTGACCCTCCGCTGCAGCGAATGCAGCTACAGTAGCTTTAGCAGTCGCGGAGGCACGAATGTCAGCTGAGCCCTGAATATCAACTGTTTCGTACACGTGTTCGTATACCTCTCTTACAGCATTTAAGAAATCACTTTGTAGTACTTTTTGTAAAGCAGCCAATTTGGTAGCTGGTACTTCACCACTTTGTTGAAGTTTGTCAAGTAACTCGATAGCTCTTTTAATGTCTCTTGCTAAAGTAAGCTGCTCTCCTGTGGTACTCATGTTTAGAAATTTTAGTTTTCTTGTAAAAATAACAAACCTAGGCGTATTGACCAAATTGTTTAAACTTTATTAAAAGATCAATAGTATACGACCGAGAAATAGAAATTTGTCAAAATCTGATGACATGTATCCACTGTCAAGTGTCACATTTTGTCAATCGCTGTCCGCTGATCGCAATATTATATCAAATAAATTACATAAAAATATTTACAGCAATATTAGTATGAGTTTTACAAGGTCTTTACTTTTGTTTATTATAAGCAATTAATACAGTTATTTCACTTATTATTTTACTCGAAACAAAAAAACGAACAAATCTTTTTCCTGTGCTGCATTTTTGGCAGCTGACATGACTGACATGACATCTAACTTCTGACATTTGTATGCAATACACCCAAAGTGAAATAACTTGTTTTCATATTTATTTAAATTTACAACAAAATAATATAGATTACATGGACTAAATTCGTGAAATAAACTATTCTAGTGGTGCTTACTTATATAGTTTGTAAGTTGTAGTGTGGAACTTTTTAAATACTGTTGAAGAAACAGGATTAAGAAAATCTAACTATGGATGACTTAGGTAAGTAAACTTATCATTTATAACCTGTTTATATAGTTCAATACCATAATGACGTGTTATTTCTTAAGATTTCATAGCTAAATGTTTTATCAGCAAAATTTAAAATAGTAATCGAAGTTTCAATTAGGTAGTAATCACCGCAAGGCCTGGACTTTAAGTAAGCTTGAACTGCATCTACAAAAAGAGTATTCTTAAAAGTATAATTAAATAGGTAGTTCTTATTACTATAAATTGATTTTCATCTTGACATGATTTTAAAAATATATAGGTATTTGTTTATATGCTTTAATGATCCATGGTTTATTTTAATTTAAGATATAATACATATTTTATGGTAGGAAAAAATACTAACTCATTTAACTACAAGCACTTATTTGTGTTCCTAGTACATACCCATAACACAAAACATCACAATAATGTAGTCCCGAGTATAGATATATACAGGAACAGAAATAATTTTAGGAAATTTATATAATAATTCACATGGAATATAATATGTAGTGCAGAGAATATACATTATTATATATTGCTTTAAACTAACGCAATCACTATTCATATTTATATTATTATAGTTAAGGGTGCCTACCACATTTAGTTTTTTTATTGAGATCCTGATATTTTGGCAATGTTTCAATCGTCATGATCACTGAGAGACTGACGTTAGACTACTGGTAGATAGTGATCAGAAAAATCTGTCTTCGGTCTTTCTTCTTTGCTTCGGACAACTATTTTCGGCACACGGACACACTTGTTCACCACAACACACTATACCGACAATATCTTTTTTGGACTTTGAGCATCAATATTGTGATGGACCTTCACACAAACTAATCACGGGATCCCATATATTCTGAATCCGTCTTCCCTACTGAAATTCGGATATTTTTTAATTTCAATTGCATCCTTCACTAATCAAGGGAAATGATGACAAGCTAGAGCCGATTTTTGGGGGTCATTCTTTGGGAAGGCTTTGATGTGCTCTTTGATGCGACATAATATTGCCTTTTTTTGTCTGGCCGATATATGAACTGCCACAACTACAGTCTACTTAATAGACACCAGGATGTTCAAACGGAAAATAATCCTTTGGTGAATGTAGTGCTACCTTCTGAAGAGAAGTAAATACAGTTTTTATTGAATATTTTTCCAGGTATCTACTAATGCTGTTGGTTACCACTTACATATGGCAAATACCCAGTATGCCGTTCTACACTAGACTTCGGGGATACCATACGGTATCGCTGGCGACAGCCACTGCCCCAGCCGGTGGGAATTCGTGGCGAAGGTTCATGCCGAGACACACTCCTATGTCTCGGATAGGAGGTATCTCGGTGAGAGCCATACACTGGACAGGATCCTGCAGGTTCGCTGACTAGGGCAAGAGGCGTTAATGCGGAGGTGGGGGGAGGACCTGGCGCGGCAGCCCTATGGCAAAAGCCTAACGGCTGCTCTGCGTCCGGTCCTCGAGCGGTGGATGCGTCGCAAGCGCAAACCCCTCACCTTCTGTCTGACACAGGTGCTCACCGGGCATAGTTGCTTTGGTGAGTACCTGTGCCGGACGGCCGCAGGGAGCCGTTAACAGTGTGTCCCGATGGTGGCGCTGCAGTGGACTCGGCCCAGCACACCCTTGAGGTGTGCCTGAGATGGGCGGCGCTGCGTTACAGTCTGACATCAGTCATCGGAGGGGACTTGTTTCTGCCAAGAGTCATCATCTGCGAGGCAGATATAATATATCCCAGAAGGAGGCCGCCGACGAGGCCTCTTCCCGCGGATGACGAAAGGTGGTGCATAGGAGACGCTACTTAATGCGCCTTCAGTAACGCCCCTGTGCGATTCAGGATGGGAACCTGTGCGTGACACAACGTCGCGGAGACTGGTTAGTAGCGGCGGGGCAGTCCCCCCTTACGAGGAGTAGTCTGGCCTTTGCCGGGGCCAGCCTTTCGCTGAGGTAATCCCGTTGAATACAGATCCGGGGCCCTCGAAATGCGGCTGAAGGCGCTCGCAGCGATTTTAGTTTATGGGTATGGCATTCCCATGTGCGAGTCTTACATAGGGTAAGGATCTACCCGAGATCCTGGCTACATGCGTAAAAAGCATTTCTTTGCGATATAAAAAAAAGGCTGCCGCATGTTACCCTCTGTAATCTATTATCTTTTCTGCCACTAAAAACCAGACGAACCTTACCTTATAGTCTGATTAAAATCTTTAATGGTCTCCATTTGATTTTGATTTCTGAGTTTGTTTCGCCGGTTCTTCTCAGTGTCTTGCTTTGGAACCGCTGGTAGATTCAATTGACGTTCAAAAAGATACTCTGTTTGTACTATTTTGAATAAAAAAATTTGATTTGATTTGACATTGCTGTCCATCATCCTACTAGGCATGGAAGTGGTACCTGGTCAAAGCATGGCCCCTAACAGCGGAATTAGTCCAAATTGTTGGTTGCTTAGTATACTTAAGCCATGCTGGAGTGGCAGTGACTAGAAAGTGAAGGCTACGCAGTACGCTCATAAAAACGGAGGGTTAGTCCCCCTTCAAGTAATGACAACGATGCGAGTTGCGGGATCGACTGCCTTGGCGTTCATTGCAAAAGACCAGCAGTGGACAGAGAAACATTGATAATGATAATTTATCCAGATTCAGAGAATCCAGAGCCGCATTGACGTATAATTTACGTTTGTATCGATTATTATTTGGAGGACCCTTACGCGACACGCGAAGGTTTACATCCCTTATTTGGAGTAAGCTTTCGGACATTTCCTGCATTTTCTTTATTACCGTGTATGTCAATAAATTGTATTTGACCTCCAAAAAAAAAAACAACATAATTAAAATAAGAGAGGTATCGAGTGCCGTTCCGGAGTTAATCGGGGAGCCAACGTCTTTTGGTGCAACCGTGAAATGGCGTCCTTAATGTGTTGTGTTCCGGCATTTGAGTAGGTGACGGTTCCCCAGTCCGCCCTATTTCCGTGTTATGTAATCCCAAAGGAAAAGGGGTGCTTGTGGGTTCGATTACCGCCAATATGGGGGATCGTGTTGAAAGAATATTTCGCTTTTACTTTTACGTATTATCATCATCATCGTTAGCCTTTACAGTGTCCAGTTTTGGACATAGGCGTCCTCTGCCTTCTTTTAGCGTTTTAGCTATATAAGGGTTGGTGATAGCAGTGCTGCAGCCGGTTGTGATCGACTCCATCTCCGCCGGCAGGTGTTCACTCTCGGCAGCCATTCTCCTCCACCTGAGATCCGCCTCTTGGGACGCTGGCAGGTTGCTTTCCTCTCCTAGCACTTATTTAATGACGGTGGCTACTCGTCATGTCATCTTACCGGGTTGTCATATTCGGAGTACCCATAGAAATATTAAGAACAGTAAAGAAACTTATTTCAAATATGTGTACCTATGTACTCATATTCGCAGCTGCTGTCCTGCATATCTGCAGAACGTTTCGCTATCCGCCTACGACTGTTTGTGTATAGTTTGCTAAAATCGTTGATTTTTTAAAGGAGACGGGCGAAAGTTCATAGAAAGTTGGGCCCGACGTTACAGTAACAATTACTTCATTATTTTATTTATATGTTCATACTTGTTCGAAAAAACAAATTTTCATGACTGATCCATGGGAGAAAAATATTGTAGGGTGTTTTTGATTGAACTAAAAATGATATTCTAGCTTGTTTATAAAATATTCATAGTCCATATTCTACTGTTACTTTAGGAAAATAATTATAAGACCTCGTTGTAGATTAGATTTACCAAAGAATATACCAGATATTATTGTAGGGAAACTATTAATTACGCCATCCAACCAACATCCAACTAGATCTAAGATGTTTCATACGGTTATTATTCAAGAAGACGAGTTTGAATTAAAAACATTTTATTTGTTATTGATTTATTATCAACTTCATCGTAAACAATTAAAATATCATCTAAATACTGTGCAGGTGGTATCAAATTCTCTTGATGTCTTACCCAGCTTGGGTACCATATTATTGATATTACATGACAAACAGCAACCCACTGTTCTTTTCCCTACTAGACAATTACAATAATATTGTTTTATGTCCCCTCTACTATCAAGAGAACAGTCGATTAAGGCGGTATATTGGCAAATACACAGTGAGAAGCGCTTGGCAAAAAAAAAATAGGAAAATTATTCCCGCGTAATTTATCAGCCTGGAAAAAAGATATGTTATATTCAAGGATATTACCTAGAACCCTTGTAAGTTCATTACACGATTAGATTAACTTGACTCGATCATAAAAAATCCCAAACATAGCATAAATTTAAGCAAAGCCTCTGTACACATTTGTAGGAAAAAATATTTCTTTTAAATTTGAAATTTATATCATAATTTTCTTCATTTCAACCTACGTAACCTTTGTTTATTCAAATTTAATTTATTTTACTTTTTCGGTACCAAAACTTAACCATACAAACAACAACTGTTTGGGCGGGCCGATGCAATTCCGTGCCGCCCGCGTCCCCGCAGTCGCGGTTTAGCCGCTGTCACGGTCGGATCTGTGTCAAATTTTTCTTTACGTGTTTTAAACAAAAATGGCAAACAAAAACAATAAAACGAAGAGTAAGATCTCAATTTCAACATCGAGAAGATCAGTCAAAAAGAGATTTATGAAAAAGTATTTTATTATATAATATATACTCGTATATTATATTAAAGTTAACTGTTTTTTTATATAACATATCATAACACGGAATCAGGATGTATATGAAGCAGTTAATTTTGATACCGTTAACCGATATTTTTTGAATTTATATTTTTGCTACTATTAGGTAATCAAACAGATTCCTTTTTAACCGACTGTGCCAAAAGAAAGGAGGGTAATGTTATTCGGGTGAATTTGTGTAGGTAAGTACGTTTATAGCCCCTCCTGCTGACTGAACGGCTTTAGTGATTTTCGTAAATGAGGTGTCGTTTATGAGGATTCTATTGAACGGAAACAGACATACAATCAAAATTTTACATTTACAATAAGTGTTGTTGGGAAAATACTCACTATATTTTAAAATAAAATTTGCAACTGGCATTCCTATTTCAGCTTGAAGTTTAACACTTCAGATGAAATACCGCATTCAGAAAATTCACTTTGGTACAATGGAAAACAAACTGAAGTACGCAGAAACCTTGAATTTCGAGACTGCTGACTCTAATTGTAACAGCTTGAAGCTCCTAATCAGTGACACCTTAGTGAATATACAGAAGAATAGGAATGATATACCTGATCTCATACTAAACCTTGTAACTGAAGCGTAGACGAAAGGAATTAAAAGTCAAAGGACTAAAAGATTCAGAGGTAGGCAAAGAGTATGAAAAGTGTTATGCCAAACCATTGCTAAATGGTTCAGAATTGATAAAGACAAATATACAGTAAGTACACTTGCTCAGAAATTGAAAAACACTTCTTAAAGTACCAAATTGCAGACCTATTTAGGAAAGTTTATTTACTTACTAAAGAATTTAAGCCTAAAACACGGCTAATAACATTAATGGTCTCTTCATCTATAAGAATAAATCGCTGAAAGAAGCTATTGTGAAGAGTTGTACAAAAGCAATACGATGGTTGACGTAGTGTACCCTATGTATGTGATTGGGATAATTTAGAACTGCTGGAGTCTAAAACTCTGCGATCCAATGTATATGCTGCTCTCAACTCCCTTAAAATGAGGAAAACATCAGATTCTGATGCAATAACGGCAAAGTTTTCAAATTTCTAGGTGAATCTGGCATAGATGGGCTCCACGTAATTTGTAGCAAAGATGGCCTGTTAGTCCTGTTAGTGATCCTGACTGCTAAACCAGAAGGTCGTGGATTCGATCCCCACACCGGACAAATGTTTGTGTAATGAACATGATAATTTGTTCTGTGTCTGGGTGTAATTTATCTATAATATGTATTTAAAAATATATCAGTATTTATCATTTGTTCATCATTTTTTCATTGTATCTGCCTTGAGCAGATCTAGTTTGGGATCAGATGGGCGTGTGTGAGTTGTCCCAGCATATTATTATTATTATTATGGGCTACTGGAAAATGGCAAAAGGACTGGACAGAATCTATTTTACGACATCTACACAAAAAGGGTTTCACAAATCAATGTGTTCCATCGCCACACAGCCACGTTATCCCAGAGTGTGACAATAAAGATGATGATGCAAACTTGATGGCATACGTACACGAAGGTGAAACTAAATTATTGACATCAAATAGGTTTTACAAAAACTTTATCCACCAACTATTACATATTCATAAGTACCTTGTTTTTTAGTTTCATTTTCGTATCGTTTTCAGGAACTGCCAATGAAACGAAAACTATTAAGTACTACTAACAAGTAAAAAAAGTGATATTAAAAGCAAATGAGGCTGACGTTGCTTTTAATAAATTAAAACAAATAACGTTGTGTTTTAAAAATAATATACTTTTTAATAGCTTAAAGACTGAGTGGTTTAAGTATGAAAGCTATACACAATTAGAAAGTTCTTAAAATTATGGAATCAAAGCTAACCCTGAATTAATGTCTTGTTTCTACGCCTGTTGTTTTAAGATATTCAACATATTTTTAGTGGTAACAAAAGGGCGTACAGAAATTATATTAGATTTTAATAAAATAATTACAGCTCTGGAGTAAGTGTCTTAATGTTTGTAAAATAGTTATAAATTAAATACAGTTACTTTAATAAGAAATTACTTATTCATCACAATAAAACAATATTCTCTTTTGTATTGATGTTGCCAAAATTGCGTTGAAAGAAAGAGGCGTACTTACCGTTTATCAAAAACTATGCGTGCTATAATCTGAAAAGTCTTACCAGACGGTAAGTTATGTCGAAAAAGAATGCCAAATATCAGCCTTATACAATCAACTAGTTTTGTTTTATTCATTATTTTGTCTTTCCTGTAAAACTGTACTTTTGTATACGCTCCTTTGTTATGAAGCCCTTGATATATTATATCCATTCAATAAAAAGCGGTTATTTTAATATTACAATCAGGCACTCCAATTTTTTATCTGTATAGATACAGCTTGGCAAAAAAGAGTATGGAAAAAATGAGGGCGTCACTTTCACTTAGGTTTCATCATAATATGGAAAATCAGTAAGATAATTTAATCAAATCGTTAAAAATAAATGTGAAACACTAAGCTCTACTCAAAATCTAGTATTTGTCAGCCAAGTATTGTCAACATCATAGGTTTCCATTTAGTAAAATATTTAGTTCCACCTGTCACCACGTTTTTTTGCCAAGCTATAAATACCAAAATCGGTATAAAATTATGATAGTAAGTATGAACAGCTCTATATAGTTCCGGCGAGTGACATACGTAATAAAATTCAAAATTCCCGCATTGTCATAATGCCGTAAAGTCTCGCGTCCACCACATACGCGGCGCCCCACACCTCATCACCCAGAGGGGTAAGTAGTGGTCTGCATCCTCGCCTTAAAATATAGCTAAAATAGGTTTTTGTCTTTTGAGCTTACATGTCACGACTCACGGTTGTTGTTTGTTTTTAACGTTTGACAGTTCACAGTTATTGCCTGTATAAAAAATACTATTGATTGTGAAATCGATTTTATCATCAATTTCAGATAAATTATACGATATATCTAAAATTGTATAAATTTATAAATTAATATATTTATGATCAATATACAATTTTTTTAGGAATATTTTAAGTATGTATTTTGGGAGGTAAATATTTCATAAAAGAAGTTTTTTCAAAAACTTGTCTTTAGAATAAACATCACAATAGTATTCAAAGTAGGCACGGCACGTCGATAATACTACTTTTTGAAGAAACTTAATAAACAAAAATTAAAACCGACTTCAAAATTAAAAAAAAAACTAAAAAGTAATAAAATAATTTCCTTAATTTTTGTGCCTACAATTTATAATCAACTTGTTCTTCTACTAATATACAATCTTTGCATTTACCACGTCATTATTGTTACTTTTGAAGCCGGTGTCGTATTCGTTGATGTACCTACCTCCCTACCTACCTTGGCTGACACCGACTCCAAAAGTAACAATAATGACGTGGTAAATGCAAAGATTGTATATTAGTAGAAGAACAAGTTGATTATAAATTGTAGGCAGAAAAATTAAGGAAATTATTTTATTCCTTTTTATTTATTTTTTTAAATTTTGAAGTCCGTTTTAATTTTTGTTGAAATTTTTTTATTTCTTAATTTTTAGTGATTTCGAAATTCGATAACTGATTTTATTTGTCTGAAATATGGGTAGAACTATTAAACGCGTTGCTCAGATTAGATAGCGCTGTATTAATGAGATTAACGTAGAAAGGGTTTAAATCATTACATAACAAATAAAAAAACCGAAATGGAATTGTGTAAAACTTTATATACATGTAACTGAAAGCAATCACGGCAGATTTGCTGCTATTCGTTAAATAATTCCATTATATATAGTTATAGAACATCACCAATATATAGATATAGAATGGATATTATGATGACCTTGAAAAACTATGATGCGCTTCCAAGCCACAGTTGTTTTTTGTTCATTTAACAACGACAAGTAATAAAATTACATGATTTTGGCATAATATTATTTACCATATGAAGTAAGCCCAATTAAAGCTGTAAATCGTTAGTGAGGATTCCCCTCGACTGTGTATGGTCTCCATCATCACACCTGTAATGGCGCTTATAACCCATATGGGTACAAAGTTCTCATCAATTTAAATTAATTAAGACCAAACACAAGGTAGCTAATGTAAACTGTTGAGGAGTTCCCTTAACTGTCCTTTGTCTTCATCATCAGACCCCTAATGACAGTCACAACCCATCTAGGTGTAAAGTTCTCATCATTACAAATTGATCAAGCCCAAACACAAGGTTACTGATGTAAATAGGTGAGGAGTTCCCTCGATTGTCTTTCGGCTCCAGCATCAGATCGACTCCAGACCTTCATTAAATTGAAGTCCATCAAAACACTTTATAAAAAATATATCAAACGCACTAGTCGCCCCTACGATTTTCGAAAGTTCCCCTCGATTTCTCTGGGATGCCGTCATCAGATCCTGGTTTCCTTATCATGGGACCATTTGGGGAGTATACCCTTTAGAACAAAAAAAGAATTTTTCAAATCGGTCTAGCCATCTTCGATTAATCAGGTAACATACATAAAAAAAAAAAAAGAAGATTCCGACGAATTGATAACCTCCTCCTTTTTGAAGTCGGTTAAAAAAAAGAAATATTTACGACTCGAAATACATACTTAAAATATTTCTAAAAAAATTGTTGTATCGATAAAGTGTATTAATATGAATTTGAAAAATCGATTACCTTTTTCTTACTCTGGCAACATAGAATATCACCAAAATAAACATGAAGGAAATCAGTCATCTTATGATTTTTTTTTTAATTTGTTATCCCATGATAAAACTGCTTCATATTTCACTGTTTAATTAAAAAAAAAAGATAAAAAATATTGTTTTTTTTTTATTTGTGTAACGTTTAGGCCCAGATTCGCCCGTCTCCTTTGTGCATAATGAAAAATCGTTTAGAAATAAATAAGCATTTTAATAGCACATGTTTTTTTTAAATTTTTTAAGCATACCTATTTAAGCTTCAATATAAGTAGAGATAAGCTGTCAAATTTCCTCTTGTATTTGAAAGGCCAGTATTAATTTACTTCGTGTTGATGTATCGTTAATGAATATTGATGAACCACATCGTTTCCATGAAATATTAAAGGGTCATATTTCATTTTTCAAACAAAAGTGTTTTTTTTTTCAACGTAATTACGGTCAACTTAAGTGATCATCTCCACCCATCTATCCATCCATCGCCATCGTCTATTTTTATCATGTCCACAAATGATAAGCAAAAATGGTATGATAGTTTAACGCACTAAAGACTAGTCTAAAACTACACCGAAAACAGAAACACACAACAACAGCCGAATTGGGCCGGCACGTCCGGGATGGTATCTCTCGCTCACATAACATCAGCGTCAAGTGACAGCTATGTCGCGTTTCTTGCGGTTTGAGTTTCCGATGGCCCATTGAGGGAAAAAAGGGCATCTGTATAACCTCTGGTTGTGTGTCTATGGGCGTCACTACTCACCATAAGGCTCCGACTGCTTGTTTGTCTCCTTATGACATAAAAAACATGGTCAAGCATGCACCAAGTGGACAGGACCTTCAACAATGAAGAGGACGACTAAGAAGAACAGCGAACGGGTTTGGCGCATGCTAATTACGTACCGAAACTTAGAGTACGATGAAGTTAGAACAGACCTCAGTCTACTAGCTTAGATCATTTCAAAAAAAAAAAAAAGAGTACGCTGTATAACGTAGATGAGAGAGTCCTTTTGAAACGATAGAACGCCTCCTTCCTGTTCATACTGCCGAAGGTATCGAGGCCAGTCTACACGCCCAGATCCCGAATTCAGACCATCACAAATGCTCACTCACGTGACGTAACACTATAATATCCTAGTGACACTTAAGGGAGACGATTCGGCTTCAGCCGAAGCTAATTTCATAATTGAATTAGGTGTGGTTATCCCACCTTCACATTGTAACGGTATGTAATTAGACAAATTGGAGGGGCGCCTTAATGACGTATAAGCATGCGTTTTTGGAGTTCCGTTACTCAAAATGACAACACGGAACTCTACGAATAACTCCGTAGTCCGTCTGTCTGTTTAACAAACACGTTATCGAAACCATCAGCGCGCTGTTTCCCGCGGTTTCACCCGGCCCAAAATTGAAAAGAAAAACTTATGATAATTAATAATAATAATAACCTTCATTATCATTTTTTTATGTTAGTTGTATAAGTACTGGCAGACGTGCTACCTGATGGTAAGTGGTCGACGTCGCCCATGAACATAAACTACCGCACAACCAAAAGTTATGCAGATGCGTTGCCCTCCTTTTTCCTATCCCCCCCCCAATGGGCCACCGACGACTCACAAACCGCACGAAACGCGACAACATAGCTGTCACTAGATGCCGGTGTTATGAGAGCGAGAGATACAACCCCGGTCGTACCGGCCCAATTCGGCTGCAAAGCAGCATGGCACTACCTCTTACTTAGGATGGTTTAAACGGAAGGGAAAATTTTGGGATGGCATCTACCCGGCGGACCCTAAGTTCATATCGCATGCCTGATGAGATTAAAAGTCTTTGAAGGTGTGTGAAGTTCACCAACCCGCATTGGGTCAGCATCGGTGAACTATGGCAATAACATCCTTCTCGCCTGATTTTGAGAAGGAACACAATGGGACATTGCCAACTATGGCCTAATCCTAGCTTGGTTTCGAAAACTAGTGCTTAACCCGACTTAGTAAGTAAAGATATGATCCGTATTAGCTAAACGTTAGTTTTTCGATTGTTGTTGTAGATATTTTTGTAATCATTAGAAATAGTTGAATATGTTCAATCGTATAGATCACCTTGAGCTATTGGCAGAGCTTCAAATAACGTGGACTAGATAGTATCAGCTATCAATGAAAGTTACATAGATCTAGTACAATGTCAATGGTTTTATGTCTACTATTACTATTACTATTAGTAAAAACTCACGATTTATAAGGTTTTGAAAAACATACATACTTATTTCACGAACGAGACATGGGTCGCGGTTTCGAATCCCGCTAAGCACATTTGTATGCAAGAACACTCATGACGAATGTAATTAATGTCTTTACCGGTTCATAAATGAAGGAACAAGAATGGCGAAATGCATATAAAATCTCTTCGTTCATTGTACCCCCAACGCAAGTCGTACGTACGTAACGCAATCTAAACATATTATGAAATTTTCTGTGGATGAAAATTTAAGGAAATTAACCGCAATCTTTGAAGACCTTGGGAACCCTTGCCCCCTGCTCTTTTGTCCCCTCTCATAAGAAGAGGGGTACAAAGAGCCCCCTCGGCTCAATTAGCTTCGCCTAAGGTGCTGGGCTCACCCTAGGCTACTGAGCCCCACCGCCATGTCAAGGCCTGAACCATCGTGGGGTCCAGACTCCAACCTATATATGAAGAGAATGAGTTATCAAATTAAATAAAAATCCGTTGGTAGGTCCGTTTTTAGATGTTTTATGGCTATACTAGCTGTTGCCCGCAGCTTCGCCCGCGTTAACTTAGGTCTACAGTCGTATACGGATTGATGATGATTATTTTTATAGCCTAAGTTACTCCTTATAACATCAGCCCCTCCAGACACGGCTGTACATCTAAGTCTATCTCTCTAAATCTATTTATGGTCTCTAAGTTAACGCGGGCGAAGCTGCGGCCATTAGCTAGTCTTATATAGTTTGCATCTCAAAATCCTTTCTTAGGGGATGCCTACGTCATAGTAGCTTTATGCATGCAAAGTCTCAGCCCGATCGCTTTAAAATTGACAAAGTTTCATCCCCTATTTTATCCCCTTGGGGGTAGAATTAATTAAAATCCTGTCTTAGGGGATGCCTACGTCATAACATCTACCTGCATGCCAAATTTCAGCCCGATCCGTCCAGTGGTTTGGGCTGTGCTTTGATAGATCACTATGTCAGTCAGTCAGTCACCTTTGAGTTATATATATACATATTTAGATTTAGACTTAATAATAGATTGTTAAAAGGTCCAGAGATGAGACTCACAGGGTAAGAAACCGTTTGAATAACCTGAATACAAACAACAACGAGGTCTGTTTGTATGTGGGCTACGCTGGTCCAGAACAAATGTTGACTTCCTTATTAGTACCAGGAGTGATGAGCCTGTAAACCGCACGTTCCGATTCTACCGCTAATTGACTCCAATCATTACCATCAGCTTTTTTGTTCGCCGTGCCGATTTTTATCACTTTTTTTTTCTTTTACGCCGGCTCCCCAGCCGGATATGTGGGACTCGTTGCGCCCGAAAGGTGGTAAGGTGGACGCAGCTCTACCCACAAAAACCCGGCGAGTGCCACCAATGCCGCCTTTTGTGAGGTACCCCGGATCTGTTGAGCAAACAGGGTACCTCGACGGCTAGTCAGTCCCTCAAGGGACCGACACCACCTCCACAGAGGTGTTGTCCCGCACCACTGAACAACCCTTACCAACGTCGGGACAGTACAATGGGGTGAGGTTCCCATCCTCGTCCCTTGCCCCCTGCTCTTTTGTCCCATCTTCTTATAAGAGGGGTTCTAAGATTTATACTAAATATTGTTTTCCAATGTGATAAACATTAAAAACACACTTCACTCATTATAGTGAAACATCCTTTATGGATCTTGCAGAGACAATGTTCCTGTAAAGTATTGGTCAGGCGTGTAAAAAGTTTATAAAAGTAGATATTTATATAGATATACTTCAGTCTTGTTAGCGTGGCTTCCGTAGGCAATGTCGAAATATAAGACCGCGAATTAAAAGTAGAAGACATGGTAAATATCTCGCCACAAAATTGAATTTTTTTTTCTGAAATGAATGCAAAAAGAATTTTTTAAATTTGACTGGAAATTCCGAAGATTAGCGCGTTCAAACAAACAAACTCTTTAGCTTTTTTAAATTAGTTTTCCTTAAGTAAGTAGGTATGTACTTCACTATTAATCTATTAAATCGTGTAACTTCAGAATATAATAAGCCATGTAGGTTTTTATATAACTGCCAAAATGTTTACCTTAGCAATCTCTATCAGGAAGGGATATATCTGAATGTTCTAATTTCGGTAAGCCCTCTCCCGGCACTAATCTCGCCCATCCCGGTAATTTGATGACCGCGAGACACTTCCGTAAACCTCATTGCAAACTATACTAAATACGCTGCAGTATGCCGTGCGACTTTAAAACGTTTTTATTTGTTTGTTAAAATTATGGTAAAAAAATTGCATACAGGTATTACATATTTAGAAAAGTTGCTAACGAACGTTGCTAACGGACCTGAAATTTCTTTGGTGTCACAATTGTTAGCTAAAAGCCCTCTTCGATTAGATGCGTTATTGATGGTGATAATCTAAATTCTAAAAGTATAAACATTGTTAATCAAAATTAAATATGTACTGAAGGCAATATACATCTTTATATCAGCTATGCATTTATACAGATAAATAATATTGGAGTGTCTGTTTGTAATATTAAAAAAACCGCTTTTTATTAAATGCATATGGGATGTATACACGGTACATAATACAGAAATAATATTTTTTCCAATTTTTGTCTGTCTGTCTGTTTGTTCCGGCTAATCATTGAAACGTCTGGGCCGATTTTGAATATGATAAAAATAATCATCATCAATCCGGGTACGCCTGTAAATTTAAGTTAATGCGGGCGAAGCTGCGAGCAACAGCTAGTAATCTATACTAATATTATAAAGCTTAACCGCCTTATTCCAAAACGAAGACTAAATATAGTACCGAGTTTAATACCAGCTTTAAACCATGGTCTAATATAAATGTTATTACAAAAACTAGTTTAACGCTAGTACCAGGACTATCTATGGTACTAAAGTTAGACCACCGTGACCCCTAGTTTAACTTCGGTACTAACCTCAAAACTTTAAATTATCAGATGTCTTATGCGTTGAATTTGCGTATTTTCGTATTAATTGTATTGAAAGGTAATTAAATGAACTCGATGTAGACAAAATTATGGAATTGGACTAACATTTAAAATAATTATTCTGACATCCTTATATAATTTAACATTCTATTTCTGTAATTTTGTTGTATTGTATTTTGTCATTGATATACATACCTATTTTATATCATATGTAATAATTCTAATTAACTCTGATATTTTTCATGTATGTTTGGATTAAATAAACACTAACCTTTTCTTAAGAAGTCCAATTATCATCCCTTTTTTCTTTTGTTGATACATTTTACAACATAAGTAATGTTCGTGGCACACAAATTCACAACAAAAAAATATTATACTATTCTTATGAACAACATACCGTCTATTTAGAATCAAAGAACAATAATGGCTGTATTGTAACTATTGGTAAGTGGTAACTCGACTTACATTGCAATAACTAAACATTAAACAATAAACATTTCGATGACATTAGAACTACGCGCGCTTTGTATTTCATTCCCTTATACGCTAGCTATATAAACAACTTAACAGCGAAATATTACAATATTTGTGTGTAATAAACAAGAATTTAAATCACACTACCTCAAAGTACAAAGTAGTAAAGATTTCAGATATTTTATATAACACAATAAATTTTATTATCAAGATATTGATGTATTTTCCACATTATATTTAATTATAAATTAGCGAGCTTTGCATAAAAAGGAACGGTGTACCGAACTAATCAAATATTGAACGAACAAAATGAATGATATGTTGCTCAATAATCTGTGGATACAATTAAACCAGGGACGATCTTTGGTACTACCTAGACCTCGGTTGGTCCTCGATTTGTAATAAGAATGAATTTTAGTCCATGGACTAACGTTAATACCGTAACAAACCTGGACTTTTCAGTCTTGGTTTATTCCTGGTACTAGATAAGTTTTTTGTAATAAGGCGGGAAGAGTTTGTTTGTTTGCTTGAACGCGCTAATCTCAGGAACTAATGGTCCGATTTGAAAAATTCTTTCAGTGTTAGACAGCTTTTTTAACTAGGAAGGCTATAGGCTATAAAACATCACGCTATGACTTATAGGAGTTGAGTAACGCGGGCGAAGCTGCAGGCAACAGCTAGTATAATATAAAAGTGACTAGTTACCTTCTTTTTATACTAGTTCTTCTTAAATTTGACTGTTCCTTAAAGACAGACGATTATTTTATGTATGTGTCACAATAACGTCATAATAACGCAGCGTTTGCAGTCGTGTGGGAAATACCAGCTAACTCGTCACATTTCTGTTTTCGCCTCTGCTTTACGATGGTCATTAAAACAAATGATCTCTTTGATCTGCGCTACCGCAGACAAACAATTTATAATACATAATATAATTAGTTTTATAGTATATATATTTATAATATTTAAATTGATATTAAAACTGTTTTAAAACACTCCATCATCATCATCACCAGCCTTTATCTGTCCACTGCTGAACATAGGCCTCCTTCAATGAACACCAAGGCGACCTATCCATTGGCACTTGCATCCAACTCTTATAAAAATCTAATCCAGAGTTCGGGTGTTAAATCAACACCATCCTTGAGGAGGAATAGCTCATAACTTGGTATGTTGAACAAACAGATGACATATGGATAGGTGAGTGTTGATGATGATGAAGTACCCCGCTCGTATTATTCAAATTTAGATAGATCAGTTAGATATTTTTAGTCCATCGTTAAATATACGTATTTTGTTTATAAATATGTTTAAAGTATCAACTCCTACATAAGCGGGTCAACGTGACGAGTTCAATGACAAATTTTATGTTTCTATATATGAAACGGTTTCTGAGTAAATTAGTAACATACATAATGGACCTTAGGATTCCGATTTGCATTTTATTTTTCCTCATTGCAATTACTAATTACTTTAGATACTTAAATTGATTTTCATAATATCTCTCAGAAATATATTTTCTATTAGTTGGATAATTAGGGAGGTATTGTAATCATTATCGATAATTTTAATAGGCTTAATGACTTAACGATATAATCTCCAGCTGTCATCCTGGAGCGGCGTGCGCTAGCGTCTGCCGGCCGCGACTGTTCTTCGCTTTAGTCGTGGTTGGGACGCGTTGACGAATGCCCGGTGCCACCGCGACCTCGTCCTTTTGACATCGTTATCGCTATCTTATCGAGCATACTTATCGATACCGACTATTATCGACATCGTCCTTGTGAGGAAAAATTTAATTATCAGCCGCGATAAAAGTTGTTTACATGGATCAGGTGTGGGCTGTGATTATGGTGCGATCACCGTAGTGTTGTTCCCGTGGGTGTTGTGCTATTGGTCATGGATCGGACAATGTATGGCAAGGTGCTGCCAGGCACTTATTATCCGTTTAGGTGCGCGATGAAGGAGCACGGGATATCGCCGGGCTGTGAGTTTTTATTTTATTTTAAATTCATCGATATCGACATTGGCGCTTTACTAGTTTTGTTTTGAATTAGGGAGTTTTACATAATATGTATAAATGTTAAGGGTCATATCATGAATTAATGCATGTGCTTATGTACTTAGTGATGTGTTTTTCATACTAATGAATGCATTAAAAGTGTGTTGTGCGCACGTAAGAAGAAGTAGCGGTACGTTTAGTATATTTACTAGATTCTAGAATATCAAGTAGATATTATCTACTGTCTTGAACAGTCCCTTTGTAACCGGTGACGGTTGCCAGCTGTATTTATAGACGTGTCGTTATATTTCGTGATTTGTTAACGCGTTTTTCTATGTGTTTGCCTATTTCCAAACTTTTTATTACGTGTAAAGTCGTGACAATGGTGTAGTGTAGCCTGTAGGTTATTTAGCAATGTTGTTTGACCTTTAACTAGATGGTTGGTTATGGATATGGTTTTTCTCGAAAAATTACCCTATTTAATTTAATTAATAGTACAAAACATTGGTCAGGCAAAAGTTGTTATCTAGACAAAACTATTTTTTAAATTGTGATAACGGTAATTTCCCTTATGCATTAAAATCTTTCCTCTTATTTAAAAAACTAGCAATTGCCCGCAGCATCACCCGCGTTAACTGAGTTTTAGAGCTGTATCCGGAATGATGATGATTATTCGCCTAAGTTACTCCCTAAAATATCACCTATCTGCCAGTGAAAGTCCCGTCGAAATTGGTCTCCATTTTTTCAGAGATTAACCGCAACAAACAGACAGATAAAAAAAAAAATTTTTTCTGATGTGAGTATCTTATGAACTTATGAAATATTATATATAATATTATTATTATATTATGCATTTGTGAAAAGCTGTTAATTAGAAATTACAAACAAACCCTTCAATTTTATTTATTTACGTATAGATATATTACCATTGTATAAATATAAATTCTGTAGCAACAGTGGAAGGCGATCAAATAATTTTCTTTCTGATTGACGAGTGTTTATTTGATGGACGTAAACAAATTGGCATGTGCTTCTGGCGTTATCGGTAGCTATTACCCCGTGATTTGACGGCAAGACTGGCATCGTCATCGTATTTATCATTTGGTGATTTTGACGGTCAGGGGCCTTCTATCAATGGACGCCAATACCTGGCGCCAATACACTATTCCTGTGGGAGGGGTGTGCTGAGCCGCCCTCCCATCTGGGTACCACCACCCTGCCTATTTGTCCCGTCTAAATGCTTTGCTGTGTTATGGAAAGATGGGCAGGAAAGGCTGTGTTATTACTGGCACTGAGACTATCTTATGTCTTATGATAGAACACATGAATGAGTTGCTTTTTTTCTTTAACGCCGGGAAATGCTGAGGCATCCCTGAGGGTATGTGGGACTCGCTGCGCCCGAAAGATGGTAAGTGGCTTTTGCTGATGCTTGGCTTCTTCACGCGGAAGTCCACATCTCCCGCGCCGGGCGACGGGAACACCGCTGGGGTTTAGTGGGTAGTGTTTGCGTCCACCTTACCATTTTCTCGAGTCCTGAGAGGCCCACACAGCCCCTGGGCCCAGTGGTATGCCTTAACGCATTCCCCAGCGAAAGCTCGTCTGCCCGTTCGCCTACCCAGCATGTAAAAACTTACATCCAAACAGGACCTCATTGGAAGTGGACCTTCCCGCATGTTGTCTTCAAAACCGATGATCAGTTCGTCGTTTCTGACTGACCTTACCCCCAGAGGCTTATCATTTTGCTCTGTTAATTTTACTAATCACACTAATGAAATATTAGCGATATATTTGCGTGCGCACTTACGTAACGATTTTAATGAAGTGCAAAATGAAGTCATCGTGTTGGAATCATTTCGCTCCGTTAGCATCATAGTGTTATGCCGCGATTGTGATATCGCATACATACATACATGACTACAGCATACAAAACATATGATACGTAATGTTGAACGGCTCCTCGAAATTACTCGAGGACGTTAAAAAGTTATGTGTTGACCCTAATGCAATCTAACGTATTACTAAAAGAATTGAAATTAAATTTCTTATATTTAATTCATTTTATATAAACTTAGAACTATACCTTTTTAGAGTCCTATAGAGTATAGTAGACATAGAATAAATTGCGGGCGACGAACAGGGGCGCGTAGCAGGACTTCCAGTGAAGCCCCTGTGCTCGTGTTGGGTTCAGGATGGTAACCTAGGCCCAGTATGACACGACGTCGCGTTAGTAGCGGTCACGCAGTCCCCCCTTCCGAGGCTGGCCTTCGCCGGGTCCAGCCTGTCGCTGCAGTGATCCTGTTGCCTGCAGATCCGGGACCCTCAAGAAGCAGGTGAAGGTTTTAGTTTAGGGTAGAGCACTCCCAGGTGGAAGTCCCACATAGGGTCAGGATCTATCAGAAGATATATAAAGATCCATAAAGGATTTCCCTGCGATATCATGAATAAAATATATTTATTTGCGACACATCAATAAATTTGTGATGGTACATAATATGTAGCAATATCAAAATATAAAAAAATAATTTACGCGATTACATTAAATATTATAAACTATAGAATTTTATCACTTCTGAGGTCAGTAACATTAAAAATTTTAAACAAAAATTAAAACCGACTTCAAAATTAGAAAAAAAACCAAAAAGTAATAAAATAATTTTCTTAAACTTTGTGCCTACAATTTATAATCAACTTGTTCTTCTACTAATATACAATCTTTGCATTTACCACGTCATTATTGTTACTTTTGGAGTCGGTGTCTGCCAAGGTAGGTAGTGAGGTAGGTACATCAACGAATACGACACCGGCTTCAAAAGTAACAATAATGACGTGGTAAATGCAAAGATTGTATATTAGTAGAAGAACAAGTTGATTATAAATTGTAGGCACAAAGATCACAAAGATTAAGAAAATTATTTTATTACTTTTTAGTTTTTTTTTTTTAATTTTGAAGTTGATTTTAATTTTTGTTTAAAGTTTTTTATTTCTTAATTTTTAGTGATTTCAAAATTCGATAACTGATTTTATTTGTCTGAAATATGGGTAGAACTATTAAACGCGTTGCTCAGATTAGATAGCGCTGTATAAATGAGATGAACATAGAAAGGGTTTAAATCATTACATAACAAATGAAAAAACCGAAATGGAATTGTGTAAAACTTTATATACATGTAATTGAAAGCAATCACGGCAGATTTGCTGCTATTCGTTAAATAATTCCATTATATATAGGTATAGAACATCACCAATATATAGATATAGAATGGATATTATGATGACCTTGAAAAACTATGAAGAGCTTCCAAGTCACAGTTGTTTTTTGTTCATTTAACAACAACAAGTAATAAAATTACATGATTTTGGCATAATATTATTTACCGTATGAAGTAAGCCCAATTAAAGCTGTAAAGCGTCGAGGATTCCCCTCGACTGTGTATGGTCTCCATCATCACAACTGTAATGGCGCTTATAACACATATGGGTACAAAGTTCTCATCAATTTAAATTAATTGAGTCCAAACACAAGGTAGCTACTGCAAAATATTGAGGAGTTCCCTTAACTGTCCTTTGTCTTCATCATCAGACCCCTAATGACAGTCACAACCCTTCTAGGTGTAAAGTTCTCATCATTACAAATTAATCAAGCCCAAACACAAGGTTACTGATGTAAATAGTTGAGGAGTTCCCTCGATTGTCTTTCGGCTCCAGCATCAGATCGACTCCAGACCTTCATTAAATTGAAGTCCTTCAAAACACTTTATAAAAAAATATCAAACGCACTAGTCGCCCCTACGTTTTTCGAAAGTTCCCCTCGATTTCTCTGGGATTCCATCATCAGATCCTGATTTCCTTATCATGGGACCATTTGGGAAGCATATCCTTTAGAACAAAAAAAGAATTTTCCAAATCGGTCTAGCCATCTTCGAGTAATCAGGTAACATACATAAAAAAAAAAATAAAAAAAAAAAAGATTCCGACGAATTGATAACCTCCTCCTTTTTGAAGTCGGTTAAAAAAATACAGGACACGGTCCAATAAAATATTTTTTTCTTAAATACATTCTTAAACAGCTAGGCAAAAAAGAGTATGACGTGGTGACAGGTGGAACTAAATATTTTACTAAATGGAAACCTATGATGTTGACAATACTTGGCCGACAAATACTAGATTTTGAGTAAAGTTTAGTGGTTCACATTTATTTTTAACGATTTGATTAAATTATCTTACCGATTACCCATATTATGAGAGAGAATAACTGAAAGTGGCGCCCTCATTTTTGCCAAGCTGTACATAGAAGATTCATAAAGTTTCTATATGGAATTTAATAAATTCTTCTGTTCTTACGGGCTCTATCCGTGTTTGTAGTTGGCGATGATAGATTAACCATAGTTCCATCAATTATTAATAGACTGTTGTTTCAATTAAGTAGGCAGTAATTTAATGAGAGGATTAAACATCTGGCGTCGAGTTAAAGTAGTTCGTAGTTTATTGTACTATTTAATATTTATCCTGCTGGTATTATAAATGCTTACGTTTGTAATCATGTAAGGATTTAACATGTTAGTTTCTACTCAGAAAACGATAAGTTAATTAATTTAACTAATTAATTAGGTCTTTTTTTTCTTTAACACCGGGAAATGCTCTGAGGTATCCCGCTGTGGAGTGGGTATCCCCAGGCACCCTATGTGGGACTCGATCGCTACGCCCGACAGCTGGTAAGTGGACGCAGCTCTACCCACTAAAACCCGGCGAGTGCCACCAATGCCGCCTTTGGGGGTGGACGGATTTAATAAACAAACAGGGCACCTCGACGGCTTGTCAGTCCCCCAAGGGACCGACGCCACCTCCACAGAGGGGTTGTCCCGCACCACAAAACAAACCCTCCCAACGTCGGGACAGTACAATGGGGTGAGGTTCCCATCCTCACCCCTTGCCCCCTGCTCTTTTGTCCCCTCTTCTTAAAAGAGGGGTACAAAGAGCCCCCTCGGCTCAATTAGCTTCGCCCAAGGTGCTGGGCATACCTTAGGCTACTGAGCCCCACCGCCACGACAAGGGCGGGTAACGGGTACATTAACTAGAATATCACACGGGTTGTAAAAAATAAGAAATAATTCTAAAGTTATAAATTAGTAATAAATATCTACCTAATTTACCAAAAAACCCTTTTATGTCCCACTGCTGGGCACGGGTTTCCTCCTCGAAATCAGGCGAGGAGGGTTTTGGGCCATAGTTCACCGATGCGCTAGCCCTATCCGGTTTGGTGAACTTCACACACCTTCAAAGACTTTTATCTCATCAGGCATGCAGGTTTTCTCACGATGTTTCCCTCACCGATGAGCAAGCGATGGTCTCATGTTCAGATGCATGTAGAAATATAGAAAAGCCCATTTCTAGGCATCTCAGGGGGGGGGGGTCAGGATCGAACCCGGACCTCTCGGCTCTCACTCAAGAGGCCGAGCCCATAGCCGCTAGACCATAGTCGCTCATTTATACCTAATTGAGTTTAATTAGAATATAACATAAGCTATTTTTAGTTTGTATCTACTACTGAATTCCTGTTTTTAAAGTTGAAGCAGTATTGTATTAGTTGTTATACATAAATACAGATAAATAAAATTGGAGTGTCTGTTTCTAATATTAAAATAATCGCTTTTTACTAAGTGCATATGAGTGTAAACACGGTACAGATACCACATAGCATTTTTTACAATTTTTGTCTGCAAATGTACTTGAGGAAAACATACATTTTTCTACCAAAAGAAACATTTGTGTTTGTATATGTGACTGTATTCGTTTGTTTATTTTGATGACACAGAAGAAGCCGATCCAGTCGGTGGTCAAGGAGTTGTCAGACGAACTTGACACAGTTAATACAGATGTTATCGTACGGGTTTTCCTGCTCTCGTGTTACCTGTAGCATATATGGACATTTCACGTGAAGGTTACGTGTTGGATATTTATTGCTTACAATTAAAATATTAACAATAGGTTAATTTTAGAACTAAAGAAAAAACATTCACTTCATCTGATGGTAAGTGAAAGCTGTTAATTTTGCTGCTGCTGTGTGTTAATTTGAAAGTTTCGTATTTGTAGTGTTAGTAGTTTATAATTTGTATGTGTTAAGTATAATACCTGTGATAATACCTTATGTAAGTGTTGGTCGGCCATTAACCAGGTGGGAAGACGATCTCCGTACAGTAATCGATCCGTAATGGATGCGGGTGGCGCGGGACCGGTCGTCTTGGCGTTCTTTGAGGGAGGCCAATGTTCAGCAGTGGACGGATAGAGGCTGATTCTTTTTTTTTCCACTGCTGGGCAAAGGCCTCCATCCCTTCCCTCTTATGATGAAGTATAATACCTAATGATTGTCAGTGTGTATGTTGGTAAGTTTGTTATTCGATTACGCGTTTATCAGTCTTGAGGGCATTATGAAAATTTTTGCACCGAGGTCAGAGGATACTTTTCATTCCAGTAATACGTTCCTGTTGGATAAATTATAGTCCCCTGTTGTTTGCTTGATAAAACTATTACGCGATAAATTTGAGCGTGACATCATATACAATTGTACTTTGTTATTGTATGCTTATGTAGACGAAGCTATGGACAACAGCTGACATAACACAACACTATCGTCCTTGAAATGGGGGTATATATTATTAGAGTATTAGGTCAAATAGGAGGGCAGTAGCTAGTCTGCGACCTTCAGAGAGATATCAGCATTTCATTTCCTCGCGAAGTTGTCTGCACCGATCTTTGCTAATATAAGAAAGAGGCTTGTATGGATGTAGGGGGTAATCTTCGAAGCTTCACATCTGATTGCAATAATTCTTTCACTATCATAATGCTGCATTATCACCGAGCGACACAGGCTAAAAAATAATCCCCACCATGGTTCAATCTTTGTTGTGGCGGAGGGGCTCAGTAGCCTAGGGTGAGTCCAGCACCCTGGGTGAAGCTAATTGAGCCGAGGGAGCTACTATTTACATATACGCCTCTTATAAGAACAGGGGACAAAAGAGTAGGGGACAAGGGGCGAGGAAGGGAACCTCACCCCATTGTACTGTCCCGACGTTGAGAGGGGTTGTTCTGTGGTGCTGGACAACCCCTCTATGGAGGTGGCGTCTGACGACTGACTAGCCGTCGAGGTGCCCTGTGTAGGTACTCATTAGATCCGGGGCACCTCACCAAAGGCGGCTTTGGTGGCACTCGCCGGGTTTTACTGGGTAGAGCTGCGTCCACCTTACCACCTTTCGGGTGCAGCGAGTCCCACATACCCGCGTGGGGAGACCCACTCCCCTGCGGGATGCCTCAAAGCATTTCCCGTCGTAGAAGAAAAAAAACCTATAAAATTAATCATCAGTCCGAATACGGCTGTCAATGTAACTGTAAGTCAATGCGGGCGAAGCTGTATAATATTAAGAAACCATTCCATGTTATTATAACTTTATACGTGTCTTTTGTGTCAGACTTTGACGCGTGAGTCAGACGTAGTAAGGACGATCGCCACATGTCACGATGTTTGATGACACAATATAATATGTTTATTTAATGTCATGTTATTATATTATAGCATGTACTCTGATGGCGTCAGACTTGTGAATGGGACAATCATAATTAGAAACATATATTATATGCATGAGATGTTAACGAGGGTTTTGACGAATTGCCTAAAGCTAGATGAATTTCAGTCGAAGTAGACCGGGTATGGCCGGGTTTCGCAGAGGTTTTAGCACCATAATCCTAGTAGGTAGTACAAAAGTGTCACGAGACTAGTTTTTAGTCGAATTAATTGCTAAAAACCCTCCTCTTCTCGACTTAAAACGTAATTTTCATTCGAATAATTAACGTACTTCGATTTTTTGTTGTACGGAACATTGAGTGATATAAATAGTTATGATAATAAAAATAATATAATATAATAATATCTATGGACGCTTTCACACCACGTCAATCTGGTCCCGTGGTAAGTTCTCGAAGAACTTGTGTTACGGGTACCAGACTACGGAAATATATTTAATACTTTTATACTATACATATATTTAAGATTTTTATTATATAATACATATGTTTAATACACATCCATGACCCAGGAACACAGAAAATATTTTTGTTCCCAGGCGGGATTCGAACCCGCAACCTCCGAGTTGAGCGCCAACGCGCTTACCACTGAGCTACAGAGGTCGTCATGACAACGTTACCAGTTGCAGCGTAACGATATCCTAAATCAAAAATAATCAAAATCAAAATTTTTTATTCAAAATAATACAAACAGAGTATTCATTCGAACGTCAATTGAATCTACCACCGGTTCCAAGACCACTGAGAAGAAAACCGGCGAAACAAACTCAGTGGAACTAATCTTTTCAAATATTTTATAACAAATTTCACATGTTGTTATCCTGAAATGCCTGGGACGCCTATGAAGTGATAAGCTAATTTGCTAAAAATCCAAAGCGCCTATATCGCCTGTCTATTTCCGATACAAATTAAGTGACCTCATAAATATCATCAAAGACACGCACGAAGACGCGGGGGGAAGTTAGTCAATAAATTATTTCAGTGGCAAAGGCAATGTTATAAGTTATCGTAACAGTAGACACGCACGGTAGCAATGTGGTTTATATTTTTATAAGTGGCATGGATCCATGTGTAATGGCGGTTTTAAAATGGATCATCATCATCAGTATTTATAAGATCATTGTGGACTGGCGTACGAAGTCGCTGAGATCTTCTCCAATTCTACTTTAACTGCCAAACAATTAGCTCGTTTCCGCTTTACAATAGGAAAGGATATTATAAAACACAAATAAAAAAAATATAACCCAACCATTCACAGGGACTGCCGATAAAAGTGAAAACAAAACAATTAAATTCAAATACCTGTGATACAGGCTGTAATAGATTATGACAACCTATACAATTTAAACGGCGCACAACATGGCCGCATGACATTGACATTTCAGTGTGTTTGACGATTGGTTAAGTAAACAAATATTGCATAATCTTATATAAATAAATCAAACGTCATGTAAACGTCAAATAGCGTCTCATAACGGTTTGACGGTGTAGCAAATCCAGAGATTCTATCTCATCTAAAAATATGCGTAGCGCACCTAAAGAAGTTTTCACTTCAAAAACGGCACCCTTAAAACAGCTGTTTTCACATGACCGAAAGAGGTCTTTAAAAATCTTGGCCTCCTATTTAAAGCCTGTAAGAAGTTTAACTTCAAAAACGGCACCCTTAAAAGAGCTGTTTTTACATGACCGAAAGAGGTCTTTAAAAATCTTGCCTCCTATTTAAAGCCTGTAAAGAAGTTTTCACTTCAAAAACGGCACCCTTAGAACAGCTGTTTTCACATGACCGAAAGATGTCTGTAAAAATCTTGCCTCCTATATATTTAAAGCCTACATAAGGTATAAGGTCTCACACTTAAACGGAGTGTAATTAAAATAAACAGAAATTATTTAAAGTGTACACAATAAGCCGAGGGACTTTTGACACCTTTGCCATATTAAATCAAATTAAAATAAATACAAAAACCTCGGACAAGCGTGTGTCTTAACCGCGCGCTGAGGGTTCCGAAAAACGTTTTTTTAAATGTAACAAATTAACGGTTTTCAAATTTTTCCTTACTCATGTTGTGAATCCTTATTTTCTTTTGCGCCGGGAAATGCTCTTAGGCATCCCGCGGGCGAGGGGGGACTCTCGAGGCGGGCATGAGCGACTCACTGCGCCCGAAAGATGGTAAGGTGGACGCAGCTCTACCCACTAAAATCCAGCGAGTGCCGCCAATGCCGCCTTTGGTTATGTGCCCCGGCTCTATTGAGCAACAGGGACCGACACCACCTTCACAGAGCGGTTGTCCCGTACGACAGAACAACCCCTCCCAACGTCACAGTGGAATGGAGTGAGGTTCCCATCCTTGTCCCCTCCTGCTCTTCTGTCTTCTCTTATTATAAGAGGGGTACAAAGAGCAGCACCCTTGGTTCAATTTGCTTCGCCCAATGTGCTGGGTTCATCTTAAGCTACTGAGCCCCACCGCCCCGACAAGGCTTGAATCATGGTGGGAATGTTGTGAGATCTAACTTAACTAAATTCTTACCAAATTTCACAATTCTATGTCACTGGGAAGTCCCTTATAGGTTTCAGTTTGACAGACAGACAAACGAACAACGGATATCCTAGTATATAAAGGTTCCGTTGTGACATTTTGAGTAACGGAACCCTAAGTACCACATAAAGGGCGCTTGTTCTCCGTGGTGCAAATAAGTGGACCATAGGTTGACCTTAGCGAGGTTACTGCGTAATATGGAGACTAAGCGGACCTTGGCGAATACTGTTTATTACACGAATTCCAAGAATATTGATCGCGGTTATTAAATCATTACTTATGATGAATTCACCTACTCGTTAATGTAGTGGCTAGTAATAGGTAAATAAAAATTATATTGCACTTGATATAATGTATATGAAGCTAATTAATTATTATTACAGAAATAAAGTGAAGTCAACCTCCATACTCACCAGGTAGCTGGCCAAAGCTCTGACAGTACCTCTCTTTCGCACCTTTACAACTTTCCAAAGCTAGATCTAGAAATCATCTAGATCATTAAAAAAGGAAGATGGGAAGGATTTAGTTGCTCTGTCGGGGAGGACCTTTTTTATGACATAAGGAGGCAACCGAGCAGTCAGAGCCCTCTAGTGACTACCGACGCCCATAGACATCCGCACGACCAGAGGTTGACCTTTTCCCTATCCATCCCCAATAGGCCACCGGAAATCCACAAACCGCATGAAACGCGTCAGCATAGCTGTCACTTGATGCCGGTGTTATGTGAGCGAGAGGTACCACCCCGGTCGTGCCGGCCCAATCCGGATGCAAAGCAGCATGGCACTACCTATTGGGTGTTCGAAATAATATATCCTACGGAGTTCATTTCCCTAGGGGATTCAACTTTATTTCCTATGAGACGGCCATCGTATGATCGCGCATCTACTTTATCACATTGTTAGCGTTTAGTAATAAGTTAATTTAACTAATAAGTAATATGATTTTGTTGAGTTTTACCTATATTTTTTATGTGTGTGCTTATATGAGAATTGTAATCAAAGTTTTTACCTAATAATTAATTTATCTATCTACAATTTTCTATTTCGCGTGACTTCAAACGCGTTGTCTCACTATAGTTACTTACGCTGTGGCACTGCTGTGTTGTAAAAGTTTCTTCAGACTTGTATTCACAGGCCGCCGGCCGTAAAGAGGAAACCTTCAAAAAACTAAACTGCAAAAGAAAGGAGTGGATAAGTTATTGGTAGCAAACTCATTTTACATTGTATAAAATCATAGAAATGTATGTGTATTTTTTGTCACTTTTTCGTTTTTAAATCACATCGGTTCTAAAAATTCAAATATTTGTCTCCAAGGGGCAGCCATAAAAGGGTGTTGGATTATCGTTTGTGATCCAAATACGGTCAGGTCGACTTTAATTATAGTCCTAGTTGTCGACGCCATGTGCTGGGGCGGTCCTACGGCTCATTATCATTGGGATATCCATGTAAATATGGCACCGTATCGGACGGGTCACAGGATGTGTAATCTAGTTCGCCCAAGGATCGAGAGACATCTGACGGCCATGATGAACCTTCACCATAGTTTATCATCAGCTCGCATCGACAGTTCATCTTGTTTCTAAAATAAAAGAACTTTATGATAAGTCTTAAAGGTGGCTCAATTGACAACCTCCCCTCGTTGAAGTCGGACAAACTTGGACAAAACATAATACATCACACACCGTTTTCGTATTTATATTCAGCAATGAAGAAGGATTTTATAAGTAAATTACATGTTTTAACCGCCAAAATTTAAAAATGACCTAGCTATCAAATGCAAAAATATTTCTTCAAATACGAATAACGCATTCTAAGAACAGACTTCAGCTCTATTTAGTGTGGATACTGTGATCATACTAGTATCAATATGGCGCTCCGTTTCTGATTAGCTCTCGCGATGTAGGTCACAATATGAAAGGACTCCAAATATGGTGATCATCTCTCTAATATCTAACAGCTGAACCCATGGCACCTTTTAAATTCGATATAAAATGTCACAGTTTTTGGTGAGAAATAGTGGAGGGTCCATGTAAGCGGAAAAGTAAATTGAGGGTCTGTGAGTCCAGGTGACATGAATTCTTACTTTCTTTAATAAAATACATCAAAAATCAAGTGATGCATTGGTTAAAAAAAGTCATTAAATTTGCGAGCTGTTATAGAGGGTTATAAATCCAAAAATAATAAATATGGTGAATGGTCTACAAGTAACAAGACCATAAATTTGGGGAACCCTAATCTAATACCTATAGGAAACAGTCGTATTCACGCAATGCCACAAGTACTTTTACATGGTAAATATATGTCCCATGAATTTATAGCCAGGGCTACGTTAAAAAAGACGATGGCGTTGTTGCAGCTTTCTTTTATACGTGATATAAATTCACATATTATGTAGGATTAGATAAGTGGTTTGGGGAATTGTTTGGATGTTTATAAACATGCCGGAAAACGCATGTCGCGAGTGGGCGGAGGTTTTTGAAGCGGTATTCTTTACACTAACACCGGTGGACGGACCTCATTAGACGAAGTCGCGCGCCAAATATTCTTCTGCGCCCTATTCCTGTAACTGTTTCTATAACTGACAAGCTCTATTTATAATTCTTCTTATTTTTCTTTCTAAATAAGATTTTTTATTTGTTTGTATAAGTATTAAGAGTAGTTTTTGTTTATGATAAAGAAAGGATACTGTAATTACTTCTTCCAGAGGTCAGTCGCCGAAGTGCCCTGTTGCTGATAGATCCTAGTCACTTTGTAATATCTCGTTGAAGAGCCCTTGTTTTTAGTTCGGGTAGAAAGCGTATACCCTCTAGGTCCCGCCCAGGGCCTGGTGGCAGGCGAAGAAGACAGTACCTACTGTAATTACTTAATTACTGGCACCGAGACCGTCTTTGTTTTAGAATCGTAACACGTAACACATACCGCAGATGGATAGAGTTGAGTCACGAAAGAACTTGCACATTAGGTATTGGGCAACATTGATCACTTATTTGGTGAGGAGTCTGCCGGTTCTGCGATCTCAACATTTAAGTTGTTTTTTGTTATAATTTGTATCATAACAATAATTAGCAAAATCCGGCAAAAGCAAGTTGAAAATAAATTTCAAAAATGTGTTCGATTTCCTAGCGATCTGAGAATTTAAATTTATTTAAAAAAAAATTCAACCTTTCTATGTTCTTCTTATCTTTTCTCATTGTTTTAAGGGGAGTGAAGTTATCAATTTCAGGATTGAAGTATGTATGTAAGTCTGTTAAAAAATTTGGTTTTATTATATAAGAAACTGCCATCTATCGTTAACGTATATAACCTTTGCAATACTGGTTTGGATTTACGTACGCTATAACTACTTAAAGACACAGTTTTCACAACGTTCGTAAGATGGCGTTATTTAGTTGATCTTAAAGAAACAATTTTTACGGATTTTGTCGCGATTTTGATTTTTTACAACATTTCGGAACCTTTATAACCTTATGTATATTATATACATAACCATGTTATAGGAGGGCAGTCCTCTTGCCTTTACAAGATAAAATCCGGAAAAATGTATGAAAATAATGATTGAAAATGGAGTAAAGATTGTGTCTATTTTAAGTTACTCCCTTGGTCTGCTTGGGCAAAACTAAGACAAAACTATTGTTGTAAAAAAATTTACTTATAAATAAAAAAATACATTCCTTGTCGAGTTATGATTTTGATAGGTTTAAGGCCTTATACCAGTAATACCTAAGTGTATCTCTATCTATGTATGTACTATGTAGTCTCATAGGAAATGGAGTTGAATCCCCTAGGGAAATGAACTCCCTAGGATATATTATTTCGAACACCCAATAGGTTAGGTTAGCTGTAGTGCCATGTTGCTTTGCATCCTAATTGGGCCGGCACGACCGGGGTGGTACCTCACGCTCGAATAAAACCGGCGTCAAGTCACAAGTGACAGCTAGGCTGTCGCGTTTCGTGCGGTTTGTGAGTTTCCGGTGGCCCATTGGGGGGATAGGGAAAAGGAAGGCGTCGCATCTGCAGTCTGGTTGTGCAGATGTCTATGAACGTCGGTACTCACCATGGCCCCGACTGCTAGCTCCTATGACATTAAAAAACCTCTCTAGAACATATTCCAAACAAGTTAGAACGACTGGATCATTTCATTATGTAGGTACAAAGAACTTGTCTATTTCTTTTTATCAAATTAACATGTGTAATTAGAAGCCGGATTCCGGGTCGTAAACGTGGTAGGCGAAGACCTTATTCGGAAAGTTGTCGAATTTGTATAGCCAAAATCGATTTACTAGTATTAGTATTGCGTATAAACTACTGCTTTAAAACATGGGGTCGCTTATTCATGGGCTGATAATATCAATAGATTATAATTAATAATAATAATATCTATAGACGCTTTCACACCACGTCAGTCTGGTCCCGTGGTAAGTTCTGGAAGAACTTGTGTTACGGGTACCAGACAACGGAAATATATTTAATACTTTTATACTATACATATATTTAAGATTTTTTAAATATAATACACATATTTAGTACACATCTATGACCCAGGAACACAGAAAATATTTTTGTTTCCTGGCGGGATTTGAACCCGCAACCTCCGGCTTGAGCGCCAACGCGCTTACCACTGAGCTACAGAGGTCGTCGAAAATTAGATTATACATAGGTATTTATGCCTCGCCTCTGTCTGCATGGGTACCACCGTTCTCTCGTGTAGGGTCAGGGTGGGAACCTGGCCCAGTTAGGCACGACGTCGCGGGGCTTTAGTGGTGGCCGGGCAGTCCTCTCCGTAAAGTAGTCTGGCGTTCGCCGGGGCCAGCCTGTCGCTGAGGTGATCATGTTACCTGTAGACCTGGGACCCTCAAAAAGATACTGAAGGCAGTGGTTTTGGTTTGGGTAGTGGAGTGTAGTGGGGTAGTGCATTCCTAAGTGCGAATACCCACATAGGTCCAGGAGCCTTACCCGAGGTAAACCTGGAACATGCGGAAGCATTACCCTCGTCATCAAAACAAAAAAAGGGTACCTTATTGTCATAGTACATTCATATACTGTTCTGTGTTATAATTCCCGTGAAACAGCTTTGCTCTCTGCTGTTTCGTAAAGCAAGGTAGGACAAGCAGTGTAATTTTTGGCACCGAGACTCTTTGTCTCAGGATAGGCAATACCTGTATGAGTAGCTTGGACTTGTCCCAGGTGAATAAATCTGTTTATGTTTATGGGCGACGCTGACCACTTCTAGGCAAATTCTAGAACAAAATCTGAAGGCATCGAACTCAGATCTTTCCATTCAAGAACCCAGTATGTAACCACTTGGATATACCTGTGGGGCTAGCATGCGCGCACTTTTTTGTCTACACCTTTTCTCGTATTAATTGTACGAAATAATACGAGAGAAGGGGTCGACAAAATTTTGTCGTGTACGCATGCTAGCCATACTGAATTGTAATTATTCTCAATGTACCAGTGCGTTTATAATTGATCAAGGATGTCGGGTGATCATCGTTCATTAGAGTCGGCGAAGACTCGATGATCTAATACGTTCCGACTATTGTACTCCGTGATATATAGATCATTAATTTAAAACCTATTGTTTGCATAGTAATTAATGTCTGGGGACTGGTCGCAGCGAGGTTTTGTATCTTCATCATCATCATCATCATCAATCAATTTGCCGTCCACTGCTGGGCTTGCCTGTAATATAATATTATGTACAAAGGTAAAATTATGTTAAAAGTATGTTGATAAAACCACTTTTATGATTAATCACGGTTAATCTTCGCATATAAAATCTGAATCTTTACTTTTCGCATCTGAGAGTAATATAGAAACCTGAGGCATAATAATACATACAATATTTATTTCTTCATTTATATCATAGTAAGAGGTAGTGCCATCCTGCTTTGCAGTCGAATTAGCCTAGCACGACCGTGGTGGTACCTCTCGCTCACATAACACCGGCGTCAAGTGACAGTTATGCTGTCACGTGTCGTGCTGTTTGTGAGTTTCCGGTGGTCCATTAGGTAGGATAGGGAAAAGTAGGGCAACGCATCTGCATAAATTTTGGTTGTACGGATGCCTATGGGCATCGGTAGTCACCATAAGGTTCTGACTGCTCGGTTGCCTCCTTATGGCATACAATTTTTTAAACAAAAATTAAAACCGACTTCAAAATAAAAAAAAAACTAAAAAGTAATAAAATAATTTCCGTAATCTTTGTGACTACAATTTATAATCAACTTGTTCTTCTACTAATATACAATCTTTGCATTTACCACGTCATTATTGTTACTTTTGGAGTCGGTGTCCGCCAAGGTAAGTAAGGAGGTAGGTACATCAACGAATACGACACCAGCTTCAAAAGTAACAATAATGACGTGGTAAATGCAAAGATGCAAGGCACAGTTGTTTTTTGTTCATTTAACAACGACAAGTAAAATTAAATGAATTAAACAAAATTACATGATTTTGGTATATTATTTGGTATTTAGCCGTATGAACTAAGCCCAATAAAAGCTGTAAATCGTCGAGGATTCCCCTCGACTGTGTAAGGTCTCCATCATCACACCTGTAATGGAGCTTATACCCAATATGGGTGCAAAGTTGTTCATCAATTTAAATTAATTAAGTCCAAACACAAGGTAGCTACTGTAAACTGTTGAGGAGTTCCCTTAATTGCCATTTGTCTTCATTATCAGATCCTTAATGACAGTCACAACACATCTAAGTGTAAAGTTCTCATCATTACAAATTAATCAAGCCTAAACACAAGGTTACTGATGTAAATCATCGAGGAGTTCCCTCGACTGTCTTTCGGCTCCAGCATCAGATCGACTCTAGACCTTCATTAAATTTTAGTCCTTCAAAACACTTTATAGAAAATATATCAAACGCACTAGTCGCCCCTATGATTTTCGAAAGTTCCCCTCGATTTCTCTGGGATTCCATCATCAGATCCTGGTTTCCTTATCATGGGACCATTTGGGAAGTATACCCTTTAGAACAAAAAAAAATATTTTTTCAAATCGGTCTAGCCATCTTCGAGTAATCAGGTAACATACATAAAAAAAAAAAAAAAAAATATTCCGACGAATTGATAACCTCCTCCTTTTTGAAGTCGGTTAAAAATAAAAATATCTCGAATTCTGAATGCTCCTCTTCCTTGGCGGCGATTCGAATCCACCTCGTCACATATAATAATGTTGTTACTATCTTACAAAGCGCGTCTAAGTGGAGTATTTAAGTGAAATCTACATTGGACCGTTTTTGCACGCTCAGTTAGACATAGGAGCGGCAATGACTTTGATTGGCCACGGTTTGTTCTCTGTCATTGTCATCACTGACGACACGCCTGGACTGGCCCACGGTAAACTAATCCATCCTGAGGTTTCGTTATTTGAAAAATAAATGTGATTTAAACATTAAAGCTATGATTAAAGCGCCACATCGGAGGGGACTTGTCTTTGCCGAGCATCATCACCGCGATGCTCCGCAATGACGAGTCCTGGACGGCGATGGTCTCCTTCTGTGAGTCAGTAATGTCCCAGAAGGAGGCCGATGAGCGGGTGAGAGAGGAGGCCGCCGACGAGGCCTCCCACCGCAGGCGACGAACAGGGGTGCGTAGGAGGCGCTATTTAATGCGCCTCCAGTAACGCCCCTGTGCTCGTGTCGGGCCGAAGCTGGGGTTAACCTGGGTCCAGATAGGCACGACGTCGTCGGGGACTGCTAAAAGTATCGTGAAAACGAACGGCCGAGCAGTCCTCCCTTTCGAGGAGGAGTCTGACCTCTCGCCGGGGTCAGCCTGTCACCGAGGGTCCTGTGTTGCCTGCAAGATCCGGGACCCTAAAAAAGGCGGCGGAGGGCGCTTGCAGCGGTTTTAATGGATAACGACACTGCCCAAGTGCGAACCCCACACACGGCTAGGTTAAAACCAACCCCGGTCCTAGCTATGGTTTGGGCTGCAAATTTCCGCTGCAGACCAAAAAAAGAAAATTATTAAAGCGCCACAGCGATACGTCTCCACCGCTCCCTCCGATTGAGCTGAATGTCCTTACAATGTTTCTATTTTACCTGCTTTATGATGTACCTAAATGCTAAATCCTTCTGTTTGTTTCTTCCAATCAAACGCAAGGGATTCTTTATCCAGCTAGCGAAACAAACGTATGGCTGATTGTATGGCTATATTATCTGATTTAATTTTTTTTACACTTTGTCGATGATTCGTAGGTACCTACGTAATCGTACGGTACCTGTGACTTACTTTACCTGGACTTGTCTGTGCTTTTTCTTAGAACAATTTGAATCTGGCCGCTCATGATTCAGTAGTGGCTAGTAATTCGCTAATCATGTTCATCATAATCAACATCAGCCCCTATCCGTCCCCTGCTGAATATAGGCCTCCCTCAATGAACGCCAAGACGGCCGAGCCCTCGCCACTCGCATCCAACACGGACCGGCCACTGCACGGAGATCATCTTCCCACCTGGTTCATGGCCAACCAACACCTCTAGATGAATTACAGGCTAATCAAGCTAAGCAACAAAAAATACTTCCTCGGATTCCTATTTCAAAGGTAATTAAAAAAGCGATATATTTAATGATTCCGGGTTGATGAAGTGAGCTTGCGATATTCCGCGAAGCCTACACCGTGTCCCGCATTCCCTTTCGTGGGGGCTTCTCAGAATTTTCCAAGCTTCTTAGAACATTCCAGATCCGCTACCACCTTCCATGGACATTCGTTAGCCATAAGTTCAGTATTCTATCAAGAAGGAGTGGGTATTAAAGAAAAGACTTGGTGAGCGACGTTGACCGCGATAGGAAAGTAGTTTCGAATAACTTTGTAAGGTTAGAACGTCTGATACCTCAGTCCTTTTTTTTCATTAACGCCGGGAAATGCTCTGAGGCATCCCGCGGGGGAGTGGGTCTCCCCAGGTGGGTATGTGGGACTCACTGCGCCCGAAAGGTGGTAAGGTGGACGCAGCTCTACCCACTAAAACCCGGCGAGTGCCACCAATGCCGCCTTTGGTAAGGTGCCTCGGATTTGTTAAGCAAACAGACTACCTCGACGGCTAGTCTGTCCCTCAATGGACCGACGTCACCTCCACAGGGGTTGTCCCGCACTACAGAACAACGTCGGAACAGTACAAAGGGGTGAGGTTCACATCCTCGCCCCTTGTCCTCCTGTTCTTTTGTCCCCTCTTCTTATAAAAAGGGTACAAAGAGCAGCTCCCTCGGCTCAATTTGCTTCACTAGGTACTGGACTCACCTTAGGCTACTGAGCCCCACCGCCACGACAAGGCTTAAACCATGATGGGGAAACACCTCAGTCCTCCTATGACCATGGTTGCTGTAAAGTATCCGTAACATTCATAACATCGAGTGAAATTCACGTAAACATTAGAAAATAAAATATCATTTATTAGCTAATCTCGGGTGAATCGTATAATATGTTAATGGGTGACGTTCACATTTAGCACCAGGCTTATCTGCCAATTTGCCTGTTCATCCTACGTATAAAACATCTCTCCCCGAATGAACACTTAGACAACTTCCAGTTACCAACTCACTAGATTCATTCAACACTACAAAAATCGTATTCAAACTTGCGACCCATGCCCATGTACAAATGGGTCGTTATACCAGAGCACAATGTCGCCTGCTCGTCCCACATAGAGCCAGCATCCAACGTCAGTCGCGTTAATGACATCTATCAGGTGACGCGCGTTTCGTTCAGTGAAGTGAGTGTTTTCGTAAATGTGATGATGCGGTCACACTGTTGGTTATATATTATAAAAATATCGTGTCACGGTGTTTGTGGTCGCAATCCTCGGCTTGACGGATTTTTATGATTTTTTTTATGTATGGGCACAGAGTACTAATAGTCCTAAAGGTATGGGTGGGTATGAGAATGGGTCGTGGAAATAGAAACTATTTTATAGATTTTTTGCGGCTAATTTGGTTTAGAAATAACCCACATAAACAAACCTTTGATTGAAAAATCAAAGATTTGTTTATACGCGATCTATTGAGGCCAATTATTATTGTCTCAGGAACGTAAAGAGGGATTTGTGTAGTTTTAATCGACAGAATGTTTACAAAACGTAAATAATTGTAAATTAAATAAAGATTTTGATATTATTGATAAACAGTTTCACCTAAAGTTTTATATAAACGCTGATTTAAAATTTTAGCCCTTAACTAGAGCGATAAAATATGACGAGATTTTTTCAGAGAAAATAACCAAACTTTTCACGATAACATATTTAGTACAGGTTTAGCTCATCCTAAGAATTTATGTCAGTGTTAACTGAATAGAATAGAATAGAATAGAATAAACTTTATTCAGCGAAACGATACATGGCACTACAGTGTAGATGAATATTACAAATAAATAGGTATAAAGAAAAATATAGAGTCTACATAATAAAATAGGAAAAGAAATAAAGAAAAAAATAATAATAATAATAACAATAATACATAAAATCGGAAATGAATCTATCATCAATATAATCCTATTTACACGAGCCAAAGTCAAATATAATATTACGGCACAGAAGTACATTATTTAAATATGACAATAGTAATTTTTACAATAGTAATTTTAGCATAATTAAAAATAAAAATAAATTAAAAAATCGGAACTCTTGTGAATACCAAAGACTCACTTTGACAATGGCAAATCCTCGCGGTAGCCATTATACAAGAAGAAGAAAAACTCTTGTGGAATGTAAACATAAGGACTATACAATTATATTATTATAGTACAAAATGCTGTGTGAGTCTGTAATAATCACAAAAAAACCGATATTATGTGAAACTTGCATAGAAAATGATCCATGACATTTAAAAATCGAAGAAAAATAACTGCGGATGAATGTGATGTTTGTGGACAGCTTCGGAACAAGTTTTTACCATGAGGAAGTATATTCGAAGGTATATACAGTATACTATCACAGCGTAACGAACAATACAATACTTCAATTATTAATATTTTTTTTATTCATCATCATCATCATCACCAGGTGCCATCTTAATATTGGAGTTCGGAGGTCAGTTGGAAAAAAAATCTGCGATCGCATGCTGCTTCCTTCAGTTGCGTAAAGCTTTGTTTGGTTCAGTCTTTAATGTCGATATTTTTTATTAGATTAGAATTAGTCAAGAATCCAAGACGGTTCGGACGAGTTAATATTCTGGGGGGTCCGTTTTCGATAGCTGCTATTTCAGAATTTATACAGTACTAGCTGGTGTCCGCATACTCCTATTTGAAAAGCCGGCAACGCACCTGCTAACCCTCTGGTGTAGCGGGTGTCAGAGGTTGTCGCTATCACTTACCATCAGGTGAACCGACTGTCCGTCCGAAAGTAGCTTATGTATTTCCTCGCTAGAATGACATACAAATTAAAAACAAACAAATAAGTAGTGTTTATCCTTACTAATATTATAAAATGCATACGCTTTATATGCTATATTGAAACCAACCCCTCCTAACGTCGGGACAGTACAATGGGGTGAAGTTCCTACCCTCACCCCTTGTTCTGCTCTTTTGTCGTCTATTCTTATAAGAGGGATATAAAGAGCTTCGTCCAAGATGCTGGGTTCACCTTAGGCTAATGAGCCCCACCGCCACGACAAGGCTTGAACCAGGGTGGGGATCATAAATCGTATCTAACGTCTGACCTTCTTTACGATCACTTTGCAACTCGGCCTCGACGATCAGCTTTTTGTTTTATGTACCGTAAACAAAAACATATTGTATAGCACTAACCTCGAGCCCACACACAATTAATGCCATGATTGTCGGCGATATAGCTTATATACGGTGTTAATACAAGGAGGTAGCACGTACTAGATAATATTAACTGTATAGTACAAGTACGCCTGAAGCAAGAAGGGATGCTCTGCGTGGGTACCACCATACTTTATTTTTCCGTCAAGCAACTTATTCTTTTTTTTTTCTTTAACGCCGGGAAATGATCTGAGACATCCCGCGGGGGAGTGGGTCTCCCCACGCGGGTATGTGGGACTCGCTGCGCCCGACAGCTGGTAGGTGGACGCAGCTCTACCCACTAAAACACAACCCCTCCCAACGTCGGGACAGTACAATGGGGTGAGGTTCCCATCTCGCCCCTTGCCCTCTGCTCTTTTGTCCCTTCTTCTTATAAGAGGGGTACAAAGAGCCTCCTCGGCTCATTTAGCTTCGCCCAAGGTGCTGGGCTCACCCTAGGCTACTGAGCCCCACCGCCACGTCAAGGCCTGAACCATGGTGGGGAAGCAGCTTATTCTTATAGCAAACTATCTCATCTAAGTACTTAAAAAATCAGATGAAGGTTCATCGAATTCAACTAGATGATGAGACAAGATAACCAAATTAGGTAATGGATACAGCATTCATCAAAATTGGATTTAAGTTGTTTAGGCGCTACGGTGAAACATACGGACACACATTGATAGGCTGCTAAAATCAAAATCCTTATTGCTTTTGTCGCAGTCGGGTAAAATTTTGATTAAAGAAATTGTCGGTATCGAACCCATCTACATCTAACGGTGCAAGCTCAATGGCGATTCATTATTTTTAATGAATTAGTTATTACGTTCTCATTAGTGTAACCTCAAAAAGGGGCCTCTCCGCCCACTTGATGGGTAGACGACTAATGGGGTCTATTCACATAAAAATAATTTGGAGATTATACTGTTATTGGTTAGCTTTGACTTATGCTTTATAATGATGAGAAGAATCCATGGTCGTACCAAGATTTATAGTCATGTGCAGACGTTTTAAGATGGTAGTTGGTCAGGCAAGAACAGTCATGCTGGTGAGGATTTTTTATGTCAGTTGGACAAGCAAACGGGCTTTCCTTCCTTTTTTTTTTCTTTAACGCCGGGAAATGCTCTATGACATCCCGCAGGGGAGTGGGTCTCCCTACGCGAGTATGTGGAATTCGCTGCGCCGGAAAGGTGGTAAGTGCCAGTAGACGCAACACTACCTATCCTGCCTTTCTTTTTGAAACAGATTAAAGTTGATATATTATGCGCTATGTTGCCTATTCGATATCTGTGGTTGAAACCCTTGTTGTGTTGTGCGTTGCTTCACAAATTATTGTGTTATAGGAAGCAGTCGTTTAGACAGTCAATTATAGGCATTTAGACCTCTGTTTCTAGTTAGACGCAAAAGTCTGCTCCTTGACGCCATTCATCAAAGGCATTGTCCTAGGTGAACTCACGTGCATAGCCAACGGTTACCGCTTACCAACAGGTCGTTTGGCAGTTTGCCTATCGGCTATCTCGACTTATATAAAAACCCTTCAACAGCGAAATCTTGTAGGGCCGTGTAAGCTGTGTCCTAAAATTATCTCTGAATGGTCTAAATTTAACGAGTGTCATTCACTGGTCGCGTAAAAGTTGAAGAGCTGCCAAAACCTGCCGAAGCTAGTCAAGTGACGAGACTAACGAGAATGATAATTAAAAATTATTATTATACATTAGTTGGCCGGAAACCTTCACATTACGAAAACCTTTACTTGGAGGGATTAGCGAAGTATTGTATAGTATGTTCACGTCCGCGTCACCCAGGAACTTTATGCTTGTGGTTGGCCATTCTTGTAATTATGATATATACTACTACATACATAATTTTACATACATACTACATACATACTTTTAAAGTATTGCTTTTGAAACATAGATCCGGGTGAAGTAACAGCGCCTGTATAGCACTTCTATTCGGAAAGCATAGCGTGAAGTAGAGGAAATGAAAGGTATTGTGCGGTGCGTAGAGCATTTGAGTACACTCTCTTATAAAGAAAATTTTGTAATTCTTATTTAAATTTTCCGATAACTTTGATATACTTAGTTTAAAGTGTAAAATTCGTCATTGAAACTAGAGAACACTTGAACTTCAAAATTATATAATTTGTATAAAAGACATATAGGCACTTTTTATTCTTATATTATTTTAAGGTCTTAGGTGTACGGGCACATGAGTAAGTAAACGTACAGAGACAAAGCTTCCATACTACGCGTAAAACTGTTACCTATTGTGGTAGGGTTGTCACAAAATTAAACGAACAAAACGATTTTTTTTATCGAGTAGTAATCTATGTAAATATTCTATCTTTATTACCTACAAAATATTTTTTCTAAATATTTTGAGTTTATATTTTTTATTTGCAATAATATGTTGTACCTTTTAATAGAGTGGTAAATTCTAATGGAAAGCACTCTCATTGCATATCAGTTTTTATCATAACTATTATAATATTTTTAATTCCGAACAGGAATCGTCTGCTAATTACGTATTCTGTACCTATACTTATGTATTTTTATTGTAAAATTTAGCTAAGATTTAAGATTTAATATCAGGTCAAATGTTTCCCTAACTAGACTTTAGGCACATGCATAAAAACTTAGTGAACAAAAGTTATAATAATTAGTAGAAATAAAATAATAAGATACAACTTACCTATTGAAATCTTTGGGATAGCTAAAATATGATTTGTTTTATTTGCTCTATTATTGTTCATACACACAGTATAATAAACAATATTGACACTTTTTACTTTTAATTAACAAAAATTTAAGAACGGTGATAATAATTCGAAATACCCGCCAAGCAAAAAAATATACAACGTAACTTAACACGTGCACTCACATCCCCGCGTTCGAACACTCGTCGAACCGGTTTCGACCGGTTTCTACTCGTACGTGACGAGCCACGAGTGCTTACGCACACATGCGTTACGACGCTTGTAGTAGTGCAATCGATTCGCGCGGTTGTATAAAGCTTTGCCTCTGTCCGTTTATTTACTCATGTGGTACGGGCATGTTTATATTTAATCTGTTTTTTTTTCGCGCCATAAAATTATATAGGTACAGATTATCTCTTTAATGAAAGAAAGAAAGAAAGAACATTTATTTCACACAACCAGGAGACACTAATAATGAACTAAATGTGTGAAAATTTCTGTTTACACTTTCCATTACTCTACTTTAGTTATGTTTCAAAATAAATCATAATTAACAAAATAAAACTATAGGACAAAAGTTTGACTTAATCTTCGCCAAACAACTAAAGCTAATTTATAGAAAAAAAATGAATAGGTATTCGGAATATCACTCAGTATTATGAAAGTGGCCAGCACAAAAAAATTGTCGTTAAAAATTTGTTTTCGTAAATTATTTAAAAGAGGTTAATGAAGTCTGGGATGTTATGAAATACACGGGAAGCCACCTGACGGGAATAGTTGAGCATCGCCAACGGCAGTGTGACCGCGCTATCATCCGCGACCGCGTGTCAGATAACCCTGGCTCGCACACCGAAATAACCAGTCTTCTCCCAGCCGCAGACGGACCACGACTGCGACGAAATTATCGCGAATTGCTTATATACCCACCGTGAGGTATGGCGTCTGTGCGCACGCGCTCCGCTTCCCCAAAGACTGTTTCCTTCTCCCCCGTGCTGGAGAGGAAGTACAGCGTCGACCGGTTCCCCACCGCCCCGATCAAGAAGGAGCTGGACTCCACCGACTGGAGGGACTACTTCAGCGACTTCAGCTCGTATCTAGGTGAGTGATGTGAGTCAGTGGTCTTTAATTGTCCGTCCTTGTTCTATATCGGTTCGTTTGTGGGGCGTTCGGAGTCGATGCCGTAAACAAACCTTACGCAATCGCTTCCAATGAAGATGGTTTGTTTAGTTTAAGTACATTTTTATTGGGCATGTTGGAGTATACGATCAAGTGGGACCAACAACAACGAACTCTTGTTTTACTTACAAGTAAATTAAATAATTATGTCTTACAGAAGATATTGTGTAAGTTCATATTTATATTCAACTAGCTGTTGCGCCCCCGCCCGCAGATTTACAGCCGTATCCGGATTAATGATGATTACTTTTGCTTTAGCCTAAGTTACTCCTATAATATCAGCTGTCTGCCAGTGAAAGTCCTGTCAAAATCGGCCCAGCTGTTTAAGAGATTAGCCGGAACAAACAGACAGAAAGACAAAAATTGTAAAATATGTTATTTTGGTATATGTACCGTGTTTACATCTATATGCATTTAGTAAAAAGCGGTTATTTTAATATTACAAACAGACACTCCAAATTTATTTATCTGTACAGATGTGGGTTTAATCGATCCTGAAAAAATCATGCTCGTTCTTCCGCTATGAAACTAATCTACGCCATAATTATATATATGTACTGATGAATCTTTTGAATCAGTAAAGGAATTATAGGTTATCAAATACTAATAATTATGAGCCCCTATTTTCACTCTTTCTTTTTTCGGTCCTCGGTATCAACATTCTCATTTCTTGCGAGAAACCGCTTTGCTGTGTTTCGGAAAAAAGGACAGATCCCTAGGCAAGATAGGCACACAAGATTTTAGTAAGAGGTAGTGCCATGCTGCATTGCAGCCGAAGTGGCCCGCATTACCGGGGTGGTACCTTTCGCTCACATAACACCGGTGTCAAGTGACAGCTATGCTGTCGCGTTTCGTGCGGTTTGTGAGTTTCCGGTGGCCCATTGGGGGGCAAAGGGAAAAGGAGGGCGGCGCACATAACGTGGCCCTTGTTGTGTGGATGTGTATGGGCGTCGGCGCCGTGAGGCTCCGACTGCTTGTTTGCCTCCTGATCACATAAAAAAGGCAGTTGCGAATAGCGCATTGACCTAACATCTCACGTCTCAGAGCGAGAAGATCGTGCGTTCCTTACACACAAAATCTCATTTGGACCAGCACAATATGGCTATTTCCGGTTTTTAGTTCCGACACGAAACTACTCTAATTAATAAATGTGATACTAATCGAAACTGAGTGCAAACATTTTTTGATGTGCAAGAAAAGTTGATCATACGTAAGATAGTCCGAGCAGAGCAACAGTCAGGAAAACGTATCAATGGCAATAATTATATATTAGCCTCTCGAGAAGTTGTAGATTTATCTCATTGGGGCGTGCAGTGTCATGTACCCGATAACCTTGCGGTGTGATACGACACCCGGCTGTTTACGCTTGGCTGATTTGTTTTAATGCAACTAACTTGTAAGCATTAGACGACTAACCGACAGACCTCAAATGCGGCCAGGAAAGTAGGTGGGAACACCTTTTGGGGTTCCGTACCCAAAGGGAAAACGGGAACCCTATTACTAAACCTCCGCTATCCGTCCGTCTGTCACAAGGCTGTATCTCATGAACCGTGATAGTTAGTTTCACAGATGATGTATTTCTGTTGCTGCTAACGATGTTGAAGTTTTCATAGGGTTGGGTCGACCATGGTCTCTGTCCAACCCCCACCATGGCTCAGGCCTTGACGTGGCGGTGGGGCTCAGTAGCCTAGGGTGAGCCCAACACCTTGGGCGAAGCTAATTGAGCCGAGGGGGCTCTTTGTACTCCTCTTATAAGAAGAGGGGACAAAAGAGCAGGGGGCAAGGGGTGAGGATGGGAACCTCACCCCATTGTACTGTCCTGACGTTGGGTGGGGTTGTTCTGTGGTGCGAGACAACCCCCCTGTGGAGGTGGCGTCGGTCCCTTGCGGGACTGACTAGCCGTCGAGGTGCCCTGTCAGCTTAACAGATCCGGGGCATCTCAACAAGGCGACACTGGTGGCACTCGCCGGGTTTTAGTGGGTAGAGCTGCGTCCATTTACCATCTTTCGGGCGCAGCGAGTCCCACATACCCACCTGGGGAGACCCACTCCCCAGGCGGGATGCCTCAGAGCTTTTCCCGGCGTTAAAAAAAAAAAGGTTTCTGTCCAATACTAATTTCTAAAGATGGGATATAAAAGGGTTATTTTATATTTGTGATGGTGATAATCATTCATGATCTTCTCTGATACTCTATAGTCTATAGTAACTTGCAGACGGTGTCGTATATAAACAGGATCTTTTTAAATTCTTGATGTTTCTTAATGTTTTAATCCTCGTAACTTTTAGTGAACAATGACCGAGTCAACTCTGTCGTATTGAGATACAACTAGTATTTGAGAAACAGCAAAAATAGTGTGACGGTACTTTATGGATACGAGAGTTGATAATGTGTTTTTTATAGCATAGGAGGGCAAACGAGTTGTCGAAGCCTTTTGGCGACTATGGGCGTTTTTCCACTCACCGGCACGGGCACGGCACGGTCACGGCACGGCGGTGGCACGGTCACGGCCCGGCTCCGGTGCCGTGGCTTCGTTTTTCCACTGTGCCGTTGTCGATGACGGTTTATGCACGTTTTCGTAGTTCAGTACTGACACGGACTTCAGCAAGACGACACGTAGATCATAATATTATTATAATTTATACATGATGATGATAATGATGACATGTATCATCATCGGCCTCTATCCGTCCACAGCTGAACATAGGTCTCCCTTAATGAACGCCAAGACGGCCGATCTCATGCCACTACATTACATGATAATGATGATATTATACATTTTGGTTTAGTATTTGTCTATGATTAATCGGCTGGTTGACAATAGTTGATACCTATGACCTACGAGGGAGGGGGAATTCCCTGACAAACTGTGGACTGTTGAGCTATTAGGCAGTAAAATTATGTAGACGGATTTTACTTTCACTAAGGGTTTTAATTTAGCAACGTGCTTTGTGTCTATTTATTTCTAATGCGCTATAGAAAAGTTTGTTTTTTTTTGTTTTGCTGGGTTCAAGGGAAGATAATAAGAAAACAGCTGCAATAAAACTAGCCGCTTTTATTGCAGAGAGATATTTTACTATCTAATATAATCACGGATTTGGAAATCGCAAATAATTTAAATATTAAACACAAAACTTCAAGCCGTCGTAAATAATGTCATAAGAGGAATTTTTTTCTCTTTTATTATAACAGTGACATGGGCCCGATCCTGATCCGATCCGCCCTCTCTTATTATAACTTGGCAAACTTCATGCCCCTTTGATTTAGTCATTAAAAAGAAGTTAGAATGTTATTATTATCTACTGTAAAATATACTGTATTTCAGGTTAGGAAAACACTGTAATTTTTATAAATCTACTGTAATTTCAAATACCCTTCACTGTAATTTCACTTTTCTAATCTGGAGACACTGCCGGGACGGCACCGTGTGGGAAGCTTGCTAACTACGGCAACGGCACGGTACCGTTGGGAGGCAACGCCGTGCCGTTGCCGTTGCCGTGCCGTCGCCGGTGAGTGGAAAAACGAGCCATATGTTATAGCCACATAAATATAAAATAGTGGTGTCCAATATCATCACTGCTAAAAAGAGGTGTCTGTATGTACCACAATATGTACGCTAGATACCTCACGCCACTCTCATTTGACATGAACTAGTGCAGGGGTCATCGTTCCAACTTGTTGCAGATTGACAAATACCCATATTGTGAGTTATGATTGAAAAAAAGTGTAGTTTATTAAATATTTCTCACTGTATGGAATTATAATTGTACAGAGCCATCTAGTAGTTAATAAGTGAAATTTTAGTTTTTCTGGAGGAAGAAAATAGTACCCTGTTCTCTTTGGGTGTTCCTTAACTCAAAGGTCTGAATGATGCCTACAATAGACGGTAGGAGAATGGTATAGATATTTGTTTATTTAAAAGTATACGGCGTATATTCAACGCCTACTGAAATATCACAGCAATAAAAACGATGCAACATTGCTCTGTTATTACGTAAGGCGTTACAGTATAATTTTGCAATAATAATTACAGTTATAAATTTTATCTATTTAATTTTTTGTTGATGACGCAGTAATTTCGCATGATCAAGGCTTACCCCGGGTAAGGCTCTTTGGCCTATGTGGAGGCTTGCACTTGGAAATGCACTACTACACTGTTAACCACCTGCGAGTGCCTTCAGCCGCTTTTTGAGGGTCCTGGATCTGCAGGCAACAGGATCAGCTCAGCAACAGGCTGGCTCCGGCGAAGCCCAGACTACTCCTCGTAAGGAGGTCGCCACTAAGCAGTCCCCGCGACGTCGTGCCATACTGGGCCTAGGATCCCGACCTGAACCCGACACGAGCACAGGGGCGTTACTGGTAGCGCCTCCTATGCACCCCGTTCGTCGCCCGCGGGGGGAGACCTAGTCGGCAGCTGCGACGCAGCGCCTCCCATATCGGGCAGTAATTCCAGTGACCCAGTAATTCCACGCCTGACGTCGCCAAATACTCGATCGTTTGCTTTGGCGGTTTCGACGAGGCGTTGTCGTGGTGAAGGAGGAGGTCCTATTGCGAGGTCGTTTCTGCCGATTTTTTTTTCAAGACAAGTGGCAAATAATTATTAGTGTACCACTCTGCAGTGACTTTTTTTAGATCCTCCAAAATAATTGTTGCGTAATGACCTGTCCTTTCGAAGAACGAGGCCACAATCTTTTTTTCCAACGCTTTGACCTCTCTTCACTTTTGTTGGAAGGAAACACCCACTCAGCAGACTCTTTTAGTTTCAGGTTCATAACAGTAAATCCAGCTTTCGTTACCCGTAAGTATGTCGAACACAGCATTTGAGTTACCTCCATTAAGTCTTTCACCATTTCACGGCACCAATCGAAACGATGGAGTATTTGGGCCTCTGTCAAATTATGAGGTATCCAAAGGGCACCAAGCTTCACGAATGCTAAATGTTCATGGAGGATTTTTTGCACTTGACTCATACCGATGCCTAAACTTGTCCGAATCTGCTGATAGGTAACTCTTTTGTCAGTCTCTATCATACGCCACACAACACTGATGTTAACTTCAGTCGTCGCCAGAAAAGGCCGTCCGTCACGCAGATCACCGGTGAGATTAGTGGGACCACGTTTAAACTCAATAAACCAGTTGTAAACAGTGGCACGCGATGGGGCTTCATCGTGAAAGGCCAATCGAAGTCTATCATAACTTTCTCGTTGACTTAAATGACATCGAAATTCGAAATTCCATAAACAATCGTTGCTTGAAAATTTTCTCGCGTTAAATTCACGTGATACAGACAATTTTCAAATCATAAAACAAATGAGAAAATGACAAATGAATGACATTTGTAAATTGTAAATGAGATGGCTAAACGACGGCCCTTACCATGTATAAACATAAGACCTATCTTTTAATATTTCAAAATAATCTAGTATTAGCGTTTCGTATCAAAAATATTTCAGGAACTTTTAGTTTTATTACAATCTAAAAAATCATACTTCAATTTGGCCATATCATTTGATTGTAACGGAGTGTAGTTGATTTTTACCCCCTTCAGAGGTCAGATTTAATTGAAACTTTGCAGCTAACAGTACAATAATTTAGTTTCTTTCGATGTCCTGATCAGGATAATCAGGATAGCACATCCAAGGAAGGTATAAGGCGCGCAAGTTATCTACTACATTACATCACTTGTGTGGTTTTGAGTCACTCACTCATTCTAAAGATTGCCATAAGTTGAGTAGTGTAAATTAATAAAAAAAGATACTAAAAAGTAAAAAAAAAACACGCTTTAATAACAAACCGAACAAAAAAATTTAAAATAATTTTTAATACAAGAAGTAAATGGATTAACAAAAAAAAATGATATTACTTATTATTATTGAAAAAAGCGTGTGGTGCTTTATACTAAGTTTTTATACTAACTTCACTTTTAGAAATAGATACCGATGAAATAATTTTTAACTGACCAACAAAAAGTAGGAAGTTCTCAATTCGATCGGTATTTTTTTTTATGTATCGATGTCCCCGTCAATTATTGTAGACTGATTTTCAAAATTCTTTTTTTGTTTGAACTTCCCAAATGACCTGATGATGACATCCCAGAGAAATCGAGGGGAACTTTTGAAAATCGTAAGAACGACTAGTGCGCTTAATATTTTTTTAATTAAGCATTTTAAAGCACTAAAATTTAATGAAGTCTAGGTCGATCTGATACTGGAACTAAAAGTCAGTCGAGGGAACTCCTATAACTTTACTTCACAGTAACCTTGTGTTTGGGCTTGATTAATTTGTATAGATGAGAACTTTACACCTAGATGGGTTGGATGATGACTGTCATTAGGGGTCTGATGATGAAGACGAAGGACAGTTAAGGGAGATCCTCAATAGTTTACAGTAGCTACCTTGTGGCTGGACTTAATTAATTTATACTGATAACTTTGAACTTTGAACTATGGGTGATAAGTACATTACAGGTCTGATGGTGGAGACCATAGACAGTCGAAGGAATTCTTCGACGATTTAAAGCTTTTGTTGGACTTAATACGGTTCAATATGCCAAAATGTCTATCTCTCTCTGTCTTTTTTTAATGGATCACAAAAAATTAAGAAATATTTTTTTTAAATCAAAAATTAAAACCGACTTCAAAGCAAACTTAACAAAAAAATTGTACTTAAATATTTCGACAAAAATTAAAGAAACGCGATTATTTTATTTCTTTGTAGTTATACATATATACTTATATATATATATATATATATATATATATATATATATATATATATATATATATATATATATAATTTATTTATTATAGTCGTTTACAAGTGAATAGTTGGATTTCCCCTTTATAATTAGTGGTTATTTTTTGTAGTCTGGTTTTTTGTTTTTTCCTTAATTTAATATAATACATGAGAAAGCAGCATTATCGAAGTTTCTGTCACAGTATTGTCATCAATACCCGAAGTTTGTGATCATTTATTTTAAGTTTTTAGAATAATTAGCCGAATTGACTGGATTAACAACACACATGGCTGCTGGGACTGACATATGTAGGATAAAAGTCCCTTATATTAAAGAGAAAAAAATGGCTGCCGCTTCGTCATCGTACTAAACGTATAAAATTGAAAAGTGCGACAGTGAGACAAATTCCGCGTGGTGCGCGTCATCCTATGACGCCTCATTGTCAAGTCCGCGTCAGCATCGCCCATGGTGCAAGGAACCCCAGTCAGCGGAAAATACGCAAGCTTAGACTTGTGACATGAAGTTTACATAACCTTGACTAGGCAGGCCGGTGTAATAAAACACCTACGTCTACAGTCTACACAACGGAACGATATCTAGTAGCTCGTGTTTTAAACGATCATGGTAAAATATCTTAAACTAAATGTATCGACGATTACTAAATAATATCTTTAAAACAATGGTGTGACAAAAGTCTTGTTAGCTTATTATGCTAAAAAACTTAATTTATTTTGATTATTTTTATAACTTACTGTACCTGTACCAGCGGTTATCTTACCTTCGAAATAACAAGTTCCTCTAAAACAAATGAGTAGCTTATAATATTTCTGAATAAAATTTATTCATAACCCATTTAATGGGCTTTATTATATATAACTATTCAAATCTGATTGGTAGTTCTGGAGATATCCATGTTTAAAAAAACAAACAACTTCAGCTATATTATATTAAGTATAAATAATATAATTATTATAACACATTTTACCTAATAAGTATTAACTATTGTAAATTTTGATAAAATTGTAGTGTTAACAACAAGTAGTGGGATTACATGAATAAATTATAGCCTATACGTTATTATGATGTGTAAGCTATGCTATTATTAAGTTAGTAAGTTAGTTTACGTATTGTAAAGTTTCATTAAAATCCATTCAGTAGTTTTTGCGAAGAGTAACAAACATCCGTGCAAATTTTCGCGTTTATAATATTAGAAAGGATTTAACGCAAGAAAAGGCGATTGAATGATGGCTGTATAAAGTGACAATAATCTTTTAAAATGAGATAATCTTTGGTCGACGGAATTCTGAATATTTCTCGGAACAATGTGTTATGCTGAGCGATTTTTGCGGTCTGCGTTGGAGGTGATTCAGTAGTCAGTACAACACTAGCCCATAAGACAGGCGCTCGCGCCTCTTTAACCGTCTGGAGGCAAAATTTTAAATTTAGAATCCTTTCGACGCCTTTTTTGTCATCTAACTTTTTGTGTGCCAGTATTAATTTCACCATAGTGCATAAAGTGAAGAGTTTCGATATGTCGAGTGAACATTATTCTGTGAATGACGATGTTTATGGGAAAATACTTAAAAGTCACACCAACTTGAAGCCTAAGACCGATTATGCGGACGTCTACGAGGCTGTTGAAGGACTGGGTATAAAAAGAACATTACATACATAAAAATACATATTTTTCACGCATATGCCTCCTATTTTTAGAATCTGTTATGGTTATATTATCAACACTTCATGAATTTTATGTACCTACATAAGAAAATGCTAATTACGAATGTTATAATACACAAGTGAAGTATTTATGATTTGTTGTATTTCACAACATTTTATCGCAATAATAAAATTTTGGCTTATCGCTGTTTTAGTGTTATAGGTATTGTGCGATTTTACAATCTATGGCATAAAAATCACAGATACGACGTGTACTTAGCAGCAGAACCATAGACTATCCAGAAGCTATAATCTCCAAAGCATTGGGTCCAAACGCTGTCAAATTCTTCCAAAAAGGAACTCCATAAAGTAGGATCCTTATTTGAGTCTTGCTTCCAAAAAATAGAGGATTTTATTTCGTTATCCTGGTCACGGAAATGGGTCTTCATTTGCCCTAAGCGGAATTCAAAACCGCAATTAGGAGAAAATACGTTCGGTATAAAATTGTAAATTAACTGGTCGAATATGGGTTGATAATAATTATGGCGATCTTTCATCATGGTTCTACTACCATCTATTGAGGTATCTCAATATGTAAATCTAATCTTATAAGAAACTTATACTGATTCTTATCGGCTTATAAAGATCTAAATGTATGAACTTGTATGAGTTGTATATAGGAGTTACATCCATTAATCTTAACGCTCAGATGGATGTGACGGAACGGATAAAACTGTGAGCGTTTGATATGTGAAACAATGAGTCTTTGAGCGTGTGACCGATAAGGTCCCGTAACGGGGGTCCTCAGAGGACCAATGAACCCGAAATAAAACCAGTTCTGCTAATGAAATGGCGAAACGGATCGGTGACGATTTGAATAAGATTCGCCAAGGTGTTCTGAGCTTCGACATCATCATCATTTTCGTGTTTTGTTTTACTTGGATAGGAACGGGCAGACGAGCCACATGATGGTAAGTGGTCAGGGTCGCCCATGCATATTATGTGTTACCTATCCCGACATGTAAGATGTTACGTCTCTGTGATAGTAATTACACTCCCTGTCGTGCCCTTCTCTCTACAGTTCCACAGAAGAAATAAGCAGGATAGTGGTACACACGAAAATGAGATCACGGCACATCGCATCCCTGCCACGGGTAAAAACTTATACGCCAAGGTATACCTTATATTATTTTACAGTTGTAATGATGGATATTTGCATGCAGTGAACGCCAAGTTATTCCCGCCTTATGTTTTTTGACAGCTGCATTGGTAGGCTAGTTCTTCTTCCTCTTTTATGTTGGGCAAATGTAGATAGGTGGACTGGTCAATAGTACATGTAGATCTGTCAACGAATATATCATGGCAATATTATAATTTGACAGATAGTACACAGATTCGCCACTACAACTGCCAGAAGGCTATTATAGGTCTTCAGAAAATTAAGGAGTTAGAAGATTTAACATAAACTTTCTAGTTTTCCACAAATTAGATCAGACATTATTTCTCTTATATTGTGAAACATGTAAAAAATCTTTTCGACATTAGTTTTTAAAACGCATTATATTGAACTAGCTGTTGCCCGCAGCTTCGCCCTCGTTAACTTACTCACCTTAATTACTGTTAGTCACAGCGTGATGTTATATAGCTTAAAGCCTTCCTCGATAAATGGGCTATCTAACACTGAAATAATTCTTCAAATCGGACCAGTAGTTTCTGAGATTAGCCCGTTCAAACAAACAAACTCTTCAGCTTATAATATTAGTGATATTTGAGTGCGTTTCTGGCAAAAAAAATATTAAAAACCTCACTTTTCAATTGTTTTCAATAGATTTTCCCTGCTAAATATACATTGTTATAAAAATAGTAAAACATATAATTTGATATATTTCGAGTATGGCAATTAATAATAATTGTTGTGTTCTCATTGGAGTCAATTGGGTCCCTCGTATCGTCTATGACATCAGCGGCTATGTTTAGTGGAAGATACGTTCGGGATAAAAGTTGGTCGTCTCACTGGGTGGGAGAGATAGATGCGAGTGGATTGTTGGCGTTCGATGAAAGATGCGCTGGTTTAATAGCAGACAGATTGTTTTTTTTTGTTTAACAGACTTACAAAAAGGAGGAGGTTCTATGTTCGTCTCTATGTATCTTTTTTGTGTATGTTCATCGATATTTAGCGCCAATTGTGAACCGATGATGATGATTATTTTTTTGTTGGAAGGAGATATTCCGAGGGTGGTCCCATGATTAGGAAAATAGGATCTGATGATGACCCCACAATGGTTCAGGCCTTGACGTGGCGGTGGGGCTCAGTCCCCTAAGGTAACCAGGTAATTAGCTTCGCCCAACACCTTGGGCGAAGTATATTGAGCCGAAGGGGCTCTTTGTACCCCTCTTATAAGAAGAGGGGACAAAAGAGCAGGGGGCAAGGGGCGAGGACGGAAACCTCACCCCAATGTACTGTCCTGACGTTGGGAGGGGTTGTTCTGTGGTACAGGACAACCCCGGAGGTGGCGTCGGACCCCTGAAGGGCTGTCTAGCCGTCGAGGTGCCTTGTTTGCTTGGGTTTGGGTTTTAGTGGGTAGAGCTGCGTCCACTTACCGGCTCTCGGGTGCAGCGAGACCCACTCCCCAGCAGGATGCCTCAGAGCATTTCCCGGCGTTAAAAAAATAAAAAAATCGGTTGTCTGTAAAGTCGGTTTACTGACGATAGTTGAACGTGACAACGTCATAAGAAGATGGAACGCCTCACAGCGAGATAACGCCGCATGCGTCATGTTTTTTCGTTCTTGCAGCCGGCTCCATCGAATTATAAGACGTTATCACGTCAAAAAAAAAATGATCTGATGATGGCATTCCAGAGAAATTGAGGGGAAGTGCGTTTGTTAATTTTTATCAAGGCGTAGTAGGGGTAAGTTCGCGCCTCGATTTCATTTGAGAATACGATGCGCGAACTTCCCCCACCACGCCAAAACCTTGCCAAGTTAGGTGCCTCAAATTATAGTAGATAGATACTATGTATGTAGTAAGTAGGTAGATACTGGTAGGTAGTATCTATCTACTACCTATTGGACTTGGCTGGCACCTGTGGCTGGCCTCGATTTCAAATACATGAGTGGGTAGCGTAGTGGTAGAGGTATTATAATTTATTTTTCGCTTTTGAGTGTCTATTTGTGGTTTTGAAGTCGTTTTTTTAAATAATTTGCTGTATAATCGTATTTGTATTGTTATATGTTATTATTAGATATAAAATATGATTTGTATCATGATGAGATGGTTGATGGCAATCAACAAAAAAATATTGAATTTTAATAAATTAATTTTGATAAAACTTTGCATTCATGTAGTTTATGATTTGAGAGTAAACATGATCATGTATAATATTATAATCATGAGCCTTACGTTCAAACAAGCAAAGCGGGCTACAGCTAGTGTGAATATAATTCTGTACTGCGTGTTCATTTGAAACACGCAGTACAGAATTATATTACATATACACACAGTTTTACATTTTATATAATAAAGGATTTAATAATAATAACCACAAATGAATCACAAGACGATAATACATGGTCAAGGCTGATCACTAACGACTGTACTAAAATATCATTCATCATTATCACCACGTAGCCACATCCTACTTTATGTCTAAAGTAGTACAGAAGCCTCTCCATGAAGAATTTCAAGACGCCATCGACACCTATGTGCTATCTGCTGCTATATATATATATATAGACTATAACCTATCTCTGTGCAAAATGTCTATCTCAGTTCCGTACACTTGTTCCGCGAGAGGTAACAAACTTCCATCCAAACTTTCGCATTTATACAAAACAGTAAATTACTAGCTGTTGCCCACAGCTTCGCCCGCGATAACTTTGGTCAAAAAAACAAAAAAAAGGAAGGGGTGGACCACCATTAACATTTAGGGGGCTGAAAAATAGATGTTGACCTGTTCTGAGATCTACCCGATGTGCACACAAAATTTCATGAGAAATAAACCGTTCCAGCCATTTCGGAGGAGTTTGTTAACAAACACCGCGACACGAGAATTTTATATATTAGATGGTAATTTCCGACAAAATTGCTAAAGTCTTATTGGCATAGGCTCATTCGTAAATTAACTTTAATATCGTACACGATTGACGATAGTATTTATTTGGATTTCGTATCTGTATAATAAATATAAAACCTCTTATTCCAGATGCCCTCCTCGCGGACCTCCAGAACTCGATAAATCCAGGCCGCGTGAGCAGTCCGGGCGGCAGGACAGGATCTCCCGGCGGCAGGACAGGATCCCCCGGCGGCAGGACATCATCTCCGGGCAGGACCGCGTCCCCATTAGGACGAGGCAGTTCCCCAGGACGGCTCAGCTCCCCAGGGGGCTCCCTCAGTTCCCCAACCTCAACTGGATACGGCTCCATCAACGGGTCGAGGAACATCAGCGCGGATTATGCGAGGGCCGCTTCGGTATGTTGGTTTTGTTACGTTGTATATTGAAATGTCTATCATGTCAACGAAAGAGTTTTTATTTATATTAGGAGCTGGTGCGTCTGCTAGTTTGTCTATACCAGCATATGAGTTGATTACCGTAAGTGGTGAAGTCGTTGAAGGCACTTGAAACCAGTTTTTAAGAAGCCTTTTCCCGGCCGTGTAATTTGATTTGCTTATAAGAATAAAACAAGATGATACCAACGACGAGGGTAGCTTCACCCGGGGGCTTCATCTACCCAAAGATCCTGCCTACATCCATAAATGATTTCCCTGTGTAAACAAAAAAAAGCTTCACTTGGACTCATATCTGGCTTATCATTTCTTCAATCATAAAGAATCATGAATGTAAGAGAAAGAAAAGAAAGAAAGAAAAAGAACTTAATTGACACACATACGAGACGACAACAAATAGTATATAACAAATATCTTTAGAATAATATACACTAATATGGTAAGAGGTAGTGCCATGATGCATTGCAGCCAAACTGGACCGTCACGACCGGGGTGGTACCTCTCGCTCACATAACACCGGCGTCAATCGACAGCTATGCTGGCGCGTTTCGTGCGGTTTGTGAATTTCCGGTGGACCCATACACAACCGCGTATCCTCTGGTTGTGCGGTTGTGTATGGGTGGCGGTATCACAAGGCTCCGCTGCTCCCTGCTCATTTGCCCCCTTGTTTTATGGACGTGGTAGTAGCCCTTCGATCAAGAACCATATTTTTGATCGAAGTGGTGGCGGTGAAGCCGGTGGTCTGGACGAGTACCGCCAACCTGCTTATATCGTCCGTTCAAGAGCTGTGTTTTAGAAAGAAGGGCGGTGTACTATGTAGTTACAAGCACCGAAACTTCCCCACCATGGTTCAAGCCTTGTCGTGGCGGTGGGGCTCAGTAGCCTAACGTGAACCCAGCCTTGGGCGAAGCAAATTGAACCGAGGGACCTGCTCTTTGTACCCCTCTTATAAGAAGAGGGGACAAAAGAGCAGGGGGACAAGAGACGAGGATGGAAACCTCACCCCCATTGTACTGCCCCGACGTTGGGAGGGGTTGACCTGGGGAGACCAACTCCCCCGCGGGATGCCCCAGAGCATTTCCCGGCGTAAAAGAAAAAATGGCACCGAAACTTACCGTTATGAGTCAGGATAGGTAGCGCGTGAATGAGTTACCTTAGGGGCTAGTTCCAGGTAAACTCGTTTATGTTTAAGCCGACGCTGACCACTTATCATCAGGTGGCACGCCTGCCAGTTCGCCAGGCCAACATAGCTAAGACCTTTACTTAGTTTGGGGGTGGTTGACCTTTAGTTTGGTGATGACTAGGGGTATAGTAACTAGCGATGTTGACATTCTCAAGATATGATAGAAACAATGTAAAAATGTGATACGTAGGCTGTTTTACGTTTGTTTATTGTGTGATATAAAATTAAGGCTAACTAAACAAGTGCGTAACGCAAACATGTGAACGCAACATTTTATTATAATCCCACCAGCTGGTGTAGTGGTACCGTGCTATCGGGAATCACTGGTTCAAATCCTGCAAAAAAAAAAACCGATTTTTAGATACATGTATAATTGCAACAATGTATATAATTCACGGTATGTTGATATATGTAAAAATCTGTACCAGATTAATGAATTTGCATATAATTAGTATTTACCGTTCCGTACCATGGCCCTCCCGTCACCATGGTTGCTGTATTAAGTATCCGAAACGTCGGGGCTTGTAAAAACCATGATAAAATTTGCAAAAAAATGTTTCTTTATTATTAGTTAAATTCTCGTTAACATTATAAATTATTTGTAAATAAATAACTTTATTTTCATATCTAGTTTCGTATATCGTATGTAATACTTTCACGGGCTTTAACGTGGTGTGGTTGTTCATATCAATTAAGACGGCCTATACTACAGAAGTTTGTTGGATATTTGTATTCTTATCATATAATAAACATTTATCTTATCATTTAATCCTTACTCATATAACTGCGAGTTAAGGACCGCAAGTGATTGGTTGTTTGTTACTCAATCGGTACAAAAACTATTACTATCATATTATGTTAGCTTATAATTTCATAGGCTGGAAACCTAAATCCTGGCGGGCGAGAGTGTGGGTAACAGCTGATTTAAAGTTTAAACTATTATCAACCGATCCTCCACGGGATATAGGCTTCATCATCATCATCATCAGCCTCTATCCGTAATTTTATTACTTAGATAATTTTTATACCAGTCATAACTCCTAAACGAAAAGTCCGATCCGAATAGTTTATAGTTTCCACTTTACACGTAGATAATCAACCTAATTTATCAAACAATTTAAATGGATAATTTCACCACTATAAGACTCCACCCATATATGAACTAAAAAATTTGAACCAAAACTGTTACTGATTAATTATGTGTAAGTACTAGATAAGTATATATAGAGCATTATTTTTTTCGCAGCGCACGCAAAATAAATTCTTTTATCGGCAAAATTTTGATACCCTTGTGCCCTAACTACTACTGTAAGGGGCAGCGCTCAGCGGGGCATGCGCCTTTGGCCTTCGTGGAGCAGTGGACTGTATATTCTTGGGTTAGGTACAAATAAGAACAACTTTTAAATTTAAACAATGCAGTGAATAGTAGAGTGTCGGAGGAGTCACGGGCAGAGTGACACCTTGTGATACTAGCGAGTCAAGCAGAATAGTGATTTGGCCCGCCGAGCGCGAGATTCTTATTAGAGTCGCATCAGCGTTGTGCGAAGGCGGGCCGGTGTGATTTTGCGAGCGCTCGACCAATCAGGTGCGAGCGCGCTGGCGTTCATCGCAAATTTTAAGGCAGGCGTGTATAGTGAGCATGTGTGTTCGTGAGTGTGCGTGCATTTCTTTATTCATATAAAATTTATGGTTACAAATGCTTATCTATATAATTTTAACAATTGCGTATAAAATAAAAGAATTACAACAAGAAAAATAACGATTAGACTTATGAGCTAATGTATATAAAACAAAACTATAATCTAAGCTGTTATTTACAACTACCATTGATCCAATTTAGGTAGGGATCTCAAATTTTTTGAAAATATAATAAAGCCTCTGTTACTCCTGAATAGTGTAAGCTTTCTGTTAGTGAAAGAATTTTTATGGTCGGATCAGTACTTTCGAAGATTGCCCCTTAGCAACATACATCTTCACCTCTATAATATAAGTACAGATTAGTATCAGTCGGTATAAAATGTTAAGTCGTAAACAACAGCTACTTAGTTATTAATCTAACTCTAGTCTTGTATAGATAACCTTTAGCATTTTAAATTAAAGTAAACACCGCACAATATGACCAGTGTTTAGTCAGTGTGTAGTGTGTGTATGTGTGTAGTGTGTGTATGTGTGTATTCATCGCTGTGGAATTTTGCGCAGTTATAGGAACAGACGATTATTTTTGATGAACTCAAATTGAAAGAACACACTTTTCGGAAGACTTGTCGTAAGGTTTATTTTCTTAAAAGGGGACTGAAATGCGCTTAGGACAAAACATTGAATTTACGGTTTTAACAAATCAATTAATCATATGAACCACGTTGATGAAGTCGAATTGACGAAACTTTCACTTTTACGCCGGGAAATGCTCTGAGCCATCCCGGGTATGTGGGACTCGCTGCGCCCGAAAGGTGGTAAGGTGGATGCAGCTCTATCCACTAATACCCGGCGAGTACCACCAATGCCACCTTTGATGAGGTGCCTCGGATCCGTTGAGCAAACAGGGCACCTCGACGGCTAGTCAGTCCTTCAAGGGACCGACAACACTTCCACAGAGGTATAATTAATTCATTATAATATTAAATTTACAACAAAACAACAGAGAACAAAAGTAACCGATATGACGCGAAGAAGCTTGTTGAAGTGGCAGTGGGCTGGTCACACACTTCTCCTGAGTGTGTGACCAGCCCCCTGCCACGGATGGCCGATGAGGTAATAAGGTTCAAGAGTGGAGGCCGCATTTTGGTAGACAAAGTGTTGGTCGACTATTAACCAAGAGAGAAGACGATCTCTTTGCAGTAACCGGTCCGTGTTGGATGCAAGTGGCAACTGGCAAGGGATCGGTCGTCTTGGCGTTCATTGAAGAAGGCCTATGTTTAGCAGTGGACAGATAGAGGCTGATGATGATGATAAAAATGGTTCCAAACATCCAGTTTCTTACGTTTTTTCGTCCTCATGTTTACTTGTATTTCGCAGACCTTCATATTTGGGCATTGCCTACAAATGGTTGTCGATGGGGACTTCTTACATTTGCTTCCATGCCGGTGGGTGGAAAAACGCCCAATGACGTTGATAACGTGATGGCGCTTTTAAATTTTTAAACAAATTTATTTCTGAAAAGGGCACCTAATCACTTAGCGGTATAAAATAAATAATTATTTACGACGTATTTTCATACAAAGATACATATTTATTATTTATTGGAAAGCGACATCTAGGCAACATTGAGCTTAATAACAACTGGACGTAATCATATCGCAATAACTTGGAGGGAAGCCAACATTCACCAACATTAATATATTTGCGAGAGATGTCGCTAAAACAGCAGTAATTAAAGAGTAAGCTTATGAAACATAGATGGCATTAGTAGAGCAATATCAAAAATATTATATTTTTTGTGTAAAAAAGGTTTAGTTTGTGTAATTATTCATAGAAATTTATTTCAAATATTTGTGGTCTAATTAACATTGTATGTCTCTTTATGCTAGGTTTTAGGGCTGGGTGGGTGAGGTATATCAGGACCTCAAGGCAATCTCAGTCTCGAGGCCTGTCTGTATACACTATTCTATTGATAGGACAAAACGTCAACCCATCCTGCATTTATAATAGGTATTAGGGGGATAAGCAAATAGAGGCTATTCTCTCGCAAAAAATCTTGTCAAGATCGAGACTACTTTGGTCATGTTTAATTGTCTATAAGTCTGAACTCTCATCTATGAATTAATGACCACAGATACTTCTTAATATTTCTATGGAAATGACAGTATTTATATATATAGTAGCCTATTTAAATTTTACATATAAATTATAAGGGCGCGGCTCCATCGCGGCGCACGGAGAGGCTACGCACGTTGTCAAGTTTCGCTTCGCACGAAAATGTATGTCATTGTTTCCACTGCAACCCACGGAGACGCTATGAAATACCCCACCAAGGTTCAAGCCTTGTCGTGGCGGTGGGGCTCAGTAACCTAGGGTGAGCCGCTGCACCTTGGGTGAAGCTAATTGGGCCGAGGGGGCTCTTTGTACCCCTCTTATAAGAAGAGGGGACAAAAGAGCAAGGGGCGAGGATGGGAACCTCACCCCATTGTACTGTCCCGACGTTGGGAGGGGTTGTTCTGTGGTGCGGGACAACCCCTACGCTATGAAATACGCATTAATTGACATTTCCTTGCAAGTGCGTAGCCGCAGCCATTAAAAATTAAGTAAAACTTTGTTATATTTATTTCTTTTGTTTGCGCGATATATGCTCATTACAATTAACAACACATTTTTAGAAGCCCGACGTTTCGTATACTTTACAGCAACCATGGTACGAAGACCAGATCAACTTAGTAAGAAATTAAAAAAAAAAAAACCTTTATGAACTGCGATGTTTTAATGCATTTGGATATAATAATAATAACATGTTGGAACAACTTACACACGGCCATCTGATCCCAAACTAGGCAGAGCCTGTTCTTATGGTAACCGGACAACTGATACATACTTACATATTTCTAAATACATACATATTATAGAAAAATTACACCCAGACACAGAACAAATGATCATGTTCATCACACAAACATATGTCTTGGGTGGGATCGAACCCACGACCTTCTGGTTTAGCAGTCAGGGTCATTAACCACTAGATCAAAAGACCAGTCACAATATAAATCAGCTGATGATATTGAATGTTGTAATACAAGAGGTCGATAGTAATTGTGGTCAGTGCTGATACATTATTAATAGTCAACAGTATATGGGCCACGGATGTCAGGCGTCAGGTGTTTGTGTTCACGGCAACATCTGTTTTACTTCCCCAGGGAACAGGGTAACAATGGTAGAGGAAAATGCTTTTTCGAAATACATACTTACTTCATTTTTATTTATCTGGCCTTCGCCGAGGACAGCCTGTCGCTGAGGTAATCCCGTTGAATACAGATCCGGGACACTCAAAAAGCGGCTGAAGGCGCTCGCAGTGGTTTTAGTTTACGGGTAGAGCACTCCCAGGCGCGAGTCCCACATAGGGTCAGGATCTACCAGAGTCAAGCTACATGCATAAAAAGTATTTCCCTTCGATAACAAAAAAAACAACTCATTCATGTGTAGCCTATCCTGAGACATAAGATGTTAAGTCTCGGTGCCAGTGATTACACTGCCTGTCCTGCCCTTGTTACCGAAACACAACAAAGCTGCTTAATGGGAGACAAGCAAGATGGTGGTACCCATGCAGCCGGAAGTGCGACATGACGCATAACTTCCTCCGGGCAAACGAGTAGTCGGAGCCTCACGGCGCCGACGCCCATACACATCCGCACAACCAAGCCACGCAGATGTGCCGCCCTCCTTTTCCCTGTCCCCCCAATGGGTCACGGGAAACTCACAAATCGCACGAAACGCGACAGCATAGCTTTCACTTGACACCGGTGTTATGTGAGCGAGAGGTACCACCCCGGTCGTGCCGGCCCAATTCGGATGTAAAGCAGCATGGCACCTCTTACTAGATATCTTCTGCTATTCTCTCTACTAACCTCTCTGTTCTATTCGCCTGCCATAATAAATTATATCTTTGTCCACAGCCAACTTACCAAAACGCTTCTACAATCCACGAGAAGGTGATACCTGTGAAGTACTCCAATAGTACAGCCAGTTACGGTAGCCACACGCCGGCGCACACGGGACAGTCTCCGGGCTACGGCAGGACCGGCCGGGGCAACCTCTCCGAGTTGGACACCCTACTCGATGACCTCAGTAACGCCCGATACGGAAAATACGCGGAGAAAACCACGTATAATGAAAGAAATGGTGAGTTTCTTGATGTTACATACATTACACTGTTGGTGCGGGCTGCGGCTTGTTCCATAGAAGGTCCCTGATCCTATCACGGTTGCCAACAATCGTTTCCCTCTTCCACCTAGGGCATCATGCCCTAATACACACGACACACAACAGTACACTCTACACGCACACAACACCGCTACTGTCGTAGGTGGCGAATACCTTGCTTTCGACAGTCGGTCCCGGGATCGACAAGGAGGAAATTAGAAGTAACACAGAAATATCATATGAATATCTTTTCAATAGCAAAATTTCCATTTTCTTTAAATAATAAACATATTTTAACGTGTTTTATCAAAACTTTTTCAACGTGAGTCATCATTAGTATTCCTAGTCATTCGTAAGCAGGTCAAGGTTGGCTGGTTGTCTATAATTAGTTTATCAATAGCCCGTTTCCAGACACTGCTAAGCATTTCATTAGTAGAGATAATCAAACTGTTGTGTACGATTATGTTTTATAATAACATATCTTTTTTTTTTATGTTAGTTGGATAGGTAAACTGGCAAACGTACCACCTGATGTTAAGTGGTCGACGTCGCCCATGAACATAAACTAGTATACCTGGAACGAGCCCAGGCAACTCATTTTTGTGTTGCCTATCCTGAGACATAAGATGTTAAGTCTCGGTGCCTGTAATTACACTGCCTGTCTTGCCCTTCTCTCCGAAACACAGCAAAGCTGTTTCACGGGAGAAACAAGCAAGATGGTGGTACCCATGCAGCCGGGAGCGCGGCACAGCGCTTCCCTCCCGCCGGTTGTTGTTGTGGACAATAAAATATTTTTCTTTCTTTCTTTCTTTCAAACAGAAAAAATAGGATGGTAAGCTGTGTAAAATCTAGTACTGGATTATATAGCCATGTAGGTAGCACTATGCTTTGCCTAGCTTAAAACATATGATGATAAACCTAGGTGACAGCCACCCCCTTCCTATTCCAGAATTCTTCTGATTAAATTCGTTGCGGGTCCTAAGGCAGTTTTTACGTATCCCCCAGGCTCGCTGATATCGTATCAAATCGTTACCGCTGTCTATCCTGGATGTACAGGAGTAGCAGCGGTGGTGAGGTCGTGGAGGTAGGAGTGGTGGGTCTAACCCGTAAAAAAACCTAGGTGCCTTAATAACATTGTTTATACTGTCCCATGAAATACACCAATACAAATATACCTATTTATTATAATAATAATATCAAGCCTTATATGCCCCACTGCTGGGCACGGGGGCTCAAGAGGCCGAGCCCATACCCACTAGGTCATGGTCGCTCACCAATACGAAGATTACCCAAAAAAAAGCGAGAGTGTCGCACAAATTAATTTTCACAAAAATCTAAACTGGAAAAACATATTCCTCCTATGGTCCTCTCTAATAAGGGGTATATCAACAGCAAAAAGAGATTTTCTTCAGCGATTTATAGTTCTAAATTGCATATTCTTCATTCTATAACTATAGTCATTGTAACCATGTAACACTGGCGATGTTGACAAGGTCCCGTGCTCGGGGAAATTGAGAAAACCCTGCAAATTAATATATCTGGCGCTGTCCCATGTGTTTTATTAACATTGAGATCACAAAACTATTGCCAACACGTAAAAATAGACGTACTGGATATACAGTGGAGTAAAATTAGGTTACTACCGTACATACATGAAAGTGTTCTCAGATCTCTTAATGCACTAGAATCTAGATATCTAGGTCTTGTAATAAATCGTTCGTCTGCCTATGTGCACTTTAAATCCTTTGATTAATATGTGTGTTGTGTTTTACGTTAATATCAGCTGGATGTATAATATACATAGTAACGAAAGACTAGAGTCTAAACCATCTATGGGATATCGTAGAAAATATATCTATAATAGATCTATAATAGACAATAATATATTGAAATACAAGCTGAATATGTGAACAGTGATATTGGCTAAGGGAATTAATGGTTGTATGAATATTTTTTATTTTGCACACAACTACAAAAATATAACAGAATAATAAAACAAGTGTTTTTTTTTTACAAAAAAGCTCCAATACAAGTTTTTTTTTCGCGAAGCTCGATTTTCGGTATTGTCTACGAATTCCATTCGAATCTAGAACCTGCCTAAATATCAAGAGCCGCGAAATAGAAATTAGAAACATGATACATTTAGTCTATTTCGTTTTAATTGTGAAAATACTGTTTTGTTTTAATTTTGGAAATATATGACTTGTAATTATTGCTGTTTCGGGCTTATAGTTTTATGTATATAAGTACCCTGGCTCACCGTGAAAGGTTGGGTAAGATCGAAAATAAAAACTACATTAGTGTTCTGTTGCTTAAAAGTTCGCATTTGATGTAGGTACTCAAAATAAATCATATTATGACACACATGCGATTTTTTTACGATGCGGCCTCGTTGTGGATCATTAATAGACGTATGATATACTGGATGTTCGCACAAGTCTCGTCAGCCGTGTTAATGAAAATTGTGTTAATCGTACGACTATATTATGTTCTAGCTGTTGACTGTCAGCTGTGTACACGGCCTGACAATGATGATGTATTGTCGAAATCAATCAAAACTCATGGTCCATAATAATTGACGGGACAACGTCTTATAATTCAATGGAGCCGGCTGCAAGAACGAAAAAACATGACGTATGCGGCGTTACCTCGCTCTGAGGCGTTCCATTTTCTTATAACATTGTCACGTTCAACTATCTTCAGTAAACCGACTTTACAGACAACCGATTTTTTATAATAGGGCGAATCTGTTAAACGCAGAGATAAGCAATTTATTATACACCAATTTTCATGGCGACTATTGTTTATATAGTTTTAGAAGATAGACAGTATTTTAAGTCCTACGTTAAGTTTCAAAGTATCTTTATATCAAATTTCACCTAAATATCTTCTAAACCACGGAGCAGCCGTGGTTTAGAAGATAGTCAGTCCCGGGGTATTACCCGCATAGGTCCCGTTCCCGTGGGATTTTCAGGATAAAAACTATTTTATGTCCTATTTTAATTTTCAAAGTATCTTCATATCAAATTTCACCCAAATCTGTTCCGTGGTTCAAAAGATAGACAGTTCCGGGGTTTTACTCGCATAAATCCCGTTCCTGTGGGATATCCGGGATGAAAACTATCCTATGTCCTTTCTCGGGTTTCAAACTATCTTTGTGCCAAATTTCATCCAAATCTGTTCAGTGGTTTAAGCGTGAAGAAGAGACAGACAGACAGAGTTACTATCACATTTATAATATTAGAAAATAATATTAATTAAGGATTATTATAATTAACCTTTTATTTAGGTGTAGGTTCAGCAATCAAGGGCGAATTGGGCCTGACATAAGCGGCACCCATCCACGGCGGTCTTGTAAAACTCCATGGTAGATGACCATTAGGTGACCTACCCGGAAATACTATGTATATATTGCCTATATCTAGACATCTAAAACGACAAATTGGTTTCAAAAGGCAAACTTCCAGTAAATAGTAACGAAATTATGTGTTTATTTTGTTACCACGAACTAACTTTTCATAGTCATCATCAGCATCAGCGTCTATCCGTCCACTGCTCAACATAGGCCTCCCTCAATGAACGCCAAGACGGCCGATCCATTCGCATCCAACAACGGAACGGCCACCGCTCGGAGATCGTCGAAATAACTCTTAGTAACAAAATAATACAACTAGGCTGAGTTTCAATTTGAATTGTATAATATACAAAAATATATTCAAGTTATTATCGAAGGATTGCGTCAGGCTGTACACAACACACTCGTACAAACAGCGCCTGCAAAAACATCATCTCCATAGACCATGATATACTCGTACTATTTATATTGAGTAACGTTTGTTTGATATTTACATAATTTATTCATAATACTCCTAATGTATTATCTAATATATAAAATTTCCATGTCACAATGTTAGTTACCGTACTCGTCCGAAACGGCTTTACCGATTTTTACCAAATTTTATATGCGTATTCAGTAGGTCTGAGAATCGGCTACTATCTATTTTTCATACCCCTAAGTGATAAGGGTGGTCAACCCCTCAAATTTTAAAAGTTAACGCGGGCAATGCTGCGGGCAACAGCTAGTAATTTATAAATTACATTTTGGCGCGGTATGCATTTAAGATCAGCAACAAATGTCCATATTCTGATTTAACTTAAAACAACCATACTACTATTCGGCTCTATAAAACTCAGTTTTGATATATATAAATAAATAATAATATCAACCCTCACATGTTGCACTGCTGGACACGGGTCTTCTCATCGAAATCAGGCAAGGAGGGTGTTGAGCCGTATATAGCCGCTGGCCGATTGGTGAACATATCACACTTTCAAAGACTTAATTACATGAGGCTTGCAGGTTTCCTCACGATGTTTCCTTCACCGATGAGCAAGTGATGGTCTCATGTTCAGATGAACGTAGAAATTTAGAAAACTCATTCCAAAGCACCACAGGGGTCAGAATGATATCAGTTTTGATATTGGTATATTTTTTGACGATAAGCCTATTCTTGCATAAATCATCATCTGCATTTGACTTTCATGCAAGACTAGGTATGCAGATTGATATAGACTAGGTATGATTCAATACAATAAATATAATTTTCTTTATCACACAATTCAGCTAGGTTGTCAATATAATTTTCAGTAAAATAATTATTTTGGTTGTCTTGTTCTTTATTTGTGGTTTCTTTCTTAATTTTCTTAAGTCCATTGCTTGTTCCAGTCTTGTTTTTCTTGTGTAACTTGGTTTTAATTTGTTTTTGTGGCATAGTCCTGCTAAAATCATTAAAAAGCTCAAATAAAAACATAGGTACATATTATACCTAATATACATAAAAAATAAAACAGGTACTGAACATATTTTAAAAATATACACCTAGGTACTGCGTATGTGTACGTATGGAGGGATAGATGCCCCTAAGGGCACCTATACCTCGAAAAATCAGGGCAACTATACTTTGTGATAGGGATAAATGCCCACGTATTTTTTAAATAAATTATAAATAAAATAACATCTATTTACACTTAGACGCAGACTCAATGAACCAATATATTGACTTAATAAGAAATATCACGAAATTTATTACTAATTATAAAGTTATACAACGCAAAATACTAACCTTTAAATCTTTGACGTGTTTGTGAATTTCGCCGCGGATATAATTACACACACGAGCTAAATGCGTTCTTTTTCATGGGTTGTCCATGGGTAACTTAGGTACGGGGTGACTGCGGCTCCTACTTATGCGATTAATTTTTAGTTGAGAGTTCGGGAAGTTGGGTTTTCAGGATATGAGGCATCTATCCCGCTGCGGCATCTATCCCGGTTTTACCCTACTATATACTACTACTACATACTAAAGTAGTAGATTGCATACATTCTCCAGCATTCCTACTTTTTACTAATATTATAAATGTATGGATGGATGTATGTTTGTTACTCTTTCACGCAAAAACTACTGAATGAAACTTTACAATAACATAGCTTATACATCAGAATAACATTTAGGCTATAATTTATCCCTGTGCTCCCACGGGAATGGGAAGTACGTGGCTAAACGGCGGGGCACTGCTAGTAGTACATACTTAGGAATTATAAGGTTTTTTAACGAACTCTATTTTCTCATTTTGTTTGTGGCAGATGGATACGCAAGGACAAACGGAGCAACCAGCCCGGCCTCCACACGGCCGACGGTGGACTCGCTGCTGGACCAGCTCAGCACCGACATACCCAACGGGTGAGTTTACTATGCCTTTTTTTACGCCGGTAAATGCTCTGAGGCATCCCGCGGGGGAGTGGGGACACCCCCGGCGGATATCAATGTGGGACTCGCTGCGCCCGAAAGATGGTAAGTGGAGGCAGCTCTACCCACTAAAACCCGGCGAGTGCCACCAATGCCGCCTTTGTTGCCCCGTGACCCGGATCTATTGAGCAAACAGGGCACCTCGACGGCTAGTCAGTCCCTCAAGGGACCGACGCCACCTTCACAGAGGGGTTGTTCCTCACCACAGAACAACTCCTCCCAACGTCGGGACAGTTTGGGAGAATGGGGTGAGGTTCCCACTCCCTTGTCTCCTCTGCTCTTCTGTCCCCTCTTATAAGAGGCATACAAAGAGCAGCTCCCTCGGTTCAATTAGCTTCGCCCAATGTGCTGGGCTCATCTTAGGGTACTGAGCCCCACCGCCACGACAAGGCTTGAACCATGATGGGGAGTTTGCTACCGATTTACTAATCATTATTATCATCCGTGAAGTGATCAATAGAATAAGGATGGCAAACGCCAAGGACAAACCAAGATACGACTTCAGGGCTGCAGGTGATTTTTTTTATGAGCATAATAATTTGTGTACAGCATTTTTGTAAATTAAGAACGGCCCTATGAAACCGTAATAGAACCATTGATGTAGAATATAAATAAAAATTGCTGATTTTTAACAGACTTCCAAAAATTAATTCTTTTTGTCGGAAAGGAGATATTCCGAGGTTGTCTCATTAAAATGAAACCAGGATGTGATGATGGCATCCCAGAATACCCAGAGAAAACGAGGTGAACTTCCGAAAATCGTAAGCGCGAATAGTGCGTTTTGTATTTTTTAACCGACTTCAAAAAAAAAGGAGGTTCTCAATTCGTCTGTATGTTTTTTTTTTTTTTTTTGTATGTATGTGACACGATATCTCCGCCGTTTGTGAATGGATTTCGATGCTTATTTTTTTGTTTGAAAGCTGGTGTTTCCAATTTGGTCCCATATTAATTTTATTAAGATCTGACAGCCGTTTTTTAGTTATTCCCAATAATGCCTATTTGGTTGGTTTTGTTTACCTTGATGATATGATTTTTTTATTACGTGTCGATGTAACAATTGTATAGGATGCTTTGGTAGCACACCATAGTATGTCGCGGTCATCGTAATCATCATGATCATCACCATCACCACCACCATCATCATCATCATCATCATCATCATCCTTTATCCATCCACTGCTGAACATGTCTCCTTCAATGAATGCCAAGACGACGAATTTCGGAATCACTAAAAATTAAGAAATAAAAACATTTTACAAAAAATTAAAACCGACTTCAAAAATACTAAACTAAAAAGTAATAAAATAACAGTTTCTTTAATGTTTGTGCTTACAACATATAATCAACTTAATCTTCTACTAATGTACAAACTTTGCGTTTACCACGTCATTATAGTTACTTTTGGAGTCGGTGTCGGCCAAGGTGGGTAGGTAAGTAATGTACAGCAACAAATACGACACCGACTTCAATAGTTTATGAGTATATTCATATATAGAGTAATAAACATACATCCAAACATTCTTACAAAGTTTCGCGTCCTTAATATTAGTAGGAAGTAGGATATTTGAGATTTTCGCACAACACATGTTTGCTGGTCAATGAGATTTAAAAATCCGACGTTTCGCATAGCTACGGAAGCTATATTAATACCCTGGCTACGGTTACTGTATACGTAGAGTATAATTATATGAATATGAAAACTAAATGTTTCGAGTATAAAAAAAAAAAAAAACATGAAATAATTACTTGTGTGCCAAGTTTAAATGTACAATATAATATAGAATTTCGTAATTAATATATTTCTAATTTATATCCTATTAATCCCTATGTCCTGTAATTAATATGTTGCTCCAGATACGAAACTCCTATTGTCCACTGTATACAGTTTTTATGTTCATAATACGTTTTAAACTACTGCGTTTGTTTCGCCAGTTCTAACTTCTAAGTGAATTCACCTTGGATCCGGTCTTGATCCGGTCGGTGGTTTCAGTTGGCATCCAATGCGTTACTTTGTAGGTACTATTTTGCATAAAAAATAATAAATTTAATTCTAATATATTATCGTGTCACCCTGTAACGAACATCCAGCAACCGGAATAGAGCGGTAATGATATTCTCAAAAACAAATTCTGCCAAATTTGTGCTGCAACGCTGCGCCGGTTTTGCGCTCTTATTATTATGCCGAATGACGACCAATTGATGTATAATTGGTATAAATGCAGATCACTGGTTGGTTGAATTGCTATTGCGTCAGTGACAAATCACTGACCAGTTTCGAAATTTCATGGCTCACATTACTACACTATCCGGTTTTAGATCGATGGTAACCAATGATAATATGATTTTTGCTGCGAAAGAAAATCTTATTTTAATGTTTGTTACTGGAACCTGTGGAAATGTCTAAATAAAGCACATAATTTCTACAGAAATAAGCAAATTGATGGTAGCCTACAAATATGATGGCGTACAGATGGGCGCACAGCATTATACATCCATCCGTCCAACCGGTTAATCCCCAATGAATATGTTTTACCCACCGTAAACCATAATTCATTTGAAGCATTTTATAATAATCTCCAGAAAGTGTTGTATAAAGAACAGAGGACTGGTGAACAAAAACATTTATATCAATATAGCTGTTTGCCCGCAGCTTCGCCCGCGTTAATTTAGATTTAATAGCCGTATACGGATTGATGATTATTATTTTTATAGCCTGAGTTACTCCTTATAAATTCAGCTATCTGTCAGCGAACGTCCCGTCAAGATCGGCCCAGCCGTTTCAGAGATTAGCCGGAACAAACAGACAGACGGTATATGTACCGTGTATACATCCCTATGCATTTAGTGAAAAGCGGTTATTATATATAACAGACGCACCAATTTTATTTATTTGTATTAAATAGAATAATTCTGATGCATGATCTCTAATTTCTCTAAAGATCAAGATTTTAAAGATCACTACAAACTAAGATGCGTTTTCATTGTCTGGCTCTGTAAATTAGTATTAGTTGGGGGTCTGTGAGGATCTCTAAAACGCTAAGCGATATATTTTTTGGCGTAGACATAGAGGGCCGTGTGAAAAGTGACGTACGGCGCCCGAAATAGCGGCCGGTCTGTGATTTATACTATGAAGTGGTGCCGGTGATACGAGATGAAATGATAACACGGCTGGTTTAGTTATCTTTGAACACTGGAAATAAATCTAAACCGACTGAAATATAAACCTAGTCTAAGGCAATACCCAGGCTACCGTGATAGTGTACGTATTATTATTGGACTGTAATAATCTAAAATATAAATAATAAAAAGTAAGGACACGAGTTGACTCAGTTGACTGTCATAATTTGGGAGGTTATTAGTTTATATTATATTTTAGATATTATTTATTATAGATTAGTTTTTATGTTAGTTGGATAGGCAAATATGGGACATTTACCATTCAAATTTGTGTTGATTGATTTGATTTACAATGGCGTTTTATTTTACTCAACCTCAATAGATAGTTTCAATTATAATATGGTTTTATTTTCGGAATGATCTATGCTAACGGCCCAAAGGCCCTAATGCTACATCGAATTAGCGTGAGCCGATTTGGCTCACTTTTGGTTTGTTTAATTGGGGGGTTGCCCCCCGCCAACCGAGTAGTCTGCGGTGCTGCGACCGCACGGCCTCCTGGCGTCGGGTTGGCATAATATGGTGGCAGATTTGTATATACAGGTGTAAAAAGACCCCTCTGTAGCTTGCTACCACATACTCAAAATTATAATTGTTTTCTATGAATGGACAGCTTTGCTATGAAGGGAACGACTTTGGTTAAACATACACTGGTAGATATTGTACTTGTAATTTTATATATATTATGTATTGTACTTGTACAAAAGGTCTTTCAAATATGATCATTTCGTGAATACATTGGCAACCCTTCCAGGTTTTACGGCGAGGCTCAGCCTCCTCCTTCTGCGACATCATGTCCTCGCAGAAGGAGAGGACTACCTGCCGTGTGTTCTTACTGACGGTCATCGCTCGGATGACCGCAGGGAGCGACAGGTCCGCGCCAACCTCAGCGATGAGGGGCGCCCTTGCTTCCGCCCAAGCTGGGCACTCCGCCAGGTTATCAACCCTGGCGAGCCCTCCGCCCCTGCCACATTCCACAGATATCTTCCGAAGCAGCTGTGCCCGACAGGATCTGCGGAATCCACTGATCCAGATTTATCCGACAGCCGACACGGTGCGGTGTACCGCACTAGGCTCTTCCAGCCTCTCCTTCCACTGATGGAGCATGTGCTCCATCAGTGGCTCCTGTGAAGGTACATACCTTCACATCTGTGAAGGTATGTACCTTCACAGGTGGCTCCGCCAGGATTCCACTTCTTCGGGGTTTCCTCTTCCTCCTCTCCTCGTCGTCTCCTCCACGCTTGAAGCATGGCCCTTACCACCAGGTCCCCACGGCTCTGAGCCCGCCAGTAAGGTAGATTCGGCTACGATATACTAATCTAAGTCCATGTTGGATGCGAGTGGCGAGGGATCGGTCGTCTTGGCGTTCATTGAGGAGGCCTATCTTCAGCAGTGGACGGTCAGGGGCTGATGACGATGATGATATGAATCTAAATCCTATCGTTTTATCGCTATCAATTGACCGTCACGGCAATTGATTTATAGTTTCCGTCTGCGCAATACATAATATTCTAAATATATATAAAATGTTTATGTCCGGATGTTTGCTCACGGTGATATCAATAACTACTATACCAATTTTAATGAAATTTAGGAATGTTTATTATTCACACTTTGATTGATAAGATAATTTAAGACTTTATTAGGTGGCGCTGTTGTTGATGACATTTTTAAGATAATTTTAAAAAAAATAGATTTATAACTATCTCTGTAGCCGGACGTCGACTACTTCGTTGTTACAACAGGGCCTGTAGACAAAGTGACATCGCTTTGTAGCCGAAATTCGTTATCGTCTTTGAGATAACGATAATAATTTTCTAGCTTATGATCAATCAAAGATCGTGACAGTGTAACGACAACAACTGTCAAGTGTCAACAAAGTTCGACAAGAAGTGTCAAATCGGACCAAAAAATTAAAATTAATATCTATGTGAATAGACCTCATACACACTATAACTCATAAAAATTGTGAAAATGTTGCCCTCCATGGCCCACGCCCACGGATAAAGAATCAATATTAATAATAAAATAACATAAGTTTGACATAAGTGTTCGATAACCAATTGACAGTTTATGATTTTGTTACGAATTTTAACATTGTCTACCAACTTGCGATAACGATAACGAGTGACATAATTGACGACGGCTTATGTCAATCCCATACATTTTATTCTTTTCGAACTTCGTTATCGCTTTTTTAATGTTACTTTGTCTAAGGCCTCTGATCCCTGATTCATGTTGGCTGTACTGCATAATATATCCGTTTTCATGAGGAAAGTTTTAAAAGATCAATATTCTTTTTTTAATATCGCTGCCAGATGGTGGTTTTTTTATGTTAGTTGGATAGGCAAACTGGCAAACGTGCCACCTGATGGTAAGTGGTCGACGTCACCCATGAACATAAACTAGTTTACCTGGAACGAGCCCAGGTAACTCATTTATGTGTTGCCTATCCTGAGACATTAGATGTTGTCTCGGTGCCAGTAATTACACTGCCTGTCTTGCCCTTCTCTCCGAAACACAGCAAAGCTGTTTCACGGGAGAAACAAGCAAGATGGTGGTACCCATGCAGTCGGGAGCGCGGCACAGCGCTTCCCTCCCACCGGTTAACAGAATTATACTTTTACAACATATAATCTACTGCATTAAAAATTGATATTTTGTGAAATACTCACGCCATTCCATTTGTTCATGACTATGAACATGAATGAGAGAGAGCCAAGTTCAGATAGTAGGTGCGATATTAGGTATGTTGAGAATTTTTGGAAAAGTATTTTTAAATATTCCTTGTCTCAATTTTACCGAAATTTAAAAAACCAGCATTTTATTTTATTTTTTACATTTTTAATAACTTTTTGACATTCCTGCTATAAATCGCAGTCATCTGTCATGGCGTCGCGCGTGACGTCAAAGGTTACACAACAAACATTGTTTGGTAGTAAATTAATAGTTTTGTGAACATTTATCACGTAAAATGGATTCTAAATAATACAAATATAGTATTGTACCGCAATGTGAAATATGTTTTGATATTCCGGAATTCTGTAGAATAGAAATTGGTGTTAGAAGCAGAAATTAATACACCCATCATGATGACATGACATCATCGATCTTAGGTATGTTACTGCTGTTTGACTTTATGAAACCTTTTCCATTTCAGTCGAACTCAGTCAGAAAGAATTATTTCTCAGGAAAATTACCAATTCTAAAAATTACAACGCTAGGATATTATTGTTTGTATTGTAAACTATGACGTCACGAGCTATGATTCGCGTTCCTTATCACGTAATCAACGGGTCTATTTTCTTAAATTTATTTCTCAAAACAAATTTCTTAATATAATATACTTATATTATATTTTGGTCAGTATGATCGATATTTTTATTATTATTATTATTATATTATATTTTGTTCTTCTTCTTATTATTATTATTATATTATATTTTGGTCAGTATGATCGATATTTTGCAATTCTGTATATTTATTTATCATAGTAAATAAAAATCTACCGTTTTGAGTGTTCTTGTTTAATTTCGTAATGTCATCGTTTTTATTTACCTACTTTATAAATATTATTGATTTCCAAAAACTATGAACACGACATTAACAGAGCATAACTCACAATTAGCCAATCATTTAATTATTTTGTGCCCTCAGGATTTCACACTGAAAATAACAGGGTCTAGGTTCCTAGGGTTTGTAGTAGTAGTAGAGAAACTGTTAGGTACACTAGTAAAATCAAAATCAAAATCAAATTTTTTTTATTCAAAATAGTACTAATACAGTATCTTTTTGAACGTCAATTGAATCTACCACCGGTTCCAAGGTAAGCCCACTGAGAAGAACCGGCGAAACAAACTCAGTGGAACTAATCTTTTCAAATAATATATTATATTAATAACAATTTTAACATCTTATCTTGAAATGCCCGGGAGGAACGCCTTATTCCCAGGGTGTGGTATCTTCCATGAAATCTTTTACTTTATAATATGCTTTACCACACAAACGTTCTTTAACAACTTTTTTGAATTTTTTTATGGAGAGCTTTTGAACGTTTTCTGGGATCATATTGTAAAAGCGTATACAGTTGCCTTTAAAAGAATTGCTTACTTTCGAAAGTCTAATCATTGGTGCATGTAACCTGTGTCTATTACGTGTATTCCTACTATGAATATCACTTTTCTTACAAAATTCATTTATGTTTTTACGGACATACAGTAAAATTTCTAAGATGTATTGAGAGGTGACAGTCAGAATTCCTATTTCTTTAAATTTTTCTCTCAAAGATGAATAGGGAGGCAACTTGTAAATTGCACGAATAGCCCGCTTCTGCAGCACAAAAATGTTGTTTATGTCGGCTGCATTTCCCCATAAAAGTATGCCATAAGACATAATGCTATGAAAGTAGCTAAAATATACTATTCGCGCTGTATCTACATCAGTAAACTGTCTTATTTTTCTCACTGCATATGCTGCTGAACTGAGTCTATTCGCCAATTTAGCTATGTGGGGACCCCACTACAGCTTAAGATCTAGAGTTATTCCTAGGAAAACTGTGGAGTCCACCAATTCCAAGTTTTCACTGTCTAAGAGTACATTTGTTTGCAGTTGCTTAACATTTGGCAAGGAAAATTTTATGCATTTAGTTTTTTTACTATTTAAATGCAAGTTATTAACGCTAAACCAATGTACCATTCTCGAAAGTGTGTTGTTTACCTCGTCATAATTAGTTTCTTGTCGTTTGATTTTAAAAATAAGTGAAGTATCATCAGCAAACAACACTACCTCTTGACTATCTTTAACTAGGTAAGGTAAATCGTTTACATAAATTAGAAAAAGAAATGGACCTAGAATGGACCCCTGTGGGACCCCCATCTCTATTTTAGTCCCGGATGATCTTTTACCATTTATCTCGACCTTTTGAGTCCTGTTTTTAAGATAGGAATTCAAAAGATCCAGTGCCGTACCGTCTATCCTATAGTGGCGTAATTTCCTGATCAAGGTCTCATGCTGTACACAATCAAACGCCTTGGATAAGTCGCAGAAAACTCCCAAAGCATCACGTGACTCCTCCCAGGCCTCATAAATGTGGTCAATTAAGTTAACGCCAGCGTCCGTTGTGGAGAGACCCTTTCTAAATCCGAATTGTTTTTTGTGCAGTAACATATTGGTTTCAAAGTAATATAGTAACTGATTTAACATAATTTTTTCAAAAATTTTACTAAATGAGGGGAGTATTGATATTGGTCGAAAATTTGTAACATCTGATGTACTGCCAGATTTAAAAAGAGGCAAGACTCGACTATGTTTCATTAAGTCAGGAAAAACGCCACTATCAATACATTTATTAAAAATTGTTGCTAAATGGGGTGCAATTACATCAACTATGAGCTTAGTGACTTAACTATATTCCCCATAAATCTGGGGTATTTTTATTGTTTAATAAGTTAAATGCATTTAAAATATCTTTGGGTCCTATCTCTTTAAACTTAAAGTTAGCTTCACATTGTTTGACATTGGTTTTAAGCAATAATTCGGCAATTGCAGGACATGAGATTAAATTTTTTTTGTAGTCGAAATCGGGATGTCAGAAAAGTATTTTTCAAATACTGTCGCAACTTCCTCGTCAGACTTAATTATTCTATTTTCAATATTTAAATTAAATTCAGAGCTACGACTACCCACTCTCCCAGTTTCATCCTTTATTATGTTCCAAGTAGTTTTTATTTTATTTTTTGCGTTTTTAATTTTTTCCTTAATATAAAGCGATTTGGCCGCGATACAAACTTGTTTGAATGTTTTTGAATATATTTTGACATACTGCTTAAATGATTGATTTTGATTGTATGTGCGTTCTTGGTAAAGGTCATATAATTTGCGTCTACTATTGTGAATTCCTGCTGTTGCCCAATCATTAAAGCCCTTTTTATTTGTGGAACTGACTGTTTTAGAAGTAAAAATGGCTTTAAAATGTGTATTAATTAATTTAAACAATTCACCAAAAGCGAAATCTGGACTTTTGTTATCTTTCAAATATGTAATATTGGCCATTATACTACTCCTAAATTTCTCAATACGTCTTACATTCACAGGAACAAACACATTATTTTTGTTACAATTTTTACTATTAGAACTTATAAGGAATTCAGCTAATTGACCACAGTGATCAGAATTCAACTTGTTGATAATTTCTTTGTGGACAGGAGTTAAATTACTAAAAATATTATCAATACATGTAGCTGTAGAACTACAAATTCTTGTTGGTTCTGAAAATAGATTAGTCAGATTATATGATTTTAACAATGATGTGAATCTAACTGTGGTGGAATTATTTTCTAGTAAATTAATATTAAAGTCACCACAAATTAGTATGGGCTTGTTAGACCCACATATTTTAGTTAATAATTCTTCCATGATTTTCTCAAAAGAATCATATAATCCATTTGGAGGTCTGTATACACTTACAATAATAAGGCGCTCCATCTCTATACAGGCTATTTCAATAGTACGCTCAGCAGAGAGGCCCACAATATTCGTACGTTCCTTAAATTTTATTTCATTTTTAATAATTATTAGTGAGCCACCTCTTATGGCTTTTTCTCTACTGAACGAACTTGCCACCTGGTGCTCACTGAAGCTGAACATAATTTCATTTTTTTTTAACCAATGTTCGGTAATACACAGTATGTCTATATTGTAGTTTTTTAAGAACAATTCAATTTCCAAGTCTTTGCCTAACATTCCTTGTAAGTTTTGATGCACCAGGTTAAATGAGTACAATTTTTTATTTAATTTCTTTACATTGATTTGTTCAATATTTTTATTTAATATATTATTATTATTATTACTAATTAATGGGCTAGAGATTTCCTCTATTGTCTTATACTCTAGTTTAAACTATTTGGAACGTATTCCAAATTTGTAAAATTGTATGTTTTATTATCACACTGTTCAAATAAAACAGTGGTCGGATTAGCCAAATACTTGGCTGGACTTAAAGATAAAAAATATAATAGCGAGGCTGCTATTTGTCGCTTATAAAATTTTGATAGGTAATACCTATCAGATGTCAGATTGTTACAATTATTATCATTTAAAATGTTGTTAATGTTAATTATATTTATTATGTTACTTTTATTTTCATTAAGTAAAATACAGTTATTGTTACATGCACAGTGTAACAGGCTATTTAATTTTAGTCTAATTTTATTCTCCTGTGGCAACTTGTCTGATTTAATGTAGGGAAATGTGAATAGAAATACCCTCTCAACATTGGGTAAACCTGAAAGATTTTCTATATATTTAGCAAGTTGTTTCCCGTTCACACCTCCCCTTCTCCCAACTATAATTACAATGGTTGTATTTGGACAATGTGTGGCATTTAAAATCTTATTTACAACTTGATCAAAGGATGCCCCCGGCATACAAGTATTAGTAAATTTTTGTCCTTCGTACAACCTGTGTAACAACACACCAACCTCTTGGCCTATCTCATCACTGTATAAACTAATAAACTTATTTGTGGTGGCTGGTGGTACCGTTTTTATAAATGATTTGTTAAAGGGGTCAGCATGCACCTCCAAGCTTGGACCCGTGTAAGTTTGACCTATACTTTGCGCTGAGCGTTTCACAGTTGAACATATGCATTGAGAGTTGTGACTCAATAAAGACTCAACCCTGTCCTCATTGTAATGGCATATGTCCAGCAAACCACTCAGAGCTGATATATGTCCCGCTATTTCTTTCTGGGCTATTTCATATTTACTGGATATTATTTGTAATTGACTATGGAGTTCAGAGATTTCAGCTTGAAGGCTGCAAACATCTGCCTCATAGTTACATTTAACATTTTCCAATTCCATTAAGGAATTGGAATACTGGTTTGTTATTTTTATTTTATTTTGCGATTTTTTTGTGTTTTTTTCATGGATTTTTTTATTTTAATATATTTTTTTAATTTATTTTTACTGTGAAAAGAATAGGAAGGCACCGTATCATCAGTCAAATCTATAGTGGTAATGTTCATGGGGGTGATGATATCAGCTACTAGGCACGGTTCCCTCCCAATCAGTTCATCATATAAGTTTTGAGTTGTTGTGACTTCTTTCTGACGTGTAAGCTCTTCTAATTCAGTAATACGGTCCTGAGCTTCTTCCAGCCTGCATTTTAATGTAGCCGAGTTCCTCAGTGACTCTTCATACTCATGCCGGCATTGGTCAAAACTGTCTACAATGCTTTGTAGATCTTGGTTTTGGTGAGCGACTTTATTATAATCCTCACTTAATTTACTTAATTCAAATTTCAAGTCTGTATTTTTTTGTAATACTAGTAGCATTTATTGTTCATTATCGTTCCGTTCAGAGAGCAACAGTTCATATTGCTTTTTATATTTTTTTAATTCCTGGAGAGCCAGGCGAAGTTGTTCTTCTGTCTGGCGGGCCAGTTTTGCTCGGGTCATCATTTTGTTTATATATAAGAAGAAACAGGCAATGGAAAATAATGAAAGATAATAAAATAAATAGCTGGCGTCAACTAACACAGCCCAGTCCTCCCTATAAGTCCCAGCTACTCAACACTTTTAGATGGTTAAGTGTATGCGCGGTGTATAGTGGTCACGCACGCTCGAGTAGGGTGAATAAGATGTTAATGGATGAATCTGAGATGTATCAATATCGCAAGCTATAAATCAATATAGATCTACGGTGCAATTCTGAACTGAAGCTTATGACGGAAATTTATACCTAGTGAATATTTCCAACTACTAGGTACGTCTAATACTACTAGGTAGGACTAATTAAATATAAAGTACTACTAATTTAAATGTGAATAGGCGTAAAAAACTTTTAATTTAAAATGTTACCGTTACCTTGACAGTCGGTATGAAGTTGGATATATTCCTTTACAAATACACAAGAACTGGTTGTGGGCACAATATTTATCTCTTAGTTGAATTTTACACTGATAATGTTTATTTTTATATTATTAGAGCAATCTTATTTACATTAAAATATATTTTTAGAATATTATAATTGGGAGAACTTTAGTTTGACGTCTTAACTCTAGTGTTGCCACAGTCGAACCACTGAAACACGAAAAACTGTGAACAGTAAAGTTCACAACCGACGCCAGGAGGCCGTGTGGTCGCAGACTGCACGGTTGGCGGGGGGCAACCCCCCACTTTTATAAACCAAAAGTGAGCCAAATGGGCTCACACTAATCCGATGTAGCATTAGGGCCTTCGGGCTGTTAGCATAGATCTATCCGAAAAAAAGAACTAGTAAAGTTTTGAATAAATTCGAATCTCTCACCTCCCAGTAGCTCTCAGGTTAACCAATAAAATCCATTATACAATGGATGGTTCTTGGCAATATACATCCTTAAGTACATAATAATTAAGGTGTCTTGGCATTTATTGTGCATTTTAAGTGCATATCTAATTAAAATTTATGAACCAACAAAGTGATACACCTGGCAGGAGTTAAACAAAGCACCGAAGTGATGGCTACTATCCGCCAGATTTACGGCCTGAATCAATCTTACCCATATGTAGCTGTCTTGAGATGGATTCCTGCCAAAATGCACCTGCCAAGTCGATCCGCATTTTATAGATATTTGCACGTTCACACCGAGAACGTTAGGCTTATGATCAATTGTTTCAGTATCGTAAATAGCCCTTTTTTACGTTGGGAAATGCCTTTTGCATACCACAAGGCCCGGGGGACCCGGTAGTTATATGGCACTCGCACTCACTAAAACCCAACGATGTTCCTCCTTTCTGCTTCTGGGTGGGGTCATAGGGACACCAGGCATACAACCTATGACCCCGTCAGCAGATGCCTTTGCAGGACCTTCTCCTATCGTGTTAGATTTTTTCGGATAGGTAAATTAGAATTACCTGAACTTCAAAGTCAATGTCTTTTGTCTCAAAGTAGGCAACAGATGAATGAGTTGCCTGGGCTAGTCCCAGGTTAACCTCTTTATCCCCACCATGGTTCAGGCCTTGTCGTGGCGGTAACCTAGGGTAGAGGTGAGGATGGGAACCTCACCCCATTGTACTGTCCCGACGTTGGGAGGGGTTGTTCTGTGGTGCGGGACAACCCCTCTGTGGAGGTGGCATCGGTCCCTTGCGGGACCGACTAGCCGTCGAGGTGCCCTGTTTGTTTTCTAGATCCGGGGCTCCGGGGATCCGGGACCAAAGGCGGAATTTTTGGCACTCGCCGGGTTTTAGTGGGTAGAGCTGCGTTCATTTACCAGCTGTCGGGCGCAGCGAGTCCCACATAAAAAGAAAAAAAAAGGTTAACCTCTTTATGTTCATGGGCGACGCTGACCACTTACCATAATGTGACTCGTCTGCCCATTTGCCTATTCAACTAATATAAAAAAGTCAACCTTGAACATGTATGACCACCTGAGACTAGACTAATGGAAGACCACGACGACTGATTTTGGTGATGTGGTGGACCAATTAGCGCCACAATCCTGAATCGCGCTATCGAAATTTCACAGTTTGGCGCTACATAATATACAACAGCTGAAATAATTACAAGTGAACTTCAGCCTGGCCGAACATACCATCTCGCTTTGGGACTTCCACCCACATCCCACAGAATAATTTGTAACTATGTCAATGGAGAAATACTTTAACTCATATTCAACGGAATATTTGTTTATGTAGTCTATATTATAATATATAGGTCTTGGTCTTGGTCTTGGTCTTGGTCTTGGTCTCGCAGTTTTGCCCATCACTAGCCGGTCCTAACATTTTTTTCAACCTGAACTTAACAGTCAAATTAATATTTTCATTTTTCTGAATTTTTATGAATATTTTTGTCCACAGTCGTGCTTCAGTATCCCCGGTCCCGCCGTCGGGCAGCCTCCCTCGGCCGGGCACCAAGCAGGTGACGGTGACAGTACAGGAGACGGTGGTAGAGCCTGCCCGGCCGCAGCCGACCTACCACCCGCCCACCAGACAGTACCACGCGTCCACCGCCACCAAGGAGCTGGACGATCTCATGGCGTCCTTGTCTGATTTTAAGGTAATGGTTTTTTAATCCTCAAATTAAATTACATCCAAAAAATTAAGAGTCAGGCGTCATCTTGTATGTGAGGAGTTACTTTCAATGTAATATGAAATTAAATAGGAATATTTAAACGAAAATATGCACCAATGCATTCGGTAATTTGTTTTAGGTCCAAAAGTAATTAGTTAATGTTCATTATAAATAGTAACAACAATATGCGCAGTAGTTGACGCTTATTTAAGGCGAGTCACCGCAGGCAAAACGGGAAATGCCAAATCAAATTTTTGAGATACTTACTATTAAATAACGGTCTCACAAAAAATCTCAGAGAAACCTAAAGATATTGTCCAAAAGATGTACTTATTAGTTACACGATAAGATGTACTTTGCTCGATCATAAAAAAATCCTGAAAACAGGCTAAAATAAAAACTAAAACCAATAATTTACTAATAAAATAGGTAAGTTTGCACATCATATTTATATAGAAATATTTAATTTTTAATACTATAGAGAACGTGCTATTTTTTTTAAATCTCAAGTCCTATAATATTTCTTTTATTCAAATGTAGCCCATAACTTGAATGCTATCAGGGCTTTTACAAGACGCCGCGACGCCCGCCACCCCGCCAGTCCCGGTGACTCGCCTTAACAGGATGCATTGGAAATTTTGGTGTCAATAATTTCAATTTATTTCAGTAATTCCAAAACGAATGAAAATATAAGTCGATGACCTAATAGTTCATGATCAAAATCTTAATTTGTTAGTTTTCAAAACTTGATTTAAGGTAACTTTAGTAACAGAGAAAAAAATATAAAAAATACCTCTTTTTAAAAAAAGATTCACATCTTATGGGCAAACGGAACCAGCTTAAGCCTCTTAACTTTCTTCGTAGATGAGTCTTATTTGAGTTCTTTAAAAAAACCGGTGGGAGGAAAGCGCTGTGCCGCGCTCCCGGCTGCATGGGTACCACCATCTTGCTTGTTTCTCCCGTGAAACAGCTTTGCTGTGTTTCGGAGAGAAGGGCAAGACAGGCAGTGTAATAACTGGCACCGAGACTTAACATCTTATGTCTCAGGATAGGCAACACATAGATGAGTTGCCTGGGCTCGTTCCAGGTAAACTAGTTAATGTTCATGGGCGACGTCGACCACTTACCATCAGGTGCCACGTTTGTCAGTTTGCCTATTTAACTAACATAAAAAAAATAGTAGAAGGAATTTCTCCAATTATTGTTTTTTACGCAACGAAATAACAAAAAGCATTTTGTTGTTTACGTCCTTTAATTATAAGCTCGCGCGCGTCGGGAGAGACATCCCGCTCAGGACGCTCAGTCCCCTCTGGCGCGTGTCCGGTATTGGAATTATTGTTTAATCATGCGTCGCCTTAACGAGCAACATACAAATATTATCTTGTATTACTCTTGTGACTCGTGCCTAATATGTTTTGGACAGCTTGTGTCTTCCATGTCGTGGCTTTGTAACGATTAGATCAAAATTAGGAAAAGATGTTTAATAAAAGTGACACAGGCCAACGTGTTAATAGACAGAGTCAAAACGACTATAAGACTTCCTTCCCCTTCCTTCTTTCCCGTATCTATTGGCCAGTTTTTATATTGTCAATATTTTTATTTTTTAGTATTGTAGTATTGTCAATATAAAATTGGAAATACATACTTCTTTCCGAAACACTGCTAACTCCTAAGCGAGCAGCTGATCTGTGTCCGATTTGCATTATAACGTCCATCCTAAATAAAACTTGGTCGGTTTCGATCATAAAATCGACGACCATTTTCCAATCATTAAAAACTTACAATTATAATAACAACAGCCATCATGATTTCATTAGTTATGGTCAAAGCTAAAAGTTAATAGAATCAACATACACAATAAATCAATATATAAAAAATATTTTAAAAATTAATCTAGTAATAAACTATTCTTTTATTTCCTATTTTGTTCACATTCTTTTAATGTGTCTGAAATAGAATGAAATTAAGGAAGATAATTTTTTTCTCTATCTGCATGGTCAAAAGTGTTCAGTAAAAATAGGCCCCGTCTTACAATATATTAAACTAAGGAATATCATGTTCCCCCATATCATATACTAATGACAATATATAATACAGAAATAACTTTTTACACCAACTTGTACTGTTACCATATATATTTATAATATTTTATAAACTCAATTATTGAGTATTCCTTAAAAATAGTTAGATGTAGTAACAAAAACAATAACACGGTTGATAAAGGCGTGTGTCGCGCGGCACTGGCCGTGGCCGGCTCGGCACACTGCACTATACATTTTCCGTTAGTATTTACTACACGCCTTTCTTGGGCCACGGCTATTTCCAGCTGGGGCAGCCGTCGCTCCAGGGATACGCCCGTCCCTTTCGCACTCACCCAAAAGCTCACATCTAAAGATAGCACCGATTACATCACGACATAGTGGGGCCGAGAGTTTATAATATTAGAGTTGATAGTCAAAGATTTCGCTCGGCCGCCACTCGCTCCAGGTCTCTTGGACAAGACGGTCCTTCTGTACGTGTCTCCTACACGGACACATAAATTGGTTGACAACATCAATAAAGTTTTGTTGCTTCCAGGTGTCGGACGTTGGAAGCCCAGGAACAGAAGGGGGCACCCAGGTTTATCGCGAGAAGCGGGCTTGGCAAGAGCACTACCGCAGCAACCCGCGCCAGGCGGAGCCAGCTTCCCTCGAACATATGCTCGGTTCTCTCCGAGCAGACATGAGTCGCCAAGGTGTACAAACCCCCCAAAAGGGCTGCTGCAACGCGTGTGAAAAACCCATCGTTGGACAGGTCAGGGACATTGGACGAGTGGTTTTCAAGTGAACTGAAAATGTGTGAATTTCTGAGTGATTTTTCTGCTTCAGGTGATCACTGCTCTCGGCAGGACATGGCATCCGGAGCACTTCACTTGTGCCCACTGCAACCAAGAGTTGGGCACCAGGAACTTCTTCGAGCGTGACGGAAGGCCCTATTGCGAACCGGACTACCACAACCTGTTCTCCCCGAGATGTGCCTACTGCAATGGACCAATCCTTGATGTTAGTGACGATGATCTCGGATCACATTTTTCAACGACCATTACGGATTTTTTAATTTATTTTTCCTTTACAGAAATGTGTGACTGCCCTTGAAAAGACCTGGCACACAGAACACTTTTTCTGTGCCCAGTGTGGGCAGCAGTTTGGTGAGGATGGGTTCCATGAACGGGACGGAAAGCCATACTGCCGTGCGGACTATTTCGATATGTTTGCGCCCAAGTGTGGTGGTTGTAGCAAACCTATCATGGAGAACTACATCTCCGCTCTCAACACGCAATGGCATCCAGATTGCTTCGTCTGCAAGGTCAGTATATTTCGTAGGTCTCTACCAGCCCTCCTATTGAATGGATAATGACAGGTAAAGTATGGACACAATCTAAATATGCCAGGTTGAGTATATTTTCCTAACAGGATTGTTTTTATGCAGGACTGTCAAAATCCCGTTAAGGGAAAGACGTTCTATGCCATGGAAGGAAAGCCCGTATGTCCAAAATGCGTCGGAGTCGACGAAGATGAACAGTGAATGTACACAAACCCCCTCCCACAAAATGGATGCTCCCCCTTTTTTTTCAGCTACACACCAAAACACACCAAACTTTGTCTACAACAAATTAATACTATATTGCTTTACAAAACAGAAGCTAGTCATAGCGTACTTGATAGGACAATTATCTAATATATTTTGTAATACATTTGTAATGTTAAGGTTTATATAATAAAGATTAAAAAAAAAAACAAAAAAAAAACACAAAAAAAACACAATATTTAAAAATAGAAAACTTTGATGGTGGCGACACCTATGTGGTTGGTCTGTCAAGGCCAATCGCGTAAGTGCGGCAATGAACTCTCAGTTACAAATACGAGAGAAAAAGTAGAAAAGGGTGAATGAATGGGTCAAGTTCTAATCGTGTAGGGTTTCCCGGCCAACCGAGGCTATAAATAGGCAGTGATGTCACGGGAGACGCAGCGACACCGGCTGATGTAGACAAAACGCTGATGTAGACAAAACGCATATTGGACTATTTTTATTTGAACGTCTATAAACGTTCTTATGTTAAGTTTTGACTTAAGGTTGAACTCACAGATGTTTGAAATAAGTTCTTAATATGTCTATGGTTAAACTAGTCGACGGCGCGAACTCTAACAAAATGATCTAACGACTGACGTAAGGCGCGAACATGTGTAGGTACTAGAATGAAATGCACTATGATTAATTCCGAAAATGTCCTTTTAGCAAAACAGTTATTATAGAAAAATTATTTAGTGTATCTTAAAATAAATTTATTTCAACTTTTGAATAATTAGACTATGTCTGTGCGGGCTTTGTTTTTGAGCTTTCTTGCTCTGTACAGTATTTATTTTAGCCCAAAGTGGGGCTAAAATCAGTGTTGAAATACGAAAGTTTAGAAGCTTGTATTTTTTTAATGTAATTTTTTTTTACGATTTTGCGTACATACACATAGATAACGACGAGATCAATTTATATTATACTTAGTTTTTCATGATCCACGTCAAACGTTGTAGTTTTTTTTTTCAGCATTTAAATTTTTTAAATATAATAAAAGTATGAGGTTATATAGTTGCATCGAGCATAACCGGATAGAGTAGTAATGTGAGCCATACAATTACGAAACTGATCAGTGATTTGACACTGACGTAATAGCAATTCAAGGAAACAGTGATCTGTGTGTGCGTCCCATCGACCAATATCAAAATCCATCAATGGCATCGTTTGACGAATCAGGGCGCAGAACCAGCTCAGCGTCGCAGCACAAATTTGGCGGAGTATGTTTTCATACAAAAAACATAACAGCCTACTCACCTACTAAACCGATGAAGCTCTAAAGGCCTTATGGCCAACAGCATAGGTTCATGCGAAAAAAAAAACATTAGGTACCGCTCTATTCCTGTTATATACTCGATGTTTAATTGTAATAGTCCTCTATAGTCTAGCGGCTAGGCAATTTAAACCATTTGTCTTGTTTTATGGGGTATTTACTTTTTTGTTAGTTGGATAGGCAAACTGACAGACGTGTCATCTGATGGTAAGTGGTCGACGTCGCCCATGAACATAAACTAGTTTATCTGGAACTAGCCCAGGCAAGTCATTTATGTGTTGCCTATCCTGAGACATAAGATGTTAAGTCTCGGTGCCAGTAATTACACTGCCTGTCTCGTCCTTCTCCGGGAGAAACAAGCAAGACGGTGGTACCCATGCAGCTGGGAGCTCGGTACAGCGCGTGCCTGCCACCGGTAGTGTTTGAAGTTCTTAAATTTCGTAAGCATATAATATAGGACATATAATATAATACCTGACCAGTTCCAGCGTCACCAGCGAGGCTATCGTCCGTTTTTGATTTCCATTACAGTTTTTGTAATAAAACTAGAAAGTGAATTATTCATTTATTATTAAAAAAGGTCATCATCGGTCTTTTAGAATCAGTTTATTGAAATAGGTCTGTGTCCCGCTTCGAGTTTCAAAATAAACGATCACGTTGTACATACTTAGGTCCTTAAAACCAATTTATCGTGTGTAGTGTGTGCATTATGTAATTATACTGTCATTAATTCGCCTTCCTCTACCAAGTTTATAATACCATCACTGGTTATGTTCATGGATCAATTAATTTTTACAGGAATGCCGCGAGCCGTTCCACGGCGGGTCGTTCTTTGAGCACGAAGGGCAGCCTTACTGCGAGACCCACTACCACGGTAAGCGCGGCTCGCTCTGCGCGGGCTGCCACAAACCCATCGCCGGCAGATGCATCACCGCCATGTTCAGGAAGTTCCACCCGGAACACTTCGTATGCGCCTTCTGTCTCAGACAACTTAACAAGGGAACGTTCAAGGAACAAAACGACAAGCCATATTGCCACACCTGTTTCGACAAGCTGTTCGGTTAGTCAGTCGATCTGATAATAATGATGATTAAATATTCGAAGTTGCCAAAAGATGGCGCTATTTATGAATAAATGTTGCCATTATAAATAAACTACACAGATTATATGTCATTGGAAAATTTAAATTCTATTTCATATGTGGATGAAATCTAAATTCAATATATATAGTAATGTAGATAACATACAATGTAGACTCTTACATTTGTGATAAAAATGTTATTTATAGAATCTGGTCTAAATGTTATATTAAGTCGTAACCTACAATGCAATAATTCCACTGCTTAACATACCATAAACTTTATATTTACAAAAAATATTTACTTTATTCATATTTGCTACAGATCTAATTTTTATTATGCTCAAACTATTTAACTTTTTAATTATTGTTTGTGTATATAATTTCACAAGCTTCCAACAATTTGAGTCATATTGTGTCTTACTTTAGTATTATAAGATTAACTAGGTATATCTACTGATAGTAAGTATACTCTAAATCTAGACATAACGTAGTTTGTGAACATTTTGTGATGAACTAAAATGGTGTTCGTATGGAAATTGTTGTAATTAACTAGTAATGGGGCATAATATTAAAATTACATTTATTTAAAAAAAAAGTAGAAACATAGTCTATATAGCAGGCAACCCGTGAATAATTTTTAAGTAGTGCCTTCTTTATTTGAATCATGAAAATGTAATGTTTAAATGTAAAAGCAGAGAAAATTTTTAATAAACGATGTAGATTTTATAATATAAGGAATTAATTTTTATACTAGTTTGCTTTTGTTAATCAATATTGCCCCATTATAAAACGTATTCGGTCTAAATATTGTTATTTAAATTAAAATTATAAATCTTGTATTAACATTTCTTTAAAAATGAAATAAAACTTTTTATTATTTTAATCGGTTTAAAAATTGCTTTTTTATATATTTATTTACGATATGGTGCGTTACATACGGTACTTTATCCGTGGCCGGATAAAGGCTAATGATGATGATGATTATGATGGTACGGTACTCAAACTTTATCAATTAATAACAGTTCTAAAGCAAAGGTGGAGATTTTGATAAAAATATAGTATCAGACGTTTATACAGATCTGAACAATGTATTTTACAAGACTTAGTTATTAAAAAAATGTTAAATAACCACAAACATAGAAACTTATCGTTACATTTAACTGAGATATGCCAATAATTTTTATACCACAAATGTTTCAGCTACTTTCAAGCCCCGAAGATCTAGAAGTTTCTGTTTTTGTTTTTTACATACACAAATATATTAACTAGACAGTGTCGTAATAATATCAGCGTTCGCAAAACAAAGAATACCTATTATTTATTAAGTAGATACTTATTATAATTGTCGGCTAACAAACAGCGGATTTTGGCTTATCAGTGACCGTACGTGAAGTAAGTGTGCGGAGTGCCGCATACTTGAATGTGCCATGCCAACACTGCGTTTAAGATCTATGTTGTTTGTAAACTATACATTTGTGGAGTATAAATTATTGAGAAAATCTAAGTAAATGGTTTATGCACTGATTTTTAACCAATTTCATAAAGGGGTTCTCATTTCGGTTGTATTTTTGTATATAAACTTTTGTAAAAATACAAAACTGCATTTTTGTGCTTAACACGTGACTCAAGTTTATAAAACTTCCATTAATATACTTATTATTTATTACAAACAAGTGTTCTTATTTCAATTTTCAAAATTCCTTTGATATTCTGTGTCCAATAATGTTTTGAAACCTAAACACAAAAGTACATAATATATTATGTGTCTAATAAACCATATATGTGAATCTTGAGTATTTGAAATACTTTCTTGACATTTTATTTTCCAAGATTCGTGACTGTTGTACCCTCAACTTCTTTTACTGCATAGTGAAAAGCAATGAATCAACAGAAAGCAATCGGCTGTTTTCTACACGATGACTAATGTATGCGTCAGTGTATACAACGTTAATTTAATATAAAAATAAACTTGAAATAAAGGAAAATATATATGCGCGTGCACACAAAGAAGTCGGGAGTGGTGGCGTAGTGGGGACATCACGACATGACCTCGTCACGGCATATACTGCCAAGGCACGTCAATGTATTGATTTTTTTTTTAAATAAAATAATGTATCTAATGATCCCGTATTGGTTGCATTTCAAACATACCATTAGGTTCACCTTAGTAAACTTCAGTTTGGTTAGGTAACCCTTGTGCTAGGCTACTTCAGCACACTTAAAAAATCTTGAGAATCAAGCACCACATACCACAAACAACAGAGCTTTCCACGGAAATTGAGAAATGCATAGAAAAATCGCTAAAAATTAATTAACCATTATTTTGGTGCAATCAAGCTTTTAGATAATAAATGATGCCATTTAAGAATGTAGGCACATACATTACTATACTAGCCCACGCTTTCACCCGCGTACTTTCAATTCCCGTGGTAGTACAGGGATAGTGTAGCCTATATATTATTCTGATGTATAAGGTATGTTATTGTAAAGTTTCATTAAAATCCATTCAGTAGTTTTTGCGTGAAAGACTAACAAACAGTGCATACATCCTCACATTCTGACAAACTTTCGCGTTTATAATATAACTAGCTGTTGCCCGCAGCTTCGCCTGCGCTAACTTAGACTTACAGCCGTAGACGGATTGATGTTGATTATTTTTATATCCTAAGTTACTCCTTATAACATCAGCTATCTGTCAGTGAAAGTCCCGTCAAAATCGGCCCAGCCGTTTCAGAGATTAGCCGGAACAAACAGATAGACAAAAATAGTAAAAAATGCTATTTTGGCATATGTACCGTATATACATCCATATGCATTCAATAAAAAACGGTTATTTTATTATTACAAACAGACTCCTATTTTATTTAACGGTAGGTATAGATAAATGGACTTGCTGAGAAAAATAGGACACACCAAAAAGGACACTTTATATGTTATAACAGTTATGTATTACATTCGAATCACTAACAGAGCTCCTTTCCTACTTTTTGAGAATGATATTTCTCAAGGAATCCTCAATAAAATCTTTGAGTTAGATTGGTTAGACCCGATTATTTTTTCGCGTCCTAGTTATGTACCTAACTGATAAAATTATAAAATGTTATAACGAGTCATTAAACAATTATTTTAAATAATATTATGGTGGTAGGTATAATTTATATTCCATTGTGATTGATTGTCAATACGCCCACTCGGCCCCCTACTATACCGAATACCATATCGACGTTATAAATAATTAATTAATAGTGCTAGTGGCATAGCTTGTTGTAGCGGGGCCGCATATTATTGGGGAGGGGAGGTGGCAAAGTTTCTCACTGGAAATCTGCATCTGGATAGTTTTAAGAAATGTGTACTTTGACGGTCGCCTGGTCAAGTGGTCAGGCTACTGTACACTCTACGCAGCGGTCGCGGGTTCGAATCCCGCCAAGTGCAGATAATTTGTATGATGAATATAGATGTCTGCACCGGGTCATAGACGTGTATGTATAAAAAAATCTTAAATTTATCTCCATTCCTAGTACCTGTAACACAAGTTCACATACTTACCACAGGGCTGGGTTGACGTGGTGAGATTGTTGAATAATATTTATTATACCTTTATTTATATATAACATGTTTAAATGTGTGATTTCGGGCCCCTGTAGTCGGAAGCCCCGTATCAATAATACGGCTGATACAGCGATAACTACGCCCCTGTAAAATACTATAAGTAGTAGGGTCTGGTTGCCTCGGAACAGTTAGTTCTAAACATGGCATAATTTTCTTTACATACCGCGTCATAATTTGAATAAAAATAAAACAATGGCCTTGTGAAAGGTTTGTTATGTCGATCGATAATGCCAATTATTTTTTATCGATTTTACGCCGCGGGAAACCCACGAACACTCTCGAATCTAGATAAAGACGTTTTATTTGTTAACTGCATGCATATCTTAACAAAAGGTTTACATCAACATTTCAAAGAATTTTACGGAACATTGGCTGTTTGTTCCTTGTGTCAATAGGTTTTTCTAATTGACTCAGAAAAGCGTATTACGTTATTGCGTAAAATCCGTACATATATACTTAGGTTGATTTATATAAGTATACATTGTTTACCTCGGGGATGTAAATGTGGCGATACATTTATTACATTTACAATTCGTGGTCTCAAAAAATTGCCTATTGATGTTTTAGATCTTGTTAGCATAATATATAATTTATAATTATAATACCTACTTATTATATGCCAGTGATATTCGTTTATCGTTTCCTCGTCATATTATCGGAAATACTATCGAGGTCTTGATTACTGGGAACTGGAACATCGGTCGGTCATCTTGGTGTAATAAAACTTATAAAAGGTTTGAATTTTAAATTTGAATTTGTTACCTCCTAGCGATAAAACATTTTCCAGTAACTTCCGAAACGTAAAACGTTTTGCTGGTTTTACTATTAGTTTCTAGTTTCAAAAAGGCATTTGTCCAGCATGTAGTACGGAACAGAACTAATATAAGCCCTGTTTGTCCACTGCTTACTACTATTACAGATTACTGCACTAACAAGCAAATAACAAGATTATCATCCTCTAAGGATGATAATCTTGTTATTTGCTCAGTTTACCTTTTCATCTTATTGTAATTTAAACCTTTCTTCTCTTTTTACTAACTTGTGCACATTCCTCTGAATGTATGCGTCACCATTTTTTTTATTACTCGTTTTGATGTCACTCATACACGAAACTCCATCTATCCGTCCACTGCCGAATATAGGCCTCCCTCAATGAACGCCAAGACGGCCGATGCCTTGCCACTTAATTGTTAATTTATCTAGAGTAACGCCATTATGTCATCATCGTTATTGACTTGATAATATTAAAATTGGACAGAAATTTACGCAATGCACGATCCAGTCATTGCCGTGGACCTTTTTAGTATTGACACTTGGGATTATTATATTTAATCCTGTTTGGAATACCTATTTATGTCTTGGACCTAGATTTATACGAATTATCACGAGACCGCGAGGTGTTAAATAAAAAATATATTTACAACAGTATACCTTTATTTACATTTACACATAAACATCCCTAAAGTAACAACACTTGTACATTATAATAATTAATTAATATATTACTTTATACTTATATGTATAATAAAATTAACTTGTCATTACAATAACCTACAAACTAGTCAGTCTTCGGTGGTAATTCAGAATTATGCCCTAAGCGAAAGCTAAGCTAAACCCGGAAATAATTCTGAAAACGATTCACACCAAAAATCTGACAAGTCCATAGATTCAGGTTCACTGAGCGGTGAAGCTAATGATTCATAGCCTAAATCTGAAAAGCTTGTATGTGACGGTGACACACCAAAGAGGTTTTCTTCAGTGGATTTAGGCGACAAACTCATTGGGGATAACAATTTCATGTCGCACTCTAGCTTTATATCAGAATAGTCTGTATTTAAAGAGCTGAATGTGTCGATTTCAGTTGTTGGTATCTCTTCGATCACATCATCGCACGGCACTTCAACTGTAATACAGTCATTGGCTTCGTAACTTGCATAAAAAATATCACCCTTGTCACCATTCTCTTCCTTAATTTGTACTTGTGTGTTGTCAGGATAGGGATGTGCATATGAATGCTCCAGTATCCTGTTTATGTTGTGTTTTGTGTCTAGGAGTTCACCTCCACCGGGTTCCAGTTGCTTTGCTGCGGACCCCACCACTTGATTTCTTTCAGGGCACCCTCTAGGCTCCCTGATTTGGACCTATAACAATATTATTAGAATATTAGTTAAAAAATCAGGTAATATTAAGATAAATGTATGAGCGTATAGCTTTCCACATTAGCTTTACATATTTATCTGCTCTGTTCGCACATCATTATTTTTTTATATAGAAGAGGGGGCAAACGGACAGTCGGTTCACCTGATGGTAATACTTAGCCATTGCTAGGAACATGTTAAGCATTAAGTAATGCTGATGCAACTGCCAATTCAATAAATTGTAATTTGTGAATTTTAATTCTTTACCTAATATGTATATGAAAAGGCCTCAGGAATAATTTATTCCAACAGTAAAATCTACCTATCTAAAACCAAATCCAAAGATCTTACAAAACACCTTTGTAAATATGCATGAGGCAATATTTACATCAGCCAGTTACTTGTATTGCTACTTACATCTTGAGTCTCTCCTGTAACACTTGCATCAATTTCCTTGAGGAGGGAGTCTGCAAGTTGATGGAGGGCATCAAGGTCGAAGTCTTCAGTGTCGAGGTGTGAGAGGAGGTCTGTGAGAGGAGACACATTGCCAGCAGCAGGCGCGCCGCACGAAGCGCCGTCGGGGGCCCCTCCTGTAAAACAAGTAGAATATTTCCTATTTATTTGTTGAGCGTTTTGTTTTAAATGGTGAAATAACAAAATAGTTGATTTTATAATGAACATATTACAGGTGATTCAAAAATCAAAACATGTATATTTCGTAGGTAACAAATTTGGGGAGATATATTATAGAATCGAGGATCCACTGGAAAGAGGGTATCAACAAGGATGATGAAGAAAGTCTTATAAGCTGTACCTTCTGCTGAGGTTGAGACTCTGCTGGTCTCGGGGCTCCCGCGACGCTACGTGCCGCGGCTTCGCTTCTGAGCGCTGCGTTCTCGCTTAACAGCCTCTCGTTCATCGCCTTAAGATTCTCCACTTCGCCGATCAACCTTTCATTCATGTCCATGAACTTCTTTATCTTATCCTCCATTTCATCCATCTTCGCTTTCTTTCGGTCTCTCGATGTTTGTGCGGCTACTCTGTTCTTTAGTTTCCTAGATGATGCAACACATAATTAAGAAGTGCAATACGTAATAATAATAATAACTTTCACTATACATTTTATTTAACGATTACAGGTATATATTTTTGTGTACTAATTTCCTTAAAAATCTTAAACAAGGAAAACATCGAAATAGGTACCTCCTATGCTAATATTTTATCTAAACAGTTATTTGTGACACGCAAGCATAATGTATTGTGGACTATGTGATGTGACTCACTTTCTTTGCATCTTCTCCTCCCATGATAGATGGTCCAGTCTCCGCTTCCTTGACGGTGGAGGAGATACGTCGACAACAACGTTGGGATCCATTTCATCCACCGTCAAGTAATTATTGGGTACGGTTATTATGATCGGTGCGCTCATCTTATTGTTTGAGTTAAAATAACACTATTCTCCAAACTCGCACTACACATAAATATTACAGTTTTAAAAATTGCATAATCTAACAATAATGCACATTTGCTAGAAAATTCTTCTGTGATAAGGCTTCACTCGAAACACACTACTTGCGTCGTACATAGTCAAGGTTCCGTCACGCAGTAAAAATTTACGCTTCCAAATTCCAATTCAACCGCGTACGTGCCGGTTTCTGAATGGTTAATATAAGAGTAGGCGTAACGCTAATAGATTTTTAGAAAAGGATAGAGATATATGATTTCTTCAAGATAGTTGAAACAGAAACTATTTTTTTTTCATTTAAAGGCATTAGCTACTAGGCTATGAGCCATACAAAATACAATATTCTTTCTGTAATACGCAGAAATGGCGGGAAACCCCAAGGAGCGCGGCTTCGCCCCTCTAGCCCCATCAATCGACTATCATTCCCCATTCCATCCACCCAGAGCAATCCACCACAATATTCGCCAACCAATCACAATACATAAAGATCAAGTTTTTAAAACAAACACTATAGAAAATAACTCTGAATGGATAAAACACAAAATAACAATTAATTAATGGGGAACCAAAAGAAACACAACTGCGCGCCTCGATGCTTCCCGCCATTCCTGGCAGAAACTATTGTTCGGGGTTGGGGTGAGATTGAGATAAACTAGGATAAAAGGTTATAAAAAAGGTACTTATATTTCATTAACTACTATTCGAACTAATGAGGTAAATGGTGATGAGATTGAGTCGCGCCCGATATGCTATCCGAAAGCGTACCGACTAATTTAATTAAATTATACATTAAATATATAAGGCGTCAGGCGCGGTGACGCAATTACGCTGACACGTTATTGTTCGGTGATTGACCCGAACATGCTCCCGGGGGAGAAAAAGATGAGGTTAGTTCACAGGGTTAGTTATGAGGTATAGTTAAATGGGTAGTGAAATTAATATTAAATAACAAGGTGAAAACAATATTCAAATAATACTACAGTAGTAATGTAGGGTTAGTTGTGTTAAAAGATGAGATAAAAGTAACATTACAAATTAAACATAATCGCTATGGAATGAATCGAATGGAATCAATTTACATGACATTCTAATACCAACTTAAGCCACAAAGATGTCAAACAACAGAAGTGCCAACCTATCAAACCCGATAGTGCCTATCAAATAGCTTTTTATCGATATCGATAAAATATGCAGGGAAGAAACAGGGGTTACCACTAAATAATATTTTTTATGAATTTTATATAGGTAAGTATCGAATCCGTATTTATGAGCCCAATGTTGATAATAATAGATATTTGTTGCTAATACAAAGATATATTACAAAGATTGGACTTAAATGCGGACCCGAAATAAAATAAAAACATATAATTTTTTTAATTTAATTATTCATAGCACTAAAGTTTTAAAAGATTTTTTAATGTTTCCGAAGCTTAACATTAAGCAAACAGATTATAAAAAAATAGTCTTCAATCCTCACACACCGTATGGTCTTAAGAAATTTTACAACAATTTTGTCTTCTATTTATTTAAATCTTCTTTGCCAACAAACTCGACCCACTGTTTGCATCTGAAATTTTTTAAATAAGAATTTATTATATTATAATATATTTGATTAAAATCATAAATATTGATACCGAAGATCAAAGTAGGTAAGTGCATTTAGTGGTGAGTTACTATAAACATTTATATTACTATAAAACTTATAGGTTCATCTTTGCTCCGCCCAAATATTGGATCAAACAATTTTTGGGTGCTTATCATTGCCACTTTGTTGGTATCAGGAGTGTTAAGCGCAAACACATAATAGCCAGGCTTTTTTTTTTTTTTTTTTTTTTTTTGGCAGTTCTCGTACGTAGTACATTTGCCATTATCAAACGGGAGAAATTTTTCCATGTATACGAGACGAGTTTTCCATAAAGGGACGAGAGATGTTAAATTTAGGCATCATTCAGGGCAGGATATAGGATATGTATGACAAGATAATAATAATATTATTATGAAATATTAATTTATATAGCTATACATATATTTAAATATATTACTTATATTATAGACACACAAGACTTTCATCAAATAAATACTAAACCTAAATTTCTATATTATTAGTAATTATATAATCTGAAATTATTTTATACATGTAATATTTTTTTATAAATAACAGACAAGTAATTGAGGTTGGAAAAGGGATTTGATGATCTAGTAAGGATTTCAGGAAATCGGAACGGTCATATAAAGGACAAGAAAAGAAAAAATGATTTACATCGCCAGTTTCACAACCACACAAACAAGAAGAGTCGTTAATAATTTTAAACTTGGAAAGATGAGCAGGTGTACAAGTATGGCCAAGTCTCAATCTTGAGATGATACTAGAGCACCTCCTATTAAAATTCATTGAGAAAAACCATGGTTTTGATAAAATATCAGGCTGAAGAGAGTAATAATAATTACCTTTTTGTTTACTGCTTTTTTCCCATGACGTTTTCCAACATGTATCAAGATCGAGTTTAGGTATTGATAACAAGTCTGAGCAGTAAATCTTATACGGAACAAGGTCACCACATGAAATAGCTTCATTAGCGAGAGCGTCTGCTATAACATTTCCTTGGATTCCAGAATGTCCAGGAATCCAAGAAAATTTAATATTGTAATGTTTTGCTATGCATATTGTTAGTAATTGTCTTGTGTCAAATATTATGGGGTTGTGTTGCTTAATTTTAAATGGGTTTTTTTCTAAGGCTTGTAAAGAACTAAGTGAGTCAGTAAAAATGATTGAATTTTTGAGTTTAGCTAGTATTATATAATCTATGGCTTTGAAAATACCCAAGCACTCTCCAGAAAAAACAGAAGATTCTGGAGGGAGTTTTACCTTCTGTACAATGTTATATTGACGGTGGAAGATACCTACGCCTACTAAACCGTTAACATTATGTTTCGAAGCATCTGTAAATATGAGATGGGTATTTTTAAATTTTTTCTCAACAATTGCATTAAATTTTTCATTAGCTATTAAAAAATCTGACTTAGCTATACCAATATTTAATATTTGTGGTGATAGAATAAGAGATTCGAAGGAACAAGAAAACAAAGGTAACATGTTAGATTGATGTAAAGGTGCAGAGAGAGATTTAAACTTATAATAGCTATTAATTAAATGTGGATTCGATTTATGTATCCAATACGGTGAATTAGATACTAAGTAAGCTAAAAGATGAAGTTTTTCAATAAGAGGGTGATTGGAAAGCTGTAGACGTCGAAAGAGAAATTTATCAGACAAATACTGACGACGTAGTTGTAACGGAGGATCACAGCACTCAATTTGTAAAGCGTTAATTGGGCTAGACTTCATTGCTCCACAAATGATTCTCAAACATTTGTTTTGAATTTTGTTCAACATTTTAAATCCAGAAAGAAGGCCCGGTTCCAATAGGAAGGTTCCATATTCGAGGACACTACGTATGAGAGCATTATACACGAGTTTCAAATAAAAGGGATGGGCACCCCACCAAACTCCTGCTAAACATCTTATGATGTTTATTATTTTTTCACACTTATTTGCGATGAAATTGCAATGAGGGATGCCTGTAAGTTTCCTGTCTAAAATGACACCTAAAAATTTAAAATCATTTTTTTGTGGTATAATGGTCTCATCGTAATAAACATGAACTGGAGTGATAGTTCGCATACGGGAGAATAAAACTACTGAGCTTTTAGATGGGGACAAATATAGTCCATGATCATCAAGCCATTTTTTTAAATATTGAAGTGATGACGTTAACTCTGTGCATGCTAATTTAATGTTTTTACTTTTTACATATAATAATAAATCATCCGCATATTGCAAAACTTCAATCTTTCTATCAATAGCTAAGTCTAGATCATATGTGTATAAATTATACAATAAGGGGCTCAAAACGGACCCTTGTGGAAGGCCTTTGGATAACACTCTAGAATGTTTTTGTTCACCATCAGTAAACAAAATCGATCTATCATTAAGCATATTTATAACAAAAGAAATAATTTTTCTGGGAATCTGAAGGCATAAAAGTTTTTGTTTAAGAATTGGTATCACGACATTGTCATAAGCATTAGATAAATCCAAAAATGCTGCAATGACAAAATTATTATCAGAGAAGGCTAGCCTGATATCGGTTGTAAGTAAACTAATATTATCTATACTACTTCTGTTTCGTCTAAAGCCAAATTGAGTTGTTGATAGCAAACTGTTGCTTTCAACGAACCATTCTAGACGATTCTTAATTAGTTGTTCGCAGATTTTTAGGAGGACAGATGAAAGGGCAATAGGACGGTAAGACAAAGCAGAAGAAGGATCTCTATTAGGTTTTAATATTGGAATTACAATTTGTGATTTCCAATTTGCAGGAATGTGACCAGAGTGAAAAATAGAATTGATTAAATTTAAATAATATGTCATGCTTATGTCATTTAAATGAGTAATGAAAGAATAATATATTCCATCTGGACCAGGTGCAGAATCTGATGCATATTCTAAAACGTTCTTTAATTCTGTCATTGAAAAGGGAGAGTTTAATTCAGATGATTCATTGTATAAGGCACCGTTATCATTTAAGTTATCTTTACGAAAATTAACAGTGGGAGGAGCAATTCTATCAAGAAAATCGTCTACTAGAAAAGATGGAAAAGTTGGGGATGGGGTGGTATTATAAGCTGATCTAAATCTTCCAATGTTTTCCCAAACACTGGATGAGGGAGTATTGGGAGATAAAGATGAGCAGAACTTTCGCCAGCTGTCTCTTTTTTTCTTTTAAAAAGTAATTTTGTTGCGTTTGTAATCTCCTTTAGTGATAAGAGGTTTTCTAATGTCATATTATTATTAAATATTTTTTCAGCATTTTTTCTTTTATTTAAAAATTCTTTGCATTCGACATCCCACCATGGAGGACTTGGAATATAAGGGTTCCCATGTTTTATATTAAAAACTTCATTGGCACTTTCAATTAATGTATCTAAAAAAATTTGGGCACCGCAAGAATCACTAATATTTTCTGATATTTTCTGACTAAGTTTTAAATCAACTTTACTACTAAATTGAGTCCAAGTGTCAGAATTGACTTTTGATATATTGTATCTCGGGAATAGTTTATTGCAAGTTTTAATTAATTTGCCAGGAGGAAATGAGGTAATAATGGGATAATGATCACTGCCAAATGTGGATGTTAAAACAGAACTTGACAGCTGAGATACAAATTGGGGTGAGCAAATAGTTAGATCTACTACACTATTTCCTTCAGATAAGTTTGTACGTCTAGTAGAATTACCATTGTTGATGATACACAAGTTGTTTTTATCTAGAATGTCCAAAAGTTTATTACCATAACAGGTTGTCATGGAGCAGCCCCAAGACTGGTGATGACAATTAAAGTCACCAGTTATAATTAATGGTTTAGGGAGGGATAAGAATATATCCCCAACTTCATTTAATATATTAATAGAAATATGTGAAATATATACAGAAACAAAACAAACTTTATTTACAATTACGGCTAAAATAGAAATTTCAGAACTATGTACAGGAGTGGATATTATATTAAAAGGGTAGCCTTTTTTAATGAGAAATGCTACACCACCATATCCATCTAATCTGTCTTCTCTAACAGTATTATATTTTTTAATATTTAATGTAAAACCTGGTCTAAGCCAAGTTTCACATAATGAAAATAAAAAAGGGTTATATTTATTTAATAAGTAAATTAGATCACTTTTTTTATTAATTATGCTTCTAGCGTTCCATTGTAATATTTTGTTGGCCATTATTTATTTTGATTATATTTACAATTAACTCCATTAAGGGGGCAACGATGGACGGTATATTATTATTGGTCTGGGCAAAGGTTTGTAATAAAGATATAATATCTGATATTTTTGTTGGTTCTTGTGTGGAGGGAGTATCATTTGAAATTGGGCTATAATTTTTATCTAATTGATTAAAGGAAAATTCTTTTATGATATTATCATGTGCAGTTTTGTCGTAACCTTTTCCAACTTGTATAGGGCGGGAAGGTTTAGATATAACTGTTTTCTTGTAAGATTTTTGTGGAGTATAAGAAGATGGAGTATTAATATTTTGGAAAGATAATTTTCTTTGAGGACTGGACAAGGTTTCAGCGAATGATTTATTAAGTATAGGGAACATTTTACTTGCTTCTTGATAAGAAACACAATTTTGGGACATATATAGTTTTATTTCTTTTTGTCTGTTAAGTTCCGGACAAGATTTACTGTTTGCCATATGGCGACCAGAACATTGACAACAGTAATAGTCATCTTCAACATTACATGAATCACTAACATGATCCTGACCACACTTGAGGCATCTTGGTTTGGAACGACATTGCATCTTTGTATGACCATAACGACAGCAGTGATAACATTGGATGGTGGGAAAAACATATAAGTCTACGGGCAGAGAGTTGTAGCAGATAAATATTCTTTTTGGGAGTACCTGACCATCAAAATACATTACTACCGACTGTGTGGGTTTCCATATTGGAGACCCATCAACAATAGTTTTATAATTAAGTCGTCTAATTTTAACTATTTTGCCACAGCCAACAGGGGTTGAGATATTAGAAATAATTTCCTCAGGAGACCAATCTGTTGGAACTCCTCTAACAATGCCTATTCTTAAAATATTAAATGAAGGGACATATGCTTTATAATTATTGTCGGTGATTATACTATTGTTAATAAAAGAGTTAGCATCAACATAATTTGTGAAGGAAACAGACATACGGTTTCGACCAATTCTCTTAACACTACCATTAACTATATTATAAATTTTATTTTTTAAAAGAAAATTTCCGAAGGTTATCGGGTGCAATATTTTTCCGTCATTATCAGAGGATTGGATCTTCTGAACATGAATAATGTAAGGAGGTGCATCTAGTTCATTGTAAAGATTTCGACCAATTGGAGTATTTGGTTTACTGACTGAATCATTAATATTATGAGGCACTGGATTATCTGATTGTAATAAAGGCTGTGCAAGTGGAATATTAGTTAAATTTTTACCCTCATCTGATTTATCGGACTCTACACAACGACATCCAATGTCCTTTTGGTTTCCCGTATTTTTTCTTTTCTTTTTGTTACAATTTTTGCATATTTTATGCAGGCGACCACGTTTTAAACTAACTTTTTTGGAAGATTGGTCAGTGTCCATACTAGAATCATTATATTCTACTGTAACAAAACTGCAAGCTTCGGGCACTTTACATGTTCCCCCGGGATCCGGGGGTTCATTCATGTTGCAATAGAATGTAAAAAGAAACTTACCAACCAAGAATTTTCTAACTAACTATAATATATACAAATAAAATTTATAAAATAAATATTATAATAAACTGATCTGAATGACTAAAATAATAAAAAATTAATGAGAAACAAAAAACCACAACTGCGCGCCTTGAAATTTCCCGCCGTTTTTTTTTGAATAGCCAGGCTTTGCGGTATCGCTTACAAACTTTTTCTTGCTTACTTGGCACATGAAATCAATTATGTGGCATATCAATATTAGGTATAAAGACTATGTTTCTAAGTCCTGCAAAATTGCTCAACCTATTCCGATCCTTGCTCATTTATGTAGGCACCCCATTCAAATATGTAAAATATTTTGCCCCTTATTTACATTATATTTCTCATTTTTCTTCAGTGATAAACAATAACGTTGTTATCGATATGTGGATATTACAGTTGCAGTACATCACTATTACACAATTTAAATGAGATTAATTTGTTAATTTTATTTTGTTCCTTGTCGGCTTTACTTCTATATGGCTGCAAAGTGTGATATTTATGTACTTACCGGGCTTAATCTAAAGGAAATCTCGCCATAAACATCCTTTTTTTCAACATTTGAACAACTTGCTCGATTTTCATAAATTTCACAAGTAACAAACCGGCTTTTCGGTGGGAATTTGTATCAAAGTACCATCTGATCACTCGTCATTTATTTTTATGAAAATGTATACTTTTAACAATTAAAATCCAAATCGAAACAAGCATATGTAAGAAATTAAGTTTTGACAAACAACATGGATGTCAAATAATGTAAGAAGGAGAAACCGCACTGAGGGAGTGTGATAGCAATATCCGCCATTATTTGCCACGTAAAGTTCATAGAAAATTTTTTTGTTCCCGAGTTGCGCTAGGCTGGTGCTAGCCAGCCAGTTTTGACAGCAAAACCATAGAGAATACTACTATGTAAAGGGCACTCAAGATGGCGGATCTAGCACTCATTTACAGCTGTAAGTTTAAAAAAACTAAAGAAAGGGGCAACTCCTCTTATTTCCTAACTTCATGTGTATAACCCACGGGGTACAAACTACCTAACATTGACATGTAGACTTCCCGCAGGAATGGCGGCTGAGAGCAAAATTGAAGCGCCATCTATTAAATATTTATGGAACTAAATTTGAATTAGTATATTATGTCAAAAATAGCCGCCATATTTTTGTCTTAGTATTACGTCGTATTACAAAATTACAATAATGTTATATTTGTATTTAGTAAACTTGTTTGTGTTTACTATTTTTGTGTTGAACTTATATGTGAAAGTGATTTCCATACATTTTCGGTCCATATATCACAAAAAACTAAAACTTTTGAGTTGTTAACCTAATGTCTTAGTAAGCGGGGGGATTTTCTTACACAAAATGCCCAATTGTGAGAAAGTCTGGCTGGCTGAGTTTATACCACAAACACAGGAAAGACACGTATTATGAGTTCTGGTTGTCCCACTTTGTTCCTGCAATCAGAAATACCGGAACTCCAGTCTCCAACAAATTCTCTTCTTGTGACTTCTGGTGAGTGAATATGAACTTGTTTTCGTTATGAATCTTATATTTTTATATTACGAACCAATAATCAGTTGAGGTGTAGCCTTAGGGGCGCTATGGGCGGTGACTTAGAAAATTTACGAAAATTTTTGATGTCAATATAACCCCCAATTTTTTACGCTTATCATACAGTCCCTATATAATCTACCAATAATCCATAAACTTTCCATACATATAATGTACCCAAAAATATATTTTCATGTTACAGAATCTGTGCCACTCTTTGATCATGTTTAAATTGCAAGAGAATTTATATACTTATGTACTATGATAATTGCAAATTGTTGGATCCTACATGTAATATAATAAATTATCAGCTGGAGAAGGCTGTCACAAACAGATGGAGCAAATGCTTGACCAAGTTGTATCTACAGTTCTTAACTATTTAACTGATCCTGTAAGTATGAATATAATAATATGTAAATATACAGTACAATAAAATTAAAGGAAAAATGATGGTTTCATAACTTTTTCAAAAATTTTAATTTATTATGAGAATCCATTATAGAATTTACTAACTTTAATAATATATTTATTTTCTGACTGGCAAATTTAAAAAGGAATCCTTATTATTTATTAATATCCAATGTTTGTTAGTAGCCAGACGTCTACTAGTAATATTATTACTTCCATAACATTGGAAAATCATTTGTAGCATTTGCCTTTTTGCTTCTCTTATGCGTTTAGGGATCTCCGTTCACATAATATATGAAAAATATTTACCTAGTTTTTGTTAGAATTTAATTAAATTGGTATTTATATTTATCTAAATTATATTTGATCTCTTATTTATTAGTTGGTGCAACGAGGCACGAAACTAGTGTTGGAATAAATTGTGAGTACAATTGTTTCAGTTGCCGTTACAGTGGAGAACATTTTGTTAATAATATAACGACCGCCTGATGCTTAAAATATAGAATATCTAATGTTGAGACAGACAAATTAAAGATGCTCAGAGGAAAAACCATTTAGTGTGTCAGTCTTATTGGTAAGTTATTAATGGATTTAAGTGAATATTAATAATAATTTATTTTCTCTGTATAGAATACTACTTTATAAATTTTAAATAAGTTATAGTTAAGTATATGGCCCCCAACGTAAATGTAACTGAGAAATTGACCTGAAATTGAAACCACATTTTCATATGTGAATGCTTCAATACAACGGTTTCTAATTCTACTGAATTTGTATTTAGAAAGTGAATGAGATTCTTTATCTAACATAGTGTAGTCCACTGCACTAGAATAATATTATTAATACAAATATGATATTTTTACATAGAGTCCAGTATCTATGAAAAACTTTCAATAATTAAAAAAAATATTTTTTTTGATATGTTGGGCCATCTCATCCCAAACTAGGCAGAGCCTGTTCTTATGGTAACCAGACAACTGATACATACTTATATATTTCTAAATACATACATAATATAGATAAACTACACCTAGACACAGAACAAATGATCATGCTCATCACATTTCATTTGATCATTTGTCCTGGGTGGGAATTGAAACCACGACCTTCTGGTTAAGCAGTCAGGGTCACTAACCACTAGACCAACAGGCCAGTCATTCCCCCCACCATGATTCAGGCCTTGACGTGGCGGTGGGGCTCAATAGCCTAGGGTGAGCCCAGCACCTTGAGCGAAGCTAATTGAGCCGAGGGGGCTCTTTGTACCCCTCTTATAAGAAGAGGGGACATAAGAGCAAGGGGCGAGGATGGAAACCTCACCCCATTGTACTGTCCTGAGGTTGGGAGGGGTTGTTCTGTGGTGCGGGACAACCCCTCTGTGGAGGTGGCGACGGTCACTTGCGGGACTGACTAGCCGTCGAAGTGCCCTGTTAGCTTAACAAATCCGGGGGAACCTCACCAAGGCGGCACTGGTGGCACTCCCGGGTTTTAGTTGTGTAGAGCTGCGTCCACGTAACATCTTTCGGGCGCAGCGAGTCCCACATACCCGCCTGTGGAGACCCACTCCCCAGGCGGGATGCCTCAGAGCGTTTCCCGGCGTTAAAGAAAAAATGGGCCAGTTATTTCTATATGTAGATATGTTTTGAGAATATTCTTTTTTCTGTTTCAGATGGTTGGCAGTTACAAAAAAAAGATCAATAGGCTAGTAGGACGAGGAAAGTATAAAGAAACATGAAAAATTGGGAAGAAACTAGTTTGTGAAAAATAATTTATTTAATTAAATATAAATAAGTTCCTAAAAAAATAAAGGTTTTTTTTGCCCCGATTCTCTATCCTAAATTAATATAAAATAATCAATATTGAAGAGCAATTTCGGAAAAAAAATAACAGGCAGCATGGCCTCTGGTCTTAGCCTGTTCCAAAAGAAGAAGAAGGAACGATAAATAAACTTCAAACTCTATTTTGCCTGTCAGCGGGATGTCTGCGATCGTTGTTGACAGTGTCTCCAGATGCACTGTAATTACAGTAGATTTACTGTAATTCTACTCTATTCACTGTACACTGTATTATGGTGATTACAGTGTATGAAAGTCACTGTAATTTTGAGTTTCTAAAAAAATATTAAAAAAAGAAAAGAAACTTAATTATTGGTAAAAAAACCTACATAAATGGATGAAACGAAACGTTATAGTTTAGTCTTTGTCTATGATTCAGCGGCTGGTTGATAGTTTATACCTACGACCTACGATGGAAGGGGAATTCCCTGACAAACTGTTGTTGTGACGCGGCACAGTCCCGCCACTGATACACAACCGACGCCAGGAGGCCGTGTGGTCGCAGACTGCACGGTAGGCGGGGGGCAACCCCCCAATCAAAAGTGAGCCGAATGGGCTCACACTAATCCGATGAAGCATTAGGGCCTTCGGGCCATTAGCATAGATCCATCCGAAAAAAAAAAAAAAAAAAAAAAGACTGTGGAGCCATTACCTATTACCAAAAAATAAATACTTTATACTAATGCTAATATTACGCATTAAAATTATGTAGACGAATTTTACTTTCGCTAAGGGTTTTAATTTAGCAACGTGCTTTGTGTGTATTTCATCGTAGTGCGTTAGAGAAAAGTTTGATCATTTTGTTTTGTTGGGTTCAAGAAAAGAAAAAAACAGCTGCAATAAAAACAGCCGCTTTTATTGCAGAGCACAAAATTTCACAGCAAACAACACAACCTCGTTAAATTACTATCTAATATATTTACAGATTAGGAAATCGCAAATAATTTAAATCTTCAAGCCGTCGTAAATATTGTTATAGGAGATTTTCTTTCTCTTTTATCATGAAAGTGACATGAGCCCGATCCCGATCTGATCCGCCCTCTCTTGTTTTAACTTGGCAAACTTCATGCCCCATCGATTTAGTCATTAAAAAGAAGTTAAAATGTTATTATTATCTACTGTATTTATATACTGTATTTATATACTGTATTATTACATACTGTATTTTAGGATAGGAAAACACTGTAATTTTAGTAAATCTACTGTAATTTGAAACAGCCTTCACTGTAATTTTACTTTTCTAATCTGGAGACACTGGTTGTTGGTGAGTGGTGCGTCTGAATCAGGGTTGGATTTAGTTACGTTGAAAACGATAGTACAAAAAATTTAAAAAGATAGTATTTGTAAAAAAATATAGTACACTTTTAAATTTACTCTTTTAAGTATAAATTGCTTATATATTGTGAATTGTCCGTTGAAAAGTGGCAAAATTTGAGTGTCTATTTTGTGTGCAACTAATTAATACAAATTTTAATGTAGATTTTGTGAAAGCTTTTATTCTAATTTCTTATTTTTTTTTCCTAATACAATTCAAATTAATTATTTAAACTTTGTTACTAATATATAAATTAATTTTTTAAGTTACAGTTTTTATCACCACATAAATGATTACTTTATTTAATTATTAACTTTTTTATATATTGATATTTTTTTCTTTAAATTATTGTTTTTTAAATAAATAAGACTCAAGTTCATTTTCTAAAATATAATTAATCAACCGCAAAATTTAAATCGGGGATCTTTGCGACTGCAACTTCAATAAACTTTATTTTCCCTTTATTCCGTAGACATGAACATTGAACGTTACGTTTTACGATTGTTCTCCTTCTATATCCAAGCTCCGTGACATTGACAATTATAACATTGCTGGTAATATCGATTAATCCATTTTGTATTATTCGACAGCATTAAAACATGATTACTGATTACAAAATATTGGTCAAGTTTATGAAATGAAATTATAGTATTTTTTCGTACTATCCTTGGATATGGATAGTATATAGTACGAAGCATGAAATTATAGTATAAATACTATAATTATAGTACGAAATCCAACCCTGGTCTGAATACGTAGTATTCTCTATATAGTTTGTGGTATAACCTACGTTTTACTCTGTGGTACTGGTACATACATACATGAAAATTAATAATTTAAAACGATACTTATTCTGAATAAGTTATTCAAGATTAGGTCATTTTATTATTAATGCAATATACAATTTAAGTGCGTAATTTTCTACAAATGGCTTCAACAAGTGCTGATTCTCAATCGACAATAGCCCAAAAAACATGGGTGATGGCAAATAATATAGAAACCGTTTCCAGCGTTGATGATATTTATCGATATGATAAAAAACAACAACAAGATATTCTTACTGCTAAACCATGGGAAAAAGAGTACGTAATCCGATTTTAGTTAATTTAGTTTAGTAATCTCTTAGCAAAGTAACAACTACCGTCTTAATTTGTAAACACATGAACTTATATTTACTTTAAATTTTTAGCCCTCACTTTTTCAAAGACATCAAAATATCAGCTTTAGCTCTCCTCAAAATGGTGATGCATGCAAGATCAGGTGGTACATTGGAAGTGATGGGTCTCCTGCTAGGAAAAGTTGATGCAAACACAATGATTGTTATGGACTCATTTGCTCTTCCTGTTGAAGGTACTGAGACCAGAGTCAATGCCCAGGCTCAAGCATATGAGTATATGACTGCCTACATTGAAGCCGCTAAACAAGTGAGTAGATTTGGTAAATGGTAACTGTTGCCTGCAGCTTGCCTTAGTTTAATTACTATTGTTTATAATTTTACTGAAACTGTAGTAATGTTGATGTAGTGAATAAGTATTAAGTCAGTCGCAGTAAATGATCCCTCAGCAACTTATTACTAACAGGTTTCTATGTACTGAAATACTCTTGTCTTCTACATTATAGCCTATTTACGTAAAATAAAATGTGTCAATAAGTTTATTCTTAAAAAATAATAATGTCATAAAAAAGAAAAAGAAATCTGCTGGATTTTACTACTTATATATTTATAATTGCTTTGCTCAAATAAATATCTTTTTACATATTTCTATATTTTTGTAGGTTGGAAGACATGAGAATGCCATTGGGTGGTATCACAGTCACCCTGGGTACGGATGCTGGTTGTCAGGCATAGATGTGTCTACGCAGATGTTGAATCAGAACTTCCAGGAGCCTTTTGTGGCCATTGTCATTGATCCTGTCAGAACTATTTCTGCTGGGAAAGTATGCTTAGGAGCTTTTAGGACTTATCCAAAGGTGAGAATTAATTTTACTTTAATCATAAATTTGTCAATTCTTATATTAGTATAAAATTTTAGCAAAGAAATAATTGTTAAAATTTTAATAGAGATTAAAAAGAAAAACGTAAAATTGCCAATCAAAATACATTGTAACCCAAAAAATATGCTGTTACTTCACGAATCATTTTATTAAAAACACTTAATAAATTAATTATCATCAGCCTCTTTTTTTTTTTTTTTTTTTTTTTTTTAAATGTTAGTTGGATAGGCAAACTGGAAAACGTACCACCTGATGGTAAGTGGTCGACGTCGCCCATGAACATAAACTAGTATACCTGGAACAGGCCCAGGCAACTCATTTATGTGTTGCCTATCCTGAGATATAAGATGTTAAGTCTCGGTGCCAGTAATTACACTGCCTGTCTTGCCCTTCTCTCCGAAACACAGCAAAGCTGTTTCACAGGAGAAATAAGCAAGATGGTGGTACCCATGCAGCCGGGAGCGCGGCACAGCGCTTCCCTCCCACCAGTAAAAACTCTATCTATCTATCTATCCGTCCACTGCAGCTCAATGAACACTAAGATGTCTGATCCCTTGCCACTCACATCCAACATGGACCTGCCACCACACAGAGATCATCTTCCCATCTGTTTAATGGCCGACCAACACTTTGTCTACTTAACCTCGGCCTCCACTCTTGAACCTCATTAGCCCATCTACCATTAATTCTACTGAGTTTCCAACCAGCCGACTGCCACTTTAGATTACACTTTAAATGAGAAAAAGTTTACACCAAACATATTTTTTATTACAGGGCTACAAACCTGCAAATGAAGAACCATCCGAGTATCAGACAATTCCTCTTAACAAAATAGAAGATTTTGGTGTTCATTGCAAGCAATATTACTCTCTTGAAGTATCCTACTTCAAATCCTCTCTTGATAGGAGGCTACTCGATTCACTGTGGAATAAATACTGGGTGAACACATTGAGTAGCTCAAGTTTGATCACCAATGCAGACTACACTACAGGACAAATATTTGATTTGTCGGACAAATTAGAACAAAGTGAAGTCTGTTTAGGTAAGGTAGAAATAGCAAATGTACTAGTACTAGCTTTCATTTTTATTACACACTAGCTTTTGCCTACAGCTTCGCCCGTGTTAGCTTATTCAATGGCTATTAGTCACAGCGTAATGTTGTAATAGCCTTCCTCGATAAATGGGCTAACACTTAAAGATTTTTTCAAATCGGACTAGTAGTTCCAGAGATTTGCATGTTCAAACAAGCAAACTCTTCAGCTTTATATTATTATTACACACATGTGCTCTATATAGTTGTAAATGTTCCTAATTGTCAGGGGTAATATTTAGTCTGTAAAATAAAAGTCATGATGATGATGATGATGAAAACAACCATTTCCTCTTTGGAATTTCTTTTGTGGGATTAAATAAGGTTTTTATAAGGTCCTTTCTTATAACTCTACATACTTATCCACACACTGTATATGTAAAGTCTTGAAGGATTAGGACTAAACTGATTGGTATAAAGTATGTAACAGCTTTGAGAGAAGAAATAAGAAGGATAGTAGTAACCATGCAGACAGGAGCATAGAACAAGCGCATTGCTCCCATATTTTTTAAGTATGATGTATGTAGAATGTACATTTTTTGTTTGTTTAAGCTATCAAATTGCGATTTTCAGGTCGTGGGGCGTTTAGTGTTACCAGTACCGACTCACATGAGAAGCGAACTGAGGACAAATTGGGAAAGGCAACCAAAGACGCCTGCAAAACTACCATAGAAGTAATTCATGGTCTCATGGCTCAAATGATAAAAGATAGACTGTTTAATAGTGTAAGTGGTAGACCGGCTCCAGCTACTCCAATGATTGAATAAATCTCATTGGGATTAACTATTGAAAATAATAAGTCATCTTATAATGTCAACTTTATAATTACATGTATAACTTTATTTTTTTGTTTTATTGTAGTAAAAATAAAATACCACTTTTCAGTTTGGCCTGGGATAGCTATTATTATCCTGGAGCCTTTTGCTCCAGGATAATAATAGGTATGGGATTTTTCTCAAAAATACCTCTTGGTACTTTCCAATGAACAATACAATTACCAGTTACCATCTTGCTTGTTTCTCCCGTGAAACAGCTTTGCTGTGTTTCGGAGAGAAGGGCAAGACAGGCAGTGTAATTACTGGCACCGAGACATCTTATGTCTCAGGATAGGCAACACATAGATGAGTTGCCTGGGCTCGTTCCAGGTAAACTAGTTTATGTTCATGGGCGACGTTGACCACTTACCATCAGGTGGCACGTTTGCCAGTTTGCTTATCCAACATAAAAAAAAAAAAAAATACCATTGAAAAATATAAAAAATACCTTAAAATTATTAGATAATAATTTAACAAAATCTCTGGGGAAGCCCAGATATCTTAATACTAATGATGTGTATTAGTGGCAGTATTTGTTCTGCTCTTGTTTCCATACTAGTCTCAGTCCTAAGCACAAGTATTCTAGGCATATTTCACACAAATTCAGACTTGACTCAAGAAAAACTGGTATATAGATGATTCCTAAATTGATGTAGCAAAGGAATACAAAATAAAAATACAGTTTGATTATATAAACATTCTCAAATATTTATTAACCAATTTACATAAAATCAATATAATTATTTACATCTTTCACATAGTTACAAGTAAAACCATAACTTCAAGTCGTGGAGGGCCTTCTATTCAACCAGGTTTTATCATAAGCACCAATTTGCGATATAACCTTTCATCAAGCTCTCTTACAGTAAAAACTCAGTATAAGAAATATTTGCATCTCTGTCGCTCGCGTATCCCTTCATCAGGTGCGAGACAAAGAGACCGCCAATTACAGATACAGTGTTGTTTTGGGCTATAGTATAAAATAGTGAATTTAATAGTCCCTAGTTATAGCAGATATATGTACAAATCTGTTGTTTTAGCTTTCATTTGGGACATTAGCGCTTTGCAATAACGTAAAAACAAAATTATATGATTTTGACATTTCGGTATCACGTGACCAGCGTCTGACAGTTCCATACAATTTGTACTAACCAAAGACAATATTATATTTTGTTTTTAAACTAATGTATACCGTTTAAACAGTTTGTTTGATATTACTTTTATGTATAATATAAATGAACATGCCGGATCTGCTTTCAACTAGGAGTTCTAAATTAGAAAATAAACATTTAACAAACATACAATATATTTAAATTAATATTGCTCCAAATCTTACACGGGAGCTGACTTATTTACATCGTCACTGAATAAAAATACTTAAACTACTCTATATTGCCTAGCATTAGAAGCAACAATCTCATAAATAAAATTAGTCTTAACAAAATGCATCCAGAATATTGCATATTATTCAAAGAAGTTGCTTTTACATATAAAAATAATTAGGGCACTTTCTCACTAAACATATTTATTGCTTTTTTTTCTAAATAAATGTTTTATTGTCAATTTGTAATATTTTTGGTGAAAGAAGAAACCGAGCCCATCCAATACTGAATCAAAAATAAAAAACAGAAAAAATTATTTTGTAAACAAAATAATAAAACAAGCGAGATTCTATAGATAGTAGAGTTATAAAAGAATAATACATACTTAAAAAAGATTCGACTATAACGTAGCCCGCTCTGGTGATTAAAAAAGGTTATATTCAACTTGGGTAAAGGCAGTTCGAGCGTACATAGATTATAGCTTTACTAAATCAAAATCAATTAAGTAGTTCTCAAGTAACATTAGGTAAGATACAGACAGGGATTTTCTGTTTTACAATGCCTTATTTGTAATAACTTATTAATTTTAAACAACTAAAAGATAATAAAGACTATAAATAATTAGTGTGAAAGCACTCTAACGTTATATTCCTTCAAATATTTCTAATATATCACGCATACACTGATCAATTTATATTAGCTACAGGTGTTTAGTTTTTATGGAATTAAAAGTTAGGAAACATTTATAAATTGTAGCTTTAAATAAGGCTAAATTAACCTACAATCCTAAAAGATCCCAACAGCAGCAGGAACAAGTTCAATTGTAATGATAGTAAAAAAAACTGGTGTATATAGCCTTAAATGGCATTTATAACAATAGTCAGTTTTTTACTTACACTGTATATTTAGTTTGACCTAAGTCATAAAAAAAAATGTACAGCGCATACAGTTAATGATAAAAAATGCTACTTATGAAAGTAGCATTCAAAACGCTTTCAAAGATTTGATAAGTAGTAAATTAAGTATGATTTACTTATTACATACAAACAACTCGCTTTTACTTATTTATCATATGGCTACTAGTTACTACCATATACTTTTAATAAGAATATTACTCATTTTATGAATCAAAAAAGTTCTCCTGTGACCATGGTTGCTGTAAAGTATCCGAAACATTGGGCTTGTAAAAATCTTAATAAACCGCGATAAAATCCATAAAAGTTGTTTCATTATAATGAGTGAAATTCGCGTAAACATTACATTTTTTTAAATTAAATATAAAATAAATGAAAGATTAAAACAATAAGAATATCACTTTAATTTATTCCATCAGATATTATTTTTTTTGCTGTTTAAACTAACACTGTTTCATGTTTTTGATACTAAATAGTCAAACAACTGATTGCAACTAAGCACCTGCGCCAGATCTGTTATAATTAATTAAGTACATCTCAACACCATATCCAATCTGCATTTTATACATATATGTTACAATAACAGTTTCACATTTATGTACAATTCAATATTTACTCGTACATCTATTTAGGCATTGATAAAAAATGTTAACATATAAATGTAATTGACAGCCCTATGTTGAAAGACACCTAATACTGGTTTAGTTCAAAATTTCCAAAACATTGGGGTGCGTTTTAAATTATTTGTGGCCTAAATAAATCTAAAAATGGAATGTTTAATGAATCTCTAATATATGACATATATACTCCTCGCACTCAGTTCAGTTAGAAACTTAACACTATTATAAAAAATAGTATAATTTAATATGGTAAGGGGCGATTCCGAAGTTATTAAAAAGCAAGAGTCAACTATTTGGCCCTTGCTTGCTTCAAGGAAAGTGATACCAACATGACTGTATGAGCTAGGATTACCATGTGCAAAAATAATTTCCGAAGCTGCATCAGAGTTCCGCTACAGGCCATAAGCGAGGCTGGCCCCTCGTCAGTTGAACAAGTCCGAGGGGAAGTTGTTCACCTCCGCCTGCTCTAGTACGGGGTTGCCGTCCATGTTGTACGACACACGTATCCGTAGTCTCAAGGGAGTCTGGAATTATATAGTCATCAATAGATACTAAAATTAGTAGCCATTACAAGTAACATGTCGAGGTCAGAATGCCTTTTACTTATTTTTTTGTTAGTGCTATAATCGTTTTGTACAAGTAAGGTTGATTACAATACTATTTACTGGGGCAAATATTCAATAAAATACAATAAAAAGATATGTGAAGTACATATTTTAGAAGTAAAACTATTTTATGCACGTATAAAGGCTAGAGGGTAACTCTAATTTTAAGAAGTTATACTTCAATCACACACTTTTTACCAGGTGTCATGATAACTCACCTTGGTTGGATTGGTAATTTTGAGTACTTGTGTGATTTCCCCCTGCGGCGTCAACACTGTACCCGATGGCGACATCATGTCTAGTCGGAATGTCTGCAAATAAAAAAATAACCTGCATGAGCTTAACCATTATTTTAATTGTTACATGATGTAAATGTGCACAGTGATATTTTTATGTTATATAATTTTTTGTTAAATTCTTGGTCAAAATACAACTTGTTTCATGTAAATATCTTGTAAAATTATAGACAATAATCATAGGTGATAACGTGATTTTATCACGACTGTGATATTGTGATTTTTACATCACGAGCATGATAACGTTATTTTACACCACCAACGTGACAACGTGATTTTTCCATTACGAGCGTGATAACGTGATTTGAACACGTGATTTATTTGTACATTCATCATGGACTGACCCTGGGCACGGCGGCCTGGAAGAGAAAGTCGGTGAGCGGCGAGGGCGCGTGCGAGGCGGCGCGCATGGTGAGAGTGGCCGTGTCCCCCCCGCGCCGCGCGCGCAGTTCCACCACCACCTCGGGCCGCTCCAGCGCGATCACCGTCGTCTCTGTAATTATGATACCATAAGGTCTCTGCTCAATCAGTACATGGTCTGTCATATGAAACCAGAAAAATAATAACCAGTGGTACCTATCTGCAGAGATATCTATCATTCTGACTGAAATATTTTCAAAGGCTCATTGAAACTTTGTCTTTTGACAAAGTTTGAATGAGCAAATAAATATCAGATTTTCAAATATTTGATTCAGTTAAAACACTGTTTAACAAGTTTGAATATATAAATTAGTTTTAGAATTAGAGGTAATTAAAATATGTAAATGTAATTAGAATAAGGTACAATGGGTGTACAATTATGTATGTTATACATTAACTGCCATTAAATTTTCTTGGATAATTTAATTTGAACGTATAAAGTAGTACGTTTGTTACCTGGTGGCTGCGCGGCGGGCGGCGCGGCGAACAGTCCGTCCAGCAGCGAGGGCGCGGGCACGTTGTTGTTGGCCACGCTCACGCTGCTCATGCTAGGGGGCCCGCCCAGGTCCAGCCCGCTGAGGAGGTCTAGAATGTCCTGGAACAAAACATTATTGTAACCTCAATTTTTTTGGTCGACTTCAATGTGAAGGTGGAGGATGAGGAAGAGACTTGGCGGAGCCACCTGAGGAGGCGAGTGCTCAGCCAGTGGAGTGAGCGGCTCAGAGAGCCGAGCGCGGGACACCGCACAGTGTTGGCCGTCGGTCTAATCCTGGAGCAGTGGGTTGACCGGAGGCATGGCGCAATATCCTTCCACCTTGCACAGATCCTGACGGGGCACGGATGCTTCGGAAGGTATCTGTGGAAGGTGGCAGGGGCGGTGTGTCATTACTGACAGCAGTGAGGACACTGCTGACCACACTCTGGCGGAGAGGGCAGAGGAAAGGGTGTCCCTCATCGCCGAGGTTGGCGCGGACCTGTCGCTCCCTGCGGTCATCCGAGCGATGACCGTCATTGAGCACATGGCAGGTGGTCCTCTCCTTCTGCGAGGACGTGATGTCGCAGAAGGAGGAGGCGGAGCGGGTGAGGGAGCGCACTGGCGCCTCTTCCCGTAGGAGAGCACGGCGGCGACAGGCGTGAGGGACCTGTGCGCGGCCGATCGGGGGATCCGCTTCGCGCGCGTAAGGTCCGAGCTATAAGGCATCCTTATGTGTTGTGTGCCTTAAGCGGAAAAGTAGGAGGGGATGCCACCCCCCGCCTCCAGAGAAGAGTGCCGTACGGCACATCGTTGTGGCCCGGTACGAACGTCCACAGCTCTCGCGCCGTGTCACCCAAACGACGAGAAGAACACCGCTGGGGTTTAGTGGGTAGAGTCTGCGTCCACCTTACCATCTTCTCGGGCACAGAGAGCCCCACATAACCTCCGGGTCCCCCCGGACCCGGTGGTATGCCTAAACGCATTCCCCCGCGAAAAAAAAATGTGAACGTGATAAATGAAAAGTAATAATCTATATTGAGTGGCCAACTTTTCAAATGTATCCAACGAAGTTCATTAATACTGCTCCCTAATTTATTTGAATGGCATATGTGCATGAGACTGAAAAATGTTAAATCAAGCATTTCACATTTATTTAAGAGAAATTAAAATGCGCTCTTTACTACCGTGTCTGTATTGTAAGTTTTATTATCATTCATTAGAAGAATGTTGTATAAAACCAGGTCGGTGTCTGGTATAGTAACTCACGTTGGTGGTGTTGGCGGGCGGCGCCGCGTTGTTGTTGGCGGGCGCGTGTACGTCCCCGTTGGCCAGCGGCTCCGACCCGATGATCAGGTCCAGTAACGCGTCCTGTACACGATCGATCAAATGAAAATTCAATTTTATATTATATATTTAATATATATATATTATATATTATATAGTATATATTTAATATATACATTATAGCTCCAATGGTTCCTTTTTATAAAATGTTATACTTAATAAGTAGTAGTAAAAAAGCACCACTGGTTATAAAACGAGCTTTCGATAAAAAAGAACTTAATGGATCTCAATTTGAATATTTGCGTGCGCGTGAGGTGATCGTCAGTGCAATTTTTTTATAAAAGCGGGGGCAAACGGACAGTCGGTTCACCTGGTGGTAAGTGATAAGCGACATCTATAGACACGCTACACCATCTGTAGGGCTAGCATGCGCGCACGACAAAATTTTGTCTACTCCTTTTCTCGTATTATTTCATTTAACACGAGAAAAGGGGTAGACAAAATTTTGTCGTGCGCGCATACTAGCCCTACTGGTGTAGTTAATTGTTAATCCTCTTATTAACAGCAGCGTTGCCGGCTTTTTAAATATGAGTGTGCTTTTTTCTTGTGTTACCGCGGCGGTGCGCAGGCGGTGGGCGTGTCGGGCGAACTTCGGTGTAGTAAGCCACGTGTGCCGCGTATTACCTGCTCATGCGGCGGCGCGGGACCGGTGGGCGTGTCGGGCGCGGGCGCATCGTCGGGCCCGGGCGAGTCGCGCGGCGCGGTGGCCTCCATGGGCGGCATGCGCTCCAGTAGCGCGGGCCGTAAATGAGCGTACTGTCTGTGAACGGAACACGTGAGGAGGTCAAGAGAGAGCAGTTGATCTGACAGTAAATAAATGACATTAATGCTGTCTGTAATCTGAGAGTAATAATATTCTATCAGAAGATTGCAGATGTAATTCTCAAGATGGTAAAGCATTTGTGCGTCTATTTTATTATGTATAAGAAATAAATATTATTTATTAAAAATCTACAAGCTAGAAACCAGTTTTTTCCATTGTTAAACTCTTTTAAAACAACATCCTCAAAGATATTGTTGTCTAGATTTTCACATACTTTCCTGAGCCAATAGTTCTAGTGACCTTACTTACTTGTATAGTTGCGACAGCTCGACGCCTCGCTGCTGCAGCTCGATGTGTATGTGCGAGCCGAACGTGTCGATGATCACTCGGATTTTACTGTAGCAGATAAACATAATTATAAAATTACTATTACTAAAAATACTATTGGCTGCAGCCATAAGTCAAACCTGCTTCTGATAACAGAGGTAGAACGTTATATCATCATCTCAGTTTCATCTTAATATGCTAATTGAATAAAAATATATAATATTAGGTGGTAATGACGACTATATAAACTTCGCAATCGTTGGACAGAGTATTTTATCAGTAGTACCACGTCAAATCGTACATACTGAATATAAAATTATCTGGTATTCTTACTTTTAGGCTATTAGGCTAATACAACAAAAAAGACAGCAGACAAACCTCCACGAAAGTGGTTATCTCTCAAAATGATCTGCCTACTATTTCGAATTGCTTCTTATTTAGTTATAATAAAAAGGTATCTTACTCCTGGCTCGGCCTAGTGGTGAACCTTGTGGAAAGCTTGGCGAGCGACAGCAGCAGGTACTCCTTGGTGGTGATGGACAGCTGCGTCGACCACAGCAGCTTCTGGTATATGTCGATCACGTACTCCTCCGACGGCCGCGTAAAGTCGTCTAAATATAAAATAGCATTAACCAAACCGTACTACTAAAAAAGTTGACCGTAACGTGACGCCAGCAGATGTCAAACATGTATATTAAAATTTGAATACATCTATACAGATAAATAAAATTGGAGTATCTGTTTGTAATATTAAAATAACCACTTTTTACTAAATGCATATAGATGTATATGCAGTACATATACCAAAATAGCAAACCAAAAAAATTTACAATATTTGTCTGTCTGACTGTCTATTTGTTGCGGCTAATATCTGAAACTGCTGGGCCGATTTTGACGGGACTTTCACTGAGAGATATCTGATGTTATAAGGAGTAACTTAGGCTATAAAATGAATCATCAATCTGTATACGACTGTAAATCTAAGTTCGCACGGGCGAAGCTGTGGGCAACAGCTATTTATTAATAAATCTATTAAGAAGGGCGAAATGAAACATATGACAGCGTCATTCCGTTTGCCGTCACGGCATTCGAGTCGATTATATTGGTATGGTAATCCAATAGATGATTTATGTTGGGGTTATCTCGTCGTTGACGGTACTCCAGTTATTGTTGTAGGTTATAAGTACACACCAAACCACTATTAAGTTAAACAGTTTATTAGATAGCAATATTAATTACAGTTTAGTAATTGGAGCCGCACTATTTGTTATTGTATCAAGTTACCGCTCGTGCCAAAGGCTTAGTTGCGACTCTTCTAAAATACATAATGTGAAGTTATTTATTACAATTATTGCCTAAGTTATAACCAAACTGCTGTACGAGCATTATTGGCTCGTACAATTTACATAAAAAATACAGCGAAAAAAGCATTACCTATGTATTATAATATTTTAATTATTTAACATTATATTTTTATTTCATCCTTGTAGAAAATCAAGCTTTTAAATTGTGTGGGACAGTAATGTTGCATTGTGTATCTTATAATGCATTTAGAGATACACGTATACACGTGTAATTTTAGCATGACACGGCCGACCATCTCACGTCTCAGGATCACACACGATTAAGTTGTTGGTGAGTGTAAGTGAGCCCTTACCGTCCAGTGGCTCCTCTACCCGTTTGCCAATTGAACTAGCATAAATGTGTATTGTCCGTATCACTCACCCACACCGTCGTCGTCCACCATGGAGATGGCGTTACTGGCCTCCGACACCAGCATGTCCCCGTATTCACCGATCGTCCACGCCGCCACCTGAAAATTATAATTTGCAGAATGTTTTTAATTTCTATCCAATACTATACGGACGGTCTCAACACTAAGTCTTAAAATATTTTCAATGGTTTACCCAACCACTATTTTTAAAGATTTACGGTTTAAGGACTTTATTTCTTAATAAGAATACAATTCACTTATTTTAAGAAATACAAGTTACTCTTTAATTTTAAGCTTAATTACATACTTTTGAAGCACACTACGATTATAAAAAAACTAGTAAATACATTAATAACGAATTATGCATATTGGAGGTAACAAAAGATAAAAATATTACAGAGAAATTATGCAATGATTGTGGGTATCAAGAAAAATAAATGCACAATTACATGTTATCTGATAGCAAGTCGATCGCAAAGGTATATTGTTTGTAAATTGTAGTTGAGAGCTAGTTACTATTATCAGTTTTGCTACAGAGCTTAAAAATAATAACAGAAAATGGCGTGCGTCAAGCAGGCGTTTGTCTGGGTTTTTAATTAATACCTTAGCCTCGGTGTTAGCTCAGAGTCATCAATAGGCAACACTTATTTCTTTCACACTGGTGTCTGGTATCACAGTGTACCTGTATGAGCGGCTGTTTCTCGGTGGCGTCGGCGGCGAGCGCGGCCCGCTCGAGCGACGTCCACAGCCGCATGGCGGCGTACGCCTGCCGCTCGCCCGGCGCGCCCGACACGATCTGCAGCGTGCACGACACCGTGTCGTCGCGCAGGTAGTTGCCCGCCTGAGGGTGGAACGATTTTGTTATAGTGTTAAATATATGAAAAACTGTTGGAGTAAACGCAAACATTAGCGCCATCTATTAACTCGATGTCCAATCGTCGCATCTATATACTTTACTTTTTTCTCCCTCTTCGTGGCTTGTTCTTGTATTCAACATTACGCTCTTGTATAAAATTGCTAATAATTAAAGTAATAAAGAGTTATTTAATTTAATTTAGTATTTATTTTTACAACAGAAACAAATGAGGAAAGAACATGTATATTCATGCGGTAATAAAGTCCGTATGAACATTACACAACATTATATTACTGATGTATACGAATTTTCGGCGAGTTTGTCTAAGAGCTCCACCATCCGACGTGCTATTTTGGGCATTATTCGCATAAAGATTACAGTTATAGAATCTCACCTTAAGTAGAACTTGGAACAGCGTATCCAGATGCCACTTGCTGGAGGGCGCATACCGCTCGGCCGCCAGCACCATGGCGCTGGAGCAGTTCGCCTTGAACTCTGCGTCGGAACGTTCCAGAAACGCCAACAACTCCTTCATCATGGATCGAATGTTCTGGCCGTTGATCAGCGCGAACGACAGCTCCATGGCTCGTCGCCGGATCGATACGTCTGGATCCTGCAAGGGAAATGCAATTTAGTTAAATATTGCTAAGAGTACATTTTATTTAATAAGTAAAAGTTAACAATCTTGGCAATGCTGTAAGTTGTTTCTTGTCAAATTTCATGATTGTCAGTCGTTTTGTCTTGTACGTAGACCTTTTATTTACTGACGTTATTTTTCCATTGATGATACACACACCTTGTCGTGGCGGTGGGGCTCAGTAACCTAGGGTGAGCGGTGCACCTTGGGCGAAGCTAATTGGGCCGAAGGGGCTCTTTGTACCCCTCTTATAAGAGGGGACAGAAGGGCAGGGGGCAAGGGGTGAGGATGGGAACCTCATCCCATTGTACTGTCCCGACGTTGGGAGGGGTTGTGCTGTGGTGCGGGACAACCCCTCTGTGGAGGTGGCGTCGGTGCCTTACGGGACTGACTAGCCGTCGAGGTGCCCTGTTTGTTTTCTAGATCCGATGCACCTCATCAAAGGCGGCAAAGGTGGCACTCGCCGGGTTTTAGTGGGTAGAGCTGCGGCCATTTACCAGCTGTCGGGCGCAGCAAGTCCCACATACCCAGGCCTGTGACTTTAAGTAATTGCTTATTACAGTTCAGATGCAGTGACGGATGGTTGGAGGGACTTCTTGTCTCCATAATTGGGTTCGAATTCCATTACGGAACTCTAAAAAGCGAGTGACTCAATCATTTTACATTTAATGTGGCTCAAAAAAACCATAATATAAACCATAGTGACCAACACAATGAAATATTCTATTGTATAAGCGAGCTAATATGTTATGACGTTGACTTTATGTTATATGCTGTATTTCATTGTAAATTTTGCATGCTATTATTAATATAGATAATAATGTGGCGGACCAATCAGCGCCACATTCCTGAATCACGCTATCGAAGTTCCACAACTCGTCACTATAAATACAACAGCTGAATTGATAGCAAGTGGGCTTCGGCGTGACCGAGCATACCATTGTTCAAAAATAATCTAAACCATGTTTGATTAGATTAGAAGAAGGAAAATTGATATAATATTAATTCAAACTTCATCATATCTGTCTCGAAGGACCATAGAAAGTTTTGGACTGCATATTAAATTAAGGCTGAACATTATCGTTTTTTTATTTATATATGTTAAGTTAAACGTAACAAACTAAGTAATTTGCGTTACGTGAGTTACGATCATATTGGACACAGATAGTTTTGTTTACAAACACAATTGTTACGAGAGCAAGCACTCTATTTATATTCTAATCACGTGTACGGTCGTGAAGGACATCTCATAAATAGACACGTCGATATTAAAATCACTTATTGACAATTACAGTGGACCCGCGGTAATCCGACAAACATTTTGCAGGGCAGTGTTGGACTATCGAATTTGTCGGATTATAGAGTACTCTTTAAGACCGGACCCTATAGTCCGGATTTTTTTACAAAAAAGTACCTTGTAATCCGACAAATTGCAGATCCAATAATGATTCTATAAGTTATGGTCATGGTTTTTTTTAATGTCATAAATTGTATATCGTCCTACGCCGTATTCACTTGCTAAACGACTAAAAGATTCATTACGATTAAGGCGATCTAAAATATCACATTTGTTTTTAATTGTCAGTGTTTTGTGCTTTCGCTTCTGGGCTTGTGACGACATTGCTAGGACGACGTATACGTAATAAACAATGAATAAACAGTAAAAAATGAACGCACGCTAGGACGCACCGCTACTACTTGTAGTTATATTCAAACTAAGCAATCAGAATCAAAACAGTACTTACGCGTCGTGCACTATTATAGTGGTGAAGCGTACAAGTTGTAACCTTCTCAATCGTGCATTATCTACACTAGCGAACCTTGTCAAAAAATATTCAATAATAATTGATATGTCGGACTACAGGGGGTGGCGGATTAGCCAGGGGCCGGATTACCGCGGGTCCACTGTATTGGAATTGAGGTATTTAATTTATTATTGGATCATTATTCTACCTAATTCTTGTATCATTAATTTTCGTATAACTTTTTATCTATTGGTTTATACTTTATAGATGGTTTCGTTATAGTGTCTGATATTGTGAGGAGTCAAATCAATTAATAAGCATGTCATTACACGGTAAGTATACTCTTTGTATTATCGGTGCAGCTAATATGGAAGCTAGTTCGTCACTATTTAGAATCAATTACGGCTGACTCACGTCCAGAATTGGCTGTGATTGAGACATCATTGTATCGTTATATCGTTCCTTACACTCTGACTAGTAACTTGATAATATTTATCACATTTTTGTATAATATTGCTTAAGTGAATTACTTAATTTATATGAATCTTTTATGACCTAGTTATAGGAAGGTAGACTTGTGGGTATCTTTTAATAAGTGACAAAAAGCTCACAATACCAACTGCCAACTTCAGTAATACCACACTTAGTGTACTGTAGTATAATAATCTATACATTACGCTACAGTCAACTCAATAGTAGTTAAGTTAATAGATTTAATATGAGGTACACTGAGAGAGGGTGAATAGGTTTACAACAGTTTGGAAATCATTCGGCGAGAGGGTTAAGGGATTCAAGTTCCTGTTGCTGAAGATGCTTAACATTTTTATGAGTAGAATTTCAGATTTGTCACTCAGATGCTTTGGAAAGACGACTAAAGTTGCCAGCTATCCTGTTTAGGAAGGATATCCTTCCACAAACACAATAGAGATGTCATGTTTGACCCCTACCACAAATCTGTCACTCACCTTGAGACACTCGAGGATGGTGGTCCTGTGCCTTTGCACGGCCGACGTGTCCACGTGCACAGTCCTCAGCAGCGTGTTGAGCGCCACGTATCGGATGTTCTTGTCGTTGTTCAGGAGGAACCGGCCCAGGATGTTCACCGCCAGCACTCGCAGGCTGCTCTCGGAGCGGATGTCCATGATGGAGAGCACGGTCTCGTAGAGGATGGTGTTGCCCACGTTCTTGCTTGTCTCCGTGTTGGTGGCTACCTGGGCGAGGATGTCGTTCATGGCTTCGGACGATTCGGCGTCGTTCTTGCCCAGTATCCTCAGAAGGCGGAGGATTTTTACCTGGTAAATAAAAATGAAATCAGCAATGACTGTTGTGATGTTATGATTAACAGACAACAGTATAAGACTTTTAAGAGTAAAATTATTAAGAAAATTGTTTCTAGAAAGATTCCAGTCTAAGAGTGACAATTTTGTGAAAATAGAGAAGAATTTTTTTATTATGTATGTAGTACTGTACTAACTATAGCGACAGCTTCTCTCGCTTTAGGATAGATCCACAGCTGTAACCGGACTGATGTTGGTTTAAACACAAAGAGGTAACCAACAGACACACATAATTCGAAATTATATTTTATTATGAGTGAAATTTGCGTAACCATTGGAAAACAATAGCAACGCATGTATATTTATTATTAACCATGTGGTAAATTAGTTATTAGTATATAAAACCTTAAATACCTGTAGGAAGGGGTCCGACACGCCGCTGACATCGTGCTCCGGTGAGTAGCCCGCTAGGATGAGGTTCTTCAATATCCTCACCAGGTTGGGTACGATCTACAACCACAACACATCAGTAGCCAAAATCCAACACGCCCCAACCACAGACAAAGCTTGGGTACCATACATATACCAGGCAGACTGTTATACTAAATACGAAACAACTGTACAAGCCTTCCAACAATTGACATTCAATTCATACGAGAAAAAAAGAGCACAAAAAAATTTTTACATAAAAACTAATTAAAAAATCCAAATAGATATTAGACACTTTGTGCAAAGTCAAATCTGTGTACGAACCTAAATTATTTTTATGATAATATTATGAAATAATCATCTTTAGGTATATACAAAAAAAAACTCCCATCCCAATGCACGGTTAATTTATATCAAAATATACTCTAATCATATACTCTAACATAGGTATATTTTAAATACATGTAAAAATTACTCTAAATGATGTTGGGTAACTAAATAAAGTGTTCACTAGAATAAATATGGACTAAATTGAAGAAAACGAACAAATAAAAATTGTTATCAAAAATGTGACCCAAATAATCGTAGATTCATCAAGTACATATATATGCCTTTCTTACTTTATATTCGGCGAAACAAATTAAAAGTAAATGAAATAAGCAAAAATCTTTAGAGGAATTATCATAAATATTTATGAAACCAAAATAAACGCAGTTCTGTAGTTGACAATATAGAAATCAAAAGATCAAGAAAATATACATTTTACAATGATACACAAATACACCTCGTCATATCAACATTACTATAAATACTCATACTTAAGCTATAGTATACCCAGGTATAGTTTGAGGTCTTAAAGTGTTACAAATCTGATGCATATTAATTACGTGTGGTAGAACTTTAATGGTAACACTAACTAGTTATACCGCTGCTACTGCTGTATAGCCAGGATCGACAAAAGTAACCACCAAATGACCCTTTCATATTTTCATAGCGAGGGTTAGGGTTTTAATCGGAAGAATTGTAAGATTTTTTCAGTTTCCTTCCATAATGAAAGCAGGAGACAGTGTAATATTTTAATTACTTGAGCCAAGAAAAGACGACAGCCAGGTGAAGCCCAGCTGCATTGCGCCACGCAGAAATTAGTACATTCTATTCTTCTAGTGTCTATTGACAAATTATATAAAATGATGGAAACACTTTTGTGGACACTGTCTTTACACTAATCTAGTGTAACCAGATCCTTATTACAGTCATAAAATTGTCTGGATATTTATAAGACTTTTAACCGATGGGAGGTATGCGCTGTGCCGCGCTCCCAGCTGCACAGGTACCATCATATTGCTTGTTTCTCTCGTCAAACAGCTTCGCTGTGTTTGTGTAATCACTGGCACCGAGACTTAACATCTTATGTCTCAAGATAGGCAACACATAGATGACTTGCCTGGTCTAGATCCGAGTAAATTCGTTTATGTTTATGGGCGACGTCGACCTCTTACCATCAGGTGGCAAGTCTGTCAGTTTGCCGATCCAACTAACATAAAAAAGTATCCAGGGTCATAACGTAGAGATTATCATACAAAACATACATTATAGAATTTTCAGGGGCTCTACGGCTTTGTATGCGCAGCATCAAATTAACTTTGCCTCGTGCCATTGTAGTAAAACACCAGTACAATGGCACGTTGCGGTGACTTTAAGACTCCAAACCAATGTTACGGACATAAGACCACAAATACATTCATGCATGTTTTAGTCCATTGACATTCGCGTATATACGGTAGTACTTTAAAATGATTTATGAATGTATGTTATTATCCTCCACCTAATGACAAATTGGCAATGATACCATGTATGGTCAAGTGTAAATACTTATAAGACTTATTATGTATCGACAGTTACCATCACGATAAGGGGAAGATATTGGTGATCAAAAACTTTGTATTAGGTATTACTGTTTGTAAGGTGATTTGCACACTAGGCTTGGATTAATATTCGTTACATCAAACAGTTCAAGATTTTTCTAGTACCCGGTTGAATCTTGATAAATGCTATAAAAAGTTGGTAGATACTGGTACACGTAATTACTGTTTTGCCCTCAAAATAAGCAGGACCAATACTTTTCCAACATTTACAACAAAAAGTTAACCAAGAATTCTTTTGGGTGGGTTCCGAAGATGAGGGCTTAGTGCGATAGGAATAGTCTGCACCATTATTATGGGAATGGAGAGTAGGTACCATTATTAGGCAAATATGACTATTCAATGGTATTCTTAATTAAAACTTGTAGAGTGTCTTTCGCACACTTTATATATTTTGTATAACGACTCACAAGTCGGAAAATCATCAATGCAACTGTCATGATACACAATAAGGGGGCTTAGATGTGTGCATTCAGTTAACATGTGGATATATTTTGAATGTATAATATTCTTTATATTGTGTGTATGTCAATGGACCAAATGTATGTGCAAGGATCAGCGGCAGATTTACCTCGCGCTGTCCGCTCTCCTACGGGACAACACAAATCTCATTAGTATGTATATTGCATATCACACCTACACCTATATATACAAATTATACATATCATACATATGATATTATCAGCTGTTTCATACTATTACCCTACTTACATATTATGCTTAAATGCTGCCTCCTGCGCTCAGTAGACGATGTAATAAACGTTACTTATTTTTCACATTGCTTTTAGTTTTATAAGAATAATACCACGTATACATTAGCCGGCTAATAACTGTATCATACTAGAATATACCTTTAAACATAGTATAGGTGGGCTTAGTACTGATTTTATGAAAAGTAATGATGACAATTTTCTTTTAATCTTTTATTACCGATATGTTTGAAATTATAACACCAGATTCGTCATGTGTTCTCATTTGTCATGTACCTACTCTGTTTTTTTATGTCATAAGGAGGCAACCGAGCAGTCGGAGCCTTATGGTGACTACCGACACCCATAGACATCCGCACAACCAAAAATTATGCAGATGCCTCCAATCCCTCTAATGGGTCATCGGAAACTCACAAACCTCACGAAACGCGACAGCATAGCTGTCACTTTACGCCAGTATTATGTAAGCGAGAGGTACCATCCCGGCCGTGCCGGCCCAATTCGTCTGCAAGGCAGCATGGCACTACCTCTTGACAAATGATATCGTATTATTATTACTTAAGTACATACTTAGATTATAATAATTGTTATTTAAAATGTATGCAACAGTGTATGCAACCTAAATATTTTTTTTCTATTCTATTCTATTTTGACTGTTGCTTCAAATCAAGATAAAATAAATAAAATGTTAAATAAATATAGTAACTACAACAATTTTTATTTAGTTTTATATATGAAAATAGAACGACCAATTTTATTAGAGTATTTTTTTCATAGTCTGCATAGGAGGCAGGCATTTGACACTTAAGCACGTATGGTAAGTATTGAATAGAAAATGGGTAAAAATAAGCTATCTTACTAGCGTTGTTACGTGACTTTAGTATATCAATAGAATTCATGATTATCGTATTTTTTATTCTCCATACGACACAAACGTGGACCAAAACTGATGAACGGTTATTGGAAAGTGGCAACCATTATTATATTTGATCAGACATTCTCCGGTCTTGTAGTCTACTAAAGTTAGCTCATACATATATTACCTATTAGTCTTTATAGCCATATTTTGTTAGTTTCAGCTATGAATTTGACAGTTGATCCATAAATGGACTTCTATTTCAAAGATAAATTGATGCACATGACTCTTTAGTGTCTGGTACTGGCCATATACGTTATAAATAAATATATAATAATATGGGACTGGTAATAGAGACGCACCTTTTTGAAGTGGTTGAGTGTGTCCGGGCTGTTCTCGCACATCTCCGTGATAAGCGTCACGCCGGTGATAAGAACGCCTGTATGTGCGGTGAATAAACACTTTGTAGATTGACATTTATATTGTAACAAATAAGAGTTATTATAATATCTTAATATGCATTTCTCTTTTAACGCCAAATCCGGTGGTCGTAGACACTACATGTGTATTTGACCGATCCTCTTATTTCTTTTCATTTTATGTCACACTGATCACTTTGTGGAAAAAAAGAAAAAAATACTAAATAAAGAAATGATCTATCCCTATATTATTTCAGAGTCTAGCGTCCTTTGAAGGTTATGTTCACCATACAACTCATTTTTTTTAATATCATAGGGGGGGTAATGAGCAGTCGAAGCCTTAGGCGACTACCGACGCCCATAAAAATCCGCACAAGAGGCTATGCAGATCCCCACACATGGGCCACCGGAAACCCACAAATTGCACGAAACGCGACAGCATAGCTGTCACTTTACGCCATGCGAGCGAGAGTTTCCACTCCGATCGTGCCGGTCCACTTCGACTGCAAAGCAGCATGGCACTACCTCTTACTAAAACACACATGATGAAGAAATAAGATAAAAATCCATACCATGATTCTTCTCAGTCAGAAGGCTTCTAGTGGCAGGCAGGAACATCTCCATCAGATCCGGTACCCGTCTGATGATCCTGAAGGCGCAGAGTGCAGCCTTCTTCTTAATGTAGGCGTTGGGGGACTTGATGAGCCTCTCCACCTCCGAAGCCAGATCCCGGGCCATCTCCGGGGAGGCGATGGCTCCGAGGGTGCACAGCGCCAGACCCACCACGAACTGGGTGTTGCTGTTCAGGTCACTGGGGAGAAAGTTCTAGTGAGTACTTCCTTTGCTCTATGATGGTCTAGTTGGCTTGGCTAGTGAGAGTTCCGGGTTCTAATCAGACCAGCGCCTGACTTTGTCAACATCGCTTGCTCCTGAATAGAAGAGAATATTTTTCCCCACCATGGTTCAGGCCTTGTCATGGCGGTGGCGCTCAGTAGCCTAAGGTGAACCCAGCACCTTGGGCGAAGCTAATTGCACTGTCCCCATGTTGGGAGGGGTTGTTCTGTGATGTGGGACAGCCCCACCGTGGAGGTGGCGTCGGTCTCTTAGGGGACTGACTAGACGTCGAGATGGCCTGTTGCTCAACAGATCCGGAGCACCTCACCAAAGGCGGCATTGGTGGCACTCGCCGGGTTTTAGTGCTGCGTCCACCTTACCATCTTTCGGACGCAGCGAGTCCCCCGCAGGATGTCTAAGAGCATTTCCCGGCGCAAAAGAAAAAAAGAATCGTTAAGAAACCTGATAGTCCCTTGAGTTCCTTGATTAAGTTTCTCTGTAGGGACAGGGCCAAGTTGTTATAGCGTCGACCTCGGCTTCCTAAAAATGATATGACGTATGGCTTTAAGCGTGACAATGGAGATTTTCATAATTTTTCCTGCACCTAACTTTGTTATCGTCACTTGTTCACTAATTAACGAAAATATCTAAAAGCAAACGGCATAATATGATTACCTACCTATTCATCTTTGCTCTACTCATGAAATTAAGAAAACATGTACTTTTTAATATATAACTGTTAACAAAACAAATGTTTGTTATGTACACATACCGGTTTCGCTCGCCCCACTTTCGTGTTACGTAGTTAACATAAATTACAGACTGAGATGTGATTTATCAATGTGTACAGAGATATTGAACCTCATATGCAACGGCTGGTATTGAGTGTACCAGCCCACTGCCACTTCAACGTGCTCATTCTTTTTTTTTTCTTTAGCGCCGGGAAATGTTCCGAGGCATCCCGCGAGAGAGTGGGTTCACGGGAGAAACAAGCAAGATGGTGGTACCCATGCAGCCGGGAGCGTGGCACAGCGCTTCCCTCCCACCGGTTATTATATAATTAGCTTCGCCCAAGGTGCTCAAGCGGCTCACCCTAGGCTACTGAGCCCCACCCCCACGACAAGGCCTGAATAAAGGTTGGGAACGTGCTAATCCTTCGCGTGATATAGGCAACGTTAGTTCTCTGGCGTTTAAGTAGACGAAGTGTTGGTCGGCCATTAACCAGGCGGGAAGACGATCTTTGTGCAGTGACCGGTCCGTGTTGGATGCGAGTGGCGAGGGCTCGGCCGTCTTTACGTTTTTTGAGAGAGGTCTATGTTCAGCGGTGGACGGACAGAGACTGATAATGATGATGGGTATGTCAGTTAGTTGTCCTACGTTACCACCACATTATACCGTAGCATTATCTACCTAAACGCGGCCTCCACTCTTGAACATAAGTGACAAAGGCTATACTATATGATGATTATTATTTATTTCATCATCAGTCCAGGGGGCTTACCACAATCTCTTAAAGCATTACTAATATAATCATACATTGAATTTTCATACCACAACATACTTAAAACAATCTTATTATAACATTGAAAACAATCATACTTTCCTAGCGATTTTGGTGACGTCATCTCGTATTGTTCGTTCAATTGTGGTTCAATCCACGCTTATTTGGTACCACAACGCCATTTTTGACAGCGAGCATTAATACTTTTATGTCAAATTTAGCAATCTTAAAAAAGTTACTATCGTGCGACGGATTTATGATTGTTTTGTGCAATGTTTCATAAAATACTAATTTTTACCATATAATAGTAAGTGTAATGTAGAAAAACATGTATTTCTGGTGATTTTGTGACAGATTAATTAATTTTCGATGTTATTTTAGATGAACGACTACAAAATATTTGTTTAGATATTAATTGCATTATCCTTCTATTCTATGCAAGTGGATCATACAAACGTCCTATTAATTAGGTAATAATGAGGGTCATGTGGCTCAACACACTGTCCTCTGTAATTGCGCAGGTTACCGAGTGCCTTAATACCTAGCAAATGCGCCAAAAATATATAAAATTTCTCATGACTGGTAAAGAGCGAAACAGAGTTAAAGTTGAGTAAGTATTTATTTTAATAAGTATTGATAGTTATAATGAAACTTTGCTGTTATGCTACGAAGGTTATGCTATAAAGGTAATTAGGGAGACATCCCTAATTACCTTTTATATATCTTTAGAAAAAGTTGTATCAATCAAGATACAATGTAATAAACACACCTCAGCAAAACCTCAGCAAAGATGGGGGAATCATATTTATGAAATAAAAATACTTTTCATTGTGCATATGTATTATCTATATTTTTATTATATGTACTTTAAAAACCATAATTAGATATATCAATTTAGGACTCAACAAATTAGTTGGTTGAATCGGGGTCCTTTATTAAAATGTTTAACTTCCAAATGCAGTATATTATTATGATATTTACAATTTTATACAATATAATTAAGATAAAATAATACATATAAATAATGTATGTGAAAAATCAATAATTCTTAACAATATTATTTATTTCATTTTAAGTCTAACAAAAACTCCTGTGCAACAACTGAGTGACGAAGATGTATCGAAGAATCCCAGTTACATGTAAATAATGCATTTGAGTGAGCAGCCTCACACAAGAACATGGCACTGCAGCAGCCAGTGCATAACTACACGGAATTTTGGGAAACTCTGGGAAAAGCGCATCCTGGGATCCTGAAAAAGAAAAATAATAATTATTCATACCTATATTGTTTTATCTACTTTTTTATTTTACCTTAAATTTAATAAAAAATAAAAATTTTATATAATATGTTTGTTCAATGTTCTTAAAAGATCAACTGTTGGAGATTAATTATTAAACTTCTTGACATAATATTATTTATTATTATCAATTCAATTTATTGCATTACTAATTATTACTTATAATATTACTACAAAATTTAAAGTGGTGTAATAAAATAAAATTTAAATATAATAATATATTTGTATTATTTAATGTTGTTTTAAGAACAACTGTTGGAGATTAATAGTTAAACTTCTTGACATAATATTAGATATCTATTATTGTCAATATAATTTATAGCATTACTAAATATCACTTAGGTATAATATTACTACAAAATTTAAGATAGTTTTAAATTAAATATTTATAATAAGTTTAATATATAAAGGAATACAATTTTTCCTTTAAGTAGTTTCAAATCAAATTTGTAAGCAATGATTTTAACTAAATAGATAATAAAACTTGATAATAGCACTAGCGCAATTATTGTCATTAATCATGTTGATATTATATTACAAAATACAAAAAAGGATAATAAAGTTTTAACAAATAGGTACACACTTACTTTTGACCAGCCTTTCCAATCTTTATGTGCACCACTCCCTTGCGAGTTGAGAGCTTCTGCCATTTCTCTCCATTTCCTCTTAGAATATTCTTTATCTTGTAAAGAGCGATTGTAGCAGGTAAATATATCTCTTTTACCGTTTAAGAATTCCCAATGCAGTTCTAATTGTTGGTAATTAACTCGGTTACTTCTACACCTGTAAAGTAAATAACAAAACATTACAACCTATAGTTTCAAAATATGAAAGTGTAAAGACATAGTACAAATACATTTAGGAATATATTATATGCATGAAACTACATATACCTATACTGCTTATATTATATCAGAATAACTAATAGGTTAACTATAGTCAAGCAGAGGACTCTGGACTGCAAGTGATTTATAAACTTTATCTTACCTTGGTTCCATGGTTCCCGAATAACGTTTCTCGACTGAATGAGCATGTTTAACACGTAACTTACAAAGTTATTGTTCATTTTTGCTGTAACTTTCGTTTTTGTGCACTTGAAACTATAAATACAAAGGCACTTAGGTTTATTGTAAATAAAATATTTTAAAGGTTATGTTGATATGCGCTAAGTGGTGCAAGTATTCCGAAACGAAAAGAGACAACGCTATACAACAAATAGTGCTATCTCCGTCCCTCTAAGTAAGGAATAGACAAATAGTTCGTTCTTTCACATCACTCAGCGATCATAAAACAATCATGCTCGGTTAAGATCGTGGTACGAATTTGGGTATTATTATAATACGCCGGAATCAAAACGCGAACGCAATAACATTACTTTGTTAAAGATTGTGGTAGGCCCCCTGATACGCCATCAATTTATGACAGTGCGGGCGAAGCTGTGAGCAAGAGCTAGTTACATTGAGGTCGTGTTAGTAAACAATTCGACATCAGTAATGTTTTGAGTTTTGATATCCAAATATGAGTGCTTGTTTGGCGACACGATTGGACGACAGGTTGGTGTAGATCACGGGTTCGATCCCGATCCCGAAATAACAATAGACATAGGTATATATTAGATATTTAAATAGTTGTTTAAACGTATTTCCGTTTCTAATAAATAAAATACTGACGAATAACAAAAACTACCGCATTGAGCTACGAATTCCTCGCCTCATCGAGGAGACTTTTGTACGACAAGGGGTCGAATCATAACAGACAAGACAAGTTCATACAATTCTAAAAGAAATCATTACGTAATCCTTATGTCCATTGCCATCGAACTGACGAATATTTTTAACATCGAAATGCAATCATCCATGTAAATATTGGAAATGATAAAATATATTCCTTAAAATATTTTTTTAATATTTCTGAATACGGGTAGTTCATGTTAAGATTTTTTAGGAAATACTAGCTGATTCCCGAGGTTTTATCCGCCCCAATTTTTTTTGAATGTAATATAACGTAGATGGAGAGTTTGTTTGTTTGTATTCGCTTATCTGCGGAACTATCAGGTCGGATTCAAAAAAATATTCTTGCATTTGCTGACCTATTGAATATATATGGAAGGTTACCTATATCCTACAGGCTATTTTTGAGGATTTTTTAAAAAGGGCAGGTGAAGTCGCAGAGAGAAGTTAGTAGCCAGATGTAGAACGTAATTTCCATATTACATGAGTCTACATAAATAAGACCTTGACAATATATATAGGTAGATATATTCATTATAATATATTTTCACGTAAATAATGGCTTTCCATCGCCACCACGTTAATTAAAAGATTGTAACAAGATTAACGTCATCACAGCATCACAGGAACGGTGAGGGGGATGGGAAGGGGGGTTGGAGGAACGACGTTTACCCAACAGACCGTAATCCCAAGACTCATTATGGGCCCTAAATAATGTATACTCAACCTTCACTTTGGGTTCGGATGGAAAAAAAATACCAAAAAGATCATTAAAACTTTATAATTAATATAGTGAACGCTTTTTATAACAAAGTGCTAAATTATAATGTAAAATGTAAAATAGTAACTACACATCATAGGTACGATTTTTGGGAGGTTAAAATTACGGTTTGAAGAAAGATACTTGTAATAACGTGTTAGTTTCACTGTGAAGCGGTAAACGTTTCTTTTATTTATATTATTACAGCAAGTTATGATCACTTACGATAGAAGGAAACCATATTTTATATCCTCCATAGCATACTAATAGAATGTCTAATTAACATCTCATCTCTGCATCTTCTACCGCATCTACCACGGGGAGTGTTCTGAGGAATTGTTTGGTTTCGACCTAATACCGAATTCCACCGCCGGACATTGCATCAAATTGCGAATTACACCCACACCACCTCGATGTCCGAGAATCCACAACAACTCGATTTTTACGGCATTTCCTGTCTCACACGACAAGTATATGGAACCAGCTGCCACATACGGTATTTCCGAACCGATATGACTTAGGGACCTTCAAGAAAGGAGCATACTCATATCTGAAAGGCCGGCAACGCACCTGCTAATCCTCTGCTGTCATGGATTGCAATTTTAACAACTATGATGCACCGAGAAAATAAAACACGGTCACGCGAGTCTGCTCTCGCGGGAAACATGTTTTTTATGAGATATACACCAAGTACCAATAAAAATTATCACGTTTTTAATCCTATACTATATATATAAGTGAGTAAAAATATTTACTCACTTAAGAGTATAGGCCTAAAATTTCAACTACACCACACACTCCCAAATCAAAATGAATCCTTGATACATTACTATTTACTGGTACATGCCTTGTTTCAACGTAAAACGGAAATTACTGAATAATTACATTAAATCTGAAAATCTGCTATTACTGCAAATATTTCCACTATTAATTAGTCAAGCAAAGTATCCTATTAATATTATAAACGCAAACGTTTGTAAGAGTGTATGGATGTAATATGGATATGATGTGTTTGTTACACTTTCAAGCAAAAACGACTAAATGGATTTTGATGAAACTTTACGATAATATAGCTTATGGATCAGAATAACATATAGGCTATAATTTATCCCTGTACTGGGAATGGGAAGTACGCGGGTAAAACCGCGGGTCGCTGTTAGTTCTTCATAATACAATCGTAGACTTGGCTCATAGCCTAGAGATATAATTAAGATTAAACGGCCCGCGGTTTATGGGATACCGTACCGCAGTGACAAAGTCGAGCTTTCGACGGCTGTTAAGGCGCGGTCTTACCTGAACATTCACAAAACTGGGATTTGTGTATGTTCAGGTACAAGGAAACTCAATAAAAAATATCCCACACAAAAAATACAGAGCATAGAAAAAGGTCTAAAGAAAAATGTTAACCGAATAGAATATTAAAAATGTGTTTAATATTTCCAATAAAAAATCGTGACTTGCTCCACAAAAATAAACTTTGGCGTCGAAATCCTCTGTATTTTGAGCGGTAACAACAATATATTTTTTAAAGAATATAATAGAAATACAGTTTTATTAAAATGTTAACGTAATCAGACAGTAGAAATCGTAGTCAGTCCGCGCCTTAACACTGAGATTGCTTTTTAATTTTTATATTAATCTCAGAGTAATCGGCCTAGAAACATTTAAGCATCACTATAGGTATCTGTACTGAAAACTTCTGAATAACAGCTATATGGTACTAACATGTGACAGGATTTATATTCAACCTTATTTGTTTGTTAAACGTACAAACATGCGAGGATCGAAACTAGTTCTAGTTTCTATAGAGAGACATAGGTTATCACGTCAATGTGTAATCTTACGCAAGATTTCTCCCGTGCGTTATCACGAAGGCTTTTTAGCTAAATTTCTTAGCGTAAGAATTACGCAGTCGAACCTGAAGGTTCAACCCAGTAATATCCATGAAAGAGAAGGTTAAATATTGAGTTGTGGTACGAAAAAGTTAAATATGATTTTATTTGGATCACCTAACTTCTCAGGACCTTTTTTTCTACTAATTAATTTTGTTAAATATACCTCTTTTTTTTGTACGAATTATATTAAAATGTCTGTACACGCAACCGTGTAACGAATACCTACCGAAAAATCTTATTATTGGCTTTACCTAATGAGCCAATGAATATTAAGCAAAGAATCTGTATATTTTCTTCACCAAATAACTCCTTATAGAAGGGAGAGACTGTCATTAGTTAATGTAATAACATAGAATAATAATTACTTACTAACAAAATATGAGCTATAATTGCTTGAAATAAAATGTATTATTATTATTATATATATTATTATTATTTTATCTAGATACTATCTCATGGTAGGTAAACATGATCTAGTTAATGGATCTGGCACAAGCAGAGACACCTGGTAATGGTATAACGGTCGTTATCATCGTTGGCCACTTACCATCTCGTTTTGCTCATACTAAAATATACCTTTTAACCCTCTGACGAATTTGTATTTCTGTAGGCACTGTCTGCATTCACAGTTTATTGCAAAATCTTGTGGAAATTGTATTAGATAGCCAGAAGAGTACCATCTCTTGAAAATCGAACATAATTTCCACCATTTTTTAAATACTTGTCTGTTTGTCTGTAATTTATTACCTTGTTATTATAGCGGGGTGAGCGACTATGATGAAATTTCCTTTTAAAAATACGTCATTGGGTAAAAATGATAGGCTATAAATGACGTCAGTAAATTTAAATTGTGTATGTGTGTGTTGCAAATCTCTGTCCCAGCCCCGAGCAACAGCTAGTTCTTAATATAAGCCACCTATAACAAACCTAACTTCTATTCACTTCGAAGTTGTTTTAGTTCCGAGCTGATATCGAATTCAGGACTCGTCCATGTATACTCAGGAGACGCTCCCGGCGTCGGTCGAAGTTCGATTCCCCAGCGAGATTCACTTTATTTATAAGGTCCTTTGTTCTCTGGAGAAATACTCTAAAGTCGAAGTAGGTGCGTGGTTACCTTTTACATTGTTAGAGATCAAATTCAATTGTCATTTCGAACTGCTTCGAAAATTTTTTTGCTCAGCTAAATTGGCGAGGCAGATTTTCTCCGGGCACAATCTCTCGCAATAAAAAAAATTGAAATTTTCCCCCACGTATGAAAATCCACCATAGAGGATTCTGTGGAGAATCCATTGTTTAAAATAATTAAATATACAAAGCTTATAAGTTTGTTTGACTATATTTGTTCATCTGTTTTAGAATGAGTTTGGGATAAAAATATATTTTTTAGTTTAGAAACCTGTAAAGTACTGAAGCGTAACTTTTAGACCGATAGACGAAGTGTTGGTCGGCCATTAACTAGGTGGGAAGACGATCTCCGTACAGTGGCGGGTCCGTGTTGGATGCGAGAGGCAAGGTATCGGCAGTCTTGGCGTTCATTGAAGAAGGCCTATGTACAGCAGTGGACGGATAGAGGCTGATGATGATGATGAACCTTTTATGAATTAATTAAAGCGAAATGATTTCTGATTGCGTTACATACATATTATACCATAGAAGAAAATAATAAAAGCGTTTAAAAAAGAGTACACTTCGCTTCGTCTATAATCTGTGCTAATATTATAAAGAGGAAAGATTGGATTCTTGTCTGCTTATTACTATTTAGCTCAGAAAATCCTCAAGCAATTTTAATAATTCTTTCACCATTAGAATGCTACGTTAACACTAAGTAACATAGCCTAAAAATAATCATGATCGATCCGGATGAAGCTGCGGGCATCAGCTAGTATAATACAACTATAAAGTACTTACTTCTTAAGGCAGTTGGTGATGAGAAGATGTACGTCTTGGCGTTCGTCGAGTAGCAACATGGCACCGAGGTAGCCCACTCGTTTGTCCGTGAACCGGGTACTGGCTATCAGCTTGAGGCACTCGAGCTGACCAAAGTGGGCGGGGTAGCCCAGCATGTGGATGTATAGGAGCTTCGCGATGTTTCGACATCTGCGAGGGAGCACTGGGTTATTATACTACCGATGGGAAGTCCTATCCGTCGCCCTTCCTTTTTTCCAGCAAAGATTTAGGTGTACACGTAGTAACATCAGGCACTCTTCTCTGCATGTACCTACTTAAGGCAGTGCTTTGCTACGTAGTAATAACCGACATAATTGAGATCATATCTCGCAGAGTAGATAAGTAACGGATAGACTTGAGTCTTCTACAATAAGGGATCTCATGGGAACTCGTTCTCTGGGGTCTTGCAACTATATTAAAAATGCAAAATCTTAAGTCATGGTCACATTGTTGGGTATAATCTTATTTTACAGTGATACTTTACGTTCTGTAAAAAAGTCAGCCGAATGATATTAACCCTCGGAGATTTTTGTGATTGGAAGCAACTAAGGGTCCCTATATATCACGGAACCCTTGAATTAGCCCAGAGTGAGTAATTGTATCGGTTTGTTTTACGTGAATAAAAACACATTCTGTATAAACCATACATATTGTATATGTAAATAGACGTTAAAAACCGCCATGCCTACCTCCAAACGCTATCCTCCTCCCTAAATGTGGACCGTATGTACGCGCACTCCTTGTTAACGACACTCCTCTCTTCAGCAGCGGTCCTGGCTGCACGGATCTGTCGGATCAGATCCCGCAGCCGGGTGGGAGTCTGCATCCGCACTGAAACCGGCGCGACTGTTATGGACGACACGCACACAAAAAAAAGCGTAGATCAGTGCATCTGTGTGTTAACTTATCATAAGCGTGGGTTGATGTCGAAATCAAGCGTGCTTCAAGTGCTAAAAAGTACCAAATTTTCCCGTGCGACAAATCCCTGTGTTGAAAAACCACACATCACAAATGACGTCAAAAGACCTCTTATGTCAAAAACCCCTCTTGTTATAAATACGTGCCCGTTTCGACACCACAACCATAGATTAGGGTAAAATAAAGTACTACAAACAAAGAGGTTAGTTACTCTTAAAAATCAGGGAAAGTGCGGAATGAAATGTGAGATTGAGAAATATATTGCCACTCTTATAGACCAAAAGGTCTATCTAACATCAATTTATAGCAATATATAATATGCCTATATAGGCAGTTAAGTTATTATGTAGCTCATCAATATTCATTTGAGCCAGTAATTGTAAATAGTACTGAAGGTATTATATTAGTAACAGAACAAACATGGTAACAACAAATGTTGAGGCCTTTTTTGAAGCTATGAAAGTAAAGAGAAATTCAAAAATTTAACATAGCAACTGTATACATAACAATCTGACATTCCATGAAATATCTATTGAATTAAAGAAGATATAAGCAAAGACCCAAATCCTGTGTTAAGGATTAGATAAAATCTATAAATAAAAGCAGCAATTTTAAAATATTTATGCTATAAACTAAGTTATATTGTTTTTATTAGGTTCTATAAAACTACTCGCTATAAATTATTATTTTTAATACTACAAGTTTTTAATGCTTAGGATTGCGAATTCTATTTACCTGAAAGTCTTATATATCTAAATGCTAATTGATAAGGTACTCACCTCTTTCAAAGGCCTCATTTACCACTTGCTTTATGGTGGCAATGTTAAACGCTGGGTTAAACCTGAAATAGACAAACTATGTTAGTAGTAGTAGTTACAAGTTACTACTCTTTGGATTAGTACTCTCATTAGTTGAAAATAACATAATAGACATAACTGTCTTGAAATAATTTACTAAAAACACAATTTAAATCAAAGTAAATAAAAAATTAAATCTGCTAGTATAATATTAAAATATATTCACTAATATTGTGTCGAGTTAATTATTTCTTTTTCGTTTTGCATTAATTAATGAAGTCACAACTTTTAATTCACATTAGAAACTTGTTTCACTTCTTTAAGAGTTACCATTTGAATCAAATTTAAATAAAAATATCACAAAAGAAACCATAATTATCTAGATTGTTGGCGGTCGGCTTTTTATACTCGATACTGTTAAGCAAAAAACATTTTCAATCAAGTAATGTAACTAGTAACTTCAAGTAGTTTAGTAGTAGTATGTAGTAGCAGTAGTATGGCATTTAACATCCTGTCAAAGACAACATTGCCTATCATACCTCAGGTTTTCTAGGGCATGCATTTAAGCATATATCTAGGTTACACAGAGGCTTCTAGACCTGTGTGGGACTCGGTACTTGGGAGTGCTATATTCTAAAACAACTGCGAGTGTCATCAGCCGCTTTTTTAAAAACTACTTCTTGTCCTTGTCCTGGATCTCTAGGTACCAGGAGCACCTCAAGGCCAAGGCTTGCCTTGCCACTTGGCAACAGGCCAGACCACTCCTCATAATGGGACCTTGCCAACATTGCCGGATCTGCAGGCAACAGGATCACCTCAGTCCCACCCACGGTCGCCACTAAGCAGCAGTCCCTGCGACGCCATGTCATACTGGGCCCAGGTTCCAATCATGAGACCGACATAAACACAGGGGCGTTACTGTAGGTGCATTAAGTAGTGCCTCCTGCGCACCACCCTTCGTCGCCCGCGCGGGGAGGTCTCGTCGGCGGCCTCTTCTCTCACCCGCTCGTCGGCCTCCTTTTGGGGCATTGATGTCTCATAAAAGGATACCATTGCCGCCATTAATTTGAGCATCTTAACTAAGACACCAAAAAAAAAACGTGATGCTACACTATGCTTATCTATAAACAACAGATTCTAATCCAGATCAATGACTAACAATCATTATATTCGAATATAATGTTTCAATTATTGTAAAAAAAGGTTAAATGGCAATTAGGTTTAATCGAATCATCCATCGATGTGATGGATGACGAATATCCAGGGAAAAATGTGTTTTACACAGACAACTGCAGTTTTAAATTTTTAAATGAAATTTGGCAATGTATGTCCGATGAGGAAACAATGTCTCATTAAACATTATGTAATAAATGTATTTAACAATTCGACATGTGTAAAAAGACATACTCATAAAACCCTTCCTTTCAGTTTTGCCAGAGGTAATAATAATGAAATAATCCATTAACAAGCGATAATGTTGTCCTTCATAAACAGGCCATATTAAATCTCAGTCCTTTGTGATCTATTACAATAGCATCAGACATCTTTTGTTACAGTATGTGCTTGCTAAACTAGATAAAATCAAACATTCTCTTTTTAAAATGTATTTGAACAGCGAATGTTCACTTTTTAAATAAAACCATTCACAAAACAATCTTTTTATCATTACTGTTACTAGTTGTAAAATAATCTATTGCTTTTTATATAATGCACTTAATATTTATGATAATTTTATCTATACTAATATTGTAAAGCTGAAGAGTTTGTTTGTTTGTTTGAACGCGCTAATCTCAAGAACTACTGGTCCGATTTGAAAAATTCTTTCAGTGTTAGACAGCCCATTTATCGAGGAAGGCTATATATAACATCACGCTGTGACATATAGGAGTTGTGTAACGCGGGCGAAGCTGCAGGCAACAGCTAGTACTTAATATAGAGTAAATGGACTGCAAATTATACTAGTTTACTTTTAAATTTTTATTCAATAAATATTAATGACTTATGAAAATATAATTGATGTCTCATAAAAACTTGTCCCACTTTTAAATATCTCAACAATTTAGGAATTTGTTTTTTTTATATACACATCTTACTAAGACACATTTATCAATCTACATATTATTATTATTCATATGTGGTGTGTTTCTTATGCTGATGTATTTCCCATGATAAACGTCCATTGTCTAATAATTAAAGGGTTGGATAACAGAAATAGGCAGAATATAACTTCAACAATGATTAAAATTCAACCTCTCTGACCTTTTTTTACATTTAATTAAATTATGGTCCAGATATAGGTATTGGTTTGGCATCAAGGCGAGAAGTTTAGGTTTTAGTCTAACAAGTGTAAAATTAAGTTTTTTATATCATATATTAGATATAATTTAGAATATCCCAATGTTTCGTCAGTCACATCAATAATCTCAAGAATGAGACCTCGTCAATCAAAACTCCCACGAAATATTGTAGTTACGGGTTTAGAATGTTTCATATACTCATCAAAATAAAGAAAGATATTACATGCTTCCAATCAAAGAACAACATTTACATAGGTACATCCTTTTGTTGTTTACCTAATAGGTAAATAACTTAACATGCCAAATTGTCATAACATATATATTGTAACAATTGTAACAATATATTATTTTAACAATTAAAGATCCTTAAATACTTGGGCCTAGTATCTTCATCACTCATACATACATATAACCATAATATATACAGCCATACAAAATACTTTTAACAAAGTTAGCTGTATATACTTTTGTATACAATAGCTAATGACATGGTGTATAAAGTGAATAACTAAAGCCACCGCATTCACTAGATAGATTTTAGTATGTAAGTTATGTATGTATATGTAAGTACTTTGATAACTATAGTATAGAAAATTTGACAGGGGCCAGGGAATAAATTTCTACATGTATATTAGCGATTTTGTCGTTTAGTGATGATACATTAAAACATATTGGAAATATAAATTACCCAGACTCTGAGCCGTTCATTTTATATTCTTCGAATAATAATAATATCAGATCTTCTTGTGATTTTGTAAGTCACGTCAAGAAGTATTTTTCAAACCGCCTGGTGCAACTTCACTTTTTTAAACTTGTTTAATAACACTTGTGTAAACAATTATTACATAAAACCACTAAAATTAAATAACGTAAAAAAATTAAGAACAATTAAGAGGTCTATGTCAGGGATATAACCATTTTATCTTGTCACAAACCATAAAAATGCAAGAGAAATTGCCACTTTTGATAAAATAATATCATATTTTCACATTAATCCAAAGCACAATCATGGTATCTGGGAATAGCCAAGTTTGTAGATGTATCACAGAAAAGTGTACAGATAATTCTTTTATCACAGATTTTACGAAATATTACGGCAGCCGCCAGCTGACATTTCCTGCGTTGCAAGAAATACAACATGGCCGACCGTCATGTCATGACTCGCAGCTCTCGCTTCCACATACCAATAACTTTAATATGATTTTTTTTAATTTGTTTTAAAAGAAAAACAGTTTAAAAAAATATATTATATTTGTATGTAGTAGAAAAATTAATAAATTTAAATTCCATTAATTTTATACATAACAATATTACTATATTTGACAAGTGACAACTCATTTCATGTTTCCAAATACTTTCAAAAGACGACGTGGTAACATTTTTGTACTCAGTCAGTACTATGGTCAGTACCTAGGTAGATAATATTTAGCTTTATAAAATTCAAAGTCATTTTCTATATGATTTTCAAGCAATTCACTTATCTAAATTAGAGACATAACGGAGACAATTTTTCTGTTTATCAATTTTTTCTTCTAAAGAATGTAAATAAACATTTAAGTATAAAAGATTTCTGCCTACCTTCGATTTTGTTCTGGAGGCAAAACACTCCAATCAACCTCATACATAGGATAAGCCATTGTTATATTTGCACAAATGTATGTAAACAATCACTAAAACATTTCAGACCATATACCACAGTAGTTTACGACCGTACAAACGTTACTGTTATCAGAAGCGTTTTATCAGTTTCAGGTACAACACATATATCTTACAATTGCGTATCTCTTATCAAAGGTATCGTTTTATCACTAAAAAAGGATAGCAATATAGACACTGTTAGTTTAATGTTTTATTTTCAATTGTCAATACTATACAAAACAATGGTTCGAGTCGCATCATTATCTCATTTGGAAAACTAATTGATATTCATAGTTTGTGGGGCACGAACGTGTACTGATATGAGCATTCGCAATCATATCGTGTATTGTATGGGTTATAGATTATCCTCGTGATTCCTTGCGGGTCTGTCAATGCTGTTTCGTTTAATGCAATCCACCAGCCACCTTATTCCTTCATCGACGCCATCTCTGAAAGTAATATAAAAGTTTAGCTGGAGTCAATTAAAATCGATATAAAAAAGGCAATCTCGAAAGGAATTTCGTAAAGAGAAAAAGTTGGTATAAGGTGTATATCTTAGGTGTATATATTATAATACAGACGTAAAGTATTAGAGTAAATAGATGAGGGAAGATTAACTTAACTGCAAGTAAGATAAGTTAATGATAGAATTTAACAGCTGTAACTTTTGGTCATCTAGATGCTTAATATTCTTTTTTTTTTTTTTCTTTAACGTCGAGAAATGCTCTGAGGCATCCCGCGGGGGAGTGGGTCTCCCCACGCGGGTATGTGGGACTCGCTGCGCCCGAAAGCTAGTAAGTGTACGCAACTCTACCCACTAAAAACAGACCTCCAATGTCGCCTCTGGTGGGGTGCCCCGGATCTAATGAGCAAACAGGGCACCTCGACAGTTAGTCAGTCCCCCAAGGGACCGACGCTATCTCCACATAAGCGCTGTCCCGCACCACAGAACCTACCAACGTCGAGACAGTACAATGGGGTGAGGTTCCCGTCCTCACCCCTTGTCCCCTCTTTTTATAAGAGGGGTACAAAAAGCCCTCTCGGCTTAATTAGCTTCGCCCAAGGTGCTGGGCTCACCCCACGAGCCCCACCGCCTCGTCAAGTCCTGAACCATGGTGGGGAACAAAAGCCGTCTTCTAAAAACCCAACCGAACTGCCTTGAACTTAATTTAAACTTAAATATGATGGCTGAAAACCAAGTTATAATCATAAGGAATTTAACCAGAATTTAACATAAAAATAGAAATATTGCCTTCGTTGATACGAATTATCTAGTGGTACCCCTTTAGAAGTAAAATTGATTCGGATGACGTTACGGCACACGGCGTAATTTTAATTAAGTTATTTACATGTTTCGTAATAGATCGTGATATTCATAGACGAATGGCGAGTCATATATTATGCCGGGCTTCCTATTTTTACACGCTTTATATTAGTTTCACCTGTATGTTTACTTGCTTGCTTGTTTGTTTGTAACCGACTTCTTTGGGTGCGATTTTTTAATCAATAAACCATTAATTATTAAAAAAAAACAGAACTAGCCATTGATACCTCTGATTGGTAATTGTGATAGGGAGGTTCGAAACTTAGTCGTCCTCATCGTCTCAGCCATTGTGCTAAGACTAGGACTCCTGGTCAAAGCCCTAATCTCTAACCAGCAGTTTCCCACAAAGCTTAGTAGATATACTTTAACAATAATTGTGCGTTTGTAGTGAAATGTGAGTCGTTTATCCATTGGGCGTTTTTCCACTTACCGGCACGGCCACGGTAAATGCGACGGCGACGGCACCGTGCCGTTGCCGTGGAAGCAAAAATGTATGAAAACATATGGCTCGTTTTTCCACTCACCGGCGATGGCAACGGCACGGCGTTGCCTCCCAACGGTACCGTGCCGTTGCCGTAGTTAGCAAGCTTCCCACACGGTGCCGTCCCGGTAAAACTGCATGTGTATTGTATATGAATTGTAGCCGTGTGCGTGTATGAGTGCGCGGGGCGTGTAGAAGGACGCGGAGTGGTCAGCTGAGAGACTCGTAGTTGATATCATCTATATATCATGATATTATGAGATATTATTATGATGATAATATATATCATCATCATCATCACTGACTGGAATGTTGGTCTAGTGGTTAGTGAGTGACCCTGGCTGCTAATCCAGAAGGTCGTTGGTTTGATTCCCACCCAGGACAAATGTTTGTGTGATGAGCATGATCATTTGTTCTGTGTCCGGGTGTAATTTATCAATAATATGTATGTATTTAGAAATATATAAACTGTATGTATCCGATGGCCTGTGAACTCACATTCCCAACATATTATAAATTATTATTATTACCTATATTATTATTATTATCATCATCAAGAATATATCGCCATCTATATCGTGGCAAAAATTTGGCCGTCCTGGTGTTCAGTGAGAGAGGCCTATCACCAGCCATGGGTGGATCAATTCTGCTACTGATATATATATCATCATTATCATGTAATGTAGTGGCATGAGATCGGCCGTCTTGGTGTTCAGTGAGGGAGACCTATCACCAGCCATGGGTGGATCAATTCTGCTACTGATATATATAATATCATCATTATCATGTAATGTAGTGGCATGAGATCGGCCGTCTTGGTGTTCAGTGAGAGAGGCCTATCACCAGCCATGGGTGGATCAATTCTGCTACTGATATATATATCATCATTATCATGTAATGTAGTGGCATGAGATCGGCCGTCTTGGTGTTCAGTGAGGGAGACCTATCATCAGCCATGGGTGGATCAATTCTGATGCTGATTTATATAATATCATCATTATCATGTAATGTCGTGGCATGGGATCGGTCGTCTTGGCGATCATTAAGGGAGACCTATGTTCAGCTGTGGACGGATAAAGGCCGATGATGATATATATCATCATTATCATCATCATCATTTATAAATTATAATATTATGATCTACGTGTCGTCTTGCTGAAGTCAGTGTCTGTACCCGTACAGTACTGAACCCCGAAAACGTGCGTAAACCGTCATCGACAACGGCACAGTGGAAAAACGAAGCCACGGCGCCGGTGCCGGGCCGTGACCGTGCCACCGCCGTGCCGTGACCGTGCCGGTGAGTGGAAAAACGCCCATTCTTATATCCTAGTGCTGTTCCTAAGGCCGTTAATGAGTAAGGTAGTCTAGTCAACCAGTTCAAAAAGACTCATCATGATGATCGTCCATACTTATATTTATTTTCTAACACAGTCTGTATTCGTTTATTAAAATATATATTAAAAGTTAATTCTTTATATTCTTCATATCTATACTTAATAATATAAAGCTGAAGAGTTTGTTTGTTTGAACGAGCTAATCTCAGGAACTACTGGTTCGATTTGAAAAATTCTTTCAGCGTTAGATAGCCCATTTATCGAAGAATGCTATAGGCATATATAACATTACGCTGTGACTAATAGGAATGCATGCAACTGCTAATAAAATATAAAATACAAACACGTTTTTTCACTACATATTTTTTTTTACCACTGAACCTAGCTCAATCTGCTGGTACACTTGAAAGTTATTACGTTCCAATTAAGCTTGAGCACAATTCAGTATTGTCACTGAGTCACATTATGCTCTGTAATTGGAAAACACAGACTAACTACAACAAGATGACGATTTGGTTCGGGTAGAACATGACAAAAGGGCCAGATCTGACTTTACACAATAACTAATATAGTTGTTTTTAACTTGACACTGGCACAATGTCGCAAAGCCAAATTGTGTGCCAAGAATAAAAAAAGAAGAAGAAGAACCAATTAAAACCGAAATTGTTTATTGATGATGATGATTACTTCATTTTTTTTTTTGCTGCAATTATGGCACTTTGCACTATAATTAAAAAGAAGAGCCTACAACTATAAATACCGGTGGGAGGGAAGCGCTGTGCATGGGTACCACCATCTTGCTTGTTTCTCCCGTGAAACAGGTTTGCTGTGTTTCGGAGAGAAGGGCAAGACAGGCAGTGTAATTACTGGCACCGAGACTTAACATCTTATGTCTCAGGATAGGCAACACATAACTGAGTTGCCTGGGCTCGTTCCAGGTAAACTGGTTTATGTTCATGGGCGACGTCGACCACTTACCATCAGGTGGCACGTTTGCCAGTTTGCCTATCCAAGTAACATAAAAAAAAACTGGCACTCAGAAATTACTTACTCAAATGATTCGATTTTTGTCTAATATCACAATAATGTTCTAAAAGGACAAGTTTCTTAGTTTGTCGATCCTAGCTTTAAAATGTAGATACGCTTAGTATCTACATTTTAAAGCTATCATAAACAATATCAAGACAGAAATACATATCTTTTTCTCAAGGCTAACGAAATATGTAAGTCATTTTGTGATATTATGTGTCATGTTGTGATAATACTGAGTTAATATATGAACAGTTTGGAAGAAAATTCATATATACAATATACATATTAAAGTTTAATTTACCCAGTTAAAGCTGAGGTTGCCATCAACATAATATCCCTTGCACCGATAAGGTGAGCATTTTGATTGAAAATAGGTTTAACTGTATGAACACCCATACAGTCAGGAATGTCTTGTTTATTAGCTAGCACCAGCAATGGAACTCCAGAGAGATGTTCTGAAGCTATCATTCTATCTGAAACAAAGAATAAATAGAAATAAAATCCTTTTTGTACTTCAAAAATGGTAAAAACTATCTAAAAATTCAATTATTATAAAGAAGTGTATTTAAATATAAAAAAAACTTAGTTTAATATCTATAGCACCCATAGTGGTAGAGCCGTATAATCATAGGTCAAGGGTGTGTCATGTCCCCGTTCATCTACTTGACTAGTACAATGTGTTCACAACACTAGAGTGACAGCACATCCCTAATCCTAGTCAATTCTCTTTTTGAATATGACATATGTGTCAAGTGGCTTTTGCTTTGTTTCACTTTGACAAATTCCAGAGTCCTGCGTGACCTGAGTAAAAGTTCTAATGATTATTAATTGCCTATTTCGTAAATACACCAATATTTTGTTAAAATAGTCTTTTAAATCAGTAATTCTCGGACGAAGACTATATATCTTTATATTTTAACTTATTTCAATGCAACATGAATTAATACAATTTTTTATAAATAATGAATAATTGAAATAAACTTTGTTCTTACCAAAGGTTTCTTTTGATTCTGAAACTCTTTCTCTATCAGATGAATCTACAATGTATATAACTGCATGGCATTCGGCATAATACTGAAAAATATTTTCTTTTAAAAATAAATAATAAAAGATGACAAGTTGATTATTAACTATAGATAACTACACTCAGTATAATTAATACAATTTAATAAATTTAAGTGTTGGGTTAAAATGTCATAATAAGAACTTTTTTGTTGTGTCGTAATACACATACACATTATATAATAATAACAAAAACCTTTTTTTAAAGATGTTTTCTGTTTGACTTTTATTTGTGGCAAATCTGGAATAACTGGATCTGTTATGACACAATGGTCACTGGCAGATGATAAAATCATAGAAACACACATGAATAGACAAATATTTCTACTATTGAAGAAAAAATGGATTACACACAAAAACATCAAGAAATGAACAAATTCTAATTCAAATAAGAAATACATATCCAAACCCATACAATTTATTTATAATTTGGCAAGAAGATAGATTATAAAAGAAGGCAATAAAAATAATCACCATTGATCCAAATATAGCTGTTAATCTAAGGTAAAACCAACAACAGCTAATATTAGTAGCAGCTAGCTGTTGCCTGCAGTTTCACCTGCGCTACTCAACCCCTATAAGTCACAGGGTGATGTTATATAGCTAAAACTGAAATAATTTTTCAAATCGGACCAGTAGTTCCTGAGATTAGCGCGTTCAAACAAACAAACTCTTCAGCTTTATAATATTAGTATAGATGACAATTGTCAAGTGGCAAATAAAGTTCATTATACGCTAAAACTACCTTATCCCAAAGAGACTGGAGCTCTTGTTGTCCACCGAGATCCCAAAAATTAAGTCTCACTCCATCAACATCTATTTTTCCTATATTTAGTCCTACAGTCGTAGTAATTCTATTAGGGTTCATCGCTTTATACTTTTTAGTAAATCTCGTTTTAGTTGCCTCCAAATATGTCTAAAAGAAATAATAAGAATGAATATTGATTACACATCAGCTATCAAGTACGTAAGAAAGTAGTTTTACCGTTTTGCCAGCATTGTCGAGTCCTAGAATTAATACGCAATATTCGTCTTTCTGTATCATATATTTATAAAAACCGTGAATTAAAGTATACATTTTTTAACATGTTTATAAAATTTCTATATTAATCTTAAAAGTTTCATTAAACATTAATGTAACATCAAACATGTAACAATACAAAAAACAATTTTGACGTGATTCTGTCAACTGTCAAGTGTCATGATTATTGTTTTTTTTCGTTCCTATTAGAACAGGCTAGGACCAGACGCCATGCTGCTAATTCTGTTGTAGTCAATATTAGCTTAGTCTGTATTTGTTTGGTAAAGCCGACGCCAAATCTTACGCAAGGAAAACGATGAGAAACTCCAAGGCGAGCGGCATCACCCTCCAGTTCCCCATTAATCAACTATCACTTCCCACTCCACCTACCCAGAACAGTCCTCCATAATATACGCCAACCAATCACAATATAATATTATACAATATATTATGTAGTTTTTAAAACAGACACTGTAGAAAATCACCATAACAGTCCTTTCCAATACTCGCCAACCAATCATTATCCAGTTTTTAGAATAAACATAGCTTGTTTTTGTTATGTTAGTTGGATATATAGGCAAACTGGCAAACGTGCCACCTGACGGTTAGTGGTCGACATCGCCCATGAACATAAACTAGTTTACCTGGAACGAGCCCAGGCATGAGGCAACTCATTTATGTGTTGCCAATCCTGAGAGATAAGATGTTAAGTCTCGGTGCCAGTAATTACACTGCAAAGCTGTTTCACGGGAGAAAAAAAGACGTGTGGCACTCGGAGACTGCCGCGGTAAAGCTATTGCATAGCATTTTTTATCAACTTATGCAATTGCCAGTGATGATCTTTCAGTGGACAATTTATAGTATATAACTCCTATGTCGATCGCTCTCCTTTCTATTTAAGTTCCGTGACACACGCATAAAAATTGGACAACTATTGTACTTATAATATTATGTCAATTCTTTTTCATTATTTACATTTTCTAAATCTAAACTAAGCCATTATCCGAATATTGTGGATATATGTTGTCGATTCGAAACATTTATTTAAATGCGTTCTTTAATTTGAGAGGAGAACTTACCGTATCCCACACCCAAAGACTACTATTGTCCCACTTTCTCACATCCATACTTTCTCACAAACAGCTGCTTACTTATTCGTCCGATTTCGGAGCAGCTCGTCTCTCGTCGGGTGTTAGGTTTTTTTCGTTACGGAATTTCTTGATTCGGTCGCCGCGCTCAAGGCCCGCGATAAAATCTATGCAATAGCTTAACAAGTAGTAGAAAACTTTATTGTATGTATTGTAACTCAATGCAGTGTGGGAAAGGAGGGCGGTGGCCGGTGTTATATGCATGCATCTGCGTGCACTAACACATTTGTTGTAAAGACTGCGTGTTTTGCGGGATAGTTGCCAATAAATATATAATTTAATATGTTTTATATAATTAAACTATCCTTCCACTTAATACACCAGCGCTATTGTGGACGGTATTTGAAACTGTTGTTTGCGGCTAATTTGCGTTTACAGGTGGACTCTTTTTCAACTTGTACCTTATGATAAAGAAATATAGAGTATAGAAGAAGTATGGCGAACCATATATTAACCAATTTGGTAAATTTAAAAGGAATTTCGAAACACGTTTAAGGCTTTATTTCTTTCTATTTAGATATCCACTTTCTATTAAAATTGGAATAAAAATTAGTATGAAGTTTTATATACTAAAATTAAAAGTACAATTAATTTTACCTGCCTTGTCTGTCAAACATTTGCACATTAAACGATTGAGTATTTGGTTGAGTGTTTTGAAACTTAGCATTATTAAGACCCTAATTAGCTACATGTTCTTTTAAAAATCAATAATGAGTCACAAAGATACGAAAAAATCTGTTAGTTGTTCCATAACAGCGAAATCCAGTGGAACGGTAGAAATGGGTAATAGTTCTATGACAATGGATAATAATATAAGCATTTCTATATTAATGACAGGTAGTCCAGATTCAGGTGAATGGCTATTATTAACAGTATTCAATGGTAAAATTATACTAGAAACAAAGTGGCAAAATTTGTCCAGTACGTCAAATATATCACTACCATTAAATGTAAAGGATTCATATCATCAGTCTTTAATTGCTGATCAACCATTAATATTCTTACTACGTGCTAGTGGTGGCAAAGGTTCAAAAGAAGATCCCTTGTTAAGCTCTGATAATAAAGCTGGAGGTACTGTAGACTTGCTACCCCTAATATTAGGAGAAAGTAAAATAAATTTGAAGGTGCCATTGATTTCTATACAAACTGGTTTCAACCTAAATTGCCATGTAACAGTTAACATTAGATGTAACGAAGATATCAATTTTTACAAAGAAACTATTCCGTTGAGTATAACAATGATATCGGCACATTGTCTTCCACCTTCAAGAGATGGTACAGTTTACGTAAGTGCAATGGAACTCGTTGACTTACAAACCCAAGAAATAGTTGTAAATTTTGGAATGTCATTAAGCGATTCTGCAGCTACAAATATAGTGTGGGCATCAGCTAGCAATGCTGGGCAAGCAGCGAATACAAGCTATAATGTTCCATCTGATGATGTATTTTTACCACCCGACTTAGATTGTAAAGTTGCTGAAAATTGTGTTTCTGTATATTGGAATGCTATGAAACGAATACTTGTAGATTCTGCTAGTTTACGCAATCGTTTAAAATCTCGTTTTATCCTTGATATCGCTGGAGTTCCTAAAACGGGTAAAATTGATGTTCGTGGGCGATACATGGCATTAATTGATGCCGGTGTCTTGTTAAATGCTGGCCAGTACGGGGTTACGATGTGTGCAAAACTTTTACCATTTAATGAAGCCTATTTGCCAGAAAATGTTGGAACCATATTGGAATTGCCACCCTCTAGTGCTAAGACGAGTGCAAGAGAACCATATTCAATAGTTGACGATTATGGACACTCCTCTTATATTGTGATGCGGTTTGATTTAAATGAATCGCTTATTTCGAAAACCAAAACAGCCTCTTATTACCAAATCATTGGGCAATCACCACCTAATGGTCTTTTGTCACCAATCTTTGAATTGGAGTATATGGAACCTCCAATAGATAATAAATCGATTGATGCGAAATGCATAAAGAAAGAGGAAGGAGCGTTAGCTGTACACGATGAATTAAACAAATTACACTGTGGAGGTACAGTGCAAATGAACAAAAGTATTAAGCGTACTGCAGCAAATAACTTATTACTACGTTTAAGGTTATTATTGAAGCAGTTTCCATTAGACAAAATTGACAACTGGCAGGAAATTGTAACAGCGCAACATAAAACCACCTTACGAAGTGTCCTGTCATCATTTGCTCCACAGATGAGACGCCCTAAATTTTCCAATAAATTTTCAGCTGCAAGAAGTCGTCTATCCGGAAATACAAGAATTGCAACTGAACATGTTAAAAACAGTTTAGAAAGTGCTCCAGACCATCCCCGAGTTTTATTTTCCATCGCCTTGCGTTGTTTGGAAGAAAGGAAAGAAACTGAAGGTCAAAGTTTTTTATTATCATCTTTAAATTCTCAGCCAAGAAATAGATATTTACTGTGGACATTAGGAGGCATTTATTTTAAACAATCCAGAGATAACGTGATCGCTGATGCTGCCTTTAATATAGCTGTTAAAGGAGATGTGTCTGATGGTATCACTGGTACCATTGGATGGGCGGCTTTGCATGCTTTAAGTCACTTACGGAGAGACGATTATACTGCGTTTGTAGCAGCAAAGAAAATGCGAAAATGTTTTGAGTTGGAACAAAAGTGGAAACCGTTTATTGAAAGATGGATTAACATAAGTGGTGAAGAAGAATTATTTTGGGATCCTTCTGCTGTTAGTCCTAATAATCCGTTCTTGATTGCCTCTACATTTTTTCTTTGTTTAAGATGTTTTGAATTTAGTGAAAAACTACTTCAATGTTTTGAAAATGGTTGCTCTGCTCGCGGATCCCGATTTAGAATAAATCGTCCTCTCATATCATCTGACTTGTATTATTTGAGAATAGCATCGCTTATCTTACGAAAGCAGGTAAGTAAGGCTCTTCAATTAACTGAAGACTGTATTCGAAAATTTGGACCATCTGCTTCGATGTCACAGATACGTGCAATTTGCTTAATATCTTTAAGAGGCTGGGATACTGATTGTGAGAGTTCCTTACTTGAAGCTGATCGGGCCGGTGCAAAACCTTGCTCTTTCCTACTTTATCAAGCTGCTCTGGGAAAACTCGAAACTGACCCAGCGGCGGCGTTGCAATATGCTGCGCGAGCGCATAAGAATACTCCTTCTGCTTTCATAGCACTATTGATTGGTCGAATATATGCAAGATTGGGCGATGATCATTTAGCCGTACGTTGGACTGCGGCTGCGGTCAATGAAGAACCGTTGCTGGCTGATGGCTGGGCAGTGTTGGCGATTCTAGCAATGCGAGAAAGAAATATTGTAAAAGCAAAATCAATGCTGAGAACTTCTAAACAGGCTGGCCCTCTCAGTCCCGACATCGAGAATGAATTGAAGAAGATGATGAAAGCTGTAAAAATTGAGTCTTTATCGGATTTAATGTCTAAAAATATATGCTTTTGTGAATATTATTAGCAATAATATTATGTATATGTATGTTATAATAGATATATAATAGATAACCATTATAAAAAGAGTATATTTTACTGTCTTTTTATGATAGATTTAATAATTTATGTTTACTAAATAACTATTTCGATGCGCTTAAACGAAGAAAACGTATTTTGTTACCTCCTTCTTTTATAAATGGAACCCCATAGAAATTGCCAATGTTACAAGTTTTTTTCCCTCAATGACTTCTGAAGACTGCTCATGAAATTAGCGTTGTGATACTACAAGCCACAAGGTTACCTACGTACGGTTTACCGCAGACCGTTTTTCCGTCTAAAAATACAAAATCTTAGTTAGAAAAATAAAAAAAAACCCTCCATCCTCGTAGACGAGTCCTTACTTTTGGCAAATTACGGCTAAATGTAGTTAAAATCAGTACTACCTACTACAAAAAGTTTTTAAAATTCACATGCACCTGAGTACTAAACTCGCCAAAAGGAAAAGGACAATAAAAGAACAATGTAACGTTTTGTATGTTTCCGACTTCGTATAATTAACATACTTACCAGTGGTTTTACATAATGTTAATTTGTGATAACGGTTGTCGGTTGAGACTGGTTTAACGCTGCAGTCTGTGAGTTAGTTTTTTATACCTACTTGTTAATGAAGCCTTTTAAAAGTGAATGTTTCTCAGGTTAATCATGCAGTTCCTTAGGTTAATCCCTAGATGGCGTAGTCCACAAATTTATTAATCTGTCACGCATTGTTGGCGCGAAAAGATAGTACCGTAAACACCGAGGTCATGATATTTTAGGATTCTTTATAACATATATAGGTGTCCTTTTTTTTCTTTAACGCCGGGAAATGCTCTGAGGCATCCCGCGGGGGAGTGGGTCTCCCCACGCGGGTATGTGGGACTCGCTGCGCCCGAAAGCTGGTAAGTGGACACAGCTCTACCCACTAAAACCCGGCGAGTGCCACCAATGCCGCATTTGGTGAGGTACCCCGGATCTAATGAGCAAACAGGGCACCTCGACGGCTAGTCAGTCCTCAAGGGAGGACGTTGGGAGGGGTTGTTCTGTGGTGCAGGACACCACCTCCACAGAGAGGATGTCCTGCACCACAGAACAACCCCTCCCAACGTCGGGAAAGTACAATGTGGTGAGGTTCCCATCCTCGCCCTTTGCCCCCTGTTCTTTTGTCCCCTCTTCTAATAAGAGGGGTACAAAGAACCCTCTCAGCTGAATTAGCATCGCACCCCCACCCAAGGTGCAGCGGCTCACCCTAGGCTACTGAGCCCCACCGCCACAAGGCCTGAAGCGTGGTGGGGTAATAACATATATTACTACAAATAATATTATAAACGCAAAGGTTTGTATGTATTGACATTTGTTTCTCTTTTACTTCACACAAAATCTACTGAATGTATTTGAATTCTGAATGAAACTTTACAATAAAGGCTATAATTTATAAGATGTTGTGTGAATTGTCCAAATCTAATCCTGTGCAGACGAAGTTGCGGGCACCAACTAGTAACACATACAGCGTTATACATACACGTTGCAGAATTTAATTCGTAATGTCGTAATGTCCTCTATATCCTGCATATACGTATCCAGTAGAGAATCAGGTATTTTTTTTTAAATTAGTAGGACAGGTACTTTAATAGGCGAGCCACCTAATGATAATGTGAATAGAATAGAATAGAAATGCTTTATTCATTATAATGAAACAATTTTTTACGGATTTTATAGCGGTTTATTAAGATTTTTACAAGCCCGACGTTTCGGATACTTTACAGCAACCATGGTCACGGTAGGACCATGGTTGCTGTAAAGTATCATATTCATATATCATAACATTAGAAAACAAAATGCTTTATTCAGTGCTAATAAGAAAAAATACAGATTACACAAACATAACATAAAAAGTTTTTACAATAACATCGAAACAAATATAAAATAAAATAAAAACAAATAATAACAAGTACCAAAAACTAAATAATACAATCATATTTATTAAAAAATAAAACGACAAATTTGCATAATTATAAAATGTGGTTAACGTCGTACATAAAGGTGGCAGCAATTCTACCCAGTCTCTCCGAAACATAGCAAAGGAAAGAAATAAACTGAATACTAAGCAGTCGATCCATTAAGGCCCTCAAACGGATGCCAACATTGGGAAGGCTGCTCGGATGAGACTGTATAATTGAAGTTTTTAATTGGATTAATTGACCGCGTGCTTCTATACAATTGACGTGGACTAGGTTAAAGGCAATTAGATACCTTTTCGTGTGAAAACCATTTATAATTGATAGCTAGCTAGCTACATACCAATTTTGCTAGTGTTAGATGCAACAGCGTAGCTACTACTGTGTCAGACAATATACCTCACATATATTGAGAAGGCTTACTAATAGTACGGGGCCCCTAGTGCTAAAATTCTACACTCTCCAAATTTTAAGAACAGAGAACCGTCATATATTTGAGTCTGGACTTAGGTAGTCTTTGCCCCACCATGGCTCAAGTCTTGTCGTGGCGGTGGGGCTCAGTACCCTAAGGTGAACCCAGCACCTTGGGTGGCTTGATTGAGGCAAATTGAGCAGAGGGAGCTGCTCTTTATACCCCTCTTATAAGAAGAGGGGACAAAAAAAAAGGGGGACAAGGGGCGAGTATGGGAACCTCACCCCATTGTACTGTTCTGACGTTGGGAGGGGTTGTTCTGCGGTGCGGGACAACCCCTCTATGGAGGTCCCTTGAGGGACTCACCTCACCGGGAGCGGCATTGTTGCCACTCGCCGGGTTTTAGTGGGTAGAGCTGCGTACACCTAACCACCTTTCGGGCGCAGCGAGTCCTACATACCCGCCTAGCGAGACCCACTCCCCCGCGGGATGCCTCAGAGCTCAGAGCATTTCCCGGCGTAAAAAAAGACAACTTTGCACTTTGCAAATGCTACACGATAAATGTTACCAGAATGTTAAGCAATTATTATTTGGGTTCTACTAATATAACCTGTACACTGTACAAGGTAAAATACAAGTTTGTGTGGTGGGAAATGGGTTTAGTTTTTAATGACATCTAATAGAAAGTTAAGGTGTTTCACGTCGTTTAAAGTGTCGGTATGGCTAAAACATCGTAAATAAAACAAATTGCTTTATGCACATATTATTCATACCAATGATGCTGGGAATAGAAGGGATACCTATTTACTTATGTAGCAAATAGAGACATAATTAAGTATCAAGGACTTCGTTTTAGCCTCAATTACATTTTCACAGCGGAAGATGCGAGTTGAGACTCTAAACATTGACGAAATAAACCTCAGGAACAAGAGCGGAATTAGAAATGTCATCGGCTATTAATACGCTTTTCACCGAGCGCGACGTAATCTCGCTGTCGTCGAACTAGGTCACATTACAACAGTAAAACCGTCATGTGCAGCACCGCAGTCCGCTATCAATGATAAGAGCTTGATTTTTCATAGAAACGTCAAAACGGAAAACTAGATAATCTGTCGATAAACGATTCAATTCGACGTCGAGCCGCGCCGGTGTAAGACGCGAAACGGAACACAATTAGTGGCGACTGACGAGTATAATACAGAGCACAGACGCTTTGAGGTGGAACCGTGGTTTGTTTTGAGCCGCTCGTGTTTTCAAACAAGATCTCGGACATGTGAACGCGTATTACGGGACAATGGCCGTGTCGTCCAACTGTTGGAAATACCTAGTGTTAACGTTTAATATATTGTTCGCGGTATGTATTAAAAACTTTCCGGCTTTTTTTCCCGTTACGCTGAATCAGCGTTGTCATAACAACTAAGTGAAACATTCGTATGCGCTCTCTGATTATGCACTGCATTCTTTATTCATAAATTATTGTAAAGCAAAATAACAATTTTATCTACAATTCCAATCAAATCGCTTTGTTAGACACATAACGTTTCGTTTTTTACAATGCGTACGATTCATAAAACACTATTACTTATTTCTAATTCTTTGTTCATCAATGTTGCTATTTTGTTTCCACAGATGTCAGCAGTAGTACTTTTCGCGATCAGTGGCTACCTATTGTATAAATTGTTCATCTACCGCCATTTTATTGGTGTGAATGTGGAGTATCCTGCCATTTTACTGCTCATGATGGCTATAATTACCTGCTCCATAGCTTGGATTGGTTGGAGAACTGCGAACTCAATGCATCAAATACATGTTATATTGGTAAGTACCTATGTAACATAATTATTAAAGTTTGTTAACGCCATCTATCGTTTTTTGTAGAATGAAAACATTTTGTTTTTAATACGTTATATAATGTAATTTTATATCCTATGTAAAATTACTCCTTATGTTTTAACGTATTGAACGCATTTGTCATAAATGTATAATTGTTTGTATTAAAATACCAAAACATAGATGGAGTTGGAATTGTTTTGATTTATGGACGTGATTAAATAATAAACAAACGAACATGCTACATTTAAATAAAGCATGTTGATAAGTTAACTTCACTTAATTTATAAAAGTTAACATAATTGTTTTTTTATGTCATGAGGAGCCAACCGAGCAGCCTTTTTTTTTACGCCGGATAATGCTGTGAGGCATCCCGTAGGGGAGTGGGTCTCCCCACGCGGGTATGTGGGACTCGCTGCGCCCGAAAGCTGGTAAGTGGACGCAGCTCTACCCACGAAAACCCGGCGAGTGCCAACAATGCCGCCTTTGGTGACGTGCCCCGGATCTAATAAACAAACAGGGCAACTCGGTGGCTAGTCAGTCCCACAAGGGACCGACGCCACCTCCACAGAGGGGTAGTCCCGCACCACAGAACAACCCCTCCCAACGTCGGGACAGTACAATGGGGTGAGGTCCCGTCCTCGCCCCATGCCCCCTGCTCTTTTGTCCCCTCTTCTTATAAGAGGGGTACAAAGTTCTTATATGAGGGGTACAAAGTACCCCCTCGGTTCAATTAGCTTCGCCCAAGGTGCTGGGCTTACCCTAGGCTACTGAGCCCCACCGCCACGTCAAGGCCTGAACCATGGTGGGGAACCGAGCAGCCTTATGGTGACAACTACATAACCAAAAGTTATGCCATCTGCATAACTTTTGGTTGTGCGGAATTCTGCGTTGCCCTCTTTTTCCCTATCCTCCCCAATGGGCCACCGGAAATGGGCGAAAGGATAGCTGTCATTTTACGCTGTATTATGTGAACGAGAGGTATATACCACCCCGGTCGTGCCGGCCAAATTCAGTTGTAAAGCAGCATTGCACTCTTTTTTTACCAAGGATTCAGTGAATGTATTAATTTACCAAGTGAATGGCAACTCTATTTAAAAGCTCTATTTTAATTTTCATAGTTGCCACGACTATTTTGTAGTATATAAACTTTTGCTTGTTTGCAAACATAAGTATTTATAATCTGTTTTTTACTTTCAGGCGGGAATTCTGATTGTCATCGTAGTGGTGGTTGAGTTTACATGCTTCGTCTGGGCGATGGTGGTATGGGACAACATTGAGATTGACATAAAAACCACTATGACGTCATACTTCCTGTACACCAGCGAGAATAAGGAAACGAGCGCCGATTCCGTGCGATGGGATAGACTGCATATCAAAGTAATCATTGTTCAATAATATATTTATTGTTTTAGAGTGTGGATAATAGGATAAGAATCATTTTATCTTAAAATCGGCCCTGGAAGAAGAAAAAGCAGAGTTGAAAAGAGTGCTTATGCAACTAGAATTTATGATCACAATGCTAAAAGTATTCAATCATTTAAATCCTGCTTATATTAAGAGAGTATAATATTTGGTATTTAATCGACACACCAAATCCGTTGTCAGTGGTCCTTCGAGACGGATATATAAATGCTGTCGAAATATTGTTAATGTTACTTACTTACTACCCTCTAGGACAACCATAAAATAGTAATGTATTCTTTACGTCCAACGAGTTTTGTCTTATTTCTTTATGATAACAATTTATTTGCATGTATTTCCAGTTCGAGTGTTGCGGCGTGAGTGGACCGAACGACTACAGGTCAACACGTCAAGTGCCCTTCTCCTGCTGTGGTCAGGGACCTCTGGACTCCGTGCAACTGCCGTACGCGGCAGACTGCTCGAAGCTGTACCAACGGGGTTGTGGTAACCTTCTTCACGATTACGCCAGGGAACAAGTCTTATTTGTTGCGATGGCAGCACTGGCGGCATCAATATTTCAGGTATGTTGTCTTTGTTTTTTTTTTTTTTTAAATGTTAGTTGGATAGGCAAACTGGCAAACGTACCACCTGATGGTAAGTGGTCGACGTCGCCCATGAACATAAACTAGTTTACCTGGAACGAGCCTAGGCAACTCATTTATGTGTTGCCTATCCTGAGACATAAGATGTTAAGTCTCGGTGCCAGTAATTACACTGCCTGTCTTGCCCTTCTCTCCGAAACACAGCAAAGCTGTTTCACGGAAGAAACAAGCAAGATATAGTGAGCAAGATGGGTGGTACCCATTCAGCCGGGAGCGCAAAACAGCGCTTCCCTCCCACCGGTATTTTGTTACTGTAAAATTATATTAATTTAATAGCCTTTGCTTATGTATCAGTTTTTATTCTAACTAATGATAACGCCTTCAGGTTGAAAAAGGACTTACAACTCGATAAAGAATATTTACTAACAGATGAAATTATTCACCGCGCTTTAACATTTGGTACAATATGAATCTCTTTTTATTGATACAATCATATTGCAATGGAGATATGATTACAATAGCGAGTCAAATATAGAATTATTATGGAAGATACGCGAATAATTTCACCTATGACGAATACAGCGCCATCTAGTATGTCTCACATAAAATAAACCTTGTGTTGTTTTAAATAGCCCCCGCAAGGTGGCGTTCTTTTGTACCGTTTCCGCTTGATATGAAACTTCGCGGTATATAAGGTTTTCAGGATTTGAATTACATTAGTTTAAAAAATATATATTTTATAAGATATTGAAATGGGCTATCTTTCTATTCTACGAGAAAGAAATAGAAATCATTTTATTGTTTATAGGTTACTGAACCTAGGGTGAGCGGTGCACCTTAGGCGAAGCTAATTGGGCCGAGGTGCCCCTTTGTACCCCTCTTATAAGAAGAGGGGACAGAAGAGCAGGGGCCAAGGGGTGAGGATAGGAACCTCACCCCATTGTACTGTCCCGACGTTGGGAGGGGTTGTTCTGTGGTGCGGGACAACCCCTCTGTGGAGGTGGCGTCGGTCCCTTGCGGGACTGATTAGTCGTCGAGGTGCCCTGTTTGTTTTCTAGATCTAAGGCACCTCACCAAAGGCGGCATTGGTGGCACTCGAAAGAAAAAAAAAAAGGAAATAAGAGGAGTTGCCCCTTTCATTAAACTTACAGCTGTAAGTGGGTGCCTGATCCGCCATCTTGAGTGCCCTTTTCTTAGTAGTATTCTCTATATAGTTTGTGGTTTTGCTGTCAAAACATATACACCTTTTTTTCGTAGGTATGCCAAGTCCTTCTATATAATTATGTCTATGGTTCTTATGTGCGTGGCACAAGTAAAAGTTATTTTGTAATTTGTTAGCACTTAGCTCATTTCTGTTTGCCGGTGTTATTGCTATGACAACCACAAGTTTCGAACTAGAAAGTAGTTTCAAACTTTTGGTAATGTTCCTTTTCATGTAAACCAGGTAAACGACCTGTTTGTTTTTCCTTCATAACAACAGTGAGTTGAAAATATAGTATTTTAATAATTATTTTCTCCTTAACATACTTACATAAAATTTTCTTCTATAATCTAAATCTTACAAACTTTATTTTTCTTTTACGCCGGGAAAAGCTCTGAGGTATCCCGCCGGGGAGTGAGTCTCCCCAGGCGGGTATGTGGAACTCGCTGCGCCCGAATGCTGGTAATTGGACGCAGCTCTACGCACTAAAACCCGGCGAGTGCCACCAATGCCGCCTTTGGTGAGGTGCCCCGGATATGTACAGCACACAGGGCACCTCGACGGCTAGTCAGTCCCTCAGGGGACCGACGCCACCTCCACAGAGGGGTTGTCCCGCACCACAGAACAACTCATCCTAACCTCCTCCTAACGGGACAGTATAATGGGGCGAAGTTCCCGGCCTCGCTCCTTGCCCCCTGATCTTTTGTCCCCTCTTCTTATAAGAGGAATACAAAGAGCCCCCTCGGCTCAATTCGCTTCGCCCAAGGTGCTGGGCTCACCCTAGGCTACTAAGCCCCACCGCCACGACAAGGCCTGAACCATGGTGGGGTGCCAATTTAGCTTGCTTATTCTTTGCGTATTATGTTTTATTAACAAATAATGTCAATACAGATTTTTACATATTGTGTGTATTCTTCACCTTCTCTAGTCTCAAGTCTAATAAAATATTTCAACATAGATTAAGTAGGTAGTGCCCATCGAGCATATAACCGGATAGAGTAGTAACGTGAGCCATAAAATTCCGAAACTGATCAGTGATTTGTCACTGACGTAATAACAATTTAACCAACCAGTGATCTGTATGTACTTCCCATCGGTCAATCATCCATCAATGGCCGGCGCAGCGTCGCTGCACAAATTTGGCGGAATTTGTATTCATACGAAACAACAATTACCGCTATATGCTCGATGGTACATAGTACCAAAGGGTACATTAATTTTTGCACACTTACTTCGCATTTAATGCAAGTATCTTTTGTAATATCTTTTAAACGTTCAATTGTTATGGATCATATAAATCGGTCGTCATCGGACCTTCAGGTACTCAATGTTCAGAATAATGATTATCCGATGAGGTCATCACTCGTCCCGTTGGTAATGACGTTCTGTTAACAGACAGCTAATTAAACTGGTCAAGGATTAGTTTAAAACAAAATGGCGGACGTATTATCATGTACTATTTGTTATGAGACATTGCAAAGCCAAATTTAGATTTGAATGCAAGGTTGATTTTGATGGTTCATCATCATCATCATCATGGGGTGCCATCTTCATATTGAAGTTTGGAGGTCAACATTTGGTACTCCGTCCGATCAAGGGATATTCTCTTGATCTGGTGGTAGCTCAATCCGGTCCAGTCCTTTATATCGTCAAACCACTTTCGCCTTGGTCTTCCTGGTGGCCTTCCACCCGGTATCTTGCCATCGAGGATTGTTTAAAATACTTATTTTTTTTTAACTCTACGAGGAATTTTTTTTACGTAGAGAAGTCAAAAAAGTTAGGTTGTTTTTATGCGACAGTATTAAATTAGGTATCATCACCAAGAAAAAATTGAAATTTAGTAAAACTAATGATATCAATGTATGATTATAATAATAATGCTTTAAGAGATTGTGGTAGGCCCCCAGGGAAACAAGGAAATCTATGAAGGTCCCGCGCAATCTACGATTTTGTTTTTTTATAGCTAATGAGCAATCGAAGCCTTTTGGCGACTTTTGGCGCACCTATCCCCCAAAGGGCCACCGGAAACCGCACGCGTTTCGTGCGGTTTCGTGCGTTAGGGACAGCATAGCTGTCACGTTGACGCCGTTATTACGACAGAATTCTCCGAAAATGTATGCTGTCCATTTTCGGTGAATTCAGTTTCGTGTTAAGACGTTAAAGTTGTAAGTATTATACCATCATCATCAGCATCACCAGCCTCTATCCGTACACTGCTGATCATAGGGGGATCCCCATGTTCAATGTATGTATCAATGAACGCCAAGACGAAGTTTAGGTAGACAAAGTGTTGTATTATACTTATAAGGCTATTTTAAAGAAGAAAAAAAAAACAATGATGTTTATTTACGCTATGGCAGTTTGTTAGTCATCACAATGTCACAACAATGCTTATTAGGTGTTTGCAGTTTGCACGCTATTTTTTCTTAGGGTGACTTCACTGAGAACACAATAGTAACAATCAACATCAAGTTATATTAGATAACAGTAATCGGTTAGCTGGGAAAAATATCTATTGTATTCAAGTAGGTACAGTTACTTTTTTTCGTTTAAAGTCATGACAATATTATTATATTATAATACGTGAAAATAATATGTTGATACAACAGACTGGTATCAACATATTATCCACAATTTACAGTGACCTCACGAAATCTGGAAAAAATGAATATCTATTTTAACCCCGCGAGAGAATGTTATTTTATTTATTGATTGATTTTATGCATATAACTATATTTTTTTGGTCTCGCTGGGGAATGCGTTTATGCATACCACTGGCTCCGGGAGGGAGGGCCCGGCGGTTATGTGGGTCTCTCTGTGCCCGAGAAGATGGTAAGGTGGACGCAGACTCTACCCACTAAACGCCAGCGGTGTTCTCCTCATCGTCTGGGTGACCCGGCGCGAGAACTGTGGACATCCGCACCGGCCAACGTTGTGCCATCCGGCACTCTTCTCTGAAAGTGTAGGGTAGCGTCGTTGTCCCCTTCTCCGCTTAAGGCAACCTGAACACATAAGGGTGCCTAATAGCTCGGACATTACGCGCGCGTGGCGGATCCCCCGATCAGCCGCGCACACGTCCCTCACGGCAGTGCGACCGCCTGTCGCCGCCGTGTTCTCCTGCGGGAAGAGGCGCTAGTGCGCTCCCTCTCCCGCTCCGCCTTCTCCTTCTGCGACATCACGTCCTCGCAGAAGGAGAGGACCGCCTGCCATGCGCTCTAACTGACGGTCATCGCTCGGATGACCGCAGGGAGCGACAGTTCCGCGCCAACCTCAGCGATGAGGGGCGCCTACCGAACGATACCTAACTGAAGTGCCTCCGAAGATCGCGTTTAGATCGTTGCATCTGATATTAAATGCACGCAGATTTACTTTTTTCCCTTATTTTTATTGGACTTATGTTCGGTTTCTCTATCGGATTAGATTCGTTAGAGATCGAAAGTAGACGATATCACGATTCACGCGAAGGAAAAGCACACAGTGGCAGTGAGCCGATCAAATTCGCCGAAGAACTGTTGGCCAATGGCCTAATTAATTCTGGAGAGGAGGTCACGTTCGGGATGACGCAGCGATGATCTTCAACTAGATGCGACGACAATCTCCGTACAGTGGGCGGTCTCAGATGGATGCGAGTGTTGGGGCGTCGAGTGGTGATCAATAATAGAGAGGTATGAGACGAAACATCGGCATATAGCGAGAACAAGCTAGTCTTATCAATACATTCAATAGGCAGTGTTTTTTGAGTGATGTGGGTTTTAAACGCATCTACATCATGGTCATCAGCCTTTATTCATCCACTACTGAACATATGCCAATTTAGTGAACACCAAGATGACCAATCCCTTGCCACTCGAATCCAACACGGACCTGCCACAGCACAGAGATCGTCTTCCCACCTGGTTAAAATGGCCGACCAGCGCTTCGTCTACCTAAACGCGGTCTCCACTCTTGAACCTTATTGGCCCATCGGCCATCCGTTCTCCTAAGTGTGTGACCAGCCCACTAAGCTGCTACTTCAACGAACTTATTCTTCGCGTGACATCGAAAAACGCATACACACGCATTATTTACTCCCAAGAACTTTCTCCTGCCACAAGTATTAAATTGTGGCGGGATATCCTGCATCAAGTTATTACTTGCTAACTGTGCATTGCTCATTGTCGGTTGGAATTTAAAGTCTTAGGCCATTCTAATCTATATACATTATGTATTAGAACTGGAACCATAAGACCTAGAGACTTGAAATTGGCCATGTAAAGGTCAGCTAAGAACGTATTTTAAGAAATCCCCCCCCCCCCCCCCTTGATAGAACAAAATCTGTGCGGGCGGCTAGTTTATAATAAATTCTTCAATATAAGTCATAATATCGTAAGTTCATCACCCCATGTTTTTCAACAAATCAACTGACTACTGGCAGTGTTAATCGAGAAATAGAAGAAAAGAAATAACACTTTACCGCGTTTAAAGGTTCTTCAAAATAATTGCCGAAAGTTTCTGGCATTACAATATCAAAACATAACTACGATAAATACTTAAAACCACGTACTTATGTATTACAAAAATCTTTAAAGATTCCTTCATGCTTGTTTAGTTTTATTGTAATTTGTACTTTAAATATTTCATATAATATGTTCGTTTTTTTACATCAGAATGTCATGGTGCAGCAAAGCTACATCTGCTTTCCTCGGGAAACTGCAAAATTACTAGAAAATATTCTTTTAAATTTCAACTGGGACCGTTAACAATAAGGAAGTGAGCAAGTGGTATTTCGTACATTCCAAATATCTACATAATGAATGAGAATGATTACATAATGACGAAAACATGTAATTTGTGTGAAATCATTGATTGGTTGATTAAGGATATCGATTGAGCACTTCCTCCACTGAACTCGATGCGTATTGAGCAAGATTCATAATAAGTTTAATAGTAAAAATAGTATAACTGTTTAAAACAGACTTTATACCGTGTTTTTCACTTTTCTTTCGCGGAACCCGATATATCTATATTATCTACGAATAACGAATGTCATATATCCATGATACACTCTCACGAGTTCACTGCAGGCGAAACGGGAAAAATAGTTTGTCAAATCAAATTTTTGAGATATCTACCATTAAATAACGGTCTTACAAACTCTAGTATAGACACGTAAAGATAATTTCTAATGGATGTACTAATTGGTTACACGATTGCATGTGTGATTACCTTGTTGGATGCGGGTGGCGAGGGATCGGCCGTCTTGGCGTTCTTTGAGGGAGGCCTATGATGATGATGTGGATTAGCAAACTGGTAGACGAGCCTATAGTAGACCTTTTAATCAATGTTGTTTTTATTTATAGCTACAGATATGCTGTGAGACCTTGCTTTTTGTCAAAATGAATGAATTTATGTCAAGTAGGTGTACCTTTTTTTTTTCTTTAACGCCGGGAAATGCTCTGAGGCATCCCGCGGGGGAGTGGGTCTCCCCACGCGGGTATGTGGTACTCGCTGCGCCCGACAGCTGGTAAATGGACGCAGCTCTACCCACTAAAACCCGGCGAGTGCCACCAATGCCGCATACAGAGGGGTTGTCCCGCACCACAGAACAACCCCTCCCAACGTCGGGACAGTACAATGGGGTGAGGTTCCCATCCTCACCCCTTGCCCCCTGCTCTTCTGTCCCCTCTTCTTATAAGAGGGGTACAACGAGCCCCCTCGACTCAATTAGCTTCGCCCAAGGTTCTGGGCTCACCCTAGGATACTGAGCCCCACCGCCACGACAAGGCCTGAACCATGGTGGGGAAGTAGGTGTACCTTAATAGGGCTTGACTTGATCCTACAAGAGTTCCGTTCGGTCATTTCGAGGAATGGATCTTCGTGAAGAATAAAAATATGTCAGTTATAAGAAGTCGTCATCCAATGTATTAACATAATAATTATATCAAGTTAACAATGAACACAGACATGTGACTCGACCTACTTTCACACCCTCACTTTTAACTACTAACTAATGACCAAAAATGACCTTTTTATGTCTAAAATTATATATGATTGTAATTTATATATATATATATATATATATATATATATATAATATAAAACCCAATATAATCCGTCGGGGGCTGCCATTGAATGGACTAGATTTGTAGTTTTATAGTAACGTCAATAATTTGGAGATATTTTATTGCTATAGATACTTATATTTCTTCAAATTTAAAACAGTGATGAAACCGCATCAAAATTTGACTAGTAGTTTTGGAGAGAAATGGGAATATTTTTTTACGTTTATTATCTCTAGTTGCATAAATTCTTTAAATCGAGGAATTATTAATTATTTTATTCTTTTTCAATTAATTACCTGCATTTTAACCATCGTGGGTTTTTCATGTGTAATTTTGCTTTTTTATATTTATGTTGAAGTTTAAAATAGTGATGCAGCCCCCGACGGATTATATTGGGTTTTATATTAAGTTCATAGGGACTTGAATAATATGTTATTGCCACATCTACGTCTTCGAGAACCAAATAGGTGCGTAGGGAAGTGCTATGAAAACTGATACTCTGTTGTTTAAATGTCGGGGTTTTTTAATTAGTTTATCATTTTTCAATTATGTTTTAACCGCCGTGGGTTTTTTTCAAAATTTTTAATTTTGCTTTTTATTTCAAACTTTTTATAGAGTATGCTCTATAAATCTAATTAATATTAAATATGTAGAAGCTAAAATTAAATATATTAATGACTGCAGCGCCTTCAAGTGATTTACCACCGTATCATCTGTTTAAGAACCTTTACTGATCAACCACAAACCCTATAATGAATACCGCATGAAATTCGGACTAGATATTACTGTAGCGTCACCTAGTGAGTTAATACCGTAACACCTATTTAAAAATCTTCACTAATCAACCACAAACCCATTATTAAAAGCCGCATCCAAATCGGACCAGTAGTTTTGGTTTTGTAAAAACAATGTTTACGGCAGCGCCCCCTAGTGAGGTGTCACCGTAACACATTTTTAAGAACATGCAACATAATTTAAACCGAACCTATAGTCGGAAACCACATCCAAAACGGATTTGGTAGTAGTTGCACAAACAAAATATTATGTTTTATGCAGCGCCCCCTGTAGGGCTAGCATTCGCGCACGACAAAATTGTATCTACACCTTTTCTCGTATTATTTCATATAAGTAATACGAAGAAAAGGTATAGACAAAATTTTGTCGTGTGCGCATGCTAGCCCTACTGGTGAATTTTCATCGTCATAAAAAATATATGAATATCCACCATTCAAACTAGAACCCACCACTGAATGAAAACCGCATCAAAACAAATATTTACTGCAGCGCCCCCTGGTAAATCGTAATTGTAACACCTATCTGATAACATGCACCAATTACATCCAAACCCATAATTGAAAACCGCATCAAAATCAGACTAGTAGTTTTTGGAGAAAAATTGCAGCATTAGTTTGTACAAATAAATGTTTACTGCAGCGCCCCCCTGGTGAGTCGTCACCGTAACACATTTAAGAACACGTACCACAATTAAACCCGAACCTATCACCGAAAATCGCATCTAAAGCGGACTAGTAGTTTTGGTTTTCCACCAACAAACATTTACTTCAGCGCCCCTGGTGAGTTTTCATCGTAACACATAACACAAGAACATGCACCGATCAAACCAGAACCCATCACTGAATTAAAAGCGCATCAAAACAAATGTTTACTGCAGCGCCCCCTGGTGGGTTGTAATTGTAACACCTTTCTAAGAACATGCACCAATCAAACCCAAACCCATCATTGAAATTCGTATCAAAATTAAAATAGTAGTTTTGGAGAAAAATGGCAACATTGGATTGTACAAAAAACGTTTACTGCAGTGCCCTCTGGTGAGTTATCAACTTAATATCTATCTAATAATATGCACCAATATCCGAATATAATATAATAATATAATCCGAACCCATCTCTGAAAACCGCATCAAAATCGGACAAGTAGTCTTGGAGATAAGCGGCAAAATAGATACACACAAACTGCCTCTCACCCTAAACGCATATACAGTCTTCGTTCCGTCGTGGGTAAAAAACAATTATAAAATTTTTTGGTAGTCGTTTTTTTGGGGCTAATTGCTAAAACGCCTAAAACGATTTGGATGATATTTTCAATGCATCTAGATATATTAAGGAGTAATTTAGGCAATTTTTTTTAAAAAGGAACTAGGATTGCGGGCCATTTTTGGGGACCACGGGGAATTTTGAATGAAATATGATTCAAATTGTGAAGTACTTAAAAACAAATCCATATTTATTTTGATTTATAAAACGGATTTAAATTTTAAACTGTATAAATTTGGATGGATGGATTTGTTTTTCAGTACTTCACAATTTTAATCATATCTCATATAATAATGAATATTTATTTATAATAATGAATATTTATTCATAGCCCGCAGCTAGGTGCTGCGGGCAACAACCAGAATTGAAATGAATAGGTACTAATATTTATATATAAAAACTACGTGTCACAATGTTTGTTCGCGACGAACTCCTCAACTACTGAACCGATTTTAACCAAATTTTGCACACAGTGTGCAGTTGATCCAGATTGAGAGATAGGATAGTTTATATCTCAATTTATAATCGCAGTTTTATTCATAAATTATAATTTTACTGCATTGAATAGTTTACTACAATATTATATGTTAACGCATAATATCTTAGCCACGGAACCGCGTGGCGTCTGCTAGTATAATATATATTACGTGTCTAATAAGTAATAGGTTGTGTATAAGAAATGAATTTTGTAAGAAAAGTGATATTCATAGTAGTAATACACGTAATAGACACAGGTAAGATGTACCAGTGACTAGACTTTCAAAAGTAAGCAACTGTATAACGCTTTTACAATAGGATCCCAGAAAACGTTCGAAAGCTCTCCATAAGAAAATTCAAAAAATAAGATTAGTTCCACTGAGTTTGTTTCACCGGTTCTTCTCAGTGGGCTTACCTTGGAACCGGTGGTAGATTCAATTGACGTTCAAAAAAATACTGTATTAGTACTATTTTCAATTAAAAAAATTGATTTTGATTTGATTTCGATTTTGAATGTCACATAGTTTCACCGGTTACCAGCTACGTCTGCAAGGCCACATCTTGCGTTTTGAAATAACACATGAACCCCTGGATAACAGTTAGTAATAAGAATATTCGTCATAGCTTTAACTGTAATATAAACGAAAACATATTGTTCACATACCAAAGTGTTGATTTAAATACGCACTTGTGTCATCTTTTATCACCTCGTATGTCGGCTATATTTGTATCGTTGACGTACTAAGTGTTATTTCCTGTGAACTTTTAGTAATATGCAGTGCAAATAATCAGTGATTACTAAAACAAACTACTAAGTAGCTAAAATCTAGCCGTATACTAGTGACCTCACTTTGCCTATGTTGGGATGTGACCTCCAAGAATCTTCGTCACGCAAGCGGAGACAGCGCACACTTTATACGTTTAAAAGTTTTTGTTTTTGTGGGAAACTGCGTTTTGAAACAAGATAATTATATAATATATATAATAATATCAACCCATTTATGTCCTACTGCTGGGCACGGTTCTCCTCCTCGAAATCAGGCGAGGAGGGTTTTGGGCCAAATTTCACCGATGCGCTGGTCCAATGCGGGTTGGTGAATTTCACACGCCTTTAAAGACTTTTAATCTCATCAGGCATACGCAGGTTTCCTCACGATGCTTCCTTCACCGGTGATCAAGGGAAGGTCTCATGTTCAGATGCACGTAGAATTTAAGAAGAACTTATTTCTAGGCATCACAGGGGGGTCAGGACGATACCGATACCTCTAGTGGGTATAGCTATCGTCGCTCACTAAAAGAAACAAGATAATTAGCAAGACTTATTAAAATTTTAGTTGATGTATTTGATGTAGGTTTTTTATATCTATAGTCCTATCCTACTAATATTATAAACGCGAAAGTTTGTAATAGTGTTGCAACAGAACTCTGCTTCTGCTTCCGCATCCGCGGAAGTTCTGCATGCTTTTTCACTTTCGTTTCCGTTTCTGGTTCCGCAAACTTTTAACAGAACTCTAAACAGAAGTCTACAGCGGGGAGAGAGGTGAAGTGCGGTTGTCTTCTACTTACAAATTATCATCATTACAAATATTGGAGTCGATGCAAAGTGTAAATCTCGTGTAAGACTCGATCGAGGACTCTTCTACAATTACTGTCGTTGGTGACAATTTCCTTTTTTAAGGCAGTCGGTGGGACTGTCTTAAAAAAGTACAAGAAAGAGAAAAGACTATCTTTCCATGCGGATACTCTTATGTGGTTGAAAGAAAATGCGCACAAATACCCCCATTTTTTGCCAATAGTTTGCCATTACTTTTCAGCTTCCCCCAGCAGTGTAGCCGGTACCTAAGCAATTATTTAGCGGAGCTGGTTTATTTTACGTAGAACATATTACTGATGAAGATACGGTGCGAATAGTATATTTTAGCTACTTTCATAGCATCATGTCTTATGGCATACTTTTATGGGGAAATGCTGCCGATATTAACAACAGTTTTGTGTTGCAGAAACAAGCTATTCGTGCAATTTACAAGTTGCCCCCCAATTCATCTTTGAGAGAAAAATTTAAAGAAATAGTTATTCTGACTGTCGCCTCTCAATACATCTTAGAAAATTTACTGTATGTCCGGAAAAACATAAATGAATTTTGTAAGAAAAGTGATATTCATAGTAGGAATACACGTATGACGTAATAGACACAGGTTACATGCTCCAATGATTAGACTATCAAAAGTAAGCAATTCTTTTAAAGGCAACTGTATACGCTTTTACAATAGGATCCCAGAAAACGTTCAAAAGCTATCCATTAATAAATTCAAAAAAGTTGCTAAAGAGCGCTTCTGTGGTAAAGGATATTATAAAGTTAAAGATTTCATGGAGGATACCACACCCTGGGAATAAGGCGTTCCTCCCAGGCATTTCAGGATAAGATTTTAAAGTTGTAATAGAATACATATTATTTGAAAAGATTAGTTCCACTGAGTTTGTTTGGCCGGTTCTACTCAGTGGGCTACCTTTGGAACCGGTGGTAGATTCAATTGACGTTCAAAAAGATACTGTATTGGTACTATTTTGAATAAAAAAAATTGAATTTTTTGATTTTTTAAAAACACCGAAAGAGACTGAAAGGTGTAAAAACGGCCAAATTACTTTTAATTAAATATACCTTGCCTTTACTTAATTTTCAGTACTAAAGTATAAATTAAGTAAAAAATCTAAAATTAAATTATGCACTTCCGCTTCCGTTTCCGTTTCCGCTTCCGCTTCTGCTAAGATTTAAATTTGACATCTGTTTCCGTTTCTGCATCCGTTATAACACTTCCATCACTAGTTTGTAAGTATGTATGGATGTATGTTTATTACTCTTTCACGCAAAAACTACTGAATGGATTTTAATGAAACTCTACAATAATATAGCTTACAAATCAGAATAACACATAGGCTATAATTTATCCCTGTACTCCCACGGGAATGGGAAGTACGTGGGTGAAACCGCGGGGCGCTGTTAGTAATATAATAAATAAAGGATGTGTTTTTTGAACGCGCTAACCTCCAGATAAGTAGTGGTGGAAATAAAAAATGTTTTTTTTTCGGGGAAAGATTATTGACAATTTTCGGGCAGGTGAAACAGTCGAGAACAGCTAGTAAAAAATAACGGAATATTTAATATACTATATGAGAACTGTTCACGACGACTTAGGTATAAGACAATATTATTATATAAGATGATTTGCATAAGATAACTTATTGTTGAAAATAACTTAAGTATATAGGATATAATTATATATAAGATAATCATTATAAGAGAGTTTGCACATGTAGATACTTTGTAAGACGAGATTACATAGAAGATGTAGTGTAACACATAAATATTGTTGTATTAAGAGATAAAACTTATTCGTAGATTATAAATAGTTGAAATAGTATACAGTGATGCTAATTAGGCTTATTTGAGATGATATATAAACAGAAAAATGTATATTAGAGATATTATAAATAGTCCAATTGAGATTCTCATTGTTTATAAAACACGAGTTAATCCCATAGGAAAAGTGAGATGGCAATATTATAATCAAGCCAAAGAATGTGTGAGGGAGGCTCACTGTGCGGTAAGGACCGGAACACCGGAAGGGATACGGAAGCGGGGGATGAGGAAGTATAAATATCGAATCAGCAGTTTTTTGCTTGCCATTCTCACACGGATGACTGAATCATGAGGTAAATAGTGTCAAAAGATGTAAAAAATTTATAATTGTAAAATAACATAAGTTTTATGTAAAAATATTTTGGTATAAATAAAGATTTCGACAAAAAGGTGACTGAGGGGGTGAGGCATGGAATGTTCTAGAACATTTGGTAGAGATCATATATAAGGAAGTCGAGGCTTCTGGAAATCATTCGCAAATCGTCTCCGAAGTAAGAAACAAGTTAAAAAGTATAAGTTATAAAGTGAAATCCCTGCCTTACCTCTCAAGTTTACCTCTTTTAAGTGTTCAATAGTAATAAACAGTGTTTAATTCAAGACTCCACCCAACTTTCATCATCATCACCCCGAAGACAGTTAGAATCAGTAAAATCACAGTTTTAAAGCCAAATTAATCAGTATCATCACCCAGTTAGCGACATAGTTTGTAGCCGTAGGCAATCTACGCACATACCGTGCACATTTTATGGTCCTTCGAGCCGGATCCACTGAAGAGGATCGAACAAGAAAAAAGTGAAAGTCAAGAAATCCAGCGCGGGCTACACTATGTCCCAGAAATCAAAGCAGGGAAGTATAGTAGATGCAATGGAGACGCAGGCGAATCCTGACCCACGTTTGGGGGTCAGAACGAGGAGCGGTACAAGCTCGGCCCGGTCAGCTGTTCCTACCAGGGAAGAGGCCACCTCTGAAGACACCAGAACCACCTCCGAAGGCACAACGGCAACGTCGGAGGGCACGACGGCAACCAGCTCAGGCACAGAGCGCACTACCTCAACGGAAGCAACCTCGGCGACGGAAGAAACATTGAAAAACGCGGAGGACACGCGCCAGAATAAGCGTGCGTCGCGTCTTTCATCGGGAAAAAGTAGGAAAGTATCGAGGCTAGAAGCCGAAGAGAAAGTAGCCGAGTTAAAGCTAGAAGAGGTACGTGCATCCCTTGCTCTTGCCCAGGCGAAGTTGGCCAGAGAGATAGCGGTGTCTGGGGAAAATGAGGAAGAGGACCAGAACGAGGAACGGACCAGCCGAGTGGAAGAATGGTTGGATGGGCAGAAGGAAACCCAGACCAACGAGAACAAAGCTAAGGAGAAAGCTGTGGAAAAAAGAAGAGAAGAGCAACCGCCGATGAAAAACATGGACGTCACCTCCCTGGCCGCTGCTCTTACTCAAGCGGTAAGAATGTCAAGAGATGCTCCGAGATACCTGCAAGAGCTGCCGGTATTCGGCGGGCACTGCGCAGGGTGGCTAGCATATAGAGCTGCCTACTACGAGACAGAAGAGATGTTCTCGAAAACGGAAAATTTATCCAGGCTTAGAAGAAGCCTCAAAGGTGCGGCCCTAGAAGCGGTCAATAGCCTACTTATTAGCCAGCCGGAACCTCGAGCTGTCATGCAGGCGCTCGAGAGAAGATTCGGAAGACCGGACACACTGGCGATGAACGAAATACAAAAAATTAAGGCGCTGGGTAAGATAAACGATAACCCAAGCGACCTGTGTATATTTGCCAACAAGGTGGCTAATATAGTCGCCACCATAGAGGCATTGAAGAAAATTCACTACCTCTTTAACCCCGAGCTAGTGAAGAACATAGTGGAAAAATTAACTCCTATCCTGAAGAATAAATGGTATGACTATGCTGCGACAAATAAAGAAGATACGTCGGACTTGAAAAAGATGATGACATTCTTGAACGAGGAGGCGGATAAATGTGGTGCATATGCCCTGCCAGAGGATGTCGCCGGTGAAATTCAGCATGACAGAGTGCCAAAGAGAAGATTTGAGAGGACATACGCTGCAGATGTCGGGAAGAGGAACCAATGCCCAACATGTAGACAAGACCACTACCTTCCTGACTGCAAGCGCTTCATCAACGCGCAAGTGGGTGATCGATGGGAGATCGCCAAGAAACATCGCCTCTGTTATCAATGTTTGAAAGGCTCGCACCGCCGAGGCAACTGCAACGCCAAACGGTGCGGGCAAGAAGGCTGTAGTATGGCACATCATCGCCTACTGCACCACAGGAGACCACCGACGACACCTCCGACTACTGAGCTGCCACGTCAAGCCGAAGAATCGACTGTCACCGTCGAAGTTGTAAATAACGCTAACTGCACGAAGAGTCGGCAAGCGTTCCTGAAGATCGCTCCTGTCACCCTCACCGGGAAGAACAACACTCGAGTCGACACATACGCTCTCATGGATGATGGCAGTACCGTCACCTTGATCGACGAGGGGCTCGCTGAGCTACTAGAGTTGGATGGGCCTCGCGATAATATGTGGGTTCAAGGTCTCAACGAAAGAACGAAGTACGAGAACAGTAAGAGAGTCGATTTCAAGATCCGAGGGCGCTATGACAGGAGTGAACATGTTTTGAAGAACGCTCGAACGGTACAGAGGTTAACGTTCACCGGCCAGAGAGTCGGAAAGAAAAGACCTTCATGATTGTCCGCATCTGAAGGATATAGAAGACCAGCTAGTCTACCAGAATGCTCGCCCTAAAATACTCATCGGTCAAGATAACTGGGAGCTTTTAGTGGCAATGGAGATAAGAACGGGAAAACAGAATCAACCTGTCGCTTCTCACACGCGATTGGGTTGGGTGTTACATGGCTATCGCTCGTCATACAACAAACCGATAGCATTTTGTGGCCACACGGTCGCGACGTACGAGGAAAATTCTATGGAAAGTATGATGAAGAGGTTCTTCGATTTGGAAGCCCTCGGTATAGAAGCACGCAAGCAGAAGAATGACCCCGAAGAACGCGCTCTCAGAATACTGAAAAAGAATAGCAGGAGAACGCCTGATGGTCGCTTCGAAACCTCGCTGCTGTGGAAAAATGAAAATGAAGAAATACCGAATAATTACAACGATGCTATGAAACGTCTGAAATCGTTAGAAAAAAAGTTAGATCGCGACCTCGAGCTGAAAGGAAAATATAATGAACGAATAGAAGATTTATTGAAGTCTGGCTATGCCACACCGGCACCTGAGCCACCAGTACCAGGTCGCACATGGTACTTACCGCACTTCGCGGTCTGTAACCCGTCAAAACCAAAGATTCGTCTGGTACACGATGCTGCGGCAAGATCATATGTGGCCGCAGCCTGAACGACATGTTACTCTCCGGCCCTGACCTCCTACAGTCACTGCCGGGGGTGATCATGCGGTTTCGCAGACATCCGATAGCGGTAACCGCCGATATAAAAGAAATGTTTATGCGAATCAAAATAAGACGCGAAGACAGAGACGCACTGCGATTCTTATGGAGAGGTGAAGAAAGAGAGAAAAAACCTCAAGAATATCAGATGACTTCGTTAATATTCGGAGCGACGTCGTCACCGTGTACAGCGCTCTACATAAAGGATAGAAATGCCGAAGAATTCATAGAGAACTATCCTCGAGCGGTGGTGGAGATAAAAAAGAACCACTACATGGACGATTATATAACTAGCTTCGCGAATAAACAAGAAGCGCTCGAAGTCTCGAAAAACGTCGACTTCATACATCGTCACGCTGGTTTCGAGTTACGAGGATGGGTGTCTAACGAAGAATCCCTGCGACGACACTTCGACGACAACCAAGAGACGTCCGTCGTGTCGATCGGCGAGACAGGTGTAGAGAAAACCTTGGGGATATTATGGGAGGCCAAAGAGGATAAACTGAGTTTCAACCTAAACGAAACGAAAATGCCTTCCTTAATAATGAAAAACGGATACATCCCCACCAAGCGAGAGGCTTATCATGTCTCTCTTCGACCCTCTCGGACTACTTTCACCTGTCACGCTGCCCGCGAAGAAATTTATGCAAGAAACATGGAGGTATGGCACGGGGTGGGATGAGCCTGTCCCGGAACAACTCGTCTCGAGATGGACAACATGGATGAGAAACCTATGGGGGGTGAAAAGGATAAAAATACCCCGTTGTTATAACCTGCACCCGGCGGTCATAAAGAGGGAAATACATACATTCGTCGATGCCAGTGAAGAGGCATACGCAGCCGCCGTGTATATGAGAATGTTGCATCACGACGGCTCGATAAGAACAACGTTAGTAGCAGCTAAAAGTCGTGTCGCCCCGCTGAAGCCAACGTCCATCCCTCGGTTGGAGTTACAAGCTGCCCTCCTAGGCGCTCGGCTCACGAAGACCGTCGAGCAAGAACACGAATACGAGTTCGCACAGAGGATATACTGGTGTGACTCGCGGACCGTATTGGCATGGATACGAGCGGAGCCACGAGCGTATAAGACCTTCGTCGCACATCGCCTGGCAGAAATCGAAGAGCTGACGAAGGTAAAAGAATGGCGATGGGTCCCGACCAAGGAAAATGTAGCCGACGACGCCACCAGAGAAACACCGATGGACTTCGGTGCCGACCACAGATGGTTTCACGGGCCCGAGTTTCTCCGTCAGGAGGAAAATGGTTGGCCCAGCGAAGAAAAATCCGTGGGAAAAATCCACACGGGAGAAGAAAAATGCAACGTGATACGCGACTCGGCGACTGATGACTGTTTACCCGATATAAACAGAATAGAAAAATGGCAAACTCTAATACGCGCCACGGGTCGTGTTTTACAATTTGTAGACCTGTGTCGCAGAAAAATCCACACGGTTGCGGCGGCGAGAAAACGAACGAAGAAAAACAAGGAAAGCGACGCAACCTGGGATCCGGTATCGCATCGAAGAGCGAACGAAAAAACAAAAAAACCGCGAGTCGATGCGCAACGAACGAACTATATATGTCTCGAGGCCGAATACATTATTCGTGCCGAGAAAATGTGGCTGAGGAAAATTCAACGAGAGTGTTACCCAGCCGAAAGGATAAGATTAATAGAACACAAGCCCGCATCGGCGGGAGATCGTCTCGCATCCCTGAGTGCATTTATGGAAGACGATCTGATCAAGCTCAGAGGTCGAATCGGAGCAGCCGCGAATATGAGCCCGGAAACTAACAACCCCGTCATACTCGACGGCGGGCACCGATATACAAGAATGTACATACAACATGTACACGTTGAAATGCATCACGGGGGAATAGAGATCACCGTGAACGAGCTTCGACAGAGGTTCTGGATAACCCGCATCAGACCCACAGTCAAAGGTGTCATACGAGACTGTCAAGCTTGCCGTATCCGCAAAGCGAAACCGATGAGTCCGGCCACCGGAGACCTACCACCGGCTCGGTTAACTCATCACGCACGTCCCTTCTCATTCACGGGTCTCGACTACTTCGGCCCGATCGAAGTGACCGTGGGACGCCATAGAGAGAAGCGATGGGTGGCCTTATTCACCTGTCTAACGACAAGGGCCATCCACCTAGAGGTAGTCGCGTCGCTTAGCGCGAGCTCAGCCATAGCCGCGCTTCGAAGATTCATCGCTAGAAGAGGACAGCCGACGGAACTATGGTCAGACAACGCGACTTGCTTCAAGGCGGCGGAGAAAGAATTAAAAGAAGCCTGGGAGGATGTCAAGATGGAAGTCAACGCTCGCCGTATAGTCTGGCGTTACATACCCCCAGGTGCCCCGTTCATGGGCGGTGCATGGGAGCGTCTAGTGCGCAGTGTAAAAGAAACACTTCGTGTAACGCTTCACGAAAAACACCCGAACGACGAGACCCTCTACACCCTTCTGGTAGAGGCCGAGAACATAATTAACTCAAGACCGCTAACTCATGTGACGGTCAACCCGGATGAACCCGAGGCGCTGACCCCGAACCACATACTATTGGGGGGGAACAGTCACGTGCCATCGCCAGGAAAATTCATCGAAGAAGATTCCTCAGCACGTCAACTATGGAGACGCGCCCAGCATCTGGCCGACGAGTTCTGGAGAAGATGGGTGAAAGAGTACCTGCCGCTACTCCAGCACCGGCGGGAGCCTCACACGAAGGGAGCTGCTCCAGAAGTAGGTGATGTCGTCATCATATGCGACTCAAACCTACCCCGGAATGTCTGGCCAAAGGGAAGAGTAAAGGCGACATACCCCGGCAAGGACAACATCGTGCGAGTCGTCGATGTAGAAACTAGCAACGGACATGTACTCCGGCGCCCCTGTAAGAAGATCGTCGTGCTACCAGGAGTGTCACGTTCGTGACCGGCGGGAGAATGTTCACGACGACTTAGGTATAAGACAATATTATTATATAAGATGATTTGCATAAGATAACTTATTGTTGAAAATAACTTAAGTATATAGGATATAATTATATATAAGATAATCATTATAAGAGAGTTTGCACATGTAGATACTTTGTAAGACGAGATTACATAGAAGATGTAGTGTAACACATAAATATTGTTGTATTAAGAGATAAAACTTATTCGTAGATTATAAATAGTTGAAATAGTATACAGTGATGCTAATTAGGCTTATTTGAGATGATATATAAACAGAAAAATGTATATTAGAGATATTATAAATAGTCCAATTGAGATTCTCATTGTTTATAAAACACGAGTTAATCCAATAGGAAAAGTGAGATGGCAATATTATAATCAAGCCAAAGAATGTGTGAGGGAGGCTCACTGTGCGGTAAGGACCGGAACACCGGAAGGGATACGGAAGCGGGGGATGAGGAAGTATAAATATCGAATCAGCAGTTTTTTGCTTGCCATTCTCACACGGATGACTGAATCATGAGGTAAATAGTGTCAAAAGATGTAAAAAATGTATAATTGTAAAATAACATAAGTTTTATGTAAAAATATTTTGGTATAAATAAAGATTTCGACAAAAAGGTGACTGAGGGGGTGAGGCATGGAATGTTCTAGAACATTTGGTAGAGATCATATATAAGGAAGTCGAGGCTTCTGGAAATCATTCCCAAATCGTCTCCGAAGTAAGAAACAAGTTAAAAAGTATAAGTTATAAAGTGAAATCCCTGCCTTACCTCTCAAGTTTACCTCTTTTAAGTGTTCAATAGTAATAAACAGTGTTTAATTCAAGACTCCACCCAACTTTCATCATCATCACCCCGAAGACAGTTAGAATCAGTAAAATCACAGTTTTAAAGCCAAATTAATCAGTATCATCACCCAGTTAGCGACATAGTTTGTAGCCGTAGGCAATCTACGCACATACCGTGCACAAGAACTATGTTATATTGTAGGTTAATAGCATATTGTTTAATATCCGTTAAATATAAAAACAAGTTTTGCTAATATTCCCTCAAACATAACAATAAGTTAATAATTCTTATAATTAGTTTAAATATATTATATTAAAGTTTTTTATATATTATGTATAATATAAAAATATATATTATTGTTATAATATTATGATGTATGTCATAATATCATGATGTAATAGAGTGAATAACTTTTGATGATACGCAACGGTTGGTTGACGAAATAAATTTTGACTAAATTATTCTTTTATATAATTTATGCGTTCTCCAAAGCATGATCTGGAAAGGACGTTCATTTTGGGACAAATGGACGGAAAACGTGCTAGAGGAAGAACACCGATAAGATGGTCCGATGCTGTGAAGACTAAAGTGGGGGGCAATTTGCACCAGGCAGTCCACTTGACTTATGACCGTGTACAGTGGAAGATCATCTTCATATCTTCTTTTTCAAAATTTTTGTGTCAGTCTGTTTGTGCGTCGATATTTTCTAAATTAATCAACCGATTTTGATGTGGTTTTCACTGTCGACTTCTTTATGGATATACTTACTACAATAATCGTATATCTTTTAAATAATCATATAGTAACAATATAATATGATCTATATTCTAAAGTACTGAAGACTTTGTTTACAACGCGCTAATTTCAGGAAGAACTTCGGATTAAAAAATCTTTTTGACAGCAATTATATTAAGTGCAGGTTTTTCGTGGCAAAAGGTACCGCAAAGGAACATCTAGGAATTAAATAAAAAACATAATCTACAGCTGAGTGCAAGTTACACATGCAGCAAAGAGAGATCCTTTCACTTGTGCTGATTGTCTGTGGCATTTTGCATGTTGTGTCGTCACTGAGACCTGAGTAGAGTAAGAATTAATAGAAATTAATAGACTGTAGTGCGTTCTCGGTCTTATGTATTTGAAGGTTTATTCGCATTGTTTTGATTTTTTTTACTTGTTGTGTTGTTAGTTCGCTGTGTATAGGCCAGCATTGCACATGAACATAAACAGTTTACCTGGAACTAGCCCAGGCAACTTATTTTTCCCCAGCATGGTTCAGGCCTTGACGGGACGGTAGAGCTCAGTAGCCTAATGTGAACCTTGGGCGAAGCTAATTGAGCCGAGGGGGCTCTTTGTACCTATATGCAGGGGGAAGTGGCGAGGACGGGAACCTCAACCCATTGTACTGTTCCTACGTTGGGAGGGGTTGTTCTGTGGTGCGGGACAACCCCTCTGTGAAGGTGGCGTCGGTCCCTTGTGGGACTGACTAGCCGTCGAGATGCCCTGTTTGCTCATTAGATCCGGGGCACCTCACATAGGGCGGCATTGGTGGCACTCGCCGGGTTTTAGTGGGTAGATCTGCGTCCACTTACCAGCTTTCGGGCGTAGCGAGTCCCACTCCCCCGCGGGATGCCTCAGAACATTTCCCGGCGTTAAAGAAAAACAAGGCAACTTATTCATGTGATGCCCCAATCCTGAGGTCTGAGACATAAGAGGTTAAGTCTCTGTGCCAGTAATTACACTGCCTGTCTCGCCCTTCTCTCCGAAACACAGCAAAGCTGTTTCACAGGATGGTGGTACCCATCCCCACCATGGTTCAGACCTTGTTGTGGCGGTGGGGCTTAGTAGCCTAGGGTGAGCCGCTGCACCTTAGGCGAAGCGAATTCAGCCAAGAGGGCCATTTGTACCCCTATTATAAGAAGAGAGGACAAAGGGAGAGAATGCTGCGTCTGCTTACCAGCTTTCGGGCGCAGCGAGTCCCACATAACCGCCTGGGGAGACCCACTCCCCGCGGGATGCCTCAGAGCATTTCCCGGCGTTAAAGAAAAACAAAAAAAAAGGTGGTACCCATGAAGGCGAGAGCCGCGCATTCCTTCCACCGGTTAATTATTATTATGTTATGATTGAAATCTTAATGGCGGATGCAGGTGTTCGGTGAATAAATAGAATCATCAAATGTCACGTGATTCGTGATACGCTATCAGGAGACACGTTAGTGTCTAGCGCCAAGAACACATCCAAGTAGTTTGGCGTGAGGCACTGTGTATATATTCTGGAGACATATGTAAACATAACCTCCAAAACATAACAAAAATTTTTTGGGGCTTTATTTTGTTATTATTGCCAAAACACTAAGACTTCACACTATTTTTAATAAGTTTCTTTTTACGAATTTTACACATATTACAAAAAATTATTGGGTCTCAGCAATTATTTAATACATTTCAAACATGAAAATTATTGCTTGCGCCGTTTTGCGATTAAAGAAGTTTAGAGAAAATATTTTATATGACGTTACAGTGAGAATTTCGAGTTTTGACATCGAAGTTGGTTGCTTGTTTTTTAGTTTTATCCTATCGGAACAGGCAAAGGCTAGAGGCCATGCTGCCAATCGTTATCAATATACGGTGTTGTATTAAAAATTAAGTATTTCGTTTTTTTCTTGTATTCTCTATAGCTTATTTTTATTTATTTTTTCTATCATATTTTATATTTGATAAACGTCTTTCGTATAATATATATTTTCTGTCGTATTTTTTATTTGATAAACGTCTTTTGTTTCATATATTCGTTTCTGTCAAAGAGCTCAATCTTCTTTGTTTCTTCCCAGTTTCCCGTTAATTAATTGTTATTTTGTGTTTTGTTCATTCTGAGTGATTTACTAGTGTTTGTTTTAAAAACTGTATATATTGTGATTGGTTGGCGAATATTGTGGAGAACTGTTCTGGAGTGGTTTTCTATTGTAGGACTGTTCTGATGGTTTTCTATAGTGTTTGTTTTTAAAACTTAATCTGTGTAATATGTAATGTGATTCGTTGGCGAATATTATGGTGAACTGTTCTGGGTGAATAGAATGGGAAGTGATAGTTGATTGATGGGTGCTAGAGGGGCAGAGCCGCGCTTTTTGGCATTTTCCGCCGTTTCTCCAAAGCACAGACAAGATATTTTTGTTAACACAACAGATATGGCAGCATGGCCTCAGGTCTTAGCCGGTTCCAACAGAAAATGCCAATTGGAAAGAAAAATGACAATACAGTCTAATTATTTTTCGAGAAATAACAAAATTATTTAACAAAGTGAGATGTACTATCTCTATCTATGCAATTGTGGTGCTTTAATGTGATTTTAATGTATTATTTTATTTAGTTTCAACCGATTTTATTCGGTCAAAACTCTAAAAATTAGACATAACCGCATAATAAATGCCGCTGGAGTTTGTTTCTTGACTTCATCTCCTACCAATTAAATTGGTATTAAATTTTTGCTACACTCTACTATAGCCTTGATTTACATTAGTCAACTTATCAAGAATGGAAACAATGTGGAGTTAACGGAGAAATGCTGTTATGTTTACAATAGAAAAAACAGTTTGGTGGCTGTAGCAAACCAAGAAGATGGTGTTTATAAGTTGGTCATGGAACATAAACAATGTTTTTTTACTCCTACTTCAACAGTAATTAGTGAAGAGTGTCATAGGAGATTGGCCATTTGAATATAAATGACCAGAATAAAATGAAAGATGGAGCAGTTACGGGAATATCATACACAGACAGCAATCTGAAGAAGAAAATGAGGAACCAGTACCATTTACTTTTAGTAAAGGGGGACCCAAATTAAGTGAATAAAAAAGCTGCCAGAGCGTTATAGATTTCCAAATCTATGTACAACGTTGAGTCCAGTCTGAAGGCACGGTAGTGTGCAACTATAACTTAATAAATTTAGGGTAAATAATAATGAATCATATATTGGACAAGAACAAAACATATTAATTTTTTTAATTACATATTTGAGCTTATTATTACATGATTTACTAATAAGCAAATATAATATTTTACTTTAATTTAATTATTGATTTGAACTGCCGGTCAAGTTGCATGTTGCGCCATCTGGTATCTAACTTTCCCTTTTACACTCTAAATATTTAAACAGGAGGAATAACAGGAACGCATGCTCTATGTTAATTTTGAAAATCAAAATAACATTTTAAAAAATATGACGATGTTGCATTGGTCACTGGTCAGTCACAAGCGTCATTTAAAGTAAAAGTATTGTAATAGTACTAACCTCTTTTATTATTAAATTATTTGATAAAATTTATGTATAAATGAATTACTCAAGAATATAAATATTTAAAATATTAAAATATTTAAAATGTAATTATGTTAATTAATATATGCTTTACAAAAAAAAGAGATATCCCACAAAAAACAGTTTCACTGTAAAATGTCGCGCCAAGTACACGTCTAACTATATACACGTATAGCAAAAATAAAAAAAATTAACTAATCTTTACAAAAAATATGAAATAAAAAACCAAGTACACAAAACCTCTCGGATTAAAAGAAACACTCATTAACAACTGTGAAAATTGAAAAAACAATTGGTGTAGGTAGTATATTTACAAAAAAAAGAAAAATTTGCAATCTACAAAAAAAGATAAATTAAAAAAAAGTAATCATTGTGATTTTCAATAATTGCAAAATTTTTGTGGCAAATTTTACAATTGAAAACAATTTTTTAAACGTAGTTGGCGCGCGTCATTTTCGATGTATTGTAAATGGCTTCACAATATCACTAAGATAAATTATTAATGTCAACTATCAGTTCGAGAAGTTTGTGTTCCTCAAGCATTCATTAATGTTATAATTTTCAAAAACAATTTAATAAACATTATCTGAGATAAAGTACCCAGTAGCTGCTCAGGAACCAGTACCTGCCCACTCTCTGCATTTGTATATCTATATTCTAAAAATGCACATATACAAATAAAAAGAGTGGAAAGGTGGTTCTGAGCAGTTACTGGGTACTTTACCTTACTAGTAATAAAATCATTTCCTTATTTCTTGATTCAATTAAAAGGCAAGAAAGCGTCATATTCATATGAGTATAAATGTAATAGGAATAAGAAATATATAAAGAAATGGGTACGAGCTTGAATTTTAATTCTAATAGATTTCATTGAAGACATCAAAATAATCATAAGTGAGGCCAACTACATGGCGTAGAAGGGTTGCAACAATTGTTGTTTTTATACTCCTTTTCCATACCAATTTCCTGGCTGTAGATCACAGAATAATATGACCCTAGCTCTAGATTAGCCATGAAAAAATTTGGGACACTCAATGACGCCCGCCAAGTACGTTTAAAAAATTGTTTTCAATTGTAAAATTTGCCACAAAAATTTTGCAATTATTGAAAATCACAATGATTACCTTTTTTTAATTTATATTTTTTTGTAGATTGCAAATTTTTTTTTTTTTTTTTGTAAATATACTACCTACACGAATTGTTTTTTCAATTTTCACAGTTTTTAATTAGTGTTTCTTTTAATCCGAGAGGTTTTGTGTACTTGGTTTTTTTATTTCATATTTTTTGTAAAGATTAGTTTATTTTTTTATTTTTACTATACGTGTATATAGTTAGACGTGTACTTGGCGCGACATTTTACAGTGAAACTGTTTTTTGTGGGATAGCAACATGTGAAGAATGATTCGTTGTTGCACGTTACTTCGTCTGCGTCGACTTGTTAAAATTCTTATAAGGGTTGATTAATATTACGTGAATAGCAATTTGTCGGAGTGTTATCTATTTTTAAAATATAATTAGTAGTGTTGACTGGAGATAATAACAATTTGATCGATTATTTATAATTTAGATTATTTATCTAAAACTCGCAAGGATTGTACCTTTTTTTTTTTTTTCGGAGGGATCTATGCTAATGGCCCGAAGGCCCTAATGCTTCATCGGATTAATGTGAGCCCATTCGGCTCACTTTTGATTTATAAAGTGGGGGGTTGCCCCCCGGCTACCGTGCAGTCTGCGACCACACGGCCTCCTGGCGTCGGTTGTGTGTCAGTGGCGGGACTGTGCCGCGTCACTGTCGGGTGGAGTGGAGCCCCAGGCGGTCTACCCCTACCGGGTGGGCTCATTGGCGTGAGGACACGGCAGATGGCGCCAGCGATACTGGGGCCCGTGTGATTGTGCCTTGCGAGCTCTAAAGTTCTACTACGTACTTTGCAGCAGGAAGTTCTAGAAGCTACCATAATAATATGATACTGGGCAAGTCCCGCGGCAAAATTCTTTGTAACGTATCTAATTATTACGACTCATATATGTACGCTGGTAAACGTCATATGAACCTTAGTCATAATTAAGTATAAAGTTTTCGAATGTCTCATCCGGCCATCCGATATTATTAAGTTCGGAGAACAATAAAAATTGTTTCACTAGTTAAACCGGTTTAAAACGTTTCCTTAAAGTTTTTACTTGAGAAATCCCCCTAAAATTTGCAAGTAAATTAAAACCAAAAAAACCTTATTTGACGAGTATTTGAATTTTAAAAAAATTTCACTTGTATGAAACTCTTCTTGGATTTAAAAGCGTTTTCTAGAAATTTATATCCACAGCGTTTTTGATACTTAAAAGCAACTAACATAGGATATAAATTATAAATAGCTATAAATGTCATAAAAATAGGAGTAGAAATTATTCCCGTATCCCTACTCAAAACGTAAGACATGGCACGTAGGTAAAACTAAAAAATACTATTAACCATCATCATCATCTGCCTTTATCCGCCCACTGCTGAATATGGCCTATATTCTTATATCCTTCAATGAACGTCAAGTTGACCGATCCTTGCCACTCGCATCAAACACGGACCGGCTGCACGGAGAATGGAGATCGTCTTCCCACCTGGTTAGGTCGACCAACATTAACCATACCATATGGGATATTATAATTATTATTCCTAATTGTTCAAATATTTTTACATACCAAGATCAAAATTCTTGCTGACGATCTTCAAGGTATAAAAGTGCCCCACCATGGTTCAGGCCTTGACGTGACGGTGGGGCTCAGTAGTAGGGCGAAGCTAATTCAATACATACAACATAACTTCCTTTTCATCGAGTTTTTCCCAACCCAACGCTAGGAGGCTGTGTGGTCGATGACACGGACGGTGGGGGGCAACCCCCCACTAATAATAAACCATAAGTGAGTCAAATCGGCTCACAATAATCCGATGAAGCATTAGGGCCTTTTAGCCGTTAGCATGGATCCATCCGAAAAAAAATCGAGTTTTTAGGTCCATTCGTTTGCAATGAATGTCGTCAACAGGTCTACGACTAGACTCACCGGAGACAATCGATTCATAGAGACGGAGATATCAACCAATCAACTATTATAATGCATACTGGTTTGTATTTAAATAGGCTTTACGTGTCCACTATATATCACACCGTATATATAAGGCCTCATTGCCTTTATATACGGTGTGATATATACTAAAAACTACTAAACTGTGTGTGCAGGGCCGTCTTTCCCACTGGGCACTCTGGGCACGTGCCCAGGGCCCCACGATCTATGGGGCCCCATTATTTCTATCAGAATATGATTGAGTGATAATAAAAAAATGATTGCTGATTAGAATACCTAGTACTTTCCTTATTACTAGGTTTATTCTTCTCTAGTCCAAAAATCAAACTCACAGATCTTAAAATTGTTGTTTTCTTCGGGGCCCCATTATCTTACTGCCCAGGGCCCCCAACAAGTTAAAGGGGGCATAGTGTGTGTGTTCCAAAAAACAGTGGTGGGAGGGAAGCGCTGTGCCGCGCTGCCGGCTGCATGGGTACTACCATCTTGCTTGTTTCTTCCGTGAAACAGCTTTGTTGTGTTTCGGAGAGAAGGGCAAGACAGGCAGTGTAATTACTGGCACCGAGACTTAACATCTTAAGTCTCAGGATAGGCAACACATAAATAAGTTGCCTGGGCTCGTTCCAGGTATACTAGTTTATGTTCATGGGCGACGTCGACCACTTACCATCAGGTGGTACGTTTGCCAGTTTGCCTATCCAACTAACATAAAAAAGTGACAATCTTAGTGCAAGAATGGAGATAGGTATCGCCCGCGACCTCGCCCGCTTTATAGGATCACAGTTGTACATAGGCTGGACATGATTATTATGGTACTCTAATTCTATATCTCTTCTTAGGCTTTCTTTCTTATTTATCTTCTATCTTTATGCCAATTATTATGGAAACCCGATGAGTTAAAAAAAATCGGATAGAGTTACTTTCGCATTGTAATATTAGTACGAATTCATCGTTTATTTAGCCTCTTATCGCTTTGATGAGAGCATTATTGGCAAATTGCGTTTGAATAAATGGTTTTGAATACGGAGTACAACAGATTATAATTTTATGAGTGACTAAGTGGCTGAGACCTTGCTCTGAATTGGTGCGCAAGCGCAGGTGACGTCAGAGACGTCGGACTTATCTTAATTCTTTATGACACTGTGTGCTAGGGCAGCCTTTGAAACGAAATGAACGGCTCTTAGTTTAGAGATAAAAATATTTCTTCACTATCTATCTGGTTCTCTGAAATTATAACAAAACGTTAGTTAATTAGTGGTAAGGATAAATATACATGGCGATGTAGCCTATACATGTGGGGTCCATGGTAGGACATCCAGTCTTGATGTTCATTGAAAGGGGCCTATATGTGTCCACAGTTCAAGCTTTGTCGTGGCGCACTATGGAAAATGGTAGAACAACCGCATATCAAAAATCGTTTTTACAGATGTTGTTATTGACGAACTTTTAAAAGTTTATTGAATAGTATAAGAGTGGAACTTTAATATAATGTATTAAGTTTGCATGATTTTCACTTGGAACATGTTTTTTTTAATTCCGCAAAGTAAGTATGTTAAAGAATGTCTATTTCAGATCTGTTCGCTTCAATTTTTTAAATGAATTTCTTTCAAAAATTTGTGGGAATAGTTATAAAGTGTAATACATTTTTAGAAAGCCCATGGTATGTAGATTTTAACGCAAATAAATAAAATAGTAGGTTTTATGATTATATTTATATTTTAAAAAGATTAACAGTAAGTGAGGGGAAAAAAGACAGTTATATAACTTCGTCGAGACTTTTGACAGTTGCCGACGTCTCCCGGTGCTTTACATTTGATTTTGTTTTGTAGTGTAGATATTCAAGAATAACATTTATTAAATCAGCTGCGGATACGTGCGGTTTCGGAAGCTATCGCTAAAAGTATGATGCAAGTCAGGAAACAGAAAATCTTTATCTATTGTGGTTTCTAATGTTTAACTGTTTAATTGATTAGTTTGCAGTTATTTATTGATAACAGGGCGGTTTATCTTCATTTTGCACTCATTTCTTGGTATAATTTTAATCAAAAAAATGCACACTATCCTTAATTACTAAATAATATATAAAGGGTGGTTTCCTTAAATATAGCTATTACAAATTCGTAATAAAACTTAACAGACGTTTGACTGTTACATATAATCGCTGAATTTCAAAATGACTTCTATTTTCAAGTGTTCTAAGCGTGAATTATTACATTCATACATCGAAGGAGGAAAAACATTTGAAGCTCTATCAAAAAGTTTTAAAATAAAATTGTCATGTGAAGACAAGATGTGTTTTATTATCAGTGATATTCAAAGGAATCTTATTCTTCCCTTTAATAGACAATGGGCAGAAGCATCGAGGAAAAAGGAAATTCATAAAAAGGTCATTTTTTAAAAAGAACCGCAATTGGTTGGATTCAGAATATTTGGTAACTTTACCGAACTCGGAAGAAGTAACACCTGACTTCACGCCATCTACTTCTTCTGGGAAACACTGAAGACCCTGTGCCTCTTAAAGGGACTCGCCAGAATGAGCTAAAAAAAATACAGTGCTTCTTGGTGAAGCATGAAAAGAAAACTAGTACAAAAACGTTTTCGTGAAGCGCTAGGATGATTTCGTTCACAAAATAATAATTCATGGTGAAAGTATCCTTAAAAATTTTGCTGTGCTTCCTATTGGTTAACTTTCAGAGGATGCGCAAGAATCCCGTAATAAGGACGAAGAAGGAAAATTTCGCCTACATCATGCCAGGAAGTGCTCTCGATCCGTACAGTCCAGCTATAGAAAAACATATAGCAAAAGTGTGAAGGCACTTGATGAAGATACCCTAGGTCTTTTAAAAGTTAACGAACTCATTTTGGATCCCGAACTTCACCAAGTGTAAGCATAATGTACACATTAATATACATATTTTTTCAAGTACTAAAATATAAATTTAAAAAAAATTGTATTTTCGACGTTAAATATTTTATGAAATAAATATAAGTAATTTTTTTTACTTATTGATATAGGTATGAGCTTTATTATTGTTGTTTTATAATAAACTAATAAAAAAATAACTTTTTATTCACTATATAAATAGTATTGTCGATAAGGAAATCAAATAAAGGCAATTTCTTTAAACTGTTGTTTTTATCATTTATTTATACATATATACTCTAATAAAAATAAAACATCTGAGCTTTATTTGAAGCCATATTTAATACCCTATGCGTGTGCAAAATTTGAATCGTCTGTCTTGACAATTAAAAAAGTTATCGATTTTTGATATGAAACAGACCTCGATTTTCCATAGTGTGGCGGTGCGGCTCAGTAGCCTAAGGTGAACCCAGCACGTTGGGCGAATTCAAGTTAATCGAGGGGGCTGCTCTTTGTACCCCTCTTATAAGAAGAAGGGATAAAAAGCACAAAGGGCGAGGATGGGAACCATCACCACCAACCATTGCACTGTCCCGACGTTGGGAGGAGTTGTTTTGTGGTGCGGAACAACTGCTCTGCGGAGGTGGCATCCCTTGGGGCAGTGACTAGCCGTCGAGGTGCCCTGTTGCTTAATAGATCCGGGGCACCTCACCAAAGGCGGCATTAGTTGCACTCGCCGGGTTTTAGTGGGTAGAGTTGCGTCCACCTTACCATGCTGCCATCTTTCGGGGCAGCGAGTCCCACATAGCTACATTGGGAGACCACCCTCCCCTGCGGGATGTCTAAGAGTATTTTTCGGCGCAAAAGAAAAAAAGTTTTTGTTGATTATTCGGACTGATAATAAAGAAAATGATGATTTATGTCTGTAGTGTGAAGAACTTTAAATGTAAAATTATTTTCGGTTATGATTGGATCGGATTCGAGAAGTATTTTCGGAATAGAACGCTATTATTTGAGGATATTTCTTCCAGAAAGGTCGTAAATGAATAATACAGAAAACCTAAACCAATGTGACAGAACTGGGTTTATGCAATACACGTATTTCCCAGAATCTATTTAACCAAAGAATTTGAATGTCAGTGCAATTCGATATGACGCCCACATACCTCGATATAAGTCGTATGTATGAATGTGTTTCGTAAACATACGGCGTAGGACCCCGTAGGAGGTAGTGTGTGAAATATCTGGCCAGTTTTGAAAATGGAATGATTACATAGAACGACGTTTTGGTTTATTAGTTATATAGTTTAAATGCTTAAAAACTAACCCGTTGCCTGCGTTACCAAGCTGATCATGTTTGCGGTTTATGTTCATAACATTTTTTCCGCCGGGAAATGCTCTTAGACATCCCGCGGCGGGGGGACTCCCTAGGCGGGTATGTGGGCTCGCTGCGCCATAAAGACGGTAAGGTGGACGCAGCTCTACCCATTAAAATCCGGCGAGTGCCACCAATACCGCCTTTGGTGGCACAGGGCACCTCGACGGCTAGTCCCCCAAGGGACCGACGCCACTTCCACGTATCTGTGGTCCACTACTGTACAAGTTGGAGATCAACAAACTCACTGCCTTCAGCTTTCAATGCGTCTACTAGTCTAGAACCCTCTTGGTCCATCGGCCATCGGTTACGGTCTGCTTTTCCAGAGCCAGTTCAATAAGCAGATCTTCTGTATGTCTGTTTTCTGACATACAAGAGTATGTAAGAGATAGTGCCATGCTGCATTGCAATCGAATTGGGCCGGCACAACCGGGGTGGTACCTCTCGCTCACATAACACCGGCGTCAAGTGACAACTATGCTGTCGCGTTTCGTGCGGTTTGTGAGTTTTCGGTGGCCCATTGGGAGGATAGGGAAAAGGAGGGCAACGCATCTGCATAGCCTGCTCTGATCGTTTGCCCCCTTATGACATAAAAAAATTACAAGAAGACTAAGTATAGAATCATCAAACTGAGTTGCAGCAAAAGTTATAGGCTACGTTTGGGCCCCGTAGCATTGAACTATATCACTAGTAGTATTTACAACTCAATTAATAATAATTTAATAATTACTTAATTTAAGAATTTATCTCAACTTTTTTTCGGTCGTTCTTATTATTATATCAGTCTTTTTTCTTCCCCGACCTCACTTCATTAACAAGGCGACTAATACCTCTCAGAGATAAACATCTAAGCTTCATAATAAACAATATAATTGGAAAATTAATGTTTAATACGAAAATTGTATAGACGAGAGGATGTTCGAGTATTAAATACAATAGCCACCTGCCTGTGTGGGAGCTGATTTGTGGGTCGTTATGATAGCATGCTGTCCCCCTCTGATGGGTACTGATAGACAAGGATGGGCGATGGATTAGTTCAAGGGTCATTACTAGGTATCCTGGAGATACAGAGGATGTCATTTAGACCTCGTTCGAATCGAGGGGAACATTAATGCGTAATGTATATTTAATTTTTTATAGTGTATTACACGAGATGGCTCCTTGGAGTGGCAGTGGGCTGGTCACACTCTCAGGAGAACGGATGGCCGATGGACCAATAAGGTTCAAGAGTTGAGGCCGCGTTTGGGTAGACGAAGTGGTGTCGACCATTAACCATATGGGAATAGAATAGAAAAGAATAGAATAGAAAAAAAAATATTTAGGTAAATTATTACACTGCTACACACTATATATAACAATAATCATAACGAATCAGACCATCGTACAGTGACCGGTCCGTGTTGGATGCGAGTGGCAGGGATCGGCCGTCTTGGCGTTCATTGAGGGAGGCCTATGATCAGAAGTGGACGGATAAAGGCTGATGATGACGGTGATTTACATGAGATAGAAGAATCAAAGGAGTAATCTGTTCGCACTTCGCCGTGTAGTCATTCCTCACTAAAAAAGAGGTAAAGCTCACTACACCATTTTCTCTACACCAGAGGGCTCACAAGTGCGTTGCCTTTTAAGTAAGAAGCAAGGTTCTTGATGGTCCCTAAGTTTTGTCTCAATATAAGTTAAGCACGACACTACCTTGGGAAAACGATGTTAGAGTTAGTAAAAGATCCGAGGTTTCTTTCTTTCTTTCTTTCTTCTTTCTTGTATGTCCACTGTACTTTTTCGCCGGTTCTACAGGCGTGCTGTCCTTGTAGATTGTAGATTTGAAATTGAACTTTCATACTGAACGCGCTCTTAAGGTTACACAAGTCGCTCATCTTTCCATACAAACGCAGAACAGTAATTACTACAATGTTTGACGTTGACCATGAAAAACTAAGTATAATATAAATTGATCTCGTCGTTATCTATGTGTGTATGTACCCAAAATCATAAAAAATACAAGCTTCTAAACTTTCGTATTTTAACACAGATTTTGCCCAACTTTGGGCGTAAATAAATAGTATACAGAGCACGAAAGCTCAAATATAAAGCCCGTACAGATATAGTTTAGTTATTCAAAAGATAAAATAAATTTATTTTGAAAAGATACACTTATTAGTTTTTCTATAATAACTGTTTTGCTAAAAGGACGTTTTCGGAATGAATCATTGTGCATTTCATTCTAGCACGCATGTTCGCGCACTATGTTAGGTGAGATAGCAATCATTTTGTTAGAGTTCGCACCGTCAACTAGTTGAACCTTAATACAATAATTTGTATGTTTAATGTTTTAAAATTTAAAGTAACAGAACAGAAATGTTATGATTACACGTCTGTATTTGAAGTAAGCATTGTTTCAAAAATATAAAAAGCCTTGTTCTGTAAAATTTGATTTATCGTTGACTCGATTTACAAAATCAAGTACAAGGAACAATGCTCAAGTGAGCAGCTAAATTGTGTCTAAAGGTCTCATTGTTACGAGAGGCTGGCTGACTCACTTGAGGCCAAATAACTTCCTCGTACAGATCGCAAATAAATCCTTACATTATTTGGCGTTTACTAGGTTTACGCAATAAAAAAATAAAGAAAAGGTTTTAAAGGATTTGATGGCAGATTAAAAAAAATAAGCCATGTTAAAAATAATAGTTCATGTTAACACGAATTTTAATCATTTAATCATAATTTTCGTGTTGATCGGCCATTAAACAGGTAAGACGATCTCCGTACGGTGGCAGGTCCGTGTTGGATGCGAGAGGCAAGGGATCGGCCGTCTTGGCGATCATTGAGGAAGGCCTATGTTCAGCAGTGGACGGATAGAGTCTGATGATGATGATGATGATGAATCATAGTCAAAGTAATTTATGGATTTACGTTGAAGTGTATTACCGACGCGACGTTTCGGATACTTTAGATAGAGCAAACGAATTGTAAAAATCTTAATAAATGAAGCTCGTTGTTTACAGTCTGGCCTCTCATTTTAACGTGATTCTCCACGTTTTGTACCTTCAATGTCTTTACAAGGTTTTATTTGACATGTTGCTAGCTGTACTTTGTAAACATTCGCAAGATGTTTTAAACAGTTTAAATAGTTGAGAGAATTATGGCGGTGAGGACAATTATTGTTTAACATTTATTAGCTCTCGCACGCAGCTTTGACCGTGTAAACTGTAAACTTCATATGCGAGGCCTCTTTTACTGAGGGTCATCCCTGTAGTTTGAATGGCTCGCTCGTCTGCATGGCACCACCATCATGCTTATTTCTTCCGTGCAACAGCTTTGCTGTGTTTTGGAAAGAAGGGCAGGACAGGCAGTGTAATTACTGACACTTAATATCCTATGTCACTAAAACCCAGCGAGTGCCACCAATGCCGCCTTTGGTGAGGTGTCACGGATCTGTTAAGCAACAGGGCATCTCGACGGTTAGTCAGTCCCCCAAAGGACTGACGCCACCTCCACGGAGGAGTTATCCCGCACAACAACAACCCCTCCCAACGTCGGAACAGTGCTCTTCTTCTTATAAGATGTATAATGGGTGACGTTAACTTACTTTGGTTAATATTGGGCTCGATCGTCAACGCAATAAAATCCCTCGGTGCATCAGCGCGTCACATTTTCTCTGTATGTCATTCATGGATCACAAGTGGAATGATCCTTCAATCCGCCAGTAGGTACTTGTAAATCAATATAGTCAAGTGCATCCATTGTAATCGAATGAAGGTTCAATTTCACCCAATTTTCTAGTACCAGGTCGATAAAATTGATTGTACTTGCATATAACAATGAGAAACTCGATATAATTGTTTTCTACTAGCTATTTATGTAGGTAATTTATAACTAGTAAACCTGGCTGACTTTGTCATGTGTCCAACACTGTTGCCTGCACATTCGGGACCCTCAAATGCGGCTGAAGGCGCTCGCAGTGGTTTTAGTTACAGTGGACACTCTCGGGTGCGTGTCCCACAATGCGTTAGGGTCTACCCAAAGATCTTAGCTGCATCCATAAGCATTTCCTTGCGATATAAAAAAAAGGTATTCATCAGGGTGTTGCTTTAAATCGGGGCTGTCTGAAAACTGCGGCACTGAATCCGCGTCGAGCGCTTTCGCAGATAGTGATAACACATATTTATTTCATGGAAGGGTGGGGGGGGGGGGGGATTGACTTTTATTACGGTATTATAGTATACGTTCTATTATGTACAAGACCTGATATTACTAAAATAAAATGGCTTTTTCATCTCAATTTTGACCTATCTTTGCAATTTTTTTAATGCAGCAAAATATAAGTAACGACCTAAATGTAATGATGAAGAAGTATTAAACAATTTTTTTTTTAAACTTAAATCGGCTTAGTTTCTAAATAAAACGTAATTCAAAATACAGTCTATCGGGAAAAACCCGCTTTAAGGTTACACAAGTCGCTCATCTTTCCATACAAACGCAGAACAGTAATTACTACAATGTTTAACGTTGACCATCAAAACCTAAGGATAATATAAATTGATCTCGTCATTATCTATGTCTGTATGCACCCAAAATAGTAAAAAAATATACATTAAAAAATAAAATCTTCTAAACTTTCGTATTTCAATACTGATTTTAGCCCAACTTTGGGCGAAAATAAATAGTATACGGAACACGAAAGCTTATAAATAAAGCCAATACAGACATACTTTAGTTATTCAAAAGTTGAAATAAATTTATTTTAAAAAATACACATAATAGCGTTTCTATAATAACTGTTTTGCTAAAAGGACATTTTAGGAGTTAATCATTGTGCATTTCATTCTAGCACACATGTTCGTGCACTGTGTCAGGTGAGATAGCATTCATTTAGTTAGAGTTCGCGCCGTCTACCTGTTCAACCTCTTAGTACAACTAATGATGTATGCTGTCCTTCGGTATGAAATACACCACCATCACTGGCACGGTTCATTACTATTGGACTAATATTTACACTTTAAACGACTAGCGTGATAATTCCAAAGCTCAACAAACAGTTTTATGTATGTGATAAGGCATAGCCGGATGTCAGTTATCATTTTCATTTATATGCTTCTAATTTACATTATAATACGTGAGATTAGTTTGGAGGTCGCCATAAAATGGCCATTTTAATTATCATGATCATCATCATCATCATCAGCCTCTATTCGTCGGCTGCTGAACATAGGCCTCCCTCAATCAGCGCCAAGACGGCCGATCCCTTGCCACTCGCACATTAATTATAGATTAGAGGAAATATATTATAGCCCGATGTAACGAGTTGATTTTTATTCCGAATTTTTAGACGCTTTTTATTAGCTTCACCTGTATGTTTATATGCTTGTTTGTAACCGACTCCTTTGGACTTGATTATGACGCCGCCACTTTGAAGTGGGTCAAAATCAAGTCCAAAGAAGTCGGTTAGAAACAAGCAAACATACAAACATACATACAAAGAGTGTAAAAATCTCAGCATGGCGGCGTAGAAGTGTGTTCATGACGTGAACTTTGTCACCAAGAATATACAAGATTTTTTAACAATACGAAACTTACAAAACCATAGTAGAGGCCATTTTTATGTAAAGATAGAAATTACACGGAGTTCCAATATCGTTTATATAATATACTCTTTCTGTCTGAGTCTTTGCCTATATAGAGATAGGACTTAGTAGATAGCAATAATTAATAATAATTATGTACCACTCTTCTATAGGATATCGCAAAGTTATGTGAAAAGGATTGTAGTAGGTAGAAAAGCGCCACAGAGTGGTACAGACTCTTATGATTTCTACCCAGATAGTATATGTTTTGTTCGAAGATTTAAATAGTGTATTAATTTTACGAATTTGTTACAGAGCACAGGAATATTCTGCACGTTTTTCCTGGCACACGCGATACGAGAGAAACGTCGAGCGTCGATCCGAAACTCTACATCTTTAAGAGAGGCTACGTACGCTGCAGCAGACGACTCCCTCCTCGCTACAGCACCCAATCCTACTTTGCCAAAGTATTAAGTAAATAAGTCGACAATCAAATTATCTCCGCCGTCGCATCCAGTGTGAAACACCATAATTAAGGAGAGTTAAAGAGCATTTAATCGCACACGTATTTTTTACCTGAACTGCCTGAACATAGTTTTAAACCTTCAATTTTGTGGCTATATCTTCTATTTTTATTATTTAACATTTTTGTTTAGTTGTACCATTGTGTTTCATAAGGTTTTTTTAAGGAAGATTTAAAAGAAAAGACAGTGTTATTCTTTTTTTATGATATTTGGATAGGCAAAGAGGCAGACGAGCCACATGATAAGTGGTCAGCGTCGCTAATGAACATAAACTAGTTAATCTAAGACCATCTCAGACAACTTATTTATGTGTTGCCTATCCTGATTCCTGAGACGTAAGATGTTAAGTCTCGGTGTCAGTAATTACACTGCCAGTCCTGCCCTTCTCTCCAAAACACAGCGAAACTGTTTCACTCCCTCGGGTATGGTATTGTCAGTTTAGGTTTCGAAACTCCTTTTATAATCTAATAACCTATAAACATTGCTGGGTTGGACCAATAGTATACCCAAAGCCAAGAATTCACAAATTTCAGAATAACAATAATTGTCTGAGTATGGAAAAACAGAGTAAATTGATGGTAATAGGCCATTAAAACTGCCAAATGTATGCTAGGATAACTTTTATACGATATTAAAATTAACATTGATGGTAATTAGTTTAGAGCAAGAATATTAGTTTCATAAGTAACGTAGACTTTTACCTTTTGATGTATTTATAGCAAGCTGTTTTATGTTTTAGTAATAGTCACGAAACCGCAATAGGTGTGATGTGTCTTTATCTATACATCCATACAGATAAATTAAATTGGAGTGTCTGTTTGTAATAATAAAATAACCGCTTTGTATACACGGTACATATACCAAAATATCATTTTTTTAATTTTTGTCTGTCTGTCTACTCTACCTGTCTGTTTGTTCCGGCTAATTTCTTTTTGACTTTCATTGGTGTTATAAGGAGTAACTTGGTACCTATATAAAATAATCATCCGGGTACGGCTGTAAATTAAATTAACGCGGGCGAAGCTGCGGGCAACAGCTAGTACTTTATAACAGAATTACAAGAAATAGTAGTGTATTAAGCATGATATCGTGTTTTAAATTTTAATTACCTATAATATAGTTACGATTTATGTACTGGCAATAATAGTCGTTCGGAAATAAATGGTTGTGCAATATTTATAATAAAACAATTAAAAACCAATGATCAGACATAATAGACCTATTGTTTCTAAACGTTTTATATTATAGAGATATTTAGGTTAATGGTTGTTATTTTGTGGAGTGTTTAACAAATTTTGAATATTTTTTACATAACTTTCATATCTTGTGAAATTTGTTTGAATTATATTTGAATGAAGAATTATTCCATCCAGGAGCCGTCTTTGTAGATTAATTTATCATTTACGTATTCATAAAACATAATCTAGAATAAAATATTAATTATTAAAAAAAAATCTTTTCTAATTAGTTACAAATGGCAGCTGTTAGATATACCTAAGCTACGTAATATTAAGAACCATTTTTATAATTTTATATTAATAAGAAACAAAAGAGAATTTGTAACGTTATTTAAATAATTTGACGATATCAATTTGCTTGGAAAAAATATGTATTCCCAGCTATGAACTCGCCCTAGTATCTGGAAAGACTATATATAAATACATAGAGTGAATTTACGTATGGTGACCTAAATGATCAATTGACATCATCATGTTAAAAATATCATCACAATCAACCCTAACAAAAACGATGATTGTTGTCTCGATAACTAAAAAAATTATACAGTAATGTATATTCTTTTATGTAAAAACCATTCGGTTATCGACCACATTGTGGTTAGTGACCAACCCGACGCCAGGAGGCCGTGTGGTCGCAGACTGCACGGTTGGCGGGGGACAACCCCCCACTTTTACAAACCAAAAGTGAGCCAAATGGGTTCACACTAATCCGATGTAGTATTAGGGCCTTCGGGCCGTTAGCATAGATCCACCCGAAAAAAAATGTCGTTAGTGATGAACGAAATAGGTCTTAGTCTTGGTCTTGTTTTGTCGCAGTTTTTTTTTCGAATGGACAAGGCCAATACCAAATGAAAGACCGGACGAGTATATAATCCAATAAAATTATGAGTTTAAATATTGGCATTTACTTGAACATATTGCTTTATTATAGAAGAGGTTGACATGATAATAAATTATTTAACAAGACCAAGTAACAGGTCAAATGAGTAAGATTGAGACTGAATTTGCAAGATCAAGACCAAGAACGATCAGACAAGACCAAGTCCAAGATCGAACAGACAAGACCAAGTCCAAGACCGAACAGACAAGACTAAGACAAAGATCGATCAGACAAGACCAAGACCGAACAGACAAGACCAAGACCAAGGCCGAGCAGACAAGATCAAGACCAAGACTGAACAGACAAGAACAAAACCAAGACTAAGACGTAAAGAGAAGAGACAAGACCAAGGTCAAGACCAAGACCTCTTATTCTTGCTTTGCTCATCACTTCTTGTCGGCAGTTAAAATAACATTTCAAGCACAGGACGCAAATGTTTGATAATGATGATGATATATAGATAGCCCGAATTAATTAATGCCAACTTGAGGCTTCATTAGAGTTAAATGATTAAAATGTGATTTAGTCACAACTATACGTATGTAAGTATATTACTCTTTACATTATACTTATTATAGTTTTATGTTTTTTAAATAAACTATAATACGCTAATATTTTTCAATTTATCTTCCTTATCCTGTTTCCCATTAACATTATGTTAATAATTAATATTATCAAATATGGTAATGTATGTAACGAATTAAATAATTAGGTCTTATCATAGTATATGAAATTGGTGTTTTGTGGTCGGAACATAAAATCGATTTTTTTACATACCTATAGAATACTATACATACTATATTTAATCAATCTAAGTACCTATGTATCATTGCTATCTATGCACTTTTACCATTTCATATGTAGTTCATTGATACCTAATATCTTTACTAAAAAAATCATTCGAACGGGAATCAATAAAATATTTGAAGGCGGTTTGGACTGCCCCATCGGAGTTGATTTTTTTCCCTTGCAAGAAAGTATGGAAATTACGAAAAATATGGATATCTGTTGGAGCAAGGTCCGGGGAGTACGGAGGATATCTTAGACATTCCAATTGAAGCTCCTCTAATTTGGTAGCCGTCTGTTGGCAGTGTTTGGTCTAGCGTTGTCCTGAAGCAGCACTAGCCTAGGGCCCATAAGAGCGATTGACTAGCCTTAGTTGGTTTTCATTACATAATATTATATTTTCTGATGAAACTTAACAATAAACTATATACGTGGGTAACACTGAAAATGTTTAGAACTGGCCAGTTAGAAACATTGAAAATGAAAACTTTTTTTGAATTTGAATTTTAGAACTCTTTGGTAACCTAATGTAGTATATTGCATTCATTTGTCATTTGTTTTTGTGAATTGGCGGCAAATCTAAAACTCTTGTTACACGTGAAAATGAACATAACGCGAGAAAATTTTCGGTCAATGATTTATTATGACTTTCGTTGTGGGCTTACTCAACAACAAAGCTATGATAGGCTGCGATTATCATTTTTTAATGAAGCCCCATCTCGTGCCACTATTTACAATTGGTTTAACGAGTTTAAGCGTGGACGTAGCAAGTGATGATCCGCGTGAGGGACGTCCTTTAACAGCGACTACTGAAGATAACATCAGTGCTGTGCGACGCATGATAGAGGAAGATAAGAGAGTGACCTATCAGCAGATACGAGCAAGCCTAGGCATTGGTATGAGTCAAGTTCAAAAAATATTACACGAACATTTAGGCGTCAGGTAGCTTTGTACCAGATGGATTCCCCATACGTTAACCGACGACCAGAAACGCCTCCGCATGGACTGGTGTCGCCAAATGTTAGATAAGTTCAACGGCGGTAACTCAAGTGCTGTATTTGACATCATCACAGGTGATGAAAGCTGGATATATTGCTACGAACCCGAAACCAAAAGACAATCAGCTCAGTGGGTGTTTCCTTTCGAGGATCGGCCAACTAAGGTAAAGAAAGGAAGAAGTCAAGGAAAAAAGATGATTGCCTCATTCTTTGGTCGGAAAGGTCATTTCGCGACAGTTGTGCTAGAAGATGGAAGGAAAGTTACTGCAGACTGGTATGTCAATCGCTGTTTGTCTGTTGTCTTGGAAAAAATTCGACAGCAGCGCCCTCGAAGCAGGATCCTCCTTCACCACGACAATGCTTCAGCGCACTCCGCAAAACGGACTGTTGAATATTTGACTATGGCAGGTGTCGAAATAATGATTCATCCGCCTTACAGTCCTGACCTGGCGCCCTGCGACTTTCATTTATTCCCAAGAACTAAAGATAAAATTCGAGGTATTCGCTTTACGAGCCCTGAAGATGCGGTGAAAGCGTACGAAAATGCCATAGAAGAGACTCCTAAGGAAGAATGGGCCCACTGCTTTTCTCAGTGGTTCCATCGAATGCGACGATGTGTAGAAAGAAACGGAGATTACTTCGAAAAACAATAAAAGTATTGGCAACTTTCTACATTAAGCCGTTTTTCATTTTCTAAACAATTTCAGTGTTACCTAGGTATTTAATTTAACGATATTTGTTTTTCAATATTCCGAAACACCGATCAGACAAGACCAAAATCGAACAGACAAGGCCAAAAACGAACATATAAGGCCAAGACGGAACAGTTAAGACCAAGTCCAAGACGGAACAGACACGACCAAGTCCAAGAGCGAACAGACAATACCAAGTCCAAGACCTAACAGACAAGACCAAGTCCAAGGCCAAACAGACAATACCAAATTCAAGACCTAACAGACGAGACCAAGTCCAAGATCAAACAGACAATACCGAGTCCATGGCCGAACAGACAATACCAAGTCCAAGACCTAACAGACAAGACCAAGTCCAAGATCGAACATACAATACCAAGTCCAAGGCCGAACAGACAATACCAAGTCCAAGACCTAACAGACAAGACCAAGTCCAAGACCTAACAGATAAGACCAAGTCCAAGGCCGAACAGACAATACCAAGTCCAAGACCTTACAGGTAAGACCAAGTCCAAGATCGAACAGACAAGATCAAGTCCAATTTCACCCTCATAATCTCGATGGTTGGAAATCCGCAACAACTCGATTTTTACGGCATTTCCGGCCTCGCTCGACGAATATATGGAATCAGGTGCCACTGAAAAGAGCATAGGTTGAAAGGTTTGAAAGGCCGGCAACGCACCTGTCGCTTTAACTTACCATTAGGTGAACCGACTGTCCGTTTGCCACCTCTTCTACAAAAAAAAGATTTGCCACTTCATGGTAAGTGATCGGAATATCCAATGATCATATTGATATATCAAGTAGCTATTTACACAGTCATCAGGGGGGCAAACGAGCAGTCGGAGCCTCATGGCGCCGACGCCCATACACATCCGCACAGCCAAGGCCATGCAGATGCGCCGTCCTCTTTTTTCCTATCCCCCCCAATGCGCTACCGGAAACTCACAAACCGCACGAAACGCGACAGAATAGCTGTTACTTGACGCCGGCGCGGTGTTATGTGAGCGAGAGGTACCACCCCGGTCGTGACGGCCCAGTTCGGCTGAAATGCAGCATGGCACTACCTCTTACTTCATTTTTTTTTAAATAAAAATTGTACCACCAACGTATCTCTTTGGACGTCAATTGAATCTACCACCGGTTCCAAGGCTAGCTCTCTGATGAGAACCAGCAAAACAACCTCAGTGGTTCTTATCGTTTGAATTACATTTTGTTATCCTCTAATGTCCTGGGAGAAACGCCCCCCTATTCTCAAGCTGTGGATCAACAGATTATTATATATGTATATCAAGTAGTACAAAATAAGAAAGCATTTTGTTGTCAAAATATATCAGTGTAGGTATAGTTATGAATAGTCTTGTGTTATCTGTTACTGGGCGATAACTTTCTCTGGTTAGCGGAGGTCCAATAAATGTCACTTTATGGTAGAACTACGAATTGGTTTTTTGTTGTTTGAAAGCGAAATAAAACATAGATATACAATGAAATAGATAAACACTCCGAAATTTTAATCTATTCAATTTTAATAATTTTAAACGGACTGTAGTTTAATTTTAAATAATCTAAAAGGTTTCAGTTTAGGCCGTTAAAAAAGTAGATTTAATATTGTTTAAGAATGAGTCGGAATCCATAAAAAATATATGTATTATTGAGTCACCTTAGTAAGTGATGGACATGGCCATAAATAAGTTTACACAGACCTATCCCAAGGGCCAAGACTTGCCTTATTTTGCAGCCCTGGCAACGAATTTATATCAAACATTCTTACATTGATTGGACCTAAGATGTTAGTAGTTCCCGCTGTTTATATAAGTGTGTGTATACCAGAAACCTGCTCGTATAGGTGGAATGGTTCCCATGTCGAAAAATACGCCTATCGATAGGAAGAACCTTAAAACTTTCCAATTACAAATTGTATATCGTTGACTGAGAACGCTCGGACCTCGAAAGCTGTGATGCAACAATATCCGGCGTAACAGGCATAAGGCAGGGCCCACATAAGGTAGGGCGACCACGTGACGGTCACGTGACGCAGAGGTCGCGGGTTCAAATCCTCCGATGGTAAATTATATGGATATGTAATATACATTATACACTTCCATTATCTACGCCAATGGTGTTTTGTTTGTTCTTATATATCTACCCTATGTTGATGGGTGATCTTGATCATACCAACACATGACGGGTAATCTATGCCCCCTTTTACCCGTAGGGGGCCCTGGGCAGGAGGATAATGGGGCCCCGACGAAAACAATTTTAAGATCTGTGAGCCTGATTGTTGGACTAGAGTAAAATTATAAAACTCTATATAAAATATCCTCTATATAAAACTCAATCATTCTGATAGAAATAATGGGGCCCCATGGATAGTGGGGCACGTGCCCAGAGTGCCCAGTGGGAAAGACGGCCCTGCGGGTGATGATGATGTTTGAAATAAGTAAGGGCTTGACATTTCGATTTGAAGCATCATATTATTATCATTTGTGGAACAATTGTCACTAGCTAATAACTTTCTGGAGTGGAAGCCGCGTTTGGGATGCTGGAGGACAGCTCCACATTCAACAAGATGGCATGACGGTCTCCGTACTGCTGGTCCAAGATTGACGAAAATACGAAGATACGAATTCCGCGAAGCACATAATTCCTACAGTGTGGGAGTGCACGCATAGCATGCATAAAGTGCACGCATATGCATGGGTAAAGAGCACGTATATGCATGTATACCTGTACCATACTTAAACGTACCCGTACGCAACGGGTATGCATATATCCGCGGCTCATAACGGCTTTCTTGGTATTTATTTGGGCTGATTCTTGATCAGACCAACGGTTGTCTCTCAACTACAGAATAGGTTTTTTTTATAGAAGAGGACAACGGTTCACCTGGTGGTAAATGGTCAGCAACATCCATGCATTCCCTTCAAATACGAGTAGGTATGGTATTTTCTAAAAAGTCGTTCGGTGTACCTAAAGTGACATAAAAATGTATATCGTTCGATGTATGCGTTAAACTTGTTGTGGGAAAGGGAAAACGTAGACGCGACATTTAGAAAGTAGTTCTGGTCGCTGATCAGTTTTCAATCATATTTGTACTTAAATGTAGTAATCATAGTATATAGAATATAGTATATGTATACATATATTGTAGTACTAAATAATTGTAAGTGCAAAAATGAGAGAGCTTTCAAATTAGGTATGTTGTCTGTTTGTTTTATGATTAAAAATGAAATTCTAACATTATCTTTCAAAAATTTATCAACGCCCCCGTATTTAGAATATGTTGCAGCTAAAGCCGAAGTGTTTGTTTGAAAGCGCTGATCTTCGAAACTCTTTTTTAGATTAACTAAATGTTTTTATTCATATTGGCACCGAACATTTTAAGCCCTAGGACAGGCAAATGAAAAAGATGTCTGGCTTGTCCCAGGTTAATTCTTTCATCTTCATGGGCCACGTTGACCTTTTTTTTTTTTCTTTAACGCCGGGAAATGCTCTGTGGCATCCCGCGGGGGAGTGGGTCTCCCCACGCGGGTATGTGGGACGCGCTGTGCCCGACAGCTGGTAAATGGACGCAGCTCTACCCACTAAAACCCGGCGAGTGCCACCAATACCGTGCCTTTGGTGAGGTGCCCCGGATCTAGAAAACAAACAGGGCACCACGCCACCTCCACAGAGAGGTTGTCCCGCACCTAAAGGGACTGCCTAAAGGGACTCCTTTTTAATAATATATTTTAGTTATTAGGTATATTATATTTTCGAAGGTTTTAGTTTTAAGTTCTTTGTACTTAATATAGATGTTACTTAATATAGAAAGTCAAAAACAAAACGTTAAATCAGCTCAGCTTAAATGCTGTTACGCATCATTATGGTCACTTGTTCCGTTCACCGACCACTTGCATTACATAATATATTATTTTGTTAATACTTATATTACAGTGCGGAGACTGCTGCTGCCCTTGTTCTCTACTGCGGGGGCCCTTGCTGCTTAAGGTCCCGTGTCCTTGATATATATGTTGCAGTGGTAGAGATGCCCCAGTTTTATTATTTAAGGTAATAATTTATTTAAGCCATAAGTACTTACATAATCAATTAAGCAGGACGATAGTTGGGATAAAATGTTGTTCTATAACAATATAAATGCAAACTTAACTAACTCTGTTCCCACTTAAGCTGCTTCATATGTGATGAGGACAGTGTGCCTTCCGACCGATATTTAAAGGTACGATTTATTAGATATTCCCGTATGATGAACAAGACTTTGTGCGGCACACGCAGTTGGTAAAGCTTTAAAATCAAGCCGTTGTTGCCAGACTTTATCGAACGCTTTAGCTATGTCGAAAAACACAGCCCCTGTGACCATACTGTTGGGTCTATTCAGGTCAGCGGGGATGTGCTCCGTTAGGAGGTGCTAGGTGCACCTCCTAGGTGTACTCAGGAATAAGTGTTTCTGAACAAGAACTGTTCGTCGGGAAGCAGACCGAGTTAATTTTTTTGAGTCTGACTAGGAGTATCCTTTCGCATAACTTGCCTAAATCGTAGCTGAGAGTAAGCAAATATGCCGATAATTAGTTGGTTTATTTCGAGGTTTACCCAGTTTGAGGTATACCTACAGCTACTGCTTCCTAGCTTCCTGCCAAGCATTGAAGAAATTCACTAGAAGATAAATTGTAGGGGGCGGCAAATATTTGTGGACTGTTTATTGGTAATCCTCTCGATACTGGGCGACATTTTCGTGTAAATATATTCAATGAAACAACTTTTATGGATTTTATCGCGGTTTATTAAGTTTTTTACAAGCCCGACGTTTCGGATACTTTACAGCAACAATGGTCACGGGAGGACTGGCCGACATTCGCGAAAACATTAGAAAACAACAATATAAAGATTTTTAATGATTTCTGTTATGTCCGTCCGTTGAGGGGTTCGGATCATCTTGCAATATTAGCTACCACGTCCTACTCGCATATTGGCGTCAAGAAATTTTAAGCAAGCATGAAATTGTGAAGTTGCCACAATTTAAAGTAAAAATTAACTATAGTTAAACATAATAATTTTGTCTCACATATTGATAAACGGCAATAATAGTGCTAACTGCTAGTTTCAACAAAATATATTGTCTTACAACTTACAGTAGAATGTAGATGAGTACCTACTAGGAAACGAGTAACGACTAACGACTCCAAGAATTTTTGCCTGATCTGTGTTTACATCGAGATGAATTAGACAAGGATGTAGTTATAAATCATACGTATTATTCATAAGTGCAAAAGAGATGGAAGAATGGTGAATGAGGGGTCACGATTCATGAGTAGTGAAGGATCGCGGGAGGGGTAAACGTCGCCATCGCGATCCCCGTTTACTTTCGTTAGTCGCTTTCGATTCTCCGGTGGTGATAGGTTGGTTGCTGTACACAAACTCGTACAAATAAAACCGCGAGTGACCTCAGCTTGTGTTTTGTGCGACTCTATCGTTGTGCATTCAAAATGGGGTGTGGAACGAGTTTTGTGAAATATGTTCTGTTTTTCTTCAACCTGATTGTCGCGGTGAGTTGAATAAAGGGCGGGTAAACCGGTTTTGTTATGATTCGACAGTGAGCAACCATGAGTGAAGCTCATGGTTCGTAATACGCGGCCCAAGCCATGTGAATAGCCACGATCATGTTTTTTTTATAAATCGTATAATTCTATACATTCTGATAGAAAAAAAAATGTAGGTGATCGTAGTGATTACTGAATTATTGTTGTTATATAAAGAGACAAAATATGTGTCAACTACAAAAAATACAATAAAACTCCTTTTTGAATGACAGAAAAATTCTTAGGGGAGAAAAAGAAAATTTTTCGTTCTTAAATTTATGAGAGAGAATACTCTAAACGGAAATACTTTTAAAATATATAAATATGTATATGAGTTCGTACGAAATAACGACATGTAATTTAGGCATATTAAGATCACATTCTACATTGCACAAACTAAGTTACCTATCTATTGTTGCGTCGGCTAGTAGAAATGCAGATAATGTGGCTTATGTAGTAATGTGGCTGTTGTTGACAAAAAAGAAGAAGAAAATAAAGCCTAGCGCGAAGTTCTATATTAATCATTGTTTGATCGTTAATTAGTATAAATCGTAAATAGCTTTATTTAATAAAAAATATGATGATTTAAGATTTTTTGGAATAATGTTGATCAGGATAAAGTTAGTAGGTAATTTTCGATATTCCTTTGCAAAATAATATTTAAAGCTGTCAATCTATAAATTGGCGGCAAGGAGGTACATGCACATGTCATATTATTTATTTGAAAGCGCCATCTACAACTAAACTATACAAGCGGCGCCAATCGCGAAAACATGAAAGTATATTTTGTAGAAAATAATTTTATATTTGCCAGAAAATAATTTTATACATTTTAATTGTAATCATAACTTTATACTATTTTTTTAATTTCTTAGTTAGCAATAAGTACATATAATAATTATGTCTTAACTCTTAAGTAATATAGAATGACGAATCGCTTATGACGTCATCTACATCATCATGACGTCATAACTAAATTATATTAATTTATAGTTGTTTTAAAGCGGGTGGGCCATGTTTGTAGTTGTGATACAACAGACGTGCTTATCAGAGTGATGAACTGAGCGCTCCCGAGCACAGATGACAGAACCTCCCGAGCTTAATATGCTCGCAAAGACAATGTGCATCATTTGACATGTGGTATCATGCATGTTGCCTGTAGAGTGTTGTACATTTTCGAACACAAGCCTGGCTGAAAAAAGGGTGTTATGTATTTGTATATCATTATATTATAATAAATAATAATATACATATATTATGTACCTATAATGAAAAAAAGAGGTACATTATAAGATCACGAAAAGGATTTTTTTTTGTTTTTTTTTTTTATGTTAGTTGGATAGGCAAACTGGCAGACGTGCAACCTGATGGTAAGTGGTCGACGTCGCAACTTAGGTATATGTGTTGCCTATCCTGAGACAAGATGTTTAAGTCTCTGTGTTCGTAAAGCTGTTTCACGGGAGAAATAAGATGGTGGCACCCATGCCGCCAGGAGCGTGGCACAGCGACTCTTCCTCCGGTATTAATTTAATTGATTGTACCTACTTTATTTCCGTAACGTTTTTCCTTTCATGTTTACCCAGGCGAATCGTCTGACAAAACGCGGTAATTTTTTTTATCGTTGTTCTCTAGATATTCAAAGTGGGAAGCGCCACTACTATTGTGGCGCCATCCTTCTTTTACCCTTAGATTCTTTTTCATATAGACATACTCCTACACGTCATCACCAATGTGCTGTTATTTGAAGTTTTAAGACGTGTATAGTTCTCAGAATTGTATAACAACTACACTTTATTATTTCAGTCTAACACCATGATTCAGACGTAACGTGACATCATGCTTGTTCATGTCCTTGTTGTTTCATTTCGTCTAACTCGTCATACATTTTATTTGCATGCTTATGCCATTCAATACCCACTGCCTTCAAGCGTTTATAAAGAACACATTAATATTGTTTCGAGAAAATATTAATGGTTTTCTATGAAATTTAAACTTATTAAGCTTATTTAAATTAGGTACATTTAAATAAACTTATTAAGGTACTGCGTGTCATTTCAAGAACTCATTAGTTGGTGAACTAGGTCACTAGTTCATTAAGAGAGGTTTTCGTGCTGAAGCTTTATATTTAGTATCCTTTTATACTGTATCAGTATATTCTAGTGATGTCTAATTTCGCATAATTTTACGAATTGCTGCACTTATTCCTTTTTCTTATTTTCTATTCTTCTAACTTCTTCGGGTCCTTACGCTTCTGCAGTCTCCCCAAATCATGTGCTGACTGAAATAAATTGCGATAAAGCGTTTATTCATCGAAATCACTGGGTATTCGCTCAACAAATCCCGCCGGTTATATAAAATTATACCATAGTTTTGTAACAAATATTCCAAAACTTATAAGTTTATTAGCGTCCAAAGTACACATAACACTGATCAATCGGATCGCGTGACAAACGCCCTTTATCCCTTCCCGGGGCGCCCTAAAACGGCCAACAGGTGTGTTTCACTGAATTAATAATGACCCTGTAACGAGAAACACCCGGAAAATAACAATTCTCTTTTATATTCACTTCACGCTAGTATTTGGAATTATGTGTTTGGCTATTGTAGGGTCATTCTTCGAATTATTCGTTTGTAGATGTTTTTTTTGTTAGTTGGATAGGCTAACTGGCGCGCCACCAGATGGTAGGTAAGTCGACGTCGCCTATGAACATAAACTAGTTTACCTGGAACTAGCCCAGGCAACTCATTTGTGTTGCCTATCCTGAGACAGATGTTAAGTCTCGGTGCCAGTGATTACACTGCCGGTACTTGCCCTTCTCTCCTAAATACAGCAAAGCTGTTTGACAGGAGACATAAGCAAGATGGTGGTACGGCACAGCGCATCCCTGCCACTGGTAAAATTCCTATAACTCTATAAAATGACATCATTTTTATGACTTATGCCATAAAAATGATACATAGTACAAACAGCGGCGTGCCACAAGAATATACAAGGGTACCGCCCTCATTATCTTTTCCGTCACACTGCTTTGATGTATTCCGGTAAGAAAAGTATCAACAGCGGTGTAATTATGTCCACCGAGGCCTACCAACTTGTGTCTAACGCATGGCATGGGTGGGTTTTCGACCCACCCAAGATCATTTGACGCAAATCGTTTACCATGTGGTAGCTTTCGGTACGTAAGTGTCAACATTTTTGTTGTTACACAACACTTTTTGTTATGTAAAATACGTGTTTTGGAAAAATAATACCTGCACAATCATACCGAACAATCACGTAAGCATAATATAAATCGGAAACAATAGTTCTGTGTTCATCACGGCGCGGCGTCACGCTAACCAATTAATGAATAACGTTTGTTTATTTATTTATTAATTAATTTAAATTTTGTTGTGAGGTTAATAACATGTTTTTATCAAAAAACGTGGAGAGCGTTGAGCTTAACTTTATGTGCCCCTGGTATTTGTAATTACCAATGCATTGTAATGGATTTTAGACAAACCTGTGTGTGTTATATGAAAACAAATTTCGCCAAATTTGTGCTGCTGCGCCGGTTCTGCGCTCTGATTGGCCGGCTGATGGCCATTGATGGATGATTGGCCGATCGGACGTACATTCAGATCACTGGTTGGTTGAATTGTTATGCCGTCAGTGACAAATCAGTGACCTGTTTCGGAATTTTATGAGTCACATTACTACTCCATCCGTTTATATGCTAGATGACTTTATTCATACTACATAGCAACGTACCTACGTGCGAACAATTGGTATCTTAGAATATCAGAAATTATAATGAAATGAAAATTTATATTTCGCGAGATATTCCGTATTTTTATCTGTGTACGTGTAGAAAAAATAGAACATCGACTTGGGAAAATTATTTAATATACAGCGACATCGCATATACTTAATGTTGAGATACTTGTAACCGAACAAATTCGGTTCTCGTGGCTTATATCTAGGGATGAGCAAAGCAAGGACAAGACCAAAAATAGAATAATCTTGGTACCGCTCTTGGTAATTGAGTTTGAAGTCTTTGTAATTCAGTCTTGATTCTAATCATTCGACTTGTACTTGTATTTTTGAAGTGAAAACATTTGTCGGTGCGCCGACAGATTTTTGTAGAGTACAAATGAGGTTGATCCGTCACGCTAGGAGGTGAAAGGCTAGATCGGGTGAACTCGGGACCGCCAAGTGTGCCCGAGCGAAAAAGATATTGTCGGCTGTCGCTGCGTACAGCGTAACTTCACAATAATTGAAACATCACTGCTGGTTATTAACCGATTTCAAATTATATTCGGAACGCAATTATTTAACTTTGTTTTCACTTCTATCGGCAGTCCCTATGACTGGTTAGGTTATTTAAAAAAAATGCAATGCTTAAATTATAAAGAAAACTAGGTACCTAATTACACATTTTGTAAATGCATACATTTTTTTTCTTTTTCATTTAATCTTGCATTTCGTTTTGGTCTTCCATATTAGGTCTTGATTTCGCTCTTGGTCTATTTAGTGTTGGTCTTAGTTTTAAGTTTTCGCAAGACCAAGACCAGATAAGTCCATCACTATTTATATTTAACAAAGTACAACGTCAAAGTGTATACGTCTACCCGACCAGAATTCCGTTTCGAATAGGAAAGCTAGTAGGTAATCTGATGATGCAACAGGCTACTTATTACGGTTCAGAAGGTACAGCTGTTAGGTCGGACGAATAGACAGACGGATTAGGAACAGGGTTCTATCAGTGTACATCTAAAACCTGAGCTTTAACGTGTTACGCCTTAACATTTTTCAATAAAATTGCCTTAACAGTTTTTTATTCACTATCGTGTATTTGGCGCCCGCCTGGTGTTCGTTAATTGGCATGTGATGACGTCACAGGGAGATGTGGATTCGAATCTCGCCGAGGGGTCTGCTTACAAAATACCTACATTATTATTATCGATACTGAGTTCATTAACGCCTATATAATGCGTTTATATAAAAAATATTTCCTAATACGTAACACATATTCTTACAAGTTTAACGCGGCTGACGATTTATCTATGTATAGTTGAATTAATTTATTTCATCGTATTTATGATTTCATGACGTCGTTATTCGTATAAAAGCGTAACTTTTGTTAAGTCCTGTGGTTAGATTTACATGTACCTAGAAAGTGAACTAAGCTTTAATGTAAAATACATGTACTTAGTTGCCTAAAGTAAACTGCAGTTTAGTTTAGTTGTCTTACTGTGGTCCCCACCATGGTTCAGGCCTTGAAGTGGCGATGGGACTCAGTAGCCTAGGGTGAACCCAGTACTCCTGTTATAAGAAGAGGGGACAAAAGAGCAGGAGGCAAAGGATGAGGACGGGAACCTCACCCCATTGTACTGTCCTGACGTTGGGAGGGGTTGTTCTGTGGTGCTGGACAACCCCTCTGTGGAGGTGGCGTCGGTCCCTTGGGGGACTGACTAGCCGTCGAGGTGCCCTGTTGGTTCGTTAGATCCGGGGCACCTCACCAAAGGCGGCATTGGTGGCACTCGCCGGGCTTTATTGGGTAGAGCTGCGTCCACTTACCAGCTTTCGGGCGCAGCGAGTCCCACATACCCGCGTGCCGCGGGATGCCTCAGAGCATTTCCCGGTGTTAAAGAAAAAAAAAGGTCGTACTGTGGTCGTACTAAAGTGTTATTTTGACGAGAGTAGGCATTGGCCGAGTTTTATCTTAAATGTTTACAAAATTTCACTTTTTAACAGTATCACAGATACGAGAATATAAATAAATAAAAATTCGTTAAATTCGTAAATTCCTGCGACAGATAATTATATTTTTTTGTTAGAGGCATATGATTTTGTTTATATATATAATATTTTTTGGGGTTTTTATTTAAGTAAGAACTAAGACATGACAACGCCACCAGAAAATAAATTTATACATGAGCAATATAAATGTAATAATGATTAACTCTCTTCTTGTTGAAAAACTTACGGCGTTTAGTGACCTTAATACTTGGCGTTGTTGTTACGATACACTTCGCAATTGCTGTTTAAACATAATCTTACGTAAACCGGTTTAACATAGTTCACCTGTTGTAAGACTATGCGCGCCTGGTACTTGTTATTTATAACACATGTTATAGGTACTATAACCCTGGTCGATATAGTTCAAGACTCCTTATGATGAACTACGTGACTTGCAATGTATATCTAATATATAAAATTTCCATGTCACAATGTTAGTTACCGTACTCCTCCGAAACGGCTTTACCGATTTTTACCAAATTTTATATGCGTATTCAGTAGGTCTGAGAATCGGCTACTATCTATTTTTCACACCCCTAAGTGATAAGGGTGGTCAACCTCTCAAATTTTAAAAGTTAACGCGGGCGAAGCTGCGGGCAACAGCTAGTACCCATATAATAATAATATAAGAATCCTTGAAGGTTATTTAACTTGTCCTACAATTCCTGAGTTATAAACACTAATACAAGGTTTATAATAAAACGAAGAAGAAACCGAAGAATGTACTTCGGTTGCTGTTAAATAAAATTACAATCGTAACCCGGCTGTTATGTTATACCCCATAGCCCATGAAGACTAGAAAGTACTATCTTTTGCCTAATTTGCCAAATTGAACGAAATATAATTTATACAGGACAGATACTCTTTACTTTCGATGTTGTAAATTTGATATGGAATTAAGTCAAAAAAAAAAGGAAATAAAACCTTATTGCTATCTATTTGTGTTGTAAATAAAAAATGTGCACATGTGATCTAAATGCAAGGGCAAATACCGTTCATAACCTGCTGAGTTATCTCGGGTAATGTTGGTTCGCTGTAAATATCGTACTCTAACGGTAAAAACTGTTTATTGACTAAATATCACATTATCTGCAGTTGGAAACAAGCCTTCCTCAGTCAACAGTAGATTGTAAGAACCAATGATTAAAATAAACCGATAATATAAATCCGACTCGATGCCGTATCAGTTGCATAGATACATAAAAGCATTAAGAAAAATCTAATGCATAGCCCAGTAACGTTCTATCAGTAAATAACCGGTAACGTTTTTTTACGTTTTTAAGCGAAAATATATGGAAAATAAACAATATTTGGCTCATTAAATTTCTTTTTATATTAATATTAGCTGTTGGACGCAGCTTCGCCCGCGTTAACTCACTTAACACCTATTAGTCACAGCGTGATATAGCCTATAGCCTTCCTCGATAGTTCCTGAGATTAGCGCGTTCAAACAAACAAACAAACTCTTCAGCTTTATAATATTAGTATAAATTATTTTTTTTTGTTTCTAACTGTTTGACCACAGGGGCTTTATTTAGCAACCTGTTCTGTCTGTAGTAATTTAAGCATCGTTTTGTCTCTGATAGGAGGGGGAAAGTTTGTTGCATGTTGCATGCATATTCGTGCGAACAGCCTTCACCCAAGGATTATTGCAAAACATTGTTTATACCCGACGCAAATGACTTTCAATAAAACGCCTACTTCCAATTGATTTTAAATATTCAATAACAACTTTTAGGATCGTTTTCATACATATCAGCAGAAACTTCCGTTTTGTGTTTTTTGTGGCTGCGTTTTTTATCGTATTTTTAGCCTGAGCAGACGTCTATTTTTTTAGTTGACCAAACACACCAGTAAGCGTTAATTAAATCAGTTTTGTCGTTTATGTGATACTATTTAAAAACAAGTATCATTTCTTCTTCTTTTAAGTTCTAGCTTCCTTTAGGATTTGCCAAACGAGTATCAGTTGTAGACAAAGAGGTAGGAATATAGTTGTAGACCACACACTATATACTATACTATTATTAAGAGGAAGACATCTTATCCGGTGGGAGCGAAGCGCTGTGCCGCGCTCCCGGCTGCATGGGTACCACCATCTAGCTTGTTTCTCCCGTGAAACAGCTTTGCTGTGTTTCTGAGAGAAGGGCAAGACAGGCCGTGTAATTACTGGCACCGAGACTTAACATCTTATGTCTCAGGATAGGCAACACATAGATGAGTGGCCTGAGCTCGTTCCGGGTGGGCTGGCTTATGTTCATGGGCGACGTCGACCACTTACCATCAGGCGGCACGTTTGCCAGTTTGCCTATCCAACTAACATTAAAAAAAATCTATTGACATTGACTTTGACTTAGCCTTTGTAAAATGACATTACGTGCTAGCAGGAAAACATTCGATTTTATTATTTGTTTTTACGCGCCATCGAGGTTTTTTTGTTTCCCAGACATCATGTGCCGTAAGATTTCCATATAGGAAATTGTTTGAGATTATTCATCTTGTATTCCGATTCAGATTATTGCGTCACAAGTTTCACTTCGCTGAGTAAGGAGTTGCAAGGTTGTTTTATAGTGGACAGAGTTTCACTCGATGTTTTTCTGACACGCCTCCACCATGCTAACGTAGTGCAATTTCTCTTTAATTAAACTCTAACTAATATCACCGTTCTTATTATCATACTTTTTCGTCCACTGTTGGACACGGTGTTCGTTGAAAAATGCCTACTCTTGCAATGAACGCTGAGACGGTTAATTCCCCGGCAGTACTTGATATACGGTGAGGGATTTGAAGAAAAAAAAGTGTTTGAATTGAAATTTTAAAATGCTATTTTTGGTTATTGCAAGTTGTAGATTCTTTGAATACACTTCTTTCATGTGATTCTAGTCTGACTTTTTGGTTTTTGATTGGGTTTGGATTGGGTTAGGACAGCGGTGGTAATAATAATAATTGTTGGATGTGAGGGGGAGATTGGCTATTTTGGGGTTCATAAGATACTTATGTCCAGCAGTGGAAAAAGGGTTAACAATGATGAATGATTCAAGATTATGATAATTAATAGGTAAAATACATATATGATAAAGCATCGTACCTATAAGGAAGTTTTCCTCAAAGTGAGAAGGATATCCTGCTCTTACAGGAACACTCCTTATTATACAGGACGTGTGTTGATTACATAGGGAGAGAAGGGTAGGCTTTATATAAGACAATATAAGCCTCTCTTAACTCAAATTAAGATTCATAAGCGTTTGTCTCAAATATTTTTCCACTTTTAGCTAAACAAATATTGTATGATTAGAGTTTATTTAGAAGTGGAATTTTGGCTTCTGGTCTATCTTTAGATAGATAATAGATCAGGGCTGAAGCCTTCCCCCCTCCCCTTCCACTTCCCAATTTAATTTTTGTAATTTTTTATCAATTATTTTTCCTTTCGTTTTTGGTATATTCTCTTCCTATTCCAATGGGTTTGATCCTGCTATTATTTTTTTGGTTTAAAAAATTATAGACCCTAGTCATATAAATGACTTTTTATAGTATTTGTCTTTCACGGATACCACCATACATATCCTATTGTAGACCTAAAGTAAGATTAGTACCTATTCGCTATTGGTAAGGTCCCAGAATTTTGTTTCAACTTGCTTATCTTCGGATCTCCGTTGGTTTTGAACAATTCGTTTTGCATTTCATGGCTTCATTATCGAGAACTCAGCGAGAAATATTATAGGTATTTATTTTCCTTTATTTTAAGACGCATAAATGCAGTATGTCTGGGGAACAGTATAACTCTATAACACTTAGCTGGATTCCCAATATTTATACGTTTCGCGTACTTTTAGAAAGCGTTACACCCATCGCCATATTAATTTAGCACGTGACGATGACATCATACCACGCTCTCAAGAACGGCTTACGGCTCCATGGCGCCACAATACACTTGCCTTTTAAATACTCTAGTAACTAGTTATTTGTCGTACAATAATGAAACAATTAGAGCACGGCCTGGAGTCTGACCTTGGTAGGCGTTTCTTTGTTTTATTTTATAGAAATTACCATCTTTTTACTAGCCACAAATCTTGCATGTATTGTAGGTACATGAAAACAGCAATGGCACTGTTTTTTTCTTTTTTTTCTAAATGAGTTGTTTCGGGTGCTAATTCTGCGTGTACTCTTATATAGCTGCTATTTCTATGTTAGTTGGTTGTGTATTTAAGCTAGGGATGTGTTTTGATTATGATTATGCGAATATTTGGATATTTAGTAGTATCTAATGATGTTATGTTAGACGGCACTGATATTTGAATTGAAATAAATATATTTGATGTGCTCGTCATTCAGAGGGTGACCTAGGCTCAGTCTTATGAAAAACAGCAATTGCAATGGCATGTCTTTCACTTGGAATAGTCGCCAAGTTCGTCATTAAATATGGAGAAAATGGCTTAGAAGATGCTGCCAGTCATCTGCTGATGAGAAACAATACAAAGGCCGTTTAATTAGCCAATGAAGAGCCAGTGGTTTATGGTTTGAACTTTGTAGAAGCCCAATGATACAACCTTTTGTACAGATTTATCTGTAAGCGATATAAAAGTATATACACGCAACCAGTGTAAGGTTATATTTTATCAGTAAGTTATTAACATTGATGTATTTTTAAATTGATGATTTCATTATTAATGATGTTGTTGTCGTTGTGAAATAATGCCCGATACGCCCACCGGGATCAACATCTGTAGTCACAGTGGCGTAGCTTGTCCTTGCGGGCCGTTTCAACATCGGGCAAAATTTTTGGCGATTCTGGATAGTTATAAGAATTGCTTACACACTTAGGAGCCTCAGTAGTCCCGGGGACGCGTATTATTGATATGGCTGCTGAAGTCTAGTACAGCAACGCCCCTGTGTTGTCATGTCACACTACTACTACTTCTACTACTACTACCTACTACTATTACTACTACTACTACTACTGCTACAGCATCTACCGGATCCAAATCAAATAAAGCAATCAAAGCACGTGCAAAAAACTTCGTAGAAAGCGACTGGGTTTTCGTCAAGCGTGTCACATGTTTTTATATAGGTATTATTACCTATTAAATTGAGTAGTGAAATATTAGTTACATTATTTAAAATGGAATGTTTACCATTTTTTTCACTTTTACTTCGCGGAGCTCGATATTTCGACATTATCTACGAATTTTTTGTTCAAGTAAAATATGAATTCAGAAATTTAGGTTTGTGATGGTTATGATATAAACATCTTCAATATTTAAATTTGAAGAAACGATTCTATTTATATGTAGCATTGTGTTTGGCGCCGTAAATTATAGGCGATTTTCACGATTATTGGTGCGATTCAGGTTATTAGGTTAATAGGCCTTTTGTTAGTTTCATAAAGATAAAATAATCTATGGCTGTATGTCTTGTTTACATTAGTCTGTAAAATATGAGTCTGATGGTTGTCTAACTAACTAATTAATATCAAGATTTTTGGTCACTGTATAATTAATATTTATTTAAAAAAAAAAATAAACAAAAATTATAACCGACTTCAAATAATAAAATAATCTTTAATTTTTGTGTCTACAACTAAAAATCATCTTAAAATTCTACTAATGTACAATTCTTGCGATTACCACGTCATTATTGTTACTTTTGGAGTCGGTGTCGCTCCTACGATTTTCGAAAGTTCCCCTCGATTTCTCAGAGATGCCATCTCTGGTTTCCTTATAACAAGCAAGTATACCCTTTCAAACAAAAAAATATTTTTGAAAATCGGTCCACAATTGACGGAGAAATCGGTGTACCTACATACATTTAAAAAAATACCTATCGAATTGATCGAACCTCCTCCTTTTTGGTGAAGTCGGTTAAAAATTAATACTTACACGTGAAAACTTATATATTACTTATATTTTGTAATTTTTTTTTCACAAAATACAACCTAGAAGTTGCGCCAGAAAGAAAGAATTAAGAGAGAACAAAAAAATTAAGGGTTTATCTCATCGTCGTATAATTTTTTTATTATCGTGACTTGCGCCAAATCACCTGAATCATTTACATTGCAAAGACCTAAAAACGTTCATAATGGATGTATATTTAGACTATTAGATCATTATAGCAATATAATTTTTGTAAGAGGCCAACTTGTGGATGCTGTAGCCTTGACTATTTTAAAATATTTACAAAAAATTGATTCACAGAACCATAAAAACTAGATATTTTGCCAACTATGTATTTGCGGTCGGAACGATGGTTGAAGGAGGACGGATGACTTCCAAGATGAATTCTGTAGTCGTTCCAAGCTAGATGCTTGATCGGAGTACCGTAGGAACGGACATCTTGGCGTTTAATGAGAGAGGCCCTAATGACATTACAACAATGGACGGTTCGTATATTACCTTAGTTGCTCAATAAACTCATATTATTAGTTTATTCTTATAAGGACTCTGATTCCATATTGTAAGATATCACAGATACATAGATAATATACAACTGTATAAGGACCAGACGTCTAAGTGGCGCCTCGTGTCACCCCAAAATCGATACTGCCCTCTCTGATCTGCCACGTGTTAGTCTGTGATTATAATTACAACGAAAATCTGAAAAAAAAATGTGTCAGTGTGTGACAGACAGACAAAAATGGTTAAAAAAGATTATTTAATATTTTGGTATATGTACCGTGTATACATCCATGTGCATTTAGTAAAAATCGGTTATTTTAATATTACAAACAGACACTCCAATTTTATTTATCGGTATAGATAATAAAAATCTTAAATATATGTATAGTATAAAAGTATTACATATATTTCCGTTGTCTGGCACCCGTAACACAAGTTCTGCGAGAACTTACCACGGGATCAGATTGACGTGGTGTGAAAGCGTCCATAGATATTATTATTATTATTTATAGTATAAATAAAAATATTAAATATATTTCCGTTGTCTGGTAGGTTCTTCGAAAACTTACCACGGGACCAGATTGACGTGGTGTAAAAGCGTCAATAGTTTTTATTATTAATGAATAATTAATATATAATTATGGTTTGGTTTTCCTTCACTTGTTTCTACCATAAAAAGCAAAATTACTTTAACTCTTTGTAATTATAATATCGTTAATTTTCAAGTTAATCTGTAAAACCGCGGCCGCAACGAAAGGTCGCAGTTAACAAAAAAGGTCAATAAACATTCCGCAAACCTGATAAGTGATAACAATGATGACCTCTCTGGGTATGGTCGAGCGATAGTTCCAAATACTATTGGGCTAACGTAAATTTGCGTGTTCTGACTCTTATAAGTATTGAAAATATAATATATTTAAAACATAAACGTGTCATTTTTATTCGCCATTAACTCCTAAATTTTTAAACCGATATTGCAACTTGTGCAGTTCGGTCCAACCTGAGAGATACTCAACTTGAAAGGTAGACCTGATCAACCTCGGATCTCTATCTCTCAACCATATAATCCAGCCAGGTAGCTGCTAAACAACGTCGCTAATGAATGTGAAACCACGTTTTATTAAATGCATATTTTTAGAAAGAGGGTACATAGATATTGGAACAATAGTTTCTAATATGGCCCAGAACTGACATAGAATATTAAGTACCATATATGTATACATTATGGGAAGCGAGAAGCATAGCAATTAGAGGTACTAAAGGAATACCTAATTCGTCATTTCCTTATAGGTGACTGGATATGTTGCATTAATAAGCCATCTACATATGAAACAAAGTGGAGTGCGTGTTAAAGCGTTCTTAATATTGTTCCTGGTTCCCGTCCCTGAAGGATATGCCAGTATAAACATAACAACACAACTAAGTTTTCTACTAAGTAATTCAATACGCAAAAGGTTAAATAATCTTTAAGTACGAAATAAGAAATCGTATCGTACGTTCATGTAAAATGACATCACACGACCAAAAGTGATTATAAGGGTGATAATAAATTTAAAAGCGTAGAGGCATGACGACTGTACGATGATCTTCTTATTTTGAAATTATCTCAATATAGGACATCTATCAATATAGGAAATATAGGACAGATTTACTGTGATGATGAAACTTACAATAACAATATTTGTCATCTATAGCACGTCAGTCGGAACCAGTCATTAACTTAATGTTTTTTTGATACGTATTGCAACATGTTCAGAAAATTTGAGCAAAATGTAAGGTTCATTTTATTATTAATTTTACATATTGATTTAAAGACATTCATTTTAGTAGTTCTAATCCAGACTATAAACTTAAGTCTAGACTGAGGAATTAGTACCTAAGCAACTTAAGTATTTGCTTAAGTTAGTAACCATATTATCTATGTTTCCATTTAAGCATAATGCTCTTAAGTCCTTACATACGAGCCAGCTTAAGTCTACGCAAGTCTCGGTTGCTATAATTGTGAACAGCTGTATCTGAGGGCTTGGGATTAACTTTCCTCTTTGTACCACCTCCCCCCACTCCCTGTCCACCTCATTGTCAGCCGGTCATTGGCCCAAGTGAGGTTGTGCAATAGACAAAACGTATACACGTGAAAGTATGGATCTAGTTTTATATTCTATAAGCTAAAAAATAAAAATCTTATCATCTAATAATTTTTACGTATTCGTTAAAATTAATAGACTTTGGGAATCTTTAAAACCAAATTATCTTCATCAGAATTGTCTTTATCGTTTGCATTTAGTGTAGAAAACAAAATCATAATTTTAAACTATATTCCAGATTGCTGAGGATCACACTCCATTTTGAATATTTTTTTACGACGTACTCTTTTAACACTTTAAGACGTATACTTAAAGCGAATAATGTTTCAATTGAAGACGAATTCAAAGGGGTATAACCAGTCGTTGAATTTATGTATCTAGTATAGTACTATCTAGACCGTCTTTCGTCATTGTCCGTGCCCAAACATGTTTGAATTCCAATTCCATCCTTGAGATCCAGTTTCTTCAGTACAATTTGTGTTTCCAAGTAGCGGGAACTGGTTTTGAGTTTTAACGTCTTTAAGTCTTAACCAGTTGAATGTAACATTTAACATCGCGTATTTTAACGTATGTTATTTAGTGTTTTGTTATTAGCTACTGTAGTTATAAAAGCGCTGTATGCTGCTGGATGGAATCAATGATCATGGGATAGAATATTTGGTGTAAGATTATTTAGCACGATATACTTGGTGCACCAAAAGAATGAAGTCTCCTGCCCACTGACTTGTAGACTTCACGTCTTTTTAGCGCTCTATTCATACGTACATTGCAGAATTTAATAATTTGAAACGTAAAACCTTGTACAACATGAGTCATACGAGGATTATTTTCATACCTTGAGCTATTTTTAGTTTTATAACCTTTTAGAAAATAAATTAACTTTATATAAAGATCAATTGTATTTACGTGAATTTATATTTGGCGATTGCTAAGATCAATATTGTTTGAGGAGCCGTCAGTGAGCAGTGATCGAAATGGGAACAAGAAAGATTTATTTCGGGATATCTAGGTCGTTGCACGGTTAGGTTGGTGACCTGAGCTATTAAGGTTTTTATCGCTTCCTACGGCAGTGACGCTGCCTGATTTTATTTACCGTTGTAATCTTTTTCAACTACAACTATACTGCCATAAAGTATGTTATTGCTGATTTCTCGCCTTCGTTAAATTCGTTTACTTTTGATGCAATCTGACTTCAATGTCGAAATTGAAAGACTTTGTGGTAGTGATAATCTTGCTGACGAATATGAGTAGAAACAATCTCAAAATCTGCTTTAATTCTGATACAGGTCGGAATGTAATGATAAAGAATGGGGAGTTCACGTTGTTTGACTTAAATGAGATTATATTATAAGTATACGAATACATGCAAATACAATAATTCAGAGATACTTCTATGTACATAATTATAAAAGACCTACAGATGAATATAATAATACTATTTTCCTGACGTATTGCGCATTAACGAGGCTTAGGTCTTATCGTGAAGTTATACAAAAACAACCGGCAAGCAAATACTATGTCGGTCGCTGAGTGTGAAACTCTAGGCGACAAAATATAAGAATGATTTCAGAGTATGCTTAAAAACCTTACCAGTCATAGAGACTGTCGATTAGAGTTGCCGCGAATAGTTGGTTATAGCGAATAGTCGAATACCGATTAATCGCCATTCACTTTGGCGAATAGTAGAATAACTCGACATTACTATTCGACATTAAAAAAAAACATTAAACAAATATTTCTAATTTCTTATAAGGTTGTGAGCAAAGAAAACAATAAAGTTAAAGAAATCTGTTTCATGTTATACATACCTACGTAGATATATGTAGTAAATTTAATTTTCCATTTCTAAATGCTGGCAACCCTTTTCTTGTACATAGTTTACGGGGAATACCCCGTTTTGTATAGTATGGGGTGGCCCACAGAAATATATCGAGATAGAAGTAAAGAGTGTATGTACCTCGCCTGGCAAAAAGACGACTCGACGACTCCATTGTTCGTCGCGAACTTTAGTATACTCCCGACCGCGGTCAGCATGCGACGTAAGGTTTTAAAAACAAAATTACTCGTTGTTCAATAATTAATAGTTCAAACACTACCAGTAAAATTGGAGCTGTTAATGGAGGTATTTCCTTTCACCTGTAAGTACTATTTGTCCTAAAAAATCTGTTATTAATTTAAAAAACCATTTATTTTACTATTTTCTTAAAAAAAGTAGCGGGCGATTGTGTCTAACGCTAGTTTTCCATTGCGGCTTTTAATTGACGAGCCAGACTTAGCGGGCGTTCAAAACCAGCGATGTAAAATATGCTATTAAAACTGTCACGTTGAAGACGATTTCTCATTTTTTCTGTCAAAAGTGCTGTACCTACACTGCGATTTTCTTACTCGATTAAAATCTATTTTGAAAGCAGAGGAAATGATAATTTCATTTCATATTATTATGTAGCTATAATTAATGTATGTAAAATAAAAATAATAAACTTTTATTTTTAGCATTTTTTAATGCAAAGCAAATATTATTGAGAAAATGGTTATGTATTGTTTTCTAACTGGTTATGGCTACTTCTATATTACAAGTATATTTCAGTTTTCCGAATGATCCTCATATAAAAAAGTGTGTGTGTACTTATGTATACGCGTTAGAAGTAATACTCCTTAAAGAAAAATACATAGTACAATTTCATTATACTGTAACCTTTTTGCTTATTGTGTACTTGAAAACTATATCTTCTTTTGACGTCTATACTGTCATTATGTGAATATTTTTATTTATATAAAATAATGTTGACTATATCTAACTTCAGGGTGTCGGTTTTTCGTGACTCATCATTTTTCCCTAACGCGCTAAAAGAAGTATAACTCCAAAAATAAATGGATTGTTAATTTTTTATTTAAGTTAATTTTTCTACAATCCACCAGTGATTATTTGTAGGCCTATTTATTCTCCAATTATTGATTTATGTGATATAGTTTTATGTTCCGTATTTTTGGATTCATTACTTAACTAAAAAAGTGGCCACCGTTTGCCGTTTAGATGATTAAGCTAAAAATAATCAAAATGAATGACTATGTGACAAAGACCAAACGTTGAATCAGAAGGACTACAACTATTATCACTGATGACTTTAAAGAAATTGATTGGAATTTAAAGAAATTGGTTTATTAGAAATTACAATCCCTCTAATAAGGGCGCCAGTGGACGGTCGGTGCCAAATCTATATTATCTGATCAAATCAACATTTTAATTATCAATAATAATAAAAAAAACAAGCATTTAAATGATTACACGTTATAATATAGTCTATAATATACATATTATATTAATACTACTCAATGTATAAAAATATAGTTTATCGTCTATAGCACGCTATCATTAAATAGTTTATTTGAACAATACTACTCATAAAATCGGTGCCATGTTATAATCGATCTGTAAATCGATACTTTTGAATTGTTTTCGCGCGGCTTATGTGTTTCACATCACTAAATTACACTCGTGACGTCATCGTACCTACGCAAAATGTTACACGCTCGGTCCCCATACAAATTACGGAACTCTTTACTTCTATCTTAATATAGTTCTGTGTGGTGGCCACATCGGAAGGCCAATTTCAAAGGGAAATCGGGCCAATTTATTTGACAGTTGACGTCTTCCTCTTATTTTTTTAATTTCGTGATTTATGATGGCAGAGCAAGGAATCTATGACTATACAGCCAAATTTTACCGGTTTTTACGATAACTATAGATAATAATAGCACGTTACTTGTAACGGAACGAACAACATTGAAAATGATGATTCGGATCCAGAAACGGCATCCAAAAGGTCTCGTTTAGACAATGAAAGTGAGCATGTCGATTCGGAAACTCATAAACTATTTTGGGCATGTTTTGAAGAATCACCTATAGAGCAACCTACTGAAGAGCAATCCAAGAATGCCACTGCTGAAGAAATCGCCCACTACATCGCATTAGCAAAGGCTGACAGAAAAATAAACCCATATGAATGGTGGACTTTGAGTACCAATAAGAATAGATTTCCTATTTTAAATAAGCTTGCTAAACGATACTAAATCACACCAGCAAGCTCTGTTTATTCAGAAAGACTATTTTCCGAGGTAGGTTTAATTTACGAGGAAAAACGAAATCGACTTTCTCCCGAACGTGCAGAAACTCTACTGTCGATAGAAGTGTACACAAAATTAATTATTGCGTTTCTTAGAAAAGGTTTCTATTTATGTCAATAGATGTCACTGTAACGTAATTAAATCGCGCAATCGGTTGTACAGCTTGGCAAAAAAGAGTATGACGTGGTGACAGGTGGAACTAAATATTTTACTAAAAGGAAATCTATGATGTTGACAATATTTGGCCGACAAATACTAGATTTTGAGTAAAGCTTAGTGTTTCACATTTATTTTTAACGATTTGATTAAATTATCTTACTGATTTTCCATATTATGATGAGACGTAAGTGAAAGTGACGCCCTCATATTTTCCATACTCTTTTTTGCCAAGCTGTACTTCAAAGTAATATATAGGTCGAATTTTATCTCGTATATATATAATTTTAAATCTTTTTCAAAATGCAACGTCTTTTTCACTCGGGCACACTCGGCGGTCCCGAGTTCACCCGATCGAGCCTTTGACCTCCGAACGTAACGGCTCAGCCTCGTTTATACCCTTCAAAAATCTGTGTGCGGTGTGCCAAAAGAAGTTTTCACTTCAAAAAGCAATTAGATTGTAAGGGAATAAGGTCTTAAAATTGAGCTGCATGCGGCTTAGCACGACTACTATCTGGAACAAAGCTGCTTCCTGCGGTACCTTCAAGATAGTATATTCACATTTGAAAGGCCGGAAACAAAATAAAACTACTTCTGGGTTCTATGGGTTGTCGAAGATAATTACTATGAAGTGAACCTCTTCCAAGAGTAAGAGACACACATGGTTCCAGAGTCACTAGGATCATATAACGAAACAAGATCTATTCTTCGAAAAATTCTTCGTTTATTCAATAAGAACGTAGAATATTGAGTCTGTCGTTAACGAATTGTTATAATTAAAAAACGAAGGGAACTGTAAACAAGATACGATTATACTCCGAATCGCATAAGTGTTGTAAAACGTATTGGTTTAAATGTGTATAGCAAACGTATGAGGTCACCGCATATATTCACGCAACTGATAAGGCAAGTTGAAGTTTTTTTGTGTGAAAATGTGCTAAGGTTTCACTACAATAACAAGTCAAAAAAACGTCGCCAATAATACATTCTTACTAAGTAAAGATGTCTATAATTCAAGTCTTGTAGAACTTATTTTTCTGTTTTATATCCGAAATTGTAAATCGAATCATCCACTAATGAATATAGAGACTTTATACATTGAAAGTACAGTTTCTGCGCTTTAACTGCCCAACATTTCTTACCGGTGGAAGGGTTGCGATGTGCCGCGTTCACGTCTGCAGCGGTACTACCATCCTGCTTGTTTCTTCCATGAAACAGCTGTGTTACGGAGAGGAGGGCAGGACAGGCAGTGTAATTCATAATCACTTGCCATTATCTACCTCGTCTGCCCGTTTGCTTATCCAACTATAATAAAAAGGTTATCATGTATCAACGTAAGTACTAAAATATGATGAAGTTAGGAAAACGCAGAGGTCAACTCGACCGAATTAACCCTTATTGCGAGTAATTGGGCGAGTTAGCGCTTGTACTAAACTTTGATGTTTAAATTTTTGTTAACTTTGAATTTTTATTTTTAATTTGCGAATTTTAGACAAACTAGGGCTCTATCAATAACGCCAAGACGACCGATCGCCGTTACTCACACTTATCGGCCACTACGCAGAGGTACTTACTCGCACGACGAACGATGGAATCAACTGCCACCTATGGTGTATCAGATCTGATAGGATATTAGGGACCTTCAAGAAAAGAGCATACCTACTCATATTTGAAAGGCCGGCAACGCACCTGCTAATCCTCTGGTGTAGCAGATGGATGTTGATGTCGGTTTCACTTACCATCAGTTGAACCGACTGTCCGTTTGCCTCCTCTTCTATAAAAAAATAATATTATTAAGTTCAGTTAAACGACGGTGTTTAGCTGCGTATCCACATGCGCAGCTTCGCGCCGGCCGCCGAGCACCTGCTCGTGAGCGTGGCGCGGCCTGCGGAAAGTTGACGCCCATAGACATCCGCACAAAAGTTACGCAGATGCGTTGCCCTTCTTTTCCTTATCCCCCCCCCCCCCATGGGCCACCGGAAACTCACAAACCGCACGAAACGCGACAGCACAGCTGTCACTTGATGCTGGTGTTATGTGAGCGAGAGGTCGTGACAGCCTATTTGCAGCCGTGACACCGTGACAGCCTCTTACAAAGTACCTTTTATGGCGCTAATCTATACAAAAGAAGGAATTATAGATTATTTATAATCGAGAAAAGCGTTTTATCAATTGTAGAGTAGTGAAGTCGGCAACAGCTCGTTACGTGTCCATTTTACATATATATGTCAATATTATTTTCATCTCGTGGTCCCACCGTGGTTGCTGTGCTATTTACGTTTAAAAACGTTTTCGCTCGCCACAAGTTGTATTTATAACGCGTTCACCGCACTCGCAGCTTGTTTACACACGCACACATCGTTGGTGGAAAATCATTCACTGTTTGACATGTATCCGGTTTTGATGTGAGTCTATTGGCGCGCCTTGGCGTGCCGTGACTGTCATGTCGTGATGCCAGTCTAGACTTGTAATATTAAATACTAGCAGGACTCCGCGGTTTTACCCGCGTCCTTCCCATTCCCGTGGGAGTACGTGAATACAGGATAAATTATAGCATATATGTTATTCTGATGTATAAGCTATATTATTATGAAGTTACGTATTCAGTTGTCTTTGCGTGAAAGAGGTTTTTTTTATGTCATAAGGGGGCAAACGAGCAGTCGGAGCCTTATGATACCGACGCCCATACACATCAGCACAACCAAAGTCTATGCAGATGCGTTGCCCTCCTTTTCCCTATCCCCCCAATGGGCCACCGGAAACTCACAAACCGCACGAAACGCGACAGCATAGTTGTCACTTGACGCCGCTGTTATGTGAGCGAGAGGTACCACCCCGGTCGTGCCGGCCCAATTCAGCTGCAATGCAGCATGGCACTACCTCTTACAAAACTTAATCTTATAAGTAGGTACCTAGTCAATGTTTTATGTATATAATTTTATTTATTTTATTTACACAGACAGATATATATCTTAAAATAAACAGATGACGACCTAACGGTCACCCCGTTAGGCCCGGCCGTCATCTGACGTGACAAACTCATCATTTTTTCTGAACGTGACAAGCTCATCATTTTTATTACTTAGACGTGTCATGTCAATCGGTTTACTTTCTAGTCAAATAATCAACTCGAGTCTCACAAAAATAGGAAAATAATATTTAAAAATTTAAACCGACATTCGTATCTACGAAAGCCTTTTTTTTTGACTTAGCTGTGGTCCGCAGCTTCGCGTTAACTTCGATTTACAGCCGTATACGGATTGATGATGATTATTTTTATAGCTTAACCTTATAACATCAGCTATCTGTCAGTGAAAGTCCGGTCAACATCGGCCCATCCGTTTCAAAGATTAGCCGGAAGAAGCAGACAGACAGACAAACATACAAAAATGGTCAAAAATTCTATTTATGGGATATAATGAACTCTGTATAAACATCCATATGCGTTTAGTGAAAAGCGGTTATTTCAATATTACAAACAGACACTCCAATTTTATTTATCTATATAGACTAGCTGGCGCCCGCAGCTTCGTCCGTGAAGTTTGAAAGAGTAGTTTATTTATTTCCTTGCTAAAGCCCAGAATGAGATAAAAAAAATATTGTTCATCCTTACTAATACCTAATAGGTCTTTAAGACCGATGAAATTGCCGCTCTGCAGTACTGGCCATTACAAATCAAAATATTTTTTGTTTGGCTAAGAATTCTAATTTCAAATTAATTTTATTTTAAAAACATGGAATTCTTTTTCCAAAAGTAGTAATTTCTTTATTGATTAGTGTTACATTTACACCGCATTTCAATCTTTTTTGTCATCATAGATACGTTAAAAATTCGAGTAATTATGGAACATGAGTACCGTCGTGGCAGCAACGCGGCACAAGCGGCACGCAACGTCAACGACGTTTACGGAGCTAACACTACAAACCAACGCACCACCTGTTATTGGTTTGCTCGCTTCCGTTCTAGAAATTTCGATGATACACAATCTACGGCTGAATTAGCAGCAGTTATCGAGGTTAGCGTCAAAACAATATAGGTCCATTTGCGTCAAATTGGCAAGGTAAAAAAGCTTGGCAAATGGGTGCCCCACGAACTTAATGATCGCCAGCGCGAAGTACGCGTCGAGACGTGCCTAGACGTGCCTTGCACTGCTCAACAGACACACAAATGAAGGAATTTTGAACCGCATTGTTACCTGAGAAAAAAAATTGATTCTCTTTGATAACCGCAAGCGCTCAGAAAGTTGGTTGAATCCTGGTTCAGGACCTAAAACGAAAACTTAGCCCTAGAAATGTGATGGTCAGCGGACGGTCTCCAAGTTGCAAGAACTGGGGTCTCTCTCTCTCTCATCCGTCATCCGCCCTACTCACCAGACCTTGCGCCTACAGACTACTACTTTTTCCAGAATTTGGATAACTTCTTGGCGGGAAAAAAATTCAATACCCGAGAGGCAGTACAAAATGCCTTTGAAGAATTTGTTGCCTCCCATCCAGCTGGTTTCTTTAAGAAGGGCATCAATAAACTGCCACTGCGTTGTAAAAGATTACTTCGATTAATGCAAATAAAAAATGCATGAAAAAATTATTTAAATTTTTTCATACAAAACGGCAATTTCATAGGTAAAGACCTAATATTATTATAAATACGTGGGTTAATAATGTTAATATAACACATCTGTATAAACTATATTGAAAGACTTTATACTATAGATACTTTATATTTGTTTGCTTTCGACCAGTACCTACATAAATTGTGCGCGTTTGACAATTAAGTCGTTTTTGACATTCCAACTAACGTAATTATAAAGGAGACGGTCCATTTCTGGTCTGGTCTTGTACAGTATACCATAAATAGAGTAAAAATACATAGATTTCATTAAAAATAAAATAAATTAGTTTAAGAAACTAACTTACATGCAAAAAATAAAAATCTATTTCAAGTTTTTTAAATTGTTGGCAATTCTTAATGAAGATGGCGACCTTCAGACGGACGATTATTACTTACTAAATGTCATTTCTGACAAATGACAAACCAGATGATGACAGATGCATAACGAACAATGACATAATTCCTTACATTTGACTTATAACGCTAAAGAATAATCGCCAAACGCCATTGTTTTATACACGTAGTGTTGCAAATCTTGGAAACATTAAATTATTCTTCCACTGAAATTGAGATGAATTCATGGATATGAACAAATCAAAACTGTTTCAATATTTTCTTTCCTTCATCTCATTACATGTACAAAAGTAGACCAACGCCCCATACAATTTTGGACCGTCTCCTTTAGCTAGCTACTAATATTCGTGGTGCCTTCATAATTTAATGAAGGCAAATGTAATTCCGGGCAAATCCCGTAAAAACTTTGGATTTTTCGGAAACTAACAAACGTGCATCTATAATATTAGTAAGAAGGGGTACAGGGGTCTAGGCTCCGAATATGATTTTGTCCCATTCGGAGTCGAGACCCTTAGTCCGTGGGGTCCTAGCGCTATAAGGCTTTTTAATGAAATAGCAAAAAGGTTAGTCAACGTCACAGGAGACCGAAGAGCTGGCAGCTCCGCGGACAAAGAATTAATCTAGCAAAGGGGGAACGCTGCCAGTATCTTCGGAACCTTGCCTAAAGGGACTGCTTTTTAATAATATACTTAAGTTATTATATTATATATTTTTAAGGTTTTTAGTTTTATTTTCTTTGTACTTTATTATGTCTTTATATTAGTATAATATCACTTTAGATTAAGTTAATATACATAGATCCATATTAGTAAGATTTGTAGACAATGTCGAAATATCGAACTCCGGGGAATACCAGTGATAAACATGGTCAATTTAACCCATTTATATGATGGGAATATTGCCTTGATTAAGCGTTTACATTACAAGTGTTTCGCTGTTTCGGTCGTTATTACACTGAACATTCTTAGGAGACCAAAAAAAGTGTTGGAACGCATTATCTGCCAGCCCATAATCTGTACTCGCAGGGATTTGAGAGAAAGGAATTTATTAAATGGTGGATGCACATGACATATTGTGCCATGTGCATCCACCATTAATTAAATGAGTATTATGTGATGTACGAGCTTTTACAAAGATATTTGTTTCCAGTGTGTAAGAGATATTATGGCGGTGTGGCCTCGATATCCAACCTGCGTGTTGCGTAACAACAGCCCAACAGAGACCTCGACTGCTGCCGTTTAACCGCATGACGTATCATGCTATCTTACTTTGTCGCTTAATCTTCATACATAATATATTATAATTCTTCCGTGCGTGTGTAGGTATATTACTCAAAATAGGCGCAAAAGCGTCGAGTTGCGGAAACCAGCCTGACCTCTCAGTGTGTATATGACTGAACTCTTCCTAAAATCTGGACCGATTTTGATGAAAATGTATTTGTGTGTTCAATTTGATTCGAGAATAGTTTTACTCACAGTTCGTCGGTCCACCACCATATGTTATGTACAGGACAACGTCGCCGTGTCCGTTACTAGTATATATATATATTATATATATTAATAATATATCCTAGTAGACTTTTGTCTATTAGGATATATTATTAATAGGAATACTCTTTATTTTGTCTTTTTGTAAGGGCCTTATATTAAATTTGCGAATTATGTATTCTTAGTGCTCTTTTGTCTGTATATTATGTTACTCACTGATCAGATTTCGTCTTTGGCAAGACCAGTCTCATGATACATATTAGGTAAAGGCTATATTATAAAACCAGCTGTTGCCCGCAGCTTCGCCCACGTTATCTTAGTTTTACAGCCGTATACAGATTGATGATGATTATTTTTATAGCCTAAGTAACCCTAAAACATCAGCTACCTTTCAGTGTGTTGCCTATCCTGAGACATAAGATGTTAAGTCTCGGTGCCAGTAATTACACTGCCTGTCTTGCCCTTCTCTCCGAAACACAGCAAAGCTGTTTCACGGGAGAAACAAGCAAGATGGTGGTACCCATGCAGCCGGGAGCGCAGCACAGCGCATCTCTTCCACTTGTTAATTATATAACTATTAAATATAAAAATAATAATTAAACATTATTGACCTACAAACTGTGCATTGCAATTCGCGTGTAACAACAATCGAGAATGTTTGCTCAGTCAAGGGTGATTTTTATGCCTAAATGCGTAGTACAACAGCTTCTCTGATTTGGGGGAGCGATGATTTCTGTCCTGTCTACTGTGCCAGAGAGATTCAAGTCATGAGATGACCGCAGGTTTTATTTACTACTACGCACTATTTTATTTTATTGTGTGTGCTATATAACTTAAAATGAATTCATATGATATTATATAATATAATCTATTATTATATAAAATCTTGAAGAGATTTAAGATAGCTAACAAGATTATATAAGATAACAAATTAAGTCTGAAATATGTAATTGAATTGAATTATTAAACAATATTTTTTCTCTTGCAGTTGGCGGGTCTGGCCATGGTGGGCGTCGGTGTGGCAGTGCTACTTAATTGGAAGGTCATCACGGATAACCTGCACGACATATCGATCGCTCCCTGGGCGTTCATCGTCATCGGGGCTGTCATCTTCATCATTTCCTTCTTCGGCTGCTGCGGCGCGATACGGGAGAGCCACTGCATGATTGTTTCTGTAAGTACACTTTGATACTTTCAATTGAACAGCTTAAAATTCTGTGCTCAACAAACGAACTACCTATTTTACAAGCGGCAGGACGTTTCCCTGTCTTAAAACAGCATCAGCTGTCCAAAACGATGGTATCTTTAATTTTGCAGGTCCAACTTAAAGATAGCATCGTTTGAACACAGTGTGAAAACTTTAATTAAAATCTGTTTAGAAAAGGATGTTTCATCGGGAACAAAAAGTATCAGGTTTAACGTAAATAAAGATAGACATAACTCTTCAGAGTCCGGAAAAAGTGCAGGACCGGTTAAATTACGAACCCCGAGACCATCTTGATTCTCAGGACAGGCAACGCGTGTATGCTACCCGGATTTGGCAAAAGTTATTCTTTAAGTTAGTTAAAACTCTCTCTCGTTTATTCACCACTTACAAACAGGAGGGTACTCGCTTACCTATTTCTACCGGCATAAAAGATAGATATATACGTCCACTAACTAACAATTGTGATAGTATTTGTACAAGACAATGCATGTCTGATGTCTCAACAAGTGACGTATAGGAATACCATTGTACGCCTAACAATGACACAGCATGGGGAAAGAAAGCCGCTTTCGCTCTACGAGTTTTACTCAGTAATTGTGTCACACACACGTTTTACAGAGCTACTTTGAGAACACGATAACCTTAGGTCATTGTACAAATATAGAGCACGGGAGAACGTATTCAAGCATGAGGAAGAAATTCAATTTAATGTGGTATCCAGATTCTAGACTCATGTGGGTCAAGTGTGCGCATTCTGAGACCTCTCTGAAATAAAAATTGTAATCTAAATGAAGCAAAACAGTGTTTATTAGTTAGAGTATTTATTAATCAACTATTTAGGCATGAAAGCACAAATTATACCCTTTGTACACCTACCCGCTGCGTATACTTGACCCACCCTACCTAAGAACAACCACTTACTAAATACTAAGACATAAAACAATGATTACATTACTGACTGGCCTGTTGGTCTAGTGGTTAGTGACCCTGACTACTAAACCAGGTCGTGGGTTCGATCCCCACCCAGGACAAATGTTTGTGTGATGAGCATGATCATTTGTTCTGTGTCTTGTCTGGTTGCCATAAGAACAGGCTCTGCCTAGTTTGGGGTCAGATCGCCGTGTGTGAGTGGTCCCAACTATTGTTATTATTATTAATATACTAATAAGGCCCAATTCTAAGTTCGAGGCGGTTGCCATTGTCATTATTTGGGCAGAGATTCTTTTTCAAGGTGCAGTGATATAGGCTGATGCTTCCAAATAAGCTTAGAATGATCATGGATGAACCTGTTTATTTTCATGGACAGCATTGATCATTTCTTTTAGCTCAGCCATCTGACCTTCGAAGTACATACAAGAGAAAAACCTTTATTTATTTTTATTGTTCACGTGTATCTAATTCTTTTATAACGTTTTCCAGTACGCAATCTTCCTGCTTGTGGCGATCATCGTGCAAGTAGTTCTGGGAGTGCTCATGCTGGTCTACGCCACGTCGATCAAAGATGGCGTCGTGAAGACGATAGATGCCATTTATGACAAACGTGCCACCGACCCCGCCTATGACACCGTCTTCAACAACATTCAAGAACAAGTATGTTTTATTGTTGAAGCTTTTTTTTTTCCTTTAACGCTGGGAAATGCTCTGAGGCATCCCGCGGGGGAGTGGGTCTCCCCACGCGGGTATGTGGGACTCGCTGTGCCCGAAAGCTGGTAAGTGGACGCAGCTCTACCCACTAAAACCCGGCGAGTGCCACCAATGCCGCCTTTGGTGAGGTGCCCCGGATCTAATAAACAAACAGGGCACCTCGACGGCTAGTCAGTCTCCCAAGGGACCGACGCCACCTCCACAGAGGGGTTGTCCCGCACCACAGAACAACTCCTCCCAATGTCAGGACAGTACAATGGGGTGAGGTTCCCATCCTCGCCCCTTGCTCCCTGCTCTTTTGTCCCCTCTTCTTATACCCCTCTTGGGTACAAAGAGCCCCCTCGGCTCAATTAAATTCGCCCAGGGTTTTGGGCTCACCCTAGGCTACTAAGCCCCACCGCCAAGCCAAGGCCTGAACCATGATGGGGATTGTTAAAGATCTATTATTCTACGGCTTAAGCCTTTGAAAATGATAAAAAGAAAGAGATATATTTAAAAATAAAAATTAGGATGAAACCCATCGAAAAAGGAAGAGAATATAAAAAAAGATCAACAACTATCTATTACAAAAAAAAAAAAATTACTTACCACTCTTACCTTCTCTACTAAATACCTTTTGATCGGCGGTAACCACTCCACCCCACTTTTCCAATGGGTTTCATCCTACTATTATTTTTGGTTTCAAAAGTTATCGACCATGGTGTTAATAGTGTGAGATGGTCTTGTTAGTTTGATTTACATTTAATTTTAGTCTCATGATGGGCACCACGCCCATGATGGGCACCACGCCCATGATGGGCACCACGCCCATGATGGGCACCACGCCCATGATGGGCACCACGCCCATGATGGGCACCACGCCCATGATGGGCACCACGTCCATGATGGGCACCACGCCCATGATGGGCATCATGGGCGTGATCTATGCATGAGCTTTTCCTAACCTCCAGAATTTACCTGTTAATAAGGCTTGCTCACCGATGAAGGATATATCGTGGGGCTATGCCGCAAGTGATTAAAATGTTCAAAGTTCCAGCGCTTAGGCGAACCAAGGCCTAATAATAAGGGCATTTATCCTTTTTGTTTCTTTTGCGTCGGGGAATGAACTTACTTCTTAGGCATCCCGCGGGGGAGGGGGACTTCCCAAAACGGGTATGTGGGACTCGCTGCGCCCGAAAGATGGTAAAGTGGACGCAGCTCTACCCACTAATGTCCTGCGAGTGCCATCAATGCCGCCTTTGGTGAGGTGCCCCGAATCTGTTGAGCAACAGGGCACCTCGACGGATAGTTAGTCGCCCTTCAAACGTCAGGACAGTGTATTGGAGTGAGGTTCCCATCTTCGCCCCTTGTCCTCCCCCTGCTCTTTTGTCCCCTCTTCTTATAAGAGGGGTAGAAAGAGCAGCTCCCTTGGTTCAATTAAGTTCGCCCAAGGTGCTGGTTTCACCTTAGACTCTACCTCCGACGACGTTTGAAATGTTTACTGATATCATTATTTGATATTTTCCAGTTCGAATGCTGCGGTAAATACGGCGCGAGTGACTACAACATGTTGAGCATCCCCAAGTCTTGTTGCTCGAGCCGCGGCACCGTGAGCCAGATACTGGGCGGGGTGTGCACGATAGCCGACGTCAACAGTATCGGATGCAGCACCCGCATGGCCAATGTGTTCGAGAAGTGGAACAAAACGATCGCCGGAATCGCCATTGGGGTGGCTTGTGTTGAGGTAACATTATTATCGATATATGATTTCAAATTAACATGTTTTTTTGTTCACATATAAGAATATTTAATATTTGTACATATATTTTGTTTGATATTTCGGCATTATCTACGAATGTGTTGTTCACGAAGCACCTATCTTTTGTCACATGAATAATACGTTGATCATAGTTAATATAATCAGGCGTTAGTTTGCGGAAATCCGTTATATAAGATATCTATTATATTAACACTGCATATGCGGAAAGGAGGGCGGTGCTATATGCATGCATATACGTGCACTCCCACATTTGCTGTAGAGACTGCGTGTTTCGCGGGATACTTGCTAATTAATATATAATTTAATATCTTATACGTTGATTATGTCTAAATATCGAGATATCGTTTAAAATTTTTGGCGATAGACTTGATAGTCAGGCTCCGGCCACAGACCATGTCCTCAAAACTATCGCTCCAGTTAGACACGCATGTGCAGAGTTTGATCTAAATAGGCTCAGTAGTTCACAAGTACAGGCAATCAATGAGATCCAAAATTTAAAAGGGGACTATTCCCAAGATTGATCGTGACCTAACATGTACAACCCAAGTGTTGGGTTGGGGGTTGGAAGAGTTGTTGAGTTGGAGACCGATGGGAGGATAGCCCTGTGCCACGCTTTCGTCTGTACAGGTACCACCATCTTGCTTGTTTCTCCCGTGAAACAGTTTTGATGTGTTTCGGAGAGTAGGGCAGGACAGGCAGTGTAATTACTGGCTCCGAGACTTAACATCTTATGTCTCAGAACATGAATGAGTTGCCTAGACTAGTTCCCGGTAAACTAGTTTATGTTCATAGGCGACGTTCCACGTCGTGAAGTGGAACGTCAGCCAATTCGTCTATCCAACTAACGTAAAAGTCAGCTAACGAAAAGTGAAACTATCAAAAATCTTTCAGATATAGAGATGATGATGCTGTCGATGAACATCACATTAAATTGTCGCAAGAAATTTGAAGGCAATTTGTTTCTTGGCGTCCATTCCACTTCAATAATCAGTTAACTTTGTGTAATAAATATATTTTTACAGGTGGTTGGCGCTCTCTTCGCCCTGTGTCTCGCGAACTCCATAAGAAACATGGACAGAAGGTCTCGCTACTAATATTTTGTACATTAGAACTGGTACCTATGACACAATTTTTTGGTTTCTTTTAATTTTTTTGGCTAATCGACGGGCTATGTACACTGCATGGCTGTTTGTATTCGAATCTCAAACTTACCTTGATGTATGTTACAATTTGGGCTATTGCTAACATTTTGTCATTGAAAGAATGTGTAGCTTATTTTGTATTTAACTTGTGGTGAATGTTATATGTGGTCAATATTTCAGTAATTAAAACAAAGTAGAATTATAATACAATATTTCAGTTTATTTTTTAATTCTTTATTTATACTTAAAGCTAAACACCTGTGTAAGGTTAAGCCTGCTTATTTCATTTCTAATACAAAATATCAATGTACAAATAAAACACTCTTAATACAAGAAAAATTGTACTTTTCACGATTTTTCTGCAGTATTGACCACATCAATTTGCAGGGTGAAATGACTTTACTTGTGGACAATGAAAAGTGTCAAAATCATAGGTAAGTCCCGAATTTGAGAATTCGAACATTAAAAGTAGAATTTATACGGAATATTATATTCCCAATTGGCATGAGTTTTATTTTTATAACATGAAACAAAAATAATATAGTGTGATAAAAAGTATTTACATTTTTTCTGTTATATGACATATTAATCATTAAAAAAACTCATCTCTCCCTGCTATATTCTGATTATAAGAATCTCCAAATTGTACAAAAAGCTGTATAGACATAAGAAGGAACGCTTTTGTTTTTGGGTTTAAGCTTTACTAACAAATTTTTGTGTTTTACAAGTTAAGTTGACGTATTTAGTACGACAATATGGCCGCTGGGAATGCGTTGGCGGCAAATATTAGAATAGTCTATGGTTTGTTACTATCGTGTTTTAATTTTCACTTTTGAAGAATATAAAATATTGAATTTTATAATTTTTTTATTCTTTTTTCTATTAATAAATTTATATAGTAAAGACGCTGACCCAGGTAATATTTTGACGCTATATACACAAGAGCAACAAATGTACAGCTTGGCAAAAAAGAGTATGGAAAAAATGAGGGCGCCACATTCACTTAGGTCTCATCATATTATGGAAAATCAGTAAGATAATTTGATCAAATCGTTAAAAATAAATGTGAAACACTAAGCTTTACTCAAAATCTCGTATTTGTCGGCCAAGTATTGTGAACATCATAGGTTTCCATTTAGTAAAATATTTAGTTCCACCTGTCACCACGTCATACTCTTTTTTACCAAGCTGTATATCAGAGCACAGCACAAATCACATGTTTTTTAATATTCATTGTTTATACAGAAATAATAGTACTAACATCCGAATTGAGACTGTTAAGATATAATAAAACTTTTAATAGATATTTTAGAGGTATTTAATATGATTTGTATACATATTGTAACGTTTGGATACAAAACATTTAGAATTTTTTACACTTTTGTCAAATATTGTTTTATAGTTTGAGCGAAAGTACTTTTGCTCATAATAATCATGTTGTGAAATATCTATAGAGATCATGTTTATATAAAATATTGTAACGTAAAAACTTATACTGCCTCTTATTTAAAAATAAATCAGTTACAACAATCAATAGTTTTAATTTGTCTCTAATACAATAACTACTTATAATATTTATATGTATATTAACAATCTCCTTTGTGAATTAGTTTCAAACTATTTCAAAGTAAAGTAACTTGATGTCTGTTCTAAATGGATGTAAATGTTGACAGGTAACTAATATATTTTATGTACATAATTAATTGTCAACCAGGTACCAAAATATAAATCATATTAAAGTGGTATAATAATATTGGAAATGGAAACACTCAAATAATTTGTTTTTTTAATTTTTCAGTTACGCTTGAGAAGAAAACATCACGACGCATTAAAAAGAACAATCGACATAAGAATACGACACAATTTACCTTTATATTTGTACAATTTAATTAAGTTTTTTATTCTTACTCATGCCCCACCTTTTAAAATTGTTTGAATTTCGAAGTTGTTACCATAGATAAAAATATACATTTCAAAATGCGTTACTATCGCTTAATTTCATTTCGTTTGCTGCGAACGTGTATTTGTCGATTGTGGTATGTACAATTGATATTTTAAAATATTAATTAATATTATTTACCTCAATGTTATTTTATAAATTGACAACGCGAAATACGCATTAGATTTTTAAGGTTTATAATTTTCTCGTTAATTTTAATTCTTTTTATTGATTATTATTAATAAATACTGTTAAGTTAGTTAAGCATCACTTTCTAATGTTACAATATGATGATCGAAGTTTATAGATATTGTATTTTTTTAACTTAGCGTTTGTACGTCCAATTTAAATTTTATAATAAAGTTGATATATGTGCATTTCTATTCTACCTTAAAAAGTTCACACTGTATATAAATGTTAATCTTATATTATTGGGAACAAGTGTCTGTTTATTGTATTTTGAATCTCTTGTGCATTTCGAAGTAACTGCTTTTGTGGATGATATATTGATGGTATGAATAAAGTATATTTCAACAAACGTGTTTAATTTATTTAAACATTTATTATACAAAAAATATTTAGCTACTTCTTATACAGATTGGATTTTTAAACGGGTCAGTAAGGACCTTAACCGTAACGTTATAGTTACAGGAAAACGTTCCTATGAGATAACTTTTAAAGATATTCAGAATTGCATTCACAGATTTATGAGAAAATGTACGGTCAGCGAAAAGAAGGTTAAAATTCACAAAAAAATATTTATACCGTGAAACTAACCAACTTTGCCCATTTTTTTATAAAAAAAAAAATATAATCATGAATTTTGTACTGGAAGGTAGGTATATTTTGTCATTTGCGACAACTTTGTAAACTTGTGCACGTTATTATTGTGCAAATTTTGTAATAAGTTAGAATTTAGAAAGAATTTTGTTCAATTTTGATGACGGGCAAAATAATCTGGGCTTCTAGCCAACATTGCCCACGTTGATTTTTTACCAAAATATAACTCGTATAAATAAGTACGTCATCAACACCTCGACCAGAATTTTTGGCGCACGCACAAACGAGTGTTTGTGCGTGTGTGTGTGTGTGTGTGTGTGTATGTGTGTTTGTGTGTCTGGCTGTGTGTGTGTGTTCTGATAAATTAGTTTGTGTGTTACATAGTAGTATATTGTAAAAGCAATTCAGTTTCCTCGTAGCTCATATTATTAAGGAAGTTTAAAATAAGTTTTTTGCTAGCATTTAATTGTTTATCGTAAAAATATATGAATTTATTTACTTTATTATATAGATAAGCTGATTGGCAAGTATCTAGTCTAGTTGTAATAATATTTGGATCAAATGGTAATTCTTTATGTTTTTTTAGGAGAGTATTTAAAATATACAGTTTTCTAATAGATAAAACATTGCTGATGAGGTCCAGCTCGCTGGTTGGAAAACGTCTCTTTTTGAAATACATTACTTTCAATAGTGCTCTCTGTGCTCGTTCTAAGTCCAGTAACCTCGTTTTAACCAAATTGGTATACAGTACGTTAAGACAGATTGCACCAAGGATACATATATTTCATTCAGAAGATTTTTATGATTATTATTAGTAGCTTTACTTGGTGCAATATGTCTCAACGTCTTAAATATCCAGGTTAGTTTTCGAACCCTACTCATGACCTGTTCGAGATGTGGGTACCAACACAACCGCTCATCTATTAATATTCCTAGGTACTTGGTTTGTGTTACTTTATTAATTTCCGAACAGTCACAAGTTGAGCTAAGAGTAGAGTCACTACAAGTGTGTATTTTTATACTGAAACGACCTAGAGGCTGCGTACGTTTATCTATACTGAAACACATATAATTGGTCTTTCCGGTGTTAAGGGTCAGTAAATTATTATTTAACCAGGTAGCCACTTGAGAGAGTCCCATTTCTGCACTAGCTTTAACTTCATCCCAAGTTTTCCCAGTGAAGACAATGGCTGTATCATCGGCGTAGGAAAAAACTTTTGCGTTTGCTATTTTCATGTTACAGAGTTCGTTAATATAGATCAGAAATAACGTAGGACCTAGTACACTTCCTTGCGGGACGCCGTATGATACATCCACCTCCTCACTAGAAAAAAATTCCAACCGAACTCTTTGCTTTCTATCACTCAAGTAACTAAATAACATGTTTATACATGTATAAACAAGTATGTAGTTTATACGTATTTGTAAATAAATTACTGGGTAATGTTACCCAGAGACTCTTGCTTTTTCCCATATTATGTTACGCAAGTAACAATTTAAAATGTTAAGGGTTGTCACATCTTAGTCAATTATGAAATATGGATAAGAATATAGACTTTTTTATTTTATTAACGATTGTACGTCTGGGGATGCCAAACTGTAGTTTGGCGTCTCTCGATGATGTTTGTTTTGAAGAAACTGATTCACACGCTAGCATTTTCATCTGTCTTCAGTACAGTTTTTATATGCGCGAGATCCTATTTTGCAACTACATTTTTTTAAAATTCTAGATTTGTGTTTGTTTGTCTGAAAATTAAAATAAAAAAGGTAAACGCTATTTTGATTTATAAGCATAAATTGTTTAAAAATCAAAAATAAACTTTAAGACACGATTATCGTGATTAACGAAATATTAACATATCTAATATATACAAGTTTGTAGATAACTCTCAGTGCGCAGTTTTAATCTCGCATCTGCATCATTGACGTTATGTTCTTATAAGTATTTATCACATATACCTCGTAAATAGGTATTCCGTATTCGTAGTTTTTACATTCATAGAGAGGTTTATTCTCAACTGAGGCCATTATTTTACAGTTTTACAATGTTGTGTACTAAGGATTTAACAAAGTTATGTAGTCACTTAAATTTAATGTCGGATAGATATGAATTGAGGATGATTATAAAATATCATAAATTTAGTTTTTAAGTATGTAATGAAGAGTTGAAGACTTTTATTTATAAATTTAACATTGTCAAATGTACAAAGTGTAGTTAAAATTACATTTTGAGTTTATTAGGATTATTTACATTAAACATTGTAAAAGGCAAAATCTTAAACAAAGTACCTATCTAAAGATAACAACCCTAAGCACTTTTCAATGACGGGCAATGTTGGCAAGTATGAGTCTAAACAGTTTATGGTAACTTTGCCCATCGTGGGCAATTGCGAGGAATAACGACAATAACATTAAAACTATAATTAAAATACTCAGCAATTGTTATTCTATAGTAAACTGACAAATAAACTTAACTGGGGTTTAACCATGATTCACGGAATCTTCGATCAAGAAATTTGCCCGCCAAAACACATGCCACATTCGACAAGTTCTAACAGGCAACTGAAGGATTTTGAAAAGAATTACGTTACCTAGTGTTACCACAAATATAATCTACTTTCCAAAAAACTTCTATATGTTGTCATAAAATTAAAATATTTTCATATGGTAATGATATTGTTTAGAAACTGCATTTAGGGCAAAGATACCTTGATTGGCAAAGTTGGCTAGTTTTACGGTACCTATCGATCCTACTTTGTATGGAGATAAAAAGAGTCTATGGAACTATTTAAGGTATGAGTACTAGAAACATCAGAAATCGCAAAAAACATTTTCTATATATTTTTTACTGAAAAACGATAAATATACTCGTAATACACTTTATCGCCAAACAACCTTATTTGTTCCTATAAAATTAAGAAAAAGAAGTTTGAAAGTAAATGGGTGATCCAATAGGGATGTTGACATTTTTCAGAAATATTTTTAAATCATTTATAAATATCTAATGGAGGCCTAAATATTATTAACTTTTGCTTAAATACATCTAATTTTGCATTTCATAATGCATTTTAAATTTCGTTCCAAAGCGAACTTTAAAATGCATTACGAACAATATATAAATAACGAACACTTGTCACGTGACGTCATATGTTGTTAAACATCGTAAAAGTGATAAAATGATTCTAGTTATCGTTAATAAAAAATGGCTTCTAAGTTTTATAAGTATTGTACGGTGCCTATGTGTGTGTACACTGTCAAAAAGCCTGAAATTTGTTTTTACTATATGTACTGCGTACGGAAAATGGTGTATAAAAGTACCTCAATATTATTCCGCTTCCGCTAAATAAGATCAAGTGACGTCATTTCCGTTTGTTATCACGTGACCTATTTTAAATTTTGTAAAATATTAATTTAATCAAATAAAAATAAGGGAAATTATTGTATTTTTTTCAGAATTCTATCATATAAACTACCAATTAACATCAAAATTATATTTTTATATATATTCATGAAATCACTAATTCCATTTTTTATGGTTTTGAGATAGCAACACTGGCTTGTTAATTTTGTTATTCCCTTTCGAATGGTCTATTCAAAATTCTTAGGAAATGTCTCTTATGTGCCATTTCCAAAAGTAGAAAAAAAAGATGGATCTTACATTCATAAAAAACCTATGTCCAAGAGATCGTTGTCCTTAAGTTTTTTCGAACGAAATAGCTAAGTCCATTTAGATTTTTGTGTAAGTCCTAATAATTACCATGTCCTAATGGCACGTCACTTTACAAATTACATGATACATTTTTTTCTTAACGGTTTTTATAACTTGTATTAACGGCTCGCCGGAGAAATGTCTGATATTAAAACAATTGATTCTTCTCCATTACAATATATTTGGACAGAGTAACGCCCTTCACAAAATATTCTAGTAGAATACTTCTAATTTTTTTTTTCGGAGGGATCTATGCTAACGGCCCGAAGGCCCTAATGCTACATCGGATTAGTGTGAGCCCATTCGGCTCACTTTTGATTTATAAAGTGGGGGGCAGAGAGCATATAACCAATCTATAGTCATTGGTGGGGGGTTGCCCCCCCGCCTACCGTGCAGTCTGCGACCACACGGCCTCCTGGCGTCGGTTGTGAACTTCTAATTGCGCTATTGGCGCCTTTTTATACTACATTGATGTAGTCAATAGAATTACTATTTATTAATTACAATTATTATAAATATCGTCACTTTACTACTTATTTACAGTAGTTGTTTATAATGTTTTTATAATAATAATAAATAAAAATAAGTAATAATAATAATGCTATAATTATTAATTATAGCTTTATTATTATTATATTAATTATGTACATTAAGGTTTATTAGTGTTATACTTTAATTATTATTCAACATTATTATATACAATATATATCCGTTTGGCGCCACCTGATATTTTTATAATAGATGTTTTTAGCTATGTAACCAGCATCACATCCGGCTGGTGTTGCCAGTGGTTTGTAACACTTGCCACCAAAAAGGTTTTATAGCAATTATGTTTTTAGTTTTATGTGTAGGTACGTGCGTAGTTCAGTTAAAATGGATCCTGATGTCAAACTGAAGAGGTGAGTGTTCTGGGCTACTAAGTAGTATGTATTTCCAAAAGAGTAATGTGGTAAGACAGTTACCGATTGCGAAATTGTTATTTTTTTCATTAGGCTTATTACATTTTTACAGAATAATGCTACAATGACTACCTATCTTTGACTCTGGAGAAAGTAGGTTCAACCCGTGATATTCGCGATTGTTCTGCTTCATGTGAGGACTAATGGACACCCAAAAGAAATCGTGCTTTTAAAAATTATTTATTTGCTTTGAATAACAAACAACCGTCTTCACCAATTTTGACGTGACAACGTCTTATAATTCGATGGAGCCGGCTGCAAGAACGAAAAAACATGACGCATGCGGCTGTACCTCGCTGTGAGGCGTTTTATTTTCTTATGACGTTGTCACGTTCAACTATCGTCAGTAAACCGACTTAACAGACAACTGTTTTTTTTTTATAACATAGGAGGTCAAACGAGCAGTTGAAACCTTATTATTATTCTTCATCTAAGGACAAAATGTGGACACCAGATGATTCAAGCTGGAAATCGTCAATTTCCGACGCACCCTTAATAAAAGCTGCCAAATTGCAAGATGTAAAGCGGTTATCACTGTAATATCTCTTAGTCCAGAAATAAGTCCACATTTTTTTTGATATTTTATTATGAGACTCCTGATATATAGTTTAGATTCTTTCAATAAATAAAATTACTTAGTTTGCGCTATAATATGTTTTTAAATTGATTTTTTTAACCAACGCATGTTATTTCAGCGGACATTTAAAACATTCAATTATAATTACCTATCTCAAATGTCTCACGTTTAGGAATTGAATTGGGCCAAGCAAATTCTGAAAAAGTTAATTTTGAGCATTGAATTACTTACTAGCGTACCGACGCGACTTCGCGAACCAGAAGTTCGTTTCATTTTGGAGAGTTAGAACTAAAGTTCGCTGTAACGCTGAAACAATAGTTGTCTAACTAAACTATTAAAACATGCAGCTCTAGATCGCTAAAAGAGCATAGATATTTCGCGACCAAAACTTCATAAGCGCCATGAAATTTCATAACGCTTACGCGTTTCGTTCAACGTAACAACAAGTCGCCATTCACGTAAACATGGCCGCAGCAGTGCGGTGACGCGTTACAATTGTTTTTTTTTTAAATTAAAGAGTGTTTTAAAGATAGTAATTGTATTGAACTTACTGGTGAAAATTCCCTCCTTGGCTTTTACTTATGTATCTTGATTTGTTTGAACATTATTTCAATGCACATGTTTTTCAAAATATAAGGCATACCTATTTGAAAAACAAAACTTCACTCAAACGTGTCACATTGCAGCAAGCGCTTAACACAGACTAAGTGAGTTGGAGTGCGTGCACTCTAACGCGTGTTACAACCAACCGAGTAGAGACGTCTCCTCTAGTACGTAGTACATGATAACTCAATGATTTTGAGCTATTTATTTCGTAGATCATCTATTTTTAAGTTTGTGTGACATGTTATGTCTTACCGTAGTTTTTGAAATAGAAATAGCTTTGTTTGGCGATAAAAAATATTATGAGTCTGATGTACCTACCTATATGTAGGTATGCACACATTACGCAATTGCATCTACGTACAATATAGGTAATATATAAGTACGCTAACAGCCGTCTTTAGTTTTACTTGCCATTGTCCGCAAGTGTATTTTTATTGTAACATCTTTCTGCTGTATTGCGAAGTAAAGAGCGACATTGTTTTCAATCTGCACACAAAAGTAGAAAAATAGATATAAATATTTCATTAGGTATTCAATATTATTTGCATATAATTACATACCTATTTTTAATTATCTCATATATAATTTGTACTGGGAAGTATCTAAATATATCACTTATCATTGATAAATCAATGGTCAATTGTAGTTCAGTATATAATTTTTTACTCTAGTTTCATTTAATAATCACGTTTGTACTTTTTACTTAAAAATGTGTTTTTTTATGTTAGTTGGATAGACAAAATGGCAAACGTGCCACCTGATGGTAAGTGGTCAACGTCACCCATGAACATAAACCAATTTACTGGAACGAGCCCAGGCAACTCATCTATGTGTTGCCTATCCTTTTTTTTTTCTTTAACGGGGGAGTGGGTCTCCCCACGCGGGTATGTGGGACTCGCTGCGCCCGACAGCTGGTAAATGGACGCAGCTCTACCCACTAAAACCCGGCGAGTGCCACCAATGCCGCCTTTGGTGAGGTGCCCCGGATCTAGAAAACAAACAGGGCACCTCGACGGCTGGTCAGTCCCGCAAGGGACCGACGCCACCTCCACAGGGGTTGTCCCGCACCACAGAACAACCCCTCCCAACGTCGGGACAGTACAATGGGGTGAGGTTCCCATCCTCACCCCTTGCCCCCTGCTCTTCTGTCCCCTCTTCTTATAAGAGGGGTACAAAGAGCCCCCTCGGCCCAATAAGCTTCGCCCAAGGTGCACCGCTCACCCTAGGTTATTGAGCCCCACCGCCGCGACAAATGTGTTGCCTATCTTGAGACATAAGATGTTTAGTCTCGGTGTAAGTAGTAAGTAGATTAATTACTTCTTCTTCTACTTGCCCTTCTCTCCGAAACACAGCAAAGCTGTTTCACGGGAGAAACAAGCAGTGTATTTTTGTAAGTTTTCATTTTTAAATTAATCAATAATCACTTCTGAATATCACATTTGCAATGAAATAACTTTTTACAGATTTTATCGAATCTTTTTAAGTTTTTTACACACTCAACGCTTTGGATAATTTACAGTAATAACGGGCTCGGGAGGTCTGAGGTCTGACTTATAGTGACTAAACCTTTTTATGTGTTTAGTAAGTAGTAAACAACAGCGAATACGGTTAGTCCATTTCTTAAAAAATTACAATATACACACCTCTTATCTTTACTTAAATTTACATAGTTAAAAAAAAGCAATTGTGATTCACTGACGTTTGACACTGTCAACAATTTCTGTCAAGTGTCATGTCAATTGGATTTATTCGTTTCTCTCCGTGGTTTCTCTTCTCGACTAGAAAGGGAATGTAAATTGTAAATTTTACTGTGTATTTGACTATTACACATAACTGGACATGTATCAGTGCTTTCGAATTTTGACTTTCAAATTTTGACTATAAATTTTATGCAGTTTTCATGTATTTTCGCGTTGTTTCTGTGAAGTGTTTATTTATTATTAAAAACATTTTTTATAAGATTATAGACTTTATGTCGTACTATTAACATGTTATAAATAATATTTGAAAATGGAATACAAAAAGAGTTGTATTGTTTTTATAGTTTTCACTTTCGTCATCATCCAAGCAAATGGTTACGACACAGAGTTGTTTGAAACTTCTGCCTGCGATAGTAATGCTTGTTTTGAAGCACTGCATGGAGCTCTCGGTGACTGTTCGTGTAACGTAGACACGATCGACTACTTTAACAATGTCAAGATTTTTCCTCGCATTCAGAGTGTCGTCAGTAAAGATTATTTCCGTTTTTTTAAAGTGAATTTGAAAAAGGAATGCCCCTTTTGGGCTGATGATAGCAGGTGTGCCATGAAATACTGTCATATAAAAACATGTTCGAAAGAAAGTGTGCCCGGTTATGAAAACGGCTATGAAGATGAATATGAAGAAGAGACAGCAGCCAAGTATTCTAGTGACACTCAATCTAGCTGCAACTCTGATACAGACCATGACGCTGCTTTAGGGTACCTCAACATGACTCTGAGTGCTGCAAGTCAATTTGAAATTGCTAAATGGAAAGCATATGATGCTTCACTTGAAAATTTCTGTGAAGGTGATGATAGAGATGCGGATGCAGATTATGTAGATCTCTCTCTAAATCCCGAAAGATATACAGGCTACAAAGGGCCCTCCGCTCACAGGATATGGCGTAGTATCTACCAAGAGAACTGCTTTAGACCTAAAACGAATCCATATGAATCATTCCCATATGTTTTAAGCACAGATTTAAGTAATATGTGCTTGGAAAAGAGAGTATTCTATAGAGCAGTGTCGGGCTTACACACCAGTATTAATATTCACTTATGCTCTAAGTACTTGCTATCTGAAAAAAAGTTGGGATTTGTTGCTGCACCTGAAGGTGAATGGGGACCAAATTTGGCAGAATTTCAGCGCAGATTTGATCCATCACAAACATTTGGTGAAGGCCCGACTTGGCTTAAGAATTTATATTTCGTTTATTTATTAGAAATGCGCGCTTTGGCAAAAGCTGGCCCATATTTAGAAAAAGAGGATTACTTCACTGGAAATCCGATTGAAGACGAAGAAACAAGGGATGCTATTCGTAACATGCTCGGTGTGATATACACTTTCCCAGACCATTTCAATGAATCCTCAATGTTCAATGGAGGTATACAAGCGACAACATTAAAAAATGAATTTAGAGAGCATTTTTGGAATATCTCAAGAATAATGGATTGTGTTGGGTGTGATAAATGCAAACTTTGGGGGAAGTTACAGACTCAAGGTCTAGGGACTGCTTTAAAAATATTATTCTCCAGCCAGTGGGATTTAACAGACAAAGATCCCGACCAAGGGAAGTTACTGTTACGACACAAATCAAACAAGAGATTACAGAGAACAGAAATTGTCTCATTATTTAACGCTTTTGCAAGATTATCAAATAGTATTAGAGAATTGGAAAACTTCAGGAATATGCTTAGGTGAGATCAATTCTCTTTATATTTTTAATAGATGTAAGATATCGAAATGGTGGATGTATGCATGCTGCGTTAATTTTGAATCGCTAGTGCAAATTTTATACAAACTGGAATGGCTGCTATTTTCTGGAATTGTTTTGTGTGTATTCCATATTAATTTTCCGCATCTATGAATAACATGAAACATATTTTCATAAAGCTTGGTTTTTATGCTACTAACATTTCCTGCTTCAGTGTGTTGTTTTCATTCCTAAAATATTCCAATACAATTAAATAACTAGGTATAACAATGGTTGATATGCCAGAAAGGCAATGTTATGGTGTGTTTGATATAAAAAAAATTGAAAACGATTCAGTCATTTATATTATGTTATTAAGACTGACAATATAGGCAGGAAAGTAGGTATTAACTCTTGATTTTATTATTTACTAGTGAAAATCTCATCATGGAAAACCCATTTAAACATATTTTAAAACACATTTCTCTTTATCTAAAATTTATTATCTATAAGGTCAAATGTATATAAATTATTATGTTGATAATTTTCATATTTGATAAATATTCTAAATAATTTAAACATTTCTATTATGTACTGGGAGTTTTCATAACATTAATCAATTAATCATAACTTTACGTTTCTTATTAACTTGATGAAAATACAAGGTTTTTATGCTTTATTAAATTTGGCAAATTTAATAAACTTTATTAAATTTGGTAAATATAATAAAGTTTATTAAATTTTCTGGCCTTAATTAAAAACTTGGTCTACCCGTCTCGCCCTATTTTACTATTACTACTACTATTCCATATTGTAACTTTAAGTTACTACTAGAATTGGATCAATTTAAATCTAAATGGTTAATAATCTCGTTTATATCGTGAACTCTCGCTGTTACGTCGTTAAAAAACTCGATCAAAAATAATCTAGTTTTTCTGAACGCATGTGCTTTACCATTTTTGGTCATATTTTCATAAGCCATTGTATGCGCTATGTTTCGCTAATTTCCTCACCATGGTTCAAGCCATGTCGTGGCGGTGGGGCTCAGTAGCCTAAGGTGAACCCAGCACCTAGGGCGAAGCAAATTGAGCCGATGGAGCTGCCCTTTGTACCCCTCTTATAAGAAGAGGGGCAAAAGAGCAGGGGGACAAGGGGCGAGGATGGAAACCTCACCCCATTGTACTGTCCCGACGTTGGGAGGGGTTGTTTTGTGGTGCGGGACAACCCCTCTGTGGAGGTGGCTCGGTCCCTTACGGGAATGACTAGCCGTCGAGGTGCCCTGTTAGCTTAACAGATCCGGGGCACCTCACCAAAGGCGGCATTGGTGGCACTCGCTGGGTTTTAGTGAGTAGAGCTGCGTCCACCTTACCACCTTTCGGGCGCAGCGAGTGTCTCCCCAGGCGGGATGCCTCAGAGCATCCCCGGCGTTAAAGGAAAAAAGAATATAAAAAAAAGTTTCGCTAATTTGGCAAGGTAATTTTGTCATAAGTGACTAATACTTTCAGAATGTTGGGAAAACAACAAAAAAATACCTTCCAAAACCATTTGCTTTCAGTCGACATCCGAATTGACTAAAAACTTTCTCTTCTTATCACTAAATTTGGGCAACTGGACAGCTTTTCGGTTAGTAGAATTTTAAAGATGGCTTGATCTTATGGCATATCCTTGGCGTTAATCTTCAGTGAAGCTTAAAACGGCAATTGGCGTTTATTGAAAGCCTATGTCCAACAATTTGAGCTGAAAATATAGCTGTTATTTTTAGGTGGTATTTGTGAATTATTACATACGAAACATATAAAATGTCGTCAGAGCGTTAGATTTATTTTCATATGACCACGTACTATGTGTTTCATAAACGCAAGTTTATTTATAGATATGTACAACAAATTATTTGTTACAAATCAAATCAATTTTGTTTTATTCAAAATAATATACCAATAAAGTATCTTTGTGAACGTCATTTGAATCTACCACCGGTTCCAAGGCAAGCCCACTGAGAAGAACCGGCGAAACTAACTCACTGGAACTAATCTTTTCAAATAAGTATTTTATAACAATTTTTACATCTTATCCTGAAATGCCTGGGAGGAACGCCCTATTCCCAAGATGTGGTATCTTCCATGAAATCTTTTACTTTATATTTGATAATATCCTTTACCACACAAACGCTCTTTAAAACATTTTTCAATGTTTTAATGGAGAGCTTTTGAACGTTTTCTGGGATCCTCTTGTAAAAGCCTTTAAAAGAATTAATTACTTTTCTAAGTTTAATACCTGGTACATCTAGCCTGTGTTTATTGCGTATATCCCTACTATGAATATCACTAACAATAGCATAGTAACGTTTTTAGTTGGTAAGATAAAAGTATTATGATACATTCTGTTTTTAATTAAAAAACCCTTTAAAATAAAAAGCTATAAAATCGTTTTTAGGCATTTCGTTTATAGGTACTGTTGTATATTGTTTTTAAATGAAAATGTCTAGGCTAATTCACACTACTTACGTTTTAACTTCTTACGTTTTAAATTCGGCTAGAGATATTTTAGGTTTTAGAAATAGATTTTAGATTTTACATGTAGAGGTACGTAACATTTGAACGAACAACTATTATTATTTCGAAAATTGATATTGAAATAGCGTGAATAACACGCATCGGACATATTATTACTACTGGCTGGTGCCTGCAGCTTCGCCCGCGTTATATTTACAGCCGTATCCGGGTTGATGATGATTATTGTATAGCCGGTATCACTCAGTGTTAACGTAGTATTCTAATGGTGAAATAATTTTTACAATCTGTTGAGTAGTTTTTAAGTTAATTCGTAACCATCAAACATCTTTCTCTACTTTGTATGATAAATCCGTATCAAAATCCGTTGAGTAGTTTATAAAATATCGATGCACAAACAGACTAACACATATAGCGAATTTAATTTTTATTATGTAAAGATACTATAAGATACCGACCGGTCCGTGTTGGTGGCAAGGGATCGTCTTGGTGTTCATTGATGGAGGCCTATGGTTAGCAGTGGACGCATAGAGGCTGATGATGATGATGAAATATACTATACAAGTAGACTATACGCATGTATACATATTATATACTGACAATAGACATGGTCATATGGCAGGCCTTGACTAGTTACACCTGCCAAAAGTAGATTAGATTGTTTTATTCTACATTTCGAGTCCTGCATTTGAGGTGCTTTGATGACGTCATACTTCCACACAGGACCGGGGAGAGACGTGCAAATTAACACGTAGGACCTCTATAAAGGTTTTTTGAACGTAAATATAAGGATGTGTAATGGGTGACGTCATGGTTAGTGGTTACTCTACGTTCCTTGTCTCACGTAGTATAATGATTCACGATAGTGACTTTGTACACACACACACATATTTATAGACGTATTTGTGTTATACAATTTAATATCACAATGTGGATATGTGGGTCGATGGAATTGTCTTGGAGGCACGGACGATGTGCTATTGTTCTAGACTTTCATAATGTCTAAACTAGTTCACATTATCAATATTATAACAAGTCTGGATTACCACTTATTTCTTTCTTTAATAGCTTTGCTGTGTTTCGATGAGAAGGGCTGTGCAGCAATGTATGTAATACTGGCACCGAGACTTTGGTAAGTCTTTGTGCCAGTGAGATGGTTCTCACAAAAGAACAGGGGGGGGGACAAGGGGTGAGGATGGGAACCTCACCCCATTACACTGTCTCGACGTTGGGAGGGGTTGTTCTGTAGTGCGAATCGACCCCTCTGTGAAGGTGGTGTCGGTTCCTTGAAAGACTGACTAGCCATCGAGGAGCCCTGTTTGCTCAATAGATCCGGGGCAACTCACCAAAGGGTGGCTCTCGCCGGGTTTTAGTGGGTAGAGCTGCGTCCACCTTACCATCTTTTGGGCGCAGCGAGTCCCACATACCCACCTGGAGAGACCCCCCCTTCCCTCATGATGCCTCAGAGCATTTCCCGGCGTAAAAGAAAGAAAAGGGAACTCGATTATTACTCGTCTGCCCGTTTGAATGAAGTATAATAAAAAAGTCTAGTATTAAATGCCTAGTTCCTTAAATCTAACAGCTTGGATTCTATTGCACAGATATTATGATAATCAAATTTTTATAAAGTCGACTGAAGTCCGACTTCAACCTACGTTTTCCACTCTTCTGGAAAGTTCGTTTTTTACGCGGAAATGTTTTTAGTCGAGCCATTTAATTCTAGTAATAATTATCTTTGGCATTGCTGTTAGTCATGATATAAGTCGTATTACCAAGTATTGCCTGGATTTTATCAATTGGTATACGCATACGTTGTCAACTTGGCTGTGATTCAGAAACGAAAGACGTGAACTAAAGACCATTTACGTCATTGAATAATGAAAACATGCATTCAAAACCCATTAAAGACTTTCCTGGGTCCTTGAAGTAGCTAGCCCTGGGTGAATTAGTTCATGTTCATGGGCGACGCTGATACCTTTAAATTAAAACTTGGTGTGGTTGTTTTAATTAATGGTGACATCCGAATTCTGTTTATGTCTATTGTCTAAAAAGAAAGTTTGAAGCCGTCTTTTGTTTTCACTTTTAACATATTTGGTATTTGGTATGAAAACGCATTTAGCGTATGTTACATAATTTAGCAATCTTAATTGTCATTTCGGCGGTGTAGGCGTTCATTGAGGCCTACTTCAATGATGAAAGATTTTCGAATAAAGTTGATATGATGATGATATTGAATAAGCTGTCGACATTCTCGATGACGCCTGACGCCTACAAGATCATCCTACGTAATGTTTGTCAATACTGACGAAATGTTATGTTAAATGTAACTTTTTGATTTGTTTAGAATACAATGAAATCTGTACGGCTAGCATGCGCGCACGACAAAATTATGTCTACGCCTTTTCTCGTACCTATTATTTCATATAAGTAATAAGAGAAAAGGGGTAGATAAAATTTTGTCGTGCGCGCATGCTAGCCGTACAGATTTCATTGTATTCTAAACAAATCAAAAAGTTACATTTAACATAACATTTCGTCAGTATTGACTAGCTAGCCCTACTGGGTTCTAAATGAAATGCTTTTTTGTATTTAGTCAATAAGTAGTCAATAGCTATTGTTATATAATTCGACCGTACACTTCCCATTGTTTGGCAAATATCTTCTCGAATCAGAGTTCTTTAGTTCAAGGATGTTCCATTAGTATTTTATTTATGCGCAGTATTGGGATAGTGAACTTCACAAACTGTCTGGCTCTAATTTTGTCAAACACACATTTCAAGGTTTTCATTTTACAGAGTTTTTTGCGTGCCTAGGACGGGATCGAACTCGCACCTGTTCTAAATTCGAAACCATAACCATGCCTGTCTTTTTATATCAATGAGATGTTTAGACTAATGTGACACGCTTTGAAATTAGCTGGCTTAGCAGCCGTATATATTTATCGATTTAAACGCTTAATCTCATTTAATCTAAGTTTATCTTTCACCTTATACAAGATTAAATTCAATGATTAATCATGATCATCGTCCCACATCCTGTTCATTATTTTATGTCTCTTTTTTATAGCATAGGAGGGCAAACGAACAGTCGAAACTTTTTGGAGACTTTCGACGCCCATACATATTCGCACAACCAGAGAATATGCAGACGCGTTGCCTTCCTTTGCCCTTCCTCCCAATGGGCCACCAAAACTCGCAAAATACACGAAACGCGACAGCATAGCTGTCATTTTACGCCGGTATTCTGTGAGCGAGAGGTACCACCCCGGTCGTGCCGGCTCATTTCGGCAATTCTTTCAAGCACGATCTACTATTTGGTTCTTGAATATAAATTCACTTTATTTTATTCAGTAACACCAACAAAGTATATTTTTGAACGTTTCAATTGAGTCTACCACCGGTTCCAAGGCGAGCCCACTGAGAAGAACCGGCGAAACAAACTCAGTGGATCTAATATTTTCAAATAATCTTTATAGTGAAATATAATGTTGAAAAATAGTCTCGAAGTCTTCATATAAAAATAGTTTAAATGCTTATTGGGTTGCCAAATATGATGGAATCAAAATTGTTTATTTTTAAACTTAGGAATGAAGACAAAAGTGGGCTTATTAGGGTTCTGTTCCTCAAAATGGCAAAACGGATTAGATCAGTTCTTTGTCCGTCCGTTTGTCTGTCTGAAACCTATAGTACTTCCAATTGACATAAAATCATGAAATATGGTAAGAAACAAGGTCACGTAATATAAGTAAAGAAAAAATATTGAAGACGTCAATTGGTTGAACCCTCAGCGCAAATCAGACTTACGCTTGTCCGTTTTTATAAATTTTTTATTCCACGTAAAGCATTTATGTACATTCCGTGACTTTCAAACTTTCCACAATATAACATTGAATAATACCATGAAGTACCGACCAATGTATGGATGTGTAGTTTGTGTATATATCAAAATTTCGTGTCACGGTGTTTGTCCGCGGTGACCTCCTAAACTACTGAACAGATTTAATAATAATAATAATAATAATAATATCTATGGACGCTTTCACACCACGTCAATCTGGTCCCGTGGTAAGTTCTCTTAGGACTTGTGGTACGGGTACCAGACAACGGAAATATATTTAATACTGTTATACTATACATATGTTTAAGATTTTTATTATATAATACACATATTTAATACACATCCATGACCCAGGAACACAAAAAATATTTTTGTTCCCTGGCGGGATTCGAACCCGCAACCTCCGGCTTGAGCGTCAACGCACTCACCACTGAGCCACAGAGGTTGTCACAGATTATAATGAAATTTTGCACTCTGTGTAGATTGCTTCAGTCCAGCTTGGTAAGAAGTTCCATGTCTTGGCGTTCAACCTATGCCTCTTCCAATGAACGCGAAGACGGTCGTTTGTAAATAATGTTGTGCATTTCTTAATTACTAGCTGTTGCCTGCAGCTTTGCCCGCATTACTCAACTCCTATAAGTAACAGCGTGATGTTATATAGCATACACCCTTCCTCGATAAATAAGCTGTCTAACACTGAAATAATTTTTCAAATCGGACCAGTAGTTCCTGAGATTAGCGCGTTCAAACAAACAAACAAACTCTTCAGCTTTATAATATTAGTATAGATTAGCAGTGGATGGATAGGGGCTGATGATGATGATAATGAATAATTATTACTATTGTGTGGAATGGCTGGTATTTGTAAGCAATTATAAATAATTAGATTCGCTTGATAACGTTTAATGTAAAATTTAAATGCACTTTATGATATCCGGCGATTATTATCTGATAACGCTCTTTTGTATCGGTGTATAATTATCTTGAGCCATATGTTAAAAAATTTAAACATTAATTACTATACTAGCTGCGCGCCTCGGCTCTGCACGGATGTAATGTTTCAACCAATTTATACAAAATCTTGTCGTACTCAGGATTCAGGATTCACATGATAATCCGTTCAACAGTTTTTAAGATTATCACAAACAAACAGGTAGACAGACAGACGAGACGGAAGACTTCGTTTTATAACATGTAGTGAATCTACCTAGCTGTGTGTCCATTAGATAAAATTTGTATTGATAACGTAGTTTTTATGCGAAGAAACACTTTAATAACTAAAAAATCAAGTAAAAAATAGGTTGTCTGTAAAGTTAGTTTACGGACCATAGTTTACCGTGACAATGTCATAGCAAAACGCAAGCGTACAATGAGCGTTACGGGACAATTAGCGTTACGGGACAATGAGCGTTACAGGACATTTTCGTGAATGCAGCCGGCGTTCATCGATTTATTAGACGTTGTCACGTCATAATTTCACGTTTTTTAAACATTTACGCGAGTACAGTGAGAAACTTATTTTATATTTATAATATTAAGTAGTATTTATTTTAAAGTTACCGGTAGGAGGTATATGTCGCAGGGAAATGAGGAAATCTGTCCTGCGGTCCCGTCTACATGAGTAGTATGCTTTTTACTCGACTGCAAGAAAAATTTTGTTTTTTGCACCTATCGCTGTTTGTTTTTCTGTGTTCCCTCATATCTTCCAAACCACTCGATGGATTTCCTTAATTAAGGTATCGTTACATTCGTCTTATTAGTCCAAGTAGTCTTAGATAGGTGCTATAAAAAAAATGGGGGCTGCTAGATTTCATTGTTTAAGGTGATTTTTGTTCCGTGAAACAAGTTTGCTGTATTTCGAAAAAGGAGGGCATGACAGGCAGTGCAATTAAGGGTACAAGATTCACCGTCTTTCGTCTCAGGATAGGCAACAAATGAATTTAGTTTTAGTTACCTGGGCTAGTTCCAGGTTTACAGGTTTATGTTCATTGGTTCGTATTCATAGGTACGTACGCAGGCAAACCTATCCAACTAACATAAAAAATGGGATGATAATAATATTTGTATAGATAAAATAATGAAGTATCGCAACAAGAGATCAATAAACTGAGACCCGGCTTTACCGATTATGAAAGGCTCAACCAAGTGTTTTCCATCGGTTGAAGTGACAATCGATTTTCATAGCATAAGGCGCTAAAATTGGATTGCTGGTTCAAAAATGTCCAATGAAATTACTTTTTTGGCACGCTTTTATTAGGTTACACTGGACGTATGTTCAATTTGGTGAAAAAAAAAAATCGAATAACAGAAACTTGGGGTGCCTGTTACCATATTTTTGATACAATTTCTACTTTTAGAAACCGTACCTATGGAATAGTTCCAAGAGTAATCATCCCACGCTTTTTTAAATGATATATATTGTTTGTTTTTGAAAGTACATCTAATCAATTAAAATATATCTATTTCACAAAGTGACGAAATGTAGTGAAAAGTTTTATAATAATGTTTCATGCAGCGCAGACCCACCTAGCACCGAAAATGCAACAAAATTTTTCCTTAATTTATTTTTATTTTTACCCATGAAAAAACGAAAGATTTTAAAATGTAATCGAGATAATTAAAACAACTTGGGCTGTATTGTAAAGTATACAAAGTAAACATATTTAAAAATGGCACGTTATGAGGTTTTCCTCGGCTTCTGCGATGGGTTCACGCGAATATGCGGGTGTAATCGAATGACACGAAGATAATGTAATGACTACATTCATGTGTATCGATCTTTTGGCACCACACCATTGATATGTCTATTTGTGGATATTTTGGCACTTGTAACGGACATTCAACTTGATATATATATATCTATTTGCTTTACAATTCCATTATGTATCTGCATGCACGTACTGCTTCTGAACATTTTCGCAATATTTTGTAACACAAATAATATTTTTTTATGTGAAACATCTATTGACGTTTGTAGTAAACTCGACTCAAACGTCGTGACGGTAAAGAGTATGACGCTGTAATGACGCGCAAATTTTATTCCATCTTTAGTTACAGAATTTAATTAATTATGAATTCTTATATTAACATGGATGTTTCTCATGACTTGACATTTTTTTCTGGGAACAAAAAAAAACGATCTTATTGCAAGAAATTATAATAAATTATGAGAAACCTCATTAACATTTTTGCACTTCACGTTTCATAGATGTTGCTTTCACAAACACCCATTATCATTTTAGCAAAACTTTGCATGTCGGATCTTATTTTCAAACTTTTCGTTGTCGGGCTTAAAAGTAAGGGTCAAGATTTTTCAAGTGTTCATAATTTCAACAGCTCCCAAGCAGAGTCGCGCAAGCCGAATCTGTTCGGTGGGAATCAAGAAGACAGAACATTCCAGAAAGAACGATGTACCTCGGGCGGGGACAAACCTAGGATATGGAGTTAGATGTTAGCTATCTAGATTTCAGATGTCTTGGTATAAATCAGTATTAATGGAAGTACTGCAGGATATCCATATTTGGATAAATTTGGACATTGTAACTTTAAGATTGAGTATTTAAAATATGTGTCGATACTGAAAGGTTTTGATAAAACTTTTTTAATATTTTCTAAGATTTCAGATTTTTTTTTAGACTCCAAGTCGATATGGGCTACACACGGTTAGTATTATACACACTGTTTATAGAAATAAGTCACAATAAATAATTTGGTTAATTTCCTAAAGTAATCGAGTTTATCCCAAGACATCTGTAACTTATTTATGAATTTTATTTAAGACAAGAAGATTTACAAATTCTCAAAATCCCAGCTAAAATATGTTTAATTTTAGGTCAAATTCATAAGTAAGTAAAATATGTAAATTGGCATAAATAACTTATTAACAAGTGAATTAGTCACAAATTTAGGATACGAATTTTGATGATGTTTTTGTAGATGGTATACTTTTGAATAGGTGTATATAAGGAGTAGCCGTAAGATATTGTATAATGTAAGAATAATGTGTGAGAAATCTAAATTTGTTACGCAATGTGTGAAGCATCACAATTTGGTACCAGTGACTTGAAAACTATAGTAATATAATTAAATCGAAGAGACGGATTTGAATAATTCTTGTTGCACATGATAGCCAAATTATTGAGAAAGTTTATATGCTATTTAATTTGAAGACAAGATTTTTTTCTAATTTTTGAGCTGAGTAATACCAGCAGCTAGTTCTATAGAAAATAGAACAAATATGATACCATGCGGGTGAGGTAATGGAACTGTTCGAGTGGGCGTATTGTAATTAAATATGTCGATCTGTTTTACTATCTACTGTACTTTATATCTTTTAATTACGATTACACATGGCTGTTGATCTTCCTGCAAGGTTAGTGTTGACTCGATTAATTGTTTTGAGTGCATTGCTTCCCGTGATTGAAATATGGTCTTGATACATTAAAGTATTTATAAAAAATATCTTGTCTGCGTTCTACAATTAATATTATGAAAATTTTAAGTGTGATTTCTATACATCTGTAGTTCATTTGCCCTTACATATATATATTTTAACTTTGCTTTATTAAGCCCTAAAATATTTCAAACTCTATAGTTTGAATTTATTTCAGGACTATTTTTGAGCAGTGTAACTGCTGTTACAAAAATTAATAATTTCCTTATTCGTTTGACAGCTGTCATTCCAATAAAACTATATTTAGAAAAGTGGAGTGATGTACTTTGACGATACTATACGATTTATCGATTGTAGAAAGAAAAAGCCAAATTTAATGGGGGCTATATTCCTAGAACCTCTACAAGATCTCGTCAAAACTCCTTAGCTTATCAAAGCTGTCCTGTTAACATCTAGCATAGGATCTACTGTGGCACCTGGAGGTTGCAGCAGGAAAAGGCAAAGCTCGTAAAGGGACATGCAGTCCTTATCCATTGATACTCAGGCTTCAGACGCGCCAAATGTACAAAGGACGTTAATTTTGTAGAAAATATTATGTAATATATTTTGACCCGCCTTATGTGCATAATTAATTTTGGGCTCAAATAATTTATCATCTAGTCGTATTTTTACCCTGTCTGTTTTAAAACGCGTTGTTTGTCTCAATAAAATAATGTCCCTTCAAAACTAAGTTTTCTTTCCTAGTCTGTCTTTGTTTTCTTATATTTACGCAAATTTCTCTAATGATAAGGAAACAAATTTTTACGGATTTTATCGCGTTTTTTTGAGATTTCATGTCCGTCGTTTCTGATACAACCAAGGTCAAGGGAGGAATGTGAACCTTATTATAAAGTTAATCCGTAATAGTTGTTTCATTATAATAGTCTTTATGCTACCAATAGCCTGCTTTTTCAATTTGATATTCGTGTATCTCAAGATTTATGCTTAAAAAAATGTAACAAGCGTTTCTCAAGTTGCAAGTTTGCATTGATTTTTTAATCCATTTTCCATGGAATTCCATTCCATCCGCTCACGTCGATGCAGGAACATGACAAAAGCATAGATAATTTAAAATAAAATATGACTATGCACGGCCGAATGAAAAAAGCAATCGTTTTACTAATCACAATAATTAATATCAGTTGCATTTAAACTTTCATTAATTCCTGTTAGATATAGTTTCTATATATTGTTTCTTATTTATATCTAATAATCATATTTATGCATATGTAATATATTTGATCTATTTATTTAATTCTATTTGCGTCAAGTAATAATTTTGTAATCACAAAAAATAAATGTTTTTTGTAGAAGAGGGGGTAAACGGACAGTTGTTTCACCTGGTGGTAAATGATAAGCGACTATGTTAAGATTTTTTTAACGTTGATGTATAAAGCTTTGGTTTGTTTTACTGTGGCTAATTGGGTGGTATAGGGAAAAGGAGGGCATAACTTTTGGTTATGCGGATATCTATGGGCGTCGGTAGTCACCATAAGGCTTCGACTGCTCGGTTGCCTCCTTGTGACATAAGAACCAATAACGAAATATAAGATGTAAATATTTTGTTTATCATTGCGTTTTTTATTGCATAGATAATAAAGTATACAGAAATTTCTAAAATACTAAAGACCACAATGATTTGGTATATTAATAGTAAAGCTAGGATCCTTAAAAAAATATTTTAGTAAATAAAGAACTTTTTGAAACATAGTTTAACTATGTAGGTATTCACAAAAAGTATATGTATATATTTTGAAACTGTATTTATTTTACTAACCGACTTCAAAAAGGAGGAGGTTCTCAATTCGTCGGAATATTTTTTACTTACGATTTCAATTACTCGAGACTTGTTAAAACAGCCCATAAAAATACTCGTAAAATACAAGTTTAATATTAACGGTATTGATTTTACGATTTTTCACATTGTTAGCGGCAACCTAAAGAATACGATTTTATTAAACCGTAAAGTAAATTAAGTTTATGCTTTAATTAAATATTCTAACATATTTTCTAATATTGTCATATGACTGTGAGGTAAATCGAAAAATATGTCGGGATGATTCTTTGATAAAATGTATAATATGTCAATTATATTTAAAATATATATCTGCGTAATACGCACAGATCTAAATATTATTTGATGTTCTTATAATATGTGTTGTGTGTTGTAGTTTGTTGTCAGTTATGTTGCTAGTTTAATAATAATAAAAGACGAGGTTTGTCTTGGTGTTTTGCCAGATGAAATAAAATATAAAATGTTACCCAATGGTAATAGATATAAGAATATTATATATAGGTAACGATGTATTTAAGTCTGAGAATCCATGTAATTACTGTTTTCATACTGCTTAGCAATAACTTCGATGATTTTCTAGTTTACTGTTTAAATTTTGTTTGTAGCATGATTTCCCTGCTATCCTATATTAATTTCAAGTTATTAAGGCATTCCTCACCTATCAATTACGAATCCGATACGAGTAGACACAAACCCAGACCGCGCAAACAGCGCTAGCACTACGCTACTGCTAGATTGCTTGGGCACCGCGCATGACCCGCCTCCCTCTCCAGAGGGAGGGATGAGGGCCGGCCCTCATGATGATAGGTTAAATTCAACCGTAAAAGATTCGTCGACCGTATCGGATTTGACTAGTCCAAATGGTGCTCTCCCGAGCAGCGCGCGCGATGAATCGCAATCCTGCTGCTGATTTAAAAACTTGGATTTGGTAAAGGGTATTTGCGATAAAATAAGATTATTTTAAGTGAACTACACTAGCAACTTTTAGCATACGTATTTGCATGGCTACTTTCAATATTAAAAAAATATGTATGTGTGTCAGCTCCGACGCACGATTGACGAGTTTACTCCTTACGAACGATAATTATGATATATATCGAGTAGAAAAAAAGGGTAAATGAACGCATATGCTAAAATGATACGAGAAACAAACATATATCTGTAATTATTCGGATTATTTATATTATTTCAATAAAGCGTATGTTTTCCTACATATCTGTTCAGTAGTTTTTAATGAAAGAGGAACAAACATTTATGCAAGATGTATATATATACACACATTTAATATTGGTAGGAAGTAGGATAATGGACAAAGATCAATTTTATGTTTTATTTCATAAATATATAAAACCTACCGGTGGGAGGGAAGCGCTCTGCCGCGCTCCCGGCTGCATGGGTACCACCATCTTGCTTGTTTCTCCCGTGAAACAGCTTTGCTGTTTCGGAGAGAAGGGCAAGACAGGCAGTGTAATTACTGGCACCTGAGACATAAGGCACATCTTATGTCTCAGGATAGGCAACACATAAATGAGTTGCCAGAGCTCGTTCCAGGTAAACTAGTTTATATTCATGGGCGACGTCGACCACTTACCATCAGGTGGTACGTTTGCCAGTTTGCCTATCCAACTAATATAAAAAAAACATCAACAAGTAAACAAACATTCTCAAATCAAATTCTTTTATTTGCGATTGTAAGTACAGACATAAGATGTTAAAGAAACAATATATTTTAAAACAAACTACAAGAAATTAACAATAGTAGTAGTATGCAAACGTCACACATTATTCTTCTTCACTATGTCCATATCTGTAACAACATGTCCATATGTGAAACAGACTGATACAAATAAAAACAAAGTACAAATTTAAATATAATTAAATATTAATTTGTATTAATACAATTAGGCACTTCGTTTTGTTGCATGTAATTTATTAACTATATTGTGCTATAACAGGGGCTTGCCTCATAGCAAGCCCTACATACATAGATGTACATATCAAGAATCTATTTTTAGTTGACCCTACCTGCTTTAAGAATTAGTTAGCACAATACACATAAAATGAGTTGCATAAAATATGCATAAGTATAATATATATTATATAAAAATTACCTGAAAGCTTCCAGTAGCATGATACCGCAATTACAAGCTATCAATAATTTAATTTCTTTCGTTAGGGAGTATTACTGTAAATTGAGGACTGGAGGTCTCCAATTATAAGAGGCAAAATAATTGTTTCAACAGTGTGCTTCGTAAATCGAAACCTCTTTCTGAATTCATCTTCGTCATAATATTCAAATGGATCTTGGTTATATCTATTTCGGATATACAATTTCGGTCTAGCGATTCTTCGTGGACGAACATTAGCAGCATTCACGGATGGCCCAATATTTTCAACACCGATTGAATAGTTCGTCAATCCTTTCGACGTTATCCATTTCTTGCAGCAAAGTTCGTATTACAGATTTGCCAAGTACACATGTGAAATCGGGTATCCAAAATTAATGCTTTGGTTGATAAATAAAGATAATACCTAACAAAAACACGTAAACAACTCGACACAAACACAAAACAAAAGTTCCAAATTCAATTAAAATCTTTGGTGATTGCCGATCGGTCAATGCATTGTCATTAATTCGTTCCGTTTCAAGTTTTATACGTCAATAAGTTAATAATTTGTTTTTTATTTTTTTATTTTTTTTAATAATTTGCATTTGTGAGGTAAACCATAAGTGATTTTTTATTCATACAAATGATTTTTTTTTTAGTATAAATTAAAAATTAAATATAAATGGTGCCCATTATATTAACGTCGAGTAATTATATTATGCGTGTAATGAAACTAGCCCTAACTTTGCCCCGAGAATAAGATACGCTGTGTAATATATTCCATCTCATTCTTTTCCACGTTCAATCTCACAGATATATATGTTTGTCTCTTTCTACGTAACGCCTCAACTTTTGTGTTACACTTGATTTTACTCCTCATAAAATTTCCGTACCGGGCTTTATAACTCAAATCGTTTCTTAAGGAGTAAACTCCAAAAAGTTCAGTCTCGTGAACAAGACATTCGTAGAGAATTCAGAAACAACGAGCTCCTTGAAATTAAAGTAAATATCCCGTTAAATTACGTATTACCAATATATTCTTATGGAATGTCTTTAAACTTAGAAATGTGTAAGGAAAAGTGATAGAAATATTATGTTGTTGCTTCTAGCATAACATCTAGAAATATAGGATTTAGAAACACTGCAATTACATATAAGTACATAATTTTATTGAATTTTGTCAAGTTACACGCTATCGTGGTTATACCTGTGATCGTCTACAGATTATCATGACATTTTTTATTTATAATAAAACAATTGTTTACACTCGTTGTTTCATTCCATTGGTTATGGTTTTTTTACTAATCGTATTAACTTGTGTGAGTTTAATGTTTGTACCTATTTTAGAGGATGTTGGGTGACGAGTGGTTGCTTCAACGCCCGATGATTTTGGTTTTTGTGAGTCATGAGTTTGAAAAGCATGGAAATAAATAATAATAATTAGATTCAAGCATTAGATCAAATATATTATATTATGACTAAACGTATTTCAAGCTGTAAATTAATTTTTAAAAGGCAATAATGACTTTAAAATATAGTGTAGAAGTTAAGAGAACCAATATTTTAAAAAAAATGTTACTGATAGGCAAACTGGCAAACGTGCCACCTGATGGTAAGTGGTCGACGTCGCTCATGAACATAAACTAGTATCTGGAAATAGCCCAGGTAGCTTATTCATGTGATGCTTATCTTGAGACTCTCACTCTGTGCCAGTCTGCATGTCCTGCCCTTCTCAACATAACAAAGCTTATTTACGGGGGAGCAAGCGGATGGTGTCACCGAAGCAGACGGGTGCGCGGCACAGCGCAAATATCTAGAAATGTTCTAGAATGATACAAAACATTTTGAATTCGGCTAAATGCCAGCAGTTCGCTAGAGGTCGGTGTTCTGAAATATCTCGATGACCAATTAGTTTGATGTATCATTACAGATGATTTCCTGACATTGTTACACCTTGATATGCTTCAAGACACACAAATTAACTTGCTGCAGAAAGTATTCCTATTTGTGTAAATACTTATAAACTTCGTCCGAAATATACACCTAAATTGCTGAACCTATTTTAACGAAATTTTAACATTGTAATTTGATCCAGCTTGAGAGATATGATAGTTTTGGATGGGCGGTGCGGTGGATGTATAACGTCTGTCCGGGACCCGGGTTCGAATATATAATAGAAGCGGTAAGTCTGTCAAGGTGTCGTTGATGAAATGATCATTACGAGAAAATCCTCTAGTTTTACAAAGTACAATAGTTTCCGATAAAATGCTGAATTGTACTATAAATGTATCCAATTAAATTGAAAAGAATCCTCTTCACCGTTATCTATACGGTAGTAAGTTTTAAATAGATTCTCATTAGTTTTGGGTAAGCTACATAATTATGTAGTAGTATGTAGATGTGTCTGGTTTGTTGGTGGTTCCTTTGACATCAAGTGTGGTAACTTGAACATAACCTAGAAACTAAAAAAATATGTTACTTCCTAAAAACGAAAATGAACTCATACATTTTCTTGCATATTTCAGGTCTCCCATAGCAGCGGCGGATTACGTGATTTGTACCAAAAAGGTGTAGAAAAAATGAATGGAATTGCCATGTGGGCCATGCATTGTTACTGAGCGTGTGTTAAGTAGGAGCCGAAATGCCAGAAGTGACCTGAGGTGCCAGAAATCGGAAAGTTGGATTTATTTGCCCCTTTAATACTTTTGTTTATTAGAATACAGTTCATCTAAATTGTTGAGCATTTCTAAATAAAATCATTATTAACATTTGCAATTTGATTGTTTAAGAAGAATAGTTTTTTCAATGATTTGATTATAAAAAACTCCGAGATATTGCTAGATTTAATAAATCAATTCCCGGCAACACAAATCAAATCAAAATATCTTTATTTCGTAGGTAACAACTTGTACACTTGAAATACGTCAAAAAAGTAGTCAATAAAAAGGTTTAGTAAAAAAAAACTCGTTTAGAATGCAGATCCAAGAAAAACGAGAAAAAACTTAGGTATTGCTCTTTTGTCATCAAAATAAAACACATAGTTTATACATAGGTAGATACATTATGTCCATGCAAAACCTAAACAGTGAATGTGTTATTCCCAAGGTATAATAAAATCTTTTATTTCATAATAGCCATTACCACACAAACGTTAGGTACTTAATAGTTTTTCAATTTATTAATGGAAAGATTTTGAACGTTTTCTGGGATCATATTGTAAAAACGTATAGGTACATTGTCCCATAAAAAACTTTATGAAGTCTAAAAAATGGTACATTCAATGTATAGTAAGTGTATTAGTAATCTGTAATTGTCTTATTATCTCTTCGCTAAATAAAATATGTATATCTTATCAGAAGATTATGTATGAAATGACATAGGATGGCAGAGTTATTTTCGCAACCAAAGATTTAAATTTCGCAACTATTATAATTTTAATCTAATCTAAAAATCTAAAAATTTAAATATTATCGAGCAATTATTTAAATTAAAAATTATTAATTGGTTGAATAACATTAAAATCGAAATGAGGTGAGTATTATTATTATTATTCTTTTTTTGTTAGTTGGATAGGCAAACTGGCAAACGTACCACCTGGTGGTAAGTGATCGACGTCGCCCATGAACATAAACTAGTTTACCTGGAACTAGCCCAGGCAACTCATTTATGTGTTGCCTATCCTGAGACATAAGATGTTAAGTCTCGGTGCCAGTAATGACACTGCCTGTCTTGCCCTTCTCTCCGAAACACAGCAAAGCTGTTTCACGGGAGAAACAAGCAAGATGGTGGTACCCATGCAGCCGGGAGCGCGGCACAGCGCTTCCCTCCCACCGGTATTATGACAGACTTCGTTGATGCACTAAACCGATGTGGGACTTCATAAATCTTTAAATCTTCTCGGTCTCGGGTTTCACGATGTTTTCTCACATATCTAGTGTATTTGTTCATATGGAAGTTTTAATTTAATTCAACGATATCAACGAACAGTGACACCACTTATATGGCCATTGTCATCTGACTGTTGCTATCTATTAGGTAAATCTTCAAGCTCCGATGAAACGAGTGTCATCAACTATGTTGGATTTATAAAAAATCTTAACTTTATTTCCGTTCCTAGTATCCACAATACACGTTTTTTGAGCTGAGCAGTCATCTGGGTTACCACCGTCATCATCATCACCAGCCCCTATCCGTCGACTGCTGAACATAGGCTCAAAGAACGCCAAGACGACCGATCCCTCGCTACTCGAATCCAAGATTTTTTTTAACGCCGGGAAATACTCTGAGGTATGTGGGACTCGCTACGCCCGAAAGCTGGTAAGTGGACGCAGCTCTACCCACTAAAACCCGGCGAGTGCCACCGATGCCGCCTTTGGTGAGGTGCCCCGGATCTAATAAACAAACGGGGAACCTCGACGGCTAGCCAGTCACCCCAAGGGACCGACGCCACCTCCACAGAGGGGTTGTCCCGCACCACAGAACAACCTCCCTACGTCAGGACAGTACAATGAGGTGAGGTTCCCGTCATCGCCCCTTGCCCCCTGCTCCCCCAGCCCCTCGCCCTCGGCTCAATTAGCTTCGCCCTAGGCTACTGAGCCCCACCGCCACGTCAAGGCCTGAACCATGGTGGGGACTCGCATCCAAGACTGGGTTAATATGGTGTCATGAAATAATTACTTAATATTTATATTATTATTTGTATTTTGTATCGTACCTCGGTTGTCAGAGGTCCATGTTCATGTTCATGACGATCTACAGAGCCTTACTCTGTAGATCTTTGCTTATTTAGTGGTTCTTTAACAAGTGGATAAACTGACAGCTGCTAGTACAAGATTATATCTTTGTTTGAACAACTGTGTTGTTACGTGTTTTAACATCTATACATTCATTAGTAAAAATAAGTGACGCGTAGCATATGTCAATAATGTGTTTTGTTTAAAGAATATGTGTGACCACATTTCTGTGTGTTGGTAGGTCGACCTCCAACTAGAAGTCCTGGTTGGATGTAAGTGGCAGGGGATGAGCCGTCTCTTGGGGACCATTAAAGTACCGGCAGTGGGCGGAAGGTTTCGGTCGAAGAACGAATTATGGTCATGTTGAATGGTTTTACTAGTGAAGCGTATGCACTTCGTGATGCGCGCATGTCTTCATGTGCACTACCATCCTGATTTCTTTCGGGAAACAAATTTGAGTTTTGATAAGTGATTTGAGGCCTTCACAATTACTGGTACATAGTACTACATAGTCCCATTATATTGAGTCTTAGAATGCTCCTTGGTAACACGATCACACCGTGGCTCGTCGATCAGTTTTCCTATCTCTACTAACAAACAGGGACACAGGGACAGGGTGATGAATAAACCTCACGATAGTTCAAGCCTTGTCGTGGCGGTGGGGCTCAGAAGCCTAAGGTGAACCCAGCACTTTAAGCGAAGCCAATTGAACCGAGTGAGCTGCTCTTTGTACCCCTCTTATGTAAGAGTGAACAAAAGAGCACGCGGGAGGAACAAGGGGCGAGGATGTAAACCTCACCCCATTGCACTGTCCCGATGTTGGGAGGGGTTGTTCTGTGGTGAGGAATAACCGCTCTGTGGAGGTGGTGTCGGTCCCTTGGGGGTCCCACCTCATCAAAGGCGGCATTGGTGGCACTCGCCGGGTGTTAGTGGGTAGAGCTTACCACCTTTCGGACGCAGCGAGTCCCACATATCCGTCTGGGAAGTCCCCCAACCCCGTGGGATGCCTAGTATTTCCCGGCGCAAAAGTAATAAAAAGGTTATAAATAAAACCATTTAATCATTTGGGAACGGAATCGTTTATTCAACTCATCTGCAATAGAGCATTAAAATTATACCATTAATCTACACATTTTGTACTGTTCAAAGTACCTACCTATCTATATTCTATACCTTAGTTGAGAACTATCAAATGCGCCCAATCAAAAGACATCTGTATTTATGAACACTCCTTTTTCCAACACATACGTCATTGACAGGGTCACGTGGTCAATTATTAGTTTTATGAATATAGACATGATTTGATATCCATCTCGTGCTCATAATATAGACTTGATTTGATATCCATCTCGTACTCATAATATAGACATGATTTGATATCCATCTCGTGCTCATAATATAGACTTGATTTGATATCCATCTCGTACTCATAATATAGACATGATTTGATATCCATCTCGTTCTCATATTATAGACATGATTTGATATCCATCCCGTGCTCATAATATAGACATGATTTGATATCCATCTCGTGCTCATAATATAGACATGATTTGATCTCCATCTCGTGCTCATAATTTTAGTGGTAGTTACAGATCACAGTACTCTGGATCCTACAATTAATATAATGCATACAATGTATATATAGATTAGGTACAATTTAATAAACAATACATTAATGTTGACGTTCCCACAATCCATAGACACTAACTAGATGACAACCTGACTTAATAAAATTCGTTCAGGATCTGGGACATTATACTTCTACCCCCAGGAATGAATACTTGATATACTTTATAAATAATATTACATAAGTTATTGCATTTTAGGATAATATCTTCGTTTTAAGAAACTGAATTTGTAATACATATAAAAATATTTGATACAATTCTCTGAAATTCAGATACACATATTGGTAAATTAGTTGATTTGTAAATACCTTATTAAAATTATTAGTTCATTTGACTGACTTTTGTTTATAGAATGTCAAAAAAAATATCCCCAAAAGGTGTATCTGAATGTTGCTAGGGTTAATACTTGAATCGAGCATATTTCTATGTACCGATGTAAAGTTATCCTTACAAAGAAACATGTGAATGTTTTATTAGATATCATTCGAGTTATTCGTTAAATTTTCTTAATAGGTAATATTCCTTATTGTCTTCAAACTTTGCCATTTAAACAAAACCGGGCAAAACAATCGGGACAGATGAATTGGTGTCGCAGCGTAACGAGTGGTGGCAAAATTCTGTTTTAGTGTAAAATCGCTTTGGTTTTATTAGAATATCTACAAGTAATAATAAAAGCCGCGAATGCTAACATTAAGGTTCATAACCATAGATAAAAATTACGTATTGAGCATAAGAGTATTGAATGGTTATTTTTAATGGCTTTGAAATTCTTACCATAGTGTCAACAGTCATTCGAAATGCATATTTGATATAAACACTGATGTTATAATTAAGTTGTTTTTCTTAAATTATTATAATTCTAATTTTACGTATTTTCCTTTTTATTTTTGTTACAATATTTATTTCAGTCTAAATTTACTTCATTCAATACTCACGTCCAATACTAATAATAATTAAATTTATGAAATAATACAGATTAATGATATGTACCTAAGTATACACAAATGATTGACAGATTGCAAACGATACAACTAAATAAATAGTTTAAATGATGTTACACAATATATACACTTATCATATTTTAGTACCCTTGGATTTAATGGATATTATAACATTATTCTATCGTTATATCATAATTATGACTATTCTCATAACTAAGTTAAACTAGCACGATAATTGCCAATATTTACACAGACACTTCAACAAACTTTTGAAGCCAGGCCATTCTTTCGAATTATAACTTACATTTAAATAATATTAAAGATAAACAACAAACTAAGATATTGCCATAGTCAAGTGGCGCCCTTACTAAGTTAAACATTTGAAGTAATAGAAGTAGATTCATTTGAAATCGACGCCTGGCTCCAAAAACTTTCCCATTCTAGTTCCAACAATAACGCTTTTCTTCGTACATTTTGAAAGGAATCCATTTAAATGTATACGAAAATAATTGGGACTTACAAGTATATACAAAAATATCACATTACTTCGAGGCCGCAGCTTTCATTTACTTAGTCATTACTTAATACTTCTTCTTACCTAATTCGTCAGTTGGCTCGAAGCGTAAGCTAGACACAGCATGAAGTAATCAAACTTAACACACTTAAATTTTACTGTACTCAACGAAAGCAACATTAAAATGATTTACAATTGCATATTATATTAATATTTCCTACTCATTTAAAATAGCTAAAATTCGTCTGTTTTGTATATTAAATAAATTTGAAAGCAATTTAAAAACGCAACAACACAAAAACTCCCTTCATCCCAACATCGATCGTCTCTAGAAAAGTGTGCTTAATGTCATCCATTCTACGATTACAACTACGTCTAAACGGGCGGAAAGAAGCTGCAGCCTTGCGGACATTGGAAAGCAGCCGCTACATTAAAATAAAACTATTTGGCTCACGTCACACGACAAAAGCGAGACGAACCGGTTCGCAGTACCTTATCACAAACGCGCGACGTAGAAAAATATAAGTTCTGGAGCGTCGTTTATTGCTAATGACAGTCTTTGGCGTCGGGGGACGATCCAGCGGAGAGGTCGTCCAGGAAGTCGAAGGTGGCGACGGCGGCGCGCTCCGGGTCGCCGTATCGGACGAAGAACCCATCCCGCCCGAGGATGGAGGGACGGCGCACCCGCGGCGCGCGCAGCACCGCCAGCCCCCGCACGCGCAGCGCCGCGGCTGCACCAACACGCTCGTTAGCGCTCTAGCCTACAAGTGGCCCTCTGGGCGAGACAACACGCGTGAGCCTGAGCGACCGCTCGCACTCGCGCGTACCGCACCGCTCCGACCGACCACCGATCATGTCTCTACCTATACGAACTTTTAACTATGCTGAATACTCGTCAATATAGTTAAAACTTCTCATTAGACTAGAATTAAATTAGAATATACTTCAAGAATTGAGTTTGTCCTTAAACAATTTGATGGTTGGCAAAACATGATCGATTAAAATAAAATAACAGTTTATGTGCTTCTCTCGTTCTCGGAGCGGTGCGTCAAAATGACATCTACTCGAAATGAAGAGTGAGATGGTGCGTTTGAGTGAGAGCGGAAATAATGGTGTGGTTTGTGATAAACATGACATGAGAAGTAACCACACAGACATTTAATATTATGTTAAATACATATTACGTGAATCTAGTTATATAAAAGTGTCGCTACCAACTATTAGGTAAAATTTGGTAGACTAAGAAATTTAGTTACTTAATGATAATATACATATTATCGACAAATATGAGGAATTAAAAAAAAATGTAGATTCTCATAATATTTACGTGAATAACAAATATACAAAAACACTTTTTTAAAATAAGTAAAAAAATATCTATTAAAACTTTGTCTATGGTTAAGCAATATGGCAGTTCTTTCAGGTGAGAATAAAACTGATGTTGATTTTATGTGTGGCTTACCAATATGTATTACTGCAAATAATGTCTTATATAAAAGTTATTTGATCAATAAGTACTTTATGAATTCGCCTATAATTTGGTAACTCCTTTGCAAAAATGAAAATTATTGTTAGGCCTTCAATTAGAATTAGTACCTCTAATAACGATGATGATTGGTTATAGACAGGGGCCTATTTTAACATTTTGATGCTATTTAATGTTTGTGATGTAATAATCCCCACCTTAAAAATCATTCAAAGACATACGGATATTTTCGTCTGCTCCTAATTGACTGATGATGATGATGACTAAACAAGTTAAAAGATTCCATCATCCATGTGATATAATCATCTAATTTTAAGCAGGATCAAATTGCTAATTAAAGGTTTATATTTGACAGACAAGGGCTTTTATCAGTAGGGAAGAACGCAAGAGATATTGCATGTGCAGCAATTTTCTAGGTCGTTCAAATATCAAATTTAATTGGAACTAGAACTTGGGAGCATCAAAATGTTATAGGCGGAACCTTGTCTCAATACAATATGAAGATGTTAACTACAATTAAGATTTGGCATTGGCAGCACCCAACCCAGTCAACTACAGCAGAACAGTCAAGATAGAATGACACTAATAATATAGTAGTTAGTACAATCAAGATTTAGTATTGGCTAACAACCACAGGAGTGCCGAGTCAACTACAGCAGTCAAGATGGAGTGATAGGATACCAACCAGTATTCTGGCGACGGGAGCGATGCAGTCGGTGCAGGCGCGAGTAGGGCGGTGGCGGGGGCGGCTCCGCGGGGGACGAGCCGCACGAGGACGGGGATGAGTCGCTCGACGCAAGCATCACATCCAGTAAGTTGGCACGCGCCTGTAATACCGATTGATGATGACGATGAACACCCGTCAGATTACAGCAACTGTCTTTAGCAGACGAGCCATCATTGTAAATGCTCAAAGGACTAACGCACATAAGATGGCAAGAATCCCTTCCACCAAATCAAACGTTGTTTATAAATGCTATGAAAAAAAACGTATTGAAATAAGTTTTAGAAAACTTGTCTAACTTCTTAGCAAATTTTATAAAATGATCGTGCCGTAAAGACATAATATTAATAATTTGAATTGGTACTCAGTTACTGTTATAAGTTATAACGAAAGGGACTTAAATTTATAATATTTTTTAATTATATATTCACCTTAGGGTCACTGAAGTCGATGTCCTTTTCGACATGAACCCAGCCTGTAGGCGCCCATAATGCATTGTCTTTATTTGAAAATGTTTTTTCAGCTTTATCTTCACCTTTGATCTCATTAACGGTCATTGTGCCTTCACTTTGACGAATCATCCTAAAATAGAGCGTAATCGTCTTAAAGGTGTGCAGTGAATATACTGAATCAAGTATTTTCGAAATCATGATAATTTATGAAAAGTTACAGTTTTATGAAAGATTTATCAAACAAGTTTTACCTATTAAGTTCGTCTATGACATCTTTTGATGTAGCTGCTTCGTGAAAACTAAGAGAATGTTCTTGTTTTACAATTATTGATTCTGGAACAGCGGATTGTGCTGGACCAGGACGATTTCTTCCAGCTACGGGGATCTTAGATTTTGTCCTATTCGGCGAAGAGGGAGGCTTCTTACCCCCTAATAGCATGGGAATACGACTTTTCTCACATCTTCGCCTTACTTCCTTCTGAATACCTTCATTCTTATTACTTATTATCACAGTTTCAGCTGTAGATGTGCTTGTTGTGTTTGATTCAGTCATTTGAGGGGAACTTGTTTCGGGTGATGAATTTTCCTCTTCTTCGGGGACAGTTCCAAGTGCTAAAGAACTTCGTCTACAAGCATTTAAAACTTCTTCCACCAGTGACATGTCGGTTTCAGGATATTGAAAGCTATTCGATTTGGTTAAGCAAGATTCAGTTTCCCTATCATTAGATAATTGTTTATTTAACATAATATTTACAGAGTTTTCTTTCAACGCAGTATTACTTTCTGAAGTTTGACTAGATTCTACTTCGCAGCCTCTATCTTCTTTTGCAGCTAATCGATCAATATCAGCTGAATTGTCTACGTCAATACTCCTATTAATTACATTTTTTCGTTGCACTTTTAAAAGCTGTTGGTTGTCGATTTCGTTTTCTACATTCTCGCTCCTCGATAACTCAACAAAATAATCTTCAGATTCAGCATAAGGGCTTTCTCGTTCTATAAATCTAGGTGTCGATTTTGGCTCGGATACATCACAATATGGTATTCTTGGTCTATCGTTAGCTACAATATCACAGGAGTCATTCTCGGAGAAACTACCGAAAGAATCGGGTCTTTGTCTATCCTCAGAAACTTCGCTACGAGGGTCAACAGATTCGTCATCAAAATCAGCTGCAGCATATGGGGGAGGTAGTTCACGTATTTCAGACACAGGACGAGATGACATTGAATCAGATTCTTCTCTGTCACGGCAGTATTTCTGTTGCTCGGCTATAAAATTTAAAACGCTTTGAAGCGCCTGTTCACGGTCTTGGTGTGCAACAGACTGAACGTCATTTATTCGTAAGTGACTATTGGGGTCTTGAGTGGTTATGCCCTTAGATGAATTAGATGCTAAGCTTTTAGTACTTTCATATTTGACAAGTCTATAAAAATCACGTGTGAAATCAAGACCAACATTGGCACAATCACCCTCCTCACTTAAGGCGGTACTGCATCTTTTTTCTTGAACATCAGAAGCACTAGACCAAGAACCGCCTGGGGAATGTGTGCCGGAATATTCCCACCGTTTTTCAGAAGTCTCTACATCGTCTGCAATTCTACATTCGTCAATTTCTATAGTTGCGAATCCACAATCATTCCACAAACAATCACCCACATCTTCTTCTAACTCTAAAGCATCATCTTCTCTAATACTAGGTAATGTAGATAGGGATATTTGACCAGGAGTTGTAATTTCAGCGAAAGGAGAGTGCCTATCTCTTAAGTCTTCACACGATAGAGATAAACTCCAATCTTCTAATTCAGCTCGGTCATATTCTAAATCTGCTAAATCTCTGTGTCTTTGCTGTAAGGCAGACCTAGCATCGTCTAATTCCATCCAATGCTGAACATAATCGGCTTCATATTGAGCAACATCAATACGATCGTCCAGAGTACTTCCCCATGATGCTCTTTCAGAACTCGTCGTTGAGGCTATTGCTGGCCTTCTTAAAGGTCTTTCGGGCGCTGGTTTTAAATCTAAAACTAAAACTCCGGAACTAGGTGTCGGTGTGTCTAGACACGTCGAAGGACAAGATGTGCCCGCAAGAAATTTTAAGCACAAGTGAGAATCTGAAAAACTTCTAACCACATGCTGAAATGGAAGAACGGGCCTTGACGGCGGATAGCTGCCTCTTATTCCAGCAAAGGCTACACCGATGGGGAAACATATGTAGTCAGCGTCAGCTAATAACCTAGCGTGTCGTCGAGATTCTCTAGGGTTTATCGAAACGATTGTTTGATTGTCTGTTTCATCGGAAGCTTCATTTAAATCTGGTAGAACACGATCAACTGCGTGATCGCTTTGTCTAGATGCATCAGCTTGGACGTCGCTAGACATGGTGGAATATCCTTCATCTTTTGCTCCACTTTCTGGAGATTCTGCGCCAGCTTCACATGCTTCACCGCTTTCTTCCTCTCCGCCTTTTTCTCTCGTCGTCCCTAAAAATAATTGAAAACGTTATTTACATTGTAACGTTACACTATTGTTAGCTTTAAAATGATTTTATAAAATGTTTTTAACCTCTGGCGGCATCTGTGCAAGATTGTGGCATACTGAGACTAAGGGTCGCTGGCCGCGCCGGTGGAGCCCATAAAGTAGGATCCACTGCGGAGAGAGCTCGAGCTAGATTTGCTGGTGTTACTTCCAGGCCCTAGAATATATAAAATACATAAATATGAGGCAAATTAAAAAGTATTTGACATTCAATTTAGTTTTTACGATAGTAAAAACAATTTAGTAAGAGGTAGTGCCATGCTGCTTTGCATCCGGTGGCCCATTGGGGGGGAATAGGGAAAAAGAGGGCGGCGCATCTGCATAATGTTTGGTTGTGCGGATGTGTATGGGCGTCGATAGTCGCCAAACGGCTACGACTGCTCGTTTGCCCTCCTTTGCTAAAAAAAGCACAATGAACATGGGAAGCTGCCCAAATTGAAAAATTGTAAACCTTGGAAGACCTGATAAATGGTTTTGGTTATAATCCTAATGTTTCACAGAAAAACTATGTCTTTCTTTTAATCTTGTACCTTCAATTCAGTCCAAATCTCAGCTAGAATTTGATGCCTCCGTTTATCGTCGTGATTGAGGGGATGAGGATGCGACGTGGGTGGCGCTGGAGGTGGCGAGTCCCTGAACGAAACCAGGGAGCCGCAGGAGCCGACGTCCACCAGGTGTACTGGGAGTAATAAAATATATATATATTAAGTAAAACAAAAGTAAAAGTATACAACACTGATAGTATTTCGTAAAGATTTTAAATTGGTCGTTACTCTCTAACAATACTGGTAAATATATGGTAAATAAAACTTTTAAAATAGTTTTAATGTAAACGTAATTTTTTATGTATCAAATGTTTTAAATACTTATTTCATGATTATATTTGTGACAAAGTGATGATTGTAAAATACCTTGCAGGTCTCTTGGCGTGTGCGGTGTTAGCGGCGTGTGTGGGGTAGCAGGCGATGGTCTTGGCTGTGGACGCAGTTGGCGCACCAACAGAGAACTTAAGGCACGGTTCTGTCCTTCCAGTTCTCGGATCCTCGCGCGAGCGCATCCTAGTTCCTCACGTATACTCTGAAATTATAAACCGTTTGCTTATTTTATTATTATATTTATAATTATTTTTAATTTAGTTTATTTGCAGTTTAAATAATAGATATATGCTCGTATTTTACCAGCCTTTCAGTGCTTTATCTTTTAAAACCGCTTTACGTGATATGGATCCTATCAACACACGATTTATTATAGCTCCTGTGTTGCCAGGATCAATAGCGACTACATGAATGGTGGAGGCTTTAACGAATTATACATATAAATTATTTATAACGCTTTATTAACAGACTCATTACTTTCATCTAAATCTTCCCAAGTCAGTTGTCTTCGGAATAAACGCGTAAATTTTAATTATGCTTCATTAGCCAAATTAAATTCGAGTAAGTAAATGACGGCTGGTAATTATAGGGGAGATGGCAGATAGGGCTAGACGCGAGACGCAAGTATTAAAGTAAGAGACAAACTTTGTTTATTAAAAGGTTTTATTAATTCAGAGAATTTTCGCTTCTATATAGAAGCCGTAATAAACTACGCTGAGATTATTTTAATTAAAATTCTGGGAAATTTTGATAAAAGGATAGGCATGGTGCTATGATAATAATACATCATTTTACGATTTTAATTAATTTAATTCTAATAAAGAACAAAAATGTCGACACCCGCTATCAATACGGTATAACAAAAATAGTGCAAGATATTTGAAGTTATACTTATTTTTGGCGGGTTAGGGAAAAATGATGAGAGTAAATTTTTAGGATGCGCACGCACACCGTCACGAAAAACCGACACCCAGAAGTTAGCTACAGTCAACATTATTATATATATATATATAATATAATAATTATGTATTATATAATTATGTATAAAATATTATATATTATATATATATATATATATATATATATATATATATATATTATATTTATATAACAATTTTCACATAATGACAGTATAGACATCAGAAGAAGATATAGTTTTAACTACACAATAAGCAAAAAGGTTACAGTGTAATGAAATTATACTATGTATTTTTCTTTAAGGAGTATAACTTCTAACGTGTGTACATGAGTACACACACACTTTTTATTTATCTTTATATCATTACTGACCAAAATATATAAGATTAAATAATATTTTGAAAAATAAATTTATGAAAATAGACCATTGATCACGTGATAATGAGCCCGAATCAGAACTCGTGACGTCATAGTTTGAAATAGAAACAATAGTATTCTAGCGTTGTCACAAAATTAATGGATTTGGTAATTTTCCTGTGATATTATCCTTTATTTGTTTATTTTTCGAGATATTAACACGATAAACAGAAGTGACTACAATGGAAAAGGTTTCATGAAAGCAAACAGACAGACTTACAAGAACAAACTAACTTGCCCAAGATCGATGTTGTTATGTTGGGTGTATTTTTCGGTTCTAAGTTCTAACACTAATATCTGATCAGCAGGATTCCGAAATATCCAAACATGTTTTGTCATTGCGGTACTATACAGTATTTGTAATATTTAGAATCCATTTTACTTGATAAATGTTCAGAAATATATTAATTTACTACCAAACAATGTTTGTTGTGTAACCTTTGACGTCAGCGCGAAAAATAAAATGGAATTCTGGGTTTTTGCAATCAGGAAACACGTTAGTGTCTAGCGCCAAGAACACATCCAAGTAGTTTGGCGTGAGGCACTGTGTATATATTCTCGAGACATATGTAAACATAACTTCCTCATATTTTTGGGGCTTAATTTTGTTATTATTGCCAAAACACTAAGACTTCACACTATTTTTAATAAGTTTCTTTTTACGAATTTTACAATTGGGCCTCAGCAATTATTTAATACATTTCAAACATGAAAATTATTGCTTGCGCCGTTTTCCGATTAAAGAGGTTTAGAGAAAATATTTTATATGACGTTACAGTGAGAATTTTGAGTTTTGACATCGAAGTTGGTTGCTTGTTTTTTAGTTTTATCCTATCGGAACAGGCAAAGGCCATGCTGCCTATCGTTATCAATATACGGTGTTGTATTAAAAATTAAGTATTTCGTTTTTTTTCTTGTATTCTCTATAACTTATTTTTATTTATTTTTTCTGTCATATTTAATATTTGATAAACGTCTTTCGTATAATATATTTTTTCTATCGTATTTTTTATTTGATAAACGTCTTTTGTTTCATATATTCGTTTCTGTTAAGAGCTGAATCTTCTTGGTTTCTTCCCAGTTTCCCGTTAATTAATTGTTATTTTGTGTTTTGTTCATTCTGAGTGATTTACTAGTGTTTGTTTTAAAAACTGTATATATTGTGATTGGCTGGCGAATATTGTGGAGAACTGTTCTGGAGTGGTTTTCTATTGTAGGACAGTTCTGATGGTTTTCTATAGTGTTTGTTTTTAAAACTTAATCTGTGTAATATGTAATGTGATTCGTTGGAGAATATTATGGTGAACTGTTCTGGGTGAATAGAATGGGAAGTGATAGTTGATTGATGGGTGCTAGAGGGGCAGAGCCGCGCTTTTTGGCATTTTCCGCCGTTTCTCCAAAGCACAGACAAGATATTTTTGTTAACACAACAGATATGGCAGCATGGCCTCAGGTCTTAGCCGGTTCCAACAGAAAATGCCAATTGGAAAGAAAAATGACAATACAGTCTAATTATTTTTCGAGAAATAACAAAATTATTTAACAAAGTGAGATGTACTATCTCCATCTATGTAATTGTGGTGCTTTAATGTGATTTTAATGTATTTTTTTTTTTAGTTTCAACCGATTTTATTCGGTCAAAACTCTAAAAATTAGACATAACCGCATAATAAATGCCGCTGGAGTTTGTTTCTTGACTTCATCTCCTACCAATTAAATTGGTATTAAATTTTTGCTATACTATAATATAGCCAACTCTTGATTTACGTTAGTCAACTTATCAAGAATGGAAACAATGTGGAGTTAAAGGAGAAATGCTGTTATGTTTACAATAGAAAAAACAGTTTGGTTAAATAATAAAGTTAATAAATGTATAAATAGTTAAAGTCTACTCTATCCTAATTAACAAATTCTCTGTCTCTTCGTACGACATACTTTGTAGCGACAACTGGAGATTTTTTTTACATTTATGGTAAGTTAGTCGATAAATATCTAACAAAGCATTTAATCTGTTGTAGAGATAAGGGCCTAGGTGTATATAAAATTTTGTTATAAAGGTATGTTTTATTGCAATTTTTTGGGAGCAAAATATATCTTTTCGTCGTTTTTTAGTAAGTTCAGTACAGTAGGCAAGAGCTGCGTGCTGTTTTAGTACTATGTTTAGTATAAAAAGTTGTCTGACTGTTAGGACTTTACATGTTTTATAAAGAAGGTTAGTAGGGAATAGGAAAGGGCGAAATGTAGCCACCTTGAGAATTGCTCTCTGCGCTCTCTCGACGGATATCAGTAGCGTTTTCGCTGCACCACCCTATGTGCTGATACTTGATGATTTATGGTTTAAAGCAGTCATCTAGATCATGGAGAGTGGAGCAATGTTTATGTGAGTTAGGTTTCAAAAGGAGTCGTATAGAGCCATGTGTTTTTACAAAAATTAATAATGATGTAAAAATTTTTATAGCATTATATGTTGATGACTTATATTTGTTCCAATAATCAAATAGAGACAGACAAGTTAATTTCAGTATTGATTATGATATTATGTAAGTAATTTTACTTCAAATTTCTGACTTGTCATACTTTTATTATTGTCAATACAATTTGTTTTCCCATTGTTACAGACCGTGCAATAAAAAAAACTTTAAGCGGAAAGGAGCTGGTTGTAAACAAAAATTGCGAGACATTATGTGTGTAGTATTTCTTAATTTTAATTATTTTCATTTGAAGTTATTTCATTATTTACATTTTTTTAGCTTCTGGAAAGGAGAATATTTAAAGGCCTTAAAGGACAATAAACATAATAATAAGTACATTTGTATCAAGTAAATTTATGACTTTCTTCGTATGGAGTTGGATTTGAATTATTCTTAAGAAAACAATAAAGAAAGTTAAACAGGTACTGGTTCCTGAGCAGCTACTGGGTACTTTACCTTAGATAATGTTTATTAAATTGCGCCTAAAATTTTAATATATTAAAACGCGCGCCAAGTACGTTTAAAAAATTGTTTTCAATTGTAAAATTTGCCACAAAAATTTTGCAATTATTGAAAATCACAATGATTACTTTTTTTTAATTTATATTTTTTTGTAGATTGCAAATTTTTCTTTTTTTTTGTAAATATACTACACCAATTGTTTTTTCAATTTTCACAGTTTTTAATGAGTGTTTCTTTTAATCCGAGAGGTTTTGTGTACTTGGTTTTTTTATTTCATATTTTTTGTAAAGATTAGTTTATTTTTTTATTTTTGCTATACGTGTATATAGTTAGACGTGTACTTGGCGCGACATTTTAAAGTGAAACTGTTTTTTGTGGGATAAAATATTCATATTTCGCTTAAATTGACACCAGAGAATTATTTTAAAATACCCAAACTTGTGAACTACCGTATTTGTGACTATAAGTAAGAAAAATCAAAAATATTTTATGGCTAAATAGTTTTTAGCATGATCATTTTAATATTTAAGCCTCAAGTAACTTTCAAGCTTAAGCAAGTTTAACCCTTCTAAATTGACAAACTGAAAAGTAAAATCGGTAATTGTTATCTGTCAACGGCACGCTCGGCCATCTTTATTCGAAAACTTTCGCGCCAAAGCTGAAACAACATGGCGGACGTTTGTGGGCCGGATTTAAATACAAGCATTCACATTATCGGTCAGATTATGCCAAGATTATAGTGGTCCAGAGGCCGGTAAAATTATTACGGTGCCAGCTTAGCCCAAAGTGTCCCATTCCGTGAAATTTATGTGCGAATGTGCTGCGAATAATCCGCGGGAAATAGGAGGCGTATAATTATGAGAAAACAATTTCCGGTTTCCATCTTAATGCTCCGGATTAAGAGATTGGGACCAGCCTTTTTGCACAAGAGTATTAATTTACGTTTTGAAGCGACATTTTTAAATGCGTAAAAAGGATTTCTTCCCGCTGTAGAGATTAAAAGGTCGTTAAAACAGCACCGCTCTCTGTATTATTCTAATGATGAAAATGTGAATTAAAAGGCTGGATTTAAGAGCTGTAATCATATGTTTCACAATGTTATATATAAAACTCGTTACCTATTTTTGCAGGACTTTTTTCGATAAATTATATATTGTTAGCTGACTTCATGAAATCGTGACAAATCCATCTATGTCTATAATTACCGAATTGCTTCCTTAAATCACTTGCACATCCATCTCACACGAACATCTATTCATAATATATATGTATTTGGACCCGCTACTTAACTCTGTAATTGCCAAAATACTTGTTCAGAGTCGCAATTTCTACTATACCAAAGCTTGGATCTGTTTATATTATATATTTCGGTTCTGAGAACTAATGATCTCTGCAATAGCCACTTGCCCTAATTCGAAATCAAATTCCGCCCATACGAATGTTTTGAATTTGTTCTTATTACATAGCCACTTGAGTCGCAATTAAATCCCTCCTAGACATGTTGGAGTACCTTCTGCGAGAGCAGTGCTCGGACCACCTGCTGGGCGACATCATCGAGGCGTTTCTCGTGGTCGGTGTCTATGACACCAGTGGACAGGGCTGTCAGTTCGCTCCGGAGCCGCTCGTTCTCGGCTGACAGCGCTGACAACTGGTTATGGTAGTGCGCCGCGGAGGCCTGCAAAAGGTTTTTTTTCTATGTTAGTGGGCTTGGCAGATTCATCTGTACGTGTTGGAGGTACATATTCTTAAGTCCATTATATAATTTGATCTATAAAATATGTTCTTTAAGCCACAACTTTGATGATATGGTGACCTATGTCAAACTAAGCTAAAGGTTTTTTTTTTTGATAAATTCAAATGTCTATTCTGTTATGATTGTAATTTGTATGTGTGTAATTTGTTTTATTATATTTCCAAAAAAACGAAATCTTCTAAATCAATCTACTAAATAGTCAATATGTTTAAGGCTGTGCGGAAGCTCTATATGGTTTTCGATTGAATCGAAATTTCTAGCTAGTAAAATTTGTGTGCGTAAATTATTAAGTTGTTCAACTCCTGAAAACTCCTGAAAACAGCACAATGTCTGGCGTGGTTGACCGGTTATAAAAGGATTAATATTAAATTGTTATAATAAAATATTCGTATGCATAGTTGACCATCATATAACAGGTACAGATTTATACAGAACACTTTCCATTTTAATTTCTCCTCCCCGTCAACAGGAAAAAAGGCGGCAAAAGCGTGTGGAACGGTCTTAACAAAAAAAGATATCAATATGGTGAATTAGTCATCGCGGGCCCAACAAAGGGGTTACACGCGATTGATACAGTGTCAAAGGGGAGCCATCAATAGACAGGCTACGTGCATTTAATTTGTTTGGGCGCCCAAACTGCCTAACACTTTTGTTTCATGCGTCCCTGGTACTTTCGTGATTGTTCCGTGCAAAAAAAAAGACTTTTTTTTTTATTTGAAATTAAACTTTAATTAAATTTTGAAATTTGTTGGTGGTGTTGTTGAAGAAAATAGAGTAGATTTGTTAAAGTTAATATTTTGTCAATTTTAATGTAAATTCTAAATACAATTTGTATGTAAATGTTATAAAGTTAAAAAAATCCATGTAGAACTATGACAATCAACTTAAATTGTCTGCAATACACGGAAGATATTTCTGGTCTAGAAACCGCATTTATAAAGGCTATGTTGAATGGACAAGCCAACCCTTCTGACAGGGCGTAAAAGATTCCACTATGGAATAGACACGGAGAAAATAAAACAAATTTCAAGTAACCGAATTTAAACGTCTCAAAAACGGTTACCGTCGCATCAATAATAAAATTAATAGTGTATAAAATGTAAACGTCTCAAGTTTAAATGAAGAAAGGCCGCAGATGGCGTTGGCTTGGCAATTAAGCTGGCAATCGGCTTCCCGACGACTTTCCCATCAAAGGATTTGATGAATCAATTTATGTTTCCATCAGTTTCTTAATTAATTATAAATAATGAATAGGTTATATTTATTGCTTTGAGATAAGAATGTTGGAATTGAGATTATGTAAATATTTTGGGGATAAGATACGTTAAGTCAAACATAGACTCTTTCATAGTACATACTCTTTCATGAATCAACTATATTATATCGTTGAAAAGATTCTCTGGTTTCGCTCTTTGACCTGCTTTTTGGGGTTTTGCGGTTTGCCCATTGATCACGTTCATATTGGAAAAACGGAGCTAAGGTAAAGACATCATTGACACAATCAAGTCTAGAGCCACCTCGCTTGAGTTCGAGGATACCCATATCTACAGGGAGGTACATAAAAGTTGTTTATGCGAGCTAAGCCAGCTGGGCTAGCATGAGTACAACGGGATATCTCTTGACTAGAGAGATATGTCTACATCGAGTATTTTATCGATAAGGTAATAAATACCACGTAATACGAAGAGTGCTAATACGAGAACACTGTTCGTATACCGAAAATTATAGTAGGGAAACGCCACGGTATACAAAAAATTGGCGCCCGGTTTTATTTATTTAAGTTTAAATTACTTTATCTTGTCCTTAATATTGAAAACGCATGTTAGCTGTAGACACAGAGATAATACGAGAAAAGTGGTAGACAAAATTTTGTCGTGCGCGCATGTTAGGCCGGCACCCTAATTACGTATTTCAAAGCAACCGCAGCGCGACAGCCACGCGATAGCAACGCAACAGCAGAGCGACAGCGACCGGTCGAGAGGTTGCAAAAAGAAACGTATTATCTAAGTTTATCGTCTGCTATCTGCTCACTAGCCGCTAATGCACTTTTACTAGCGCCACCAGCAGCCAGGTAGCAATGGATGGAACTACAAAACGTCAAACACTTAACACTTCAAATACTTTTAAATTTTAATCAATTTTAATGTAAATACTAAATATGGGGTACATACATATGTAATAACTAATAAGTAATAACTAATATTCAAAGAGTATATAAACACTATGCTAATATTATTCTGTGATCTGCCGGCCTACTCTTGACACTCGATCCTATCGAAATTTAGGATTGGGATCGAAAATATGCTACAATAGCGCACAATTACAGTGAAATTTAATGTGATGAGGAGTTTAAGAGATATTATCGCCTCAGCAAGGAGCTTTGAAGTTATTCATAGCGATTTGGATTTGTATCTACTATCTAGTATCTGCGGGTTATAAGGTATGTCAATAGAAATATCTATAATTAATCTAACCTCTTCTATAGTTCATCTTTTCTCTTTATTTACGGCCTATGTACAGTGAGTTGTAATTACTACAGTAATAATAGTTCAATGCATATGTAGGATACTTGAAAAATATATCTCAAATTATTTTATTATTGATTGGTTCTACATTGTTCTTCATATTATGTGATACCTATCTATTAATATAAATAAAATAAGTGCTAATTATAATAATCTATTTGACTTATTGAGCTACATAATAATATTTGCATTAATTTCAGATTTTATGAAAACTTCCATATCACATAGTAAGTGCTATTGTTGGTACTCATATGGCTCTCATACGTCCAGCCCAAAATGAGAGGTTTTATAATAGAAAAGGATTTCACTTAAGAAATGTTTTAAATGTAAGTTGACTCTTGGATTCTGTAATTGTATAAGTTAGTTTTAATAATGCCTTTTGTTTTATAAATACCTTTAAATTGTATATAGGTATTATATTGATATAATATATTATACAATTTAAACAAATTAATTATATATGTTAATAGATATAATATTCTTTTAGTAATACCACAGTATAAGAAGTCATAATACCTTTAAATTGGCAAATAACATAAAAATTATAAAGGAATCTTAGAATGTGTTCTTTCCTTTTTAAAATTTGGGGAAGTTGTTTATTCACTTGTTAAGTCTAAGTTAAAATCATAATAAAGTGAGCATTTGTTTCATACATTAATATTATAATGCAATAATTATTTATTATGTTTTAGGAGACTCGGGCTATGCCCAAAGAACTATTGTGATGAAACATATTTGGATGCTCCGGCTGGCTCACCTGAAGAACACTACACCAAATTTAATTGTGTGGGACACTATACAGTAAAGCATACTATGGGTGTTCTGAAGTATAGGTGGCAATGTCTCCTAGGCCATAGGGTCCTTCTCTATCATCTGGACACAGTTATTAGAATTATAAATGCTTGTTGTGTTTTACACAACATTTGTAATGAAGCAAGCTTGAGTCAAAAAGACAGTGAGGATACCATACCACCTACTTAGTAGCACAGACAGCACCCAGGAAACAAGTAGGCAGGAACTTCCAGAGTTAGTGTGCGTGAGCTATAATATGCTGCTATAATAGCTATAAGTGTTTTTAATGTTTTCATTAAACTCTTGTTAAACTATTATTTGTTTTTTTTAACTATATTCTATATTTTTGGTCATTGATTGATATAATCAATATTACAATCACAGTATTTATAAAAATAAGTAACTAACTAAAATACTTAACAATAACCCTTTTATTCTCTTTTAACCTAAGGTAGCAATATTTAAATAAAGCACAATATTTAGCTTCTAATATTTAAATGTAACACAGTTTTTATTTCCATGTGTATATTAAATTTTTGGTCATTGATTGATATGGTAATCATACCTACAATCACGGTATTATAAAAATAAGTACTAAAATACTTAGTAACAATCAGTCTTTTATTATCTTTTAACCCAAGGTAGCAATATTTAAATAAATCACAGTATTCTGTAAACAAATTAAGCCTATGTTTATGAGTAAAATACCTCATTTTCAATAAGACCAATCACTAAAATACATAACAATAATAATTTGTATGTGGTCTGTCAGAACTTGAGATGTTATTTTGGAAAGCCTTGGCACCAGCATTACTGGTAAATTAAGAAAGAAGATGATTTCTAATTTTTCTTGTTTACTTTGTTTTGAGCTATTTTGAAATATGATGTCTATTCAAAATTGCACGTAAGATTTTTTTATAACAGCAATACACATTATGAAAGAATGTATAATTTATTTGCCGTTTAATGCTTTACAAAATAAGTTTAGGTTTAATTTAAGGAACTAGGTACATTATAAAAGATAATAATTCATTATTGGACACATATTTTAATTAAAAAAAACATAAAACATCATATTGTGTTGAATTTTATTTTGTTATTATATTTTATTATACACATCACATCGGTCATCGCTTCAGATTTCAAAATCAATCGTAAACTCGATTTGTTCAAGAGTACCAATATACTCCAGATTGGAACTGGAACTGGATTGAATTCATATTGTTGTGAGATTGGAATTGCAGTCAAGAGTAGGCCGGCAGGAATCCTACTGTTAAGTCGCAAAACTCTTGACTTTTATATAGTACTTAGATCAATTTAATTTCATAAGTTAAAATCCTTTGAATGTCTGTTAAGAGATTGAAATTCCCAGTCGGACAAGTTGAATGCTTTGGCTTCCTCACGTAGTCGACGTCTCAGTGAGGCTGTGCTCCTGGTCTCCTGTCTTATCTCCTCAGCCTCTAATGCAACCATCAAAAGAAGTGCACGAGCCATTGTTTTAAAATTATAGTTTCTTTTTCAATAACACTGCCACTTAAAATCGAATAGGGTAAGTTCAATAAGAGTCACACAAGATAATATTACGCCTAAAATGTCTCTAACAGTCTTTTTCGATCACTAACCAAGTATTTTAAACAGTTTATATAGTAAGCAGACGAATAGCAACAGGCTTGCAGACACTACTTTAGTTGTTGTTAAAAAATCGCTGTTTGACATTTCAATCTGCTGTCGCGGGCTGCTAAATAGTTTACGTAATACCAAACCGTCAGCCAAACATACCAAAAAATGCATTTTTAGTTCCTCGGTCGCTGTCGCTTTGCAGATGGCGTTGCGGTCGATTATTTGAGCTTGTTGCTGTCGCGTTGCTAATAGGTAATACAAAATATGATTTTGACAGCAGATATTGTGCAATTTTTGCCTGTTGCTTGTAATTTCAAGATACGTAATTAGCCTGCGGGTCACGTTCCGCTGTGCCTCATCAAATATATTATTGGCGAAGTAACTCTATAAATATCTTTTTGACTTTAGCGTACACATAAGCTGATGTATAAAAAAAGCTATTATAAAATCACAACAAAGCAATAACAATAATGGCAAAGATACACCAATTAGGTAAATTTGATGACAGGGCAAACTCGCGGCGTGTAAGATTGATGGGCGAACAAAACGCGAGTTTGCCGACTTGATCCACACGATGTTTGATGAGGGACTTTTGTGTGGTTGATTACATTTAGCAATAATTAGAATTAAACCGGGTACAGTCGGATGTATTAAAAAATTGAAAATAATATTTATGGTTCTTTCAACATAAGTCTTGGAGGTAGGACCGCAATTATCTGTGGTTCAGTGTTCTGTAGAGTATTAACCCGAAAATACTGGCAAGAATTTTAGAACCCTTTTATTTTTTTCTTAAACGCCGGGAAATGCTCTGAGGCATCCCGCGGGGGAGTGGGTCTCCCCACGCGGGTATGTGGGACTCGCTGCGCACGACAGCTGCTAAATGGACGCAGCTCTATCCACTAAAACCCGACGAGTGCCACCAATGCCGCCTTAGGTGAGGTGCCCTGGATCTAGAAAACAAACAGAGCACCTCGACGGCTAGTCAGTCCCGCAAGGGACCGACGCCACCTCCACAGAGGGGTTGTCCCGCACCACAGAACAACCCCTCCCAACGTCGGGACAGTACAATGGGGTGAGGTTCCCATCCTCACCCCTTGCCCCCTGCTCTTCTGTCCCCGCTTCTTATAAGAGGGGTACAAAGAGCCCCCTCGGCCCAATAGCTTCGCCCAAGGTGCACCGCTCACCCTAGGTTACTGAGCCCCACCGCCACGACAAGGCCCGAACCATGGTGGAGAAGAATTTTAGAACCCTTGTATTTTGTATCCGAAAACTTTTTTCTGAGTAAGCTAATTGACAATAGGTAATTAGATCAGCTTACGTTGACCCAGCAATATTTAAGAATTTCAACACTTGTATGGTGATAGAAGATGGTGTATCTTAAATTATAAATTAGAAACTTTGAAATTTTATTTAACAATATTTTCAAACAGGATAAATTATAAATTGAATTAGATTAGAATTAAAACTATAAATACTTGCCGCTTTTTGCATAAAACCTTTTTTGTGTAAAAATACATATTATGTGTGCCAATTTTTATGATTATTGGTTAAACGGTCACACTTAATCGATTGCATATTATAAACGACCATTCATTTTTTTATAATTTATATATTTTATTAGCCTTTGACTCTATGCCGTATAGGGATTTTAAATTATTGTACCTCTGTCCTGATACCTCCAAAACGTCATATGGTTCAGCTAATTTAAAGTGTACACGTGAGTGCGAGTGGAAAAAAAAATGTTTTATAATTTTTAAACAGAGCTTTTTTATTAAAGAGATCTGAGAACATCATTCATTATTAAAAGTTACAGATACTCTACTGTCTCGTAAATAAGGCATTCGTAGACAATGTCGAAATATTGAGCTTCATGAAATGTGAAAAACAGAAGAGCAATCCGGATTGATGAAATACTGTTATTTGAAATAACGTTCTTGCCAAGTTATATCCAAATCGCGGTTCAGGTGTGTTTACGTTAGAAACAAACTTATTTTTTGACCACCATACCATTGAAAAGAGTAAAAACACAAAAATACTTGCATGTTCGTCGTTGATTGTACCAGGAGAACATTAATCATGGCACGCTGTTAAGATCATTACCTTTGCTCGGTAACGCGTGAATTTGGGGTCCCAATGATTCGGGACTTTTCTATGCCCTTTGTGGTCAGTTTGCCCCTTATTAACAAAAAAATCAATACAAACTTCTGAGTACTTTGTGTACATACAAAGAGATCGATATAATGCATTTTCTAAGCTTTTAAGCTTGGATTATTTGAGCCCATCAATTAAAACATTGTACAAAAATTAGTACCAAAACAAATTTCAAATGACTGGTGAAATGAAAGGTGAGGAAATCCTTTCATAAAATCAAAACTTATAAAATCCGGCATGGAATTATGCCAAAATTTACATCGTCCCAGCAAACAAGTTGAACGCAGAAATGCAATGATACAATCACAAATACTGCAGAAGTGCATTGTCGAGGGAATTTAAAATTCGCTTTTTCCCAATTCGCAATTTGTTTATGATCATCGCGACCGTTAATAAACGCGATTTAATTGTCCATTGTCGATAATGGCGCCACTGTACTTGCATAAATCTTATCCAATCAGGAACGCCGGGCTTCGAGTACGCGTTTCCATTGTTTAAAGTGTTTTTCGTGGAAATGTCAAAGACTCTACTTGTGATGCCAGTTGAGGACATTGCGTAATTTTGTTTATTAGTGTAATTTGTTAATGCCAAAAATTTTACTATATAAGTATAAGTAATAAGAAAGGTCGCAAAGTACTTGTCTAATAAAGATTTAGTAGCAAATACTATTCTCATTTAGATTTAGTAACAAAAAGTTTAGGTTTAGAGACTATTATTATAGGCTTAGAGATATATTAAACATTACTTATCGAACATTTTAATTTGGTTATAACACAATATGGCGCAATAATTTTATAAGAATACGTTTAAATGTATCTTTTATTTGACACATCAATATACGAGCTCTAATGATGATAAGCGAACATCTACAAAAACAAAATTATTAGTGTAGCCATTTTTGTAGCCAATTTGAGACAAAAGAAGACAAATAACATGTTAGCTTTAAATGTATGTCCCATGCAGAGTATTTGGCACTAGATTTTATTATCTTCGGCCATATATGTACCATTGAAATGTATCAAACAAAATCAATCAAACAAAACAGACCAATACCGTATCGTACCGTCCAACCGCGGGCATATTGAAATTGGTTTCGTTAGTTCGCCGGCGCGCCACCGCGGTAACTCGATTATGAAGACGGCGCTGCTCGTCCAGTTCCCGCGGGATGAACGCTACACCACTCCACAATGCACGACTCCACAATCTGTTTTCATATATCTGCCAATAACGTGGACACAACGCATTCAACTTGCGGGTATTTGAAAAAGTTTGTTAAAATAGTTTAGATTTTACATTGAAATGAAGTTTATATAAAAGATTTTATATTTTTTTTTCTATTAGTTAGATTTTGGCCTAAAACTTCCATTCTGGTCTGATTTTTAGTCTCATTTCAATTTTGTGACAACTATTACGATTTATGAATACCTCTACCTCCTCCTACTCCTACTCCTACTCCTATTTCTTCCGACAAGCAGTCCTGCTGTGTTCTGGATAGGCAACAGGGATTAAGAGATTAAAGTTTATTTACCAGTTCTATTTCTACTAATATAAAACAGTTGTTTTTGTTGGCTTTCGTCTTAAAAACTGCATACGCTACTTGGCAATAGATGTTTAAGAGGTTTCACCATATTAGATTTAGTAATCTGCTAATTTCAACTACATCATGTTGAAGTTTTAGTTTGTAGATAAAATGGCATAAGAAGCCACGGTTTTAAGAAATTGTATATATTACAGTTATGTTTTAATCAATAGATGTCCCTTCACTGTAATGTCACTTATAACGTAAATGTGCCACTCGAATAAAAATAATACGAATCGATAAGGATCATATTTAATCAGCTCATTATCGATAACCAAATAGAACGAATACATAATGGCGCGGTTAACAAAGAACGTAACCAAATAATGGATAAACACAATTAGTGCGAGTGTAAATTTGAGACCCACAGCCCATCCGCGGGGGTCCGTTTGATGCACCCCTTGGCCGGTTTACTAGTGGTGCCACACAAATATCGATATAAATAAAGACAAAATCGATCATTATAAACGTTTATGGAACGTTTCTGCACTTAAAATACTTTGAAGAGCTCAGTCCTACAGCAACCATTACTTTTCATTACTAAAATTATTTACACTTTTTTTTTTCACTTTTATTTGTGCTCGATATTTCTATTATTGTCTACGAATGTCTTATTCACGAGACTAAATGAAGTAAAAAAACATGAAAATATCCAGTTTTAAATAGCTTTAGTAATGAAATTAATAACCATGTTAACATGATGTTAACTTAATATCTAATCCGAAAAGTCGAGCATGTAAAAATCTTAATAAACCACGATCAAACTCATAGAAATATGTTTTATTATCATAAGGGAAAATCGCGTTAACATTAGAAAACAATATGACTTGAGAGAAATTATATTTTTAAAGTCCAATTAAATATAAGCGTATTGTTATTGTGCTAAATAAGACGTCAAAAGTTCGACGACATTTTTAATTTTTTTAAGCTAGTTTATATTTTTTACTCATCAATATCAGCAAGTTGCGCACAAATACGCCAACACAACCTTACTAATTAATTAGGTTTTACAAATTTCTCAAACAGGTCTCTCCCAAAATTTGTATATGTAAAAATATAAATATATATACGTAACGTATGTATCTGTGAAACAATAAAACTTTGTTTTATAAATTGATTATACGCTCCATTTTACAAATAATATGCATGTATCTATAATGCAATAACCTCAAAATTTGTAACGAGTTAAACGTCGATGTAACTTTCCTATCCCTAACCACCCTAGTAAATGCGCCCTTGCACTTTGAAAGGGTGAATCTGAATTATTGTTTAGAGGTGCGGGGGGAGCCTTTTAAACCGGGAAACCCCAGTCATTGTGCATAGCCGATTTCCCGCTTTCCGCCATTTTAATGTCCTTACATCACTGTTATGGACCTGTATGTGTGCGTGTGCCATAGAGAGTCGATTCCATTTTTAAAAACTTTGGCGCGGAGATTAAAAAAGTTTTATATATTTTTACGGTTGAATATCTGTTATTAAATTTTAACGATCGCAAGAAGGTAGCACTTTATATTTTTCTAGATATTCTGTTCTACGATTACAGGAAATTGGATTAAATTAAGAAATTAAATATCATTCTAACTTGGATCTTGCATGAATATCTTCTTACTTTTTTTTTAGTGTAACCGTAACATGAAAAAGGTCTATGTGTTAGTAATGCTAGACATTGGTATAAACCATGAAATTGTGCGAGGCATAGAAAAGAGAAAAAAAACAAATATTGATTTAGATCATAAATACTAAAATACACCAACTTCTGCAATATATATACCCTAGCAGACATGGGTAAATTTGTATCTACATTAGTAATAACGAATCTCATACTTAAATTAAGTCTGTGTGAGTGACAGTTGAGGTTTGTATGTGTGAGACACTGTATCGATTTGTATGCAGTTTAAAGTTGTTTTGTTGCTGCAGTGGTTTTAAAAGCATCAAGGGCTATCAAAGGGTGGATTTTGAAGCACCAAAGTCTATATACAAGTGGAATGTTAACACTTAGGCTAAAAGTTTTGGCTCATGGAGGAGGAAACACTGCTTGTGTGTTTCTTACATCGATGTGAATTTCCCTTCACTAAGAATATATTGCCGATGTTTAAGAATAAATTATCATTTTTATTGTTGAGGCCGGGCTTTATAGTAGCAATCATTGTCACGGGAGGACAATGAATGTCGAAATGTTAAAATTTAATTAAATTAAGGAAGAATCAGTAAAACGCAAAATTTTATTACTTGGGTACATAATATAAATACATATCAAGATTTAAATATTTTATCATAAGACTCTGTTTTAAAAACCTATAAGAAAATGTTTAATACAGATAATCTGTGTGTACTTACGTAGTTTAAAATATTCAATATTACTTAACTTAAGAATAATTTATAGCTGATATAAATAATCTGCCCCGGATTTTGTCAAATACATTATTATCATTAAATGAAATGATGCTTTTCAACAGATTTGCAAATCACTCTTAAGATTATTTAATTATTAAATCCTAATGGAAGAACATGGCTCGGTAATAAATAATGATGCTGACGCCCGAATACTCAAACGAATCTCAAATGTAAGACGTACTTAAACTCATGCTACGACGTGTCAGATTCAAAGAAAAAAAGAGGGACAACACGAGTTTAAGTACGTCTTAAATTTGAGATTCGTTTGAGTATTCGGGCGTGAGAGTCTCACTCGACGCCACGTACAGGATAATGGACGAAATGCTCTATACTCTATACTTTTGGGAAACACATACTCTAAGTGCAAATGAAAATCAAATTGTTGAACACAAAAATTTTGACTTAAATTAGCAAACTTTAAAAAAATCAAACGTTTTGAAACAATCTGAGTATAAGAGATAACTACAACAAAAAAACCGTGTGAGCCGTCACGGGACGCCTGGCAGATGTGAAACATCGACATTATTTTGTAAAAGTAATATGCATATAATATGTTATATCGTATAGCGTGGCGACGCGTCGCCACGGCATGCGTCGCCACGCCAGAAATCGGTTTTACGTGCGGCTATAGATGTTTCACATCAAAAATCAAGATGGATTAGAAAATATATTCATTTTCGCACACTGATTAGAAGCAAGACGTCTATATTAATATTGCTTCCTTACTTCCACGATAAACTCGTTAGAGTTTTAATCAACAAAAGAGCTGAAAAGTACGCCCCTCATCAAAAATATCTCACAAAGAGTTTCTTTCGAAAATATTCAGAACATGAAATATTAAGTCTCAATCTGTTCCCCAAATATCTAAGCCAAATTAAAAATTCAGAAAATATTTTTCCAGCGTTAAATGAACCGTAATATTTCAAATTTTGACTTGGGAAAAGGGTGGCGGGAGTTCTTGTGAAACTGGTCCTTCAGGAATCAAATACAAGTATTTGAGATATTTCATTAAACTGGACTCCACCCTCCGTATAGGAATTGTATCCTTTGGGTGGAAATATTTACATCATGCTGTAAGTGCTATTTCTATATTAACACTTGTTTGGCTCGAAATATTTTTAGTTAATTTGATGATATTAAAGTACCTTGTTTGTAGTCTACCGTGTTTAATATTTTTTTACATGCTTGAAACAAAAAATCTGCTGTATCACATGATATTTAAGTGTTAACACGTGTGATATGCACAAAGAGCACAAATCCGGCAGCACGTTAATCTAATCTCTTAGTATAACTTCAACGTGCCACAAGTATTCTTACAGAACATCAGTGGACCTGTCGTAATTAAATCACAAAAAAATAAAAAGCCGAATTGGGGCGGCGTACTATGGGAAAATCGGGTATTTTTCGTCTCAAAACTCCGTATCTCGGTTGTTTCAAAACTAAATGAGCTATAATTTTGCACACACATACTTGAATGTATAAAGTTTAATGAAAAAATTTTGATTTTTTTTATTACTGAATTTAAAAAAAAATAACTTAAAAAATACATGAATTTTATAAAAAAAAACAAATTATCTTTCTTTTTGGAATTAACATTCAATGGAATATAAGTAGTACCAAACGAGAAAAAAATACTAAAAAATTTAGCTCCTACAGATTTTTGTTTTCGAGAGCAAGAAGCGGCTTGGCTTCATCTAAAGTTCTTTTGATATCGTTTCTGAGGTATTTCTCAAACTTGTGGATGTGGATCAGAAGTGTACAATAATGCATGAAACACGTCTTCATTGGTAGCCACTCTTGAACACTTTCTACAATGATGAAGTCTAAACTTTTTGTAATCCTTATTTCGGGATTCTTGCGCGTCTTCGGACAATAATTGTCCTATAGGTAAAATAGCATAGTACTCAATTATTTTTTCTCATATATATGTATTTTATGCACAGATGAAGGCATATAATCAAAACCATACAGAACTGTTAATAACAAATGATTTTATGAGAAATAAAAGAAATGGAAACAAAAAATATTTTTACCTCGCGCTATGTTTTGGCACCGTGGTCCGCGTCAGAAAAAGCGTTTTTGCATAAACTGATGTATAAAGATCATAATATAACAAATATCTCGACAGCGGCAAACAGCGGTAAAGGGTAAAACTCGCGTTAAATTTTTTTTAACCCTAAAAACCAATCATCTTAAACTATATTCGTTAATTTTATTAAACTAATATATATTTATTTAATTACGAAACGTTCTGAGGAGATTATAAGCATTCCAAAAATGTATATGTAATACATTTATATTAAAACTTTCGAGTACTGTAACGTTGAATTTTAGTAACGTATTGCGTCAAAATTACGTTATTCAACATGGGTTAGCTTGAAGCCTGTTTTTATACAATAAGACTAACAAAACAAGAAAAATAAAAATTGCGAATACAAAGCTTATCTATTAGCCTATATTAATTTATTAATTTTATTCCATAACAACGACTTTCACGTGAAACGGTTTTAAGAGGGATTTGTATGGGGCTTTCCCATAGTGCGGCGCGACCGGGGTGGTCCTCTCGCTCACACAACACCGGAGTCAAGTGGCTATGCTGTCGCGTTTCGTGCGGTTTATGAGTTGCCGGTGGCCCATTATAAAGAATAGGGAAAAGGAGGGCAAAGCAAATCATCTAGTTGTGCGGATGTGTATGGCCGTCGATAGTCGCCAAAAGGCTGCTTGTTTGCCTTTCTCTGCTATAAAACAAAATCATTTTCCCTGACGTTAAAAATATTGCCGTGCAAAATATATGCTATCGCCGCCATTTTGTTCAAATATTTCATATGAATTTGAATGTCACAAATTATTATATTTCCCGCCTTTGGTATCCCACCTAAGCTTTTGTATGCCCCTATTTTTAATATCTCCTCGAAGCATCGCATTGTTGACGAAAGCAGGGGGATTTTATTGAATAGCCATTCAATAAGTATTTGAATATTATCTTTTAATAGTCTCGTCAAAAACGCCAGACTTTGGACGTGCAATCAACAGTAGAAATATTTTGATGTAAAAATGGCAGCCTGGTACAGTATGGAAATGACTTGCAATTCAGCGCAAGGATTGTGAGTTCAAATCTTGTGAAAGATCGATATTTGTTTATGGAACATAAACTTAAGTTTCTTCTCTTAATTTACAATAGTAATTTATATTTATCGCAAATTGTTTATTTATTTATTAATTCATATTTTTAGTGCAGTAATTCTCTCCACATCGTCTAGAATTCCGTCCCTCGAATAGTATCTCGACCAAGAGTCCTCATTTACAGACACTTAACATCAAACAGAGCGAAGTAAACCAGCTATGTCATTTGGCAAACATTATTAGTGGTAGCTCTTAGCAAAAACACTCACTAATTACGCAAAAAACCCCCCACCCCATCAAACACACTCATAATCCCTCAAAGAACGTCCAGTTATGACCACCAGTTTCCTAAGACCCGCGCGACCCTTTGCAATTAACGTTCAAGTATCACGTTGAGGGTGTATCTAAAATTCTCAGAGGTCAAATTACTTTGGTATAGGAGGGGTACTTTGGTAAATTAATTCCTCTATCGGTTATAATCCGAAAATGATCGGTTGTCCCCTCCATGCTAAATGCTTCATAATTTTGGACTAAACTGAGTAAAATGACGCCAAAAGGTCGCTATGATAAACAAATACTAAAGATTTCTGGAATTTCAAGAGGAGCCATAAAATGATGTAAAAATGTAAGGGAAACTTTGAACATGTTCGGCTGCAATGCAGCATGGCTCTACCTCTTACCCATGGCACTACCTCTTACTTATTATTTTTGGTTAATCCGTTTAATTATTGTATTAAAAATTATTTTCGAACTTTTAGTTCGGTTTATTATTAAAGCGTGTTTCTTGGTTTTTTTAACTATAATTTTCATAATATTTTATATATTATGAAAATTATAGTCAAATAAACTAACATTATTTATCCCCAAACTCATAAATAAACTACTGAACCTATTTTAATGAAATTATGCATAATTTAGTTTGATCTAACTTGATAGATAGGAATATAATATTTTTTGGACACGCTGTTGTTTGCGGACATCTGCTAGAGCGATTAGTATCATATAAATAAATTCATAAAGGAACATTAACCTACTCCCGCACTAGGTTGAAAGGATCGTATTTTATATCAGCCACAATAAACCACACAAGAAGTGTCATGATGTGGACTCAGCCGTACACGTACCTCCAGCGCTGATGACAACGAAGCCTTCTCTTGCTTCAGAGTTTCCACGCGGCTTTTGTATTGCAGCAACGAGCGCACCGTGTCCTCCATCCTGCGAATTAATTATTAACTTTTAGTTAAATAATAATTTAAATTCACCTATATAATCAAATAAAAATACGTACAGAAAATGAGAAATGTAAACCGTCTTCAGCATTATATTGACAAAATTAATAACGGTCCTTCGAGCCGGAGAAAAAAAAACTTGTGTGTCTAGGATGAAACAGAGAAAAAAAGCTGAACAGTTGGAATTCGTCAAATTTCCTCAATATATTTTTGACCTCTTTCTTGTTTCAGACTTTTTTATTAAATAGCTAAGTCAAGATTAATTTTAGTTTTGAAGACATAATTAAGTGTTGAAGCATTCTTTATCCGACAGACGCCGTTCGTGTTTAAAGTACTACGAGTGAAGAGCATTGAGGATACTAGCAGATTATCTCATAATATGAGTTTAATCTTAAGTGATTAACTTCGTGAATGTTTTATAAAACAAAAGAAGGCAATCTTCTAAGTCATACTTCATTATGCGAATGGATAAAACTTGCGAATGAAGCATAATCCGCGCAAGAAGATTTGCATATCCCGTGCGGGAGTGAGAAAAGTTGTGTTCTACATGGGAGGAAGAGAGAGGGGAGAATCTTCGGCACTTTATAGACTCAATGTGTGAAACAGTGGACGAGCAGATTAGCTCTATAGTGTATAATAAAATCTTTTTATGTAATAAGCCTTTATTGATTATTATCTTTTAAGAATTTCGTATAACGCGGTGTAAATCTAATAATCCGTACTAATATTTACCTTTTAAGTAACTCTGCCATTCTATAACGTTTTTACGTCTTAACGTCTGATCAAATATTGATAAAATTTGTCAAGAAGACAAATCATAACCTGAAAATATGAGCTACCAAAACATAGGCCGGATACGCAGGCAAAGCCTAGGTAGGCTAGAGCAATAAATCTCTTGTTTTAGTAATTATGATATTATAAATGTAATTATTATTTTAGATCCGCGCACCAGTAATAACCAACAAAAGCGATCTCAGCCGAGTCACTGGAACGGCTTAGAGGATCATTCTGGAAACAAAGGCCCTGAATAATAATTTCACCCTCTTTAATTATTAATACGCCGTTCAGATTTGAGATTACTGTCTCACGGAACCCTAATGTTGCGGTCAATAATATTAAGTTCCTTTTACTTAGATTGTACTTATACATAACTTATTCCTATTTTTAAGATCCAGATTTAAAAATGTTGCTGAAGAAAGCCATGGGATGATTGGAATTGCGTAAATATTTAATTTTGTTAATGAAACAAAAGAAAGAGTTGCGTTATGCCGCGTTCCCGTATGCTTGGGTACCGTCTTGCTTGTTTCTCCCAATAAAATAGCTTTGCTGTGTTTCGGAGAAAAGGGCAGGATGACCAGTGTAATTACTGGCACCGAGACTTAACATCTTATGTCTCAGGATAGGCAACACATGAATAAGTTGCCAGGGAAAATCGTTTATGTTCGTGGGCGATGCTGACCACTTACCATCGGGTGGAACGTCTTCCAGTTTGCCTGTCCAAGTAACATAAAAAAGAAAGATTTAGCAGAGGAGCAGAAAAGTAATAAAACAATCCTGTGGCATTTTTTGTGTCCAAACCTAGATAAGGTTTGGACACAAAAAATATTTTTCTTACTCGGTTATATCAGTGTCTGTGTTATTAACCATCAATCAGTATAAGCGGACTACCGTTTAATCTGTAGCAATAAAATCATAGGAAATAAATATAAAAAAACTTAACCTATAAAATGTAAAAAGTATAAATAAATAAAAAAATCCTATCAATTTTGAATTTAAATAAAGTACCAGTGTAATGAAGTGTTGCCATCTTAAAATATCCAGTCGAAGACACATGTCTTATTAATATTCGAAAATTTCCAGGAGAAAATATTTTTGCCATTCCCGTTCTCGGAGTAATGCTTCAAATGAATGAAGTTTTTCAATAAGAAAGAGCATAACGACGCAATTTGCTCTTAAGGAGTTTTGATTAGGATGCGCGGTTCAAAGACTTTCTCCATTTTGTTACTCGAATATGGAAATTGAATGTGTTTTACGTTCTGTGATATTTTTGGAAACGTTTTATCGGAATAAACATCATTTGGCCCATACAACATTTTTTTTTTGATAATCGTTAAAAATCTCTGAAATAGGAGGCTGGTCTCTGAGAAGCGTGATCATGACTTCGCTTCTGCTTTAGTGGGTTGGAAGAAGCGAAGTGTTTGGGATTCAATGGCTAGATTTTGATTGTATATATAATAGCTAGATTGTAATAAGTTGTGGAACACTTCTTGGTAATTACATGTATTCGGTGATTAAAATATTACAAAAGCTAACACATTAATCAATTTAACGTTTGAACATATAAATTTGGACAAAAATTCTTTCCAAATACACAAAAAATAGCAGTACGTCTTTACATGTTAAATGAAAACCTACAGTGTAGTTATGTAATGAAATGCCAAACACTGTTGCAAATCTAGATTGTTCCATGCCTCGGTAAATGGCTCAATTTTTACGACTATAATTGCATTTATACCATACCATTTTGTAATGAAAAAACACGTGCAAACAAATGTTCTGTAAAACATAATTTACAATCTCGAGACAGCTTTACGTACTCAAAATTACCGTGTTTTTTCGTATTTCCCATGTGAGAAATCTAACGATGTTATCCAGGTCGATTGGCCGAAGTTTGGCGTCCGAAGCTTATTACGGTATAATTCAATGTTTTTTACCCAACAGTGTTTTACTGCCGTCGGTCACGGCAGCCTATCGACCGGGTGGTGAGTGTGCTATTATGATGGCCATAATATCAATATGAATGAAAATATTATGCGTTTACGTATATTAGTATGATCCAAAAATGTTATATAAAAATCGAGAAATGTCTATGGTTTGAATGCCATTAAATTATTTTCTTTATTTAAATAATTTCAACATAATTTTATTAAAATATATACATATATTAGTCCGTGAAGATTTTCATAGGACACACATGACATAATTATAATTTTATCTTTAAAGTCTGATTGGTGTTTATAGAGCTGTCTGGCCATAGACAAAGCGATGTAAACCTGGCAACTCACAAACAAACATGGCGGATTGGCGCCCTCGCCCCTGTCACTACAAATTACGTGTCGCGTGGACCCTTGACCAGATGAGCACAGCCATAAATCTAACCTATTAAAACCTGTGCCCGGAAAAGGATCGATTTAAGTGATAAAGCGAATAAAGCCTACATAATTTAGAATTTTGGGTATAAATATGATTTTAACTTATACTTTTCATTTTACAAAAATTATCTTTCAAAAATTTACCAATTCAATACTTTGATAGGAAATTTTGTAGTTAATATAACAAATTTTCATTAGTCATTCGTCTATTTTTGTAACAAAATTTGATAAGGGAGATTCATGTAAAAAAAAACCATCGCCGTCCAGGACTCGTCATCATCGCGGTAATGACACTCGGCAGAGACAATTGCCTATCTTGAGACATAAGATGTTTTACTGGCTAGGAACGTCAATAGATGTATCATTAAGAAAAAAGTGTAAGAGGAGTAACTTTAATATAAGTCTTTACTAACTCAATGTTTCTTATAAATCCTATAATATTATTGTTTACGAAGAATGCATACAAAAAGACTTATTAAAACGTATTTAAAAGCGACGAGCCGTAATTGGAGAATAATATCTCATATTGTTTTCTAATGTTTGCGCGAATTTCACTCATTATAATGAAACAATTTTTTACGGATTTTATCGCGGTTTATTAAGATTTTTACAAGCCCGACGTTTCGGATACTTTACAGCAACCATGGTCCTCCCGTCCAGTCCTCCCGTGACCATGGTTGCTGTAAAGTATCCGAAACGTCGGGTTTGTAAAAATCTTAATAAACCGCGATAAAATCCGTAAAAAATTGTTTCATTATAATGAATAATATCTCACTGAATACGTATTAGTGGCGACAGATTCGCGTGATATCTAAATGATTGGTCTGAAAAAATTGTCTGTGGCAATAGACAGATTCAACGAATTTATATATTTACTTCGTCCTAAAAGGGTTAAAAAAATACACTTCAAATCAAATACATAGGCAGGTAATCTTGACTGTAAAAAATACATAATATTATAACGGCTTAGTTTTAAAATGAGACATTTATAATATGTATGGTGCCCGCAGCTTCGCCCACGTTAACTAGTTTTACAACCGTATCCGGATTGATGATGATTATTTTTATAGCCTTTATCCTAATCCAAGGAATAAGCTATCGCCATTTCAACTTTCATCCAAATCAGTTCAGCCGTTTTGCCGTGATATATCAACAAACACACAAACTTTTGCCTTTATAATTTTAATAATAAGACACGTGGCAACGTTCCTAAAGACGGAGGGTAGGTTAATTAGTAGATGTGACAACGGACGGACGACGGTCCTATTGATGTTGATGATGATGATGTAGTGTTGTATAACTTTATAAGTATATGATCAAAGATCAACGAGATCAAAGCTAGAAACAACAGCTCAGTACATATATATACAGTACGTATACCTCAGGTGGACTTATAAAACACATCCCATAAACACAAGCCAGAGTTTAATACAATATCGTGGGTATACTCTGGGCTACGTAAATTTTTAATATATCACCTAAGTGGGTCACACCTGCTTCCTGAAACATCGTCCTATAGCATAACGTATTATAACTATTACTGATTTCACCTAATTTTGAGCATAATACGTTTTTGTTGATCGTAGAAGCACATTAACAGGCAAACAGCAGAACTCAGAAGATTATAATTATTACCATAGGAATTACAAGAAATGGAAAAGTATTTTTGATGTGAAGCATCTCTGGGTGCGCTATAGTAGAAAAATGAATCGAATGGCGTGATGGAAAATGGCATGACAGCGTAATGCCATTAGATAGATTGCCATTGACAGCGTAATTGCCATTGATAGACAATCAGGACTAGCACATCGTGATGTGCTAGTCCTGATTGTCTATCGCAAAATCGTTCAGCCGATTACGCGTGCTCAAGTAACAAAGAAACAAGTTATTATATATTGGGAAATATCCATTCTCTATAAATACATATTGTTATATATTAATAAAACTCAGTAAAATAATTACTAATCACTTAGTTTTAATTTTAACATCAACCCACGCCTCAAAGACTAGGCTTAACATAGAGTACAGACATACACACAGAGTATATATTGACAGTAAGTGTAGACAATAATTATAAAGAAGTATTCTTAGTTCTCACACATATTTTCCTGCATTTGGCAATTAAGAATTAGACCCGATATCGATACACCCAATTACGGTGTAGTGTTACGATAACGTTTGGTAAAGTGTTAAGTGGACCTCAACACGTAGTCACGCGAGAGGAGCCCAATTTGTACCCAGTAGCCTTTGAAGATTTAGTGTAGAGAGATGATACTATGTCAGAGGAGTCATTATAAGCAATAAACTATTGGAGTTTACATGTTTGGTCAGTAGGTTCTGGCGCATTGCTTTAAACCTTCCTTTCCTTTCAAAGTTTCTTACGGATAAAGTGAATTTAAAAAATCTAAAGACTCTCATTATTAAAAATCCACGTTTTTTCCTACAACTATATTAATATTTTTATCAAAATTTTCTATCTATAAATCAAAATTGACTATGGCTCGTGAAAATAGGAAGATTCGTTTCGGATTCTATGTATTATTATTATTTTTCTTTTTTTTCATCTTTTCCTATTTTATTATGTAATCTCTTTTTTTTCTTTACACCTATTTATTTGTAATGTCATCTGTACTGTGGTGCCATGTTTGGTTTGCTGAATAAAGTTTATTCTATTCTATTCTATTGTAAAATAAAACCATATAATTAAAGATACACTCAGAGCATCTGATACTATTTATACTATGTATCAAAAGAAGAACTCATTGGAATTTATTCTAGTTCGTAACAATAAAATAAATAATATAACCACTTTATTCAGCTTCATTCAAAATCCCTAGTTATAATTTTGTTTTACACTTCGTTTTAATTATTTTGTACTTTAATACAATAATGTACTTTGTAGAGACATTGGCATTAAAGCTGGAATCCTTGAGCCCATGAAACAATGAGGAGAGCCCATTTGCCTCAAGTACCTCCAGTCATTCAGGTCCTGCCCTTGAACACGGCTCTATTTAACATCGCCGCTGGTGGAGGGAACAAACAGTTTTCTGAAAAAAAAAAACTTGGTCCTTTTTTACATTTACGTTCAAACGATGGGATTGTGTATACTGTATGGGTATACAAACTTATGTATCCAAAAGGAAATAAAATTGTTTAACATTCTCTTGCCAATTTTCTGAGATATCTATTTTTTGCTAAATTATTTTTAATCATTGATTTGGCATGAGAGAAAAGCATGTTTTCATTTACATCCCCTTTGTAACTGATTTTATTGTATTTTGAGTATAGAACTTAAGAAAATACTAAATGAAACATTATATAGAAAAGCTCAAGAGCTAAAATTAATTAAGGTATTTCCTGTTTATAGAATTTACTATTGGAATGTATAACATATAAAAAAATATTTGTTAATACTAAGTAAGTTATCGGTCGGAGTTTGCCAGAGTCGGCGCTATGGGTGGGATCGATGTGACAGCGAGTGGTTTATCGTCGCGAGCTGCGGAAGTCGACGGCTGACTGAATCGATTGTAACACGCTATTGGTCATTAAAGAGAATCCAATTTCTAATGCCATTTAAAATTTGTGCTTAACACGGGAAACAACACAATTGAACTACATATTATGCCAAATAATTTTTTTTCTCTTAAAATTAACTATGCATTTGTAGATAATCTCACTATCTCAATACATGGTAAAAATACCATTTTTTTTAATTGAAATAACATTGACGACTGAACCGCTTTACATGAAATTTTGTTTATAGACAGACCGTATTCTGGACTGGAGCATATTGTTATTACTATGATAGGTTCGTATTTTTTTTTCAGATTCAGGAGTAATTTCAGAAGGGTGGTTTTTGAAATTTTCAACAACTATACATATGTACGATGATACGATTGTAAATCCTAATATCCCGTGCGAAGACGCCGGCAACAACTAGTATATTGCTCCAACTTTCTCGTCTCATTACTTAAATCTCTCTGAGAGACTTATTCTTGAGCTCAAAAGGGAAGTTAATGAAAGCCCCAGAAGGTGCAGGAGACACTTTTAATAACTTCCTGAAGCAAACGATAACTTATGCAAGCATATTGATTTTCCTCAAAGGCGACGTCTCAAAGAATAAGCTTTTTATAAAGCTTTTGATCACATAAGCTAATGCTGAGATTCGTTATTGAGCTTTATTTGATGACTGATCTGTCCGTTCGTTTATCCCATTGATTAGACAAAGTCAGAGGAGTTTATAGTGTCATTGTTTACATTGTTGCAAATACGTGGGTCTCATTTTAAGTGGACAAAGTGCACACGAAGCTGTAGTTTAACAAAACACTTATCTTTTATTTTTAGTGGAAGAATAGAAATAGCTTTGCTACTCTCTATTTGAAATAATTGACCATGTGATTGCTAGATATAATACATAAATATACCTTTTTTGACCGAGCACATATAGATTTCAAATCATTATCTGAAAAAAAGTTAATAATATTCTGAAAACTAAAATATTATATACTATACCCAAAATTTCTACAAATTTTGGCACTCTGTCTTCTCTCGTATATAAATACAAAGCACTTAAATATATTACACTAATCTCAATAAACGATCCGTTATGTATAGGAAAAATAATGGTGGGGCCACTCGGGTCATACCTGCGATTACCGACATCTGCCTCCTACCCAATACCGGTGAGTAACGGACAGAATTACGTGATTAGTTGAATAGGTGCGGTAATCACCGCCGTTATGGCCTCACATAATATTGACTCAAATTTATTGCTACCGTTTACATCGATAATATCTGGAAATTTATTCAATAATGTGTCTGTTTGTAGAGATCTTTTTGGGTATTTTTTTTTTCGGAGTCCCGCAAGGAAGCGGTTTTGGCCCTGTGCTGTTTCTTATGTATATTAATGACTAGGTATACAGTTATTGTTAGTGAACTACACAACTATTAAAGTAAAAATTTGCGGATGAATAAAATTTGTTAGACCTAGAAACATGAACTTGTGACACAAGTCATATGTACTTTATAAAGTAAAATTAAGAAAACTATTCGTCTGTTCGTACAAAACTCGTACAAAAGTAAATGAAGATGCGTAAAATGTTGTTCAATTTTTTAACAGTATTCATTAAAATATTAAAAATATACTCAATGGTTCTTTATTCATTTAAAATAAAATAAAGTAACATATTGTCAGTCGGTATACATTGCATCTCAACATTTATCTAAACTTGTCAAAAATGTAATGTGTTTGTAAATTTACGACAGATAAAACAAAGACTTGTCCCAACTTGAAGGCTCCTAATGAGAAAAGCGTGTCAGCGTTTAACTAAATGCGCTCTTTACTAAATTTCTGTCACATTTCTCTCCGGGCGGAATGAACGTTACAGACAGTGGTTCTCAAAGTGTTTTTACGATTTGAGGTTTCCTTTTGATATGCTTCAATTTAAATAAAAGTAAAATATCTTCATAATTTTTACAAGTATTCATTGATTCCTAAGTAATCCAATGATATTTTTATACATATTAGGATCAAAATCAATACTGCTTCAAATATTTTTTAAAAGGGAATAGATTTTAAGAATTAATGTCCTTGAATTTCATGGACATAAAAATATCGATTTGCTTTTTGAACACTACGCATTTTAATAAGTATATAAATACTCTACCATCAAAGTCACAGATATTTAAATAATACGTTTTAGCCACTACAATTGTAACTATTTCTATGTAGTATAAGAACGTATGCTCTAACCTCCTTAAAGTATTGTATAATTTTATGACATAAATTGTAATAAATGTACATAAAAATAAACGTACAAAGTTTGAGGAGCTCTCTTGGTACAGATAGCAAATGTTTCATTACACGGAGACTGTTAAAGGGAAATAAGATACGCCAAGGAACAAGTATTAGACATATGTCGGAGCTTGCATATGTTAGCGTACATACATGTAACATACATACACTGGAGGGAGTTGAAGAAAATATCTCGGTTACGGAGTTGGGACCACTTTATATAAACACCGAAACATTGTCTGAAACTATCTCGTATCTGAGAGTCAATCGTCACAGTGGAATCGTTAATGCTTTTCGACAAACTCATTAATGAATACCTTTTAATGTGTATGTATCTGTGTGTGTGCATACTATGCACACACAAAAAAACGTTAAAACTGGGCCAAAGAAAGAATTGGACCGATCACAGGCGGATGTTGTGCGCGACACAATGACGCCCGCCCCCGCCCTAGCCGCCCGCCCAACCACCTTCCAACTCATAAACAAATTATATAAACATTACAGACATTTGCGTATTTAATATCAATTTATGATAACTCATAACTTCATTTTGATGAAATTTATTAGTATTAAAATGATTTGGAAAATTTATAATGGATTTTATCGCTGACTAGAACATTTGGTTTAAATAAATAATTGTAAGTTAATATTTATTAATGATATTAAACTAATCAGCTGTTAAAACCTTAAACTATCTCAATTACCATACGGAAATCTTTCAGAGAGTGAAGTAGGTGAAGATCCTGTTAAACTTTAAGCCGTAAACTTAGAGAAAACCGGTAATTATGATCCCATCACTCGGGTTAAACTCGATTGGATTACCCGGTAATGCACCTCATGGCCACCCCCTAACCCTCCTGTCATCTGTCATGCGGTATAACAGCCTCTAGGTATCGTATTACTTCAAGAGCTGGCTATATACTTGTATATCTTAAGTGATATTAAGTGAATCATTAAGAAGTGTCAGTGACTTAATGAGTACTATTCCAGTGTATTTATCAAAAAAGTATCCTACTTAAAACAGTATCTACACAAGTCAAATATAATCTTACATTTTTTTGCGATTTAGGGAATCACAATCGAGCGTTATACATACACGAATGACAAAGGATTTGTAAGCAAAATAAAGTATTTTGGTAAATGAAGCGATGAACCTTAGTTAATGACAGTCAGTTGATTAACAGCTATAAATAAAAATCAGTCAGTAAAAAATAAAAAATTCAATTTTATACAAAACCTCATTATTAAAATGAAAAATAAACATTTTATTACATGTTAAAAACATTGTCTTTTTTCCCATTGTTTCTAATGTAAGAATTATGAATTTTCTTAAGGTGATTCCGAACAAAAAACCTCCGAGTGGCGTCGTCCTTAAAATCATGTCTCGGCAACAATGGATCGAGGTCAAAAGGCAGGAGCCAGGACAATGGCTGCCTTTTGTTCGCCCACTCACCCACGAGTGGCATTACCACTGACACTCATGAAAAACTTTTTAGTCGACTAAAAAGACATCGTAGACATCTTTTTAAATAGACTCAAAAAGACATCGTAGACGTCTACAGCGTAGCACGTGCTACGATTTTTACAGATGGGAAAATATGAAAATGAGCTTTTTATATTAACTCGGGTTCAACTCCCGGCTAGGGCAATTTGTACGATATTTACATGTCTGTACTGGTTAAACAAAAGCTTTCTCAGGAGTTTTATTATGTGTATGTATATATTATCTGTAACTGATACGCCTGGCAGTCATCGGATGGGGAAAGGATCTAAAGACGGCAGACACGAGAGTATAGTTACAATCTTGCTTATTTTTTGCCAACCGTTTTAATAGCGGGAAAAACGTGTTGTCGTTCTGTAAAACTAGCAAACCGTGTGCATTCCAAATCGCGACACCTTTTACCTAAAACTTCCTGATCAACTCGTTTCGTATAGCTCGTTTCACCAGCCAATATACAAAATCCATTACCGATTGAAGCCGCAAGATCTGAACATGTCTTGTGAATGAACAAATCAGCGCAGTAAAAATGTTTAGCATCCGCCGTCTAGACGTCTGTTAAGTCTGAACTACGAGTGTGTTTGTCTCACACGTGAACTATCGCGGGGTGCAATTATTATTGTTCGACTCGAATCTCGATTCCTGGGTAACCCTACTAATATTTATAAATATATTTTTTGTGAGAGTGCCATGCTTTGCATCCGGATTGGGCCGGCACGACTGTGGTACCTCTCGCTCACATAACACCGGTATCAAGTGACAGGTATGCAGTTTGTCAGTTTCCAGTGGCCCATTAGGGGGGATAGGGGAAAGGAGGGCAACGCATCTGCAAAACCTTTGGTTGTGCGGATGTCTATGGACGTCGGTAGTCACCATAAGGCTCCGACTGCTCGGTTGCCTCCTCATTAACAAAAACTTTTTGCAGATCTTTTATTCGTAGTTCGCTCACTGCTATTATTGATTTAATGGTTCTTAAAGTGACCGACGCTGGTCTAGTGGGTGTGCGCTCGGTCTCTTGAGTGAGAAGTCCGGGTTCGATCCTGACCCCTGTGATGCCGTGAAATGGGTTTTTTTCTAAATTTCTATGTAAACCTGAACATAAGATTGCTTGATCACCGGCGAAGGAAACATCGTGAAGAAACCTGCGCCTTATGAGATTAAATGTCTTTGAAGGTGTGTGAAGTTCACCAACCCGCATTGGGCCCGCGCATCGGTGAACTATGGCCCCATAACCTTCTTGCCTTATTTCGAGGAGGAGACCCGTGCCCAGCAGTGAAATAAGGGTTGATATTTAGTGGTACTTACATCAAAACTAGAGAATGGAATTTAATGAGTATTGTTCATATTCGTTATGTAATAATAATAATTTGTTGGGACAACTCACACACAGCCATCTGATCCCAAACTAGGCAAAGCCTGTTCTTATGGTAACCAGACAACTGATATATACTTTAATACATACATATTATAGATAACAAATGATCATGCTCATCACACAAACATTTGTCCTGGGTGGGAATCGAACCCTCGACGACCTTCTAGTTTAGCAGTCAGGGTCATTAACCACTAGACCAACAGGCCAATCATATTATACACCTGGTCTAAAGAGCGATCATTACCAATCCTTATCGATATTTAATCACGCGAATGAGACATACAACATAGTAATAAATCTTTGTCAATCATTTGAGATACACACACATACAGGGGAGGGCACACGCCTTATATTTCACTCACCGCCTTCAATAACCTGCGATACAGGAGCTTAGAAAATTGGAACGGCCATATTTAAGACTAGCTGTTGCCTGCAGCTTCGCCCGCGTTACTCAACTCCTATATGTCATAGCGTGATGTTATATACCCTTAGCCTTCCTCGATAAATGGGCTGTGTAACACTGGAAGAATTTTTCAAATCGGACCAGTAGTTCCTGAGATTAGCGCGTTCAAACAAACAAACAAACTCTTCAGCTTTATAATATTAGTATAGATTACAATTTAAACCTTTGACGGATAGGATATTCGGCAGTTCTTTGCTCGTTATAATTTTGCTTATGTTTTAGTAAAGTAAGATACTTGTCGCCTTTTCTTTGTCACAAGTATCCAATTTCTATTGACTGAGTTAGTATTAATATTGCTACGTTTAAGGATACGCTATTAGTTGTCATTTTTTCACATCGCAGGGAAATCCTTTATGGATGTAGCCAGAATCTTTGGGTAGATCCTGACCCTATGTGGGATTCGCTCCTGGGAGTGTCCTTAAATTGAAACTACTTCGAGCGCCTTCAGCCGTATTTTGAGGGTCTCAGGTCTGTAGGCAACAGGATCACCTCAGCGACAGGCTGGCCCCGGAAAAGGCAAGACTACTCCTTAAGGGGAACTGCCCGGCGGCTACGAAGCAGTCCCCGTGACGTCGTGTCCTATTGGGCCCATGTTCTCAACATGACCCAGATACGAGCACAGGGGCGTTACTGGAGGCGCATTAGGTAGCGCCTCCTACGCACCCCTGTACGTCAGGCTATTAGTTGCATGCGCCAGTAGTTCAGCTCGTTTGTGTTCTTAAGCGACGTTGACCACACACTATCATATCACCATCATCAGCCTCTCTCCGTCCACTGCGTAACAAAGGTTACCCTCAATGAACGCCAAGACGGCCGATCCCTTGTCGCTATCATATTATAATAAAATGACAAGCTATGGCTTGTCCGCCTTACTAATATAAAAAATAATATTTAAAAAAATCTTTATTGTTAAGTGCAAAATAAATGACATTGGAAATTGATCACAGCTTCGAGATAAGCTAAATCATAAACACGTTTATTATTATTTATTAACATCCAATATTATTTTATTAATTGCTTCAGGCGCTACTAGATCAATTTTTATTTTTGACCAAAAAATACAATTTAGTAGGCGTATCCACAGAACATTTATAACTCCGTGTGAAATATACGCGTGAGGTGGGAACTCGTAAAATTGTGGAAAGCGCCGCCTCAGGTAGACGTTCATTTCCGTGGCTGTATGTTACGTTGAGAACTCTCACACAACTCGCACACAACTCGCAAACAACTCGAATACAACTTCCTTACTCGGAAACAACTCGCACACAACTCGCAAACAACTCTAATACAACTTCCTTACTCGAAAACAACTCGCACACAATTTGCACACAACTCGCACACAACTCACAAAAAACTCGCACACAATTCGCATACACTTCGCACACAACTTGGATACAACTCGCCTACGACTCGAAGATAATTCATACATAAATCAACTTATAACTCGTTCATGACTCGAAGAAAACGCTACAACTAACACCCAACACGTTAAAATCGTTTAATTCGCACACAGCTCGCTTCCATCTCGTGTACAACTCATTCACAACTCGAATATACCTACAACTAATCAGCAACTCGGAGACAAATTATCCATACAACTCGCACACAATTCACAACGCACATATAACATCACTTCAAGACATTTGTGAAATGAATTGAAATTCTCCACTTCACTTGTGTGAAAATTGTGAAAATATCTCAGTCGTAAAAGTTAAGACGAGTTTGTGTGCTTTAAATGTTAGCCTTTATAATATATTCATACGAATATGAAATATTGTAACTTAGGGTACCGTATTGTACAGGATAAAACGACATGGATGGAAGGACCAAAGCAACATTTGAGACTAAGAATAAATGTTCGCATCATCGTTTTTGGGAAAAATGTATAAAAGTATTTTAACACAAGAGCAATCCCTATTCCATCTTACCAGAAAACTAAAGGGGGATCAGAGGGTTAGAAATTTAATATACCGAACATGTTTCGATTAAATTCAAGTTTTATTTCGCATGTGCAAATGTGTGGTAATGGCGTGTGCAAAAAATTGTTCCACTGATAAATTAATACCGGACACGCGCCAGACTGGGCGTCCTGAGCGGGACGAGGCTCTCCATACGCTCGCTAGCTTAGAACTAAAGGACGTCAACGACAAAATTGTTTTTTTATTGCGTTAAAAACGATAATTGGAGAAATTCCTTCTATAATTTTAAAGAATCTGTATAGAATCATCTCCGTAGAAAAAGAAAGAGGTATGTTTGATATTTTTTTGTCTGTTACAAAAGTTACCTAATAATGTATTGAAAACTAACAAAATAAGGTTTTATTACCAACTATTAGGTCACCTACATATATTATGTTCATTTGTTTTGGGATTGCTGAAATACATTGAAAATTATCGAAGCCAAAATTTTCAGATACAGAAATACAGACGAACATAGAACCTTTTTTGAAGTCGTTCAAAAGGTCAGATAAAGGCGTTCTAGCCTTCATTGTGCGAGGCCAGTTCTAGCCTTCATTGTGCGAGGCCAATTTTGCATAACTAGAAAGATCTATTAATTTGCCTCACGGCTGTAGTATAGCCTATTTTTTCACGACGTTATTAACGTTTAATTTCACGTTTTTCACGTCATGTTTTCACGTCTTCACGTTTTTCGTTTGTCGTCACGTAAATAACCTATTTCTGTTACGAGGCAGGGCGCTCGTAAAACAGAACGTTTATTGTTATATTGGACTTTACGACGAATAAATAAGTTATTTTGTATCTTAAACGTCAGATTTAGGGTTATGGGACGATCAAAGATTTGTTTTTTACCGGACCAGTGATGGATGTTTGTCTAACGATCTATTTTGACAATGTTTCATATTATGTTTATACTCTTGAAGTGAAACTTCTAAATAGACGGGGTATTATTAGGATTTTTTCTGTCACGAAAAAGCGTAACAGCCGCGTGGAGAGGAAGACGATATATCACGTGGTGATAGGGGAAGTTGTCCGTTGAAGTTTCACTTCTACTATGTGTCCCAGTCATACTATACATTGATTTTTTTATGTACATTAGGTATATATTTTTGACTAAGCACGGCAGTAGAACATCACATATATATAGAACACACACATCTTGTGGGTGGGAGGGAAGCGCTGTGCCGCGCTCCCGGCTGCATGGGTACCACCATCTTGCTTGTAACTCCCGTGAAACAGCTTTGCTGTGTTTCGGAGAGAAGGGCAAGACTGGCACCGTGACTTAACATCTTATGTCTCAGGATAGGCAACACATAAATGAGTTGCCTGGGCTCGTTCCAGGTATACTTGTTTATGTTCATGGGCGACGTCGACCACTTACCATCAGGTGGTACGTTTGCCAGTTTGCCTATCCAACTAACTTTGCTTTGATTACTTGGCTTCTTAGATCTTGGCTTATTAATTATTATTTCAACACCGGATGATGTGTGTGTGTATTTTACTCAGGTCAAAACTTTGGACCACCTATAAAATCTTGTACTTATTATTTTCTAATGTTTACTCGAATTTCACTCATTATAATGAAACAATTTTTACCGATTTGATCGCGGCTTATTAAGATTTTTACAAGCCTGACGTTTCGGATACTTTACAGCAACCATGGTCACGGGAGGACTGAGGTGGTATACGTCTTAATGTTACAATGTTATTCGAAACTACCCTATGATAGATCTCAAACAAAATCTAAAATTCTACAATCGAGAAAAATAGGAGCGTATCATATTTCCAAGTTCAAGCTAAGCTAATAATTGTAAAGTCGAGACACGCGGGTGGCGGGAGCATCTCAAGGCAAAGGAACTGGCTAGTCGCGCCATGTGTAAATTTATTGTCAAAAAACGTTTCAACGTAACATAAAACGTCAGTAAAAGTGTGTATAAAATACACAATACACACGTAAAGGTGTACTATCCGTGCGTAACTTTGGTAATGTAAGAGACTGCACCTCCCCATAAATACGGTTGGCGTGCTGGCAATTTGGTATCCCATTTTATGAGCTAATCACTGGTTTGAAGTTTGACGAACGCTGGATTTATTGGTTCCATCACGACACCTGGTATATGCCGGTGACACGAATACCACATAAAATACTTCGGCAATGGTGTATTAAGCCATTTGACTTACGCATAAAATGTGAATATTTTTGTGAATTCACTTTTACTTTTATGAATTCACTTTTACTTTTTTAAGGCGTTGTGAATTTTTTGATGCGATAAATTCGTATGTGCGTGAGCATTTGAGCGACTTGAAACTATATTAGACGTAAATGGCTTGTTCTCATACTACGGAGGTAAAAACACATTTTAGTCCAGCTGAAAGTAAAGGAATAATTTTGTCAATTCGCATTTAGTATTTTACAGGTTTTATGCGCTTTTTTAAATCTCAATTACTAATAGAAATGCGAATAATTATGAGCATGGATTAATAAAAAAATATTGTACACTCAAAGTGTTTTAGCTATATCGTTGATGTTGTTGTCTATAAGAAGATTCCTAAGAAAAATAATCCCTAGACATTAACTATTTACTAAAATTACAGAATAATAATGAGTTTTAAAGCAAGTACCGTGAAATATCATCAATCCCTAGTGATTAACAGAGTACATCAAGTGTCTCCAAGTTTGTGCCGGAGTAATTCGTTTACGTCTTCCGAGCTTGTTACGGGAGACAAAGCTGACGGGATAAGCGATGATTAACTTAGGGATAGACTTGGAATCAGGATACTTTGGGCGTCAACTGTATGGATGGTGGTGTGAAGTGACTGAGTTTAAGAGGTTGGGATTCGTATTCTGTCAAGAATACAAAAAAGTATGATGAATAAATATAATGAACTACCTGTTTTCCGCAGCTTTGCACTGATTGATAATGATTATTTTCATAGTCTATGGTTATCTATATTTATCTTTTTTATAGAAGTGGGGCAAACGGACAGTCAGTTCACCTGATGGTAAGTGATGCGACATCCATAGACACCCACTACACCAAAGGATTAGCAGGTGCGTTGCCAGCCTTTCAAATATGAGTATGCTCTTTTCTTGAAAATCTCTAAGTCCCTAATGAGTATATGGTTATATATGGGATATCGTACCATTCTAACGGTGATAGAATATTTGAAATCGGTCCAGTAGTTTTTGAGTTTATTATACAGTAAAATCTTTCCTTTTTATTTAATACTTAGATAGTGTAGATAAAAATGTCTGTACTGGGACTATGTATACGCATATATTTCATCATAATAATTATCAACCTTTTTGTGTTCACGTTTGTGTTAGGTGGACCACGTTCAGTGCTTAAAATTATTTTTTCGTTTCTTGTACCTGTATTACAGGAGTCTATGTCGGACGGGACTATGTTAACGTGGTATAGTTTGTAAATATTTTCATTTACCTCCTGCGATTTTTATTGAATAAATCCTTCGAGAATCTTATTAAAAGCTCTTATTTAAAAAACTATTTCACGTCACAATTTCTAAAGGACTAAATTGAATTACAAACGAACGATTACTTTATGCTTGGGACGGGAAACATTAAGGATAAAATCAGTACCCGGTAAAGCTCTAAGAAATTATATTTCATGGATTCAGTTTTTTGTGCGTCGTAAAAGATTTGTATGGGCTAAAATTAAAAGCGGAACCACCATTTTTTATAATAAAATGTAGCTGTTAAATATAGTGTCATGTTTTTTTCTTATAGAAGAGGGGGAAAGGGACAGTCGATTCACCTCGAGGTAAGTGATAAGCGACATCCATGGACACCAGCTACATCATTAGCAGATGCGTTGTCTTTCAGATATGAGTATGGTCTTTTCTTCAAAGTCCCTAAGTCGTATCGGTTCAGAAATACTATAGATGACAGCTGATTCCATATAGTGGTCGTGCGAGGGAAGAAATTCCGTAAAAAACGAGTTATTATTATTATTTATTTTATTTACTTGTAAACCTATTTGGGAAGACTGGGTATGTCGACTCCTAACTAGATAGGAAACACGTGAAGCGGTCGGTTATATGCGAGTGGCGGGCATCTTGATATTCATTGAAATAGGCCTACAGACAACAGAGGATGAAAATGATGATGTCATATGATAATGAAAGTCTTAATTTTACTTATAATCTTTTTCTACACTTTTCAATACACAGTAACAGGGCCGCAGTAACGCTTAAGAGATATTAATATGTGTAGGAGTATTAGTAGAATAGTGGGCATCATTATTTACTTCTATTCCCTGCTACTTTTTTTTTCTTCGAAATTATTGTTTAGGAAATAGTTTATTGTTACTTTGAGCCTATTTAGCTAGTGCTCGATATTGTTTATTCAGTAAGCAGTAAGCAGCAGATTTCCCAGGTCTGGTCTACTTCTGCCACACCCGGAAGATTTGTCATGCTTTCAGGATTTTGGGACAAAGAAAATACGTTTTTGTGATATGTATAACTTGTAATGCTAAATCATTACTTATATTATTTAATCATATAAAAAAAGATTGTGTGGTTTGATTAAATTTTTTTTCATATTATAGATATTTAACTAAAAATTTAATGGAATAATATTCCATTAAGGGTATAAAAATCGCGTTATCAATCTTAATTTTATACTTGGAAAACTTGGCAGCCGACCGTCACGCGACATGCAACACACAGACGAAAAAGTTTGAGACGATGTAATAAAAGTTTTACTTGAATAATGGATGAATCTTAATGATTTTCTAAGTGATGTCATGAACTAGAATCTATTATAGTCGTCATCATAACACTATTATTATTTTGAAGTACACGCTACTTCTAGAGGCTTCCTGTAACTTGGACCCTTGTGAAAGGGTTGAGTGTAAACTGACAGGCGACAGCCACAAATTCACTCCTAGTAATTAAATATTTCATCTGATTAGCTACATAAAGGAGGAAGTACTTGGGGGATTATTTTTAATTTTGGGCCAAGATTTACGAGTCGCGTGAGAGGGTTAAAATGTTAAGGTTGTGCCGAAATCCGATTAATGATAAAAAGAAAGGCTGTCGTCGATTTGGTTACTCCATTTTTGGACTTCCGTACAAAAAATTAAAAAAAGGGTAAAACGGATTATTATACAGTTTGTTGTAATTAATAAACCGATTTTTTCATAAAGGAAAAGGTTTAAGTTTCATAAGTAATCCGAACATAGGCCTCCCTCAGTGAACGCCAAGACGGCCGATCCATTGCTACTCACATCCAACATGGACCGGCCACCGCACGGAGATCGTCTTCCCACCTGGTTAATGGCCGACCAACACTTCATAATATTATGTTCAGCAGTGGACGGATAGAGGCTGATGATGATGATGAAATAATCCGAATGCTTTTTTTATTATAACGTATAGAAACATATATTATTTTGTGAATTGCTAGTCCGATTTGAACTTGACCGTTTTTTATACAGAGTTAATATTTTAATTTTGATGTTTACTTATTTTATACTGACTCAAAATTTATGTTTTGAAATTTTAGATGCATTAACTTATATTACCGAAATCTTTTTGTAAAGACTCCTTTTTATATCGTTTTCTCGTGAAACTTTAATTGTGGCTAGTACTTTTATCTAAACAAACTAACTGCATCAAAAGCCATGCAAAGTTTCAAAATGTACAGAAATCTGACGCTTCAAAAATAAATAGTTTTTAGTTTTAATTTTGTATAAATAGTAGTAGGATAAAAAAGTAACAGAACAATATAAAGTCAAACAAATAAGCACCTAACTTAAAGTTATATACGCAAAGTTAATAAATTTTAAGCTCAACACTTATTCCTTTGTGAAATGTTCCCAAAGCTCCTGGCCAGTAATTACGAAAGAACTAAAACAAAGAAGATTTAAACAATACTCTTGAATAAGCTTGTTGTAAGTTTAAACAATTACTTTTACAACTAGAATAACAAGAAGTTTAATTAAATGCGCCGGTTACCTTATGGAAACGGTTATAGGCCGTTCGTAGTAGGAGGGAAAAGTTCTTTAATTTTGTAAGTTATTTTCTTCTTTTGTCAAAAAGTAATGCTGCGGGCTTCACAGGTTCGAATCCTAGCATGATGTGTACAAATGTCTGTACTGGGTTATAAAATATTATTAAATTTATTTCTGTGATATGGTGCCCAACACTTTTACGAGCACACGTGACTGGGTTAAAAGGACGTGATTTTGAACATGAGAAATGCTCGAAACAATATTTCATCCTATTTTCGTAGCAATAAAAGATTAATAATATTATGATTTTCTCGTTATATATTTTCCCTTGCTAAGGGATCGGCCATCTTGGCGTTCATTGATGGAGGCCTATGTACAGCAGTGGACGGATAGAGGCTGATGATGATGATGATGATATTTCGATACCTATTTTTACCTTTATATTGTACTGCAAAGTTGACATACCTGTAACAAATAAAATAATATATTAGTAACAATATTATATTATTTTTCCAAAATAATATGGACAGAAAAGGGCAGCACAGGCATCGTGATTTCTATTACCGAGATGTTTTTCGTCTAGCGGTAGGCGATTAGCGAGTTAGATCAGACGAAGGATAGTTCTGAGTAGACACATTGATGTTACTTAACTAAAGATTAATGGCCTTTATATATACATACTAATAATAATTTCTAAAATAATAATAATATCTATGAACGCTTTTACACCATGTCAATCTGGTCCCGTGGTAAGTTCTTGAAGAACTTGTGTTACGGGTACCAGACAACGTGCGGTGGCCGGTCCGTGTTGGATGCGAGTGGTAAGGGATCGACCGTTTGGCGTTCATTGAGGGAGGCCTATGTTCAGCAGTGGACATATAGAGGCTGATGATGATACATACTATGCTAAGTTATTTATTTCAATTGGACTTACAAACTACTTCTGCCATCAAACACTGGTAACTGATTTGCAGGCTATATTAGGTCTACCTTGTTTGTGTTCTGGCCCAAGCGAGGTGGCGAACTTTAAGAACCTTTAAATAATTTAACTCTCATCTGGCATGTAGGTTTCCTAACATTGTTTTCGCGGTTCATAGTAAGTACTAATAGCAAACCGATTATCAAAACGGTCAAAACCGCAATTTAATATAATCATTGTATCCGCATAGAAGACGTCTCATAAAATATCCCCGATCGATACATCGACTTTCAATGACAGGGAACTTCTTGATACGAAATTTAATTTCCTTTTCGATGTTTCCAGAATATTAAATGGCGACTGTTTGCAAGTGACGTTTAATTTGCATTGATTTTTATTGAAACAAGAAATCTATTTGTTTGATATCGATAAAAATGATTTTGATGAAAATTTTGTGGAAATAATAGAGTGTTAATTTACTTATTGATATCAAGATGATGTAGACTGATTGGAAATTCATCCCTTTAGATTGCCTTGTTTGTCGCGTTAAAAAGAAGATTTTTTATAGCGTAGGAGGGCAAACGAGCAGTAGAAGCCTTTTGGCGACTATCGAGGGCAACACATCGGCACAACTAGAGATTATGCAGATGTTGCCCTCCTTTCCCCTATCCCCCCAAAGGGCTACCGGAAAAGATTATGACAAACCAATTTTGATATTGACGATTATAATGATGATGATGATAATTCTGATGATAATAATGATGATAACTGTGAACTATTACCCCAATATTATCATCAACATTATTCAAACATTTAATCTTACGCTACCGCTACTGCGGTTATCATAATCTCGCTCAGAAGCGGAATTTACATATTAATATATGCATTAGACGCTCTTACTCCTCACATAGTTTGATATATACCCTCTTGCCGCAGTGGCCGGCTAATGTACCGTGATATCGTGGGTTGGAATCCCGCCAACGCAATTGACAGGTTTCGAATTTGTCGACAAATATAACAGTTACCTGCGGTTTTAGATGTCTAATAATAAAAAAAAAACTTGGCTCTAATGTAAATCGCATATAACCATCGTCAATAATTGGGTTGTTAAATGCAAAAATATTTTTTCACATCCGACTCTTATCCGTAGATTTGAGCATTGAAACAAACGAACAAAGTCTACATTACTAAAGAATGATTTGAAGTTTTGAAAATAAATTAATAAAATATATATTTAGTACCCGTTACTATAGACTAAGCAAACATGTGTGTGGTTCTAAAATTTATTGAAATATACCAGTTTATGAAACTCTAACACACAAAGAGTCACTTATCTATTCTATCAAATTTTCTCGCATAATTTTTGGACCTATGCCCAACAGGTTCCAGGTAAGGGCCATTTATACAATGCATACATAAGATCATGGCCGAATTAAGAATCGATAACAACGTTTCTTAAACATGAAGCTGTTTTAATTAATGTTATATTAATTTTTAACATCATTAGTAATTTCTAGAACCCTCTAACGGTGACCCATGGGAAAATGTCCCCCTGTATTTCGCCATCTTAAAATTCAATTTATTTTACCATTTAGTTAGTTAAGGAAACACAAATCTGAAATTAAGCTAAATATTATGTTATGGAGAGCTTTAGATCATGGTGCGTTAAGTTAAAAGAGAGAGCGGTTATTGTCTAATCAAATTAACTTATTTAAGGTTTTTTTTTGTTAATAATTTGATTCCTCAAATAAAAATATACTAAGTTATACCAGAGCCAAAATCAAAAGAATACTTTGAAGTTATGGTCCCGAACACGCACAGGGCTGACTTGGATATAAGTTTCGAAAGGCTTTTTTTCCTAACTTTTTTTTATGTTAGTTGGATAGGCAAACTGGCAAACGTGCCGCCTGATGGTAAGTGGTCGACGTCGCCCGTGAACATAAACTAGTATACCTGGAGCGAGCCCAGGTAACTTATTTATGTGTTGCCTATCCTGAGACATAAGATGTTAAGTCTCGGTGCCAGTAATTACACTGCCTGTCTTTCCCTTCTTTCCGAAACACAGCAAAGTTGTTTCACGGGAGAAACAAGCAAGTTAACTGATAGTACATTATGAATATGAACTTTAATAGCCTGTACCTTTTCAGATAGTCTCTAACAATGCGTTGCCGATCATAAGGCAAAAGATGTTACTTCAGAAATAAATAATAGTTACTGTTACAAAAAAGAACAGATAACCGATGGGCGCAAGAAAGATATCATCAAAGATACAAACCGGCGTTTCCAATTTTAATACGTTCATAAAACGAACACCGGTCAAAATAGAATCAGCCAACAGATAATATACGAGAGCAAAACAAAAAGAACTACCAATCAAAAGGTACATAAATTACAAAAAGTTGAGCCTTTTCCGTGGACACTGCATTACGACTGGAACTGTTGTCTATTGTTGCTTGCCAAAAACTTTTGGCAGTATCATCGTTATTACGTCACGGAGTCTGTAATCTCCTTTTACTGACATCACTTTAGTTGTAAATAAGGATAGTTATCGAATTTTATTGTAATTCATTTGGATATATATGTGTGACAGAGTTGGTTCTACAAAAATCATAAAATAAAATAATTATAAAAATAAAAGAAAAAGTAATAACTACAATATATCTTTGAAATTCATGATATTATAGACGTTTCATACAATCAACATGAATGTTTGCTTTTAAAGGATTAATTTTCGCTTGATATCGACAGCTTTTTATTAATTGTTATCCATAGCGTCCATTAATAATATATGATGCAGTAGTTATCAGGGAAGTGGGCTTAAGGTGCTTTTTATTAATGTTTTAGCTAAGCTGTAGAGCATATTAATTTTAAAATGCTATTGCTATTAGCATTGTATATAATTGAATTAGATAATTTTATTTCATAATATACTTATATAATAACGGTTACTTTCATACTGCTAGTCATAATCTTCTTCAATTAATGCTTCGCCAGATGATTCCTTGCCATCCGCAAGTTGATTCAATTGACGACAAATAAATAAGAACGGTTTATGTTGTTCTTTTTAAATAATTATTTATTTATATATATATGATCGATCGTCTTGGCGGTCATTAAAGGAGGCCTATGTTCAGCAGTGGGTGAATATAGAATGATGATGATGATATATGAGTACATACGCTATAACAATTTTTTTGAGGTTATACTTATAACGCTATCGCTTATAACACGTGCCCCGCAATTTAGATTAAGGATTATGAAAAGTTATTTAAACGGTTTGTAATATTCATGATTTCCTCAACAAAGTTGAACGTATTACATCTCGATGGAATCTTAAGTGCGAGAGTAACTTTGTTTATTAATAAATGTCTGACAACCAACAATATCGGCCATCTTGAAATTGAAAATTATTAATTAGATATTAATTTACTACTAAGTATACTTCTTACCATCTTAATGATCAGTCCGTTATCGTTTTTCTCAAGATGCTCTCAGTAATTGACATTCTTAGAGTCAAGTATATATATAGCTGTAGCTATGCTGTCGCGTTTCCTGCGGTTTGTCAGTTACAGTGGCCCATTTAGGGAAAAGGAGGGCGACGTCTAGGCAAATGCCTAGATAGTTACCATAAGGCTCCGACTGCTCGGTTGCCTCCTTGAGATATAAAAAATGAACTCATTACGTTTATTTTTATTTTGTTTCGATATTTTTTGAAAATCCTCAATTTTAGAACATTCGTACACAATAAGCAAACCAGTTGCTTAGCAACTGGTTTGCTTATTATTAGTACTAACAACATATTGAAAGAAAATCTGTCAAAGCATGCTATGCTTTACCAAAAGCCTAACAGTATAAAAGTATTATATTTTACATTAAAATCACAAATAACTGAAGCTAGTTGTTGTGTATACAGACGTAAACATTAATTGCCTTTTCACACGTCCCGGTTGCCGGGTAGCCGGCGCCGGGTGTCCGGTAGCGAAGTGTAAGCAAACTACGCCGGTATATTTCTCGGTTCTATAAAATCGTCTTCTAAAAACAAACCACATACACTCAACCGCAAAAACGTAAAACAAAAACAGATACGCTTCAACTACGCTTCCTATGTTATGAGTTTTGCTTCAAATATTTATTTAAACAAAAACAAACCAAGTCCCGAACAAAAAGAAAGTCCTTTGAGTTACAAAATTCACATTTTTACAAATAACATTAGGAGCAATGAATTTAGCGAGCGTCCACACGGAAGGGTTATAATGACAGACAGACAGACGGAAGGGTGTGGTAATTACATTCTAAACGTCATATTATAATTAATTGAACGCGTGCTGCGACCACAAATGCAGGTTTAAAAGGCTGTGTGGATGTGTACTATGTTTTGTTTGCGAGGCATCGGCCCTCTTGGCGTTCATTAAAGCCTAGCAAAAATACGTCATAATTTGTAATTGGCGAAATAAAAATAACATATTTACTAACTCAATTATTTTTCTTTAATATTTACTGCAGATTAATCTTTGTTTTTTGACGTGATAACTTCTTATAAATCGATGAACTCCGCTCGTTCAGTTCAGTTGCTTCCATACGAGATAAAAAACCTCACGCACGAAAAAGTGTCACGTTCCACCTGAGCCGAGCGTGCAAGAGAGAGCGCGGAACAAGCGACAGAGACAGGACCGGCTTAAGCGTTCAGCTTGTGACGCATTATTACGCCGTCTTTACAGACAGTGTGTAGGTATTTTCTTGAAGAAAGGACACCAATTTAGCATTCGGAATTCCAAACAATGTTTAGCATTCATCATATTATTATATAACCAAGACGTACAATACATACATTTATATAATATATAAAAGTAGCTAAGCGTGAATTTCGCAATAGATGTTTTAAGAGTAACAAGTCATATGAAGCTGGCAATCAACATGTAAAAAGGATGCTGATTGCTCTCATTGAGTTGGTAGCGCAATGCGGCATTCTGAACCGATTGTGTACGGACAAATTATTAGCTTATATTTGTATACATTGAAAATTAGTTTTCATGAGTGTAATCCAATAAAAGATTTAAATAATGTCAAAAACGTCATAAAAAGGTTGTATACAGTGAAAGAAAAAAAAGTCCCCAATGGTAATCGGCGCCTATGACCACTATAGGGCCAATAAGATTTTGATTTTGGAATAAACACTGCATTTGGATAGATAGGGTCTAGCGACTGCATAGAGTTTTATCCGCTGGTTTATTTTTGAGTAGTCGAAGATTAGTTTAGTTTTTCTTCTTGAGGGAGGCATAGGAGGAAAGAAGGAAAGAAGGATGGGAGGGCAAACGAGCAGTCGATGCCTTTTGAAGACTATCGACGCCCATACACATCCGCACAGCCAGAGATTATGCGGATGCGTTGCCCTCCTTTTCCCTAATGGGCCAACGGAAACTCACAAACCACACGAAGCGCGACATCATAGCTGTCACTTGACGGCTGACGCCGATGTTATGTGAGCGAGAGGTACCACCCCGGTCGTGCCGGCCCAAAGCAGCAATGTTTTATTTCAAGCTCTTACTTGAAATAAAACATTTCAATCTAAAAAAACTTGTACATATTGCCCATTATATTCCATGATATAATCTAAGATAAAAAAGAAGAGAAATAAACGTGAAATTAAACTCCCAACAAATAAACAATCTCCCCTCAAAAGTTTTCAATAAAAAATATACGAATATATGAAAAGCACGCTTATTACGCTTCCGACTAACAATGTAAAAAGTCCCTGGGAATTTTTAATAATCCCTAAAACCCTCAAGACGTCCCCCTTCCCGTCGGTTATATCATATTAGGCGCTAATTACGACTCATATTTGTCCCGGTAGGGAATCTTTCTTCCCGGAAAAATCCCTGGAGACTCGCAAATAAAACGCTCTAATTAAAAGTACGTTTGGTGGACAAATAATTTTTGAGACAGCAAATGTTTTTAAGAATATTGTGATGATTTTGGGAGGGAAAAATGGGAAATTCGGGTTCAATCTTGCAATGGTATGTACATAATAAATCTATAATAATATGTATGTATTCGGAAATATATAAGTATATATCAGTTGTCTGGTGGCCATAAGAACAGGCTCTGCTTAGTTTGGGATCAGATGGCCGGGTGTAAGTTGACAACACATATTATTATACCTATTATTATTATATAAGTGTTCTAATCCTACGTTTTACTGATATCTAGTTTGCAATTTTGCGAATTTTTGTAGTTATTTTTAGGAAAAGTTTTTTTGTAAATAGGTGATTTTACTATACACATAAAACTATCATATTATACAAAGGATGGACATCCTAAAAAGGTTTAAAATATTAATATATGGCACAAGGGCAAGAGTGGTAAGTGTTGTAGTGTTAGAGGTAGCGCCATGCTGCAGCCGAACTGGGCCGGCACGACCAGGGTGGTACCTCGCTCACATAACACCAGCGTCAAGTGACAGCTATGCTGTAGCGTTTCGTACGGTTTGTGACTTTTCGGTGGTCCATTGGGGGGTGATATAGAAAAGGGCTACGCATCTGCATAACTTTTTGTTGTGCGAATGTATGTCTATGGGCGTCGGTAGTCACCATAAGGCTCCGACTGCTCGGTTGCCTCCTTTTGCCATAAAAACAAAAGTCCAAGAAATTGGATATACTCTATAATAAGACACTATATATAAAACAAATAACGACAGAAATGGCAAGAAAGAATTAAAGTTGAAGAAGACATACACATTACGTGTATTCCAAAAGATAAGAGTAGTAACGTAAGAAGTGTTTAGTATTTTTTTTACGCATATTTCAAAAAGTCTGAAAATTTTGTTCAACTTTGCAAAATCGAGGCCAAAGCTTATTATATAACAACACGGTCCCAATCGCCATTTTGAGAATATGTTATTACATATCTGGTGATGGATCTAAGGCAGAGCGCCAAAATCCACATCGCACCCTGAATAAATATCCAGAAGTTTCCAAATAAAGATGCCAAACAAATACGCCATTAATTCCATCGTAAAACTAGAGTATTACTTGTAAATATATTGTTCGGAGTATAATGTTCCAGGATATCATAAGAATATATTTGACTTAGTAATTAGGTTAGATTTTTTTATGTCATAAGGAGGCAACCGAGAAGTCGGTGCCTTATGGTGAATACCGACGCCCATTCGCACAACCAAAAGTTATGCTGATGCGTTGCCCTCTTATTAAGTAGTAGTAGTATTTAAGAGGTAGTGCCATGCTGATTTGCAACCAAATTGGGCCGACCGGGGTGGTACCTCTCTCACATAATACCGGCGTCAAGTGATAGCTATGCTGCCGCGTTTCATGCGGTTTGTGAGTTTCCGGTGGCCCATTGGGAGAGATTGGGAAAAGGAGGGCAACGCATCTGCATAACTTTTGGCGTCGATAGTCGACAAAAGGCTTCGACAGCTCGTTTGCCCTTCTATGCTATAAAAAAATTACTACTACTTTCCCTTCACTAAAATACATGACGTATTGAAATTCCATTCTCAGGATCGTCAATGGAATCTGAGAACGTTCTAGAACATCAAATAAACATTTATGAAGATGTAATTTGTTAGTGCACATTTAACGATGGGTCCCGAATCGATGTGGGTTCAATGAACTGCTTTTATGGTGGATACGAGGTTTTTACTGAGATTGCGCGGACGTTTGTGGAATGCCTTTTAAATGTTATTTGTTGGATATTTTTCGGTGGATTTTATTGACACTGTCATACATAATAATAATAACTTTAATTATCATCATCAATTATGACATCATCATCATCATCAGCCTCTTTCCATACACTGCTGGATTTAGTTTTTTGTAATGACAAGTATTAATTTATTTATAAATTAAGTTAAAAAACAGTCAAGCGCGAAAAACTTCGTTTCAAATCAGATATTAAATTAAATTGTAATTTAAAAAACGAAATAAATCTACAGATTTATTTCGTTTTTCAGATTTTTGGAAGTGATACTTCTGTATGCGCATGAGAGTAATTTTTTTTTACACGGATGAAACGTCACGAAAATGTGCAACGTTTTTTAATGTCATCAGGGGGCAAACGAGTAGTCGGAACCTCACGGCGCCACTACACATCCGCACAACCAAGGCCACGCAGATGCGCCGCTCTCCTTTTCCTTATCCCCCCCCCCCCAATGGGCCACCGGAAACTCACAAACCGCACGAAACGCGACAGCATAGCAGCATGGCACTACCTCCTTAAATACTACTACTACTTAATAAATAACATCGGCATCAAGTGACAGCTGTTCTGTCGCGACTCGCGTCGGCTGCAAAGTAGCATGGCACTACCTCTTACAAAACGTTTTTATCCAAGAAGAGGGAGAGAGTGATTGAGACCAATTGCGAGAGAGAGTGAGAAAGGGCGAACGTAGCACGAAGCACATAGCCATGGAGTGAGAGTAGGGAGCAAGCGAGTGAGAAAGATCGAGAGCGAGAGTGAGATAGAGCGAACGTCGCATCGCAAGTCTCGGAAATTTAAAGATTTAGATGAGTATAATTTAAAAATTAGTTTGCCAAATAAGTTTCACTTCTGACATGTGTACTAGTACTAGTCGTACTTTGTACGGACGCACTTTTGTTGAGATCTTTCAAGTTGTTCTTACTCAAGATTCTATGTCAATGGGAAGTACCCTATATGTTTTGGTTTGACAAACAGACGAAAGGACAACGGAGTGATCCTATAGGGGGGGGTTCCACAATGTCATTTTGAGAAACGAAACCCTAAAAATGGTTATTATTTTTCTCAATTCTAAATTCTATGTGGAAACCACTAAACGGATAGCCCATCCGGTTTAACATGTCGAAATTGGAAATGTTATGTTTACCTTGGACCTTAAATATATTTAGGCGACATATGTAAAATTGAATTTCTCCAAGACCTCTGATATCAAAGGGTTCCTAAGCACACAGTATTTAATTGGGTATGTGTGTTTGTCCCGTCTATCGCACGACCCTCGGAACCCTATACCTTGTACTTACTAATAAATTTAATTATGTTTATTAAATCTGAACTAACATTAAAAGGAAATTAAGTTTATTATTTAGTTTGTCAAAACGTATACATAAATGGAAAGCTTTCTTATAGTTTCTTTGGAAATATAACATATTATAGAATCAACGCATGCAACTTACATGAAAAGAATGCATATTCTGAAATCATCTATTTATTCCAAAGTAATCTTGACATTGATGTCATTAATTTAAGCCAAAACTAAAAAGCTTATTTGGATGCGCGTCGGATTTCGAAAAAAAAAATTACCAAAATAGTTCCGCTATTACGTATAGCTGAATTATAAAGGCTTATATGAGCAATGTGAGCCTATATGGGTATAATAAAATATTATTTTATATAAAATTTTGAGAAGATTTTAACATCCATATTTCGGACAGGGTGATGTCGTGGGGTTATATATGCATCCATTTTTATTTTATTTATACAGAAAACATAAACACTTGGGGCGTTGGATAAACATACGGAACCCGCACAAACATGTAGCGGTGTATGTATGTTTACGTCACGTACTTGATGGTGGGGATCGTCATATAAATTACCCGTTTAACCGACTTTGTTGGAAGTGGTATGCCAAAGATAAGCATAAAGAGGGAATAGAAGTATGTGTACTTTGTGCTATAGACAAGTCAGCGTACAAACCGAACGATGTTGGGCATAGGGCATATAAAGACCTTAGCTGAATATGTTTATTTATCTGTAAGGTTTTATATTTGACAAAATAAGTATGGTAATAGTGCTGGGCACGGATGTCTGTTCGCAGATATCTATAATATTACAATTACAATAATAATTACTAAAAATAAAACATTACATTATAATCCTTTTAAAAGTTATATTCGTTTAATATCTATCTGGCATCGAACCAAAGTCCTCTCAAAATATACTCATATCTAACTTTATTATGAAAAATATCAATAAGCCCTTCAAACCTTTCCTTACATAACCTGACATCGAACCTGCGACCGCCAAAGCTGGGACCTAGCAAAAACACACAGGACAAAAAAAACCCCAGGACATTTATTGCTTGTCCATTCCATGGCGTCGAAACGGCAATCAAACGCAGAGTCAACAGTGGCCGGTGAAAAAACAGCTTTCACGGGTAATTTCTCATCTGTAACCGGTCTGGGCGCTGGGGGAGGGCCGGCCCTCATATCCTGTAGACCGTTTGACTATCGCCTGGAGCTAAATGCTCGCAGTCGGGCTGTGGGATTTGACCCTAGTATGTAACCCTTTGAAGGATTTAAAATTCAAAACGAGTTTTGAATTTTGCTGAAGAAAAGACGTAGATGTGGGAGAGGTTTTATTTAGGTTTTGTCAACGTATTCATGAAAATACGTTTGTTTAGGCTATATTTAATTAGACATAAATTCTAAGGCCTAATTACTAATTACCTTTAGAATGTATGCCTAATTAAAGAAAAATAATATTATTTACATGTTTTATTTAAACTTTATTTATTCAGAAACGTTTTTTATTTAAAATAAATCATAATTTTATCCTAGCTATTAAATTACATTACAAAATTCTCCATGCAATGATGCGACGAAATATAATATGCCATATTTGATTTTGCAATGTTAAGAGTATATTTTTTTTGTATTATTTACTATTTGTGTTTGAGTGAGGAGAGAAGTAAAAATAAAACATCTTTTGTGTAGCGAATCAGTCGTCAGTAAAGCGAGCACTCCGTGAAAGCCTATCACTAAACTGTGATATTGAAACATCCCCCCCTTATTTGAGTTTCATTGTACGACGGGTTGTGTTCACTTATCAATTACTTGGTTCATAATCATCATCAGCATGGTCTGTTATTTTAATAGATGATTGTTTTTAACCGACTTCTAAAAAAGAGGAGGTTCTCAAATCGGATGTTTTTTTTTTCTTATTATGAAAAAACGTTCCTTACATAAATGCTGGGTTCGATTGTTTTCTGGCGGTCTTATAACTTGCAGTGTTAAGATAGGGTTTTCTTAATGATATCCATGCTGATCAAGGTCTTATATATATATATTATATATATAGTGCGATGTCCAATACTTACCGTATTGAACATCGCACTTAAAGGAGACAAGAATATATTATACTAGCGGTTGCCTGCAGCTTCGCCCGCGTTACTCAACTCCTATATGTCATAGCGTGATGTTATATAGCCTATAAGCCTTCCTCGATAAATGGGCTATCTAACACTGAAAGAATTTTTCCAATCGGACCAGTAGTTCCCGAGATTAGCGCGTTCAAACAAACAAACAATCTCTTCAGCTTTATAATATTAGTATAGATTAACACCACTAGTTTCAGTTAACTAATAGTCGCTCTTATCGATATAAAAAAGGTAGAAAATCTGTTCTTGCAAGGTTTTGGGTTCGAATTCTATCAACGCCAGTTTATATAGTAAATGTTTCTATCTTATTGCATTTCTTATTTTGTAACCATTTAAAACCTGTATCTAATCTTAACAAGATCTTGTATCTTACGAATTTACTATGAGGTTATGTTTAACATGCTAATAAGATTTTATTAAAAATGCTTATATAAAACATCAAAAGCTTGCTTATTTACTTTGTAAACATTATATTAATTTCAAATGTCCAACCAATTATATTATTCCAAGGGCCAAGCTTGTTTTTTGTTCGGAAACAGATTATATGAAAATTGCGCTGACGTCTCAGTTCGGGAGTCGTATTTTTTAATTTTCTCAAACGAGACAGCGGTATCCGTTTATACAGCCAAAAGACGAAATTAATTTTACAAAGCCAAATATATTAATCTAAATATTTTATACACATAGAGAAATCTTAAATGTCAATGGCATGATATAATACCTGTGATATTAGTTGGTTTTATGTTCCATTTAAGTGTTATTTAAGGTTCACTAATCTTAACTTTGTGAAGTTAATCAATAAACATGCTTATTTACAACTAACTGTCCAAATAACAGAAAAATATTTTTTTTCCCACAAAAACAAATACAGGAACATAGTTTCGGAGGTAGACGCCTTCAAACAAACGAACAAACTCTTTACTTTTTTAAAATCAATATAGGTAAAAGCAAAAACTCCATCAGTCCTTTAATTAATATATGATATTAACTACTTTTACAAAGTGTTAATACACAGTGATTTTTATGCTAAAATATGAAATTTAATTCCTACCCATTTCCTTTTATGGAATAAGTTTTTTCCGTAACACGATTACGTTTTATGAGGTAGAAATTGGGGATAACGAATTTGGGAGTTCATCTGAGACGCCGTGGTGTCTCCGGCTACTTACTCGTACACAGAAATGCTTTCAGATAACTTTTAATGTGTATTTAATATCAACTTTGGTAATTAATAAACCAAGACTGTTAACTTTTGTAAGAAACATTTTAAGAATTTAAAAGTTGCGAAATTGCGGAATTTTAGTGGAAAAACCTTAGGCAACTCGGAAATGATTGAAGAATGAACAAAACCTTAGGCAACTCGGAAATGATTGAAGAATGAACAAAACCTTAGGCAACTCGGAAATGATTGAAGAATGAACAAAACCACATCGACGCTTATGCTGTTTGTATCTATTAGTGTGTATCTTACGACGACCTCTGTGGCTCAGCGGTAAGCGCGTTGGCGTTTAAGGGGTTGCGGGTTCGAATCCCGCCAGGGAACAAAAATATTTTCTGTGTTCCTGGGTCATGGATGTATATTAAATATTATATAATAAAAATCTTAAATATATGTATAGTATAAAAAGTATTAAATATATTTCCGTTGTCTGGTACCCGTAACACAAGTTCTTCGAGAACTTACCACGGGACCAGATTGACGTGATGTAAAAAGCGTCCATAGATATTTTATTATTATTTTTATTATTACTAAATACCCACACAAGGATACATAAAACATAAAGGAATAAGTGTTAACGAAAACATGCAACTTTAAAAATATTCTGCTTAAACTTTAAAAACTTTTATTGACATTCGCCTGCTGTGTTACTATTATTAAACAAAGGCTTAATTATAATAAATGTTATATTTACCAGTAACATATTTTGGCTCATAACCTTCTAAATGCTGTAATAAACAAAACATACAAAGTTCGTTAGCCAGGTTAACATTAGTTCCTAGACCAAACTTGTGAAGAGTTACGTCTTGAATATGCGTCAACTATGAATCTGTCAGACGTAATCTCCGAAACCCCGTATTACCATACACATGAATATTTTATGCTCCTCATTCAATTAGGGACCCTGGAGTATGCAAAATTACACGTCCTAGCACAATAGACAAGATTGATCCAAAGGTCTGAATAGGGTTTAGTCATTTTTGATTTTGCATATCTATAGGTGATAAAGACGTTCGGGCAAAGGGTGGGAAACGTGGGATGATCTCCATACAGAGATCTGTCTTAGGTTGCGGACATGGAGGAATTGGCCGTCCTGAAGTTCATTGAAGGAGATCTAACAGTGGACGGAGAAAGACTGATAATGGTGACATGGATCATATAACCGGATAGAAAACTCCATAAAACTCCGAAACTGGTCAATGATTTGTCACTGACGTAATAGAAATTCAACCAACCAGTGGTACGTAAGTACGTCCCATCGGCCAATCATCCATCAATGGCGATCAGTCGGCCAATCAGAGCGCAGAACCGGCGCGACGTCGCAGCACAAATTTGGCGGAATTTGTTTTCATACAAAACAAATAAGATTACCGCTCTATTCTGGTTATATGCTCGATTGGTTATGATAATATTAATTATTAATCTTTGTGTATATAAAACTTGCTAATTATATTAAAACTAATTGTGATAAATAATCTTTGCGTCTAGAAATCAAACTACTGCTAACTAATATGAAAGTATAAAAGATTGTTCTTATTTTAGTTTGTACTTGAGCAGGCAATAATTCTTTGTATCAAGCTAATTGATGGATCAGAACTAACTTCGGCTTCTTGGCTTTGGGTTTGGAAAAATAATTACAAATAGTTGTTTTTATATATATTTTATATATTGCAGATATCTTGATTTTCAATATCGGATAGTTAGAGAAACCACAAAAAAGAAGAATAAGAATACCGAGAGAATAGTAGAACAATATTGTTTCAACACGTGAAATATAAAATATGTGAAGAAGATTGTTGAGATAATTGAATTATTAAAAAAAACTAAAAACCCGACTGCAAAAAACATTTGAATTTTTTATCTTGATATACTCAGTGTTACTCTCACAGTAAACACGAATCTAAAGTTGCCTCTTAAGGTAAAATCCATCAAGCCATTCAGGCCGCAGAGCATGCCAAACAATTATACATACATACATACTTTCGAAAAACATAACCCTCCTTCTGGCGCAGCCGGGTAATAAAATTTGTTATGTACCTAAAAGTAAATGAAAGTTAAATAATTTAGTTTCTGTGCTCAAGTTTCTAGACACTACACATTCTACTACATAGACAGACTATTGTGTTTAGAATTAGCATTGCAGAGCCCTAAATATTGCTGGTTCCGTACCGTGAATGTGAGCGGAGAACGTAAATCAGAGGGAAGTGCCAGCGGGGCGAATGGCGACCGACGACCTTCCGCTCTTTATAATCCTTATTCATGAAACATCTCATGAAAGTGAATCTTTGTTTACGTAAGCCGGGGTGTTTTAGTCATTATTTTCACTTATATTTTCTGGCGCAGTTAACTGGGAGGTTCCTGGACAACCTTTAACGCTAAAAACAATATTATTTGTACTTAAAATTATACGAAATACAGATTAGATGGCTTGTGAAAGTTGTCGGTAGCATTAGATTCATAAACCGATAAACAGTTTTCGATAAAACTTGGCAACAAGATAGGGTTTACTTTGCGACTTTTTTTAGCACAGTTAGGCATGACGTCGCGGGGACACCTTAGTGGCGGCCTCGTATGGGGAGAATACGAGGAGTAGTCTTGTCTTTGCCGGCAAATCCGGGACTCTCGAAAAGCGGCTGAAGGCGCTCGCAGTGGTTTTAGTTTGTGTATACACAGCCCAGCATATAAGTGTGAGTCCCACATAGGGTCAGGAACCTATCACGGTCCTGGCTACATGCATCAAGCATTTCCCTGCGTTAACAAAAACAAAAGGTTGTACTTTGAGATCAACATAGGTTATCGACATAATTTCATTTATGAAATCATTGACGACCTCTGTGGCTCAATGGTAAGGACGTTGGCGCTCAAGCCGGAGGTTGTGGGTTCGAATTCCGCCAGGGAACAAAAATATTTTCTGGTGTTCCTGGGTCATGGATGTGTATTAAATATGTGTATTATATAATAAAAATCTTAAGTATATGTATAGTATAAAAGTATTAAATATATTTCCGTTGTCTGGTTACCCGTAACACAAGTCCTTCGAGAACTTACCACGGGACCAGATTGACGTGGAGTGAAAGCGTCCATAGACATTTACTAGATGGAAAGAAATAGCTGTCGCCAGCAACATCGCCCTCTTTAACTTAGATTTACATCCTTATCGGTATTGATAGTGATAATTTTTTAAACCTTCTCTCAATGTGGCACTATTCTGATGATTAAAAAAAAAATCAAATAAGTACATTTGAAGATTACCTATATCCAAACATCATTATTATTATATTATACTTATCTATACAGATAAATGAAATTGGATTGTCTGTTTGTAATATTAAAATTATAGTTTAAAAAAACTAAAAAACATTATTTATTAAATAATTTTTAATAAATAACTTAAAACGATGACTAAACAATAATATCAAATACAGGAATTTTATTGTAAATAGGCCATTCAAGTGTGCGGCATTACCAGGAGGAACTAGGTCAGGCCAGGATTTGGCTCCGTCCTTATTACTCCGATTTAAATATAACGGAGATGAAGGGATGCAATAAATGAATAAGCAATGCCTTAAATGGTTCACGAAATGCTGGCGAATGAATTTCACTTTGAAAAAAATACTAAGCAACCTTATGCTTAGCAGAAATGGTTTCGGAAAGGGCCAAGTTCGATGCTGATACGCGCACCTAACATTCGAAAATGTTTTAAATTTTCTTTGCACTTCATTTGGTCAATATTGCTTTGCTTTGCTGTGAAGTTTTCTTATTAGGTATTTACAGGTCCAAAATATTTATATTAATACTTGTAAGTCATCTAGAATTCTTACAAGAAAACTACCCCTCCTAAAAAAACTATTCTTCTAAAAGAGGTGGTGTGTTTGTCTCAAGATAGGTTAGATAGTCCATCAGTATTAATTACATAAAATATTTACCGAAAACTGTAATAACGTTTTAAATTACAAATGTGTTAATAAATATTCATTTTGTGTCCCAAGGATGCAGGATGGGTGTGCGGAAATATTAATGCCTCTATATTTACGACGGGAAGTTCCGGGCTAAGGAAGAGTGGAGAGTAATAGGCCATCATCAGCATAACTGCTAATGGGAATTTTAAACGGAAGAATTATAGACTAGATTTGTTTAAATCTAGGATTAACTTAGCAGCCCTGGACGCTTTATGGACGCCCGAATATCTAAGTTTGTCTAAACATATATAAGTAAGAGGTAGTGCCATGTTGCTTTGCAGCGGAATTGGGCCGGCACGACCGCGGTGGTACCTCTCGCTCACATAACAGCGGCGGCTATGCTGTCGCGTTTCGTGCGGTTTATGAGTTTCCAGTGGTACATTGGGGGTATAGGGAAAAGGAGGGCAACGCATCTGCATAACTTTTGGTTGTGCGGATGTGTATGGGCGTTGGTAGTCACCATAAGGCTCCGACTGCTCGGTTGTCTCCCTATGACATAAAAAACAAAAGGTTTGTCTACAAGAAAGGGCTTAAACCAAATCAATTTTTTTTTCATCAAAATAGTACCAACAAAGTATCTTTTTGAACGTTCATTGAGTCTACCACCGGTTCCAAGGCGAGCCGACTGAGAGGAACCGGCGAAATAATCTCAGTGGAATTAATCTTTTCAAATATTCCATAATAAATTTTCATTTTCTTTTCCTGAAATGCCTGAGAGGAACGCCCTATTCCCAAGGTGTGTTATCTTCCATACTACCCTACAGGCTAGTTAAAAAACCTATTTTTTATAAAGTCAGTAGCTTAATCATGATAATGTTTTGTGATATAAAAAAGTATCATAATGAGGTGTCATACTAAGTATTGGATCTTACTCTCTGTCTGTAATTTGAGATATATCTTGCCCAGATATTGTGCTTAATGGTGATAGTTCGTAACGTAATAGGAATTTACTACCACTACGGTACTAGGAGTAAATGGGCTTGTTTACGTATGAACCAAAATACATTAATTGAATCATGGATAAAAAAGAAATCTATTCTTTTCTTTGAAATGTATTGGGGACCATCCATAAATTACGTCACACGTTAAGGTAGAGGGAGGTGGTTGACCAAGTGTGACATTGTGTGCCAAAGGATGGGAGGGGTCCTAGATGTTGTGACGTCACATTCCCACATCGAAATGTCTAACTTATTAAAACACTAATTATAAACTGATAAAGAGGAAGAAATTAAAAAATAATTTAAGACCATGTTCAATATGTAATTGCAAAATATGTGACGTAACACTAGGGAAGGGGAGTCTCACAAATGTGACTAACTGTGACAAGGGCGGGGGAGGGATCGAAATATCTTGAAATTCGTGTGACGTAATTTATGGATGGCCCCTTGCTAACATTGATATTATTCTATTTGCTTACAATATATTTCTTCTACTATCTTTTGCTAAATATTCGATACCAAGTAACAGATAATCCGGACTCACAATATTAAGTTCTTTCAAATCACCCTTCGCACCGAAAAAGCCGTATAAAAGAATCAATTCAGATAATGAACGAAAACCTTAAGGAAAATCGGAACTTTGCGAAATCGGTAAGTATCGATAGTCTCATTGCCGAGTACCTATCCCGCTATTCTATCCCGTCCTTTTAGGATAGGATGGGATAGGATTCCATCCCATCCTATCCCATTCTCTTATCCCATCCCTTTGGATGTCGACGAGGACAATTTATGGCGAGAGTTGAGTTCGTCTAATTCTAGACGCTCATTAAATACGTCTAAAGGGACTGCCTTTCAATTACACGATTCTATTCCCTTTTATTTACGGTTTTTGGTGTTCTAGTTTGGATTTTTTCTTTTCTTTCCGGCTTACGTTAAAGTGGCTTGTTTTAGAATGCTGACTATCTGGATGCTATAATAAACACATGTCAAAATGCGGCTAGGTAAAATAAGAAAATATGTTGTTGTTTTCACGTGACGTCTAATAAATCGATGAACGCCGGCTGTATTTTCGTGAAAGGCAAAATCGCCGAATTGTCCCGTTACGCTCATTGTCCAGTGACACTCATTGTCCCGTTACGCTCATTTTACTCTTGCGTTTTGTTATAACGTTGTCACGTTAAACTATCGTCCGTAAACCAACTTTACAGATAACCAATTTTTTTATAAGTATGTTACTTTAAGACACTGATAGAACACTTGCTTCTATCTGAAAAATACAGCAAAATACCTGGAAGGTTTAAATTTCATATCCACGTTCTATTACATAGGGCAATCATGAATAAAGTTGCAAGCATGAAGTGCCTAATTATGTCCCACTATATGTCCCACTATATGTCCCACTATTAGGCACGTGTTTCCTCGAAATTAGCGTCTCCTCGAAATTAGGCGAGGAGGGATTTGGACCATGGTTCACCAATGCGCTGGCCCAATACGGGTTGGTGAACTTCACACATCTTTAAATATTTTTAATCTCATCAGGCATGCAGGTTTCCTCACGATGTTTCCTTCACCAGCGAGCAAGGGAAGGTCTCGTGTTCAAGTGGTCCATTTCACTATTGGCACCGGTCTGGACCGAACCCGGAACTCTCGTTCAAGAGGCCGAGCGCATACCTACTAGACCATCGTCGCTCACCAGATCTCTTGCTCGTCTGTCGAGATGATGATGATGTAATGCATTGTTCAAGTATGTTTAAATATTTTTGTGCATGTAATAGATATTTCAAGCTAGAGTCTCCCCCTGGAAATCATGGAGTATTAGGCGAATTCAAAATTGCTCCGACCCAATGCGGCGGACTGAATTTTATACGCTATTGAAGTATTTCTTCCTGCTCTACAACTCTACATAATCAACTTAGTTGTTAATAGTTGATAACATTCTAAATTCTGTTTAGATAATTATTATCTATCCGATTTTCCATCCCCATTTTTATATATATCATAGGAGGGCAAACGAGCAGTCGCAGCCTTTTGGCGACTATCGACACCCATACACGTCCGCACAACCAGAGATTATGCAGATGCGTTACCTCTAATTGCCCAATGGGCCACAGGTAACTCCGCACGAAACGAGACAGCATAGCTGTCACTTGACGCTGGTATTATGCGAGCGATAGGTACCACCCCGGTCATGCCGGCCCATTAAAATATTTTTAGACATAGATGATGTAATATGGAGATTATTTTAAACACTTGATTGAATAAGAATACATCCGTACATAAACAATATAAAAAGCGATATTTTCAAATAATATGTATTCTATAACAATTTAACATCTTATCCTGAAATGCCCGGGAGGAACGCATTATTCCCAGGGTGTAGTATCTTCTATGAAATCTTTTACTTTATAATATCCTTTACCACACAAACGCTCTTTAACAACTTTTTTGAATTTATGAATTTATTATTTATTACAGATGCTATCGTGATTATTTCTCACATCAAGAAGCTGTATTTCCAAAAAGAAAGAATTTCCAAAAAAGGAAGTCGTCGGGGCATCGTGATTGTCGTCTCTTGTAGCATTAAGAATCAAGGGGACCGGGATCACATAGCACTGGCATCAAGTGACAGCTATGCTGTCGCGTTTTTTTAATGTTAGTAGGATAGGCAAACTAGCAAACGTGCCACCTGGTAAATGGTCGACGTCGCCCATGAACATAAACTAGTTTACCTGGAACGAGCCCAGGCAACTCATTTATGTGTTGCCTATCCTGAGACTCGGTGCCAGTAATTACACTGCCTGTCTTGCCCTTCTCTTCGAAACATAGCAAAGCTGTTTCTCGGGAGAAACAAGCAAGATACCCATGGTACCCATGCAGCCGGGAGCGCGGCACAGCGCTTCGCCCCACCGGTTTCATACGGTTTGAGAGTTTCCGGTGGCCCATTGGGGGGGGGATAGGTAAAAGGAGGGCAGGACATCTTTTTCAATTGACCTTTTCGCATGAGGCATGGGAAAAAACAAAGGCTTGCTTTTTGCTTTCACAAGCAAAATATAATGGACCAAACAAAGTCATTTAACATCGTTTAACGTTAATTCAGAAATAACAACGCAAACTGCGTTCATTATAAAACCAAACAGCTGATCGTGTTCGTTACTAGTAAAAACAAAATCCTTGTGACCCAAAATTCACTAACCCAATTCACTAGCACATTGACCTGCCGAATTCTACGCGATATCAGACCCTATTCCCTCAAAATAGGGTGGGGAATTGTGTGTGGGAATTTAATTTTCATTTATCTTACGATCAGGATGTTTATGTCGCGGCTCACGTGTGTACGCGCCCTTATGATGCGTGTGTTAATTAAAATTACTATATGTCTGAGCAGGAATGAAATGTAAGTTGATTAATTTGTGAATTGTCAAAATAATTTTGGGTACAAATATCCTGACACTGACTGTCAGCCAAGGTAGGTAGGTAGGTAATGTACAGCAACAAATACGACACCGACTCCAAAAGTAACTATAATGACGTGGTAAACGCAAAGTTTGTACATTAGTAGAATATTAAGTTGACTAAATGTTGTAAGCACAAAAATTAAAGAAACTTTATTACTTTTTAGTTTAGTATTTTTTAAGTCGGTTTAAATTTTTTGTAAAATGTTTTAATTTTTAAATTTTTTGTGATTCCGAAATTCGTCGTCTTGGCGTTCATTGAAGGAGGCATGTTCAGCAGTGGATGGATAAAGAATGATGATAATGATGATGATGGTGATGGTGATGATGATGATGATTACGATGACCGCGACATACTATGGTGTGCTACCAAAGCATCCTATACAATTGTTACATCGACACGTAATAAAATGATCATATCATCAAGGTAAACCAACCAAATAGGCATTATTGGGAATAACTAAAAAACGGCTTGTCAGATCTTAATAAAGTTAATACGGGACCAAATTGGAAACACCAGCTTTCAAACAAAAAAATAACCATCGAAATCCATTCACAAACGGCGGAGTAATCGTGTCACATACATTAAAAAAAAAAAAAACATACAGACGAATTGAGAACCTCCTCTTTTTTTTTTGAAGTCGGTTAAAAAACAAGAACTAATTAGTTTAACCCATTTTTATAGTAGTATTTTTTAAATTGTTGTATGTTTTTTGTGTAATATTGTATTGTCATTGATCCTTGATAAATATGCTAAGTATCAATTTAATCCATCGTCTTGAAGTTAGTGTAACACTCGTTCAAAAATTTCATTATAATCCGTTCTTTCATACATAAAAGATCACGAGTTGACAACGATAATGGCAATGATTATATAACAACAAATAATCTACGATGATGAATTACCCACAATAAAAGCGCATAATAGATGTAGGCTGTAATCCCGAATCCTGACAAGTCCTGCAGGACGTTGCGCCAGTTACAACAATCCCGTTACGCCCCGGTGTAGGAATGGTAATCCCTAATGTATTGGATAGCCTGGTTACATGTTTGTAGTATATCGTGAATTGATGTGGGTTTGACTCCCAGCTTAAAAAGTATGAAGATATGTTCCATTGTAACAGATATTTTCATACTTTCTTTTTTGTGAGGTAGTGCCATGCTGCTTTGCAACCGAATTGGGCCGGCACGACCGGTGTGGTACCTCTCGCTTACATAATACTGGCGTCAAGTGACGACATGCTGTCACGTTTCGTGCGTTTTGTAAATTACCGGTGGCCCATTGGGGGATAGGGAATAGGAGGGCAACACATCTGCATAACTTTTGGTTGTGCGGATACATGTATGGGTGTCGGTAGTCACCATAAGGCTCCGACTGCTCTGTTGCCTCCTTATGACATAAGAAAAAATGGATGGACTGATGGAAACTCAAGTTCAGTTGCGTGTGCGCATCGATGCACTTAGGTCGCTTACGCACGTTATTTGTTTATCAATACGCATATTTGTTTATCGATTGCGAAACCGGTTTGCTATAGTGCCGGCCCGCTTGCGGGTTGGCAGGCCGGTTACGGTATAGATAATGACGGATGAAGATTCAACCTGTAATAATATCATATTAGAAGAGGAGAATAATGTTTTTCTGGAGGACAATGTTTTAGATATATCAAGGAGGGAGGAAAGTGATGTGATGGAGACCAGCAGAAGATCTAGTAAGCGAGGACGTGAATACAATGATGATGATGAAGAAGGGGATGATTGGCATTTAGTACAGAAGTCAGGAAAAAGAAAGTCTGCGGAAAGAATAGAAATGTATATTACCAGTAAAGAAGCGCTCCCCAAGCAGTTTTCGTTGGCTAAGATTTTTAAAGAACAGAATATTATGAATATTACTAAAGTGAAGTGCATTAATCCCTATAAGATTCTAATAACTATGGATAATGAAGACAGTGCAACGAAGTTATCATCATCGGAATTCTTTAATGAGAGAGGATGGCGATTCAATAGGCCATGTGAAGTCTTATTATCTTTTGGGATTATTAAAAACGTGGAGTTAAGTATATCAGAGCAAGAAATTTTGGATATTGTTTCTAGTCCTATCAAAGTGAAAACTGTTAAACGCTTGAATCGGAGAACGGAGAAGGGGTGGGTTGCAAGTGAAACTATTCGGCTTGGATTTGAAGGAACGTCATTGCCCGCTTATATTAGTATTTACGAACTTAAAATTAAAGTGGAACCATATAGATTTCCCGTAACTCAATGTTCCAAGTGTTGGAGATTCGGTCACACCCTCAACAGATGTCCAACAGTGAATTATTTCTGTCCAAAATGTGGTGATAAACATAAAAATTGTGAGACCAAAAAATTTAAATGCACGAACTGTTCTGGAGATCATCTCGCCCTTTCTAAGCTGTGTCCGTATTATAAAAAGGAAAGTAAGTTAAGAAATCTTATGTCGGAGTTTAACTGTTCCTACAGGAAAGCTCTTAGTATGTATGTTCCTCCTTTAACTCCTCCCCCAACTATAAATATTTCATTTTCCGGTCCAAGAGTCAATCAGCCTGAGAGTACTGATAATTATACTCAAGAAAATTTTGTTAATACTCCAGCATATTCGGAAGTACTTAAAAAGAAACCTAGCGACAAGACAAGAATATCCCAGTCAGAAAATGAGCCAGTACTATCATAAGAAAGAAGAAGGATACAGTCAAAAAAGAACAAAGAAGTAAATGACTTTACTAATTTTTGGTCTGAAACGGAGATGAGCGTGGATTCGGTTTCTAGTGAAATTCCTAATGCTCCAGAAAGGGAAGGTAAATCAAAGTACAGACGATTAAAAGGGGATTCGACTTTTGATAATTTACTTATGAAGTTAAAGGAAATTGTATTTTGTAGCAGGTATACTTTAAAGGATAAAATTAAAAAGTGTATTAAATGTTTTTGTAATTGGGTAATAGCTTATGTAGTACAAAATTTTAGTGATTATTTTTTAAATATAAGTGATAATGGATAGATGTAGCCGCGTCGTTAATGTTATTCAATGGAATTCACAAAGTATTCTACCTAAGTGCACTAGTTTTGAACATCTTCTTATTCAAGAAAAAATTCATTTCGGAGTTTTGAGTGAGACATGGTTGGCTCCTGGGTCAATTTTTCGTATTAAAGGGTTTAATATATTTCGATGTGACAGGCAAGACTCTTATGGCGGTGTCGCCATTGTGGCGCATAAGTCTATTCATTGCATGTCTTGTCCAGTACAAAACCTTATAAATGGTTTAGAAGTTATACATTTAAAAGTATTCAACTGTAATTATCTGGAGAATATAGTTGGAATATATTGTCCGCCTTCGATTCGTATTTCTCGGGCCGATTGGGATTCATTATTTTCGCCGTTCTCTGCAAATACTTTAATTTTGGATGACTTTAATGGTCACCATTCAACGTGGTCTAATAGAACTGACTCTAGAGGCACTCAAATTTTTGATTCCATAATTGATAGTAATTTTGTGACTTTGAACAACGGTTCTCCAACTAGAATAAAGCTGGTAAATGGATTGTTACAACAGTCATCGCCAGATATTTCATTAGTGTCTTCTAATATAGCATGTAGATTTGATTGGTCTACTACCAGAGAAACATTAGGTAGTGACCATGTTATTATTAAAATATCATGTTCCGAAAATAATCCTTAATTTTTTATAAAGAAACGGAATTTTAAAGCCGCCGATTGGGATTCCTATAGACAAAACATCGAGACGTTGCTTCCTCAATGTGCTGTATCGGGCGATCTCCAGAAGTGTTATAATTTTTTTGTGGATATGTTAAATCAAGCAGCTGAACATAGTATTCCTTTTTATAAAATTAGTCAAAACATATGTAATAAATTTAGCCCCAAATCTTATTGGTCTCCGAGTTTATCTAAGGTAGTAGCGGAACGGCGACTTGCCTTAAAATTATTTAGACAAAATCCCACTCCTAATAACCACCGTTTGCTACAGGAAAAGGTTAGAACGGCTCAAAGATTAATAAGAAAAGCTAAAAGTGAGTCTTGGTTCCAATTTTGTTCGTCACTTGATCAAGCAGTTTCAGCTCATGATGTTTGGCATAAAATGAAGTGGTTTAAGGGTTGTAGGCAATCAAGAGGTTACGTAGATAAGAATACTGCCAATGGTATTCTTGCCAATTTAACTCCTGATTTTACTTGTCCTCCAAAACCTAGTTTTGTTTCGCATAACCACAAAGTAGAAGCAAGTATATCTTTGCAGGAATTAATAAAATGTATTAAGTTAAAGGACTCTGCCCCGGAAACGGACGGAATTTCTTATTCCATGGTTAAAAATTTACCTGAAAGTGGAATTAGATTTTTACTTCTTTTGTATAATCTCTTTTTAGATTATAGCTTTGTTCCAACTCAATGGCGTATTATCTCCATAATACCAATTCCTAAACGAGGATCAAATGTTGTAAATGAATCATCCAAATCAACCAATTTCATTAATATCTTTCCTATGCAAAATATTCCACATGATCTTAAAAAATAGACTGGAGTGGTTTCTAGAAAAACTAATAGATTTTCGAATAATACAGTTGGATTTAGGAAAGCGTATTCTAGCATAGATAGTTTGTCCCCTCTTGTTACTAGAGCACAAATTGGATTTTCCAAAAATGAATACACAGTAGGGTGTTTTTTGGATATTGAAAACGCATATAACACCGTTGATATCACTTCATTATCATTAACTCTTGACAGTTTTGGGGTAGGATCTAAAATTTGTGATTATCTTTGGTATTTTTTAAATGAACGTATGTTGACCATTGAAACATCGGATTATAAGTGTCAGAGAAGGACAGGTCGTGGTTTACCTCAAGGAGATCCTTTGTCACCTTTTTTATTTAATGTAGTTACAGTTCCTGTTTGTAAATCATTATCAAATGTCTATTTTAATCAGTATGCGGACGACTTCGTCATATATGTAACTACGAAAAATTTAGCAGGAGCCACATTAGAATTACAATCGGCATTAGATTTAATATATGAAAAATTGTACGATTTAAACTTAGACATATCTGCTTCAAAAAGTAACGTTTGTATATTTAAAAGAGGTTTTCATAGAAACAGTATAGATTTAAAAATTAATGGTAGGTCTCTACAGGTTGTGGATTCTGTTAAGTACTTGGGGATGTGGTTGGATCGTTCTCTTAGATGGGGACTGCATATTAAACATTTGTCACAGAAAACTCTAAAATTTGTTAACATATTTAAAGTGTTGGCTGGCTCTGGATGGGGCATACATCCAATCCATTTAAGACGATTATATATCTCTCTGGTTCGTAGTAGGCTTGACTACGGAAGCTTTTTATTTGACAATAGCTGTAACTCAAATTTAAATAAGTTAGATGTAATTCAAAATTTGTGTCTGAGAACAATAGGTAGTTTTATTAAAAGCACTCCAAAGTATGTCATGGAGAGTGAACTATGTCTTCATCCCTTGTTTTTACGTCGTAGATTCTTAGCAGGAAAATTTTGGCTTAGGAGTAAAAGTATGAATAAGATCAGTATCAGTTTAGTAGAACGGCTTTCTAGCTTGTGTCATAATCGATTTTGGAATAACAAGCGTAAACCTCTTTTAGTATCAATCTATGAATCATATAACACTCTCCCTATATATACTAGTAACAAATTGGAGATGTTCTCTTTAAATACTTGGGTGACGAACATCGATCTAAGTCACATTATTAAAATTAGTATTGACAGGTTACTTATACCGGAGCGTCAATTTAATATTCGTATTTTGAAGAATTTATGTACGGATTACCTTACTTCCAACTATTCTGAATGTGTTTCTATATATACAGATGGATCTAAAGATATTAGCGGAGTTAGTGCTGCTTTTCTAGATACTTATACAAATATTTCAAGAAAGTTAAAGTTAGATTCTAATAGTTCTATTATGTCAGCTGAACTAACAGCGATAAAAGAGGCGCTTTCATATGTAGAATTAAGCAACTACAACAAGGTAGTGCTGTTGTCTGATTCGAAAAGCTCGCTGCAACATCTGGCTCGGTGTACCTCGACCGTTCGAGGAACACCGATAGCCTATGATATTTTAAAGATTATTTGTAAGCTAACATCTCAAGGAAAATCGATTATTCTTCAATGGATACCGTCACACATAGGTATAGAATATAACGAGGTAGTAGACGGCTTAGCAAAAGAAGCAGTCTCCGATGGTGCTCCGTACTTGAGGTATCCGGTATATAGTGACTTTGTTAGTGTTATTAAAAAGCAATGCTATGATATGTGGAAGGAGTATTTTGATGAGGTTTCGAAATTAAAGGGAATATGGTACAGAACGATCCAGTCGCATCCACCTAAATCGCTTTGGTTTGATAATAAGCAGGACGGAATTGTCTGCAGCATTGAGGCTTCGTTCCGGACACATTCCATCAAATAAATTTGCCTTTTTAATGGGTAAATCTGCAACTCCAAATTGCCCGAGATGCAACGTGATTGATGATGTTTATCATGTTTTGATGGAATGTGTCTGTAGCGAGGCCTTAAGACCTCGTAGGGTTATGGACGTGGGAGTCTGTAACAGTGCTCTGACAGACCCTCTATCCGATTTGGCCAGGGAACTGTACAGAATTTTGTTAACCAAGCGTGTGTAAATTTGATTGTTTTCTTTTTTGATTGCTTTTTATTTTAATTGTTTAATTTATATGGTGTAAATTTTGTATGTTTATGAACTCGGGTGTCATAATCGCTTTGCGATAAAACCCTTAAATAAAGAATAAAAAAAAAAAAAAAAAACTCAAGTTCAGGAGTTCCTATCCTGAGACATAATGTCTTTTGTCTCAGGATAGGCAATACATAAATGAGTTGCCTGGGGTCGTTCCAGGTAACCTAGGTTATGTTCATGGGCGACGTCGACCACTTACCATCAGGTGGTTCGTTTGCCAGTTTGCCTATCCAACTAACATTTAAAAAAAAAAAACATAAAAATAAGATGTTAAGTCTCGGTGCCAGTAATTACACTGCCTGTCTTGCCCTTCTCTCCGAAACACAGCAAAGCTGTTTCACGGGAGAAACAAGCAAGATGGTGGTACCCATGCAGCCGGGAGCGCGGCACAGCGCTTCCCTCCCACTGGTAAAAATCATGTGGCTCGTCTGCCAGTTTCCTTATCCAACTAACATAAAAAACATCCTCATACATTTTTTTCCATTTACATTTCAACATGCAATACCGTATCCATAAAACTAGCAAATTGTAATGCCTTATCCAAACTTCGCTCAAGTTAGTGAACTAAGTTAAATTGTAGCGAGATCAGGATCCAGCTTAGTACTTAAGTTAGAAATCTTGTGCTGGAATGGAATCTGATGCTTGCGGTCGCTTAACTTAAGTTGCTCAAGTTATTCACGTGCTCACTATTAAGCTTACTTACATTTTGATTCTATTTTAGATTATTTTGGTTGGAATTACTTCATAATTATTGGAACTTTTATGACTGTTTATTTGAGGTTTTATATTCCTACTAGCTGTTGCCCGCAGCTTTGCCCGCGTACACTTAGATTTACAACCGTACGCCGATTGATGATTTTATAGCCTAAGTTACTCCTTATAACATCAGCTATCTGCTAGTGAAAGTCCTATACAAATCGGCCCAGCCGTTTCAGAGATTAGCCGGAACAAACAGACAGACAGAGAGACAGAAAAAATTGTAAGAAAGGCTATTTTGGTATATGTACCGCGTATACATCCACATGCATTTAGTAAAAAGCGGTTATTTTAATGTTACAAACAGACACTCCAATTTTATTTATCTGTATAGATGTAGATATAGATAATAAACAGAATCTAGTAATTTATATAAACAATAAAACCAAAGATAACATTTCACAGATTAGACGGGACAGGTCGACCTCAGACTCGACGGGACGACGACTTGGTTGGATGTGGCAGGATCGGCCATCTTAGGGTTCATTGAGAGAGGAACTGCGTCCAGCAGTGGCCGGATGAAGGCTGAAGTGATAATGAAGCATCTTTAGATTTGGTTGAAATATAGATTGATTAAAATAGTGACTTTTTGATGCTTTTTGATTTTCGAATGATTGATTGCTGAATTCATAAAACACGTGGTACTAAGACTAACTTCTAGAAAATCTGACCAATCTTCCCGTGGTGACAAAAGAATCCGACACACAAACTTTCGTTCGTTAACAGATCTCGTTAGGAATTTATCGTAGTGTCCAAGTCCCTTTAGTGAGATCTAAAAACGTAGACGAATTATCTATACGGATAAATAAAATTGGAGGGTTTGTAATATTAAAATAACCGCTTTTTATTGAACGCATATGGATTTATACATGGTACAACCAAAATATTTATTTTCCAATTTTTCTGTCTGACTGTCTGTTTGTTCTGGGTAATCTCCGAAAGGACTGGGCTTTCTGTGCGGTCTTAGTCGATCGGAATTTCAAACATTGAATGGGCAGTATTCCCTCCCAGCAACAAAATCGCTGCTATGTCCAATGAAGCGACAGCAAAAGCAATTTTGTCTTGGCTTCGTACTTTGGCCGAGATCACTTTGGTATGAAATGTCTTAGAGCATTTCTCCCAAAGCACTATCAACGCTGCGAAACACCCGATCAAATATTAAACGCTGTTCTTCAGTTAGTGCCGGGACATTAGTTTGTAAAGACAAACATACAAAAATTCTAACAATCATTGTTTTGGGTGCTATTGCGTTGATAAAGGTCCTCAATAAAAAAAATTCTCATGATATATGAGATTTTTTTTCCATGTACAGACATCCGTTACATTTGTATTATAAGTATATCATCATCATCGTTATCACCACCACCACCACCACCACCACCACCACCACCACCTTCATCATCATCATCATCATCATCATCATCATCAGCCTCTATCCATCCACTGCTGAACATATGTATATAGATATAATGATAGATAAATATAATCAATATTACGCGACTTTTTTGCCAGGGCAAAAGATTTTTATCTCCTAAATGTACCTCTCAAAGTGTTCTTTGCAGTAGTCGAGAATGGGCTATTGCTTGGCGAGATTCTCATCTACCAGAATATTTTATACTACATAGATATGGTTTATAAATTCTCTTTATACTTGCAATAATATTCTTCAACTATAAAATGTATGAGACATAAAACAATTGTCTGAGTTATGGAGATATGCGCATACATTTCCGAAGCCTGACGTTGAACTTAATATTCACTTTTACGAAAACTGTCTTTAAATCAAATATTATATCAGACATTATTGAATAAGTTGGTGAATATTGAAACTAGATAGGAAGTTTGTTACAGTCGGACTTGAATATCACTGGAACGGTCCCAGGTTTGTGTACGAGTGAATCAGATCGGACGACACGATCTGTTAAGTTGTATGCGGGTAGATTGGCCATTAGTAAAGATAACGACCTACGTAAACTTAAGCATTACTTATCTCCCCCATCATGGTTCAAGCCTTGTCGTGGCGGTGGGGCTCCCAGGTGAACCCAGCACCATGGGCGAAGCAAATTGAACCGAGGGGGCTGCTCTTTGTTCCCCTCTTTATAAGAAAAGGGGACAAAAGAGCAGAGCGACAAGGGGCGAGGATGGGAACATCACCCCATTGTACTATCCCGACGTTGGGAAGGGTTGTTCTGTGGTGCGGGACAACCTATCTGTGGAGGTGGCGTCGGTCCCATGACAGACTGACTAGCCGTCGAGGTGCCCTGTTTGCTCATTAGATCCGGGGCATTTCACCAAAGGCGGCATTGGTGGCGCTCGTCGGGTTTTAGTGGATAGAGCTGCGTCCACATTACCACCTTCCGGCGCAGCGAGTCCCACATACCTGCGTGGGTAGACCCACTCCCCTGCGGGATAACTCAGAGCATTTCCCGGAGTTAAAGAAATAAAGCTTTACTTATCTCATCTACAATTTGGCGGACCAGGTCTAATCTTATAGTCTTTTCAAGTTTTGTATCCAAAGGTTGTAAACAGAACCCTATTATTAGAGATCTCTTTATTCGTCATTGACCTGTACCTACCACGGTACGATGCACTGTGGCAGTAGATACACCAGCTACCACTAACGTATCACTATATCCTAGTTCTCGCAAAAGCTATTTCTTCCTACATACACCTCTCAAGTTGCATTCAAGCAATCTCAGTTTCTTTTGGCGTTCAATAATAATAATAATATCTATGGGTCCTTTTACACCACGTCAATCTGGTCCCGTGGTAAGTTCTCGAAGAACTTGTGTTACGGGTACCAGACAATGGAAATATATTTAATACTTTTATACTACACATATATTTAAGATTTTTATTATATATAACACATATTTAATACACATCCATGACCCAGGAACACAGAAAACTTTTTGTTCCCTGGTGGGATACGAACCGACTACCTCCGGCTTGAGCGCCAACGCGCTAACTATTGAGCCACAGAGGTCATCAATAAGCACATTAATTGATTTCCCTCGAAAATTGTAAACATTATCCAATGAACTGCGATCTCCTAAAGGCTGCCAACCAGACATTGTACAGAAACATTCAATTGCAAATATTCGATGTTCGTTTGTGAGCGATGTGCGAAAACCCCTGCCTGCGGATATGGCCCACGGTCATTGTCTTCCGGAAACGAGTGGAGCGTGTGGGATGGCCGGGATGGAGGGAGGAGGGGGGTGTCGGGGGTTGGCAGCGGAAATGGTCTGTGGCCAGTGCATTCAGCCAAATTTTCACCAACCACTTTCGGTTTGTAACGGACTTCAATCTGAGGGGTAAAATGTGTAATGTGAATTAGTTATTACAAAATGGATGGTTCAGTATTTGAATTTATGTATATTAATTACTATTGAGTTCAATCGACAATACTGACTGACAACTGGTGGCTACCTAGTAAATACGGTACGCATACGTGGTTGTTGTGAGTGAGTGTGAGTGGTTGTGAGTTTATGTGAATCCGTTAAGACGAATTTTCATAGAGTATACTAAAGAAGTTCATTGAGGGAGGTCTATGTTCAGTAGAGGAAGGATAGAGGCTGCTGATGATGATGATTATAATGAAACAAATTTTTACGAATTTTGTCGCGGTTTATTAAGATTTTTACAATTTTTTTTTGTTTCATTATAATGAGTGAAATTCGGGTAAACATTAGAGAACAATACATGATGATGATGATAATAATACTAAGAAGTACTGAGGTATTCATTTAATATTTTTATGAAGACATCTTATATTATAATTAATTCATTACTTCCCCTTAAATAGAAACGTTTTAGCTAAGATTCAAATCCCGATAATGAATAAGTTGACTGAGTTTATCGAGTTTCCCAGCAGGAATTTGACAACACGATGTAGACCCAAAGAGACAACAAAAGTAATATATCATACTCCAATAAATCAAGAAGAAAACAATAAAAAACGGCGACACAATGGGGTCGCGTCGATGATTATCTGATAAGGGTAAGTCACATTACTGCTAACATTTATTTATTTGTTTTTTTTTTTCAGAACCACGACTTTTCGAACATAAATAAGTTTCGCAGATAAATAATGTTCTATGAACTTCTAGAAAAAGTTTGTTAATTTCTTAATGGAATATCCGCTGATAATAATGAAGATTTTTGGCTAGTCTTTAAATATTTCAGAGTTCAAAAGAGTAAAGTTTCGGGCTCCAGTTATATATGTTTTTTATACACAAGAATTTCTCTCACAATCCTTTTTTTTGCTTTCGCTTTTTGAAGCACAAAAAGCTACTAATAATATAAAACTTCATTTCTGCCGTTAAAGATAAGGCACACATAATCTTATCTTTCGTACTTTAAAAGCAGGATTTTTCCCTAAATCTTATAACAACCTATCAAAAGATAGTGAGAGCTTTGAAATGAGAGCCTAAAGCGTCAATAAAATCTGGTGGAATCGATGAGAGTAGCGGAGATTAAACACCTTTTCATTAAACTTAGCTTTAGTTCCGTAGCGCAGTTCAAATTTTCTTTTGAAGAGTTCTTACCTGTAACAAAGAATAATTAGATTAATAAAGAGATTGATTGTATTGCTTAAACAACCAAGAAAATAAAGAATAAGTAAAGCAAAATATTATATCAATGGCCGCTTTTACAGCACGTCAATCTGGTTCCGTGTTTTCGAAGAACTTGTGTTACGGGTACCAGACAACGGAGACAACGGAAATATATTTAATACTTTTTATATATATACATATATTTAAGATTTTTATTATATATATATATTTAATACACATCCATGAACCAGTAAAGAAAACTTTTTGTTCCCTGGCGAAATTCGATCCTGCTACCTCCGGCTTGAGCGCCAACGTGCTACCATTGAGCCACAGAGGTCGTCTGAGTCCGTATAGGGAATTAAAATATATTGTATTTTATACATAACATACAAATATACTTTCAATGTAATAAAAATTCCAATTTAGTCAATATTATAATAATCAAAAAATATTTTATATAACTGTACAAAAAACAGGTAGTAAATAAATAAACGATTTAAACTTAATAATTAAAATCCCAAACAATACTAGCACGTCTGGGTATTCGTTTATACAAAAGAGCATTAAAAAGTAGCTGAAAAACACTGCCCCAGGCTGAAAACAATTTTAGATATGTGATCCCAAAATGCGCGTTACAAGTCAAACTTCTCCGATAGGGGTCGTTATGGGCCCTTAAGTCCCAAGATGTTTTTGTGACGATCTCGCTTTTTTCGTCGCTCTGGGCTATGGTGACTTTTAATGATGTACCTTTTCCTACCGCAAACACCGCATTTGATATTATTAGATTCGATTTGACATGTCACTGCATTCGTGGGTTATTTTAAAGCATTATTTGGTAACCTATCTGTTGTGATATATTTATAATGTTTAAATGGGAACTTGTTTTATCAGTCATTTATTAATTTATTTATTTAGATCATTAACAATAGTATACACGTTGTACAATTCTATAAAATACATGCACCAAAAATCAAGTCAAACGCATAACAATCACTTATAGATGAACTCAGCATGCTAAAATAATAATAATTAATAGAAATAATATAAAAAAACAACTACTAATATTGGTCGTAAAAGTATAGTAAAAATGAACGAACCATGCACTGACATGGGTAATTTATCGGGAAAGCAAAAATTAAAGAATAAGGAGAAAAATTTACATTTAAGCAGCGAAAATTAATTAATTTGTTTTATATTTCCTAACTTTTACTACACAATGTTAAACAAGTGCTTTGGCTTTTTAAGAATATTATTGTACACATTCTTATCTTAAAACGAGTCAACAGTTTTATACCTACATTACAATAAGATGGCGGCATAAAAATGGGCACAATAGGGCTGATCTACTGACTACATTCATTCACACACAATTTTATTCGTAAACATAATATACGCCATTTTTAACAAAGTCCCTGTGCCTTTCCATAAAGCAAACAATTTTTATGTTATAACACATGTTTGTTTGTTTGTTTAACATGTTTACTGTTTTCCGCAATTTGGCAGTGTTGCCAGTATACCCGTATTTTAAAGGTTGTCACTTTTGCATTAAGTAATGCAAATATGTAGTTTTAAAAGTCTGTTTTGTTTTGAACAATCTTTAAAATAAGAGATACTTTAATTTCAAATATTTAATCTAGATAAGGCCGTTATTATCCACCAATCTTTTTATCTCATTCGTTGTTCGCATATATAAAAAATAATTATAACATTTACGTAGTCGACTGTACTAAATAAAAATCTGAGAGCACCCTTTGAATAAATTCTTTGTAGCGTTCTTGGCACGGCTTCTAAAGGGGCTGGAACAATGTAAGATTTACCAAAGCCTGTAGCTATACCGAAGATCCTTATGAACGTTTTACGTAACATCCTATATATTATGTCTACGCCACCATTTTATTATATTGTTTGTTATTTGGACGAGAAGTGTGTGACTATTACTTTTGTTTGATTGGTTAAACTGTTTAAGGTTTCATCATCATCATTATCAACCTCTTTCCATCCACTGGTGAATATAAGCCTATATCAATGAACGTCAAGACGGCAGTCACTCGTAGATATGACTAGCAGTGGCCAGTGTAGTGGTGCAGTGGCACGGATATTGTCGTCGAGTTTCAGGCTTACATCATTACACTAACCCGGTCCGTAGTTTAGATTATTTGTCCGTAGTTGACTTGCTTGGAAATTTGTTACGAGTATTAAAAATATGAACAAAACAACCATAGCCTCGGTATATATGTTGCTCTAGCTGTTGCCTGCAGCTTCGCCTGCGTTACTCAACTCTTATAAGTCACCCCGTGATGTTTTATAGCCTATAGCCTTCCTCAATTAATAAGCTGTCTAACACTGAAAGAATTTTTCAAATCGCACCAGTAGTTCCTGAGATTAGCGCGTTCAAACAAACAAACAAACTCTTCTGCTTTATAATATTAGTATAGATTTGACACAAGAGTACTCATTCCAAGGATTGGAACCGGCAACCAACGAATAAAATATCACTTAAACAATCTATCGCTTTTCTATAAATACTTCTTCTCGTCTTTTCTCTGCTCTTATCTTCTTCGTCTCTCTTTTTTTCTGTCACTACTCAAGTATAGTAATTCACAATTTAAATTATGATACACTTGTAATTTAAAGTTAGTTGTGTCTAAAATACTCAATCTATCACTAAGATATTAAAATCTAATATTAAAACGGCTGTAAACACCATTTAAAGTGGAGTATACTATACCATACATAACTTGTGTATCCCTCAATAAATTCTATTTGTGATACAAGACCAAAATACAAGTTAGGATAGATGTCAGCGTCGATTCGATATTGTAAGCCATTAAGTGATTTTTGTTTATATACTTGGAATAAAATAATTAGCTCTCGTCCGCAGCTTCGCCTGCGTTAATTTAGATTCCAGCTGTATGTGAAATATTTTTTTAATCGGATCAATAGTTTCGAAGATTACCTCCATCAAATTCACAAACTCATTACTTTCGTATAAATGGATATATCAGCAAAAATAATAAGCAACTCAGCAAAAAATACTCAGAAACTCAGCAAAAATATTGCCGAGACCAATTCGTCGTTTATGTAGCAAAATAGTGTGCACACTATGTCTTAATTCCCGGGGATTAAGTGGTATGGTTGAAAGAGCCTCTTAAGACTCACCCACGATCAGAGTCGGTGAGTACCTCCTAATATCTCCGGGTAGACACGGAAGGGGCGGGACCCGAGTTCACCAGACACAGATTCGCTGATGGAAGAAATGATTTAGGTGACTGTTGATATCCATGTATAATAAATTGTGTACACTCAATGTACGTATGAAACAAATAATTTAGACCAATAAATAATAGAATTAATTAACTAATGTATTTATTGTATATGCATGTATATGTATGTTATTTAGAGAATCACCAAAACTACTAAACTGTGATTTTTGTTTTCGACATAGCTTAGAGAATCGTTGAGCGTTTGTTTTATTGAAATCGGGCAAGAATGAAATAGTTTATCACTATTTAAAGTCTTAATAAGCTATATTTGGTAAAAAGTAAATTCAAAAATCAAAATCAAAATGATTTTTTTTTATTCAAAATAGTACTAATAAAGGTATCTTTTTGAACGTCAATTGAATCTACCACCACCATCATCAATAAGGGAGAAACCACAGCTAGTCTTCATATTTTGATTATTTAAAAATATTGATAACTTTTGTACTTTAAGAATGTCTGGCTTTAAAATGTTTAATGCATATTTTGTATTGTTAATGCGAATCTTTAAATTTATAAGAAAAGAAATACTTTTCGATACCCAAGTTTCGAGTTCAATGCACGAATGCACACAACACAGTACAGAAATTTATGAGAATTTTATAAATGTCTGCCCTTGACGGGATATAAACTCACGACCTCTCGGAAGAGTATTAGCCATTTGACCTTGTAATAAAAGATAGATCCGTAGACACCCCACTTAATATTGTAAATGGAAAAGTTTGTAAAATGTATGTTCGTTTCTCAATGTCGAGATTTTATCGCAGAATAAATAATATTAGCAAACAAGAAATTACTTTATATACCATACTAGTGGCACCGACAGACGTTGTCCTGTACATTTTTTTTTGTGAATCTAAACCATCCTCGAATCCCCTTGAACTCACAAAAAAAATTCATCAAAATCGGTCCAGCCGTCTAGGAGGAGTTCAGTGACATACACACGCACACAAGAAATATATATATATAATTATATCCTTGAATGTTTATAAGACTTTACTTTAAAGTTTAAGGAATATATTATACTTTCTTATAGAACATGAAAAATAAGAGATCTAACTAAAAAGGTCTCGATGCTAGGGTTTCCACGCTTATCTCTAAATCCACCAATCGGTTTTATTTTGTGTTTGGCAGCCCGATCATTGAAAAATATTTGCTTAGGAATCATTATTATTATTATCAACCTTCTTCCGTCCACTGCTGGACCGTATCAATAAACGCCAAGACAAGATCCGCCCACTCGTATCTAATAGGACCACCGCACGGAATCCGTCGCCGTAGTAGTTCTCGACCGTATTCGTGTTCTCTAACTAGACTCTACCTAAGACTTTTTTAGGTAAATAGTATTTAAAAGGAAAGTCCTGAACATCTAGTAATAGTGAAAATGATATTTGGCGTTCTATATCGGTGGCGTTGTGGCGTTTTATAACGTTCCAACATCTAGTAATAGTAAAACTCATATTTGGCATTCTGTATTGTTGGCGTTGTGGCGTTTTATAATGTTCCAATATCCAGTAATATAGTAAAACTGATATTTGGCGGTCTATATCGTTGGCGTTGTGGCATTTTATAACGTTCCAACATCTAGTCATAGTAAAACTGATATTTGGCGTTCTATATTGTTGGCGTTGTGGCGTTTTATAATGTCCCAACATCTAGTAATAGTAAAACTGTTACGGCGTTCTGTACCGTTGGCGTTGTGTCGATGTGGCAAACTTCCGAAATCTAGTTATAGTAAAACTGATAATTGGCGTTCTATAGAACCGCCAAATATCAGATACATCGTTGGCGTTGTAGCGTTTGATAAGGGATCATGTTTTATTCAACGCGCCGACAGCGAGACCTGCACAATTACCAACTTCGCCGTTGCTGTAATTGCCGGGAAGTGCTTTCGCTGAACTTCAACTATTATCTCGGTATTCTCTATCATTATGATAAAATTCAAAGGAGTATATTTTTGTATTATAATCATGTAAGTTACAATACAATATAATCCTGTAAATTACAATACAATATAATCCTGTAAATTACAATACAATATAATCAAGTAAGCTACAATTGGAAATGAGGTAATCGTTTCGTTGTATTTTTTTTAATTCATTATTGAATTAATTTTATATACTTACTTAGAGTTTATACTCCGCGTTTTTACGTGCCCCAAATATTATAAAAATCCTGCAAAATAAATAGTCTGTATAAACCTTCAAAATATATAACCATAATCAATGTCTGAGCTATCAAAGGCAAAAAGAATATACCTATATATGAAATCTTATTGGGTGAACCGGATGTAAAAGGAAATAATCCTACTAATATGTATTATGAACTCTTTCACCCAATAACTACTGAATGGATTTTAATGAAACTTCGCAATAACATAGCCTATGAATCAGAATAACATTTAGGCTATAATTTATCCCTGTACTCCCACAGGAATGGGAACGGGAAGGGAAGAAGAAGAAGGAGGTTGCATGTTTATAAAGATCTATATTACCGATACAGTTTTATTAATCTTACAATTTATCTGATCTTCGGAACTTAAACCCACAATGACAACGACTGGTGATGATGACGTCACCGGTCGTCTTTAAAATCTTATCATATGTGTACAAAATACTACTGTATTCCCAATATAAATAATTATCCCTATTCATTCATATCAGCAGAAACCATCCCTGATGCCCAACCGTCACGCCACTTACAGTAATCCATTACAGACCACTTTACGTAGAGCCTCATGAACAGCAGAACTACTTTAACTCCGGACAATTTATAATTGGTTTAAGCGCATCTGAATTGCCATCCAAAGATATTTGCATAGTGATGTTCGATTAAGTAATCGATTTTTAATATGCTTAAATGTTCGTGTATATTTAGCCTATATTTTGAATACAAAAGATTAATAAAAGTCTATAGAATATTTGGAATAAATATGAGTTATTTAATGTGAATTTGGTATCGTACTTGTGTTTTGGCGTTCATTGCAAGGGGCCTATGTAATGGGCGAAGAAAACATTTTTAAGTGACGATCATTATGATATAGGTACATTAAATCTATTACCTATATTATATAATAAAGATGAAGGGTTTTTAACACAATAATCTGTTTTAGTTTTCTGTTAGTCAGATTCTACGATATATTTTTTGCATTTGTCATTGCAATTATTATTATTACGTTATTTATTATTTTGGGTAAAACCGCAAAAACAGCTAGTGTTACAGTAAGAAACTTAGTAGTCCTTACACAAATATATGAGAAAGGGTGTTTGTTTTGTCCTCAAGTACAGGAACTGGACAATGATATTTTTATTTCGAGATAATTGGAGTCGGGAAGTAACATAGGCAGTTTTATACCGAAACCATTTCCCAGGGGGAAACAGAAAAAGCAAATATTTGATGAAATAGCACGAAAACCTTTTTGATAGATGCCTATATCGTCTTTTTCCTTCAATTAAATGTATATCTTGTTTCCTAGTTTTAAGTTTAATAGTAGCTTTATTTAGTATATATTTATTAACTTATTGTAGTTTTTCACCGTAGCCGAAATCATCTTGGAAAGCATCATCATCATCATCATCAGAAGCATCTTAATTTATTTTTACAGGAATTTTAATCAAAGAGACACTATTCTCAGATGTAAAAATTTGATATTCAAGACAAGTAATATAAAATAGTATAATATCAGTCCACATTTGTTTCGTTGGCCGAACTGTCTGATAAAATTTACCATCGTTTATGATTGGATTTTCTTTCATCTAGATCATGTTAACTTATATCGAAAGTTAGTTTTAATTGATAAATGTAAAAAATCGATTCTCCATCTATTTGTTCAGGAACATCACTAATCCTCTCCCTGTTAATTTCATCCCTTGAGATCTAAGTAGCGGTTACACTTGAGCATCAAATAAGGCAGTTGAAGTGGTCATGTCTGAAAACCTGGCCAGCCAAGGAAGACCCCATCTTAGTCTCAGTCTCGTTGTTTTCGCAGGCAGTAAAAAGGGCGGTTAGTTAGAGTGGGCTCAGGTAACATTGGTCGGCGTGAAGGGATTCCAAGGGCCCGTCTTGACCGCAAGCCTAGCGACATACAAACTGACATAAATTGGGTGTTCTTAAGGTCTCGCTATTGTTGTGAGTTTAAGGCGTTTAAAAAATACCTTTTTCTTTTGATAGAGTTTTTAATGATAGATATTGATTCTATTTCTTTATCTATTAATATTTTAATAAAAGGGGATAATATAGGGATAATATGGTACATTATACACTATTAATGAAACTATTTAAAACGGGATGTTTAACAATTGTTTTTATTATAGAGAGAAGCTCGACATTTTGGAATTGTCTACGAATGCAATACATAAGGCATTCGTAGACAATTCCGAATAAAAGTACTTTTATCTTTATTATTAGTTTTGTGGAGTTATTTGTATTAGTATTTTTTATTTCCTTTCAAATCGGCCATTGCTGTTCTCCCCGTAGAGATTGTTGAAGCGTTCATGACCATTGGACAGCAACGTGATGATGATGATCATATTAACGTTACCACAATATTGCGCTAGTTAATAACGAAGACGCACCGACGCAATTGGCGCGGTTCGGTGCACGCTGTTAATTAGGCTGACTGTTTGTCTCTCTTTTGTATCACAATATTGTTCCGACATGAAATTTGAGCAATCAAGATTCGGTTCGATATATACTTGATGGGATTCAAACCTGAGGGCATGCCACTTGGCTAGTAAGCTAAGCCATGCTGCTTTGCAGCCGAATTGTGCCGGCACGACCTACCGGCGTAAAGTAACAGCTAGGCTTTCGCGTTTCGTGCTCTTTGTGAGTTTCCGGTGGCCAATGTGTGGGAATGGGGTGAAGGAAAGGAACGCATTTGCATAGCCTCTTGTATGGATGTTTATGGGCGTCGGTAGTCGCCTAAGACTCCGACTGCTCATTTGGCCCCCTATGATATATAAAAAATGTAAACAGTTGTTAAAAGCACGCTTTTAACAACTGTTGTATATTTTATTGTTTTATAAATAGTTGTATATTTTAGACTTGGATTTATTGGTCACTAGTAGCGTAAGGTACGCTGCTAGTGACCAATATTTCGCAGTTCCCGTTCCCGTGTGAATGCGGGGATTAATAATAGACTTTAATAGTTGCTGATAATCTAGCTTTCCATGAGTGAAAAAATATTAAAATCGGTTCAGTGGTTTAGATGTGAAAACGCAAGAAACAAACAAACAGACACATTTATAATATTAGTTATGATAATATATGAGCTTATAATCCTTTTTACGTCCACTGTTGGACATAAAGCTCTTTCAACGAACGTCAAGACAGATCCGTCAGGCAGTGTAATTACTGGCAGCGAGACTTAACATCTTATGTCTCAGTATAGGCAACACATAGATGAGTTGCCTGGACTCGTTCCAAGTAAACTAGTTTATGTTCATGGGTGACGTCGACCACTTACCATCAGGTGGCACGTTTGCCAGTTTGCCTATCCAACTAACATAAAAAAAATATAGATCCCCCGCCACTTATTATAGTGCTTATTAAGACAGATTCTATATGCTATATTGTATTCCATATACACTAGATATACTCTAGTTTTTCCACAGGAAGTCTACCTTAAAAGGTTTTATCTAAATCTGATCAACACTTTATCCGTGAAAATGAAAATACAATTGCATTTATAATATGTATTGAGGTTTTCCAATACAACAATACCAACATGAAAAACGAATCGTTCATAAGCCACTCGTAGCAGAAACAATAAAAGCAGGAGTGCCAACATAACCGCATCACATCCCATACATAAATCAGTCCAATATTAATTCATTCTCTGTGCGTGCAGGTCCGAATGATAAGAGAAATTCATGGGATTTTGGCCAAAAATAACGTTTGTACAAGCTGTTATGATTTTTAATGATTTAGTATCTGTAAATATAAGCTTAAATATTGTCGTATATTGAAAAATAAATTTTAACCTGTCTATCCATTTACGATACAATATATAAATATATGTTTATCGCTTTAAAAAATCACTTTTTTTGTTTTTGATGTGACAACGTTTTATAATTCGATGGAGCGGGTACATACAATAAAATGTAAGAATACGTTCTGTTACACATACAAAAAGCATATCATTTTAGAAATTAACACTAGTTTGATTACGCTTAAAACGTGCAGAGAAACCTTTTACAAGCAAAAGTTTAAGGATAAGCTTTTAAATACTGTTTAAGCAATTTTAAACGTTAAAAAAGTTCAACAACGGATGAAAATTTGATTATAGTTACAACTACCATACGTCCCACTACATCTACAATAGTTACAATTACTATAGCTACAATAGTTCCTACTATAGTTACAACTACTATAGCTACAATAGTTCCTACTATAGTTACAACTATTAGAGTTACAATGCTTCCCTATAAATACAGTATCCATGTAATCAGTCAATTTTTACGAGAGTGAGTTTATAGAGGCCATTAGAAGGAACAGTAAAAAGTTAGGCAGTAAACAGTAGGTCGGGTCCATTACAAACGGCGTATCTTATCTACGTACTGTTCGTTAAATTTTATCAATTATGACTTATTAGACTTGAAATAATTTTCATTATCATCCTTGTCGTCATTATGATCATCATCATTTAAACCGAATACTTTATTCAAACCTCTCTACGAATCTTATTCATCCTCTTTTTTCATATAGATAGTTGAAGATCTTTGCTTAGTATAATAGTTGCCATTGTTTAAAATACCTAATCATTCGCGAAATTTAAAAATATGATACACTAAACAAAGTTACTATTTTATAGAACTGATATTTATACAATAGATAAACACACCATTGACGCAATGGATACTAATCTTAAAAATAGCTAAATCTTAAATATTATAATGTCTTATAATAATAAGTGATTGATTGTTCTTAACATGTTCACAAGAGCAATTTGTCAAATTGATTTCCTACTAATCTAAATACTCACATAACATTGAACACAAAACAAACTGAAAACATCTCAGGTAAGGAACATAACAACTGCTCATAAATTCGCCAGGAATCGCCGACAATGCAACAAGCTACAAACAGCATCTCTATTTAACTTTGATTCTATTAAGATACATTCATGCATCCTTCGTCCAATATTTATGTTGCTTTCAATGGCTGAAATAATGCACCAGCAAATACTAAATCTTTTCAATTTCTGTTCAGTGTATTCGGAATTGAGTGCATGAAAGTCTTTATTTCTTTTACTTTTGTGCTAAAGTGTATATACATACTTGGGTTTGAAATTAACACGGATTCGTGTGCTGCTTCTGAAAAGTGCAGTGGATATAAAAAAAATATCCCGCGAATTTTGTCAACATCAGTGAAAAGTCTTGAGGACTTGAAAAGTAGACTTTTCTCAATTTTTTCTTGCGTCTAAATCTGCTTACTTCTCAGGATACATGGAAAAACAAGAAAAAGAACCATCCAAAGAAAACCTTCATGTCTCAGTTGAGAATCAAAAGTTTTCAAAACACACTCTACATTATGTAAACTTTTCAATACTTTATTTATATCGCCATGATTTTGATCCGTTTGCCCGTAGCGATAAAGCGGGAGTCCCCAGGGCTCCGCTAATCCGCCCCCGTCCCAGGCCTGTCGTTAGCCCGTCTCAGATTACGCTCCGATCTCGACACATGTAATTTTGTTGCGATTTTTCACTACAAATACCGTTAATAACTTGATTTATATCATTAATGGATATTCAATTATAGGATTAACAAATATGAGCCTTTAGCCCTTGGAGTGTGTTTCCTTTGCTAGATAGGCTTAACATAGAGTAAGTAATTTTTACAAAACAAAAATCCACCACGGAGTTCCTTCTCTTGCGAAGTGGGTAACAAATTGAGGTACCTTTCTCATTCTGTTTTGATATTGATTGGAATACTAAGATATGGACAAGATCATGGGATAGTGAACAAAATACTTACTCTATCGCAAACCTAGAGAAAGAAATGACAAGGATGGGATGGAAGGACGATTTGTAAGAGGAAGTGCCATGCTGCATTACATCCGGGTGGTACCTCTCGCTCACATAACACCGGCGTCATGTGACAGCTATTATGTCGCGTTTCGTGCGGTTTATGAGTTTTCGGTGGCCCATTGTGGGGACAGGGAAAAGGAGGGCGGCGCATCTGTGTGGCCGTGGTTGTGCGGATATGTAAGGGCGTCGGCGCCGTGAGGCTCTGACTGCTCGTTTGTCCTGATGACATAAAAAAAGGATGGTCTCATAAATACTTAAAGCAAATTTATTTTAAACTAGCTGTTGTCTGCAACTTCGCCCGCGTTACTCAACTCCTATTAGTCACAGCGTAAGGTTTTATAGCCTATAGCCTTCCTCGATAAATGGGCTATCTAACACTGAAATATTTTTTCTAATCGGACCAGTATTTCCTGAGATTAGCGCGTTCAAACAAACAAATAAACTCTTCAGCTTTATAATATTAGTATTTGAAATTGAAAACCGATTTAAAATAGACTCAGACGGACTATCGTCACCAGCACATCAGTATAATTAAAAGAGTACAGGAAAACAAAAGTTTTCTTATTTTTTGTTCCCACAACTCTGGGTGAGCTTGTACCGTAACATACCCGGGGATTACTTATCTATCGTAGATAGGGCCCGGATTTATGCAGGCCGCCCGTGACCTCCTTGCTCGGACCAGCCTGTCTTCTATCGCGGGGAATTCAGATATACTAGGTTGTATCTCTGTGTAAAGTGATTAGACCGTTTTCCTAATTTGAATTAAATTCTTTAATGTGTGTGTGTCATTGTGTATAATACGTCATCACTGGGTATAGTGTGTAGTGTGGTGACACCTTCCACCCATATTAGTAAGTTTATACTATATATTATGTGCGCCCCCCAAGTAGTCAAATATACGACGATCTATAGTAAAGACGTATTTCAATTCCATCGAACCTTTGGCCTCCCATGGCGACCCTGCCAGGCCGTCCTGCCTCATGCAGTGCCGGAAGGGATAAAAAATATAATCAAATAATAATAAATACTTTAAACTAAATATTTAATAAAAATGAATGTATAATCAATAAACGTAATAAAACATATAATCAATAAATAAAAAAAGAATAGGGGGCCTAAACTTACCTAACATGGGTGGAAGGTGTCACCACACTACACCGTCTTGGTGTTTATTGAAAGACCAGTGGAAGGAAAAACAATTTAAAGTGATGTTTTTTTTTTAAATTTTGGTTTCACAGAGCTCGATATTTCGATATTCACAAATGCCTTGTTCACGAGACTCAAAATAAATATCCCGTTTAAATAGTTTTAATGGAAACTATGGAAATAGTTGATAATGACGCAGTTTCAGTAAACAACGTGTTAACATAATAAACACGGGAAGAATTTCTTAGGTCGTAACTTAGTGTAAACTACCCTCAAGTTAGTTGCAAGTAATATATTAAGTACTCAAGTTGAGACCTAAATTACTAATGATGTTGGCTGCGTGTGCTCGGTGGAATATTACCCGCTAACATGGTGGGATACGGATGATACCATTAACAAATATTTTCCTACCTATCACCTGATTGTGATGATCTTCCAAGAGTAGATCTATTCACGAGTTAGAAAGACAAATTGTAATATTACAAAAAACAGACTGGCACGGGGATTGCCGCTAGTATATTAATTAATACTCTGGATATAGTAATATTTTTCGTGATGTAATTTTCAAAAGAAAAACCCAGCATAGCACGTTCCATAGCACGTTGAGCTACGGCTAAGCTTCAAGCTAGTCGTACATTTATGCTGGGTGGTTCTTTTTTTTAAAATTTATTTTATAAACTCTCAACTTAGCGTTGGTCCGCCATTAATCAGGTGGGAAGACGATCTCCGTGAAGTAGCCGGTCCGTGTTATACGCGAGTGGCGAGGGATCGGTCGTCTTGACGTTCATTGAAGGGGGCCTACGTTCAGCAATGAACAAATAAAGGCTTTGTGATGATGATGATGGTGATGAATTTTTAAAAGCGAGCTTAGGTTTTATCGTGTAATTAAGTAACAAACATACATCAATCCTTATATTTTTTGGATGTATAATATCAAGAGATCAAAGGTTGCATTTACATTGACTGAAGAAATTTATAAAACTGTATCAAAGACGGTCCATAGTAAAGATACAAGTATTTTAATTAACTCTTACAGTAGATATTGTAAATTTTACAACTAATTAAAATCTCTAATCTAATATAGATACCATACACTAAAATAGAAATTTCTTCAACGTTAGCTCGATATAATAATACACGTGAAAATCACTTTAGAAGTTTGCAGAACATCAGAGCCGTATGTCTCAGGACCACGACAAATATTTATCCGGCAGGATATCGGTATTCTGATGTGGAGATTACGAAATACGAAGACCTGGACAATCCTCGCATGTTTCTGTTTAACCTGTCTTTGTTTTGTTCGTACACCCGTTATTTGTCGGTCCGCGTGAACTTAGATTTGCCGAATTGATGATGATTATTTTGATACCCATTTTGGGATAGTAGACAGTACTTTTACTATAAAAATAAAACTAAAAGACTCTGAGTAACTTTCGTGATTATGAAATTAATCTATAATTTGGAGTATAGATATAACTCGGCCGTCTTGGCGTTCATTGAGGGCTGTTCTTAATATTTCTATGATTGAGGGCCTATGTTCAGCAGTGAACGGATAGAGGCTGATGATGATGATGATATATATAATTATTTTTTTCTGAATAAACTGATGCTAGTCAGTTAAAAAAAAATTAAGATATAATTTTTATATTAAATTTTATAATCATGGTCTCAAACGTGTTGTTACAAACAAAAACAAATTTCACACATTTAATGTTAATAGAAACTTAGCCTTTCCCGTGAAAGCCTTATAAAAAGCAATTATTTAAACCTTTAAATGCAACTTTGATTTCACCTCCGGTCGCAGTTGCAGCAGTTTCATTTCTAAGGCTTTCATCGTTTATATTGCACAAAGAATCGTTTTTCGATTTAGTGACGTGTTAACTTACGGACGGAGAACCGGAGTCGCTTTGAAAATGTTTTAAACTGTTTCATAAAAATAAATTTTCAATGGCAGTGTAATATGAAAAATGTATAAAACCTATTTATTTTATTATTATTTACATTACTGGATTTTTCCACGAGGTTTTCTAACAATATTTTTTTTATAATTTTTGTCATATTTTTCTTTACTTAGACACTGGAGAGTTTCAAAGTAATTGGTAAGAATTTTCAGCGATTTGAGACAATTAAACGTTTATATTCAATAAATAATTATTTATCATTTTTTTAACAAAATCATCTAGTGTTTACGCGAATTTCACTCATTATAATAAAACATTTTTTTACGGATTTTATCGCGGTTTATTAAGATTTTTACAAGCCCGACGTTTCGGATACTTTACAGCAACCATGGTCACGGGAGGACTGAGGTGACATACGTCCTATTATTACAAAGTTATTCGAAACTACCCTATGATACATCATTGCCTTACATCTGGCTATATGTTGTGGAATAATTATTTCTACAAGCAAGTAGATGGAGTGGCCATGGGCTCACCAGTATCCCCTGTTGTTGCCGACATATTTATGGAGGACTTCGAGGAGACTGCTCTGCAAACTTCTCCCATAACACCCAGGTTCTACAAGCGGTACGTAGATGATACACAATATTACCATCTGATAAAGTAACCATATTCTTAGACCATCTTAAATCCATTAATTCCAAAATTCAATTCACAATGGAATTAGAAGAAAATAATTCTCTAGCCTTCTTAGATGTATTAGTTATCCGTAATCCCAACAATACCTTAAGCCACACAGTGTATAGGAAGCATACCCATACGGATAAGTACCTAAACGGCGAATCTCACCACCATCCAACACAGTTAGCTACCGTGGGTAAATCTTTGTTTCAGAGAGCACAAGGGATCTGTGATGAGCAACACCTGGAGACCGAACTTCAACATGTCAAGCAAGTACTGCGTGACAACAAGCTTCGGGTACCGCGTCTCCGTCACAGTGAACGTGTGAAACCAACCACCGTCGAGCGAGTACCTGCAGTTCTCCCGTTTATTAAAGGCGTCACTGACAAGATTGGCTTCATCCTAAAGCGAGCTTCTATAAAAACTTATTTCAAGCCGCCAAAAAAGATAAGTCAATTCTTACCATCTGTCAAGTGTCATATACCCTTACAAGATGCAGGAGTATACAAGCTTGATTGCGACTGTGGTCTCTCCTATATAGGCCAAACTAAAAGATCTATTAAAACTCGCGTGAAAGAACATATAGCTGATTTAAAACACCGTCGCTACACTAAGTCTACCATCTGTGAACATAGTCTTGACAAAGCTCGCCATTATATCAGATTTGATAAACCACAAGTCCTCGCAAAAGAACACAGATTCCAACCAAGGATGATCCGTGAGGCTATTGAAATTAAAAAAACATCCTAGTTTCAATAGAGAAGATGGCTGGCTTCTACCACCTGCTTGGGATGCCATTATTAAAATTATCAAATCAAAATCCAAGCATAATATGTCACAGACTAAAGATACAGTTAGCACTTTCTGCGTAGATAGGACTGACCAAAATATTGATGTATCATAGGATAGTTTCGAATAACTTTGTAATGATAGGACGTATGTCACCTCAGTCCTCCCGTGACCATGGTTGCTGTAAAGTATCCGAAACGTCGGGCTTGTAAAAATCTTAATAAACCGCGATAAAATCCGTAAAAAAATGTTTTATTATAATAAAATCATCTAGGTGCTAAAATTCATATATCGTTTGGATAGTGACACAGAAATAGGCTAGTGACGTTATCAAACAACATAACTAAAACAATACAAATTAACTTTTACCATATACTTTTACCATATACTTTTTATTGTGTATGTGAAATGTGGAATTATGAATCTATCTATACTTTTATATTTATATGTGAATTGATGTAATTAGGTTATCTAGTAGACTAGGCTAGATAGGTTTAGGTAATATCGATAAAGTCTGTAATTACGTGATATTAACCACCCGTATGAAAACTGAGATAGGCTTTACGTACTTGACATAATATCTCAATATGCGATCTTATCGCTTGTAACTCCCAGCAGAAATCTTTTATCAGTCACCCTTTGGAGTGAGTTAAAAGGTTAATAATTTCGCCCTACCAGTTTTTCAATGAGTTTTCCGATCATTTGGTCAATAAGTTGATCAACCAGTTCGATAAATTGCCAAGCAATGTAACAAACAGATTGAGACGAAGTAGTTTAAAGTAATTAATTATGTTTAATAGAAATATTGTATATAAAAATTAGAACCCACCGCACTATTATATAGTATACAAAAAAAAAACGCAAAATGTTCCTACAGTTTCTAATGGATATTATGCACTATATACTGGCGTTCATTTAGGGAGAACTATGTTCAGCTGTGGACGGATAAAGGCTGATGATAATGCTGATATTATATATGTAGAAGGGAATGACTTACTACTATCCATAGTAGGAAATTAACAGGAGAAATGTGATTTGAGTCGCGAAGTCGTTTCCAAAACCATTTGAGTCAACACACACAAATGGTCTTGCCATTGAGCAGCGGCCGATTGGAAGAGCTGAGGTAAGCTGAGTTGTGCCAATCGATTTTGTATCCACTGTCTGGACTCCAGGCTTATCCCGTTTCACTCCGTCTGTTTGTGGCGAATCATTTTATTCAGATAACTACTGGCTTTTTTGTATTTTCACAGTCTAGTGCGCTTGTACGCTGGCAAAGTGTGGATATTGTTATATTGTGGGATGTTATGTTTCACTTGTATTTACTACCTATTGCTCGTAACTTCGCCAAATTTACAGCCCTATGGAGCTGGTGATTATTATTTTATTTGCCTACCTGACCATATTTAATATGGCTATCTGACTATGTGGAAGCAAACCAATTTGCTGCATCCTTAAGGCACACTCTAACACTCTAAGGCACACATTATGTCCCCACCATGGTTCAGGCCTTAGTGTGGCGGTGGGGCTCAGTAGCCTAGGGTGAGCCCAGCACCTTGGGCGAAGCTAATTGAGCCGAGGGGCCTCTTTGTACCCATCTTATAAGGGGCGAGGACGGGAACCTCACCCAATTGTAGTATCCCGGTGTTGGGAGGGGTTGTTCTGTGGTGCGGGACAACCCCTTGGTGGAAGTGGCATCGGTCCCCTAAGGGGCTGACTAGCCGTCGAGGTTCCCTGTTTGTTCATTAGATCCGGGACACCTCACCTGGGGGTAGAGCTGCGTCCACTTACCATCTTTCGGGCGCAGCGAGTCCCACATACCCGCCAGGGGAGACCCACTCCCCCGCGGGATGCTTGAGACGCATTTCCCGGTGTTAAAAAAAAATAGTTTATTGTATGATATTGTATATGTGATATTGTAATATTGTATGATATTGTATATGTGATATTGTAATATGTCTATCTTAAACTATGTTGTTGTCTCTAGTGTGTGGTCAATAAATGTTTTGTCTTTCTTCTTTATTATTGACGTGACAACGTCTTATAATTCGATGGAGCCGGCTGCAAGAACGAAAAAACATGACGCATGCGGCGTTACCTCGCTCTGAGGCGGTCCATTTTATTATGACGTTATCACGTTCTACTATCGTCAGTAAACCGACTTTACAGACAACCGATTTTTTTATAGACTAGACTAGAGAAATACTCAAGCGAATCTCAAATTTAAGACGTACTTAAACTCGTGTTATCCCTCTTTTTTTCTTTGAATCTGACACGTCGTAGCATGAGTTTAAGTACTTACGTCTCAAATTTGAGATTCGTTTGATTATTACCGGTGGGAGGGAAGCGCTGTGCCGAGCTCCCGGCTGCATTGGTACCACCATTTTGCTTGTTTCTCCCGTGAAACAGCTTTGCTGTGTTTCGGAAAGAAGGGCAAGACAGGCAGTGTAATTACTGGCACCGAGAATTAACATCTTATGTCTCAGGATAGGCAACACGGATAAGTTGCCTGGGCTCGTTCAAGGTAAACTAATTTATGTTCATGGGCGACGTCGACCACTTACCATCAGGTGGCACGTTTGCCAGTTTGCCTATCCTACTAACATAAAAAAAAATCGGCCGTTAGTCACTCGGTATAACGTGGCATTATACTGGTGATGAACGTTTAGTAGTTTAGAGGATTACATCCAACATGCAAACTTACAGACCTTACCTCATATGTCTTGATATATTTTTCAAAGCGACAATAGATTTTTTATTTCACGATATTCTCTATATTAAAGTTTTTTTTTATATTTTTTATAAATATGTAAATAAAGGTTATAACACAATAGAAACAATCGAGGTAAGGTCGAATTTCCAATTTTCCGTACTCTTTTTAAACATAACAGATAATTTATACTGTATACAATTACATTCAAATCGCAATCCGTACATTGAAATCGATAATTAAACAATAGGTACGTCAGCTGTATTCAATATCAACGAGCGGGCCAGCAGCTGCTGACAGGTCGTTAGCACGCTACAATAGCCGGCGGCTATCACGTCTGGAACACATTAACACATCACTCGATAAACAGTACATCGATAAATTGGCAATGCGAGTAGTTGATTCGAGTCTATAATCGAGTTGTCTATGGTCGATCTTGGTATGGTCAAAGTATGGAGTAAAGAAATAACTATAAGGAATACCACATCTGTGGATGAGTGCCTGTTGAAAAGCGATAAATAAGGGTGGCCCCACAGTAGCAAGAGCCTAATTTATAAAATATGTAAACACATACACATTCAATTCGTCTAAGACTACAACTTCATCATACCCTTATTATACACCAGCTCCATTGTGAACGGTTTTTGAACTATCACAGGTAAAATTGACATTTTTTTATCCTATATGAGATTCTTAATTCTATACTCTATGACTGAAGGTATTTATGTCAAATATCGACAATATGTCAATAGACAGTACTACAGGTAAGAACTCAGGCAGTAAAGTCAAGTTCGTACCTACATACATCACGTGTTTTAGAGTAGTCAGTAGTGCTCCCCTATCCTTTGTTTCGTGCTTACTTTGTAAGACGTCATATTTAAAAATTAAAACTAAGAAAATCGGAGTCACGAAAAAAAGCATATTTTGGTATCTAGTGATTGAGATGACATAGAATAAAATAATTATTTATTTGCCGTAGCTCTGACTTTAGTTTTAATCAGCAGTCGGTGCATATTTAAGGGCTAGCTGGCGACACCTTACGTAAGAGGCTGTAATTTAAAAACCCATTGCTAGCAATAACGGTTGAAGTAATGGTAATTTGGCGATTGAAGCAGTTTTAATACACAAACAACGAGCATTCTCAAGTCCTAATAAACATACTCCATTTTAAAACAGTACAAAGATGAAAATAAAAATGTCTTCCAAATAATTGTATTTAACGACCAAACCGCGAAGGTCGCAGTAAATAAGAAAAGCGGGAGAATTGTGAAAATTATGCCATCCACCGTCTCTATTACACACGTGTGAAATATGTATCACCGTCCCCCTCACACTGCAATGCAGCCTAGCTCTGTAAGCGAAATTGTGTTTATGGTTATTGAATGGCGAACATTTTTCCCGCGTTTTTTATGCTGAGCCAGTGTAGTAAAAGTTGCAGATAACATTTATTTGGCTTACTTATAAAATAGGTTTGCAATAAAGGATTACACTGATGTTTTATGCCATTATAGAATTTAATTGTGTATATATGAAAAGACAGAATGATTAAAAAAGAACAATGTAAACTTGGAACTTTAAAAAGTGGTATTTTGATAATTATACACATCAACGAAAATGATTGAAGTTTTTGTTCATATAATTAGCACAGTGAGATATTTGAATGCTTAATATATATTTAAGGATTCTTGCTTTCTGTTTGTATCGTATAAAACTACTCCCCACCATGGTTCAAGCCTTGTCGCGGCGGTGGGGTTTAGGAGCCCAAGGTGAACCCAACATCTTGGGCGAAGCCAAGTGAACCGAGGAAATGCTTTGAGGCATCCCGCGGAGGAGTGGGTCTCCCCACGCGGGTATGTAGGACTTGCTGCGCCCGAAAGCTGGTAAGTGGACGCAGCTCTACCCACTAAAACCTGGCGAGTGCCACCAATGCCGCCTTTGATGAGGTGACCCGGATCTAATAAACAAACAGTGCAGCTCGACGGCTAGTCAGTCCCGCAAGGGACCGACGCCACCTCCGCAGAGGGGTTGTCGAGCACCACAGAACAACCATCTCCCAACGTCGGGACAGTACAATGGGGTGAGGTTCCCATCCTCGCCCCTTGCCCCCTGCTCTTTTGTCCCCTCTTCTTATAAGGGGTACAAAGAGCCCCCTCGGCTCAATTAGCTTCGTCCAAGGTGCCGGGCTCACCCTAGGCCACTGAGCCCCACCGCCACGTCAAGGCCTGAACCATGGTGGGGCAGACACTCCGACCTCAGTTTTCAGGCTCAAGTTCAGATCTCGACTGAGGCCGAACATAAACCAACTAGACAATCTCTGCACATTTAGCTCCGTAAAATATTTATTGTTTCATTCCTAAAACTCGTGTTATAAGAGTAAGTGACGACAAAACCATAAGCACGAATAGTTTATTTTTTATATTATCAGTAAATAAAAATATTAAGATACACATCTTAATTGTTACAATAAACGGTATTAGATTTATTATAAGTCACGCTTTTCATTCCCTTGGCAACATTTAATGATTTCTACGTTGCAAAAGAACGGAAAATTAGCATTTTATTTTTATAGCGGCTTAGATGTTATGTGGCGATATGATGATTTTATATCCTTTGAAACATTCCAATAATAGCTTTAGCGACGATGCCAGATCGCGGGTTCGAATCCGCTGACTACTGACATTTTTGAGCGCTTTGTTCATTTTCACCCGCATTGGGCCAGCGCATCGGTGAACTATGGCCCAAAACCCTCCTCGCCTGATTTCGAGGAGGAGACCCGTGCCCAGTGGGACATATAAGGGTTGATATTATTATTATTATTTTGTTCATTTTGAGTTTTTTTATGTCATATGGGGGCAACCGAGCAGTCGGAGCCATATCGTGACTACTGATGCCGATAGACATCCTCACAACCAAAAATTATGCAGATGCATTGCCCTCCTTTTCCCTATCCCCCCAATGGGCCACCTGAAACTTTTGCTCAAGCTGTCACTTGACGCGGGTGTTATGTGAGCGAGAGGGGTGTGCCGACCGAAATCAGCTGCAAAGCTGTATGGTACGACCTCTTACAGTTTCTGTTTTTATATATGTAGAATAGGGGGCAAATGCACAGTAGGTTCACCTGGCGGTAAGTGAAAAATAACACCTATAGACACCCGCTACACCAAAGGATTAAAAGGTGTGCTGCCTGTTACAAGTATACCCATACTTGTAGAGGCTCATGCTTTTTTCTTGAAACTCTAAGTCGTATCGGTTTGAAACATCGTAGGTGGTAACTGGTTCCACATCATAAACAGCCTGTGTCAATCCACTACCTGGTGGTGGTAACCTGGCATGTCTGGTTGAAAGCCCTTAAACGTGTGTGAAGTTCGCCAATCCACATTCGGGCGACGCATAGGCGAACTATGTCTAGCCTGATTTTGAGAACACACTTGACCAGTGGGGATAAGGGTCGCTAGGCTACATAGCAGGAGAAGGATTGCATGATTCCCTAGCCTCGATGTCGAGGAAATCCAGGCCCGGCAGTGGGATTGGAAGGATGGATTGATGCTGATGATGGTAAGCTCTTAATAACTATCAGCTGGTATTGCGGGCTCGCATGTCCGTTATCAGCGAGCTGTAGCGCCTGGAGTAACAATTAAACAGTTATTAATATGTCCACGAACGCTATAAATGGTAACCTATTTTATTGTGGACGGTTCCGTACATAATAAAAATAGACGGATAAACTTGAATAAAAGTACAAAACAGAAACTACAAGTGAGGAACGAAGATCTTCGAAGAGATTAGCCGTTTTGGCGTTCATTGAAAGAATAAATATTTGTGGCGAACCAATCAGCGCCACAATCCTGAATCGCACTATCGAAGTTTCACAGTTCGGCGCTATATATACGATAACTGAAATAATAGTAAGGCTCTCACCTCGCTTTGAGGCTTTCACCCTATATCGAATATATTCAACAGAGAAGGGGATGGGTTGATTATGTTAGGAAAGTTAATATTTAATATAAATAAATTTAGATATTATTCATGTCTGGTTAATGAAATCTGCTCCAATATATTATGTATATTATAATTTTAGTTTAGCATTGGACGTAGACCTCTTGAATGAACGCCAAGATTGCACTCGCTTGGGACAATAAATTTTATTTATGGTCCATTTGTCTCCACTCCACAACTCCTCTCTTTCGCCTCGTCTCTGTTCTGTTCTATGTAGCCTAATTATATTATATAATATAGTAAACAAAACTGCCTAGGTATTTAAAGTAAAATATCCTGCCCTACTTTTTCCAAGCACCTAATTACTTGATGTTTACTGTTAAAATCATTTTATATATAAATATACTATTTTATTAATGGCTTTGTTAATCTTTATTCCATAATAACACAACTTCTTGCAGTCGTTCCGAACGTTTCTCGTTCAGAATCTCGTGGCATAATTAATAAAGAACCTTCATCTTTATGACATTAACAAGTTATATAGCCAACAGATTTTATTATGAAGTGGCAAAATCCTCAATGTCAAAAATCCACAGGTGAAACTGCTGACGGTGCAATAGTTAAAAAAACGAAAGCGGAGTTTTGAAAGCTATGCGAAGTCACGTACTCCATACTTTGCTTTATAACTTGCGAGAACGTGGTTTTAATTTTTTATTTTCACCACATATTTGTAATAATTGCTATGGCGGCCATCTTGGATAGCGTATTTATTTATATATTAAATTGGAAACGTCCGAAACCCATGCAAAAAACAGATGTAGAAAAGTTTAACACTTATTTTTTATGTTAGGTTGATAGGCAAACTGACAGACGAGTGGCAATAGGCAAAGTGGTCAGCGTCGCCCATGAACTTAAACTAGTTAACCTGACACTAGCTCAGGCAACTCATTTATGTGTTACCTATCCTGAAACATATTTTTTGACGTGACAACGTCTTAAATTAGGTTGCGGCTGGGAGTCACTTATGAAAAAGTGTAACGCTCGGTAACGTTACGATGAGTCACCGAAACGATGTCACGTAAAATCTTCGCCCGTAAAACCGACTTTACAGGCAACCATTTTTTTAAGTTAAGTTAAGTCTCTGTCAATAATTACACTGCATGTCCTGCCTTTCTCTCCAAAACACAGCAAAGCGGGAGAAATAAGCAGGATGGTGGTACCGAAGCAGACCGGATAGGGTGTCAAATTTCTAAGAAAATTATTTTTAATTCAACATGGTTCCAACAAATTCGGTAAATTAAACGTCAATTTAATATACCAGCATAATGAAGCGTTGACACAAAAGCAGTGGCATTATATTATCGAAGTCTAATCAGCGATATAGGTGGGAAAAACAGACAGGTAAGTTGGAAACAATGCTAGCGTAGTCCATGGTGTCGGTATGTTACAAGTTGGTGAATTTCCAGCGACAAGTTTGTAGCTGACAGCTCTGGTGTGGGTAATCGAAGGCATTGTTCCCGCCGGCCATGGTAATGAAAAGGGGATTGGATGGCACACGAGCTGTCTGATGGAAGATACGATGTATTGTTGATTTAAAATCGAATGTGCGAATCGATAACTTGATCAGATAGAAACGATAGTGTCTAAAAACTTGGTTTGTCTTCTCTTGATTGCTTGATTTGATCTTTACAACATCGCTCGCTTGCTTTTCGTATGACATCATAAGAAAATCTGCATATCTCATTAGATTAAAAAGTCAAAAATTAAAAATTATAATTGGCCTATATGCCTAATCTCGTCTAATTTCAAGAAAGTTGAATGTCACTTAAGCTTTAATAAATAGCTTGACCAGAAAAATAAAAACCCACGCCATATTGCGGAAAATTTCGGAACTAATTTCTGTATGGACCATAATATGTGTTGACGTAAAAAAGATACAGTGGCGACACCACGCAGGGTTTATATATTTCTGGTCAGGCTATAAATATTACTATGGTGATCATCATTTTCTCTACCGCTGTAGATGACTTGACCTCTTTCAATAAATGTTAAGTAATAATAATAATTATTGCCATAACATTATGCATTATAATTGATATTCTCGTCATACTTTATTAAGTCCTAATGAGATTACGTACCAATGCTTATTGTAAATGGTGCTAAGGGACTTGCGCCAGAAACTGTTGCCTAACCGTCTTAAACTATTAAGGTAAGTAGGTAAGTCGGAAATATCACCTTACCAGCTAAGCTTGAAACTAAATGGACATTTATTTTTAACAATCGAAATAAATTTACCTAATCCCTGGTAAAATAGATTCATCGAGCATATACCCGGAATAGAGCAGTAATGTTATGTGTTTTGTATGAAAAGGTTCGGTGCTCTGATTGGCCGACTGATGTTCATTGATGGATGATTGGCTTTAGGGACGTACATACAGATAACTAGTTGGTTGAATTGCTGTTACGTCAGTGACAAATCACTGACCAGTTTCGGAATTTCATATCTCACTTTACTACACTTATAATAAATAAATAAAATACATCTTTACAAGTGTATAGATAGATACGATAGTGATAGATAGATGAATAGTTTATTTGCATCTTGTTCGTATTAAATTTTAAATTATCATTATTTTCAGTTTTCATTATTAACACTGTTCAAAACCGGACAACCTATCAAGTTTTTCACTTTTCTAAGACTACCTCCTACAGCCAAACTCACAAACATTACCTCTATTTAGTATAGCTGTTGCCCGCAGCTTCGCCCGCGCTAATTTAAATTTACAGCCGTATCCCGGATTGATGATAATTATTTTTATAGCCTAAGATACTCCCTATAATATCAGCTGTCTGTCAGTGAAAGTCCCATCAAAATCGGTCCAGCCATTTAAAAGATTAGCCGGAACAAATACTCCGACAGACAGACAGACAAAAATTTTAAAAATTATTTTTTGATGTAAGTAACGTTTATACTTTCATATGCGTTTAGTGAAAAACTGTTAATTTGAAAATACAAACAGACACTTCAATTTATCTGTATACATAGCCTGTATGTTAGCTATACACAGTTTATTGACATGAGAGGGACGCTGACGCAGCAATGATCATGGTCGACGGCACGGGACCACGTGATGTATGCACGAATTAATTCGCAAATCGCTGAATTGGTACCTAATACTACGGTTTACCGGGTAGCCATTTGTAAGGCGCGTCTTATCCATATTTCTACAAATTTCCTGTGACGACACTAAGTACATCAGTATAAGCTGTAAGCTCATGGTTTTAAAAAACACCAAAATAAGTAACTGGCTTTTGTCAATAAAGCTATCATTCGCAAGAATTTTTTAATCACGACTTATTAATTCCTAAAGTTAAACGCGTTCAAAAAAGGGAAATTTTCGCTGTTTCCTTTCATTTGCACTTACCGTTGGTGCATTAGTGAATTTTGTAAGTGATTTTTGGGATGAAGACTGCGTTTGAAAGGACGTTCGACGAGACTAAATCGATAGACGATATCCGTCTCCGAAGTCGGATGTGAGGAGATTGATCCATTTGACGTTCACTGAATGACATTTACCGTTAGCACTGACATTTTGACAAATTTCATCCTGTCATTTCATTTCGACAACACTATATAGTATCACACACCAGTATGTAGGGATGTAAAGGGGAACTTCTTTTGTTTTTGGCAAATCAAAAGGAAAACTTGAGCAGGTAGTTAAACAACAACAAAAACAACGGATGTGGGTAATTATCTAAGTTAGCGCGTTCTATACCGGGGCTAATTAACAATCGTGTAAAGCCTTAGTTGACGAAGTTATCGAATCTTCATATTCAATTCAATCTTCATACTCGCAAACGCGAGTTTACCGATTTTGAGCTTATAACAAGAATATATAAAACAAAATTACTTCATAATTATATTACAAAAAAATATATAATTATATATTATATAGAAAAGTGAAGTATAAATTATACTTAGTAAATACTTTGCAATTACTTTACTAAGAACTAACTCCCTTAAATAGTCCTTTAAATACTGATGTGTTTAAAATGTGTCGAAAACCGTACCGAATTATAAAATATGAATTTCATATTTTGTCATCCGGACAAGATGTCGAAGACTGTATAAATTTAAACCTTTGCCTATTGCTCGAGCGAAATTTAAAATAACGTGCTTAATCACCGTGACGCAAGATCCGGTGTTGCTGTCAAAAACAGGCGCGCTCTTTAAAGCCGGACAAACATCTTAGCCGGGTCCCCTTATTTATTTTTAATATTCCCTAGCCTCAGATCTGCGCCCAAAAATATCTGCTGTCACGCACAGGCTGCAAATAATTATTTTGCTCTTTGTTTCTTCGATTCCGAACGGCTCGGGTTTGACGTTGATTGTGCTGTTGATGTTTGAACTATAAATCTTTTTTTGTGTTTCCAGCGGGATTTATCTATGTCAGTGCCACTGACTGCGGTGTATTCGAATAGTTATTAGTTAGTTAACTTTGTAAGCCCATTTTTGTTGTTGAATAAACAAACTATTAATATATAAATAGCGTATTTAGCTCTATAAATGATAGAGATAGGAATATCATAAACCAGCGATTGAAGTTACGTCGTCAGCGATTTTCATGAATATCAAATACGACCCGCGCGTTCATCTCAGGGCTGGGTTCTGATATAATGAAATGTAGGTAATTGAGTCGGTAATATCACATCTTGTCCTGTTTTTCGGGATATGGCATATTGGTTTTAAGAAGAAAAAATAGGCAGGATGGTGGTGGTAGCCAGGTAAAATAGACAAAAAGTATTCTTTTCTCTCTTAGTTAACGCGGGATTTTATTGAAATTTGTCAAAAGTAATGTATTTCACAAAAAGCGGATTAATTCACTAGTAAATAGTCATAAATATGTAAAATATCGCATAGGATTGAGGCCGCCTTACGAAATGTCAATTCGCAAGCAGCGCCCCCGAATCCTTCCCAATTTGCATGTAGATGGCGCCAAAACGCCTCGCCGGGGTTTCGCGCCATAACCCCGAACTCGGCGAAACTGATTTAAATTCTTGCCATAGACAATAACGTTGTTTTTGTTATAACGTTTCGGCCATTTGCATTTCAGACTTTATTCCTCGGGATTAAGGCGAAATATATTATTTTCGATACTTTAGAGTATTTACGTAGTATTCTTGAGTAATTTCTGGCGTTGTTTGAGTGAGTTTAAAAATTATTTCCGTATTATTGGACACGTTTAGAATTCTAAGAAGATTCGTTTCTGTGATGACTATTTAAATAGGTCACACACTTTAGACTTTTTAGTTTTAAATATTTCCGTAATTAGGGTAATGGCCTTTGAAGTTTAGCAACGAGCTAGACGAATTTATCATATGACTAGCCTGGATCCTTGAAATTAGCCGCGGGACAAAAAAGTTTTGCAGAACTTCTTGAAAAAATATGACAGTGTCTGAAAAGTTTTAACGTATTGCTCGCTTGGTCTGATGACCATTTTATAAATTAGTCTTTATCTTTTATTTTTAAGATAAGTAAATTATTTATATATTTATAAATATGTATTAATAAAATAAATATTGTTTCGCGTGCTTACCACGTTTATTATTTTATTGAGATCCCGATATTTCGGTAATATTTTAATAATGTGCTGGTAGATGGTGACAGTGCAGAAAAATCTGTCTACCATCTTTTCTCGAAAACTAACGCGGTAAGCACCCGAATTTATTTAAATATGAAGAGTGTTGGCGTTACATAGTTTAAAATATATGAATATTTATTATTTTATTCAACATCATAAAAAAAAAAAATAGCTTTATTACCTGTTTCCACATTTTGAATGTTTGTCTTGTAAAATCGAGATTTATTACTATTTACCTGAAACACTAATAATATTAATAATATATAATTACATTATAAAAGTATAGATTTCACAGGTAAATCTACCATTTATATTCCAGAAATCGCTCCCTTCTCTGGAAATACTCTATCGCGTTCAAATATTTTCTATAGACAATTTTAGACCACACAATTAAGAGAAACTCAATAATTAAATGTCTATAAGCCGATAAAAACTGGCAACACTAATGAATTGGCCAATAAAATGAGAGAATCATTTGAGTGCGTGTCCCAGTCGATATCATAAGGTGGAATTTTTACGAATGTCAATAGTTATAAATCAGCTGTACCGCACGAAAAGCGCGTTATGGTTTTTATTGATGGTAGTCGTGGGCTGGACGTAAGCGATGTATCGATTTTATATTGACATAGATGAGGATAGATGTATGATTTTATTTCTTCGTTTTTATATCTACACAAATTTTTACATGTATAATTCTTCTGTGCTGTGTATGTGACTGAATTGATGATGAAATTTTTGTGTGTGTTCGAGTGGATTCTAGAACGATTTAGATTCACAATTCGTTCTAGTACAATATGTTTGGTACAGGATAATTAAAATTTTCATCACTGCTCCTGTAGGTCCAAAATTTGATATTCCCATCGCTAGGGTCAATTTGGTTGTTTTAAAGTTGGTAGAATATAGGCAAATGATAACTGATTTTTAGAAATCTGGCCTGAAATCGCATGAGAAAATAAAGATTTGTACAGCTTGGCAAAAAAGAGTATGGAAAAAATGAGGGCGCCACTTTCACTTAGGTCTCATCATAATATGGAAAATCAGTAAGATAATTTTAACAAATCGTTAAAAATAAATGTAAAACACTAAGCTTTACTCAAAATCTAGTATTTGTCGGCCAAGTATTGTCAACATCATAGGTTTCCATTTAGTAAAATATTTAGTTCCACCTGTCAACACGTCATACTCTTTTTTGCCAAGCTGTATGTTTAATTTTGTAGTAATCGCTACAATATCCAACACTTATAATCAATAAAATAATCGATTTAATTGCCATTTCAATTGGATACCTTTCCCAATAAGCATAAAATCCTGTTGCCTCGAAACGCTCAAATGTTGCCAACATAAAAATCCCATCAATGTTTATTTAATTAAACTTTTAAAACAATACGGACGTATTTAACAATGAGCACGTGGCCATTCTCACAGGGCTTAAAATATTAATTTATTCGTCGGGCGTCATCATCCGAGTGAGTCGTGTCCACCCATAATCGATTGTTATTCATTTGACATAACAATTATTATGGAAAGTACAATGCATGATTTGGGCGCCAAAATGTGTAATGCGTTAAAATTATCATTAAAATTTCAATGGCTGGTGTAGACTTCTGGTGACTGGATATTTATCGAGGTCGAAACTAGACCCCTTCTTGACCCCTGTGTCTTCTCCTAATCAGACTAAATGTTAGATTTTTGTTGTTAATTAAATATTATTCTTTCTTTCTTTCAAAAATGGGGTTCTAGGTCCACACTCCACGTATTCTCTAGCCTGCTCTATAAAAACTTCTAATCTCAGGCATAGGTTTCTTATCTTTGACGCATGGTCAAAGATGGACAGGGAAGTTTGTGAAAACCCATTAATGGGTTCCCGCGTCACATTCGAAGCCAACCCCCTCCCTTTTCAGGCCGGCTTAATAATAATTCCAGGATAGGTTTATAGGATATATTTAAGCGTTTAAATTCAGCTAGTCAGTTACAAACATCCCTTTTCCCTCTATTCACAAAATCTTTTCAAACTGAGCTTGATTTGAACAAATCCTATATTCTTCAAAAACCGGAGTAATAAAGTAAGGGTTTAATCACATTAGCCTTCGTTGCCTCGGACGAAAGGTACAAAAGGTTGGAACGAGTTCAACTGTGCCAAATATGCTGCTTCATTAGCGTGTCAGCGAGTGAGTTTGGGTTCCTTATCTAAAGGGAACGGAACCCTATTACTGAGACTACCCTCTCCGTCTGTTCATAAAAAGTGTTCAATATACTTCCTAGCCGCAAAAATAATACTTAAAACTTTACCCCCTTTTTTATGTCATAGGGAGGCAACCGAGCAGTCAGAGCCTTATGCTGACTACCGACGCCCATAGACATCTGCACAACCAAAAGTTATGCAGATGCGTTGCCCTCCTTTTCCCTATCCCCCCCTCAATGGGCCACCGGAAACTCACAAGCGCACGAAACGCGACAGCATTGCTGTCACTTGACGCCGGAGTTATGTGAGCGAGAGGTACCAGCCCGGTCGTGCCGACCCAATTTGGCTGCAAAGCAGCATGGCACTACCCCTTACATCAGACCTAGTTTTCCCGCCATGGCTTAGCTCGATCTTGAAAGTGGCAATACTAATTATTTTACTTACTACTTTTACTACTTAATACTTTTGTAAGATGCATCCGAATTGGGCCGGCACGATTGGGGGGGATAAGGGAAAGGAGGGCAACGCATATGCATAACGCTCATAGACACTACACAACCAGAGGTTGATGAGCTATGAGCGTCGGTAGTCACCATTGCTTCGATTGCTAGGTTGCCTTCTTATGACATAAAAAAACAATGGAAAAAGGGACAAATAAACGGACTTTTGGTATTGATAATCAGAAAAGTTTAATTTCCCATTAATCTATCGTATTAACTATTACGGTACATAATCCTTGGTATTCACGCCAACTCGCACTTGTCCAGTTTTTACTGTAATTGGGAAGTAGCACTAAACTGTCAGCTATTAAACTGTTCCAACATGGCCGACACCACGATCCGGATCACACCGGATTTAGCCAGTTACATTCAAGTTAGCGTTAGTAGCTCTTAGGGAAATAAAGCTAGTTAAAATTCATTATTAATTGTTACCGCTGTTTTACAATTTGCTTTTATCTAGTGTGGTATGGTTAGATTATAGATTGATTTAAGTCGTTTTAGTATGTGTGACCCCATTTTGTTTGTTTAATCAGCTATCATCAACACCCCACCATGGTAAATTTAAACCAGCACCTTGGGCGAGGCAAATTGAGCAGAGGTACAAGAGGCGAGGATTGGAACCTCACCTCATTGTACTGTCCCGACGTTGGGAAGGGTTGTTCTGTGGTGCCGGACAACCCCTCTGTGGAGGTGGCGTCGGTCCCTTGAGGGACTAACTAGCCGTCGAGGTACCCTGTTTGCTCAATAGATTGATTGAAAGGCGGCATTGGTGGCACTCGCTGGGTTTTAGTGGGTAGAGCTGTGTCCACCTTACGACCTTTCGGGCGCAGCGAGTCCCACATAACCGCCTGGGGAGACCCACTCCCCCGCGGTATGCCCCAGAGAATTTCCCGGCGTTAAAGAAAAAAAGCTATCATCAACAAATGTGATGCGTCTGTTCAATAATAATAGTAGTGCTAGAGTCATTCATCATGAATAGTTATACAGGTAAATAAGTACTTCAAGTAAGAAAGTAAGATCTAGAAACTTTAGTTACGCGTAAAATAATTATTAATTAATAAATATACATATTTAACAGTAGAAATGGTCTTAAAGGGGTTCCATCCCACGACCCTTCGTAAAGAACAAAACTTTACCTGATTGAAAACACTTGAAAGTTATTTAGTCTAATAATATTGTTCCACACCTGTAAAGTCTGATCATAACGCCAAAACCAACTCGAATCACCAATAAAAGTCAATCAACCCGGCTCAAAGGAGTCCAATTTATAGTAATAATTGTTTGGTGGTAATTGCTTCCTTTCACATGTTGAGTAGAGTTTAAAATGTATACCGCTTGCATCTAACGAGTTTTGATTATGTTACTGTTTGTTTCATAACATTATATAATAATCTATGAATGCTTTCACACCACGTCAATCTGGTCCCGTGGTAAGTTCTCGAACTTGTGTTACGGATACCAGACAACGGAAATATATTTAATACTTTTATACAATACATATATTTACTATTTTTATTATATAGTACACATATTTAATATACATCCATGACCCAGAAAACTTTTTTGTTCCCTGCCGGGATTCGAACCGGGAAATATTAAAATAAAACCTACAAAGTGGACTATAATTGTTTTAAATTTCTTGACAGTGAAACAATCGTTGTTTTGGATTGGGTTCTAGTTGAACAACATTATACATGATCATATTTTCCATTTCCACTGCTACTGATTTATCAAGAGGTAAATGGAATGCATGTAATATTAAACAATACAAAAGTATTTTTTTCTTTGTCATTCGTTTGAATGGAATGAATGGATAAAAAACACTATTGTTCACTGGACGAGGACACTTGATTTACTGACCTATACATCATTCATTCTCTATTCACTCGTATCTGATTCTAAAAATACATTGGGAGAATTCTATAGTAAAAGCTAGATTAAGAGATTTTAATTCTAGAATGTATCATTACGAACTTTAACAACATTATTTTACAGTAAGGATACATTTAAATATCTGTGTCACCAGTACTATCATCATATACTATCACCACATAGAGCATATAACCCGAATAGAGCGGTAATGTTTTGTACAAAAACAAATTCCGCCAAATTTATGCTGCGACTTTGCCCGGTTCTGCACTCTGATTGACCAACTGATGGCCGGCTGATGGGACATACACACAGATCACTTGTTGGTTGAATTGCTATTACGTCAGTGACAAATCACTGACTAGTTTCGGAATTTTATGGCTCACATTGCTACTCTATATGGTTATATGCTCGATGTATCACAATTAACATCCTTATAGCAATTTCCACGAAAATTAAATCAAGCAGATAATTTTGTCTTCGTGTCACCATAAACATGTAAAATATATCAACATCACTATTCCCTATTACATCACCATAGTTCTAAAAAAATAATAAAAAAAAAAAATTTTTTTTTCGTCGTTCCAAAAATTTTTCATCGTTATCTACGAACGTCTTATTCAAGAACGTTATGAAGTGAAAATAACCATGTTGATTGAAGATCTTTTATAATAGTATTTAGCAAACAAACAATAAATTAGGAGAATGGAGGAGAAAAAATAAATGTGCTTTTGGTAATGGTAAAGAAAAGCTTCATTTCACACTAATTGGGTTTGCTAAAAGCTTCCCCAACCTTATAAATGACTTCTTCGACTTAGACGTACTTAGAAATATGGCTTTTACGCTTTCTGGTGCGTTTGTTATTGCTGCAGTGGTCATGCTGGCCGCGGGTTCTAATTCTGTACATCTATAAGAGATTAAAATATATTTTAAGGGTGTACACGAAAAACTTTTTTTTAAATAATACTCTGAAAATGCATAGGACATTTAGGTGGTTACTTTGTATTTTTATTTATTTTTTGCGTCTCGTAAGGTCTAAAACGAATATTAAAATAAATGACCTTATAAAATAATAATATAATTATTAGCTATACACAATTATGAATAACAGACATTATAAAAACATCACGAACAAAAAATATATATTGTGATGAGATTTTTAATATATTATTTTTATAACAAACTAGCTGTTGCCCGCAGCTTCGTCCGCGTTAACTTTTAAAATTTGAGGGGTTGACCACCCTTATCACTTAGGGGTATGAAAAATAGATAGCCGATTCTCAGACCTACTGAATACGCATATAAAATTTGGTAAAAATCGATAAAGCCGTTTCGGAGGAGTACGGTAACTAACATTGTGACATGGAAATTTTATATATTAGATTAGAAGAAGATAATACCTAATATTTTGGTATGTTATGATATTTATATTCTATACAAAAAAAATCACGCATTGACTTTTGTTTTGAACTCGCATCTCTGAGTAATGACCATAATTAAATACATCATAAGTATGTCTTATTACCCGACTGCACTCGGTTGAGACGCCACCTCTAATGGCTGCAAGATATACCAAGATTTAACACAATGCTGGTTCATTTAAAAGTTTCATTTTCTGAGGGTTCCGAGTTCATTTATGCTCAGATAATTTGTTATTATCTGTCTTCGTAAAATAATTCCGATTAAAACTTAATAATATATATAATATATAATAAATACCTCAGATAAAAAGAGATAAAAAAGGTCAGCTTGTAATTTTAGCGGTCAGCGGATTTTATCCCGGTTTATTAACCGCAAACATGGTCCTCCCGTGACCATGGCTGTAAAGTATCCGAAACGTCGGGCTTGTAAAAATCTTAATAAACCGCGATAAAATCCGTAAAAATTGTTTCATTATAAGGTCAACTTACTTTGCTTAGAAGTAATTTGGCACGATACATTTATTAAGCTTAAAGAACTCCCTTTAATATACAATGTAAAAGGCAATATTTAACTATGGTTGTCTTAGATGTACTGGAATTAATACTCTGTTAATTATCCAGCCCGTATTAGTCCGTCTAGACTTTAGACGACCCGATCAGCGGGCATCAGTATAAAGACACCGAAGACTTAATTAAAAAGCAAACTATAAAAGATCGTATAAAAGAAAATGTTTTATTAAGACTCAAATGAGTTCATGTCTTTAAAGCGCCTCAGAAACTAGGATTCTATTAATTAGATCCTGTATTTCCGTCTTCCTTAATGGTTTGTATTTTTCTTTGATTTAATAGGTTGTTCATAAATACAGTATTTCAAAATTTCTGAACATAATATTTTTGGTGTTAGAATTATAAAAACGTATTATAATACGACAAGAAAGTAATCCTGAGAACTAATGCTCCACCGGTGGGAGGGAAGCGCTGTGCCGCGCTCCCGGTTGCATGGGTACCACCATCATGCTTGTTCCTCCCAAAACAGCTTTGCTGTGTTTCGGAGAGAAGGGCAGGACGGACAGTGTAAAACATCTTATGCCTCAGGATAGGCAACACAATATAAATGAGTTGCCTGGGCTAATTCCAGGTAAACTAGTTTATGTTTCATGGGCGACGTCGACCATTTACCGTCAGGTGGTACGTTTACCAGATTTTCTATCCAACTAACATAAAAAAGCTTATATTTATTTATTTTTCTTCTCTTACTTTTATTTTTTTAACTAGCCTATGCTGTCTCACTGCTTGGCAAGCTCTTCCATACATCGCGATCTTTCGCCACCGCCGGCCAGCCAGCCTGGTATGAGTCTAGGTTATCAGTCCATCTTTTTCAGGGCCAGCCTCGGCGACGTCCGTCCATCTTCTGTCATCCAAAATTTGGTGATATTTATTTAATAGTCTCTTTTTATTTTATTAAGAGTTGGGTTAACAATCTTCGTCTGGGATGACCTCGGCGGCTGAATAATAATTTATTTTCTTATACTTATACAGGTATATTCGGATACGTTTTGCTACAATATAAATATATGGTGACCACACAGAAGTATGACCACACGATTGCGGAAGTGAGTTATGGTGTTGGGTGAGACATGGTCTTAGGAACCATTTAAATTGTATCTTCGTTATTGTCACGATGACAGATATAGAGGCTGTAGGGAGATACTTTATGGATTTATTGGTATATTAATCAAAGCGTATCCGTTCTCTGAAATTATTAAAATAGGGTCATCATGTATCATCATCTGGTGTCATTTAGCTGTCGTTGTTATAGCAATAATAGTAGGGGTTTAAATATCATATTACCGTTATAACTGCTTATAGAATACGAAATCATTTAGTATAAATTATCAAAGCCATTTAAGAATTTAAAAAAAAATCTGTTCCGTAGAACATGCGGCATAATATGAACTAAGACAGACTTCGAACTCAGTTTCATAAAAAATATAAGTAGGTAAGAAGTAGATACTTTCTATATTTCTATATAGTATAGTATTAATTAATATATGTAACTAAATATTTACAATTAATAATGAAATTATCCAATCTTCAGCTGCACAGTTGGAAGCTGATTATTTAATTAAAATGAACAGGAATATTAGAAAAACAAAAATAAAAACCCAACATTTTAATAAACGTAAGCAATAAATCGTAATAATATGAAATCCGTCAAGATTAATTAAATTAAGAACGTGATTTGACTTCTATAAATGAAATATGGCCGCTGTTGTTCGAATTTAGAACATTGCCGTCAGAAATGAAAAAGCGTAGTCTAAATTATGTAGGTAGGTACCTATTAAGCAAAATTTTAAGCTTATTAATTTGCCGTTTTTAATTTTTTTTAAAGACGACGGTGTTGTCGAAACGGTTTTTTTTTAATTTCTTCCAATGCATCAAAGGATTATAAAGAATATTCGGCCTTAAAGATAAAATTATGAGTATAATATCACTTATCACTGTATTAGCTAAAATAAAAATTGTAATATTGATTTTTAAAAGAATTAGAAGTTTTAAAGTAATATAATATTTAAGTAATAGTCTGTATTTTAAAATTACAGACTTCATTATTTTACGTTCAAAGCATAAAATAAAAATATACAGGTTAAATGTTTGTTATGACATTTATGGCCGTTTTCCCTCCAAAATTGTCCTAAAACCGTTCCTGTTTGTATCGTGGCAATCTTAATTAGGTGGCCCCAAATTAGCTATTACGATGTTTTTAGCTCATGATCATTTAACTCGGGGCTGTATAGACAATATAAAGGTTTAATTTTACAAGGGATTATCTTATATATTTATAGGGAAGGAAGTCTTTGTTTTTCAGCTTATTGCAAGTATAATAGAGATACAGTTTATGTTGAGAAGTGCAGAAAGCTAATGTTTATTATATTAATATACAACTAATGATAACGAAGTAATTTTGTTACCTCTTAAGTTTTGATGCCAGTAATTACACTGCCTGTCCTGCCCTTCTCTCCGAAGTTGTTTCACGGGAGAAACAAGCGAGATGGTGGTACAAGCAGATGGCAGAGCGGCACAATGCATCCCTCCCATTGGTAAAAATCATCCGATTTCAAACATCTTTCACCAGTATTATGCAGTACCAGTAACAATTTTTGAAGTAAATCTTCTTTGCACGCATGAGGATAAATTTTTTAGGGATGAAACGTCTCGAAAATGTGCAACGTTTTTGTCCAAGAAGAGGGAGAGAGGGATTGAGGCTGATTGAGAGAGAGTGACAAAGGGCGAACGTAGCATGAAGCACATAGCCATGGAGTGAGAGTAGGGAGCAAGCGAGTGAAAAAGATAGAGAGAGAGAGAGAGAGATAGAGTCGCATCGCATCGGAAATTTAGAGCTTTAGATTAGTATAAATATAAACGAGATTTAAAAATTAGTTTGCCAAATAAGTTTCATTTCTGCTATGTGTACTTTGTACGGACACACTTTTTTTAAATTATCGGCTCATGGCGATCATACGAAATAGGAGTTCTATTTTCAGCATAAAGAAAAATATTTAAATTAACTCATTTGCTCATAACACGGTTTAATAAAAAATAAAAGTCCTTTGAAATTGAATTTGAAACAAGCCGGAACATGCTTTCGACACGTGAAAAATTATATAACAACTCGTGCGTTGCTGATGGAAACTTTTGAACAATAAAAAATCCTTTCCTCAACTGCTCGTTAGCCAGATATTAGAAGAGTCAAACGGATAATTGAATCCTGCTGATTATAATTTTTAATTACTTTGTTCATTTAAAGTTTTTTTATATAGAAGGGGCAAGCGAAAGTGGCTGGTGGTAAGTCGACACCCAAAGACAGCTGCTTTAGTCGGAGGGCTTGCACGTACCAGCCTTTCAAAAATGAGTATGTTTTTTTAAGATTCCTAAGTCGTATCTTAGAGATCAAACTTCAACGTAGCTGGTACAGCTTAAGAGTGTACGGGCCGCGTCACGAAAAACCCTTTGAACCAATAGTTTTTGTAATTATCTCGCTATCCCTGGGTGCTTTTTCACAAAACATCTCTTATTTTAGCCACAAAAGATGCCTGGACGAATAAGTGCCAATCATTAATAAATATTTTATTCTTACTTAAAACTTATTATCAACTTAAAATCCTCATAAAATATTAAAAAATACTAAAACTTTTAAAACTAACAATAAAAAAATTTTAAACAAAAATTAAAACCGACTTCAAAATTTAAAAAAAACTAAAAAGTAATAAAATAATTTCCTTAATCTTTGTGCCTACAATTTATAATCAACTTGTTCTTCTACTAATATACAATCTTTGCATTTACCACGTCATTATTGTTACTTTTGAAGCCGGTACTTTTAAATTGTTTTTTTTTTTTAATTTTGAAGTCGGTTTTAATTTTTGTTTAAATTTTTTTTATTTCTTAATTTTTAGTGATTTCAAAATTCGATAACTGATTTTATTTGTCTGAAATATGGGTAGAACTATTAAACGCGTTTCTCAGATTAGATAGCGCTGTATAAATGAGATGAACGTAGAAAGGGTTTAAATCATTACATAACAAATGAAAAAACCGAAATGGAATTGCGTAAAACTTTATATACATGTAATCGAAAGCAATAACGGCAGATATGCTGCTATTCGTTAAATAATTCCATTATATATAGGTATAGAACATCACCAATATATAGATATAGAATGGATATTATGATGACCTTGAAAAACTATGATGCGCTTCCAAGCCACAGTTGTTTTTTGTTCATTTAACAACGACAAGTAATAAAATTACATGATTTTGGCATAATATTATTTACCTAATGAAGTAAGCCCAATTAAATCTGTAAATCGTCGAGGATTCCCCTCGACTATGTATGGTCTCCATCATCACACCTGTAATGGCGCTTATAACCCATATGGGTACAAAGTTCTCATCAATTTAAATTAATTAAATCCAAACACAAGGTAGCTACTGTAAACTGTTGAGGAGTTCCCTTAACTGTCTTTTGTCTTCATCATCAGACCCCTAATGACAGTCACAACCCATCTAGGTGTAAAGTTCTCATCATTACAAATTAATCAAGCCCAAACACAAGGTTACTGATGTAAATCGTTGAGGAGTTCCCTCGATTGTCTTTCGGCTCCAGTATCAGATCAACTCCAGACCTTCATTAAATTGAAGTCCTTCAAAACACTTTATAAAAAAAATATCAAACACACTAGTCGCCCCTACGATTTTCGAAAGTTCCTTTTTTTTTAGTTAGTTATACCCTTTAGAACAAAATAAGAATTTTTCAAATCGGTCCAGCCATCTTCGAGTAATCAGGTAACATACATAAAAAAAAATAAAAAATAAAAAGATTCCGACGAATTGATAACCTCCTCCTTTTTGAAGTCGGTTAAAAAAGAATAAAAGGCATGCACATCGATCAACTGCAGACAGCCTATAGTTACCGAGATGTGTTATTTAGTGAACAAGGAAGTCTGGTCTAGAATTACAGCTGGCATAGCAGCTACAGTCCTTAGGGTCTCTCGTGATGTCTAGATAACTGACAGCTGTCGGGTTCCGTACTCGAATAATTGGCAAATATGCAGTTAGGATACTTCCGCGACTAGAGCCATACTTGTGCTTGTCGGCAATTTGGTAACTTGCACATGTTTTATAATTGGTCGAAGTTTCTTGATAATGGTTTACTGATTATGAAACACGCTCACTATTATAGCTAGTTTAGTAGCTAAACTTTGGTCAAAGTGTATTGTATTGTATTGAAAGTGTTATGGAAATGCCAAAATAAGGCTGTGTCAACTCCGTCGCACGAGGAGTTTACTCATTATGAACGATTATAAAACGACATTATAAAAATTACAATACTAATGCAATGATAAAATGACATAATAAAATTACAATTACGATATAATATTACAATTACTATTCTGATTATAGAATGACATTATAAAATTACAAATGACATTATTATAACGCATAACGTCTGATTTTACTCCCATATATTTTCATACCCCGGGTATGTATGAAAATCGATTCTATGTAAACTTCGAATTTTTCCTGGATAGATAAATAAAAAATACAAGAACCGAGGAAAGCTAGTTACTATAGTAAAGATGTAAGATCATTTTCTTTACTAATAGCGGGATTTGAATCTACATTACCATGTCACATGTTAAACACCATTTCATTTTTATATTCAACACCGACAGTTACGGTAAACATTTCACAATGACCCGAACACGAGTGCACAAACAGTTGAAATCCGTTTTTAACTGGTTGCTTAGTTTACGAGATGCCCGTTGAATACAGAATGGGCTGAGCACCACTTTATTGGAGGTTTCTCACCACGAATGGTTTAGTGCTCTTTTGATAAGAGCTGATAATACGTTGATTGTAACGGGTATTGAATTATTAACTGTTGTACAAAGCTGAAACATCGACCTGCACAGGGACTTCAGATTAGAGTCCATTAGGGGCCACTTCAAAATGACGTCAGAACGTCACTTTGAAAAGGCACTCCTCCACCCAAACCCGCTTATCATGAGCGCGACAAACTATTTATTTATTTTATTTATTTATTTTTCTCTCAGCTACTAATGCGCGACGCGAACGTAACAACATATACAGAAGTACAACACACGGTGCTAGGTACACCTGCACACCGCTTGGGCCTCCGGGTCGTAAGCGACGTCGAACCCTACACATGGAAACCACATCGATCCGGATTGATCGCGGAAGCTTAGGTTCGAATCCGATACGAGTAGACCCAGACCCAGACCCAAACCCAGACCGCGCAAACAGCGCTAGCACTTATGATGATAGGTTAAATTCAACCGTAAAAGATTCGTCGACCGTATCGGATTTGACTAGTCCAAATTCTGCTCTCCCGAGCAGCGCGCGCGATGAACCGCGCCCCCTGTGTCCAATATTTCTTAAGACAGCCATGCATTCATTTACTGTACCGATTGAGCTTAAAGGCCATCAGGCCGAAAAAGCCTATTCTTTTATTTTTTTAAATATGCTTGCAATTGAATTTCACTAATATTTTCCTAGTCTTCCCACATCAAAGCATACTGGAAAAGCTTTCGAAACTTCTATAACAATTTAAAATAGTTAATATTACAGACCAAAGATCATGTACTGCAGTCCAGTTGAAAACTAATTTTAAATGCTACTGTCAACAATTTTAGGACGAGTTTCCCTGGCGGAGCATTCACTTGGCTTGTTAGTCCAACTTTGAACATTTTGATATGCTATTGTCTCTAATGATTTGGAATTGCGTTTTTGGTAGACTGAATGTGGCTTTAATTGTGGCATTATATTTGGATGTTGCATTCAATAGAAATAAGCAAGAAGCAAAAAGCCCGAGTCCGCATACAATTTTAAGTAAAGTCGATTTATATACTTATAATTAATATATAACTATATTATATTACTATATGAACTGAGTATACCTGACTTTTGAGCGAGAGGTTCCACCCCGGTCATGTTGGCCCAATTCAGCTGCAATGCAGCATGGCAATCTTTTGAGTTTTGTTTTGTGTTAAGAAAACATTAGAAAGAGTTCTTATTATACCAATAACATTAGAAAGAGTTCTTATTATACCAATAACATTAGAAAGAGTTCTTATTATACCAATAACCAAAATGTTTTTAAGGTTACTTTTATCACAACATCTTTATGATTAAAAATTCACATAAGCATATATATTTTTTAATCATCGGATAATCTAATACTATATGTATATTTTTTATGAAAATTATAATAACGCATTTTACACAACCATTAGATATAATATATTTTTTTTTATTTTTTTTTATGTTAGTTGGATAGGCAAACTGGCAAACGTACCACCTGATGGTAAGTGGTCGACGTCGCCCATGAAAATAAACTAGTTTACCTGAAACAAGCCCAGGCAACTCCTTTATGTGTTGCCTATCCTGAGACATAAGATGTTAAGTCTCGGTGCCAGTAATTACACTGCCTGTCTTGCCTTTCTCTCCGAAACACAGCAAAGCTGTTTCACGGGAGAAACAAGCAAGATGGTGGTACCCATGCAGCCGGGAGCGCGGCACAGCGCTTCCCTCCCACCCAATAATTAAATTAAATGATATTCCAACATCTGATTTAGCAAAAAAAAATATTAAAAAATTTAAACCTTAAATTTTAAATGATAATCAAACATCTCATAAAATTAGCAAACATCTTTTTGGAATAAGCTGATTCCACAGGTAGGGGTATTAAAAATGCAAGCCAACAAGACCTCAAGCCAATTAAGGGACGGAGGGTTAATACTAATGAGATGACGCCTACCTAATACATTGTTCAAATGTTTGCTCCTTCAGCTCACATCGGCTTCCAGAAATTCTGGAATATGGTAATGCTATGTGGTAAATATTTGTACGGTACAATGTATCTTAAGGGTTAATGATGAGTTTTAGTGTTGGCAAAGTTCTATATTACTTTGTGTTTATGATTTTTTATGCAAATCGTCGCCCTCCTTTTCCCTATCCCCCCCAATGGGCCAACGGAAACTTTCAAACTGCACGAAACACGACAGCGTAGCTGCCACTTGACGCCTGTGTTAAGTGTGTTGTATTTATGAAGTGGGAAGGAAATATGTAAGGAAATTGGTGAAATAAAATCTTTGAAAGGAATATTCTATCGAGTTTCATTATCATATTGTGTCTACGTATTGCTTATTGGTCCGAACACCAGATCGACTACTTGAGATTGTCAGTACATCTAGACATTTCATTGTGATGAAATATACATTGGTAAATATTTAAGTCATTAGTTCCACTGAATTTGTTTCGCGGGTCCTTCTCATAGTCTTTTTTAAACCATTTTACAATATTTCTTCCTTAAAAATATAAATGTTATTTATCTAACTTTATACATATCGAATATCTATATTGTATATAATCGGTATATACCGATTTACTTCAGTAACAATATTGTTACTCAGGTGAATCGGTAACAAACGCTGACGAATTTATTGAAGAGCTAAATCCGGTAATAAAACCGGATATAAACGGTTCTCTAATAATCAAATCTCGCATTGTCAGTCTGTTTGTTCAGCTCCAGGCGCAGACTATTTGTGTTACGTGTGTATGTTTGTTTAGCATCTCAACCCTTATAAACTTCGGCAAATATTCGACCTTAGAATATTCTAAGAATATTATTGGAAATGATGTAGGTACTTACAGAAATAAAAATATATTTTTATGCCTGGTTTTACCCGATCCAAAAAAAACCAAGCGAACTTGCCCCCACTACGCCAAAACCTTTTTTTCGGAATGATCTATGCTAATGGCCCAAAGGCCTTAGTGCTTCATCGCATTATGGTGAGTCGATTTGACTCACTTATTAGTGGGGGGTTTTCCCGCGCCAACCGGTAGTCATCGACCACACGGCCTCTTGGCGTCGGATTGGACACCAAAACCTTGCTTGTTTCTCCCGTGAAACAGCTTTGCTGTGTTTCGGAGAGAAGGGCAAGACAGGCAGTGTAATTACTGGCACCGATATATATATATATCTTTATATATATATTTCTTGTGTGCGTGTGTATGTCACTGAACTCCTCCTAGACGGCTGGACCGATTTTGATGAAATTTTTTGTGTGAGTTCAAGGGGATTCGAGGATGGTTTAGATTCACAAAAAAAATATTTTGTACAGGACAACGTCTGTCGGTGCCACTAGTATTATATATTATACTTACATCAATTTTACACCTAGTATTTTAGTGACCTTTTATCTTGTGATCTTTTAAATCATCATCAGGCCATTTCCTGTTAAAGTTCAATGAACCCCAACGATCCCACTTTTAATATCGTATCGTATTATAATGAAATTAACTAATAAAGTATACTAATGAGATCGTATATCTGTCCGTGTATAATTCTATTATATGAGCCGATCACGGGCCCCGTACCTACAGCAGGTGTATTTTATATCGATACTAGTCCGTTGTCCTTTTGTAGTGCAATCTATAGGAGCTAGCGATTTTGTAATAAAATAAAGTTTGTTTTTTATATAGATAAGTATTATAATAAATAATATATTTTTAATAAATAAATCAATACATTCATTCTACCCACAATCAAAAATTTTTTTTTTTCATTGCATGTAAACATTTCTGGTTAGTTAAAAAAAAAAATACCTGGTTGGATATATGCGACAATTTGTTCACGAAGCCGTTTGTGCTATATGTAGTTAATGTGATAGTATACATTTACAAACATATGTATTTTAAAAGAAGCAAAGGATATTATGCACTTATTGTAAGAATTGGAATACCAGTTGACATAAACTACGTGTTCTATTCCAAGACAGTGTCGCCAACATTGACATGTAGAAAAATCGTCAATCTAATAATTAGTTTGACGGAAATTTAGTAAAATTCACCAGATTAAAAATCATGTATCAAGGGAAAATAAAAAAGATAGCTACATAAGCATAAGATATATAGCTAAATATCATAAAAAATCTCATAGTCATAGGGACTGCTGATAGAAGTGAAAACACAGCGATACAGCACTCAGCAGTTAAGGGCCCCTTATCCCAAATTGTTGTTTCTAGATCGAGGTGTTTTCATAGAAGTCGTCATTTTAAAATAATAATAAAAAATAGGGTATAGATACATCTTAGATCTACGGATTTTTTTGGATAAAAATACAATATTTAACATTTTACATGATCAAAAAAAATTCTAAAGTAACGTTGATTTTAAAAGCAAATTGAGTAGTATTAGACTTCGGGTAACTCAATTTTAATGAAACTTTTACGTTTAAATTGCTAAACGGGGATAACGTGGAAATGATTGGATAGATCTTTATTATGTCACTTCAAAAATTTTTGAAAAATAAAAAACGATAAAAATGGCTCTCGCCCATCGCACCACGTCGCGCCAGTACCCAGCCGGGCGTCATCGAAGATGGACCTGTGCCGCTTTTGCTCGTGACAACGTTGTTACCGCGCATTTCATATTATTACGTCTAAATAAATAAGATATATAGATAAGAATATAGCTACTTAATACTTACTAACTATTGTTGTTCTTAGTTGTAATTAGTTTGCAATACAAAACCTTTAATTAGTGTAAATAAATAGATACTTGAGTTTGTGTAGTACCTAGTTATTAAATTGAAATGGCGAATAAAAAAAGTAAAATAAGGAAAAATAATCTTAATACAGTTTTATCACAAACTAGCTGTTGCCCGCAGCTTCGCCCGAGTTAACTTAGATATACAACCATATACGCATTGATGATAATTATTTATCTATGGACGGGCGTAGTACTTTATTTTATAATATATAGTGATTAATACCGTATTTTTGTGAATAGCTTTTACATTACCGCTTTATAATTAGCAATTTTTTAAAGTATTAAAATGGATATAGGTAGTATGTTATATTTAACTAATATGCCATATAAACATATTATGCCATCGCGGACTTTTCAGTATGCATATTTAGGATACACAATTCTACCATACATTGATACAATAATAATTAATTCAGAACCGGGCCCGGCTAAGGTGTATAATAATGTAGTACATTATTTTGATGTGATTTTGATGCAAAAAATGTGCTTATTTATGACATCACATCAGAAACTTCTAAAATTATGAGTGTTTATCTACTATATTATCCATGTACCTATTACCTTCCTCTTGAATCATTCTATCTATTAAAAAAACCGCATCAAAATCCGTTGTGTAGTTTTAAAGATGTAAGCATACATACAGTCAGACGCGGGAAGCGACTTTGCTTTATAGTTTATACTATGTAGTGATGTCTTCTTCCAGAAATTGTTAACACTTGAAGAATTCAAATTGTCCGACAATAAAGAAAATGAGGAACCTTCATCACAAAATATTTCTGATTTGCAATCATTTCCTAGCCCCCTACCCACAGGGCAGTGTCGTGAGGACTATGGCCTTGACCCTCTTCTCAGAGGAGACCCGTGTCTAACATTAATCGATGATGTATGGGTCGATGAAAATGAACCTGGACCTAGCATACGACAACTAAATTTTGTTGAATTTTAAAACAATTAATATAGTATAAAAGAATATGTTTGTCTACAATTTTTTAATCTCCTACAAACATTCTTAGAATGATTGATTTTTTTAGGCCTTAGGGGGACAAACGAGCATTCGGAGCCTTAGATGACTACCGACTCCCATAATAATAATAATATCTAAGGACGCTTTTTGCACCACGTCAATCTGGTCCCGTGGTAAGTTCTCGAAGAACTTGTGTTACGAGTACCAGACAATGGAAATATATTTAATATTTTATACTATACACATATTTAAGGTTTTTTTATTTATAATACACATATTTAATACACATCCATGAACCAGGAACACAGAAAACGTTTTGTTCCCTGGCGGAATTCGAACCCGCAACCTCCGGCTTGAACGCTAACGCGCTAACCATTGAGCCACAGAGGTCGTCCTCGTAAACATTCACACAAGAGATAATGCAGATGCATTACCCTCCTTTACCCCATCCCCTGAAATGGGACACCGGAAACTCATACACCGCAAGAAACGCGACAGCATAGGTGTCACTTGACGCCATTATCATGTGAACGAGAGGTACCCCTATGGTCGTGCCGGCCCAATTCGGCTGCAAGCAGCATGGCACTACTACCCTTTAGACCTATGTAGCTAATCCATCCTTCCTAATCCTTACTAATATTATTAATGTGAAAGCATGGATGTTTGTTACGCTTTCACGCGAAAACTACTTAACCGATCATCATGAAACTTTGTACACATATTCTTGGAGGTATTAGAAGTAACATAGGATACTTTTTATAAAAAAAAACTAAAGAGAGGTGTCAAGGGACACCCGGATGGATCGAAGTTCCTTTCGATTAATTAGTGAAGAAATAAAACTATCTTATCCTGCGCAGACGAAGTCGCTGGCACCAGCTAGTATTTCTATAAATCCAAAACTAGATAACTATAACAACAACAAGATTTTGTTATGCATAATTATTAATTATCACATCTAAGAATAATTCGAGCATAGTCAATCTACTGCATATTCGTATACTGTGGCGTGCTTGCCGGCCGTGGTAGGTCACCGGAGTTCATATAAAGACATCTCCCGCGCAACGCAAGTGCAAACCGATTCGGTGCGTTAAATACCTATAGTTTTGGGAGAAGGGGCCCTTAAGAGCAGCTGACTGTATCTGTCTCGGTCGGGCACACTCGGCGGTACCGATATCACCCGATCGAGCCTTTCACTTCCGAGCGTGATGGATCATCCTCACTCACAGCCTACAAAAATTTCACTTAAAAATGTACACTAATATAAACTGGAGTGTCGCTAAAGTCTTTAGCTTTCATTTAATTATAGAAGAAAACATTCATGCAAATCGTATAGCTTAGTACTTAGTACTATTCGTATACTATTCATAACACAGCACATTTATCACAAACATTTCTCCAACATTCACCAAATTCCCCACAATCATCAAAAGCACGCTTCCACTTCTCCCTGAACACCCTGGCCCATTAATCCCGGACCCTCGACTTCACCACGCCCATTAACACGGGCCAAGTTAGATTTTATGCCGTTGCCAAGAATAGAGGACGAACTACAAGGACTTTTTGGCGTTTCACGGCCATAGACAATACAAACAACTCCAGACTTTTTGGTGTTTGACGTTACATAGATAATATTAAGATGAGGTATGTGAAGACTCTGGTGTTTGATGTGTCATAGACAATATAATGGAGAAGTTGTGCAATCGTTTTGTCTATTCCTTTCATATTAGAATTAAATTTAACCGCTAAACTACCGGTTACCACAAACTATTATAGATGAATCATTTATTTCGAAAGTGAAATTGTTTTGTGTGTAAATTGTCTATTATAGTGAAATACAATTATGTAATAACAAACAAATTAATTATATTATATGCATGTATTGCAACTATATATTTTTAACCGACTTAAAAAGGAGGAGGTTTTCAATTCATCTGTGTGTTTTTTTTATGTGCGTCACATGATTACCCTGCCATTTTGTGAATGGATTTCGGTGATTTTTTGTTTAAGCCCTAATGTTTCCAATTTGGTCCCATATTAATTTGATCAAGATCTGAGCAGTCGTTTTTGAGTTATTCTCAATAATTCTTATTTGATTGACTTGTTTATATCGATGATATTGTGCTGATTTTATTACTTGACGATGTAAAATAAACAAAAAACAACAGGATGCTTTGAAAACGCATCACAGTATTTCGAGGTCATCGTAATATCCATTCTATTTTGGTGATGTCCTGATGAAGATCTTTGGTGATATATATCACGGATTTTTTAAATAAATGGCAGCAAATCCGCCGTGATTGCTTTCAATTACATGTATAATATGTATTCTATACACAATTACAAATCGGTTTTTTCTTATTGGTTTAAACCCGTTCTATGTTCGTCTCATTAAAACGGGGGTGTCTAATATGAGCAACGCTTTTAAATACCCAAACGTAATTTATAGTTCTACCCATAATTTACACAAATTAAATCAGTTATCAAAGTCCGGAATCACTTAAAATTAAAAAAAAAATATATTTTCTGTGTTCCTGGGTTCCGGGGCACTTCACCAAAGGCGGCATTGGTGGCATTCATCGGGTTTTAGTGGGTAGAGCTGCGTCCACTTACCAGCTTTCGGGAGCAGCGAGTCCCACATACCCGCTTGGGGAGACCCACTCCCCGTGGGATGCCTCAGAGCATTTCCCGGCGTTAAAGAAAAAAAATGGATGTGTATTAAATATGTGTATTAAATATGTGTATTAAATATGTGTATTATATAATAAAAATCTTTCGTTGTCTGGTACCCGTAACACAAGTTCTTCGATAATTTACCACGGGGCCAGATTGACGTGGTGTAACCGCGTCCAAGCATATTATTATTATATTTACTTATAAATTAAACATGTGATGAAAGTATTACGGTAACTCGAAACCATTCCTAGTATGTCACAATACTACAAAGTGCGTGTGCACCTGATACCAGATTTATAGATAGGGCGGCACAGACGCGGGTTCGACACCTGCCCTCTGTTAGCGACTGTTTTAATTTGCCATAAATAAGTACCAAATCCCCTAAATTTTTAACTCGTGTGTTGGGATTAACTGAGGTACGTTTTGTACTGAAAATTCAGTATTTTGGCTGGTGTATAAATTGTTTGATTAGGGTAAATAAATTCAATGTGTTCTCTTAATTATAAACTCGCCATTATTATCCATTTTTTCACATTTATTTCGCGGAACTCGATATTTATGCCTTTTACAATACTTTTCATACATGTGAAATATTTTAAATAGCTTCTTTATACATTATCTCATTCTTACTAAAATATAGTAGTATATTTGAAGAAAATTGAATATGGATTTAATTCGAAGAATCCTGAAAAGAAATAGCCTTCCATAATGATCTCAAGGAGACAGGTCTACACTGAAGCTTAAATAGCTAAAATGGTTTGAAGTAGCCGCGACTTGCTTTTAAAATTTGCTCGGAAATCGGCAATGGAATAATGATAATTCATACTAAATGATAATAATAATAAACAAAGGAGTACAGTTAGGCTTTAAAGCGATTTCTTCCAGGTAACCATTGTAAGAATAGATATTATTAAGGAGAGAGGGTGTGAGCAGAAAATGTTGGATATAAATACACATTCGACTTCAATACAACTGTGAAGTTCCGAGAACCATTCAAATGGGCAGTTTTAAAATGGCGGTGTAAATTACATGAACCAGTTACCATGAGTAAAGCGCAACCTTCGACAGAACAATACACCATGGAGAGGCATCTTAGAGCTATCACTATAACTTCAGCACGCGTCTCCGTCTATTGTTCCGAAAGGGAACCACGTAATAAAACTTGAAAGTGGGACGTAAGGGAAAAGCGGAGAGCGTTCGTGTTTAACTGATAGGAAAAAAATCCAAAATTATTATTGATGGTACTTTCTATTTAAACAAATCGTCGTAGACAGCATAGGAAAGTTGTCTGAAAAAAAAATAGCGAAGAACATCAACATACAATAATAATAGTAATCTATAAAAAAAAAATATATTATTAAAAAATCTGGAATGATATAGGATGTCCCAAGTGTAAAAAAGCATGTAGATATAATAAAAACACCTGTTTATTATTTTTTAATTAAAACTTATACTTTTACAGATACGCACTAGATAATTTTACTGGCACAAAATTTGATATTTCATTAAAAAAAAAACATTTGATATAAGAATAAATAAACCAAAGCATAACCCCACTTTGCTTGACCGAGGGTTTAAACACCCACTAATCGCCACCTCCTACATCTGGCGCCTGCCAATTTTAAAGGTATCAATGGCACGTGGTCTCAAACTCATGCTTCGGCCACAAACCGATTAAAGGCCTACAAAAGGCGATAACCCTTAAATGCTAATAGGGTACTATATAGTCGAGTGAACAAAGAGGTATCTCTATGGAGCTCAGACCCCTGTTAAAGATTTACGTTCGGGGTTTGACTTGTAAGTATTTAAACATATACTTTTGTACATAATAAATGTCTGTTCACATGGACTAAAAATATTTCAAATTCGGAAAGATATTAAGGTTTCTTAATAATATGTTCGCGAGTTTTACACGTAGCAACGGTTTATTCAGATTTAAAGATTCCCAACCTTAGAGTATACATAATATACAGAGTGCTACTGTCACGCCGCTTCATTGTGCCGATCGTAAGCAGATGCGTTATTGATATTTATCTATAGTAAAGCGCTGTGAGAGTGACGTTCCATGCGTAATGCATTAAAAAATATCTATATTTTAAATTAGGACATTCATCATCATCATCATCGCCATCAGTCTCTATCCATCCACTATTAAACATAGGCACCCCTCAATGAACGCCAAAACAGAAATGTTATTGCTTTCTTTTATTTTACTTCCAGGAATAATTCTTACACATTGGCACTTCATATTTCGCCATTTTAACATAAAAACATATTTAAAAAACGCGTGTTGTTTTGACCCTGATTGAACGTTTCCAAGATTTTGTCTATATTCAATATTCATACCTGTGCTTACAGTTCATACTTAGTGACGCGCGTTCTATATATTATTATTATGTATACTCTAAGGGCCGTATTAATAAATCGAACTCAATACTGCTCTCAAGATCGATCTCACCTGAGTTACACTCAAGATTCGGACAGCATCTCAAGTTCGCGGCTAATTAATAGACGGATTTTGAGCGCGTATCACTTGAGATCGGTTTCAAGTTCAGCATCTCAAGATTTTGAGATTCTGCACTCAAGTAAGCGTCATTTTGACGTGATTACGTCTTATAAATTGATCCGCTGTCAACCGTTGGCTTCGAAACCATTATTTATAACAAATATAGAATTAATTATTGTAAATTAAATAATTTTGTAGTCATGTAAAGAAAAAAAAAGAATCTCAAAACTATTTAAGCCTTACCTGAAATGATCATGTTGCATAAAACCAGAGAGCTCATAACTAATTGGTTATATCTATAGTCAGTGCATAGAACCTTAATGTCAAGAGAACTGCCATTTCTGGTGCTATTGGAAGACCTCTGTTGTCGACTTTTTGCAGGTGTCCTCTAATTAAAGATGTTATTGACTGGCCTGTTGGTCTAGTGGTTAGTGACCCTGACTGCTAAACCAGAATGTCGTGGGTTCGATTCCCACCCAGGACAAATGTTCGTGTGATGAGCATGATTATTTATTCTGTATCTAGGAGTAATTTTTCTATAATATGTATGTATTTAGAAATAATATCAGTTGTAACTTGTAAGTATATATGGTTGACATAAGAACAGGCACTGCCTAGTTTTGGATCAGATGGCCGTGTGCGAGTTATCCCTACATATTTTATTTTAAATAAAACAGATACTTGACTGAATCTGTACCTTTTCTTGAAATTATCAGTAGGTGTTTGAAAGGGATTTTGGGCGTCCCTTATGTAAATTTTTGGCAAACGAATTCTGCTGGACCATAAATTAATATCACCGTAATGATCGATAGCTTCGTAGTAATTAATTTCGTTTATAATATTTCCCATATTTGCATAGTTAGCATAAATTGAACAAGAACCTTGACAATGCACTCAAGTCACCATTGGACTGCACTCAGCAAAGACACACCTGAGCGCGATATCAAGAGTTCTCTTTTGTGTCGTGTTTGATTTATTAATACAATGTTACTCAAGTGATTGCGGGATCTTACAATGTGAACTCAGGTTCGGTTTATTAATTAGAGCAGCATCTCAAGAGCGTGATTGAGATAGCTCTCAGAGCTGAGTTCGATTTATTAATACGGCCCTAAGTATCCGACCATTTAGTTGCACAACAACCATCTTACAGAAATGCGAATCGTCCGGAATGTATATCCCAACTGCGATGAAATTCGTTGAAAATAGTTTTATTATAATGATGTGTATTGCTGAATATTCGTTTAGCTTAGTAATATGTTGAAACGTGGTACATGTAAATAACTAAATAAACCGCGATAACTTCCGTAAAAGTTGTTTCATATATTCGGGTAAACATTAGAAAACAATTAGTACGTATAAGTCTTTTTTATGTTAGTTGGATAGGCAAACTGGCAAACGTACCACCTGATGGTAAGTGGTCGACGTCGCCCATGAACAGTCTATATTGTTTTGTCTTTAAGATATTGGGGAATACTATAGTTGCCTGGAGTTGTATTTAAATATAAAATATAATATACGTGTGCCATATTCCCAGCCGGAAATATTCGCGACTTTCCCGCACATAAAAGTTTTGCATAACTTCCTGTTCCTGTGGGAGTTTTTCGAAATACTTTCTTATGTGTTTTCTGGTAAAGGGAATGTGCATGATAGAAACAGCTAGTTTTAAGTTTTGTGTCTTATTTTTTTAATATACTATATATGTTGGGACACTCACACACGGCCATCTGATCCCAAATTAGGCAGAGCCTGTTGTTATGGTAACCAGACAATTGATAAATACTTATATATTTCTAAATACATACATATTATAGATAAACTACACCCAGACACAGAAAAAATCAACAATGTTTAGCAGTCAGGGTCACTAACCACTAGACCAACAGGCCAGTCAAAGTATTTGTCTGTAGGTAGATTAAAGGTATTATGAAAGTATTTTTTTTCTAGCCTAACCATGGTTTTTAAAACATTATTTTTTTAACGATTTTTCAATATTACGTTTATTTGTGAGCGACAATGGTCTAGTGGGTGTGGGCTCGGCCTCTCGAGTGAGAGCCGAGAGGTCCGGGTTCGATCCTGACCCCGGTGCGATGCCTAGAAATGAGTTTTTCTAAACTACGTGCACCTGAACATGAGACCATCGCTTGTTCACCGGTGAAGGAAACAACCTGCATGCCCGATGAGACTAAAATCTTTGAAGGTGAATGAAGGTTACGCATTGGGTCATGGCATCGGTGAACTATAACCCAAAACCATATTTTTACAAAATTGTAAGAGGCAGTGCCATGCTGCATTGCAGCCGAACTGGGCCTGCACGACCGGAGTGGTACCTCTCGCTCACATAACACTGGCGTCAAGTGACAGCCATGTTGTCGCGTTTCGTACGGTTTGTGAGTTTCCGGTGACCCATTGGGGGATAGGGAAAATGAGGGCGGCGCATCTGCGTGGCCTTGGTTGTGCGGATGTGTTTGGGCGTCGGCGTCGTAAGGCTCCGACTGCTCGTTTGCCCCATGATGACATAAAAAAAACCCTCGCTTGATTTCGTGGAGGAGCCCCGTGCCCAGCAGAGCGGCAGTCATATAAGGGTTGATATTTTTATATATACATTTATTTATGAGAAATGATCTTTGGAATCCATTTTTATGTAGATCAATAAAGTTTTGTCACATTTAATCGTCTGTTCATGAAGATCGTGTTGTAGTATGATATATATTGTATGCAAATATTAAATATTAAAGCCTGTATCATTCAGTTTTCTTTCATAAACCAATAAAAAGTAACTTATATCAGCTATATTGTATTTTAAGCCAAACCCACTAATATACTCTATGTATACTTTAAAATTATGCGCATTCACCCATACCATAACACGGCTAGGGAGATGCTTTTGTATCTGTTGCTAAAAAATCTTGCCACCAGCTCCAATTTCAAAGGGAGTATACCTTTAATATTTGAAAAGCGGATTCCCTTCGCAAATAATTACCCAAATTAGGGGAGAGTTTTACGCACGCGTAAATAAATAATGAGCTACCTGTCCCATAAACGTCTTTCGTGGGATTGTGAGTTTTATCGCGAATGGCATAGCATATGTTGTTGCGTGTTAATATTTAACATAAATGCTTGTTTTTGCGTAAACTAAGATTGAAGTTATAATTGTATCTTAAATATTGACAAGGTTTTAACCGACTTTGCATGATGTTTTGAGGGTTGCTTTAAAAGTTAACGATTTTCATCATCGTCGTATTAAATTGTTTATGTACCTTAATGAATTTAGCAGATATTGTTACATCGTTCATAATGTATTATATTAACAGTAAACATTTGTCTCATTTAAATACTAGCTGGTGCCCGCAGCTTCGCCTGCATTAACTTAGATTTACAACCGTATCCGGATTGATGATGATTATTTTTATAGCCTGTCCTAATCCAAGGTATAACCCATCACCGTTTCAACTTTCAGCCAAATCAGTTCGGCGGTTTTGCCGTGAAAGATTAACAAACACACAAACGTCCAAACTTACAAACTTTCGCCTTCATAATGATTAATATGTGTATTTAATTGTTTTGAATTAAAATTGAAACGATTTTTATGTTTATTGTGGATAATAATTAGGTAGACCGTACATCATGTTAATTTTGTTGGGACATTAAAACAATACCAGTTTATTAATAGATTGTAATATTTTATTTAATTTAAGAATTATTTTTTACTCCTCATTAATATAATAGTTTAATGATTATCATTTATATATTTACTTATCTTTTGCTAGTTTCACAAGTTTATGTAAAAAATATTCTACCTAATTCAATGAACGAAAAAATACCTAATTAAAATGCAAAATGACAGTTTTATTTTTTAAATTTCGAATCGATCGCATGCAAATGACATGTCCTCACCTATGTCTCAAAATCCGAAATTAATTTTTCCATGAATATTTTAGTGTCGGGGGGTGGAGGGGTGGATGGTAACTAAGTTACGGGATAAACACTGGCGGGTTCTCCGTTTTAATCCCCATGCGTAGGGGGCGACATCTGTGTTGGATCTGCATAAGTTTGTATTTCACACAATTTGAGAAGCGCCGGCCTTTTGAATATATCTCGAGTACAGGGTGTTTTTGATAGATAATAATTGGCAAAACTGGAAAAAAAAAAAACAAGTGCAATTTTTTTTACACAGTCATATTTAACCTTAAAAAAAATTGCTAATTTCTTTAAATACTACTATTTTTACTGTTTTATAAACCTACCTTTTACAGTTTTGAATATAATAGTTTATTTAAAAAAAATATATTATCATCAACTTTTATCCACCATAGATCATTTTCATGCTCCTAATGGATCCAAAAAACTTATGCTAAGTTGATATAAAGGTGATAATTTATTTTATTTTAGGTGTGTAATAAAACCGAAAGACATGAATATTTATGTATCATAGACATAACATTGTAACGTTCTGACACCTCAGTCCTCCCGTGACCATGGTTGCTGTAAGGTATCCGAAACGTCGGGCTTGTATATAGCGCATAAATAAATAATCCTCATTTCTTATTATTCGTAAATTGTCTCCTTATTCCAACACCCTGTGTATGAACGGACCTGCAGTTCCCCTATTATGAGTTTTCCCGAATTTTCCCTCAGGTTTTCATTATTGGGGTGCGTTTTAGTGAGTTATGCAAACAAAGGGAAGGGGTGCCAATCGTCACTGCAAGGTGCACTCTCGCGAAAAGTTTATATTTATGAAAATCACTTCAGATTCAGGTGATAGAATGAATGCAAATATTTGGAGAAATCATGTCTTGTTATATTTTACTAGCTGTTGCCCGCAGCTTCGCCCGCGTTAACTTGCTTAACTTCACTCCTGTTAGTCACAGCGTGATGTTATATATAGCCTTCCTAGATAAATGGGCTATCTAACACTAAAATAATCTTTCAAATCAGGCCAGTAGTTCCTGAGATTAGCGCGATCAAACAAACAAATTCTTCAGCTTTATATTATTAGTATAAATTTATAACGGTGTGCTTCGTTTTGGATTGAATGAAATATGAGAAGGAGTTTCATCGACCTCCTACTAGAGGGAAGTACAGAAGATGGCTGTATTGATAATAAAAGAGAGAGAAATAACATAATTATAATTATTAATTCTTTTGTTGGAGACAATCAAACAATTGAGAGAATATATATAAAGATAGGTGATGATAACGAATTTTATAGGTGTCATTTTTTTTCATTAATTTTTTTTTTAAATTATACGTTTGGTTTGATGTAGAAGCATGTGTAAAACTCACAATAAAACAAAAATGTCTAAAAGAATACAAGTTTGGGGATCCACTCAGACAGTTCCCACCTCAACCAGACGCGACGGGAGACAAGTTTAAAGTGTCCCCGGTTGTTCTACGTCACCGGGGTTCAATTAAAAATAGTCAGGCTTACCGGACACCGGACACCGGACAGGACATTACCTGCAATGATGGAATATTTAGTTAATAACACACATCTATACAAATAAATAAAATTGAAGTCTATTTGATAATATTAAAATTACCGCTTTTTATTAAATGCATATAGATGTATACACGGTACACATACCAAAATGGCATTTTTTACAATTTTTGTCTGTCTGTTTGTTCCGGCTAATCTTTTTTCAGTTTTTATGTTAAAATGGTGAAATATGAAGTGCTAATTTGTAAGAATAATTCCCGGAAGCAAAATAAACGAAGCAGTAACATTTCTGTTTTAGCGTTCATTGAGGGGTGCCTATGTTCAGCATTGAATGGGTAGATGCTGATGATGATGATGAATGTCCTAATTTGAGATATTTTTTAATGCTTTACGCATGGAAAGTCACTCTCGCAGCGCTTTACTATAGATAAATATTAAATATCTATAACGCATTTGCTTACGGTCGACACAATGAAGCGGCGTGACACTCGCACTCTATACATATATTATATATTTATGTATACTCTAATAAAAACTATAATAAGTTTGGCTACGATATGTCAGGTAATAAATAAATACTTACGCATTGTTAAGAACTCAATTCTGTTAACGACTATCGGAATATGGACAAATTTGATAAACGAAAAAGAATATAATTGAGTCCGGAAGCCCTGGGGGTGGTCAGCAATGACGCTTAAGTGGTCAATTGGTCGCGATGGGTGGTCGAGCCCTTCTGTACCCTCCGCGGAAGTGGCGAGTCAAGGATAATCAAGGAATATTATGCTAAATCACATGAGAGCTGACCCTTCTCGCCTTTCATCATACAGATGAAGATGTTCGAATGTTTTATGTAAGGATATTCAAATGATGGCTCAAGTTTTATCTAAGGACTAGCTGGCCCACACAGCTTCGCCTGCATTAACTTAGATTTACAACCGTATCCGGAGTGATGATGATTATTTTTATACCCTATGTTCTAGTACAAGGTATAAACCATCACCATTTCAACTTTCAGCCAAATCGGTTCAGCCGTTTTGCCGTAAACGTCAACAAACATCCTAACATCCAAACTTACAACCTTTCCTTTATAATATTAGTAAGATATTTAGAAGCCGATAGCTAGTGATCAAAGCTAATGGACATACGCATGTTTAACATGGTCAGCAGTGAACTCATTTATACGTTGCTTCTGCTAGGAATAAAGACACTGTCTGTCCTTTCGTCAAAAGAAAACAAAACTGTTTTACGGAACCAATACAGGATATAGTAAAGCATGACAGTATGAGAAGAAGTGGTACCTATGCGGAAAGGTGTGCGATACAAGCACTGCGATGGGCCAATAAGGTTAAATTCTACATTGTTGCCACTAAATTAATTTACTTTTTTCATGAAACCAACCCAGAAATAATAAGTATTATTATAATAACAAACCATTTTGTACACATTTATAAAATATTAAAACTTTCAATTTCAGTGGCAACACATTTTTCAAAATACCAAAATCTTTTAATTCAAAAATTAATTCACTGTTTGAGGGTCTGGGTTATTACAGTCGTTGTCAGATGCAAATCAGCCATCTTTTCAGGGTATTGAAATATGAGGGCAATAAACAGCAGGGCTGTTGGGAACACCTGACGCGATGGTCACCCCATCCGAATTTCTTTCAGCTGAATCGCTTGAATTTGATTATTGGAATTTAGTGCAGTAATGAAAACTTATAAACGGATTTTCTTCTTGTTTTGTTACCTATGTATTGATAGGTTTGTATATAATATATTTAAACAATAAAAAATAATACGGCTTGTTTGAAAACGTTTATATCTCAACTATAAGTCGTATTTGTAGGTACACACTTCCTTTTTATAAATCTATATTGTGACGTTTTTATCGGGCCTTATTAAGATTATGAAGATAATTTACATACTCGACGTTATGGAGACAAAAGAGGGACTGAGATATCAAACGTTCTTGTCATACATATTTATAAACCGCATAATATTTTAAGACAAAGTGTTAATAAATAAAATAAAAAATTGTGAAACACAAGAAAATAATAATATGCTTATTAAGGCTGTTTGCTTCGAGCTCTGTCTTGTTTAGAAAAAAATTCGAAAAAGGAACAGAATTACCCGTTGTCTGTGACATGATTAAACATTTTATCTACTAAAATATTAATCCTTTCTTCCAGCCACTAACACACTTCCCTATAATAAATGCAAACACTAAAAGGTAAAAATACTTTTAAAATAGCCTGAACATTGTGATGTTTAATTATGCGAAGGTATGCTCGAATAGGTATGAAAAAATTAAATTTGAGAATGGAATGCTTGATTGAGCGCAACTGTACAAGTACGCCTGGGGTATTTTAGACCCGGCGATGAATTTTTGCAATTACTCGCAGCCGGGCTAGCATTGACAGTTCTAGATTGGGGAGACTTTTAGATTGTAGATATTAATATTGTTCTGTAATAAAATCAGAACCTTAAATTTGCTTCAATGATATATGCATAGGATATATATAACAGTTTTACACTGTTATCATTTAAATAAGACTGTATTAATAAAGTTTTATTAGGCTATTTATTAATGTAACTTTTATGCATCTATGTAGGTACAATCGACTTATTTAAGAAGTAGCATCAAAAGAAAGAAAATCCGAGTACATAAATTGCCGCATCTTTTGTATAGTCTGTACAACACTTTATTATATAAATCTATTTATTTTTCTTCTATTTTTGTAAAGTTATATGTAAGTGTCTGTAATATTAGTAGGTGTAAAGTATCCAGAAAAGAAATCTAATAATTTTAACGTAGTTATCGGAATACGAATTGAGTAACAAAAATTTCAGTCGCATTTACCTTTGCGATTTTTTCAAATTGAATCCAAAGTCATTTGGACAATTTAGAACGTTGGAGTAGGCGGAACTTTTTCCGTTTCGCACAAGTTTCCAACTGGTTTTAATTTAATTGTCATCCAGAAGGGTCGGGTGGCTCTAAACGCTGACGATTAATTCAGACATTTGCATGACAATTGCATTGAAACAAACCGTAGGGACTTCCGTTTGTTCAACGTATTTCCGGTCATAAAAATGTATTTGGGAGTCTAGTTTTATATGCGAAAATGGAATTTTTAATCCGAGCTTTTGCACGTCCGTGCTTAAAAGTTAGCAAAAGTGTAAGTAGTTTCTAGTTTATCCAAGTATAAATAAGCTTGAGGAGGAATATATTGTATTAACGAAGCGATTATGTTATCTGAGTCTATTAATGAGTCATAGGTATAGGTGGTATAGACAAACGAAGGGCATGTGATTTTGTTACTGGACATTATTGCGGTTCGAATGGTAATATTAACGTGACTGTACTTTACTGTGGTCGAGAGGATTTGTGTATTTCTTGATTGTCTGAACTTAATTGCTATTAGTTTTTATTATTCTTAACTAAAAAACTTACTACAAGTCTATTTCAACTTGATATCATACTAATATTATAAACGCGAAAGTTTGTATGTATAGATGTTTGTTACTCTTTCGCACAAAACTGAATGGATTTTAATGAAACTTTCAACTTTAATAGCTTATACATCAGAATAACGCATATGCTATTGATAAAGATACTCTGTGAATATTTCCAAAATTGAATCCTATGTAGACGAAATCGGGGCACCAGCTAGTAAATAATACGGTTTCTTTTATATCATTATCATATAACGAGTACTATATCTGATATGTTAAATAAATCCTTGGATGATCTTTTAGCCAGCATGTACGTCGGAGAGAAATAAATATTTGCTAATTAAAATAGTATTAAAAATTAGTTTACAAAATTTGTTCGTTTCATTGAAAGAATATTGGTATTTATTTATGTATAGCGATATAGTAATAATGTAAGATATTAAATTATATTATATTAATTAGCAATTATCCCGCGAAACACGCAGTCTTTACAGCAAATGTGTGAGTGCACGCATATGCATGCATATAGCACCGCCCTCCTTTCCCACACTGCATATGCGTACACTCGCATGCACCACCACCCCACATGCACCACAACCACAGTAAAAGTCCACCACCAAACAATATACGCACGTATATCACTTAACGATTACTAATCGTAGAGTCTACATCCTGAGGATGCCTCGGTGTCGGGGCGAAACGTGCGTATATTGTTTGGTGGTGGTCTTTTACTGTGGTTGTGGTGCATGTGGGGTGGTGGTGCATGCGAGTGTACGCATATGCAGTGTGGGAAAGGAGGGCGGTGCTATATGCATGCATATGCGTGCACTCACACATTTGCTGTAAAGACTGCGTGTTTCGCGGGATAATTGCTAATTAATATAATATAATTTAATATCTTATATAATGGATTTCCGCAAAGTAACGCCTGATTCTATTAACTATAGTAATAATGATCTAACGGACCCATACGTTACATGTATGTTATGCAAAATAACACGAATGCTGAGGGTTAAAAATATACATAAGTCCTCTACTTCTATACAAATGTATTTTCCCTGCAGTTTTTCAGCTCGCCTTAGGGTAGAGGGTGCAGTGTTAATAAATTTAGTTTGTGGCGAAAGCTTTGTGCGGGGGATGGATACGTCATTTAAGCAATTCCACTAATTTATTAAAACCTTCCATTGTGTTTTAATGAGTTTAAATTTTACTTAATTTTTTTTCTAGTAATTACGTTTGTTTGGTTATCTATTTGTATGTGTTGTTACATCTATTTGAATAATTATTGGGATATTCATAATGGATAGAGAAAGAAAATGGGTTTATCCGAAAAAACACTATAAGTACTGTTTAAGGTCCCTCGCCATGGTTCAGGCCTTAACGTGGCGGTTGGGCTCAGTAGCCTAGGGTGAGCCGTTGCACCTTGGGCGAAGCTAATTGAGCCGAGGGGGCTCTTTGTACCCCTCTTATAAGAAGAGAGGACATAAGAGCAGGGCGCAAGTGGTGATTACGGGAACCTCACCCCATTGTACTGTCCCGACGTTGGGAGGGGTTGTTCTGTGGTGCGGGACAACCCCTCTGTGGAGGTGGCGTCGGTTCTCTGAGGGACTGACTAGCCGTCGAGGTGCCCTGTTTGCGCATTAGATCCGGGGTACCCCACCAAAGGCGGCATTGGTGGCACTCGCCGGATTTTAGTCGGTAGAGCTGCGTCCACTTACCAGCTTTCGGGCGTAGCGAGTCCCACATACCCGTCGGAGGAGACCCCGCGGGATGCCTCAGAGCATTTCCCGGCGTTAAAGAAAAAAACAACTGTTTAAGGTTAAATGTGTAGTGAATTTTTTAAAGGTTAAAAAGTATTTTTAATCTACCGCAGGCGATACTATTAATTATTGTAAAAATTAATTAAAATTATAAGAGTGTAGCATGGAGTTTAAACAGGTGTTTAGGAGTAGAAAAATCCCTATGTTAGACTCATAAGCACGTGTTAAATACTTTAGAATTTAATATCGTCGTATAAACTTGGAAGTTTTTAATAACAGTCCTGTTTTCCTGGCGACAGTACAAGTCGCCGCTAAACTAATTTAACCGTCTGTCTGTTTCTCCTTCATTGCGTTAATTTCATAACTCCCAGCACTGCTTTGTGGCTTTGCCCGGAGATGGCCGCACATAGCAATAAACTTAAGGCAGTAATACGGACGAGAGCGGAGCGGACGCAAAATTATTAAGCCGAATTTGGCGTATGGCCATGAAATTCTTATTTGCCAAGATAAGTTCTATCTGCTTTAATTTATTTTTATCATTTTTGCTGAACAGGAATAAAAAAGCTATAAGCCTTAAATGCTAATAGCATAGTATTAATATAAACAATTTTGATTTCATAAGATAATTAACGTTAAAAACTATAAATTTAAGCGAAATTTATCACCATTCGACTTATTTAGGTTAGGTTATGACGTATTGAAATTAGGCAATAACTCAATATATTGTTTATTATGTCGGCACATTAACTTAAACCGTTAATTTATAAATATAAGTTTAACACCGCTTACGCTTCCGCGTTTCTTATATAATGTTACCTACATTCTAGCCTCGTGAAGGGCTTTGTTGTTATTTACTTATTTCTGTCTTGTATCCCAGCTTTGCTTTATTTAATAAATCTCCACTCACAATTATAATAATATTGTATTGTAGAATAAAATTGAGTATAAAATTAAATACCCCATTTTTGTACACTACATGTACTTATTTAGTTTAGATAAGATAAAAGTAAATCTGTACAACTAAATTTCGAAATAAGAGAAATATATATTTTACATTATTTATTATAATTCCACTGTAAGTAAGGGATATCTAGTGTCATGCTGCTTTGCAGCCGAATTGGGCCAGCACGACCGGGTGGTACCTCTCGCTCACATAACACCGGCGTCAAGTTACAGCAATGCTGCCGCGTTTCGTGCATGTGTGAGTTTCCGGCGGCCCATTGGGGGAATAGGAGGGCAACGCATCGTCACAAATTTTGGTTATGCGAATGTCTATGGGCGTTTCTGCGCTTTGATTAGCTGACCGATGTCCATTGATGGATGATTGGCTGATGGGACATATACACAGAGCACTGGTTGGTTGAATTGCTATTACGTCAGTAACAAATCACCGACCAGTTTCGGAATTTTGTGGCTCATTCCACGATCCAGTTATATGCTCATTGGACATAGGCTTATTTCCAAACTAGCCAAGCAGCCCGAGTGCCACTCTAATCCAACTTGGCTAGTGCACGTGATGATGATTATTATTTTAATCTAAAACATCATCTATAATTAAAACCGCACCGCACAGCTGTCACGTGGTTTTCCCCGCCATCTTGCAAGCGCCATCTTGTGAAAATCTTTCAACTAAGATGCCTGTGACGTATTACGCCATAGTAATTAATATCTGTAACGTGTATTAATAATTAATATATCATCTAATGAACAAGTAATTGAACTAGTCTTGATACGGTACATAATGATTGATGATCATATAAATACGGTATTGATTTTAATGTTATATATTATTCTAATAAGATACAAAGTGACAAGGGATCAACTGTCTTGGCGTTAAGTGAAAGGGGCTTATGTCAAGTAGTGAACGGAAAACAGGTTATTAATGATGATGAGCATGTCTACAAGCTCTTTGGAAAATTTTATTAATCATCCTCAAAAATAATTAAGTAATCTATACTGTAATGCCTATCCGGGACCCTCAAAATGCGGATGAAGGCGCTCGCAGTGGTTTTAGTTTACGGGTAGGGCACTCCCAGATGCGAGTCCCACATAGGGTCAGGATCTACCCGAGATCCTGGCTACATGCGTAAAAAGCATTTCCATGCGATAAAAAAAAATCTATACTATAAGTTAAGTTAAGTCAAGTAAGTTAACGCGGGTGAAGCTGCGGGCAACAGCTAGTAGTGAATAAAATGAGTGATTCTTCTCATCAAAACAAGAGGAAATAAGCTTATTTTTTCCTGAATAAAATCAAAAATAAAATTTTGATGTTAAACATCAATTGGCGCGCCTAAAGTAAACTCGAATGCCGTGACGGAAAACCGAATGACACCGTCAAATTGCATCTTCGTAACAGATTTGTATAAATTAGGAATTTTAATATACATTTCACATCTATCGAGAGTTCCCTGACAGGCAACATTTTTTATTCAACCAAATTTCCGTTATATAAAAAAAACTAACGTCACAAGAAACAAGACAAATGACCGAATGAGTGGCGATGTTAATGAGAGGAGAGTGAAGAAATGGAAGAGGGGGGATAATGGGAGGGCCGCCCTACGTGACACTGTACTTGAAATACCTCCGTGTATTTTTATAATAGCTCAAGAATAAATGGAGTAAGAATACGGGCGTTTACTATCTAGAAGCTGTTCTGCATGGGCCACCCCATGTTTTGATTGATGAAATTCACTAACTGTTATTATAATAAAACAATTTTTATACGGATACTAGCTGTTGCCCGCAGCTTCACCCGCGTTAACTTAGATTTACAGCCGTACCCGGATTGATGATGAATATTTTTATAGCCTATGTTACTCCCTATAATATCAGCTATCTGTCAGTGAAAGTCCCATCAAAATCGGTCCAGCTGTTTCAGAGATTAGCCGGAACAAACAGACAGACAGACAAAAATTTAAAAAGGCTTTTCTGGTGTTAGTACTGTTTACACTTTCATATGTATTTAGTGAAAATATTTAAAAAGTATCTAAAACATCAGTTATACATTTTTTTTATGTTATTGGATAGGCAAACTAGCAAACGTGCCACCTGATGGTAAGTGGTCGATGTCGCTCATGAATTTATGTGTTGCCTGTCCTGAGACATAAGATGTTAAGTCTCGGTGCCAGTAATTACACTGCCTGTCTTGCCCTTCTCTCCGAAACACAGCAAAGCTGTTTCACGGGAGAAACAAGCAAGATGGTGGTACCAACCCATGCAGCTGGGAGCGCGGCACAGCGCTTCCCTCCCACCGGTAAATTATATTAAAAAACTGTATATTATTAGGTAGGCCCTTAGGTAAGTCAAAAATTTAAAGTATTTCAGAAGCTTTTCTAACATATCTTAGTAAATTATGCTTTTACTAACGTTGTGTCATTAAACAAGTATAAAATCTCTACTTAAGTTTGTTTGCTATAGGCTATATATTGTAAATTGAATTTAAAGAGGTTTAATTTTTGGATGAGTGTCCTCAATAACCTCATTTAAGTATAATATATATACCTTATCTCTTAAATGTCGTCCTTTCGTAAATGTTGTACAATAAAGCATGTACAAGTGAAGTTTTGTTTATGTATAAATTATGTGCAACACAATACGAGTGAGAGACGTAACTCGTAACGTGAATCGTCTGACATGTAAAAATCTTAATAAACCGCGGTAATACGTAAAAGATAACTTATGAGTGAAATTCGTTTCGTAAATATAACAAAACAATAGATTTACAAAGACAAGAACGAATCTGGTATCTTGGTACGAATGCACCCCTGCAACTGAAGATATATACTTTTAATAATCGTCAAGATTACGACGGGGACGGGCATTGAGTGTCCCTTAGAGGGCTCCTTGAGAAATAGTCCGCTATTTCATTTGGGCCCCTTGATCTATACTCGTATTCAAAACGATCCCTCCAGTTGAGGTATTTCTTTTATTTGTCTGTTTGATGTTTGTTTATTACTTTATTTTTTGAAAATGTCACGAGTTTGAATTTTCAAGGGTTATATTATAAGGGAATATTTTAATAGTTTATGTAATTTTGAACATTTATACTCTCATCATCATCATTATCATCAGCCTCTCTTCGTCCACTGCTGAACATAGATCTCCCTCACACTGGTTAATGAATAATGGCCGACCAACACTTCGTCTACCGTCTTGAACCTCTTTAAATTTATGTTTTTCAATGAAATATGAAATTTTATAACAAAAACAACGACTTAGTTGTTAAAATCGATTTAATTATTTAGGGATTAATTTTTGTGCTTATGAAATAAAGCATACAAGTCTCGATTTGACAAACAAACCAGAAAATCCACTAGATTCTAAATAAAACTAGGATCCTAGCTAGGCAAGTTATTAGACGAAGTATGTGCTTTCGTATTAAAAGTACCAGGCTCGCATACGGCACGGCAGTCATCTCGTCTCAGATTGCAGTGCCTCTTAAAGCACGCCTGTCACTCGGTGAAATATTTTCCTTTCTTATGATGGAAATTCCCAGTTGCCCGCTCCGTTTAGAGTTCCACCATTTTTCCCGGTGAGCAACGTTCCAGCATGTTTATGTTATTAGGAATCAAATATATCTTGCCTACTCCTCTATTCCTGTATTTAGTTATATTAAATGTAAAAAAGTCAATTTTTAAAATCGGTTTAAATGCTTAAAATAAGTATGTATTTTATATGAATTGGCGATGAGTGTCGTATTTAGAATAAAAAATCGGTTGTCTGTAAAATCAGTTTACTGACGATAGTTGAACGTGACAACGTCATAAGAAAATGGAACGCCTCAGAGCGAGGTAACGCCGCATACGTCATGTTTTTTTCGTTCTTGCAGCCGGCTCCATCTAATTATAAGACGTTGTCACGTCAATAGATATTGATGTTCTATTTACATATAAATTTAATCTAGGTCCTAGAGACATACTTATCTTCTAATCAGACCATCCCTCTAATCATTAAGATAAAAATATTTTTTTAACGTTGAATATTTCTATAATAGACGTCGTCTTTAAAAAAAGCATATTGACAAAAAAAAAATACCGAATATCTCTCAAATGTGCATTCAGCAATCAACCGATATTTTAGCTACGAATTTTTATTTTCTAGCGATATTTTCATTATTAATATCCTTGAAATTGAAATGTTTGTATCTAAACATTTTTCTCGCATTATATTGAAAGCGCACGTCAGTTAACAGTACAGCTGTTATGTTATTGCCAAACTGCTTACTCAGCGGAAAGTATTGCCTCGTACACGGAGATTCACGTGTTGCCAGTTATCACATGAACATGTTACAAATGTTCATTTTATATATAATAAACTTAATCACTAAGTTATTTATTAATAAATAAATATTTATTGAGCAATCACACCACGTTCTACTCAATAACAAATTTCGTAACAACTTGTTATGGCTATGTGAATTTAGGTATTTTTATCGATTCTTATAAAACATAATGTTTGCGAGTATGTATGTAGGACTCCTTCGACTAACTTCTAACTTGAGAATATTTTCTTTAAACTTTTTATCCATAATATTAACTTGTTGCAGAGATTAAAAATGTGACATAAGAAATCATAACAAAAGACGAGACAAAGATACAAGATGAAAAAACGCCACATAACTTATCATACCCTGGTATCTCGACTCATCAACGAAGCTTTGACGACAAGCAAAAAGAGCAACAGCGGATTGAAAGCCGAAAAGATTAAATAGCATGAAACATTTGGTCCCTTTAAAACCGGTACCCTGTTTCTGTGGTTTGAAATTATACTTAGCTTTAGAAGTTAATATGACCTGGGTGAACTTACATATAGATCATTTATCGAAGGACCACAAGTAAATCATGAACTAAAAAACATCGAAATTCGTGCAGAATACACATTACATATTAACAAAATCCATAATATGTATTTTGGAGGCAGGTGCGTTGTCAGCCTTTCAAAACAAGTGAAATTCGCGTATAGGTTAGAAAACTTTATTTATTTATATATTAAGAGCTGAAAAGTCCTTTGCCCTAAGAAAACAATATGTGCATCTATCCTTGCCGTAATAATTCGCAACTCCTAATATTACCATGTTACTTGTCATAACTTTCTATCTAAATTTTAGTCAGAAACATTGTATAATACAGTGACATAAACATTTAAACTAGGCATATTCGTAGGCAACGATTTGTTAGATCGAATCGACAAAACATAGATATTACACTGGCTAGGGTAATTCCCCTATCCATCGTACCGAGGGGTAAATTTACATATAACAGTTTAAATTTAAACAGATTTTTACCGTAATATATATTTATTTCGTGATGGAATTTTGTTATCAAACACATACGATTTATGTATATGGTATATGAATGCGTATTTCTGTTAGTATTACTAGTTAGTTTTGCTGTTTTTTTCAGTGATAAAGATGTTGTATTTGCCAAGAGCAGGCAATTACTGGCAGTAAGACCTATATATGAGCTTGCATCTCAAGGCACAACGAGGGCCTTTAGTTTAATTTATCATATTTGCCTATTTGAATTAATGTAAATAAAGTTAAGCTCAAGATAATTCCCAGAAAATCTAGTAATTTTAAAATTACACAAAGTAAAATTATTCTAAGTAATAACGATAACCTTACACCTTCGAATAATATACTCTCAAAGCATTGTTCCTGAAATTAAAAACAATACTTTGTCTCAAAGATTTTCAAAGGTTTACTTTGTACCTTGGTACAAAAACCCACTGTAACATATTTCTCATATTTGTACATGTACATTTACAAAGTACAGTACAGTAGTACATGTATGTGTTACACATAAACCCACCCAAGTTGCATTTGAAGGACTGTAAATATACTTATTTTTCAGTATTAAAACTATTTAAAACAGAATATTTACCATGGTTTTGAAAAAGTGAAAACTTTTTTAGAATCGGTGTGATTGAACGTCGATGAAACGAAAAAGCGACAGTAAAGAGAGACAGACACATAAATTCATAAGATTTAACGTGGCAGAGAATGAGATAGGAAGAATTATACAGTGTTTCTTATGTTCGTTATTTTTGAAGGTTTCACTTCTATCACGTGTGAATTGGACACATGTTTATAATAAAAGGGAGTTGACTGATAAAATGTCGATCAACCTTCAGTTTACTGTTTCGAGTTCGTATTATTTCTTTTAATATGCCATAATTCCTTTAAAGAGACAATATAATTAAAATTAGCAAATGAATTAAAAATTAAGAAATCACATAAAAGAGCTTTCGTCGTCTACCCCACCATGGTTCAAGCCTTGTCGTGGCGGCGGGGTTCAGTAGCTTATTTTTTAACGCATTACGCATGGAATGTCACTCTCACAGCGCTATAATATAGATAAATATCAATAACGCATCTGCTTACGATCGGCACAATGAAGCGGCGTGACACTCACACTCTATATATTATGTATATTCTAAGGATAATACATTAGTTGTTAGTATCACTTAACTCTACTAATAGGTACCTAAAACCGATATAAAACGAAACATTTGTTGCGGGTGGAACTGCGAAGGTCAGTTGGAGGGGACGTAGGTCGCGGTGCGGACGTGATCTGAAAACCAGAACGGGAGGACCCTGAAACTGAACTGATACCCGTTACACTACTATTTATAGAATATAGATGGATCTTACTTAGACCTCGCTTTACATAGTGTACATAGATTTAACCTAGGCTTTGTTTAACAGAATAGAGGTACAATTTACCTAGACTTCGCTTTATGGAATAAAATAATACTTATGTAATCTATACTAATATTATAAAGCTAAAGAGTTTGTTTGCTTGAACGCGCTAATCTCAGGAACTACTGGTCCGATTTGAAAAATTTTTTCAGTGTTAGATAGCCCATTTATCGAGGAAGGCTTACAGGCTATATAACATCACGCTTTGACAAACAGTAATTAAGTTGAGTAAGTTAACGCGGACGAAGCTGCGGGCGACAGCTTAGTATTCAAATAACTTTGCGACTAAAATATCAGTCCTCTGGCTGTAATGTATTCAAAACAAAATTAAACCGCGATAAATTCCGTCAAACTTTATTTGACACTAAAAAGTTAGAGCTTTGTCATTTTTTTTTTTTTTTTTAATAGAAGAGGGGGCAAACGGACAGTCGGTTCACCTGATGGTAAGTTAATAGCGACATCCACAGACACCCGCTATACCAGGAGATCAGCAGGTGCGTTGCCGGCCTTTTAGATGTGAGTATGCTCTTTTCTTGAAGGTCCCTAAATCGTATTTATTTATTACCTGAATTAAATATACAAATCAACATTGATTTTTTATATACGATTCTAAACGTAAATGAATGACTTATACATAACTTTATAAGTTAAGCTTCCCTCAACAATATGAAGCTAAAAGCTTTCTGAATGCTTTTATATTTCGCTTATAACTCAGCGTCAAAATCTCTAAGATATAATTTTAACTCTTGACAATCACCCAGTAATCTCCATCACTACAGGGGAGGTATATTTTTAGCTCCTTCAGATGCCAGTCGCTACTTATAATTGTTCAAACAAATCTGTTTTTAGTTATCGTACTATTTAACTACGTACTAATTTTATGGAGAACGTTTCCTTTGGGAGTAATTTAGTGTATTTCTAATAGTTAATTAGTTCATTATTTTAATGTGTTTTAAATAGGGTTTTTTTGTTTTTGAAAGTGCACGAGTTTATTGATTTGTCGTTGTCATCATCATCATCATCATCATCAGCCTCTTTCCGTCCACTGCTGAACATAGGCCTCCCTCAATGAACGCTAAGACGGCCGATCCCTTGCTACTCGCATCCAACAGTTGTCAGTAGGAATTTATATAGAAATGTATTTGAGACGGTTGTATATATATATCTATATTAATTATTTTTCATATGAGTTTTAGCAAGATTCGGAACAGCTACCTTTTAATGGTTTAAAATCAAAAGATGAGGATTATGATTTATTTTGGTTTTACGTTAACAATGGAATAGTGTGTTAATTGACTAAAGGCCTTATAATTAACACCAAGTTGACCGTCCCTTGTCACTCGCAGCCAACACGGACCGGCCACTGCACGGAGATCGTCTTCCCAGTATTCAGCATTGAACAAATAGAGGCTGATGATGATGATGATGAGTGGTAGTGGGAATGATATTTTGGTGTTAGGTTCGAATCCCAACACCATAAAAAATGACTATTCTTACTTTTTCAGGGATTCTAGGAGTTTGCGTTTAAAAATGTTTTTCCCTTCTTTGTCACCCGTAATAGATGATCCCTGAAAGGAAGCCTCATTGTAACAGGAGGAACGACATAAGAACAAAGACCCGAGGACTCCCTCTTTCATATTAGCCTCATGTCAGGTTGACGCAAAGAGGTGCTTTGTGAACTTGTTTGACGAGTCTGTTTGTTTTAAATTTGAAATAGGAATTTGCGAAATTTAATATGGATGGAAGGTGTGGTATGAAGGTTTTACATTAATGTTTTTTTTATAAATTGTCTGTTTTTTTTAGTCAATTTAAAAAAGTTGTCAATACGTTATTAATAAACGTGTTATTACTTATTTATTAATGAGTTATTTAGTCAATAACTAAGGGCTCTTATCGTGTTTAAAAAAAAGTTCGTTGCGTATAATTTATGACATTTTTTTACTAAAACTAATAAATCTATATTAAGGTCATAGATTAGTATTACCATATTCTTTCTAATTATATTTATTATTACCTAAGGTAAGAATATATGCCTTTTAATAAACACACATTAAATTTTTCGCTGATACAATTAAAGGGACAATTCTAGTCCTTACACATAATAACAGATAAATAAAATTAGAGTGTCTGTTTGTAATATTAAAATAACCGCTTTTTACTAAATGTATAATAATATGGATATATGCATTATGTACATGTACCAAAATAACATTTTTTACAATTTTTGTCTGCCTGTCAGTCTGTTTGTTCTGGCTAATCTCTAAAACGGCAGGGCCGATTTTGACGGGGCTTTCACTGATAGATAGCTGATGTTATAACGAGTAACTTAAGCTACAAAATAATCATCGTCACTCCGGCGTCCGGATACGGCTGTAAATCTAATTTAGCGCGGGCGAAGCTGCGGGGAACATCTAGCTATTAAATAAAACCGTTATAAAGTAAAAATAGAAGCAGAAGACTGAAGAGATTATTCAACGATACTCCCCATAAAGTTACGCGAAAGACCAGTAGACCTTACTCCATCGTCATAAAGTCTACTTTCTACTATAGAACGTAAATTGTGATTAGTATTTCCGTTAAGTGTTTGTTAAATCGTTGCTTGTTCAGTAACAACTCAGTAGTTGAAGAGCTTTTATTTAATGTTATTTATGTTAGAAGTTATTTTTAACTTTCTATGTCCTTGTTGATAATCCTATGCTAGTTATGATTTTAATAATAATATAATAAAATGCCTTAAGTTTAGATGTTCTATGAATAACATTAGTTTTTTTATGGTCCTGTAGCCAAATGGCAAAAACGGAACCCTTATAGATTCGTCATGTCTGTCTGTCCGTCCGTCCGTATGTCACAGCCACTTTTTTCCGAAACTATAAGAACTGTACTGTTGAAACTTGGTAAGTAGATGTATTCTGTGAACCGCATTAAGATTTTTACACAACAGTAGAAAAAAAAATTGGGGGTCCCCATACTTTATAGAACTGAAACTCAAAAAATTGTTTTCATCAAACCCATGCGTGTGGGGATTAGCCAGAACAAACAGACAGATAAAAATTATTGTAAAAAATATTATCTGGAATCTATGGATAGGTCTTCAAAAATGATATTGAGGTTTCTAATATTATTTTATGGATAGGTCTTCAAAAATGATATTGAGGTTTCTAATATTATTTTATGGATAGGTCTTCAAAAATGATATTGAGGTTTCTAATATTATTTTATGGATAGGTCTTCAAAAATGATATTGAGGTTTCTAATATTATTTTATGGATAGGTCTTCAAAAATGATATTGAGGTTTCTAATATTATTTTATGGATAGGTCTTCAAAAATGATATTGAGGTTTCTAATATTATTTTATGGATAGGTCTTCAAAAATGATATTGAGGTTTCTAATATTATTTTATGGATAGGTCTTCAAAAATGATATTGAGGTTTCTAATATTATTTTTTTCTAAACTAAATAGTTTGCGCGAGCGACTGTGTAAGGACACAACTATGATACATCGATCCTTGAAAAAAACTCTATTGTAATGTGTAAAAACTTTATATAGTATGGCTAAAATATATCATATCATCTGCCAGTACGCATCCTAAAGATCCTTAAACATAAGTTATCCAGGTGTTGGATGCGAATGGCGAGGGGTCGGCTGTCTTGCTGTTCATTGTAGGAGGCCTATGTTCAGCAGTGGACGGATAGAGGCTGATGATGATGAAATTATCCATAAGCGCATGATCACGCGTCCTATCTCAACATAGTTAATATAATGCCCGCATATGTTTGTAATAACCGTGTGCATTAGAGTGGTATCGGAATAACATTATAAATCATACGTAATTGTGACCGTTTTTGACTGCACGTATTACTTTCAAATGCGTGCAGCCAAAAAGGGCTTCGGGTGCGTGAGAGAGTTTAATGATTTTTTTGTTTAATATTAAAAATAAAAAATAGTTTACCAAAAATATAGCAAAGCAGATACATATCTGCTGGTCAAGTTTTATTCTTTTTTGCCGTTTATACGAACGCAGGGATACATTTTTATTTATTACTAGCTGACCCGACAGACATACCTAGTTTATAAATATTGAATTTGAATTGGTATAATTAATAAAAAATATTTTAAAAAAGTGTTTTTATTCTAATGCTATACGACAATTATTTCTTATCTAACCTAAAATTTATATGGTAGTTAAGTATTCTTAAATTTTCTAATTTTCTGCGCAATTTCCTAAACTTTTTCTTTCATAAGAACCTTCCTGACAATAACAAACACAACAAAAAAATAATTAGCGAAATCGGTCCAGCCGTTCACGCGTGATGGCGTGACCAAGGGAAATAGGGATTCATTTTTATATATATAGATTATAAAGAGTCATATAAACTTGAACAATTTTCCGTTAATAGATTCTTGTGTTTTGCGTTTTGAATTTGTGCGACCATTTTGCCATAATATCAATCCTTATAAGTTGGGCACGCGTATTCTTCTCGAAATCAGGCGAGGAGGATATTGGGCCATAGTTCTTCGAACTTCACACACCTTCAAAGACTTTTAATCTCATCAGGCATGCAGATTTCCTCACAATGTTTCCTTCACCGGTGAGCAGCGATGTTCTCATGTTCAGGTGCACGTAGAAATTTAGAAAAACCCATTTCAAGGTATCACAGCGGGGTCAGGATCGAACCCGGACCCGGAACCCGGGTTGGGCTCGGCCTCTTGAGTGAGAGCACTCAAAAGGTTGAGCCCATACCCACTATACCATCGTAGGTCACATTTTGCCATAACGCCAATGAAATACCAAAATGCGTTCAAAAGCCAAACACATTATTTCGCCCAATCTTATTAACCGAAATGTGAAAGCAAATCGAAGTCGTAGTTTAGAATTACGTCAATTATTTCAGGGCGTAAAGTAAAAAGGGCGTCTTAGTGTCGGCTTACAAATAAAACAGACAATTAAAGAAGTGGAGGGGCACAGGGGACGGGTGGCTGCGACGACTCCATTATGAGGAACTTGATGGGGACATTAATAAGTTATTTTTTATGTTACTAAAATAGGCAATCTGACAGACATGACACCTGATGGTAAGTGGTCAGTGCCCATGAATATAGACAAGTTTACTTGATACTAGTCCAGGCAACTCATTCATCCCCACCATGGTTCAGGCCTTGACGTGGCGGTGAGGCGAAGCTAATTGAGTCGAGGGGGCTCTTTGTATCCCTCTTATGAGAAGAGGAGACAAAGGAGCAGGGGGTAAGGGGCGAGAATGGGAACCACACCCCATTGTAATATCCCGACGTTGGGAGGGGTTGTTCTGTGGTGCGGGACAACCCCTCTGTGGAGGTAGCGTCGGTCCCCCAGACTAGCCGTCGAGGTGCCCTGTTTGTTCATTAGACCCGAGGCATCTCACCAAAGGCGGCATTGGTGGCACTCGCCGGGTTTTAGTGGTTAGAGCTGCGGCCACTTACCATCTTTCGGGCGCAGCAAATCCCACGTATCCGCCTGCGGACCCACTCCCCAGGCGGGGGGATCCCTCAAAACATTTCCCGGCGTAAAAGAAAAAAAAAGACTAACAGACGTACCGACAAACAAGCTATATGATGATAAGTTGTCATCTTGAGAGTAGAATTAACTAGCCTCCTATTACAGTAAGTCTATTAATAAGTGGAAAGGACACAGATTCAAACCAAGAACAGATACAATATCAATCTCATAAAACAAAAGCACTTTCACTAAAATATTACATGAATTCCAGACTTCAATGCCTTTGTATTACATAATGTTCGAGAGTCAGAGCCGAGTAATGATTTTCCATACCAAGTATTAAATTCCATCAGAGGGGGAGAAAAGGGGGTATCGGGTGTCTTATTATTTCTAGACGTGTTCGTGGATACAACGAACCTAATGTTTACTAACATTCACAATTTAGTTTGGATTTAAACAGTAATATGATGAACATTATTATCTTTCAGCATATGCATGCATCCATATGCATGATAATGATGATGACGAATGACAGAATTGAATAAAATCATTACTTGTATAGGAAATGAGCAGGAATCCCTCTTGTGTCTCAGATATATTATGTCCGGAGACAAGAACAATCATGGATCAAAAGAATTTGGACCTAACACTAGTCAGGCGTTTAGTGGGGGCATTCACATAATACTAATGTCGATTTTGAATAAATGAAAGACTAAACAAAGATAAAATGAATCAAAAAGCGAAGATGCTAAAGATAATACGAACGAGGTGGACGGAAAAGTCAAAGCACCTGGTCGAAAGCAGAATAGACATCTAGGGGCTTATCCTTTCCCAGGTGGCCTTCTTGCGGTTGGAAGACGATAGGATCCCGTCAATATGGTGGATTCTAAGGAAACGTTGAGATAGGAATAACACAAATCCCAGAGAGCCAAAGTGGACAACTGAACCAAGGCGAAAGGCACTTCTGTCGACAAAATAGTCGAATATTTTATATTATTCTAGAAAACTTATTTTAAAATACTGTTTCCTAGAATGTCTATATCTCTGTAGATTATAAAGAATTTAAATAGAAAAACGTACTATTATATTGCTGAAGATATCTTGACTAATACACAGTTTATTAAGTTTTTAATACCTGTTTCAAATTGTTTCTTACGTCCTTCATCATAGGGTATAGTTGAAACTAAATTATAGTTAACTGTTTGTTATTTATAAATTTAACGACGGAGGGGTAGTTTCGAAATAGACGCAGATTATGTCGGGCTTCCATATCGAAGTTCACGGCTAAGGCGGCTTACGTGTTTATTATGGAATATACTGTAATGGACAGCGCGTCAATAAAGAACGGATTTCAAAATGGCTGCTGTACAAATGATATTGCTTTGTCGTTATATGTCTGACCGAATTTAATACTAACAAATCGTTTTACATCCTATATTTTTTAAATTTAAGTATATACTTACTTGAATATACTATTACTGCTTCATACCATACATAAAATACCTACCTAAGTATATAAAATATACATATTCGGAGATGAGGATGGAACCTAGTATTTAGCCTTTCCGCGATACTCAATTGTATTCAATAATTCTATCAAACACTTCTCTCGGACGAATTATAAAACGTACTCGGAAGTTTCCAAAACAAAATCCACATTTGGGGACCAATTGAACCATGAAGGGGTTTAATGTCACCCGGGTGGGAACTCACATCTGTCGGCCAAAAGAAAAACAAATTCAATCCGTCAAAATATATCCCCGGGCGATAAACACATTATTGCGGTCTGTGAAATACATACATTTGTAACGTCTGATGGAAGTTTTGGATAAAGATGGCCGAAGCGATAGATCAGCCTTTTATATAGTACTTGGTCTAGTATACAACCTGCTTTTTTATGTCATAAGGAGGCAACCTAGCAGTTGGAGCCATGTTGACTACAGACGCTCATAGACTTCTGCACAACCAAAGGTTATACAGATGCGTTGCTCTCCTTTCCCCTATCTCCCCCCCCCCCCCCCGCAATGGGTCACCGGAAACTCACAAACCGCATGAAACGCGACAGCATAGCTATCACTTGACGCCAGTGTTATGTAACTAAAATAAAAATATATACCTGATATAAGAAATCCTGGAGTTCGTCTAAATCGTTATCGTCGTTTTTTTAATCGTATAGATTGTGATGTGATAAGATGAGTCAAACTTGATGGTGAGGCCGTCGAGGTGCCCTGTTACTCCTGGACATAGATCCGGAGAACCTCACCAAAGGCGGCATTGGTAGCACTCGCCGGGTTTTAGTGGGTAGAGCTGCGTCCACCTTACCATCTTTCGGGCGCAGCGAGTCCCACATACCCGCCTGGGGAGTCACCGCTCTCCCGCGGGATGCCTAAGAGCATTTCCCGGCGGAAAATGAAAAAAAAAGTCTGGACGTTATTTGATAATGATGACGTCATCATCTCAATATAAAGTATCTAATCAATCTCCAGAGACAGTAAACGCTTCATCTCATATTCATATCGTTGATCAGATTGTCCCTTTTGGGACGGAGAATATTCAAGGAAGCTCGTTGATCAATTACATAATAAATGCTCACATAGGCGAAAAAATTCAATTTCCTATGGACCCGGGGAAATTGGGTCAGATCTACGGCCCTTAGCCCGTAAATCCCGAAAGTTCGAAATTCGAAGTTACGGCCCATCGGCCAATCGGAGGCGCTTATCGCTATCCAATGACATCCCGATTACCACTTCCAAAATGGAACTTCGTTAATTGCCGAAACTGTTGCGATATCGTCACGCTGAATTTTGAATTTCGAGTTAAATGAAATTCGAGAATATTCGAAGTTACCTGATTATTTGTGTATGTTTCATTCATACGTATAACGGATTTTGCTTGCAAAGATTATAATATATGTAAATGATTTTAATATAAAATGATTTTGAATATTCAAACCACTGTAGTCAATGTTAAGCCTGTATAAGTTTGCGTTATAAGTACTTCGTGATCATCATTATCTGCCTTAATAAAGACCTATAGATACTTAAATAGGCAAGGAAAATAAATAGAATCTTAGATATACTTATATAAATAGATATTTACATAAATACATATTCTTGCAGTGCAATAAAGCTACATCTAGTAGTGGACGGATACGGTTTGATGATGAAGATGGCTCTCGACAATATTCATCATTTAAACAGTCCTTGTCGGTATTCGAACCCGCGACTTATTGTGAACCACCTCACTAGCCCTTCATTATAATTAGTGTTGTAATACCATATCGATAAACATTCTAATTCAGCTCTGCAATTATAACGTCAATTTAACCACGTATACGTACAAAATCAGTAATTGCTGGTTGAATCGATTTTACGGCGCCATTAAATTGAGCTGTCCCATAAACATTCGATTATCGAGTACACGTATCGATGTGAGATATCGATGTTCACTTGACAAATGGTATATGCGTGCTCTTAAATTACTTATAGTCGTGACTGTTCTTGAATTAGTAATACGTTTAATGACGTAAATATAAAAACAATTTTAACAAAAAAGTCATAAGTGTTTTTAAGAATGTTCGTTTCTGGTACCTAGTAGAGGGCAACGAATATATTTTTTTTCGGATGGATCTATGCTAACGGCTAGAAGGCCCTAATGCTTTTTTTTTTCTTTTACGCCGGGAAATGCTCTGAGACATCCCGCCTGGGGAGTGGGTCTTCCCAGGCGGGTATGTGGGACTCGCTGCGCCCGAAAGATGGTAAGTGGACGCAGCTCTACCCACTGAAACCCGGCGAGTGCCACCAGTGCCGCCTTGGTGAGGGGCCCCGGATCTGTTAAGCTAACAGGGCACCTCGACGGCTAGTCAGTCCCACATGGGACCGACGCCACTTCCACAGAAGGGTTGTCCCGCACCACAGAACAACCCCTCCCAACGTCGGGACAGTACAATGGGGTGAGGCTCCCATCCTCGCCCCTTGCCCCCTGCTCTTTTGTCCCCTCTTCTTATAAGAGGGGTACAAAGAGCCCCCTCGGCTCAATTAGCTTCGCCCAAGGTGCCAACTCACCCTAGGCTACTGAGCCCCACCGCCGCGACAAGGCCTGAACCATGGTGGGGGGCCCTAATGCTACATCGGATTTGTGTGAGCCCATTTGGCTCACTTTTGGTTTATAAAAGTGGCCCCCCGCCAACCGTGCAGTCCGCGACCACACGGCCTCCTGGCGTCGGGTCGACGAATAATTAAAAGTTATGCAACGATTAAAAAGTCGTAAAGCTTGTTAGTCCGCAAAACGTTTGCATTCACTGTTTTAACTAGCTTCCCTCAATTTGTATTGCCTGGAAGTAAAGATGTATCATGTATTCACCATTTGGCATGGATTCGGCCTTATATTCACTGGGCTAGAGGTTGACTCCGAAGACTTCTGACCGTTTTTGAAGTAAAACTTCTTTAGGTGCAATTAGAGGGTAACTCAGTTTTTTATGAAGTTTTACTTCAATCGCGCGTAATGATTACACGCACACACTTTTTTCCATGCACTTGACCTTGTTACGTCCTTTTCATACTAATGATAGAAAATTCTATAAAGTATGTAAAGGGTACTAAGGGTAATACTCGCCTGATTTTAAAGAGCTATAGCTTATAACAAATGAATGAGTTATCAAAGTATGAAGTAGATACTCCTTGCCTAATTTCGAGGAGTCATAACAAGCGTGTCACTGTGCAGTGTGAATTAAAGATACTCTTCGCCGGTATTCGAGGAACTCACCTGGCAATTTCCCGCTGCGCAGCGTGCAGTTTCCCCGCGAGGCGCGCCGCGTCGGTCTCGGCGGCGCGGGCCCGGGCCTCCCAGTCGCCGCGCGCGCGCCGCTCGCGCTCCGCATCGTGGCGGGCCGCACCCTCACGCTGGAACACCAGAGACAATGAGCGCCATAGACAACACATGAATGCGGAGTACCATAGACAACACTATGAACAATGAGCTCCACAGACAACGTTATAGGTACCTTACACAAGTGAGAGGGATGGGCTGTGCTGCGCTCTCTAGCACAATGGGCTAGTTTCCAGTCACACTCGTTCAAGTTCATGGGCTACGCTGACCACTTACCCAATGATATATCTGTCAGTAAGCCTATCCAAGTAACAAAAAATACTCACAGACACACAAAAACACACAACCAACCTAACAACCATCATCATATTAAAACCATCAAAAAGGGGATTTAATCACGACTTTAATACTTAGCCATTCGTAGACAATGCGGAAATATCCACGAAATAATAGTGAAAGACATAGTAAATATATGTACTGTAATGTTTAAAACAGTTAAAATAGACATATTAATTTAAAATCTAATGATATCTTGCTAATGCCAACTTATTCCGAGTATAATACACAATTCAAAATGCCTCCGTTACGTCGTGTAGAGCCAAGTAAACCCGATTCTAACTCGGCTCGAGTATTCACTTACGTAACACCCCTAAAAATTTACTTAAAAATACATACATTCTACATTGCGCCTAACGCAACTAAAGATATCACCGATATACATTCTACGTTGCTCCTAACGCACCTTAAGATATCACCGATATACATTATACGTTGCGCCTAACGCACATAAATAAATATATCACCTATATACATTCTACGTTGCTCCTAACGCACCAAAATATATCACCGATATACATTCTACGGTGCACCTAAAGCACCTAAAGATATCACCGACATACATTCTACGTTACGCCTAACGCACCTAAAGATATCACCGACATACATTCTACGTTACGCCTAACGCACCTAAAGATATCACCGACATACATTCTACGTTGCGCCTAACGCACCTAAAGATATCACCGACATACATTCTACGTTACGCCTAACGCACCTAAAGATATCACCGACATACATTCTACGTTACGCCTAACGCACCTAAAGATATCACCGACATACATTCTACGTTGCGCCTAACGCACCTAAAGATATCACCGACATAAAGATTTCCATAATAAATACATTCTCAATAACAGGTACAACCACAGTGCACCTTTGGTTTATACATTAACATGTAAGGGGCGTGCGTGTGACAGGACACTCCGTCGTCACGATAAAAATTCAATTTCCCGCCGTCCGCACTTCGTGACGTCAAACAGCTCTTTGAAGATTGCAATTTCGTTTCATTAATTGGTGCCTCGCGATTTTTGCCACTTTTTACCAGGGGCAAAAAGTTCATACGTGTAAAGTGTGATTTATGAAGGAATTTTACATAATACTAGGTACCTACTTATTGAAATTTTAATACCCCCCAAAACTATATCTTGTTTTTATATGTTGTATCTTTGATTTGCGTAGCTCGATATTTAGACATTATCTACGAATGTCTTGTTTACGAGACAAGATATTCGCGATCAAGATTATAGCTGGTGCCCGCGACTTCGTCTGCGCAGGATAAGATTTTAGTTTTTTTTATAAAAAGTATCCTATGTTACTTCTAATACCTACAAGAATATGTGTACAAAGTTTGTACTGTTGATCGGTTAAGTAGTTTTCGCGTGAAAGCGTAGCAAAGAAACTTACTTTCACATTTATAATATTTTTTTTTTTTTTTTTTTTTTTGTTGTCGCAGGGAAATGCTTTTTGCGCATGTAGCCAGGATCTCGGGTAGATCCTGACCCTATGTGGGACTCGCACCTGGGAGTGCCCTACCCGTAAACTAAAACCACTGCGAGCGCCTTCAGCCGCTTTAATTTGAGGGTCCCGGATAGGCATTCAACAGGATCACCTCAGCGACAGGCTGGCCCCGGCGAAGGCCAGACTACTCCTCTTTAGGGGGGCTGCCCGGCTGCTTGGGCAGTCCCCGCGACGTCGTGTCATACTGAGACCAGGTTCCCATCCTGAACCCGACACGAGCACAGGGGCGTTACTGGAGGCGCATTAAGTAGCGCCTCCTGCGCACCCCCGTTCGTCGCCCACGGGGGGAGGCCTCGTCGGCGGCCTCCTCTCTCACCCGCTCGTCGGCCTCCTTCTGGGACATTACTGCCTCGCAGAAGGAAACCATCGCCGTCCAGGAACATTTATAATATTAGTAGGATATACGGTATCAAAAATTCAAGCCTATAATGTCCCACTGCTGGGCAAAGGCCTCTCTCTCTATTACCACGCGTCTCTATCATGAGCTGCACTACTTTAATATATTATTTTATTTTTTATTTGATAGATTAGTGCATTCAAATGAAAAGGTTTACTCTATTAGTAATAATTTATGTAATGAAGTTCTGTAGTTAATGCAGACAAATGTACAAAGTCCGCCCGTTCCACAGCTAAAAGGTTTTCACACACACACCACCAAGATTTTCCATTCAGTAAATAATCTCAAAAGAAACTATATTCACAAGATTCTTTCGCGGTTTTTTTCAGATTTTTATATTTCTGACGTATTGGATACTTTACAGCCATGGAAAGGCCCGTAAAATGGTTTTATTATAATGAGTAAAATGACCGTAAACATTAGAATATATTATACTAGCTGTTGCCTGCAGCTTCACCCGCGTTACTCAACTCCTATAAGTCACAGCGTGATGTTTTATAGCCTATAGCCTTCCTCGATAAATGGGCTATCTAACACTGAAATAATTTTTCAAATCGGACCAGTAGTTTCTGAGATTAGCACGTTCAAACAATCGAACAAACTCTTCAACTTTATAATATTAGTATAGATTTCAAAAAAAAAAAAAATCTTAGCTTTTTGGTAAGTCGTGCCCCAATCCCGGCATGTAGGTAGACTAAATAAGGGCTATATATGGATCATAACTAAAGGCACACCACAAGATTATCAGTAAATGTTCTCTAATTGATGGCCCAAAACAAACATTAGCATCGGCTATAACCGCTATCTGCCGCGTTACCTGCAGTTTACTCGGTTTAGCGAAGATTTTATCTCGCGCTCGGCCCATGTTACAGACTCACGGCGGAGACAGAATTTTATTAATAAGAATATGATATACATTTATATATGTAGTATTATGGATGTATTGTTTACAAAAAACCTATAAGTTTGCTCACGTAAAAAATATATTTAAATAGTATCAAATAAATCTCATAATTTAAGTATGGATTTAAAGATATTCAAAGTAGCGCAAAAATAAGGAAATCCCACAGGCGATAAAATCCTCTGTCCTGGTGGGCTAGCCAAGATGTCATTCTACAATCGTAAACGTTAGTAGAAAACTAATAAATGTATGGAAATGACATTTAAGACCACGTGATGTACCGATGTAAAATGTAATTTCCATACATTCATCAGTTTTCTAATAGCGTTTACGATTGTAGAATGGCATCTTGGCTAACCCACCTGGTTGGAGTAATAAAAATCCGTAGACGTCTGTCTATGTGCGTAATTTCACACAAATTCGCTCAGTTGTTTACGAAAAGCCCAGTAATAAGTTATCTTGCAAGTATCAATCATCTTCAAATTTTTTATTTAAGTACAATATTTTCCTAAAAATCTGTCATCACTTTGATATATAATTAAAGTAAATCTCAATCTATATAAAAAAAAATTAGTTTTTGATATACTTACTAATTCACATGCATACGGAAACTAAAATCGCGTATGCTTCTAAACCGCACCTGAAGTTTGTGAGTTAAAGTTTGATGAAGTTTTAATTGAAAATTAGTCTTGGCCGTATCTCGCCTGTTCATTTGGTCTCCTTGGACCTAAACTTAGTTTCCAGCGAGTAATGAAGAAAAATAATGCCGAGAGTAGGTGTCTGAGACTTTGGAAAAGAATACAAAAGGCTAATAAGTGTTAGAGAACACTATAGCGTAGAGAATACCGTCTCTTATTATACTCATGTCATAACTAACACAGATACAACCATACATAGGCTGCACTAAAAGTATCGGGAATTGAATATTTCCACTGTTCCTGTCATATTAAAATCTTTTTAATTGAAAACTCCTTGGTTTTAAAAATCTAATACCATTTATTTATTTAAAAAAAGATTCTCGGTCTTGTCACAAGGTCTTGTTAAACTTCTTTAGTCGTTAAGAAAATGGAATTGACTCGAGAAAATTCTAGAGCGATGATTTATTATGACTTTCGAAGTGGTTTAACACAAAAACAGTGTGTTGACCGGATGATTTCTGCATTTGGTGATGAAGCACCATCCAAAACCACAATTTATCGCTGGTTTGCTGAATTTCAACGTGGACGTGTCATGCTCAGTGATGATCCCCGTCAAGGTCGTCCAAAAACTGCAGTCACCCAAGAAAACGTTGATGCTGTGCGTTAGCTGATTGAGGAAGATCGACATGTGACATACCGCGAAATTCAGGCAACTTTAGACATTGGCATGAGTCAAATAAAAATAATCTTGCATGAACAATTAGGTGTAAAAAAGTTGTTTTCCCGATGGATACCGCATTTGATCTGTGAAGAGCAAAAAGCGGCTCACGTTACTTGGTGCGTCAGAACTCTCGAAAGATTCCACGCAGGATCCTCAAATGCTGTATACAACAGCGTATCAGGTGACGAATCCTGGATATACGCGTACGAACCCGAAATAAAAAACCAGTCACGAGTTTGGGTGTTCGAAAATGAGTTAAAGCCAACAAAAATTGTCCGTTCACGGAGTGTTGCAAAAAAAATGGTAGCCACGTTTGTCTCTAAAAACGGCCATGTTGCGACTATTCCTCTTGAGGGACAAAGAACGGGTAATGCAGAATGGTATGCTAGCATTTGTTTGCCACAGGTCGTTTCTGAACTCCGTAAAGAGAACTGCAACCGCCGCAACATCCTCCATCACGACAATGCGAGTTCTCACACCGCGCACAGAACAAAAGAGTTTTTAGAGCAAGAAAACATAGAATTATTAGACCATCCGCCGTAGAGCCCCGACCTAAGCCCTAATGATTTCTATACTTTCCCTAAAATTGAGAATAAATTGCGTGGTCAGAGATTTTCATCGCCTGAAGAAGCTGTGGACGCCTACATAACGGCCATTTTGGAGACCCCAACTTCCGAATGGAATGCTTGCTTCAATGATTGGTTCCATCGTATGGAAAAATGTGTCAAATTTCGCGGAGAATACTTCGAAAAGCAATAAATACATTTTTAAATAGTAATGTTGTGTCACTTCCTTGATTCCCGAAATTTTCAGTGCCGCCCTCGTATAAAGTGTCAGCGTGATATCTGAATTAGATTTTTTGTATCAACAGCTTCATCGGAAGACAAAATAATATTATAGATAAAATTCAACACACATTTCATCTAGGTTGGGTTATTAGTAGGTAGATTAGTATTAGCGTAGGTATAAGATATTAAAGACATGAAATGGATAACATTAAAAAAAAAAATACTTAGCACTCCTTGTGGGGCAAATTTATTTATCCTGCGATGAATCTAAGGATACTTCTTAATTAAGAAACCCTGAAGTTTATCCTGCAAGAGGGACAAAAATGGAACATACACCGTTTGCATAACGCATGGTCCGTCTCAAGATAGTCTATTCCTGGCTGCGACCAAAATACAACACGCATATTACTTAGCTCTTATGGAACCCACATTTGTTTATTATTTATATCAAAATTCTAAGATCTTTCAAGGACATATTTAATTTTTTTTAGTTATCTACAGTAAGTATGCGCAATTTACCTTAGCTGGACTGAAGTCACATTTACAGCAAGCTTATTGCACATCGCGGTGTCAATCACAGACATCGAGCATATTATAATCGGAATTGAGAGGTAATGCTGTGTTTTGTATGAAAACATATTCAGCCAAAGTGCTGCAGCACTGCGCCGCGCCGGTTCGGCGCTCTGATTGGGTGACAGATGGCCATTGATGGCTGATTGGCCGATGGGACGTTCCTACAGATCAACTGGTAGGAGGAATTGCTATTACGTAAGTGACAAATCACTGACAAGTTTCTGAAGTTTATGACTCATATTACTTATACCGCTTATATGCTCGATACTGACAGATAACTTCAGGATTCTCAATTTAAATCGCGATTACAGTTTATTACAGTAACTGTGACCTTAACCAAAATATATACATGTTACATTTATAAATAAACTTTGTCAAAATAAAATATTACAGTAAATGCTAGAATGACGGACGGATACATTTGAAAATTACCGAGACGATTTCCTTTCTTGTAAAATGCACACCCATGTTCATTGTAATGCCTAATTTGACACGCTAATGTATTTGATTTGGAAAGCGGCAAAAAATAGAAACATACCGAAATATTTTACTACTTACTGAAACGAGTTGAAATGTTTAACGGTTTTGACGTGACAACGTCTTATAATTCGATGGAGCCGGTTGCACGAACAAAAAAACATGACGCATGTCGCGTTACCTCGCTCTGAGGCGTTCCATTTTATTATGACGTTATCACGTTCTACTATCGTCAGTAAACCGACTTTACAGACAACCGATTTTTTTGAATAGTTATTGTTTAAGAAAAACATCAGTCAGTTTAATTTTTAAATGGGTTTGGATCGAGAGTCTGCATTTGTTTTACACGTTTATAAATTCATAAAATTTGTTTTTTATTTATTTTTATAGAAGAGGGGGCAAATGTCGTCGGTTCACCTGATGGTAAGTGATATGCGACATCCATAGACACCCGCTACAACATTAACAGGTGCGTTGCCTTTCAGATATGAGTATGGTCTTTTCTGAAGGTCCCTAAGTCGTATCAATTCGGAAATACAGCAGATATTAGATTCTATAGAGTGGTTTTGTATGGCAGCTGATTCCATAGAGTGTTTTTTTTTGTTGAACAATTGTTCTTGTTTGCCTTTTTTCGTGGTTTTTGATAATTACTATCTATGCATAAATCATGTAAAGCAGTTCACAAATGCAAATCGCAACTCGAAATCAATAATCAAACCTAAAACATTTTTTTCATATTTTCATCGTGACAAACAAAACAATATAAAATGTAAATAAAAAACCCGAAACTTCCCGAAACCATTAAACGCTTATGTTTCCATGTAAAGAAATATGTTCCGACTATTAAATGGAGTCCTTTTCCGAACGGTTCTGCCTCACCTGTCAACTTGACAGCTAAGTGACAGCGCGGTAACACCCCACATTCTATTTTCGATTTAATTTTGACCACTGCGATCACATATGTCTTAGTTAAATATGGATGAGTGAATGAAATTGTGTACTTGTTTATTATTTAAATATTAAGGTAAACTAAAGTTTTAGACACCTTTGCAGACAAAATATAAACGTTTAGAAAATACAGAGAATCGATTTTGCACAAAATATTCTATTTATGAAAAGTACCTATACTTTTCATCATCGTCACCTGTAATTCAGCAACTCTGAACAGACGTCATTTCTCATTTCCCAGTAAATTCAACAGTGAAATAAAAATGGCCGCTGTTGATAATGATGACGAATACCCCTTTTTGTTGTTTCAGGGAATGGGCCTTGCACGCATGTAGCCAGGATCTCGGGTAGCACCCTATGTGGGAGTCGCACCTGGGAGTGCCCACCCTGACTAAAACCACTGCGAGCGCCTTCAGCCGCTTTTTGAGGATGCTGGATCTGCAGGCAACTAGATCACCTCAGCGACATGATGAAAACCCTGCTAACATAGTTATAATATCCGAAGCTCCTCATTTTTATATATTTGAGTCAATATTTTCACTTTTCACTTTCCTCCCGTTCACTGTCACATTTCATTCATCACTCTACATACAAAATCATGTTTCACGTTAATAACGGTGAAATATAACGTGAATAACTTTGGAACATCAAGGGCCCTTTGTCGAGTGAACGGGATTCTGATTGATCACTTAACTTCGAGAAGAGAACATGAAAAATATCTATCTTTATTAAAAACTACCGTTAGCAACAAAATTACACGGATTTATTTGCTATCGGTGTGTTTTTGTGATGAGTTTGATAAAGAGGATGTGAGACGGATACCAGCTGACGATGCGGACATACCCGGGTGTGTTGTACGTGAATCTCGGATTCATAGCCGTTAATTTAAATGAATATGTATCGATAATGATTATAGTTATTTATTATATTTTATTTTGTAATTGGTAAGAGGTAGTAAGCCTTGCCGCTTTGCAGCCGAATTGGGCCGACACGACCGGGATGGACCTCTCGTTCTTATAATACCGGTGTAAAGTGACAGCTATGTAGTCACGTTTCGTGTGGTTTGTGAGTTTCCGGTGGCGCATTGGGGGGGATAGGGCAAAGGAGGGCAACGCATCTGAATAATCTCTGGTTGTGAGGATGTGTATGGGCGTTGATAGTCGCCAATGCTGCGATTGCTCGTTTGCCCTCTTATGCTATAGAAAAAAAATTATATCAATTTTACGGGTGGGAGGGAAGCGCTGTGCCGCGCTCCCGGCTGCATGGGTACCACCATCTTGCTTGTTTCTCCCGTGAAACAGCTTTACTGTGTTTCGGATAGAAGGGCAAGACAGGCAGTGTCATTACTGGCACCGAGACTTAACATCTTATGTCTCAGGATAGGCAACACATAAATGAGTTGCCTGGGCTCGTACCAGGTAAACAAGTTTATGTTCATGGGCCACGTCAACCACTTACCATCAGGTGGTACGTTTGCCAGTTTGCCTATCCAATTAACATAAAAAAACCTACGTGTTAAGTAATTTCTTCAGTCCCTTTTTTATTGGTCACGGGTTTGAATCACACAAATTGAGACAGTGTATGAACCCTTATCACACACAGACTGTATATTTATTTTAAAAAGTAATAATGAGTCGCAACAAACAAAGTCACGTGACTTTTCCTAATCCATCAATATGCATACAATAAAACACAAACAGACCAGCCAAATGTTCAAAAGACCCTTCTTAATTCAAAGCCAAACATCCCTTATTGACTACCCTTAGTTCACAGTTTACTTAGGCGCTAGGTATTAAACGCCCTAAAGTAGCGAGCAAGGTCGGCAAATATTGTATGTTTGTTTATTTGTTGGTAGGAACAAATCTGGTGAATAATAGTAGTCACTAACATACATCTTACACGTATAAACAAACATGAAGCAGACGAGTGAGGTACTAGAACACAATGTGCAAATTCAAATCCATGTATTTTATTTATTTTATTTATTATTATTATTATTTTATTTATTATTATTTTATGTATTACTAAAATAAACTATTCTACAATTAGATAGACCAACGGACAGACGAGCCTCATGATGGTAAGTGGTTAGCGTCGCCCATGAACGTACCAGTTTATTTGAAACTGAAAAAAGGCACAAGAGAGGTAAGTCTCGGTCCAATACACTGCCTGTCTTGCCCTTCTCTCCGAAACACAGCAAAGCTGTTTCACAGGAGAAACAAGCAAAATGGTGGTACCCATGCAGCCGGGAGCGCGGCACAGCGTATTCCTCCCACCGGTGAAGTGACTTATGAATATTTTTTGCGAAGGCAAACGCTAGGAAACAGGCCAAAATGTATTTGATATACGAAGGTCAAAGCACAACCTACGACCTTGAAAGATTTCTCGAGTATCCAGAAAAAATAATAGAACATACCAAATATGTTTTTTTTTCTTTTGCGCCAGGAAATGCTCTTAGGCATCCAGGCGCTCCAAGGGCTCCCCAGGCGGATATGTAAGACTCGCCCGAAAGATTGTAAGGTGAACGCAGCTCTACCCACTAAAATCCAGGGTGTGCCACCAATGCCACCTTTGGTGAGGTGGTCCGGGTCTGTTGAACAACAGGGCACCTCGACGGCTAGTGAAGGAACCGACGCCTACCATATACGTCAATTCAAAAACAATTTAAAATTTTTTTTTAAATAAAAATTATAACCGACTTCAAAAATTAAAGTAACTAAAATGTTATAAAATAATCGCGTGTACAATCTTTGCGTTTACCACGTCATTATTGTTACTTTTGGAGTCGGTGTCAGCTAAGTTAAATAGGTACCTGCAGCAACAAATACGTCACCATTGTCGTATTTGTTGCTCTAGGTAGGTATCTACCTTGGCTGACACCGACTCCAAAAGTAACAATAATGACGTGGTAAACGCAAAGATTGTACACGCGATTATTTTATAACATTTTAGTTACTTTATTTTTTGAAGTCGGTTATAATTTTTATTTAAAATTTTTTATTTCTTAATTTTTAGTGATTCATTAAAGAAAGGCATACAGAGATAGACATTTTGGCATATTGAACCGTATGAAGTAAGCCCAAAAAAATCTGTCAATCGTCGAGGAGTTCCCTCGACTGTCTATAGTCTCCATCATCATAACGGTAATGGCACGTATCACCCATAAGGGTGCAAAGTTCTCATCAGTATAAATTAATTAAGTCCAATCACAAGGTAGCTACTTTAAACTATTTAGGAGTTCCCTTAACTGAGCTTCGTCTTCATCATCAGACCCCCAATCACAGTCACAACCCATCTAGGTGTAAAGTTCTCATCAATACAAATTAATCAAGCCCAAACACAAGGTTACTGAATTAAATCGTCGAGGAGTTCCCTCGACTGTCTTCCAGTTCCAGCATCAGATCGACTCTAGACCTTCATTAAATTGTAGTGCTTTAAAATGCTTATTTAAAAAAATATTAAGCACACTAGTCATTCCTACAAATTTCGAAAGTTTCCCTCGATTTCTCTAGGATGCCATCATCAGATCCTAGTTTCCTTATCATGGGACCAAATGGCAAGTATACCCTTTCAACCTTTGAAAATCGGTCCACAATTGACGGAGAAATCGGTGTACATACATAAAAAAAAAATACCGGCCGAGTTAAGAACCTCCTCCTTTTTGTTGAAGTCGGTTAAAAAAGACAATGTATTCTTAAACATATCATGCAAATTTGGCTCGCTTATTGTAAATTGGTATATATAACTTCTACATGTCATTATAAAATAGTTGTTTTTTCTTCTAATTTAACTTCAAAAAATAAAAAAATTAAGAGATGACCCTCTACTTTCACATATTTTGTTAATATTGATTTTCCCGCCCTTTTTTATCGCCATGTTGATGACGTCATCCGAGAAGTGGCCACGTGACTGGCACGTGTCATCTTTATCCGCTAAATTAGTTGGGCCCCTGGGAGCCCCGGGAGCCCCACAAAACGTTTACATAAGGTCAAAACAAAGTACGCTAAAATTGAGGACTCTAAACATCGTAGAGTGTAGACAATAAAAGTTTTAATAGTACCAAGTACCTCTTTTTACGGCAGAACAAACGCCCTGTTTGTCGACGGCTAGTCAGTCCAGAAGGGACCGACGCCACCTCCACAGAGAAGTTGTCCCGCACCACAAAACAACCCCTCCCAACGTCAGGACAGTGCAATGGGGTGAGGTTCCCATCCTCGCCCCCTGCTCTTTTGTCCCCTCTTCTTATAAGAGGGGTACAAAGAGCCCCCTCGGCTCAATTAGCTTCGACCAAGGTGCTGGGCACACCCTAGGCTACTGAGCCCCACCGCCACGTCAAGGCCTGAACCATGGTGGGGATTAGCGCGTACCTAGGTATCTGCTTGGGTACCATTAATCTTCTTTGTTCTTTCGTGAACTAGCTATTCTGTATTTCACGACCATGGATAGTGCAGATATACCAAAAAGGAATTAGGTAGAAGTCATCTTTGCTTGCAACTGGTGAGTCGGCAAGCTTACCACTGTAACCATACAATTTATATGTATGTAATAACCACAGAAGCGGGGGAGGTTCAGCTAGATATAAAACGTGACTCATTCGCCACCCCATCGCATTACAAACGATATGCCCATATGGAATAGTTATAAATAATACAATAAACAATTGCACGGGATCGAACCGGTGACCCCTTAATCTTCTTTGTGTAATCCAATAAGTTAGGGATTTTTTCGAAATAAATTCAATCAATCACTATACAATCCTTTAAAAGGATATTCATAAAAGAATGGCAAAAATTTGATTCTGCAATACAAGTAAAAGAAAAACTTAGTTACGTGTGTATTATAATACAATGGCTGAAATCTGCACAGATAAATAAAATTGGAGTGACTGTTTGTAATATTAAAATAACCGCTTTTTACTAAATGCATATGGACGTATACAGTCATGGTACATAATATACCAAAATAACATTTTTTTAAATTTTTGTCTGTCCGTATGTCTGTCTGTTTGTTTCGGCTAATCTCTGAAACGGCTGGGCCGACTTTGATAGAATTTGAACGTTTACTGGCAGATGTTTTATGGAATTACTTAGGCTATAAAAATAATCATCATCAATTCGGGTACGGCTGTAAATCTAAGTTAACGCGGGTGAAGCTGCGGGCAACAGATAGTATTCAATGAGAAAGTATTAAATATTTGACAACATAAGTTCGCAATGATATCGCAGTGTCAAGTGTGAGTGGTCAGGACATAGACAGTTCGGGCAGTGGTCGCGGGTTCGAATCTCGCCGTGTACAGACAATATGTATAATAAGGTCATGCATGTGTTGAGTATTGTTTATTTTTCTAAAATTTATTTCTGTCCCTAGTACCCGCAACGCAATTTTTTTTAAGGGGTCTCGTGGTATGAACTTTTATAGGCCCCTAGCTAGGTTAGTTTGGACAGAATTGTAAGCATTTAAAAGCCAAAACATCACCAAAAACTGCCATCTATACTAATATTAAAGAAGAAATATTTGTTTGCTTGTTTGCATTGAATAGGCTTCGAAACTACTGGATCGATTTGAAAAATCATTATTAGTAACATTGGCTATAAAATAATTAATAATAATAATATCTACGGACGCTTTTACACCACGTCAATCTGGTCCCGTGGTAAGTTCTCGAAGAACTTGTGTTACGGGTACCAGACAACGGAAATATATTTAATACTGTTATACTATACATATATTTAAGATTTTTATTATATTATACACATCTATGACCCACGAACATAGAAAATATTTTTGTTCCCTGGTGGGATTCGAATCCGCAACCTCCGGCTTGAGCGCCAACGCGCTTACCACTGAGCCACAGAGGTCGTCAAATGATTACCCGTGCGAAGCCGGGACGGACCGCTAGTTTCATAAACTTCATACCAAAACACTGCATAGAGATCCCATGTGCAAATGAGATGAACTGTATTATCATTATTTCGAGAAGCATCGCAGCCGATATTTGCCGAGGAAATGCACTTACATGTAGTGGTTCTAGACTCGAGTGATTTCACGATGAGGATAAAAAAATCTAATGACAGCCATGAGCAGTATTCATATTTATAGTCTGACCAGAAATATATAAACCCTGCATTGGTGTCGCCACTGCATCATTCGTACGGTAGGTACCAAATTTTATATAGTACTAGCTGTTGCCTGCAGCTTCGCCCGCGTTACTCAACTTCTAACTGTCACCGCGTGATGTTATATAGCTTCCTCGATATGTTATATTCCTCGATAAATGGGCTGTCTAACATTGAAAGAATTTTTCAAATCGAAACAGTAGTTCCTGAGATTAGCGCGTTCAAACAAACAAACAAACTCTTTAGCTTTATAATATCTTTATATATAAAAATCAATGCCACTTTTCCTTGTAATTTTATAACTCAAGAACGGGCTCACCAATCCCAACCAAATGTTTAGGCTTTGTTCGGACTATTTAGTAGATAGTTTATGTGAAGTTTGCACAAAATCGGTCGAGCGGTTCTTCATTTATCACATTTTTTTAATTCAATAAATGGCGGATCATTTTGTTAATGGAGATTTTGCTGTCAAATTGAAACTTTTTCAGTTGGGGTCATATTGAAACTTTTTTCAGTGTTGACAGTAGAACATTAAGTTTTAAAATAGCTAGCAATTAATAATATATTTTTTTGTTTGAATAAATTAATTTGATGTTCCAATTTTTTTTTATTTCACGTTATACGTAGCGAAGCACGTACCGGGCCGCTAGTATTAGTATAGATAATGGAGCATCATACCTGCAGCGACTAATTCCGAAATTTTCCGTAATATGTCGTGGGTTTTTATTTTTCTGGTCAGGCTCTTTGATTACAAAATGTCCTTCTATAATCAAAGGTCAGCCTACACTTTGTGTTCATCATCATCAGCCTCAACCCGTCCACTGCTGAACATAGGCGTCCCTCAAAGAACGCCAACTTTGTCTTATTGAAATAAAATATAGATGGGATGACGATTACGTGTAGGTCCTAAATGAGAGTGGCAACCGTCTTGGCGTTCGTTAAAATAGGCCCATAGCCAGCAGTGGATAGAAAATATTGATGATGATGATGTTCCTTTATTCTTGACCGGTGGGAAGGAAGCGCTGTGTCGCGCTCCCGGCTGCATGGGTACCACCATCTTGCTTGTTTCTCTCGTGCTTTGCTGTGTTTCGGAGAGAAGGGCAAGACAGGCAGTGTAATTACTGGCACCGAGACTTAACATCTCATGTCTCAGGATAGGCAACGCAAAGATGAGTTTCCTGGGCTCGTTCCAGGTAAACTAGTTTATGTTCATGGGCGACGTCGACCACTTACCATCAGGTGGCACGTTTGCCAGTTTGCCTATCCAACTAACATAAAAAAAATACTTCAAGTCAGTAGTTTCATAGTTTATCGAGTATAATAAAATCTTACGTTTGTATCATATTATATTGGACTAGCATTTATTGAAACTTTAATGAAAGGGGTCAAATTTGAAGTAATTTATATTTAATTTGCCCCTGTTTTCACGTTACAGTAAATGATAGCTTCTAATTATTGAAGTTTAGAATAAAGATACATTTCAGGCTATCAAAGGCTGGAACAGGAATTCACAGGCGCATTCAAACCGACGGACAAACCGCAGGGCTCGACCCTTGATTGAACCGAAGGGCTAATTATAGTGGAATTCGAACAAATAGGGATGGGGTTCACCTATGTCGATAGTGGATGAAATAACATACAAATTAAAAGAGGTTGAATTATCATCACATGATGTTGACATCACGATCACGGTTATCAACAAAAGCCTCTTTTTAATAAATTTTTAATTCCTTCGATTTTTTGTGTCACATAAAACATAAAAATGATAATAGAAGAATTATCTAGTTAGCTAGTTATCTATACTAGTATTGTAAAGAGGTAAATTTGTGAGATTGTGAGGTTGTGAGGGTAGTCTTTGGATCCACTGAACCGAATTGGAAAGATCTTTTATCAATATGAAGCAATATTGTTATAAGTATGTAAGTGTCATAGGCTATAGCAATAATAGACATCACTCCGGGTACGGCTGTATTTCTAGGTTACCGCAGGCGAAGCTGCGGACAACAGCTAGTAGATCTAGGCTTTCTTGAAACTTATTTTATTTATAATAAAATTCTAACGTAAATACGACGAGACTAGGATAATGTGGTGCTCATACATATTTGTTATTTTCTTTAACAACGCACACAACAGCATTACACGTTATGGATCTGGGAGCCACGTCTTCGAGACGCAAATTGCTTATTATACCTCTTCACATACATATATATTATACATGTACATTTACGTAGTAGCAATAAATATTACAATGAGGTCAAATATCTACGTAATTTTTTGTATTTCAGCCAAATTGAAACTGTAAAGGGTAAAATTGTTATTACAAAAAATATTTACGACTGGTCCGAAAATTTGGCGTTGCTCAACGTGCTATGGAGCGTGCTTTGCTGGGTGTTTATTTGGCAGATAGAATTCGAAACGAAGACAGCCAGAGAACTAAAGCTACCAATATCACGCAAAGAATAAGCTCGTTGAAGTGGCCGTGGGCTGGTCACATGCTCTGAAGAACGGATGGCCGTCGGATCAATAAGGTTCAAGAGTGGAGACTGCGTTTAGTTATACGAAGAAGGCCGACCAAGGTGAGAAGACGATCTCCGTGTAGTGTTGGATGCGAGTGGCAAGGGATCGGTCGTCTTGGTGTTCATTGAAGCAGGCCTATGTTCAGCCCCACCATGGTTCAGGCCTTGTCGTGGCGGTGGGTCTCAGTAACCTAGGGTGAGCGATGCACCTTGGGCGAAGCTAATTGGGCCGAGGGGGCTCTTTGTACCCCTCTTATAAGAAGAGGGGACAGAAGAGCAGGGGGCAAGGGGTGAGGATGGGAACCTCACCCCATTGTACTGTCCCGACGTTGGGAGGGGTGGTTCTGTGGTGCGGGTCAACCCCTCTGAGGAGGTGGCGTCGGTCCCTTGCGGGACTGACTAGCCGTCGAGGTGCCCTGTTTGTTTTCTATATCCGGGGAACCTCACCAAAGGCGGCATTGGTGGCACTCGCCGGGTTTTAGTGGGTAGAGCTGCGTCCATTTACCAGCTGTCGGGCGCAGCGAGTCCCACATACCCGCGTGGGGAGACCCACTCCCCGGCGGGATACCTCAGAGCATTTCCCGGCGTTAAAGAAAAAAAAGGCCTATGTTCAGCAGTGGAAGGATAAGGTTGACGACGATGATGATGAAAATAAGGAAATTATTTTTCTTCATTCTATTATAGTGAAAACCTTAATATCTATATGTCTACAATATCTGTTTTGGGAATAAAATGATTAATAAAATACTTTATCACCGCTATTTACCTACACTCGCTGTATATCGATAGCGATAAAGTTTATTTACCGGTACAACTAACATCACTATTTCAAAATATTCGTGATCGAGAGGCGGCCATTAAAATTAGTCTTAATTTAAAATAGCCAGACCATAATGGCTTGTTACTCAAAATATTCCATATCAAATTAATTTTCAATTAATTTTACTTCACATGAAATAAAATTATATTTACGTTCAATTTATACTTGGCTACGATGCTTTTAACAAACACTACTTGTACCCCGTGACTCGTGAGTAGTAGAAGAGCTAGCAAAGGCAAAAAAAGAATCAATAAAAATTTCAGAAAATAAAATAACGATATTTTTTTTATTTCTAACAATCCCTTTGCCTAGCACGTAATTCAAAATACCAATTAAAGATGCCGTTATAAACCTTGAAATATCGAGGAAAAACTCACTACAAATACCTCTTTATAACTTAATCCATATTATTGGACTCTATAATACGTATCCTTTTAGAGCCTATTATATACATAAAAACTCCATCAGAATTCACGTAGCACTTCCATCATTCAATCATAATTCTTTCCCCCAAAGTTTGGCAAATCCTCTCTAAGTAGAATACCAACGGTTTAAAGTAGAGAGGACAGGAAAAACACTATTTACTAAGATCCCGCTGAGGGTTATAATCCCAGGAGAGTGGGTAGTGTCAGCAGAAACGGGAATCGTAAATTATAAATTTACGAGATATTTACTACCGCAGACTATCGATAATAAAACGTGCAACCCTAGTTTTTGACAATCTTGTCACATAAATGTAAATTACGTTCTTTTGCTAATGTTCTTGGATTTCTAATCGATAAAAGTTTTCTAACTGATTGTAATCCTGGTCATCTTAAGTAGTAGTGGGAAGCGTCCCCACCATGGTTCAGGCCTTGGCGTAGTTCACCCTATTGTACTGTCCCCACGTTGGGAGCGGTTTTTCTGTGGCGCGGGAAAACCCCGTCTGTCCCTTGGGGGATTGAATAGCCGTCGAGGTGCCCTGTTTACTCATTAGATCGGGGCACCTCACCAAAGGCGGCATTGATGGCACTCGCCGGGTTTTAGTGGGTAGACCTGCGTCCACTTACCAGCTTTCGGGCGCAGCGAGTCTCACATACCCGCCGGGGGAGACCCACTACCCCGCGGGATGCCTCGGAGCATTTCCCGGCGTTAAAGAAAAAAAAAGTAGTAGGAAGTACTAGAATGTTCTGGAGATTTCTCACTTTAAGTCAAAGATACTGTTAATAAAACTGGTTGTGTGTCTCAAAATGTGTGATCCTATATTCTTCCGAGTGTGGTGAGGTTGCAATAATCAAATCGGTATTAACGAAAATATGAATAATATGTGAAAATTAAACCTCTACAGATATGTTAACTCCTTGAATAAAACTTTTACAATTCTACACTTTAATTTAAATTCCACAAAAGGTTATATTGTTTAACTTCAAGATAAATCATTTTTGTTTGAACATTTTAATAGTGCTTAAAGTTGTGCTCTTAAATCACACCAATACCCGTTGGAACACGAGAACTGCATTATACTGTGGAGGATGCATTTTTTTAAATTGCCGTCTGAAAATAATGGTTTTATATTTAAAACCCCGTTTGGGATATTACCTTGCTGCGTTTGGAAGATAGCCGTATGCAAATGATGTGTTGAATGATCGATATAAAACGAAGCGTGGCTCTTGGAAATACTGCACAAGCTTCTATTAAACAAAAGAACTTTAGTTCTATTAAGCTGTAAAAAGTTTTGTAGTCGAGTTGCTAATTTATGCTGGGTCGCGAGGTTCGAATCCTGGCAAGAGCAGATAATTGTTGTGTATAGTTGTTTATCTATACAGATAAATAAAATTGCAATGTCTGTTTGTAATTGACAAAAGAGCAACCCTCAAGTTTTTTTCTCATTTTTCTTGGGGGAGTCTGCATTCCAAACGAGTTTTTTTTTTTCTATTTTTTTTCTTTTTTATCACACCTTTCTTTGTTTTTTTTTACGTATTTCAAGTCTACGAGTGGTTACCTACGAAATAAAGATATTTTGATTTGATTTGATTGATTTGATTTGATAATATTAAAATAACCGCTTTTAATTAAATACATATGGATGTATACACGGTACATATACCAAAATAGCATTTTTTACAATTTTTGTCTGCCTGTCTGTTTGTTCCGGCTAATCACTGAAACGGCTGGGCCGATTTTGACGGGACTTTCACTGGCAGAAAGCTCATGTCATAAGGAGTAACTTAGAATATAAAAATAATCATCATCAATCCGTATACGGCTGTAAATCTAAGTTAACGCGGACGAAGCTGCGGGCAACAGCTGGTGTAAAATATAACTTTATTTCCGTCTGTATAACAAAGTTTAGAGCGTACTATTGGATTTAATTAAAGCATGTAGTAGGCGTTCATTGAGGGAGACGGATAGTGGCTGAAGATGATGTAGTATATTTATTTATTGTAGATTTTATAAGATGAGTGTTGATATCGTCTCGGCGTTCATGAACATAGTCCAGCACATAGTTGATAATGATGAAGAATATTGTACAAAATTCCCGTTCCCACAAGTTAGTTACATAATAGTATTCACAAAGTTGTGCTGACTGTACGTAGAAGTTCGGGAGTAGCTTAAACAAGGACTCCGGTCTCCGGCAGTCAGGGCACGGTCGGGTGACTGTTTTTAACGAGCTGAGACAATGCTTCTATCTGGTGCAACTAATTGATGATATACATCATAACAAGTATCCAATAAATTTAATAAATCAAGAAATCAAAATTGTGCGAAATTTGTGCCAAAAATTAATTTTTGTCTTTAATTTATTCTGTGTCTCAAAACGAATACATTCTACTTCTACTCAAGCTAAAATCCATCAAGCCAAAGATATGGAGTGCAGAACCTTTTTTTTATGCCGGAAAATGCTCTGAGGTATTATGCGGGGGAGTGGGTCTCTCCAGGCGGGTATGTGGGACTCGCTGCACCCGAAAGCTGGTAAGTGGACGCAGCTCTAACCACTAAAACCCGGCGAGTGCCCTCAATGCTGCCTTTGGTGAGGTTCCCCGGATCTAATGAGCAAAACAAACCTCGACGGCTAGTCAGTCCCCCAAGGGACCGACGCCACCCCTACAGAGGGGTTGTCCCGAACCACATAACAACCCTTCCCAACGTCGGGACAGTACAATATAGAGGATCCCGTCCTCGCCCCTTGCCCCTGCTCTTTTTCCCCTCTTCTTACAAGAGGGGTACAAAGAGCCCCCTCAGCTCAATTAGCTTCGCCCAAGGTGCTGGGCTCACCCTAAGCTACTAAGCTCCACCGCCACGTCAAGGCCTGAGCCATGGTGGGGAAATATACGAACCTACGTACTACGTACTAACCTACCCTAATCTTTTCCTAGACTTAAAATATGCATACACTTCATTACAATATAGGCCAACAGTGGCTATAGGTGCACCTATGCAAGACTTTTCCATTCTTCGGACTTACCAGGATAACCAATTCATTGGAACAGGAATGAAAATCAACACGTCATCAATATGGTTTATATTCAATGTTCGAATCTATACTAATATTATAAAGCTGAAGAGTTTGTTTGTTTGTTTGAACGCGCTAATCTCAGGAACTTTTTTTTTTGTCTTTGACTTATAGGAGTTGAGTAACGCGGGCGAAGGTGCAGGCAATAGCTAGTGTTCAAATAAATCCCAATGTGGAGCGCAACCTGCCACCATAAATGTCATCAATGTGTTTTGTTAATGTACCAGACAAACGGGTAAATAAAGCAATTCCAAGCATATATGTATGTATGTATGTATGCTAATACATATTATATGGCAGCTACTTCGGTTAAAGAATTAGTCTAGCAATTCAAAGGGGAAAAGCTGCCAGTATCTTCGGAACCTTGCCTAAAGGGACTCCTTTTTAATAATATACAAGGTTGATAAAAGCGAGAGGCATTAAATTAAACCACGTATACTTTGTACCATTTTCAGGCTACACACCAAAACTTAGACCAATAGAATCAATAGTTTAGTCACAGGCTATTTACTGCTGTGCGACGTTGCCTTTTAGATTCGAAGGACATTTTACAAAGGTTTACAAAGAGTTTTTACGTTTTACGTTGACTATTCACGTATTAAAGTTCTTTGAAAAAGTTTTTTTTATTGCTCTCAAACTATTCTTTTATAGTTTCGGATTAACCGTAAGCATGTGTAGTATATGTAGTTTAATTTAATGCCTCTCGCTTTTATCAACCTTGTATTTTAGTTATTGTATTATATGAGCTTTTAAGGTTTTTAGTTTTAGGTTCTTTGTACTTTATTATGTCTTTATATTAGTATAATCTCACTTCAGCTTTAAATAAACATTTTTTTTTCATTAGGTACATAAGTTGTATAATAAGTTGTTTAAGAAATTATGGATGTAATGTTTGTAACTTTGGATGTAGGAGGTATAAATAAAAACCCTCGCCATATTGCGGAAAAATTTCGGAACTAATTTCTGTATGGACGATACTATGTGTTGACGTAAAAAAGGTACAGTGGCGACTCCACGCAGGGTTTATATATTTCTGGTCAGGTAATCTGCAAGACAGCTCATCTGATTTTTTCTTTTTGATAAACGAAACATATTTTATTGTAAACTTAACTTAAACTTATATATTACATCCTATAAACTTAAACAAATCTCTAAAAATATTTTTTTTACTATCAAAGGACATCCAAATATGTACTATCAATCAAAAAGTACATTCACCATACCAAAGACAGACATAAAGTCGAAAAACATCTCGAAATGCGAAAAAAGAAATTCGGAAACAGTAATGGCGCGAAAATCCTATCCCTTAAGGGAATTCGAAAATGTGAGCGGTTGTTGGAATAAAATGTAGATAAATTTATACGCAGACGAAGTTGGAGGAGTTGTGTTCTTTGATAATTTTAGAGACAGACGGAAGACAGTGAGGTCAACGCCGTCTATGGTGACTGATAAAAAATTTCTTGTATTAAGTGACTAGCTTGCCCTTAAGAAACAAATTCTGGTCTATACATAAAAAATGAGGACAATAGAACTAGAGATCGGATCCAAAACTATATTTTTAGATGCAATCAAAAAATGTTTGGTCCACATTCATTGATATCAATAGATTTTTCATACTTTCCAATTGCCCCTTGTACTAATTTATCTTCTTAGATTTCTTCTTTATTCTCGAAGACTTCTTCCTCAGTTACTATCCAACCCAAAGAAGAATAGGCAAAAAAGGTCGCCAGTCTGGCTGGAACAGTTTTCTAATATTCATCATTATTATCAACCTTTTCTGTTGTCACAGCTGGACAAAGATTTTCCTTCCCCATGACAGTCGGTATGTAAAAATCTAAACCGCGTTACAGTCCGTAAAAATTGTTTCCTTGTAAAATATTTTCCCAAAGCTCAAACATGAACTAGATTCATATACAGTACTGACTAAAAGCTAACTTATCTTTGACGCTGACGATGAACTAAATATAACATGTAGCTCATAACGCTTAGCTGTAATTTCAAGCGCCTGTCAAGTATTGATTTCCACTAAACTTGTGGTGTGTGGTGCCAGTTACAGCAGACAGCGGTTTGGTGAGTAGTACGAGCACCTGATAGACTAGTAAGGTAGCGGTAATACATAATGTAGTAATTTTCTAGTATTATGAATGAAAGTAGAAATTCGACAGACAAAGCAGTCAGAATAATAATAATGAGTAATCTCAGTCCAGCGATACCCGCACGCTGACCCGATAAAAAATTATGAAAAAGGCAAAAGCAAGAAGTTGTCCACTTACTTTTATTTGTTCTTCATGCTTTTTATATAGCTATTGATAAGCTTTAATGCTATCAATTAAAAAATAAAAAGTGTTTAAATTTCAAACCTGTATAAGAATATAACTATAAAAAATATCAATCAATAATTATTACGCTAAAGAAATAGAGATAATCTTCGAATGTTTGAATGTAAGAGGGAATCTTCGAAACAACACATCCGATAACCGATTTAAAACATTTTTTCGCAGGAACAATCACCGAGCATCATTAGCTATAAGATTAATCATGATATTTATAAATCTTACTTAACGTGGGCGAAGCTGCGGGCGAAAGCTAGTATTTAGTAAAACTATAAATAGTTTTGTGTAAGACTGCTTTGATCCCTCTGCATTAAAATAACGTCAATATTACTTATACCAAACCCCAATATCACCCTACAAAAACAAAGTAGGGGTGGATTTGCGGAATTAAATAAAAAACGCACCTAGTCGGACACCGGGCGTCAACTGCGGCAGGACTCTCCTAATACTATTAGGAGCTCTCCTACAGAGGGACAGCTTAGGGACCATTGTGACGTTAGATTTGATTACAATACCGATAACAATACAAAAACATGCTTTTTACGAAGTTAGCCCAGCGATTTCTGAGTGACACGTATCCTAATATATATTGTATAGTAATACAGTTGTTTATACATGTAGGAAGGATTTGCTGTGCCGCTGTTGAACAGATTTTCAAAATACAAGTACACCATTGAACAGATTTTCAAATTACTAGTATAGCATTAAACAGATTTTAGAGATACTAGTACAGTTCGTAAATTAGAATAGATGATTATTAACATATTTATTTGATAACTCTTATTAAAAATTCAAGGAACAGTTGTACAAAATTGTACAATCGATTTTTTATAAAGGTTGGGTATAGGATATTATTACCACATACCCAAGACATTTACATCTATCTATTCATTTACTAGCCGTCTTGGTATTCAGTGAAATAGGAATGTGTCCTACAGGAGACGGATAATGATGGTGTATTTTAAAAGATTTTAACCATCAAATTCATGATATTAGACCGAATATTCTAACACAATACTCTTCCATTTCTCTCTTCCCCTCAAAGCGCCGGTCAGCGAGATTTCAACATAAGTCAAAATGATAAATACTAAAGCACCCCTTCTGTTTGTACAAATGTAATTCATTGCTCCATCCATGATGCATGGACCGGAGTCACAGGACTTCCAGGGTATGTTTTATTTATAAATCAGCAAATAAAGCATCGATTTATAGATTTTTACACTTTAATAAACATTGCTGTTTATGTTTACTTATGGAAAACGAGCTTACTAAACGTTAAGTGTATTAGAAACTTTGGAATGGAAGATGCACGAAGAAATAAAAATAAAATACAAAGAAATATAGATGTAAGGTTAGCATAAAAATTGGAGAAGTTACCATAGTTTTGAGCGGTGGTAAAAAGTAAATAAAAAGTTGGGAAGTTCTGTTTTAAACAATTACGATATTAACTTAATACCGAGGTAAAAAAGCCTAGGTAATTTCTTGAGAAATCTGTAAGTTTTTTTGGTCTAAGAAACTAGGAAATGTTACTAAAATACCATGTTTTTACCCCATGAAAAACTTAAACCTACCATTGGTTTACATCCAGTTGGAGACGAAAGCCCACTCATAATGATTAACATTTAATCAATTACATATGACTTCCTTAAACGCTACAATTATTATACGATTAATAAGATCTATTTACCAGATGAATGGTCATAGCGAAGCCCTAACGCAATTAAATGCGTTTGACAAGAGTAATCTGCGAGTGACAGCCCTGATGGCTAGTGACGTTTTATTGGTAGCGAGTCGCTTTGATCTCGCCGCCGCGCGTCTACTTTTACCAATTAGACGCGGCGTGTCGTGCGCGCCGCGTGCAGGGTTGTCAATTTGTTCTTATTAAATATTGAGATCCCTCACATGGTTACATATTTATAGAGAAACAAACATATTATATGACAAAGATAGAAGAAGTAATGAATTTATAAAAAATAATTGGATGAATGTGGCGAGGTATCAGCCGTCTTGGCATTCATTGAAAGAGACCTATGTCCAGCAATGAAGGGAAAATGGTTAATAATGGTGATGACGATGAGTAAAAACATAGTGTTAAAGGACTTTTGAAGTGAAGTTAGTAATCTCGAATTGTGTAAGGCTTGCAAGGTCCGATAATAACGTCTTGTCGGTTTACAAGATATTTGTATTGGTTTTAGGTATTATTTATATAATTCTTAATTATAATTAAAGTATATTTTTAACCGTATCACACAGATAAATTGAAATATTGTTCTCAAATCGTTTTCTCACAAATATGTTCATGACTGTACAACGGCTAGCGGTTACAGGTAGTATGATTATTACTGATTCTACAAGAGCTGATTTAGAGCGACAAATTAAATAAAAAGATATAATTAATAACCAGTGTACATAGCAAGTTCTGGTCTAGATTCTAGAACACTATTAAATCGATAAAAAATATCCTGTACACAGACGTCCTACAAATCATTTTATATCGAATCGTCGGGGAGATTGGGGTGAAGTCGATGTTAGTAATCGAATATCTCGTATTTGAACGGATATTGAATTTTGGCGCGCACATTCCGGAAGCACTAGCTAAGGCCGCTGGGCCTTGGCGCCCTGTCCTGTTTATGTTGTCAAACTATTTGCTTTCTGTAAACATGTTAATATAATCTGGATTTTTGGGTATTGTTTGCTAGAATAAAACGTTTTTTATGTACATTAGAGACATTGAAGACATATGGATGGGTAGATATTTATAATTTAATAAGAAAACGTTACATTCGGATTTTGGGTGGATATTGGAATGCCTGCTTTGGAAGTTTGTTAGTATTATTAGTATATTTATTAGTATTTACACGACTTCTGTAACGATTAATTGTTTATAATATAGTTATGGATTTATGATTTAAAAGCCATATTTTGTGTAATTGTCTTCCTTAGAACACATTATATATCCATATATAATGACGATGCGAATTAGTGAAACTCACAATTATAAAAACTATTAGGGATTTTATTGCGGTTTATAAAGATGCCCGACATAGTATCGGATAATTCACAATAACCATGGTTATGAGAGGATGTAGTATACAGTTTTATTAAATGTTAAATTTATCAAACGCATACGAAAAGGAGGGGTAACATCGTAGCAGTAATCTGTTAAGCCTTAATCTATTTAAATAAAAAAATATTGATGATTTTTCGAAATTTATGTCTTAGTCGCGTGCGTGATGGATCGTGATAAACGATTGTCTTTGTGATACATTACCATCTGATGCGTGATGACGTGATGACGCACCAATTTCGTCAAGTACACGATGATGAATGACTGCGTAGGTCCGTGATTGGTTTTGCGTTATGGGGATAAAGGGTAGGCTGGGGTAGAATAGATCATGTGATTACATTTTTATCAATATAGATTTTTGGGGTCTATGCTTTTGGTCTGTGGCCGAAGCTTCCCGTACCGTATATGAGAAGGAAGGATTGGCGATTACTCCACTGACAAAAGCAAGGCTTTAAAATTTAAAATGTATATCATGATTGTGGTCATCATCAACCTCTATCCGTCCACTGCTGAATGCTCTTTCAATGAACCCAATGAAAGTATATGGTTTCGTATGAATGATAAGCTCAGTATGAAGAGCTTTCATTATAAGACACTTCTTTCTTTTAGTTTTTTCACTTCATTTTAGTCACGTAATTTTTACTAATGTTGATAAAATTATATGACAAAGTGGTTCACATCCCATTCAAACTTTTAGATTCCAAAAAGGATTTATAAGTCTCGTCTCATAATCCAGACTCACAATAACAGCACTTAAAGATGGCATTAAAACATTAATGTATGAAAGCCAATCCCCTCCCCTCCCTCTAACCCCTCCCCTGAACCCCCCATAACTGAGTTAGATGTTCTGGCAACATTATTGTGATCCGCTAATTGTGTTGCCATGCTTTATGACACAACTTGGGAAATATGGCGGACAAATGGTTTTTATGGCTTATAGTTTGTTTTGTTCTTGGAGATATTATGGGTTTATTTTTGATATTAGTAGGTATTTACGACAAAGAGATTTTTAACCTATAGCCCAGGATATATTAGGATTATGCGCACCTAAAGATTTTGATAATAAAACGAATGATCCAACTAAGGGCTTTCATCAATTTTTGTGTCGCGACCTTACAAAAAGTAGCCAATAGAAGAGAGAGACCTGGGGTCAGCTAAGATGCCATTCTACAATCGTAATCGCTAGTAGAAAACTAATAATTGTATGGAAATGATATTTAGGACCACGTGATTTATCAATGTAAAATATCATCACCATACATTTATTAGTTTTCTACTCGCGTTTACGATTGTAGAATGGCATCTTGGCTAACCCACCTGGTGTGTTACTACTTTTCCCGGGTAACGGATTCGAAGTATTAACGTAACCTTAAAACTCAAACACTTGTAAACGCTCGTTAAAAATATTTTGCCTCCAAAATTATGGTACATACTTTTTAATTACGTTAATCCCGTGGTAAGCTCGTAAAAACTTAAGAGCGTTATAAATTTATGAAACGTCTACTTAATTATTCTTCTTTCTAGTTAATCTTTCTTTAGCCATCATCATCATTATAAACGTTTTTCCGTCCACAGACAGACATAAGCCCGTTTCCATGAACGCCAAGAGGACCCCGGTCCCTCACATCAAATAAGAACTGGCCACGAAGACCGTTATAAAGTACTAAGTTTTAGTGTGCCAAAAGAATCATATAATTCTGATGACAATGTAGTCTGAGGATATTTGGATTTGTGGCGTCTTAAAAAAACCGTATAATTTTGGAGGGAAAATATATCAAAGGTGATTTACAAGAGGCGGTGTTGCCCGAATATAGGGTTGCAGAAATACCGGCAATAACCAGCTGATTTATTCCAGTGGGTGGAATTTTTAAACGTAAACACGATTTATTAAAATGAATTAAATTTCAACTTATATTAATTGCGTCAAACATTACTAGAGTAAAGTATGCTCGAAACCCGGGCAGGCGTCATCAGTTTTAAATTATGACTTCTATATATTTCGTTAGTGCATACATCGCGACATCTACGTCTCAAGATAGGCAATGCATGAATGAAATGCAATGTAGGAAATCGATATTTATAACGAGCAACATTGATACGTACAGTCAAGTTACACGTTTGCCAATTTGCCTATACAAAGCAGAAAAAATCTCAGATTATTATAATTTTTATTGATGCTCAAAGGCTTTAGGATTATAATAAAACCAGTAAAAATACTATCACAATTAACAAAAACAATTGATAAAATTGGATATATAAGACAGCTTAATAATTAATCTTTCATCATCATCATTATCAACTTCTATCTGTCCACTGCTGAATATAGGTCTCCTTTAATGAACGGCAAGACGAGCGATCCCTTGACACTCGCATCCAACTCGGGACTTGTTTTTTTCCGGATGGATCAATGCTAAGTCCGTAGGCCGGGTCCGTAGGCCCTAATGCTACATCGGATTAGTGTGAGCCCATTTGGCTCACTTTTGGTTTGTAAAAGTGGGGGGTTGCCCCCCGCCAACCGCGTAGTTTGCGACTACACGGCCTCCTGGCGTCGGGTTGGAGCGGACTGGTTATTGCACAGAGATCGTATTCCCAGCAATTAATCTTTCATCATCATCATCAGCCTCAATCCGTCCACTGCTGAACATAGGCCTCCCTCAATGAACGTCAAGACGGCCGTTCCCTTAATCTTTAGGTAGATATAATAATTTAATTTTGTTTATGAATATAAAATTACACCTTAAAGTGCTGTGCTGGTAGCAGATAAAAGCCAACGGCTGAAGTAATTTATTTTCAGCCTTCAGACCAGTTTTCAGACACCATTCAATTCTCGTACACTGAAATACCTAAACTGTTTAAACTCTAAGTTTTTCATATTTATAATAAATTAAGTTTCTGCGAATATAAACTTAGCTTATTACCAATATCTTAAACCTGATATTTCATATCACGGAATAAACAATTTCTGAAATATAAAAAAAATCTTAACTGAATATTTTGAAATATAAAATATATATAAAAATACTAACATCGTTTACACCGGAGACCCTGGTCTTGTTCAATTTAGATAGGTTGGTGCCCATCCGGAGCCATCAATGCCACTCCTTAACAACCTTCCAAGTCTTAATCACATACAGTAATAAAATTTGGCACATATAAGGACACTGGGTCTTGCACTATCACAGAATGTTCTAACACTACACTAACAGTCTGGTCTTGGAAGAGCTGGAAGAAATATTGGCCAATTAAATATAAATATAAAGGTGAGAAGAAGAAGAAGCAAAAAAAAGTAAAATTGTGTTCTATTTTTGAATGTTCGATGACGCTTTATAAAGTGTCTCTGTATTAAATAAATACTCATTGCCATAAAAGAAGAAAAAAAAGTGTCTCTATGAAAATTGTAAAGAGGATTTGTAATATTTATATAGTGCAGATTAGGTGTCGTAATTATCAATATGCGTCAGGTTTTGTTGAAAATGACGATGGTAGTTTGAAAATCAGTTCCAAGTCTCATATCATGATGATCGTTTAGCATTCTAATTTGCCATTACAAGGGCCTATAATGGCGTTAAATGTGAGAGTTTAGACTAATTAGAAACTAATTCAGACTTATTTTAGCATTCGACTGACCTGTTGGTCTAGTGGTTAGTGACCCTGATTGCTAAATCAGAAGGGGGGTTCGATTCCCAGGACAAATGTTTGTGTGATGAGCATGATCATTTGTTCTGTGATGTGTAATATTTAGAAATATATAAGTATGTATCAGTTATCTGGTTGCCATAAGCACTGCCTAGTTTGGGATCAGATGGCCGTGTGTGACTTGTCCCAACATATTATTATTATATTTTTGCATTCCACTTTTTTAACTAGAGAATTGATTTCGTGATGATAATGATTGACCAGACCAAGTAGGTCAAACCCAATCGATTATGTCAGGGATTTGTTTTATAACACCGATCGTTAAGACTTTCATTGAGGTATACGTGGGCGGACCCGTGCGTGAATCAGAACATCCTTCTACTTGACATACAAACAAGTTCATCATCATCAAATCAACTGCGTGGCCTTTTTAGGTCTATATTTGTGACCTATCGGCCTTTAAGGGCCTTCATCGGAGATTTTTTTGGAATGGTCTTTCGGCCTTTAGCAATTTTATCAGAGTGGATACGAATAAAGATTGAATCCTATAAGATTTTTATAAATGAGGTACTCAAAGGATTTTTTTTTGTTATATTTGAGAAGTAAATATTTCTATATTGATATTTATTATAATATTTTAAATAATATGAGAATTATAATGTATACAAATCTATAGACATTGCATGGAATTATAACTTTTTATTCTTTTATATAATTTATAACGTTATTTATTCTTTATTCTTTTTTGTTTTTAACGAGAAATAACAAAAATATTTGTTATTTTTTAATATTTCTTTGCAAAATATTTTAAGGAATATAACTTTGTTTACATTCTTGTTTCAAGTATCAAAATCTTTATTATTTTTATGTCTGTGGTCAATAGTTTATCAAACAGGTATAGCAAACCTTTTTCAATTATATATCTTATCTTTTATTGCAATAAATATTTTTTAAAACACTCTTATATGGTCTTGCCTCTCATGCTCATAATGTACCATGCATTACACATTATATAGGTATAACTTAGACTTAATAGATACTAATAGTTTCGCTTCTAATCGTGTCTAGATGATTTATGCATCTCGTAAAGATAATTTGTGCTTGAACAACACAACAAAAGTACCATTTCTTATGCCACTTTCTGAAGTGGATGCCTGTTTTCTTTATTATCTATAGTAATCATCAATCCGTATCTATCTAAACACAGGCACATACACGCATGGAAAAGGTTGTTTCTATAAATTAACCTCAACTATAACAGATTTTGATTTGCATTTAAATGAAGGTAATAGTGGAGCCTTTTTGTAATAAATAATGAGGGAATGAATTACCATCGGTATCAGTGATCTAGTGGGGTAGAAACCAATGAGTCACTGTACCAGTGCAGTAATGGCGAGATTGCGTTTACGTCTATTATTTTTGCATTATATTTTTAATGATATTTGTTTATAAGTCAAGGTTGATGTTATGAATAGATTTTATGTAGGGGAGGAATTATAAAGGTGTATTTTATTTAATTTTTTATTTTTATATGTAGTGTGGACGAAAGAATGATTTGCATGTTAATGCTCATTTATTTTCTAATTTCTACTTTATTCATATAGGCTAAAACTAGAAGCATTTACTTGAAAACTAGTTGGTGCCCGCGACTTCTACGCAGGATTAAATTTTGGACAATTCACACAACATCTTTTTGAGTTATACAGCCTATGAATTATTCTAATTTATTGTAAATTTTCATTAAAATCCATTCAATAGTTTTTGTATGAAAGAGTAATAAACATCCATACATACAAAATCCAGTACAAAAGAAAAATATTTTGCTTAGATATATTAAATAATTAGGTTCTTCCCAATACATAGTTTTTATTTCGTAACTAGCTCATGTTTTAGTAAAACAAGTTTATTTTGTTACGTAGTATCAAAAGATTTAAATTATATGAAAATGTGTGCATTATTTTTGTAGAGAGTTCTTAATGAACCTATTTTTATCAGACCCTCATATTGTTACATACCTAATATAAAATCGCATATTGTGCACTGGATCGATATGTAATAGTTTTAAATGCATTCAAACGAAGGGTTGGCAACCCCTGCACGTCAACATTGCCATATTAACATTTGAGATATTAAAATTGGTAAAGCTGACTCAAAAACACTAATTTAGCTCAACTTAGCTAAACAATATTATCAATAATTTTTGGTGAAACATCAAATTATTACAATACGTTATGATTGTTTATTCTAAAAGTATTTGAAATAATTAATTTCATTTATGGGGTGTAATAGTGGGGAAATAAACAGAAAAAAACTAGCAAATCAACAAAAACAAAATATAAACAACAGCTATGTCACCTTGAAAAACTGATACAAAATAATTTTTACTCCTTATTAGTCCTTGACGTTAAAACGCATTTGCAATCGTCCGTGGCGTTAATTAAAAAATATAAACGTCACAATCACAATTTAGCGGTTAAATTGTTCTTTTTTTCAAACGTCCCACACACGATCGAGCCTGCACTGTTCCCGTCTGACACGCGTCCGAACCGACCGGCAGCGTACCTCACACTGCCGGCACTCTCCCTTATTTCTGCACTCCGAGGGCGCAACTTACTTGGCCTCTTTGTTGTATCCCTAAGAGGGGTAAATTATTACGGTTTTGTGATAACATAATAGGACTGTACACTAAATAATCGGTAAGATAACATTTTTTACTGATCGTTAAACTATTCGAGATAAAACCTATCAGTCTTTGAAAAGAAAGGAACACGTATAGGTAAGAATGGATATACACGGAACGTTGTTAGCTATTGATAGGGAGCCCTTTGTGTAATCTAGTTACATAACAAGCAGCTTTTCACAAACATCTTCGGGACAATCTTACTATTCTGGATAAAACGCTGACATACGGAATACAGAAACTGTTATTTTGTGATGTAATGTTCGTTTTATTAGCTCCATAACGTTGAAATTTTAAGCCAATTAACTAGCATCCGTGGCAGAATAAAAATATAAATGTCACTTGTAATTCGCGGGTAAAGTGTTCGACTTTTAAAAGTAGAGACTTAGAGCTTTGATGTTGAATTTTTCTTTTTATTTCACTAAGATTTAATACTGAATTCTTTTGGCCAATATTTATTTAGAAAAAGGAAGACATAATATTGTCAGAGAGCAAAAGCTAGTCGTAACAAGCACGCGGTAATTGGTTTGCGATGCAGAATGCAAGCGGCATAAAAGTGTTGAGATTTGCACTTTCAAATACCATTCTGATTTTATGATTCGATCAATCGTGCAAATCCGTCTTTGTAAGTATATGTACCAATACGTTTACGTACGGTGGATTATGGATTACAATTTACAGTGGTTCCAAGAAAAGCTAATCTTGATATATTTTTTACTGACCACTGTGGTACTTACTACTACTCTTTTTTAATTTTATTTTACGTCGGGAAATACTCTAAGGCATCCCGCGGGGAGTGGGGACTCGATGCGCCTGAAAGATGGTAAGTGGATGCAGCTCTACCCACTAAAACCCGGCGAGTGCCACCTATGCCGCCTTTGGTGAGGTACCCCGGATCTATTGAGCAAACAGGGCACCTCGACGGCTATAGTCAGTCCCTCAAGGGACCGACGTCACCTGTACAGAGGTCCTCTCTCAACGTCGGGACAGTACAATGGGGTGAGGTTCCCACACTCACCCCTTGTCCCCTCTTCTTATCAGAGGGATACAAAGAGCAGCTCCCTCGGCTCAATTTGCTTCGCTCAAGGTGGTTTGGGTCCCGAGGCTACCGAGCCTCACCGCCACGACAAGTCTTGAACCATGGTGGGTACTTGAACCATGATGGGTGGGGTACTTTACACTACTGAAATAAAAGGTTGTGTTTAATAAAGTGATTGAAATGTAATTATATATTTTGAATATTCTTAAGAACAGTAATCATCATGAGCTCGTTTAATTCTTGGAAGATAAATCACGACACAAAAGTAAATTATATTAAATCTAATTTTGCGTTATGACAAAGGGACTACTACACGCGCGCCGAAAGACTAGTGATACGAAATAAACTTTCTTCTATTATTTAGACAATGGCCCTTTGGCACATTTCGCTAGTGTCAAGTATAGGGAAGAAAGTTTTCAAATCCTGTTAAAGCCAAAGTTTCGTTTGGATGGCTGATTATTATTGGACAGAATCAATTTTTATTTGAAAAGACACAAATGAACAGTTGGTCTCTGATGATAAGTAATCCCCCCATCTATAGACATCCAACGGAAGGTTTGCAGTACCGGACTTTCAAATACGAGTATTATTTTACTTTTTTGCATTAGTTCAAAAATATTAAGCTCTAAAAACTTTAAAAAATATACAGTGCTCCACGTATTTTTTATTTCATTTAGCTTATCTGTCACAATGATCGGTAACCATAAAACTTTTCAAATCACACTTATACTTTTTGAAGTAAGCGCGGTCTAACAAACTATAATTTTACACTAGCTGTTTCTTACCGTTTTGCCTGCCCCAAAATTGCTAAAAACCTTTCTCAATTATTGAAATAATTGCAAAGATTTATTTACATTCTTAATTATATTTGTTTAGACTCCTATATTTGCACTAACCTGAATGAATTCTGAACATGTTAAAATTGTGATTTAATCAGAACCTCAATTGATTTAACAAGTTCGAAAGTATTTACGTATTCATTCATGAAAGACGATTACAAAACAGCTGTGGACAAAATGTCGACGAAAATACACACGCACGACGACTTGATACGTAACTTCTCTTTTGGGCATATGATTATTCCTTTTAGGAGCATTATAATAAGGGTCATATTACTGTAATGGTATTTATTGTGAGTTGATTGGTGTACGATCGTGGGACCAGCGCGTTGCTACATTTTGTTTATTACTCAATCGATATTAGTACTAATTGTGTGTTAATAAAAGTTCAAATTGTTTGTGATATGATGACATAATTTCTGGATAATAATAACATCACACACATACGATGTTATTATTATCTCTTATGTGAAGAACCGATGGGTCAATAGGGTTCTGGAGTGGAGTGCGTGAAAACGAGATTTTTTCAAAAGTATCAGGATATAGGCCATAAGGGTCATTTTTAATTGAAGTAGATTCGAGTTTGAGGCTGATGATAATAATACCAACAAACGAAAAAAAAAGAGTTTTTGAAGTGAAACCATAAAACTAAAACAGTCTTAGTTGGCAAATAGAAAGAGTTGAAAATATCTTCATCAACACTTATATGTCCCTCTGTTGGGCACGGGTCAGGCGAGGAAGGTGTTGGTTCACCAATGCTCTGGCTCAATGCGGGTTTGTGAACTTCACACACCTTCAAAGACTTTTTCAAAGAAGATCTTCACCGTTACTCACCGTTCCTTCACCGGTGAGCAAACGATGTTCACATGTTCAGGGGATGAATAAATTTCGAAAAACCCATTCCAAGGCACCGGTCAGGATCGAACCCGAACATCTCATCAAGGATGTCGAGTCAACCACTAAACCATCATTGCTTCGTTATATAGGTAGGATATAATAACGAATATGAAAAGTAGTGAAGAAAAGGAAGAAGAGAAGGAAGGAAGAAAAGTAGAAAGGGAAGATACTATTCCAGTAAAAGGACAGCACATACTGTATGTTCTTTTAAATAACGGGGACAAACATTCTTATCAACTAGCCAGATTGACGTAAAGTAATCTCTAATTAGATAATTTAAATACGAAGGAAATAAAACATTATATTCGATGAAAAGTGAATGCAACCTCCGAGAGAGAAATAAAACGTCATACCAAAAAACTCTTAATTGTCACACAGTTTTAAGGCTAATATTAAGCTCATACAAGGTAGCTTGTAAGTTCGAGCTGGTAGGGGCGCGATCGATGGCGGTTAGATAACGGCTATATACGTGTACACCAGCACCCGCAGCGAGCTTTTAACGGCAACGGGAAAAGATATGAGATACACTTGTATTGTTTATTGTATGTGTAATCATCATCATCATCGTTTTCCGTTCATGTTATCGCCAAGGCGGTCGATTCCTCACAACAAAAAACATAGATTTTTTAACGTAATAAGAAGTTATTAGAAGCAATTATACTTCTTTAACATAGTGTTAGGAAACTGTTTTTAGTTTAGCTTCTTTAAAAGAGTGCCCTTAACCAAGATTTTTTTTTCTTTAACGCCGGGAAATGCTCTGAGGCTCCTACCCACTAAAACCCGGCGAGTGCCACCAATGCCTCCTTTGGTGAGGTGCCTCGGATCTAATGAGCAAACATGGCACCTCGACGGCTAGTCAGCCCCTCAAGGTGCTGGGCACACCTTAGGCTACTGAGCCCCACCATCACGACAAGCCTTAAACCGTGGTGGGGAACTTATTATAAACTACGTTAAGCTATATAACCACATTAAGCTAAATCTGCTGGGCCGATTTTGATGGGACTTTTACCAGCAGATAGCTGATGTTATAAGGAGTAACTTAGGCTATAAAAATAATCATCATCAATCAGGGTACGGCTGTAAATCTAAGTTAACGCGGGCGAAGCTGCGGGCAACAGCTAGTATATACATAAAATGGAGGAGAGCTTCCAGTAGAGGACGAAAATAAGGTGGTGATGATGAAACAAGTGCTGAATTGGCTGGACTAAATCTTTCAATGAACGCCAAGAACGACGATTCCATCATACAGGCGAGTATAATATTACCACTATTTAGTAAAGCGAGTCACGCCCCATACTAGCCCGTCTAGACGCCTGACTTTTGTATTATGGAAAATATGTTTTAAACTCGCTAAATTACTAAATTCATTAGCATATATTATAAGTTGCAACATGTGAGCAGTGATAAGGTATTGTTGTTATCTTGAGAGGCAGTTGTTTTAAATCGAGACAAAAGCACATGTTGAAGTCCTATTCGTTTTGTAATGTTTTCGCTAAAAACGCTTATTATAATAAATCTGATTTTTATTGATTTCATCCGAAACGTCGGGAATATAAAAATACTAATTAACGTTTCTAATAATTGTTTTAATTGCAAGTTTTGTTGTTTATAGTAAGTTCTTAACCTTCTTAATTTTATATTTTATTTAGATTTTAATGTTAAATATACAAACATATAACTAGTGAGTGTAACACATCACTTTTATGCTATTTGGACTTATTATTCTTTGAGTTTTAGTTTCCTGCTTTGACAATGATCTTGATAACGCACTGCAAATCTCCGATTATCTGCTTCCGTACTGAACCCGCATCATATGTCAATTAGAGATCTTAAAAAAATCTAGTCTCAAAATAAAATACAAAGGGATATATATACCTTTCGCTTTAATAAAGAGTTCATCTGCGTATTCCACCAGCACACTTTAATTAAGCAACAAAATATCTCAGAACATTTTCATGTCTCTCAGCAAATCATCTGTTTTTTCCGCAAGCAGTAAGTCAGGCCATTTGATGGATCGGTGGGTTTACTGCCCCCTGTAATGAGCAGAATCGGGGGAGGGTTTTATCTTGCATGCCTGATGGATGCTTGCCTATCTATATTTTGTATATAAACGCTTTAGCTTGTTAGAGGTAATGGTACATCGTTGAGATTATTTTGTGTTGTTTTTCGATGATTTGCATCATCCATTTATGATCTTAAGATAGATAATAATGCTTTAGTTACAGATGCTAGGGCAGTTGTTAGGTATAATACTGAAGTAGCAAAAATGATTAACTATTAATAACATTAATAATCCTACTAAGGGTTCGGAGACGCGGCAGACCATGGAGATGGCGGGAAGAGCACGATGCTTGGAAGATGGCGCAGTGTAGCTGTTGATAGAGACGCGTACAACAATACAGTCTAGAGAAAGAAAAGATACTATAATGCAAAAAAATTTAATTGCTGAAGTTTAAAAGAATGATGTCTAAAGTACTGTTGTGATGAACTGATGTTTTAACATAATGTCGAGTTTAATTAAGGTTTTATAATGATGTCAATACAATTACAGTAAAGTTCCACAATTACTGATGCTGATTATAGCCCAGTAATATTAATAAGCCGTTTAGTTAAGTGTCCTGTTAAGTCTCATTTTACGCTGTCACTTCAAAGACGTGTCCCTCGTCCAACAAGACTCGTCTCGACTCTCGAGGAATATTAATTCCTTAGTCTTTTTGTGTAAAATAATACCATTCGTAGCTATGTAGAATATTCTAGATTTGTAACTATATCAGCCTCTCCGACCACTGCTGGACTCCTTCAATGAACGCAATAAAAAATCAAGCAACGCCATGTATAAACAATATGACAATAAATAGTAAAAAGATAGTTTGTAACGGGTCACTGGTGTATATACATTCCTTCAATATATTACCACTGGTGTATACTTACTTACCTGTAAACTTGTGTTAAAGTTTTTAACAACGTTCAGGTTTACACAGCGTGTATGATAATATTAATAATAATAACTTTGTTAGAGTACCAAAAGAATTACACAGCTTAAACAAGTCTTAATACAATTTTTATAGCGTTATGTTTAGCCACTGTTCCCTAAATAAGGGTAAACCCTGTCCCCACCATGATCCAGGCCTTGACGTGGCGGTGGGGCTCAGTAGCCTAGGGTGAGCTCATTGAGCCGAGGGGGCTCTTTGTACCCCTCTTATAAGAAGACACGACAAAAGAGCATGGGGCAAGGCGCGAGGACGGGAACCTCACCCCATTGTACTGTCCCGACGTTGGAAGGCGTTGCCCTGTGGTGCGGGGCAACCCCTCTGTGGAGGTGGCGTCGGTCCCTTGGGGGACTGACTAGCCGTCGAGGTGCTCTGTTTGCTCATTAGATCCGGGGCATCTCACCAAAGGCGGCGGCGTTGGTGGCACTCGCCGGGTTTTAGTGGGTAGAGCTGCGTCCACTTACCACCTTTCCCGCTTGGGGAGACCCACTCCCCCGCGGGATGCTTCAGAGCATTTCCCGGCGTTAAAAAAAAAGAAGGGTGAATCCCTGTGTTTTAGGTTAAACAGAGCTCCCCTGAATAAAAGTGCGATACAATAATATTGCGATGGTAATATTAATATAAATAAGGAACGTGTAGACTCACGAAATAGGATTCTTTTATATTACTTGTATAGTAAATTGGCAGACGTTTCAAATTGGAACAATATAAGCTCAATCTGGCATTTATTTAACAATAACGGAATGATCATTATACATTCATAAATATAACTAATATGAATAATTTACCGAATGCCATCATGCAATTCGTAACAAAATAGTTTTTGAGTGAACCCGAACGACCTTCCCCATACCTATTGTGTTTGTGTACCCGACTACCGCCATATTTTATTCGCAAATGCGGTATTTGGGAATTCCTCACATACCTGTGACCCTGTGTGCCTGTTCTCACAACGCAAAGTTTTATATTTATGATAAACAACAGATTGTCCTGTGATTTTTAGTTATTTTTGAGTACTGATTGAAAAATATTCTCTTGTTACTTCTAAATAACTAATGAAATGATTAATGTTTTCTATTGATGAAATACCCATTTGGTGAATCCGGTTTGAAATTTAACGATTAGAAATACCTGTCGTATTTATATTTGTGTATAATTATTTAAATAATACTAATAATATATTAGTAATAATTATACCTTTTAAATATAATTAAGTTGAACAATTGCTGAAGGATTCATCACTATAAAACCTCTTTACATTTCAATTAATCAATTATAAACGACTTATTTAATAAGGCAGTGCTTTGTGACAATTTCCAGCATAGAAAATGTTATTTACACGAACATCTTAATTAACACGTAGCAGATAGTGGCGGGGGCTTATGGCTAGGTCCTAATAATCTGAGAATATTGTGCTCTTACTTCGGTAATATAGTAATAGTTTTAAATGGCTAGACAATAAATTAAGGCAAATTTTTGTCTAAGGCTTACGTGAATTCCACTCATTACAACAACAACTCATTGAAACAAATTTTACGGATTTTATCGCGGTTTATTAAGTTTTTTACAAGCCCGACTTTCGGGGACTCTACTGCAACCATGGTCACGGGAGGACTGAGGTGTCACCCCACCATGGTTCAAGCCTTGTCGTGGCCACCCCCCATGACATGAACGGCTAAGATGAATCGAGCACTTTGTGCGAAGCAAATTGAGCCGAGGGAGCTGCTCTTTGTAACGCTCTTATAAGAAAAGAGGACAAAAGAGCAGGGGCACAAGGGGTGAGGATGAAAACGTCAACCCATTGCACTATCCCTACGTTGGGACGGGTTGTTCTGTGGTGCGGGAGTGCTTCTGTGGCGTTGGTACCTTAGGGGACTGACTAGCCGTCGGGGTGCCCTGTTGCTCAACAGATCCGGGGCACCTCACCAAAGGCGGCATTGGTGGCACTCACCGGGTTTTCGTGGGTAGAGCTGCGTCCACTTTCGGGCGCAGGGAGTCCCACATGCCCGTCTTGGGAGTTCCCCTTCCACTGCAGGATACTTAAGAGCATATCCCGGTGGAAAAAAATAAAAATAACTTGTACGCAAAAGAAACCATAATATGTTAAAACTTCCTTCTATTTCAAGAAACAAAGAAAATAGACATCAATATATAAAGTACATAAACACAGACTTTTCACTTTACCCAGGTAAATAACGGTACAGAATATATACCTAGGTAATACCTAATACCGGTCTATAATCACAAGTCTAATGTCTAGACCGGGCGGGGTCTGGAATGTTAAACAAGGGTTCCATACATCTAAAAACATCTCTATTATACGGCAGGGCAACGGCCTGTACTCTATCTATTGTAATTATTATATCTTGTATGTTTCCCAGACATATACTTTTATTTTGCAGTTCATTTATTTATCATAATGTGAAAAACTAGCAAGCGCGTAATGGTAAGTTACCACCTTTCACAAATGTAGGTGTTTTCAGCATGAATTCAGAAATTATGTATGTATTTTATTATTTTACTTGAATAGACAAATGGGCAGACGAGCCATTTGTGGTCAGCGTCGCCCATGGTACTAATAAGGTCACCTAGAACTAGAGGCAACTCACTTATGTGTTACCTATCGTAAGCCGTAAGATGGTAAGTTTAGTGCCAGTAATTACACTACCTGTCTTGCCCTTTTTAGGGTTACGTACCCAAAGGGTAAAACGGGGTATTAGGTATTAAGACTTCGCTGTCCGTTTGCCACCAGGCTGTATCTCATGAACCGTGATAGTTAGACAGTTGGAATTTTCATAGATGATGTATTTCTATTGCCGCTATAACAAGAAATACGTAAAACAGAATAAAATCAATACGTAAGGGGGTTATACAACCAACGTGATTTTATTACTTTTCTGTTCGATATTAATAACAGGAACGGGTAGAAGCTTGAAATATTCACAGAAGATTTAGTTATATAGTAACTTTAGAAATAAATAATTAAATTAAAATAAATATTTAAGGCGGGCACAAAAATCATGTATGGTCTAAGCGACACCAATGGGAATAGTAGTAGGATTAAATCAGAGAAATTGTGACCGAGCTAACAATCTGTAAGAATTTAACCATAACCTCACTAGATGCGCCTTTTAAATAACTTTACTTTAACTCGCACTTGGCCAGTTTTTTTTTCGAAATCCAACAAAATTGCGAAAAAAATAAGCACGATGGAGTGGATGGAAGGTGGAAGCAGATGGGAGTGCGGCACATCGTTTTACTAAATAGGTACTCATGAAAGAGATCGTATAGATTTTTGAAAGTTCTGGAATTGTATGTCCCAAAACGAAAAAAATATATTCAATGTTGGTATTACTTACCGAGACTAATTGAACGACTTGCTACACGATAAATAAAAAAAAAATTCAATAGATACTGAAAATGTCGAACGTATCTATATATAATATCTATTAACTGTACCGTCAAGCTATTACGGTTCTATACTGTGTACACTTGATGATTTGTTGTACCACTACCAGGGACAACGTTACAATAAAATACCTTGAAAGTAGCGTTCGAGTTTTGATAGAGTAATGTAAAGTAGAATAAATAGTTTAGTGTTATATTAAAAAAGTAAAAAATATAAAAATATAAAAAATATCGATAAGGTATCATCATCATCCCCACCATGGTTCAGGTCTTGACGAGGCGGTGGGGCTCAGTAGCCTAGGGTGAGCCCAGCACCTTGGGCGAAGCTAATTGAGCCGCAGGCGCTCTTCGTACCTCTCTTATAGGAAGACGGGAGAAAAGAGCAGGGGGCACGGGGCGAGGATGGGAACCTCACCCCATTGTACTGTCCCGACGTTGGGAGGGGTTGTTCTGTGGTGCGGGACAACCCCTCTGTGGAGGTGGCGTCGGTCCCTTGGGGGACTGACTAGCCGTCGAGGTGCCCTGTTTGCTCATTAGATCCGGGGCACCTCACCAAAAACGGCATTGGTGGCACTCGCCGGGTTTTAGTGGGTAGAACTGCGTCCACTTACCACCTTTCGGGCGCAGCGAGTCCCACCTACCCGCCTGGGGAGACCCACTCCCCCGCAGGATGCCTCAGCGCATTTCCCGGCGTTAAAGAAAAAAAGGCTTCCTTCAATGAATGCCAAGACGATCCCTTACCACTCGCATCCGATACAAATTACAATTTAAAAAATAATAGATTATATATTTTTTAAGTATTATGTTTTAGAATAGAAAATAACTCGTGACAATGTTCTATCTTACGCAGAACTATCTAATTATCAGCAAACACATATACATACAGTACAGATTTGATGATCATCAAAACAAATAAGTAACCAATGAAAATGTAAGTCACTTTCGAGATAAAATGGTAGTGTTTATGGTACAAATGAGTGGTAATATTTTTATTGAACCGTCTCGAGGTAGACGATTTATGTCCGGAGGTAGACGTGTATTGGTCGTACGTCTCGCGTGAGATATTGTATTGGGAGAGAAACTTATTATATCGCTATCAAAAACTAGCTATGAGGCCATTTACGACCGTGCATCGGTGATCCTTGTTGTATGCGAGTGTTGGCGCCTTGACGTTCACTAAAAGAGACCCATATCAAGCGTTGTCTAGGTTACGAAAAAAATTGATAATGATTATGACGAGGACATTTCTAGTCAGTTCTCAGTGAACTGTCTAGGAATGTCTCGTCGTAACGATTACGATTACAATTACGATTTTGGTCCTATGTTATAAAACAAAAAAATTATAAAAAAATAAGTATGTTATAGCAAAGTAAAAATATTTAACAGACAACTTATATAGTATACATCAAAACTTTCCACTCCACCCGACGGTACGTGACACAGACCCACCACAGAAACAAACCCGACGCCAGGAGGTCGTTTGGTCAAGGACTCCACGGTTGGCGGAGGGCAACCCCCCTCATATAAAAATCAATAGGTAAGCCAGCTGGTTCACTACCAAACCTATGTAGCATTAGGGCCAATAGGCCATTAGCTTCGACAATTCGAAAAAAAGAAAACGTCTAAACTCAAACTCTATAAAGTAAAGTGGATTACTTAGTGGCGGCTGGGCAATTCCCCCTTACGAGGAGTAGTCTGGCCTTCACCGAGGTCAGTCTGTCGCTGAAGTGCTCCCGTTGCCTGCAGATCAGACCCTCAAAAGCTGAAGGTGCTCGTAGTGGTTTTAGTTTGGTTATACATAGCCCAAGTGTGAGTCAAACATAGGGTCAGGAGCCTACCCCAGGTCCTGGCTACATGCATTAAGCATTTTCCTGCGTCAAAAAAAATATATAAAGTAGCCGTTACCCGAAATTAATAAGGTAATTATTTGTAGGAATTAGCAGTTGAAGGTCGGTTATATCGATGCGTATGCGATGTTGTTTTACCGGTGGGAGGGAAGCGCTGTGCCGCGCTCCCGGCTACATGGGTACCACCATCTTGCTTGTTTCTCCCGTGAAACAGCTTTGCTGTGTTTCGGAGAGAAGGGCAAGACAGGCAGTGTAATTACTGGCACCGAGACTTAACATCTTATGTCTCAGGATAGGCAACACATAGACGAGTTGCCTGGGCTCGTTCCAGGTAAACTAGTTATGTTCATGGGCGACGTCGAACACTTACCATCAGGTGTTATGTTTGCTAGTTTGCCTATCCAATTAACATAAAAAATGTGCTACTGATGATGATGATGAAGTTTTAAAATAGTTACATAAATGCAACTGAAGGTCCACCGTAAAAATGATCTCCAAACAAAATCGTTTCAAAGGAACAAACATCCAAATACATAGTACAAATAGCCAATGAGGTAGATTGATGACCCTATTATATCCTCTATTTGTAACCTCCTCCCCCCCTAGTCACTTGCTTTTTACTTCCATTGACTTTAACTCGTTTACATAATATTTATCCTTATTTTAATATTATACGCAGAATTTTTAGTTTGAAAATTTAAAATTTTGTGCATAATATTTTGAATAATTTCTATTCTCCTTCGAAAAAAGAAAAGTAAATTTGCATACTTTACACTTCGCAAGAAGTTGTGCCATGCTGCTTTGCAGCCTAATTGGACCGGCACGACTGGTACCTCTCGCTCACATAACATCGACGTAAAGTGACAGCGTTTGTGAGTTTCTGTGGCTCATTGGAGGGGGGGGGGGGGGGGCAACGCCTCTGCATAATCTCTGGTTGTGCGGATGTGTATGTGTGTCGATAGTCACCTAAACGCTTCGACTGCTCCTTTGCCCTCCTATGCTATAAAAAAAGTACATCAAAAGTACTATTTCACTAACTGATCTAAAGCACAAACATAGTGTTAGTAGAAAAATCGATAAAAAACCAATTGAAGCAGATTCATCGTGATCTAATAAAAGGAGTCGCGAGCCCAGTACAATCTCCTTGTTTAATGTTCCCGCCATTACCGTACTTCCATAAACTGCCACTTATTGTTTCATGAATATTTTACTAAAATTGATTTTTTTCATCCTCGCCTCGCCATTTTTTTTCTTGGAGACTTTAGCACCATTCTTGAATGTTATGAAATATTCTCTAACAGGATGTTTCTTGTGCTAGATAATCAAACACGCAGAGATGCTGAGATGCACTTGATGATAAATGGTCAAAGTCGGCGATAAACACAAATTAATTCATCCAAGAATAATATAAATATCCTAGCTTGGGGTACAAACTAAATTAAACTTTTTTGTTCTGCACCCTACACAAATGCATCCCTGTTTGTTTTAAAGAACTTTAAAAAAAGGTTTTTCAGCAGCACAAATAGCAGTTTTTAGTGAGGACAGTCGGAGAAGAAGTCAGAAAAGAGACGGAGAAGATGAACTAGTATACAAAAATGACTTCAAGCACTACCACGCACTTACTGCTGAATCTAACTCAACTAGGTTGACAAAACTTAGAAAGATAGAAGTATATTTCCATCGTAAATAGAAATAAACTCGTCAGAAACACTCTCAACAATTTAAGCGTAAGAAGGTCCACCAACATACAAATTACTTGACGTATTACCAACATAGCCACGTCCAGAAAATAGTTTAGGACCTCTGATTAATAACCCAAAAGTTGTACACGAATCATTTGCTGGTATTTCAATAATGTCTGCCAAAACTCAGACGAGGGCAAGGTGACCCTTAATATACAAAAAGGGCACACAAATTTTGACCTTATACGGTACCCAAAAAGGTTTTAAGGATGGCAAATATAACATTGCCCTAGAATTTGCACTTTCAAACTCATACAGGAATTTGAATTTAGTTTCTACATTATAGAGTTTATTTTGTATAGGATTGAACAGGTATGTAACCAACAGTTAAACGCGGAAGATTAATAGTTAAAATGTAATATGAAATATTTTCTCTGTTGTGGTAATATAATTCCGAAGCTAATGCTTGTGGTACAATGATAATTAAATTTGAAATGACTATGTTTTATTGTCGGGAATTGTCATAGCGGATTATTTTACTATTCTCATAGGTCATTTGAAAATATCCAAGGGTTTATTTATATTTTAAGCATTTCATCACCTACACGACATTATCTCTAAGTCGCACTGTAGCAGAGAGTAACCCAGTTTTTTTAGCTTTATCGTAATCATGAAAATTGGTATACTAGCTGTTGCCCGAGATAGATTTCCATTTGTATCTGGCCTGATATTTTTATTGGGCGATTTCCGCACGGTGGCCGATCCGTGTTAGGAGCGAGTGGCGAGGGATCGGTCGTCTTGGCGTTCATTGAGGGAGGCCTATGTTCAGCAGTGGACGGATAGAAGCTGATAATGATAATTATATCACTTAGTGATAAGATAGCAATACACTATAGGTAGTTATTTTTATAAATGGAATAAATAATTTGAAGGATTACCTCCTATATCCAAACTCAAAAACTTATTTATAACATTATTATAGCTGGTATAATATACACAAAGTATATATTTTTAAAACTATAACATTGTAAGAGCGTCACATTTTCCTTTAAAGTCGTGAGATGTGTTTTCATGCAACAAATCAGTACATAAAGCTGGACCTAATCACGTGGAAACTATTCCGCAGGAGCCTGAAATTTCACACAAAAAGGTTCAGGGAACTGTCTCAATGACCAGTTTTGAAGACCCGCGGAAGATTCGAAGCCACTCTTTTGTGTACGGTGTAGGGAGGTTTGGTAGATTTTAGGGGTGCAAGTGAGGGTGATTTGGGGACGACAACCGTGCCCATTGAACCATTGTTTCCGCATGATTTGACGTGTCATATATGAGATAAAGTTAAAAATGAATCAAGTACAAGTGAGCCTTATCTGGGGACGCCAGATGACAGGAGTCCTGCTACTGCCACCAGATGTTGTTATTAAAATAATAACTAGATTCTATTCGCGGTTCAACTTCAGGATTACGGTTATCTATTTTAACAGATCTGTTTTACCCCTTTTTAGTTAAAAGAAAAATATATTTTATAATACGATAGATTTTTGCAAGTAATAATAATAATACTATTATAGTAACTATAGTAACTAGTACTAGTAACTAGTACTATAGTAATAATAATAATATTATTCAATATCGATCCAATAACCTTATTTTCTTTGGAAAGAAAGGTAAGACAATCAGTTAAAGCATGGCATCCATCTACCATCGTACCATCTTGTATGTCAGCACAGCAGTGATGGCCTGGCCTTACAAAAAGGATTTCTACCTTTTTTTTTGTTTCGTTCAAAGGCAAAGTTGACCAACAGGTGAGATGTTTTTTTTTCTTTCGAGCGAAGGGGGTATGTGGGACTCGCTGAGCCCTAAAGATGGTAAAGTGGACGCAGCTCTACCCACTAAAACCCAGCGAGATCCACCAATGCCACTTTTGGTGAGGTGACCCGAATCTGTTGAGCGACAGGACCGCTCGACGGCTAGTCCCCCAAGGAACCGACGCCACCTCCACAGAGGGGTTGTCCCACACCACAGAACAACGTCAGAACAGTGCAATAGGGTGAGGTTCCTATCTTCGCCCCTTGTCCCCCTGCTCTTTTGTCTTTTCTTATACCGTACAGAGAGCAGCTCCGTAGGCTCAATTTTTACCCAAGGTGCTGGGTTCACCCTAGGCTACTGAGCCCCACCGCCACGACAAGGCTTGAACCACAGGCGAGACGTCTGCCAGTTTTTCTCACTAAGACAAAAATTATCTAGGCCTTATCTTATTTTGTTTTTCGTCACAGATACCCTAAACTCATGACCGATCAAATAATGATCACGTTTTCGATAAACAGAAATATTTGTTATTGTCACTCGTCTTATCAAAACGTGTTGCTTCCTACTGGTATTTTCTCTATCATGCAGAGTTTAAAAATGTCAGGTAATCTTTAAAAAATATTAAAGTTACACATTTAGAGGCATTTCCTTAATTCCATAGAGAGGAATACAAGCTTAAGTAAGAAAGTTGAATGAGTTGAATCATTACCATCATCTTCATCAGCCTCTATCCGTCCACTGCTGAACATAGGCCTCCCTCAATGAACTTCAATACGGCCGATCCCTTGCCATTCGCAAGTTGAATATGATATATAATAATATAATATAATATAATATCTATGGGACTATACATATATTTAAGATTTTTATTATATAATACACATATTTAAAACACATCCATGACCCAGGAACACAGAAAATATTTTTGTTCCCTGGCGGGATTCGAACCCGCAACCTCCGGGCTTGAGCGCCAACGCGCTTACCACTGAGCCACAGAGGTCGTCAAAAGCAAAGTTGACCAATCATATTTTAGTTTGTAAATAAAAACTCCAGAGGTAGTTTTGAATTGACGATCAACAAATAATAACAAAACGAAGTGTAAGCTTGAGTTCGTCGTCATCACACGATCATTAAAAACTATTAAATTAATTATTACATCAATACAATATGATAAGAGTTCTGTGACAATAGTTGTATCAACTTGTAATAATGAGATTTTCACGTGGAATCTTATAGCGCATAAAATGCATTCTTTTGTAACATTTGCTTAATTTTAAATCCATACTACATTTTTTGAATGCGAAAATTTTTTTCTGTCTATCTGTTAACATTTCACGTTAAAATTTTGATCTGATTTTAACAAAACTTTGTAAATAGCATATCATAAATAGCTTTTAACATCTAAGTTATAAAATAATTATAATTTGTCATATCTGTAGATTAGATCGAGAGATATGACAACGCAGACGATGCCACAGGCAACTGCTAGTCATAGAAACAAACCTACACGGGTTAGTTTCGTAGTTCAATATTTCAGAACTCCTGGATACGGCAGACCGTTACTATTAACATGCTTGCCGCTGGCAGGCGGAAGTAATGCCGCCCGTCATCAGTACATATTACCATTATAATATTGTACGGGAATATACGGGAAACAGAAAAAGTTGTTTATGATGGAGAAGCCTCGGAATTAATACAAGTCTGCAAATTTACTAAGAATCTACAGATTAGACTTGTATATATTAGTATTTATGTAGAAAAGTTGTAATGGTAATAGAGCTGCCGGAAGAGATTGCTGTTTTATTGACCTGTACATATTAATTTCTTTCTGCTATCCAAAATATACTGTGATCAAAGACATGTCTGTGGAAATAAAATGAACGACTTATGTTTTGAGTATGCGTAATCATTATTTAAAGATAATTAGCTTTAAATTATATAAAAATATAATTTGAACAAAAATTCAGTTATACTTTATTCCCAAAAAATTCGTCGACAGAAACCTCCGAAACGCCCGGTCAAGTAGCAATCTGCCCGAATTATTCGGTTCTTGACTTTTAAATGAGATTTTTTTTGCAACTAGCAAAAAATTTTGGCTTGGTTTAACAATTTTTGTTTATAATATCTATTCTTCTTTGGTACTAGTAACGATTATATCAGAGTTGAATGTTTGTAGGAAATAGGGATAATTCGTGTTTTAAATTAAACATTCTAAAACAAATAACAATATACACAATAAAATAAATAAACATAATAAGCATTTCGTTTTTTTAGTTGCTTAATAGAATGTATAGGCAATGCAATCACTTATTTCTTTATTTAAATTTGCTAGATTCAAGTATCATTTGTAGCTACTGCTAATCTCATGATTTAGAAGTTCTAACGATATAAATTGAATGACTAAACAAGCAAAATGAAAGATTTATATTGAGGAAAAAATATTTACAGCAATTTTTTTTACTATATGTTTATAATATAATGTTATTAAAAAATTGAAAAGTATATTACATTAGATGTCGCATTTGACAAGTACAACAAAATCATCCAAACGCCTAAACGAAAATCTATAGACGTACTTTGCGACAGAACATAAATCTGGCACCTCAGAAGTGCTGAATCACCTTAATAAATTTTAGGAAACCGAACCCTCTTTGACGCGTTTAACGGAGCAACAGAAATATTGAGGGATCACGAATTTGAGATAAGCTGTTGAAAATTTTGTGAAGCGTCTTGTATTCAAAATCGGAGATTTATAACCAGCTTAGGAACTTGTTTTAGGACGCTATTTGTACTAGTAGATTATATAAATCTTCAAGGTACAAAGTTATATAATTGTCATAACTTTTAAGCTAAGTAAAGGGTTGAATGAATTAAAATAATTAGGATTTACAAATACTTAGCGTTTTCCAAAAATCTCTCGTATTTATTTAATGATTTATCCTTAATAATTAATAATTTGAACATTTATAAATAAGAAAAAACTTATACATTAATATTATTTTTTAATTATCATATATAAATCTATATAATAAAAAAATATATTTCTAGATTAACAGTCTCTCAATCGATTCATCTACCTTCAGTTACTACTTATCAAGTAGTTGATTTTAGCACTTTAATTTTTTTCGTAATTGTAAAAATTTATTGGCAATTGCAAAAAAGGTAACTTTTTTACAATTGATTGTAAATTTCAATACAATTTTAAATTCATAAGAAGCATTAATATAAAAATGGTATTAGATGTACCATTTTACACAGTTTATATTTTAAATGAGTACAATCTGAATCGCAATATTGTAAGCGATATGTAATGTGATTATTTGAATAACTTCCCCATTTAGATAAGATAACCCTTATCGTGATTGATCGCATTTCACTCTCGTGTAGTTTTAAAATTTACTATTTAAACACACTTCGGTAATGTCTCTGCCAAATCTGCCACATTTGTTGCTGTCACAAATTTATATTTGAATTTTGGATTAATAGATACGCAAGTCGAAACTATCTGCGGTTGAAAATTTAAAAATAATATTTGACATGAATTCTTTTCTAAGTCCGCTACAATAGATAGGAGGTTCGAAGCTACTGTAGAATCCATAAATTTGAGGTTTGTTCCATCGATTATGATGCTAGAACCATAAACACTCTGTTGAGAAGCTTTCAGCACTTTTCTTCTTATGTGTTCTGCTGCGCAATAAGATAGTCCCTCGGATAATGGCACGACAATGAAATCACCTTTGACGCTATGCAGCGTGTTAAATTCTATTGTAGGTCTTGCTGTTGTATATAATAACATAGCTGCATCAATGAGGATTCCTATCACAATACCATACTCCAAACCCATTGATAGGCACAAAAGTACAGTAGCTGACAAAACAAAGAGTTCCTTCTTGGAGCTGAACCATAATCTTCCAAATATTTGGAAATCTATCATCGCAAACATGGCTGTCACAATCAATCCCGCTAAAGATGCTTTGGGGATATAATAAAACGTTGCAGTCAATAAACTTAATGCTAGAAGAATTAAGGTCCCTGTGAAAATTCCTCCCATTTGAGTTTGAACACCGGATGCGTGGTTTAAAGCAGTTCTAGTAAAAGAACCCGTAATCGGCATACTTCTTACAAATGAGCCAAATATGTTACACAGTCCGAGGGCTATAATTTCTTGCGTTGCATTAACTGGCGTTCCTCCGGAAAATGCTTTTGCAATAGCGACCAATTCAAGGATTGCTATAAACGGAAGAATTATAGATTTAGGGCCTAATACAGTAACCATTTCCGAAAAACCAAGAGTTTCGTTTCCAATGACTGTGCTGAATGGTGGTGGTTGAAGGCTTGGTAGACCTCCACCAATATCACCAATTAGATTGAGTGGCTCACTATCGGTGGACACTTTGATAACGTACGCCACTATAATTCCGATGATCACCACAATCGCGTTGCGACTTAAGGACGTAAACCATCTTAGTTGCTTAGCTAGCCCATCGTTCCGGGTACATCCTTGTCCAACGTGTTTTAAACACAACAATATTGCAATAGTCGCAAAACCCAACATTGAATCCCAAAGCTTAGCTGTTTTAATATTTTGGAAAAAATAATACACAGATTCAGCAAAATAGTTTCCAGCCGAACCAGTGAGTCCAAATAGAGATTTCAACTGAGCGGTTGCAATTTGAAGAGCAGCAGCTGTCGTGAATCCACTGATGACTGGAATTGATATGAACTCTACTAAGAATCCAAGGTTGAATATTCCCATAGCCAACTCTACCACGCCAGCGAGAAAAGCCGCAAAGATGGCAAAATCTGCGGAATAACTTTGGACGTACTTCGCAATGATGGATGCCAATATAGCTGTTGGGCCAACAGTTACGTCTTTACAGCTACCAAAGATCAGATAAATGAATCCTCCCATCAATCCTGCGTAAAGTCCATACTCAGGAGATAGTCCAGCGACAATCGCATATGCAATTCCTTGGGGTATAGCTGTTAGTCCAACTGTAATTCCAGCAATGATGTCTTGGAACAGCTTCAGAAATGTGTAATGTGGAAGCCATTCTATTATCGGTATTCTTTTTTTCACAAACTTTGAACTGCACACATTTTTCCCGCGATTCCCAATGGAATCCAAATTATCCGGAGACGCTTGGACGGTCATGGTCGTATCACTAAGATAACTTGATCATGTCAATGTCGTATTTATATGATCTCGGTATCTTGACAAGATGATTAGAGATAAGAAGATTTCAGTTGAACGATTTGTGTTCGATCGCAACAAGGTGAAGGCGTCATTTCGGTCAGAGACATTATCGATCTTTTTTCTATAGGTGTGATACTCGGATGCACCTTTCCAAATGTGCTATCAGAATTTTCAATCCAGACCGGTTGTCTAATGCTATCACGGCAAGAATCCTCGAGGTTAGCTACGTTAGTGGTTAATTTTTATAGAAAATAGAAGCATTTCCTTCGTTCTTTGTATTTCCTTCTTCAATGTGTTAGGCGCGAGTAAAAGATAGATGCAACTTTTCCGAGCCATATGCCTCTTATGAAATCTAACGATGATGTTCTTATCAGTGATAGTTAAAGTTGTTCTTATAGGATTTCTTACATTTATTATTTTTATACATTCAAGTGTATTCAGATCTTAGTAATCACTGACTGAAGATGAAGATACATCGTTCAATATAAAAATAAGCACTTCTTGATATCAATGGCCACCAGTGTTTGTGATTGGACCCTCGCCAGTCGCCAGATAAGCCCATGATGTAGAGGTTCATGACCACGCATATGCTGTCAGCATTATCGAAAACCAACCCTGGTGTGCCACAATTTTCAACCATAGACCCTTGATATAAGAACTATGCAAAGAGTTTAAAATACCTTCAAAAATCCCTTTACGAGGGGTGACATTTTGGTAGGTTTTAAATAAATTTATTAATAACATGAAGGTGTGTATTGGCTGGATGTTTGTCTCTTACTCATTCCAAATTATACTCATGATTTAAATAGAGTAATTAAAAATGATGGAAAATAACTTATAATAGCTGAAGCATAATATTCAAACTTCGTTAGTTATTATAATTTAATGTAATTTTATGATTTTAGCAAAAATAAAAATGTACCTTTGAGTTGCAGAACCCCTTAAAAGATGCCCGGCAGAGAATCTATGTTAATATTCAAATTTAGTATTTAATAAAAATGCGTAACGTGATAGCGAAATACCATTTGTCGTCACGGCTTTTGAGACGATTTGCTGAGGTGTGCCAATAGATGATCTACAGTAAAGAAATTAATAAAACATTCAAATATAGAGCACTGCGCGAGTAAAACTGACACTTAACCATTTTCGTATTTATGACGAAAGTTTAAAAAAAAAACTACAAACGGCTCTCCCTTAAATTAAATATAATATTTTTACTAAACTATAATCAACTGTTCGCTGGATAGTGATAATATTAGGGCCTTGAAGGGAGTGAACTCATCCATCATAATTATTGAATGTTCCTTATAAAGGGATAGTTGAATTGATTGCGAAATCAACTTAAAAGGGTGTGCGATATTAGCTAATCTTTACATTGATCCAAATATATTTTAGCGCGGTTTTACCCGTCCTAAAATTACGAAATAACATGTTACCTTAAAACAGCCTTTATTTAAAAAAAATACCTGTTGTCAGTAAAGTCGGTTTACGGTCGACACTTTTACGTGATAATGTCATAAAGCGCCACAAGCCGAACGCTTAGGCCGATCTTGCCTTTCTATCGCTTGTTCTGCGCTCTCGCTTGCACGCTCCGCTCAGGCGAAATGTGACGCGGGTATGCAACCGGTGATTCTACGATTAATAAGACGTCAATAATTGGACTTGGACAAAAAGTATTTTACAAATCTGCCAGGTAGTTCCGCAGATTAGCGCGTTTAAACAAACAAACAGTTTGACCTTATTATATTAGTAAATCCTTTAAACTAATGGATGCACGTAAAATTTATATGCAACGTTGCATTTATATATAAGCGTGTCTGATATTTTTATCAGTTTATTAAGTGAAGCGTGACGTGGCTTAGCTGGTATCTTATTATTATGATAAGCTAAATATTTGTCACGAAATGTTTCTTTATAACGCCTCGGCCGCATAGCGTGCACTTGATGAATATGTTTAATATGCATATTATGAATTTGAGCAACTATCACTTTACTAACAATGAAACGAAATTAGCGCTTACCAGATATGTAGCAAAATTCTAGACATACCTGAAACAAAATTATAAACAATTAAATTTACGATGTAGTAATTATAAGAACAAAAATTGTACTAATTATAATTATTAATCACCCGCGATTACGAACTTATACACTCATAATCGCGCGTGAAAGGATGTAGGGTCGGATGTCTCACATTGAACCAGGCAGCTACATTTAACCACCATTTTATTTCCGAAACGCGACGTTGCCAATTTCTGCAAAAATGGCTGAAAGAGAGGTATTTACTATCTCTGTCTGCCCACTAGTTTTCGTGGCGCCAGCGCGCGAAGAAGTTGTGTGAGGAGCATTTTTACGAAAATTAACTCGAAAAGTAAGTATTTTTTGCAAATTTCTTTCTTTTTTCACTTTTTTACAATAAATGATATTGGTTTCTTCATATTAATACTGTATACTGTAGTTATCCAGCTTGTAAATGCACCTTAATTCGTTACTGTGCGAGATTATTTTCCGGGTAAAATTTTGAGGTTAGTTGCCAAAACGTGGTCTGTCCCACAATGAGCCACTTGTAGGTGGTACACATTGAACCATGGCTCAATATGTACCACCCCGATGGTTAAATGTGTATTAACACTATAATTATTTATTTTGTTACAGTATGGCGCGAAATAAGGTGTTAGTAAGAAAAGGAGGTGGACATTCGGCTGCCAATATGCTTAAGGCCCTTCAATTGCATAGATCAGGCGAAAGTATTAGAAAAGCACCATCACAATCATCATCATCATCATCATCATCCTCTATCCATACACTGCTGAACATGCCTACTTCAATGAACGCCAAGACGACGAAATTCGGAATCACTAAAAATGAAGAAATAATGACTTATTACAAAAAATTAAAACCGACTTCAAAAATACTAAACTAAAAAGTTTATTATAAATAAGTAGGTATTTGACTGATGCAAAGTTCTAATAATTGAACCAAAGTGGAAGAAAAATGTTTTGTTATGCTTAAAGTAGGTTTAGGTTATAAGATTTAGAGCTATTATTAATTATTTTGTGATAAAAATCATGCTGCTCAAGTACAAATGAAGACTGACATTGTAAACTTAAGTTTTATAGTAAAATAATAAATATAATACTATCGATATTTAGCTTTTTATTCAATTACAAAGCAATTTAAATACAAATTAGTCTAAATATAAATGATTTATTAGGCGGTTCAATGTGGAAAATACCCCGGTTAAATGTGTACCTCCCGATGGACACATTGAACCAAATCTAATTTTTTAGAATTTATTTTTTATTGCTAAAACCAAACAGAATTTTAAATAAAATTGTTGGCCTTATTTTAGTTAAATAAATTTTCAAACTATATTAAAAAAAAATTGGGAATTAATCTAAAAACAAGCATTCTACGAGACTTTGAAATTTACCTGGTTCAATGTGAGACAACCTACCCTACACATACGCACACACACACACACACACACACACACACATACGCACACACCGTAGCGGTTACCTCGTAGCTCGTAGCTCATCTACGATTCATTAAGCCGTCTCCGGCAGTAATACCTCGGTATAATAACTGAGTTAATATGATGTTTGTTCAGGGTGCGATCGGCTGGAAGGAGGATAAGGGGTAAGATCATACAAACACACATGAATGTATGGTAATATTGGTAATGGTTGACTATCGATGTACGAAATATTTAATGATATTTACACATAACATCAATATCGTCACTGTCATCATCATTATCATTTTCTGTCCGTTTGTCCACTACTGGAATAAACACCGGCTCACAATATAATACCGGCGTACCGGGGATAGGGAAAAAGAGGGCATCGCATCTGCATAACTGTTAGTTGTACTACATACATACATACTATTATATTCATATATGGAATGACCATCCATTTACTGCTAGATAAAGGAATGTATGCAGATATTTGTAAAAGACAACAGAAAACATACAGGAGTAACAGCTATGCTGTCGTGTTTCGTGTGGTTTATGAGTTTCCGGTGGCCCATTGGGGGGATAGGGAAAAGGAGGGCAACGCATCTGCATAACCTCTGGTTGTGCGGATGTGTATGGGCGTCGGTACCTTAAGGCTCCGACTGCTCGTTTGCCCCTTATGTCATTAAAAAAACCTAAATATCAAACGTTTTGGATGAAATATATTTACCCGTGGAAATGTGTGTATATCTAGTATATGTGTGCTCTACGTAAGTTTCAAACCTGCGACCTTTTTACCATAAAAACCTCAATTCCCAAGAACCAAAAATAGCTTTAAAGGTAATTTTATGACCCTAGAAGCACCTTGTGGTCTCTTTAGTCTGTTTTTATGGTTTGAATAAAATTATATTTTGATTTTAGCGCGTAAAACATAAAATACTGGCATAAAACAGTGTAATCGGGAGACAGGTTTATGACGTCATAACTCTACATAACATACGCCTCCCTTACATACATACATAATCTACATATAGTTATTTAATCACTCGGTTCTATATATAGGTTTTATGGGTTTTTCGTGTGTTTTATTCAGTTGGTGTGTGATTTAAAAATGCATAAGTAGTTTTTTTATAGAAGGGCAAACGAGCAGTCGAAGCCTTTCGGCGACTAACGACGCCCATACACCTCCGCACAACTGGAGGTTATGCGTTACCCCCCTTTTCCATCACCAATGGGCCACCGGAAACTCACAAACCACACGAAACGCGACAACATAGCTATCACTTGACATCGGTGTTATGTGAGCGAGAGGTACCACCTCCCCATCATGGTTCAGGCCTCAGGCCGTGGCGTGGCGGTGGGGCTTAGTAGCCTAGGGTGAGCCCAACACCCTGGGCGAAGCTAATTGATCCGAGGGGGCTCTTTTACTCCTCTTATAAGAAGAGGCGACAAAAGAGCAGGGGGCAAGCGGTGAGGATGGGAACCTCACCCCATTGTACTGTCCCGACGTTGGGAGGGATTGTTCTGTGGTGCGGGACAACTAGCTAGTTGGCGGACTGACTAGCCGTCGAGGTGCCCTGTTTGCTCAACAGATCCGGGGCACCTCACTAAAGGCGGCATTGGTGGCACTCGCTGGATTTTAGTGGATAGAGCTGCGTCCACTTACCACCTTTTGGGCGCAGCGAGTCCCACATACCCACCTGGGGAGACCCACTCCCCGCGGGATGCCTCAGAGCATTTCCCGGCGTTAAAGAAAAAAAAAAAAAAGTCGTGCCGGGCCAATTCGGATGCAAAGCAGCATGGCACTACCTCTTACAGTCTTATTTATGATTAGTCAGTATTCTGATTGTTATTAAAAGCTAAAGATACACTCTATCTATATTTATGTTTGGTTTTATCCCTACTATTTCTGCTTTATTCGCAAAACGGCTGTAAAAGCTTAATAATAAAAATATCAACCCTTATATGTCCCACTGCTGGGCACGGGTCTCCTCCTCGAAATCAGGCGAGGAGGGTTTTGGGCCATAGTTCACCGATGCGCTGGCCCAATGCGGGTTGGTGAACTTCACACGCCTTCAAAGACTTTTAATCTCATCAGGCATGCAGGTTTCCTCACGATGTTTCCTTCACCGGTGAGCAAACGATGGTTTCATGTTCAGGTGCACATAGAAACTTAGAAAAATCCCATTTCTAGGCATCACAGGAGGGGGGGGGGGGCAGGATCGAACCCGGACCTCTCGGCTCTCACTCAAGGCCGTACCCACCAGGCCATCGTCGCCCACTCGTTTTAAAAGCTTAATTAATATTATATGCAAAATATATAAACTGCCATTTCAATTGAGGTATTTTAGAGGTTATTTGAGGATAACATTCAAAAGGATATAAGGAGTTTATAATGGATCCATTAAAATTTATATCAATATTGTTTATTTAAAAACAAGTTTTTCGTTTCTACGATTGTTTTAATGTGTTATTAAATTATCCTAATAATATTAAAAAGGCAAAATGTATGGATGTATGTTTGGTGCTCTTTCACGCATAACTACGAAATGGATTTCAATGAAACTTTAAAATAAAATAGTTTATACATCAGAAAATATATGCTTAAATACATCCCTGTACTCTCGCGAAAAGTGCGTGGGTAAACCGCGGGGCGCTGCTAGTATATTATAATCGTATGTTGTAGACATTTTTTAAGGATTTTACTATCATCATCACCAATAACGCCAATGACACTCCCATCACTAACAATATAAAATATCTTAAACTATTTTCCAACAGTTCGAAAGGAATACCACCATTTCCTCACATCCATCAACCCTTATCAAGACATTACCAAGACTTCATCAACGTAACGGCGGAGACGTCCATCTTGTTGCTCACCGTTCGCTCATCTTATCAGAGTGATGAGCTTCCCAGCGCTTGAGGAAATTGAAAGCTATACAGCGAAGCTTTATGATCCTAAAGCTCGACGAAGCTCGTTGATTACGCGTTATGGTAAATTGTTTTTTTCGCTGTTATTCATCATTGATGGAATTATTCCTAGATTGTTAGTAGAACTATAAAATGTGTTACTTATAATTGCTATCATCAATTTTCTTCCGGCCACTGTTATACACGGCCTCTTCCAATGAACGCCAAGACGGCGGACCCCGCCGGTCACATCTAACCACCACTGCACGGAGATCGTTGTCGCATCACTTGGACCGACCCTTCATCCTTCCAAAGGTAAACTGTCTTTTATCATCTTCATCAGCCAATATCCGTCCACTGCTGAACATAGCCCCCCTTTATGAACGTCAAGACGATACAATCCCTCGCCACTCGCATTCAACACGGACCGGCCACTGTACGGAGATCGCCTTCCCACCTGGTTAAAGGCCGAACAACACTTAGTCTATTTTCTATGTGTGGTATCAATATGTGGTCTGCTTCTAACATTTTTTTGTCAAATTTTATAATAAGTGTTTTATGACTTAAGTGTTAGTGTTATGTAGTGTTAAGGAAACCAATGTTTGACCACCAACCAATCTTTTCAAAACTATCTTGTCTTAGTGTATTTTTAATAAGTCTGTTGCTAGTTAAAACCTCTTCTTGGCGGTGGTGACTGTTACAGACCCACTTATCAACGATACCATCAATGTGTTTTTCAATCCCACGCCAAGATTTTAGGGTAGAATTAATTACGAGATGGTCCTCGATGCGGTGGCGTTTTGATTTGTTATTTGGAAACGTTCCAATCATATTTGTATCTCCCGTGAAGGATCACTTCAGCTACGTACAGTTGGGAGAGAAATCACTTTTATAAATTTAACAGAAGAAAAATTACAGTTGAATTGTGGGAGATTTGCGAGACAAGGCATTGCAAGTCGTGCGTCTGTACATAGGCAATGGTTTTAAAGTTGCAATGTTCTTAGAAAAGAGATATTCTAGAATGAATTCATTAATGGGCTACTTTAATCAGATACCATAAAATAAATTCAATATTTTGTTTACCAACTCATATATTATTTTCTACAACAATACAGTAAGGGTGCTGCTTTCCAGCCGAATTGGGCCGGCAGGACTGGGGTGTTACCTCTCATTCAAATAATACCGGCGTCAAGTGACAGCTATGCTATCGCGTTACGTGCGGTTTGTGAGTTTCCGGTGGCCTATTGGGAGGAAGGGGATAGGTAAAAGGAGGGCAAGCATCTGTATTTCACACACTCTGGTTGTGTAGATGTATGAGCGTCGATTGTCGCCAAAAAGCTTCCGCTGCTCGTTTTCTCTCCTATGCTTTAAAAAAACTTGTTTTACATCATAGTTACAACAAAAACTTGCAACCCGGATTTAACTTGGACGGTATCCCAGTTAACACTATATATTAACATATGCAGTGCGTTTAAACAATTATTACATCGACTGTACTCCCGTAGCCTTGACTTTGCCAAAAATCAGCGTCTAGACGAGCAAACGACCTCCACTCGTATAAATTATTTAAATAATGTACATGTGAGTGAAAAACTGGAAAACATGCCTTTGATTATTTTAAAATATTTTCACAGGACTGCATAGACAAAGAGCTTGGCGATTTTATCATAAGATTAATTTAAATTCTTAATAAAAACCCAACGGAATAGACAGAGAAACACAAGAGTTGATGTTATAAAACAGGCGATTTTAATAAAACATATCTAAGAACAAGCTCTAGAAAATCTTTTTAAGAGCAAAGGCGCCGAGGACATAGCGTTCAAATTTATTACACCAGATGGAAGAGAACCATAAGAATCAACTTTTGAATCTCACCAGTTAATTGAGAAATACATTTATTCTTAGTACTTTTCTTATCTTTAAACGAGTTTCTATTTCTAAAGATAAAATAAGTGCAGAAAATAATATAATATTAGGTGCCTCATGCACCCGATGCACGTCTACAAGAGAACTAATATCTTAGTTATACCTTTCGCCAAACTGCATTGCTGTATTCTCAAAATCTATATATTCCCTTCAATTCGTCTATATCTCTAGATATTTAAAATTGAAATAATTTAGAAGTTACTGCATTTTATTGATTTACTGGTTCATTTATTAATTTACTTTATTTACCTGAGAGCATTCCCCGACGTTAAAGAAAAAAAAAGAAAGCGAACGACGTATCTGTTATAAAACAAAATTTGAAAATCCATGTATGAGATTCACTTTAAAGTAATGCATAAATATCCAAAACTACAAACTATTATTTAAACTGTCTAGTGCTGGCTAGAACCCATCCCTCCTACTCTCAATGTCACATCAATATATCATAACACCCTATACATAAAAATTATTGCTACTGAACAATTGGTTGGGATTGCAACAATATCATATTTTTTTACTATGTTTTAAATGTTGTAAATGCAACGGTGCAACGTGTTGGATCTGAGTGGCAAGGGATCGGTGGTCTTGGCGTTCATTGAGGGAGGCCTATGTTCAGCAGTGGACGGATAGAGGCTGATGATGATGATGAAGTGCAACTAACCTAATACCAAAAAGTACTAAGTATTGTACCGTTTTATAAACACCGTACCACAAGTCTTCAAATTTGTAGAACGCGACGCAATTTTTACAGGGTTTTTATTTATTCTACTTGTCAAATGTTATAAGACAACTTATAAAACGTTATGACATTATTTTATGACACTAGTAAAACGTTAGCACATTTTTATAAAGCTTGTAAAACATCACCGCAAATTACAGAGATCGTGAAATGACCACAAATTTTACAGTTTGTGAAAAGTTACCACAAGTTTTACAGATCGTGAAAAGTTACCACAAGTTTTACAGATCGTGAAAAGTTACCACAAGTTTTACAGATCGTGAAAAGTTACCACAAGTTTTACAGATCGTGAAAAGTTACCACAAGTTTTACAGATCGTGAAAAGTTACCACAAGTTTTACAGATCGTGAAAAGTTACCACAAGTTTTACAGATCGTGAAAAGTTACCACAAATTTTACAGATCGTGAAAAGTTACCACAAGTTTTACAGATCGTGAAAAGTTACCACAAATTTTACAGATCGTGAAAAGTTACCACAAATTTTACAGATTGTGAAAAGGAGACGGTCCATTTCTGGTCTGGTCTTGTACAGTATACCATAAATAGAGAAAAAATACATAGATTTCATTAAAAATAAAATAAATTAGTATAATAAACTAATTTACATGCAAAAAATAAAAATATATTTCAAGTTTTTTAACTTGTTGGCAATTCTTAATGAAGATGGCGCCCTTCAGACGGATAATTACATAGACTTAATATATGTAGAAGGACTGGGCATACCTACGAAAAAAAGGTGTAACCTACAACTCAAATCGGCACTTAATACGGCTACCATTGCTAGGGTTTTGAGAGCAAAACCACAAACTATATAGAGAATACTACTATGAAAAGGGCACTCAAGATGGCGGATCAGGCACTCACTTACAGCTAAGTTTAAAGAAAGGGACATCTCCTCTTATTTCCTAACTTCATGGATGATTATTACTTACTAAATGTCATTTCTGACAAATGACAAACCAAATGATGACAGATGCATATCGAACAATGACATAATTCCTTACATTTGACATATAACACCAAGGAATATACGCCATACGCCATTTTTTTATACACGTAGTGTTGCTAATCTTGGAAACATTAAATTATTCTTCCACTGAAATTGAGATGAATTCATGGATATGAACAAATCAAAACTGTTTCAATATTTTCTTTCCTTCATCTCATTACATGTACAAAAGTAGACCAACGTCCCATACAATTTTGGACCGTCTCCTTTACCACAATTTTTACACATTGTGAAACTTCACCACAACTTTACATTATGACTTAACATTTACACGTATAATTGAGGCCCGTGTATCGATTCGTTTGCCAGGGGCCCAGTCTTCAGGAGTGTCAGGAGAACAATGAGGGCGGCGCCGGGCGTCGCGCTTGTATCTCTGCACGCGTCAATCAACGTTTCCGGACTGGAGGAACGGTTGGGGGATGTGGTTGTTATAATGGAATAGATATTTTACCGTACTGTTAATTGCATGTATATGAGAAATTGGCTAATATTAATATTATAGCCACAAAATGTCACCAATACCCATTATCAACAGCTTTTTTATAGAAGAGGGGGCAAATGATAATGAGGGGGTAAGTGATAAGCCACATAGATAAGACATAGACACCCGCTACATCATCAGCAGGAACGTTGCCGGCCTTTCAGATATGAGTATGCTCTTTTCTTGAAGGTACCTAAGTCGTATCGGTTAGAAAATAGGTGGCAGCTGTTCCATATATTGTTTTTTTAACCCATTTCAATGCGACATATGCTTGTTCGTCCGAACGTCAGTAACTCAAAAAATGTACTACTATTTCTGTAATAAAATCATAAGCCGGTTAGTTAAATTTGCTGGTCATAATAATATTTACGTTTAGGTAGACGAAGTGTTGGTCGGCCATTAACCAGGTGGGAAGACCTCCGTGCAGTGGTCGGTCCGTGTTGGATGCGAGTGGCAATCGGCCGTCTTGGCGTTCATTGAAGGAGGCCTATGTTCAGCAGTAGACGGATAAAGGGCTGATGATTATGATATTAAAACTTAATGTGAATAATAACTTACATAACTTCTTAATAGTCTATCTAGTATTTAAGTAGCTTTTAGTAGTTTGTAAGTACTAAGGTACACCCTAATAATGTCCTATCCTAGTAGTTGAAATTTCAATTCAAAATAGCTTTATTTTCTAGATGTAAGAAGTAGAGCCATGCTGCTTGTAAAAGGTACCATACTGCTTTGCAGCCGAATTGGGCCTGCATGACCGGGGTTAAGGGTCGTACCTCTCACTCACATAATACCGGCGTAAAGTGACAGCTGTGCTATCGCATTTCGTGAGGTTTGTGAGTTTCCGGTGGCCCATTAGGGGGATAGAGAAAAGGAGGGCAACGCATCTGCATAATCTCTGCTATATCTATATCTCTATACTACATCTCTTAAGCTATAAAAATAGATAACGTAACACTTAATATGTTTTTAATACGTCAAATATTAGAGTCAAATATAACAAGGAACCTCGTTTTGAAGACAGACAAATATGAAAAGCGAGAAAAAATATGGCTCTTTTGCCAAATACCGAGTCCAAAGGATACAAGCTCCGCGCCCAATTTCGACGTGAGCACAAAATAACGAAGCGCCGTAACTCGCCTGTCCGTTCAATTACCTTACTAATTACCAATCCATTAAAATTCAAATTCGCTTGCATTACCTGAACATTTTGTATTGATTTTAATTACACGTTATACTCTTACACCTCTTCATTCAATAAATACGAATTAGTGTAAAATTTGACGAAACTTAAACCCACATCTGACTTTAATCTGAACATTTGATAATCCTACTAATGTATAGATATCTGTTTGTTACTCTTTCACAATTCACGCATACACGCTATGGATTTTAATAACACTTTTCAGTAACACATCAGAATATCAGATTAGCCTACAGCTATAATAATTTATCCCTGTACTCCGACAGTAACGAGAAGTACGCGGGTGAAACCGCGCGGCGCTGCTAGTAATATAATATTTTGTGAAACACGCAACAAACCGGTGAGCTGCATGGGTACCACCATCTTGCTTGTTTCTCCCGTGAAACAGCTTTGCTGTGTTTCGGAGAGAAGGGCAAGACAGGCAGTGTAATTACTGGCACCGAGACTTAACATCTTATGTCTCAGGATAGGCAACACATAGACGAGTTGCCTGGGCTCGTTCCAGGTAAAACTAGTTTATGTTCATGGGCGACGTCGACCACTTACCATCAGATGGCACGTTTGCCAGTTTAGCTATCCAACTAACATAAAAAAAAATCTATGTTTTAATTATTATTATTCCTTTGTGATTTTCTAATGTCAAATATTTTTACAACATAATATGGTAAATATAGAATATGAATCGCTCGAGCTCGACGAGCCACAGAATGTGGTCAGCGTCGCCCATGCACATGAACATCACAGGGGAAACAAGCAGGATGGTGGAACCCCTGCAGACGGGAGCGCGGTACAGTGCATCCCTCCCACCGGGAAGCTTTAAGAATGCTTTTACAAGTACATATATATGCAAATACACGATCTCCGCAATAACATAATTTTAGCCTGACAAAAATCATCCCGAGATTCGAACTCGTAACCTCTTCCCTTCTTCCTCTATAAAGAGTACTGCTTCTTATATATAATATCATGAGTATCATCATCATCATCATCATCATCATCATCATCATCATCATCATCAGTCTATATCCGTCCACTGTTGAACATGGCCTATGTTCAACAGTGGACGTTAAGAGGTAGTGCCATGCTGCTTAGCAGCCGAATTTGGCCGGCACGACCGGGGTGGTACCTCTCGCTCACATAACACCGGCGTCAAGTGACAGCTATGCTGTCGCGTTTCGTGCGGTTTGTGAGTTTCCGGTGGCCCATTGGGGGGGGTTAGGGAAAAGGAGGGCAACGCATCTGCATAATCTTTGGTTGTGCGGATGTGTTTGGGCGTCGGCAGTCGCCAAACGGCTTCGACTGCTCATTGCCCTACTATGCCATAAAAAAAAATAAAAATAAAAAAAACAGTGGACTCAATGAACGCCAAGACGGCCGATCCCTTGCCACTCGCATCCAACACGGACCATTTTATAAAATTTTATACTCACATAGTATTCTATATTCTTTTATATTCTTAGTCATTATACTCTTAGCACTAAGATTATGAGTATGTGAGTATAAAATTTAGCAAAGTATTGTTTATTATATACAAATATCAAGATTAATATGTAAAATGTTTTAAACGTTCATTACAGAAGCCTTATTTGATGTGGGCTCCGTGCGTTTCTGGCAGGTTGCAAGTCATGGACCGACGGACACATTATGAAATGGTACAAATGTACAATCATTGTATTAATACGTTCAAAGGTTTTTATTTGCTTCGAAAGACTGACAAGCCATTAGACTAGGCAGACAATTTACCCGATGGCCAGTGGTTAACGTCGCACATGAGTATTAACGGCTCCATACCCTTGTATGCCTGGTATGGCTCCATATGCCTGGTACCGAGATCTCACGACTCAGGAAAAGCATTTTAGTAATGTCTATGGTCTCTTAGTAAGTTCTCGAAGAACTTGTGTTACGGGTGCCAGACAACGTATTTATCAAAATAATATATCGAAATATGTTTAATACAACACTTTATACTATCTATACATATATTTAAGATTTTTATTATTACACATATTTATTCACACATCCATGACCCATGAGCACATAAAACTTTTTTGTTCCCTGGCAGGATTCGAACCCGCTACCTCCGGCTTGAGCGCCAACGCGCTCACCATTGAGCCACAGAGCTCGTCAAATATAACTTTAATTTTCTACGATCTTTACATTCTCGATGTTTGGGATACTTCCAACGATGTTCGGGGTGATGTGCTTATAAAACTCTCAGTGAATTGAATTATATCTTATATGTAGTTGTATAGACTAATAATCAGCAGTATTATATAAATTTAAAACGAGTAAACAGACATAAACCCTGGAACATACTCTAGTGTTACGTGGTAAATATAACTTTATGGATCCAGCAAAAATGCTGTCAGCAAACGGCATAACGGGAAGAACAATGGCGGTGCTATAAAACGCACACAGCCATTATCAGCAGCGCCGCGCTCACCCGCCGGCCGCCATCCCTCACGCCGACACGCCGTATATCACGGATTTTTATCTCGTGTGAATGTGGTCGCACATATACTGGACCCTAGTTCTATATGTATCTATTATGTCTAATATATAATAACTCGTGTCACGGTGTTTGTAATTAAACTCCTACGAAGTGGCTCGACCGATTCTCATGAAATTTTGTGGGCATACCGGGTAGGTCTGAGAACCAGTCAACATCTATTTTTCATCCCCCTAAGTGTTAAGGACGGCTCACCCCAATATTTTTATTTTGACAAAACGCGGGTGAAGCAGCGGGCAACAGTTAGTATGTATATAAAATTCTATTGTACGTGTGCACCAAACTGCCGCAAAGCGGCTGGATTTGAGTTGGATAACATTTGTGTGATCGCGCTGTCATGAAAAGAACGGATTTGCCTATGGACATGTCAACAATGCTAAAATATACGATTTGTGAAAACGCCTACGTTAAATCTACGTCTGTCCTATCTGTTAGTATAACGCCTTATGTAGATCAAAAACAATCTTAATATAATATATTATTGATTCTTCTTGGGGCAGTTTTCAATACAGGCGCAGACATTTCACCAACCGTCTCAGTGGCGCCATCTTCCCCCCATTGCCGTTGTCAAACACCCGTGAATGTCACCCTGAGTTATATTTCACAATAACCTATAAATCACAATGTCCTGTTTCTAATGGTATATTTGTAATGTTTGAACTTTCCCATATCCATAACTCGTAAGATTTTACTTGTAGTCAGCGTTTTTCTTTTTGTTTTATCGCAGGGAAATCCTTATGGATGTGACTGACCTTCGGGTAGATCCTGAGCCAATGTGGGACTCGGACCTGGGAGTGCCCATCCTAACTAAAACCACTGCGAGCGCCTATACAGCCGCTTTTTGAGAGTCCCGGATATGCAGGCAACAGAGAGGATCACCTCAGCGAGGCTGGCCCCGGCGGCCCTTCGACGCCGTGCCATATAGACCCAGGTTCCCATTCTGAGCCCGGCACGAACACAGGGGCGTTTCTGGAGGCGCATTAAGTAGCACCTCCTTCGCACCCCCGTTCGTCGCCCGCGGGAGACATTACTAGACATTACTGCCTCGCAGAAGGAAACCATCGCCATTCAGGACTGTCGTCACCGATCATCGCAATGATGACGCTCGGCAGAGACAAGTAGGGGACTTGTCTCTGCCGAGCCATCCCCATCCCCCCTCCCCATCCCCATGACTGATGTCAGACTGTGACGCAGCGCCGCCCATCTCGGGCACACCTCGAGTGTGTGCGAGCCGAGTCCACCGCCGCGCCACAATCGTGACAGACTGTCAACGGCTCCCTTTGGGTCGTCCGGCTCGGGTACTCACCGAAGCAACCGTGCCCGGTGAGCACCTGTGTGCGACCAAAGGTGAGGGGTTTGCGCTTACAGTTAATTGCAAGATGCAGTAACTGGTTTTAATGTTAGCAATTTTTGCATTTAAAGACTTGATTTTTTGAGATATAATCCATCTGACACCTCAGTCCTTTTAGGACCTCACAGGTAAAATACGTAAAAGGGTAGGTACGATTAACTTTTTATAATCTACACCATTTTTCCAAAAAGAAAATATTTCAAATGATGAAACGATGAAAAACCTTTCTCACAAGAGCGAAATTATGGCCTCTCTTTATGCCGATTACTGACCATTCAAGTATTTTAAGGCCTTCCCGCATCAACAAAGCCGTTATCTGAACGCGTGCGAGTCTCGTCTTCGGGCATTAGCATATGCATGGGAATGCATGCAGGGCGTGGCACCAATTTGTCCTCACGTTTTCTCGGCATATGCTAATGCTACTGCGATTTAAGTTTAATTTAAAATGTCTTATTAATGCTAATTACAAATAGTATTTTTAACTAGCTACAGCCTGGGAGAAAGTCTACAAATAATGATTGGTGATGATTATTTTTTAGCCTAAGTTACTCCTTATAACATCAGCTATCTGTCAGTGAAAGTCCCGTCAATATCGGCCCAGCCGTTTCAGAGATTAGCCGGAACAAACAGACAAACAGACAGACAGACAAAAATGGTAAAAAATGCTATTTTGGTATATGTACCGTTATAGACCCATATGCATTTAGTAAAAAGCGGTTATTTTAATGTTACAAACAGACACTCCAATTTTATTTGTCTGTATATAGATATACTATACATAGAACATAACTTCGATGTTTATGGGCTTTGCTAGTTTATTTTATTCATTGAAATTCACAACAAACTGTAAAATATCACTTTTCTACACTTATTTATCATGTCTTTGGTTCACGAGTTTCTCTCTTCTAATACACGAAAATTTCAGTCTCCTTGTGTGAAGGAAACAATAGCAAAGAATACGTAAGTAATAGACGCGACAACGTAATGGCGTGGAAGAGATAATATGATTGAGCCTAGCGAGTCTATCAGAGACTATTATTAACAAAGGGGACTGTAATGTAGCTTTATCTAAGGTTATGAATATAAATTGATGGCACCACACGGAGAAATAAATATATTAAATCTTAAATATATCTTCTCTTGTTTTTTTATTGTTCCTCCTCCTAAAAAATCCAATATAAAATTTATTTTTAACAATCTATACTAATAATATAAAACTGAAGAGTTTGTTTGTTTGATCGCGCTAATCTCAGAAACTACTGGTCCGATTTGAAAGATTCTTTTAGTGTTAGATAGCCCATTTATCGAGGAAGGCTATAATATAACATTACGACGTGACTTATAGGAGTTAAGTAAATTAAGGCGGGCAAAGCTGCGAGCAACAGCTAGTAAGCTATAAACGTAAAAAAGCCACACAGCTTATGGAGAGCTGTGGCCCACAGCAGATTTCGACTCAAATAGCCTCAATCCCTACCGCTCCTGTCTACATAATATGTCCTGCTTAAAATTGCTATGAAAAAATGTACATGTAAATTCTGCACGTGAAAATGATCACACCAAAACACGTTCCTCTATCCTATCCCGAAACCCTTATCCCGTTCATAATTTCCATAATGTTCCATTCGACGAAAATACGACAAAGTACTTCGAAGTTATAGATGGTAACTCCCCATCTCACATTTTTCCTTATAAAAATTATTTAATATGAATTACATTAAAATAAAACATTTTTTACGGATTCTATCGCAGTGTATTAAGATTATTTACTGGACGATTGGAAAATAATATACAGGTCGTTTCGTTTCGTTTAGGTGGACGAAGGTCGGCCATTAACCAGGTGGGAAGACGATCTCCGTGTAGCTAATGTAATATTAGCTGTAATAATCCTGTATACATTACAGTAAGAAAATAAAACTATTCGGTAAAACACGCTATATCTAAAACAATGATGGCATTTACCCTGAAGTCACAAAAGGTGATGTGATGCACTTCACCTTTTGTTCAGCTGCCATTTGGAGTGTGAACTGTTTTGATCACATCCAGGTCAGTGGGGCGGTAATAGGTCACAAGTCTTTGTATGGCGCTTCTGGATAATTATCTTCGTATTGTGAAAAACTAGACCAGTGGCCATGAAAAAGAAATGAAAAAATATGGTTTTGAAAATAGTATGTCTATTTTTAAATAAGCCAAAAATACCAAAGAAATTAGGTACATAGACTTTTTTTACTTGGTAAGTGGTCAGCGTTGCCGTTAAACATAAACAATAGCACTAATTAGCCGAGGCAACTAATTTTTTTTTGTTACTTGGATAGGCAAACTGGCAAACGTGCCACCTGGTGGTAAGTGGTCGACGTCACCCATGAACATAAACTAGTTTACCTGGAACGAGCCCAGGCAACTCATCTATGTGTTGCCCATCCTGAGACATAAGATGTTAAGTCTCGGTACAGTATTTACACTGCCTGTCTTGCCCTTCTCTCCGAAACACAGCAAAGCTGTTTCACGGGAGAAACAAGCAAGATGGTGGTACCCATGCATCCGGGAGCGCGGCACAGCGCTTCCCTCCCACCGGTAAACGTTCATTTACGTGCTGCATATCCCGAGATGTTAGATGTTAAGTCTCAGCGCCAGTAATTAGAATAGAATAGAATTACACTTCTTGCCCTTCTCTCCGAAACACAGCAAAAGCTGTGTCATGGGAGAAACAAGCAAGGTGGACCACCAGACGGAAGCACAGCATAGCGCCCTCCCATCGATAAATATTTTAGCCACATAGAGATAGAACAGAGAGAAAAGACGGAAATGTTTTCTTTTAATATGTACAAATTATTAACAATACACTGAAACATTCACTGTTTTGTCGTGTGTCATAACCATCGAGTATATAACCGGATGGAGTAGTAATATGGGCGATAAAAATCCGAAACTAGTCAGTGATTTATCACTGATGTAATAGCAATTACACCAACCAGTGATCTGTATATACCTACGTCCTATCGGCCAATCATCTATCAATGGCCATCAGTCGGCCAATCAGAGCGCATAAACCAGCGCAGCGTCGCAGCACATATTTGTCGTAATTTGTTTTCATACAAAGCACATAATATTACCGCTCTATTCCGTTTGTATGCTCGATGGTCGTAATAATCAGATTGTCATCAATGTCAACCTTTTGTCATCCTGGACATGCCTTTCAATGAAGCCGAACTTTGCCTTACTCACGTCATTCACATCTAACAAGGAGCGGCTGTTATGATTACTTCAGTACCCAACACGTCTAATCAAATTACCAGTGGGAGGGAAGCGCTGTGCCGCGCTCCCGGCTGCATGGGTACCACCATCTTGCTTGTTACTCCCGTGAAACAGCTTTGCTGTGTTTCGGAGAGACGGGCAAGACAGGCAGTGTAAATACTGGCACCGAGACTTAAAATCTTATGTCTCAGGATAGGCAACGCATAAATCAGTTGCCTGGGCTCGTTCCAGGTAAACTAGTTTATGTTCATGGGCAACGTCGACCACTTACCATCAGATGGCACGTTTGCCAGTTTGCCTATCCAACTGACATTAAAAAAAAAAGATTCCCAATAACTGTGTTATTCCTGTACTGACACCACACCAGTTGTTATGTCCCATGGCGAAAGTGTGTCAACGGTGGCGTCGCGGCGGCTGATGGAGCGGATCGATGCTGCGGCGCCTCCCCGGCTGGCTCCCGGCCGTGCATCATATGGACTTTCACTGTCACTATGTGATGACCATTTAAGGTTTCTTAACAAATCATCATCGTAAGGTGCACGGCTGATCGAGTAGTCAGGTAACTGGACTAGATATGATGGATACAAATGCTTGGACTGGGTCATGGATGCGTGTACGTGTAATTTCTTAAATCATCCATGGCAATTTTTTTTTATTTTTTTTTATATTACTTGGATAGGCAAACTGGCAAACGTGCCACCTGATGGTAAGTGGTCGACGTCGCCCATGAACATAAACCAGTTTACCTGGAAAGAGCCCAGGCAACTCATCTATGTGTTGCCTATCCTGAGACATAAGATGTTTAGTCTCGGTGCCAGTAATTACACTGCCTGTCTTGCCCTTAAATAAAAATTATAACCGACTTCAAAAAATAAAGCAACTAAAATGTTATAAAATAATCGCGTGTACAATCTTTGCATTTACCCCGTCATTATTGTTACTTTTGGAGTCGGTGTCAGACAAGGTAGATAGGTAGGACCTAGAGCAACAAATACGACAATGGTGACGTATTTGTTGCTGTAGGTACCTATTTAACTTAGCTGACACCGACTCCAAAAGTAACAATAATGACGTGGTAAACGCAAAGATTGTACACGCGATTATTTTTTATGTTAGATAAGCAAACTGGCAAACGTGCCACCTGATGGTAAGTGGTCGACGTCGCCCATGAACATAAACTAGTTTACCTGGAACGAGCCCAGGCAACTCATCTATGTGTTGCCTATCCTGAGACATAAGATGTTAAGTCTCGGTGCCAGTAATTACACTGCCTGTCTTGCCCTTCTCTCCGAAACACAGCAAAGCTGTTTCACGGGAGAAATAAGCAAGATGGTGGTACCCATGCAGCCGGGAGCGCGGCACAGCGCTTCCCTCCCACCGGTAAGCTTACTTCCACCGGCAAATCCTATAGTCTCTAGCTTCTAAAAGGCTATAATAATTTCTCTTTACATATTTCTATGAGGACATCGAGCATAATACGTATAACACACAGAGCAACACGGGCCTCCGTCCGGCGCCGGAGGTATAACCGGAATAGAACGGTAATGTTATGTGTTTTGTAAAACAAATTCCGCCAAATTTGTGCTGCGAGGCTGCGCCGGTTCTGCGCCTCTGATTGGCCGACTGATGGCCATTGATGGATGATTGGCTGACGGGACGTTCATACGGATCACTGGTTGGTTGAATTGCTATTACACCAGTGACAAATCTCTGACCAGTTTCGTAATACTATGGCTCACGTTACTAGTCTATTCTGTGATATTCTCGATGTATATGGATTAATTGTCTCAAAAGATTTTTTGTCGATTACCTTTAAATATAAAATAGACATCGAATAGATCAAATTAGGCCAAAAAATAAAACGGCAAAGCTTTACCTTTATAGAATGTTCTTTAATAATATTACGTACGTCATTTTCATTTACGGAACCCATGTTTAATCGCATTCGGCATTGTTAACGCGAGTCCAAACAAGGGGTAAACATAATTTGGTTTTCCATTTAATAATTAATTTGTTCGCCCGAAAAAGTGACACTTTTGGTGAAAAGATTCATTTTCGAATGAATATAGGATGGTGATTTTGTATTCATGCGCGTTTAAATTGATGTATTTACAGACAGGTGGCGCGGTTTTTTTTTTTTGGCGGTACATTTGCCCATGGGTTTTGAGTGGTTAGTTTTTAACGCTCATATATTTTGGTTTGATCAGTGAAGTCGAAATGAAGAATTCTAGATTTTGGTTCGTTTTCTATGACAATATCATCGTCAACCCTTTCTCTGCTGGACATAATCTGTTTCAATCCATTGAATGACTATGTCCATTTGTGTCCATTGATTGATTGGTGTCCACGACAAGAAGGTATGGCCGATGGCGGCAGCCGGTATAATCAAAAGAAGTAAAATAGTTTTACTTTTCATAGGCTTAAGTAAGAGATAGTTAAATGCTGCTGTGCAGCCTTTAACCCCTAGTCTCGCTCACAAAACTTCGGCGTCAAGTGACAGCTATGTCGTGTTTCGTGCGGTTTGAGTTTCCGAAGGCCCATTGAGGGAAAAGAAGGGCATCTGCATAACCTCTGGTTGTGCGGGCGTCGGTGGTCGCCATAAGGCTCCGACCGCTCCGTTGCCTCCATATGACATAAAAAAACACAAGCGTACAATGTTTGAGTAACTAAAACAAATCTATTTTATTAGCAATATAATTGAAATTATATTTGGTATTGAACCATCTATGGTATTGATATTTTATTTAAATACGTCTACAGAATCCAATTCTATTGTCGCAAGTCCTATTTGAATACCAAAGATATCGGGACACAAGTTTTGACGTGGAACACTCTCGGGAACAAACAGTCTCACACAATGTATTTCAAATTGTTTGTCACTTTTCAAGACTAGCCTTTGTATGCGATCATCAATACTCGTATCTTTTACATATTTTTTTTTATAGAAGAGGGGGCAAACGGACAGTCGGTTCATCTGATGCTAAGTGATAGCGACATCCACTGACACGCGCTACACCAGATGGTTTTTTTGCATTTACAGTTTGTCAAAATTAGTCTCCGGACATCATGCTTACTTATAAATCTATATCTATATTCTATACTAATATTATAAGAGAAAAGATTGGATTTTTTGTTTGCTTGTTTGTTACGAATTAACTCAAAAACTGTTAGACTGCTTAATATAAAATATTTCACCATTAGAATGCTATGTTAGCACTTAGTGACATAGCTTATAAAAATAATCATCATCAATCCGGATACGGTTGTAAATCAAAATGCACGCGAGCGAAGCTTTGGACATCAGCTATAAGTCTTAAACCTAATGTAATCAAACTGTTAAGGAAATTAAACCCCAAAAACTTGTTATTTTTTGGCGTTCATTGAGGGAGGCCCATGTTCAGCAGTGGACGGATAAAGGCTGATGATGCCTTACCTGTATATTAATCAGGCATACAAAACCGGGCAACAGTTATAAATATTTGACAATTAATCAAAGTTAACTGAAACGGCAATGTAAACTTTAGCGGCTTGTTAACGAACCGCACAACAGCTGCCAGCTGGGCAAGTGATTACGTGTATTTAATTACGCGTAATAAAATATATTCATACGGTAAATGGTAAATGGCTATGGTAAATACCAGATGGTACATGGTAGGTATGGGATTTACGCCCGAATACTCAAACGAATCTCAAATGTAAGACGTACTTAAACTCATGCTACGACGTCGTACGTCTTAAATTTGAGATTCGTTTGAGTATTCGGGCCTTAGGAAGACAGTTGATGTGCATCGCTAGATCGATATGATGAGGTAAAGAAGTGTCGCGAATAGAAGGAATCTTAATCTTAGAGTTTATTAAAAGAGAGATAATAATAATATCCATGGATTCTTTAACAACACGTCAATCTGGTCCCGCGGTAAGTTCTCCAAGAACTTGTGTTACGGATACCAGACAACGGAAATATTATTATTATTATTATTTCATACTTTTATACTACACTTAAATTTAACAGTTTTTATAATAAAACAATTTTTTACGGATTTTATCGCGGTTTATTAAGATTTTTACAAGCCCGACGTTTCGGATACTTTACAGCAACCATGGTCACGGGAGGACTGAGGTGTCATACGTCCTATCATTACAAAGTTATTCGAAACTACCCTATGATACATCAATATTTTGGTCTGTCCTATCTACGCAGAAAGTGCTAACTGTATCTTTAATCTGTGACATATTATGCTTTGATTTTGGAAGCAGGTGGTAAAAGCCAGCCATCTTCTCTATTGAAATTAGGATGTTTTTTTAATTTCAATAGCCTCACGGATCATCCTTGGTTGGTTTTACTTTAAAATACACATCCACAGAAAACTTTTTGTTCCCTGGCGGGATTCGAACCCGCTACCTCCGGCTAGAGCGCCAGCTAACAATTGAGCCACAAAGGTCGTCAAATGGGATGATGATTATATTAATGATGATAGTGATAAATGATGATAAGGTGATATGGTGATGATAATTATCAAATATATTTTTTCTGTTTTCGGTGAATTTTCTTATTATTATTTTATATTTACGCGAAAAATCGTACAAAATGTTTGAGTCAGTACAATCATTGATGATTCACTGATGTTTTTGTCGTAGCCCTTGTTGTGACTCAGGCCCTTAAGGGAGGGGGTTCAGTAATGTATGGCCCGGGTCCCTATGATTCACGGTTATGTATAGTTCTAATGGAAGATGAGAACAGTTTGACTATTATACTTTTGGAGTGGTTGTGGGTTCTCAAGTTTAAGTTTGTCCCTGACTGAATTTATGTTTGATCGTCTCACTTAAGTTCAAAATCCCCTTTTTTTTTAAACGCCGGGAAATGCTCTGAGGCATCCCGCGGGGGAGTGGGTCTTCCCGCGCGGCTATGTGGGACTCGCTGCGCCCGAAAAGCTGGTAAATGGACGCAGCTCTACCCACTAAAACCCGGCGAGTGCCACCAATGCCGCCTTCGGTGAGGTGCCCCGGATCTAATGAGCAAACAGGGCACCTCGACGGTTAGTCAGTCCCCCAATGGACCGACGCCGCCTCCGAGGGGTTGTCCCGCATCACAGAACAACCCCTCCCAACGTCGGGACAGTATAATGGGGTGAGGTTCCAGTCCTCGCTCCTTGTGCCTGCTCTTTTGTCCCCTCTTCTTATAAGAGGGGTACAAAGAGCCCCCTCGTGTCGGCTCAATTAGCTTCGCCCAAGGTGCTGGGCTCACCCTAGGATATGGAGTCCCACCGCCACGTCAAGGTGAGGAAGTTCAAAATCCCCTGTCCTATAAGTAAATAGAAAAATTGTGATAAGATGATCTTTTGTCGCCATCGTGTTTCACTAGTCATTAATGAATAGGTCGCCTTAAATAACCTTCTCCCTTTTTGTTATCGCAGGGATATCCTTTATGGATGTAGCCAGGATCTTCGGATAGATCCTGATCCTATGTCGGGAGTGCCCTTCCCTAAACTGAAATCACTGCAAGCGCTTTCAGCCGCTTTTTGGGGTCCCGGATCTGTAGGCAACGGGACCACCTCAGCGACAGGCTAGCCCCGGCGAAGGCCAGACCTCGTCAGGGACCTCCTCGCCTGATTTCAAGGGGGCCAATGCTTAATAGTAATTCAATTATTAATATTGATATTAAATGGGCAGAAACAATAATTATGTTGTTAATCATAAAGTTTTAAAGCATATCTAAGTAAAGTATAGAACATAAATAGCGTTTGTTTAGAATACAAATGCGAAGCATCGGTGGTTCAGTGGTAGAATGCTCGCCTGCCACGCGGGCGGCCCGGGTTCGATTCCCGGCCGATGCATCTTTTTTAAAAATCTTATATATTTTTGTATGTCCATCATATAAATTCAATCACTGATTTTGTTTATACTACGCTATTCAAACAAATATATTTTAATCCGTTTCATTTATTCGTTTTTAAAGAAGACAATAATTTTAATGTAAGTGCAGGTTGAACGTTGTTGAAATTGACTTTTACAGTGCCATCTAGTGCATCAAGACCAAATATATCCGAAAACAAAAACATCCGGATATACAATACACCCGGATGTAAATACGGATGTATATAAAATACATCTGAAGGCCGGTCACTGACCGATGGAGCGTTAGGGTTGATTCGCGGGTCACAAAGATAGCGCTTTACATTTCAATATAATAAATAATATGTAATTGTATTTATATGAAAGACAATATACTTGGTAAGACGCTGGTTCTAATACTGTCACTTGATTATAGCCTTAATAGACTGATAAATATTATTTAATTATTAATTAACCGATCAGAATATTAATTATACTGTTAAGATTGACAATCGGTGATCAGTGATGTTGGCAACATTGTCTCTTTAAAATTAGTTACCATTTACCGATGGGAGGGATACTGTACCTACTCTTGCTATGCTGCGCACCCGTCTGAATGAGTACCACCACACTAGGTACCACCATCCTGCTTATTTCTCTCGTGAAATGGCTTTGCTGTGTTTCGCTGAGAAGGACAGGTGATACGGGCAGAGACTTAACATCTTATGTCTCAGGATAGACAACACATGAAGAGTTGCCTGGGCTGTACCATCAGGTGACAAATCTGCCAGTTAGTCTCAATACATCTTCTATTCTCTATACTAATTAATAAAACTGAAGTGCCTGTTTGTAATTTCAAATTAACAGCTTTTCATTAAATTTGCCTAATAATAAAAATATATACGATACTTCAACAAAAAAACATATTTTTTTTTTATTTTGTCGGTCTGTCTGTTTATTCCGGCTAATCTCTAAAATTGCTGGACTGAATTTGACGGGACTTTCACTGGCAGGTAGCTGATTATAGTAAGGACTAACTTAGGCTACTTAAATATAGTTAAAAGTAATCATTATCATTCCGGTTGCGGCTGTAAATAAAAAGTAACGCGGACGAATCTACGGGAAACAGCTAGTCTAACATAAAAAATAATACGTATCATAATCATTTGTAAGTTTTGGGTGTTTGTTTGACAGCGCTTATCTTAAAAATGTCGGTCGAAGATAAAAAAAGTTTTTTAATTTGATACCTCAATCATAAAGAAAGGTAAGACTAATTATTTTGAAGAAGTTCTTTCTTAGGACAAGCGAAACCGCAGGGAACAAATATCTCACTAACAAACTATATAAATGTCATTTCCATGCAATCGAATCCTTTAAATGAAGTTCCTATAAAGTGGTCTGTATAAATCTGCATATTTTTTTCCCCTATTTATGTGCGCCATTTTACATCCCAACTCATAATCCCTAAATTAATACAGTCCACCTCTGGCCACCAGGTGCGAGAGACACGAGTGATGCCAACAAATGACATCGTCAAGATCTGACTGATACAGATTTGGGTAAGGTCCTTATACCTGGATTAATATTGAGCTGGACAAACCGCCTGACGAACCATCTTTACAAGTATAAATACATCATCTTCCCAAGTAAAGCTTAAAAAGAAGTGGTAAGTATTGCCTAACAGCGATACCTTGCCTTTAGATTAGAACCTTGCCTTGGCGTTCATTAAAGGAGGCCTTATCTAACAGTGGGTAAAGATGATGTTGATACCCAGAGCCGTGACAACAATGTTTTGTACCAGTTTTTATTCTGACTATCCGAAACACAGCAAAACCATGTCACGGTAGGTAAGGTAGATGGTAGTACCCATCAGGTGGACGCATCTCATGAGGTTTTCCAATTTCTTACGTTTTCACTTGGATACATTAAATACTATAGTATTTATTATATTTTTATAAGCTTTTATAAAAGCTTATAAAAATATAATAATAGTGGCACACGTACAAACTAGTTAGTTACCACTTGAGCAAATTTAACAGGACAAAATAAAATAATTTATAGAAACAAATCTAAATATAATTAGTACACGTGACTCACATATTATTTTGTATTCAGACGATCGTTAGTGCTAATGTGCTGCATATGCCAGAACCTAGATCATCAGGTTTTGGACATCCATAAATATATACCTACTTACATGAAATATAATGGGTGTTAAAAAAGTTATAAATAGCAGTTATTAACGATTGAGGCTAAATGAGGGTTTGACCCTCAAACTCGTTTATGACTGCTATTTATCTTATATTTACTGCTGTATCCCAGGTTTGAACCCACGTTTGTATACATGTGAGTAATAAGCTCGTATAAAACTGGAGGTCATGATTTCAAATCAAATCCGCCAATTGCATTAAAACATTCATATGGTTTTTGTATTTTTTTTAGTTACAGTTTTTATATACCTTTATTATTATTACATGTTTTTTTAGAAGAGTGGGCAAACGGAAAGTCGGTTCACAGCGACACAACAGCAATGATGATAATGATGAACACTTTACAATATCTGTCCCTCACAGCAAAATTAATTAAGCCAAAGTTCATACATAAAACAGGTTCATACCGCGCCCTTTATTACAATGGCGCTGGGGAGCCCTACATGTCCCTAGTATTACGTAGAATAGAAATTGTCTATAATTATGTCATGTTTGGACGTCCTACAAGGTAATGATGATATGATGTAATGGGATTGCTTTGTTTTATATTTTGGGGTATGTAGGATTTGGATCCGTCCGTTTGTAAGAATTCGGAATACGACTGAGATCCATTAAAGGAAGACACCATGCGAAGGATAAGCAATGAAGTGGCAGTAGGTCGGTTAGCGACGAAGACCTGGGCATAATGTAGATCTGAAGTGGTGGCCACTTTGGCACAGAAGATGTATTGGTATCTTGGTAGTAGTCCAAATTTTGATATGAGATTCAGTCATCTTAACGTTTATTGAAAGAGTGCTGCATCGTTTAGGTGCTCACCGGGCATGGGTGCTTCGGTGAGTATCTGTGCAGGACGGCCCAAAGGGAGCCGGTAACTGTGTGTCACGATTGTGGCGCGGCGGTGGACTCGGCCCAGCACACCCTCGAAGTGTGCCCGAGATGGGCGGCGCTGCGTCATGATCTGACATCGGTCATCGGAGGGGACTTGTTTCTGCCGAGTGTCATCGCCGCGATGCTCGGTGACGACGAGTCCTGGACGGCGATGGTCTCCTTCTGCGAGGCAGTAATGTCCCAGAAGGAGGCCGATGAGCGGATGAGAGAGGAGGCCGCCGACGAGGCCTCCCCCCGCAGGCGACGAACGGGGGTGCGTAGGAGGCGCTACCTAATGCGCCTCCAATAACGCCCCTGTGCTCGTGTCGGGCCCAGGATGGGGTTTAACCTGGGTCCAGCTAGACACGACGTCGTCGGGGACTGCTAAAAGTATCGTGCAAACGAACAGCCGAGCAGTCCCCCTTTAGAGGAGGAATCTGGCCTTTTCGCCGGGGCCAGCCTGTCGCCGAGGGTCCTGCGTTGCCTGCATGATCCGGGACTCTCATAAAAGGCGGCTGAGGGCACTTGCAGCGGTTTTAGTGGGTAACGCATCTCCAAGTGCGAACCCCACACACGGCTAAGTTTAAAACCCACCCCGGTCCTAGTTACGGTTTGGTTTGCAAATTTCCGCTGCAGAACAAAAAAAAAAAAAGAAAAAAAAAGTGCTGCATCGTTTAATGTTGTAAAAACTTATGTCACATCTAGCACACAACAAAAATAAATTTAAGTATACCACGACTTCTAAAATGGAATTGTAAGGTTTTGTCGGTATTCACAGCAGCTACCTCTGCGTTTTAGATCTGTTTATTCATCATCATCATCAACCTGTGCCAACTGTCGAGCTTAGCCCTCCCCTTTTCTGCCAATTTCCTTTTGTTCTTTGTTGATGAGATACCTAATATCCAAACAAAGTCACAGGCAAAGCTAACACAGACAAATGGTCCGAACAATGTACACTTATGAGGCTACGGTTATGACATTAGATGAGCAGAATAAGCCCATCACAACAAAATTGGGGCCGGAATTAATTCGCTAGATTTGGGCCGGTCGCGTGCGGGGAGCGCGTTATTTTTCAGCCCTTAATGAAAATCACACCTCTGTGTGTGACCACAAGAATGCAAAGAAAAGGACAATAACAATTAGTGTAGGTTGAAAAAGGAGTTTATGACTATATAATTTTTTTACCTAAGCAGCCTACAGTTTATAAACTCCTCGATTGTATATCGAATAGTGAGTTTAAAATTTTCAGCAATTGTATAAGGTTTATCACGCTGACATATAGCGTCCATTTTCTATTAATTTGGAATTTTTTCTATGACGCATCGTTTTACCACTTTTAAGGTAGCATGACACACTTAAAGATGTCACCGTATAATAATTATGTTTGATAAGTTAAATAACGGAATTATAAAAAGTTATAATAAGAATGCAACGTTACGTAACGTAATTTCCCCTCAACAACTACCAAATTAAATGTCAATCTTAACGTGAACTTCCTGATTTACTAAATCAGTAAGTAACATTAATTATATGATTTGCTTTCGCCCGGAAAGAAAAATTCAAAATCAATTCGTCATCATAATGTAGCAAGCTTTTACATTTCAATTATTACTATATAATTTGTCCTGGTTAAACCCAAATCGTGGATACTCTGCAGTTAAGTGGAAATTCAGGGAGCGGTAACGCAAAAATTAAACCTAAAATAAAATGACATATAATAACTTCACATACACATATCATCGTAATGGACTTCTCTGTGACAGTTCCACTTATTTTTCGTGAATTAGCGTCGAAATTAGTTATACTTCAGGAATTTCGCTGTTTTGTTTGTATATTGACACGCAATTGTGTTACGGTAAATCATATATGTGTCAAGAATTGTAATTTATTCGCCATATATCATGGTCACCCTAGCCCATACAATACTAATTAGTAATACTTATAACGAAATAGTTTATAAGTAAATTATATATTTTTTGTAAAAACAAATTTTTATACACTTAATAATATAACTAAACATGAAAAATCATCACGTTAACTTTTTTGACGTTACAACGTCTTATAATTCGATGGAGCCGGCTGCAAGAACGAAAAAATATGACGAATGCGGCGTTCCCTCGCTGTGAGGCGTTCCATTTTCTTATGACGTTGTCACGTTCAACTATCGTCAGTAAACCGACTTTACAGACAACCGATTTTTGACGTGACAACGTCTTATAATTCGATGGAGCCGGCTGCAAGAACGAAAAAATATGACGTATGCGATGACGTATGCGGCGTTACCTCACTGTGAGGCGTTCCATTTTCTTATGACGTTGTCACGTTCAACTATCGTCAGTAAACCGACTTTACAGACAACCGATTTTTTGTTATAGGTAGAAATAAATTTGATGAACGAAATTTCAGATACTATTTTACTTCAGAAACTGTAATTAAAGGTAAACACCATTGTATTTTGTAAATTTGCTGAGCTTTTAAAACGATTTCAGAATGAAATAGACGAAATTCATACCGATATTATAGAGGTGAAGTGTCAGATTGTTTGAACGTTTTCTCCGGAACGAGTCGGATTTGAAAACATCTTTCTGCAATCACCCCTTTAATGAAATGTAAGTATTATATTTTGGATGAAAGTCTTTATCTTCAATTTAGTAAAACAGTTATAAACAAATGTTTACAGTGCTTTAATTTTAATAAAAGTTAACGCGAATTTCACTCATTATAATGGAACGGGTTCTATCACGGTTTAAGATTTTTTTACATGCGTTTCGGATTATTAACAACAACGTGGGGCATGTATCGTATAGACTAGAATTTAATTTAAAGTTTTAAAAAAATTAGTAAGAGGTAATGCCATGCTGAATGCAGCATGAATTGAGCCGGCACGACTCGGTTGGTACCTCTCGCTTACGTAACACCAGCGTCAAGTGACAGCTATGCTGTCGCGTTTCGTGCGGTTTGTTAGTATCCGGCGGCCCATTGGGGGTTATAAGGAAAAGGAGGGCAACGCATCTGCATATCTTTTGGTTGTGCGGATGTCTATGGGCGTCGGTAGTCACCATAAGGCTCCGACTGCTCGGTTGCCTCCTTGTGACATAAAAAAATGCGTTCCGTAATAGTTGTCTCACTATAACATTCATACAATATTCTTTAGTTTTCTTTGAAGGCAAATTGTAAAGGTTTGTTTAAATTAAATTTTCTTCTCTCAAATCGTAACAAGAATACAAAAGCAGTGACACCTAAATATTTGCTGAACAAAACTTTCAACGAACACCGCTATGAATCCGAGTGCATCTGGAATTTGAATGCAAACAAAACAAGAGAAAAACTTGAGAGCGAGCGAGACTTGATAATAAGATGCAAATACCTGTTAACGTTAGACTGACTTGGGTAAAACAATGGATAAGTTTTTTAGTAAAACAATACTCTGAAGTTAGTTAGTACTAGTTATGAGTAGTTATGCTTTTTTTCTTTAACGCCGGGAAATGCTCCGAGGCATCCCGCACGGGAGTAGGTCTTCCCACGCGGGTATGTGGGGCTCACTGCACCCGAAAGCTGCTAAGTAGACGCAGCTCTACCCTCTAAAACCCGGCGAATGCCATCAATGCCGCCTTTGGTGAGGTGCCCCGGATCAGTTGAGCGAACAGGGCACCTCGACGGCTAGTCAGTCCCCCAAGGAACCGACGCCACCTCCACAGAGGGGTTGTCCTGCAACACAGAACAACTCCTTCCAACGTCGGGACAGTACAATGCGGTGAGGTTCCCATCATCGCCCCTTGCCCCTGCTCTTTTGTCCCCTCTTCTTATAAGAGGGGTACAAAGAGCCCCCTCGGCTCAATTAGCTTCGCCCAAGGTGCAGCGGCTCACCCTAGGCTACTGAGCCCCACCATCACGACAAGGCCTGAACCATGGTGGGGATGAGTAGTCATGTTACTGGTAGGATTACTATTGTTTAATATTTATTGCAATGAGCGAGATTTAAAACATTGATAGGCTCGTGTCCCAGGTTCGACTCCCGTGAAGAGATTAAGATTATGTTCCAGGTTGTGCTGGATAGGAAAAGGAGGGCAACGCATCTGCATAATCTCTTGTGTGGATGTGTATGGGCGTCTATAGTCGCCAAAAGGCTTCGACTGCTAGCATAGGAGCATATCACAGGAGGGCAACGGCTCTCCTATGATATAGTATAGTAGTAGTAAATAATTGTAAGCAGTCGTAACTTCTTGGATAACTATAATCATCATCAACTAAAGTAGCTGGACTATTCAGCTGTAGACGCGAACAACCACTTTCATTACAATATTGTTTTTATTTTAACAAAACTATAATATAACGTTTCATAAGGTGCCCGTATAACATATGGTAGTGTATTTAGGTTTTCATTTAAATGCGAATTATTTTATTCTATAAAGTATATATTCACACACTAGATTCCTATCCGTTCTATCCCCTCTATCCCTAATATCCGCACTCTCTACCCAATAACCGGAATTCCCGGGCATAAAATAAGCTCCCATGACGTATGTCCGGTGACAGGATCAATAATTTTGAAAAATAGCGCCCATTACTCGTGGAGGTTTTGTGCGTACCTTATACATATGTATCAGCTATTATATGTATGGTATATGATAATGGGCTAAGTAAAAGCATTTTTGGCGTTGTGGTTTAGTAGATACTATTCCGAGAGGTCGCGTGTTCTCATCTGACAAAGTCCATGAAATGATTAATATAAGCGCCCTTTTTTTGCAGGGAAATGCTTTTTACGCATGTAGCCAGGATCTCGGGTAGATCCTTACCCTATTTGGGACTCGCACCTGGGTGTACCCTACCCGTAAACTAAAACCACTGCGAGCACCTTCAGCTACATTTTGAGGGTACCCGGATAGGCGTTCAACAGGATCACCTCAGCGACAGGCTGGCCCCGGCGAATGCCAGACTACTCCTCGTAACTTTATATAAGCGCCTACTATTAAATGGACTATGTGTATATTGAGCGATAGAACCTTCGTCTTCCTGAACGTGGTCTACTCCAGAGCCCTGTTTAGCCCACCCCTAGATTTAGATAGAGTGGTTCATTGCCACTTCAGGGTCCTTATGTTTCGCGTAATGTCAGCTTTCTGGTAGATTACTATGAACAGGGCCGGATTTAAAGGTGTGGAGGCCTCGGGGCAACAAAGGAGTGGAAGCCCCTTGGCCCCAAATTATATTCCAAATAAAATGAACAATTTTTTTTCAATCTAGTTTTCTAATAAATAATTTATAGTGAAACCAATTTTTTTATTAATATATTTTTTTTTAATATATAATAAAATTATTTTATTTTTTAACGAACATATAAATATAATCGGAAACAAGAATTATCTAAAATTAAATTTTAGCGTTAACGAACGGAACTTTCCGAGATTTACGTCTTGTGCTTTCCCGTAATCGAGCGGATTCAGCCTCACATTTCTCGTTCTGGTACGTGATTGTACGTATTCGTCAGTCTGAGATATTTTTTTGGCAGCTTCCTCGTATTTATTAAAATCGTTTCTTTTGGATTCCACGAATGATTTCAATGATTCTAATGCACGCATTGCCGATTCAAGTATTCATGAATTCAAGAATTCATGAAGATTCATGTTTGTACAAAGTACTGAAGGTAAAGGTACAACGCGAAAAAAAATATGAAAGGAAAAGTTGTTTACTAGTGTTGACTAGTCTGAATTTGAAAAAAAAAAATCCGAAGTCTCTATTGTGGGGGCCCCTCTTTTGTGGAGGCCCCGGGGCTGTTGCCCTGGTTGCCCTCCCCTAAATCCGGGCCTGACTATGAATTGTTATATTAGCGAGGTGTGATTGTATGAAGTCTTCGAGCCTATAAACGGATAGAGTAGTGCAAGCCATAAAATTCCGAAACTGGTCAGTGATTTGTCACTGACGTAATATCAATTCAACCAACCAGTGATCTGTGTGTACGTCCCATTGGCCAATAATCCATCAATGGCCATCAGTCGGCCAATCAGATTCGAAGCAGGAGCGCAGATCCGGCGTAGCGTCACAGCACTTTGTTGAATTAGTTTTCATACAAAGCATAACATTACCGCTCTATTCCGGTTTTATGCCCGACGTTTGAAGTAAACTAAATAGTTAACTTTTAACATGGTCATGGTAAATAGGTGTATTAACAATGTGGTACCAAAATGGTATATTGTCTATGGACACATGCGGTGTTCTTCACCATGCTTGTTCAGGCAAACCGCGCCATAAAACGGGACCAACTATTTTAGTACATCAAAGTTGTTTTCCTTCCTCCAAGTGTTGGAACAATAAATGATGCTGGAGACACCTGTTGGGTGTGTTTTCTAAGAATTTTTTTCACTGTTTTCTATTAACTATGTGGGTGGACTGTTTATATTATTATAGTCAGCCCCGCGGTTTTCCTCGGCGTTTTAATTACATATATTGCGTAAGTTCAACCTGTGAAGATAATTTTGAGTTTGAGAGAGTCACAAGCAAAAATGCACCATAACAATAAGTACCCATATTTCATCTTAACATACAAGGGTAAGTCCCTTCACATCAAGATCTTGTCCGTAATAGGGTCATCCGTGGTGCTTCACGTAATTGAATCTTCCAACTTTGATTAGTACGGGATCTTACTAATTGTGATCTAGAGATATGAGACTTATGAAAAGATAATAATTGTTATTAATCGAAGTTGTGTATAAGATTTTGCTGTTTATAAAGAGAATATAGGCAGTGGAGCTGATAATTAATATCTATACTTATAATATAAAGCTGAAGAGTTTGTTTATTTGAACGCGCTAATCTCCGGAACTACTGGTCCGATTTGAAAAATTCTTTCAGTGTGAGTTAGTCCATTTATCGAGGAAGGCTATAGCCTATGTAACATCACGCTGTGACATATAGGAGTTGAGTAACGCGGGCGAAGCTGCAGGCAACAGCTAGTAAAGCATAAAATATATACATTATTAGATTTTTTAAATTAAAAGGCCCATTTTAACTGGTCAATATAAGGCTTATAATATATTATAAAATCAAATGAGTTTGGACTATAACTAGACAGCGGGTGGCTCGTGAATCTTAAGGCTCGGCTCCACCGCGGCACAAATAGAGGCTACGCACGTGTCTTAATATATAAATTGCAAAAAATAGCGTATCCGTGGGTTGCAGTGGAAACAAATACATACATTTTCTTGAAAAGCGCTTGACAAATGTGCCTAGCCTCTCTGTGTGCCTCGGTGGAGTCGCGTCCTTATGTCTCTATAATTGATCAAGTTCACATTTATTTGATCATCGATGACAAAGTAATGACAGTACATGACCTAAGAACCTCTTCGTCTCATGCTCCACATGAACAATCGATAGATGGAAAATAAAGATTTTCTAGTTTATTCAATAGTTCAATAATAGTATTTATTTAGCAAAATATGTGTCTATCACTTGAATAAAATATTCCTATCGTTTATTACAATCAAAACATTTAGACATTCGCAAATATTCAGGTGAGCTTCGCAACCTGGAAGTCATCCAAGATTATTGGCCACTATAGAAAGTAACACCTATATCTCATACACTAGAACTCAAACTGCAACTTAAAACGGTGACATATTAACAACCTTTTATAATTTATATCTTCCATATCGAGATTTATATGATTTTAATATTACTAAACCTTTAGCTACAGGTATAGAGCTTGGATTGCAATACGGAATAACGAGAGATACGTCATTGCATACGAGACGAGAAAGCAACGCAAAACATCCGGCTCGAAGGACCATCTAATCGTATCGGACACGCACATTCCTGCGCGTGCGCCGCCTTTGACGCGCACGCCGCGCGGGTAATTAGGGTGGATTGATTCATTGGCTCCTCTGGATGTTTGTTACGGATAATGTTCGCTATCAAAGGATTATGAGTATTCGCTGTCGCATTCGCTCCCCATTACGCGCGCATATTGCTTCCGTGTTTAGGTACTATCATCATCATTATCAACTTTTTCCTTTAGCCATAGGCCTCTATTAATAAACACCAAGGGATCGATCTCCCGCCACTCCATCCAACTTGGACTAGCCAATGCACAGAAATCGTATCATCTAGTTGCTCACAATATACCTGAACAGAAACATATTTCATGACAAATTTTGCAAGGGCGCGGCTCCATCGCGGCGCACGAAGTAGCTACGCTCGTTTGTAAAGTTTCGCATTGGACAAAAATGTATACTTATATATATGGTTGTTTGATGTTTCCACTGCAACCTATGCTACGCAATTATTGACGTTTTCTTGCACTTGACAATTTTTTTACACACGTGCGTAGGTAGCTTCTGCGTGCGCCGCGGTGGAGCCGAGCATTAGTCTAAGTATACAGAGTTTTGGGCGCACCGTTTTTTGTATAAAATTACTATCAGTGACGTGGCAAATATTCAGATCAATGAATTTGGAAGGTCAAAAAAATAAACGGTTTCCCAGTGCTTCTCTGGTATGGTATTTATAATCTTTTTTTTTTTAATTTTATAATAAAGATTATGCCCCTATTATTTCTAAGCCTCTCATGCACCTTCCATGATACGGAAAAATAGTGATGTCCTTATAAGTATTGCAAATTGTAATATTATACCCACTTTCATAACATTGTTCCATTGTTAAACTAAAGATAATGTGGTGCTTGTCTTTAATAAACGTAAGCACCATATTCTATTGTTTAAGAAGTTGTGTTTATGTTGTTGATATGCCGAAATATATGACCCTGTATCTTCCTGCACGTGGCCTCCACTCCAGGTTAAAAGAGGTATTTTATCTGTGACAGAAAAACGTTGTCAATGATCAATGTACAATCATTTCATATATTGGCACTTAATGAGTATCAAATTCCTGTCTCTATTTAGACCAGACACGTCGTCTGTGCAGCCCACCTGCTTCAGGGAATGCGGAGACCGCCGCCACATGACGGTGGAATCTTAATTACAACGCTGAAACTAATGTACTACAAAGAGAGCATATCAACCGTTACATTGTTAGTGTTCGCTCTTATAGCATCATGCTTTGAAACTAGCTGTAGCTCGGGACTTCATCCACGTCTTAGTTATTAATCACATCTTTGGTGCTAAAATACTGAAATGAGTACTCCCCAAGAAAAGTCCATTTTCTTTCCGGTGATAAAAATAACTTGTATTCTTATTCGAGATTATAATCTATGTATTCAAAATTTTAACCCAATCCGTTCAGCAATTCTAACGTGACTAAGCAACAAATTATAATTAGTTGCTCAAAAATGTATATCATATATAATTAATTACCTATGATATACATAAACTTTTGTTTTTATAACATTTATTAGTAAGAGGTAGTGCCATGCTGCTGTGCAACCAAATTGGGCCGGCACGACCGGGGTGGTACCTCTCGCTCACATAACACCGGCGTCAAGTGACAGATATGCTGTCGTGTTTCGTGCGGTTTATGAGTTTCCGATGGCCCATTAGGGGGGATAGGGAAAAGGAGGGCAACGCATCTATTATCTATGATTGGCGTATGGGCGTCGATAGTCCCCAAAAGGCTTCGACTGTTCGTTTGCCTTCCTATCTATACTAATATTATAAAGCTGAAGAGTTTGTTTGTTTGTTTGTTTGAACGCGCTAATCTCAGGAACTACTGGTCCGATTTGAAAAATTATTTCACTGTTAGACAGCCCATTTATCGAGGAAGGCTATAGGCTATATAACATCACGCTGTGACATATAAGAGTTGAGTAACGCGGGCGAAGCTGCAGGCAACAGCTAGTGCTATATAAAAATATTTCACGTTTAAAGGATCGTGATCATGGATGTTGCAAAATAATAAAGTTTCTAAAATGAAAAAAAAAACTCCGCTAAAATTCCTAATAATCAGTCCCGTTATAATGTATGTTAGTAGTAAGAATTGCTTGGTTTTTAATTACATAAGTAAGAAAGACTTTAAGGGGTAGATCTATTTTAGAAGAAGGATGGATCAACACGGCTTCTATTCTAAATCTCTTTGAACTTAAGGCGTGTGTAATCGCTTTCAGACTAAAGTTTATATACAGGCTCCGATCTCGCAGAGTTTGAGATTAATCTCAGAGTAGGATTGTTTACTTTTAGCTGTTAGACTTAGGGTTATTGTCATTTTGTTAAGTTAACACTTAATTTACTTAACAAATTACACCTAATAATGTTTAACCTATATTATAACTAAGTTTGTTTGCTACTTGATTACGCGTAAACGAACCAACACATAAGTAGAAGTAAAAGACGTAGAAATTCAAGATTTTGTAATGATTCCGTAATCATCTTTTTTTTTTGTCTTTGGGGAGTCGTTCTCCCCACGCGGGTATGTGGGACTCGCTGCGCCCGACAGCTGGTAAATGGACGCAGCTCTACCCACTAAAACCCGGCGAGTGCCACCAATGCCGCCTTTGGTGAGGTGCCCCGGATCTAAAAAACAAACAGGGCACCGACATCTAGTTAGTCCCGCAAGGGACCGACGCCACCTCCACAGAGGGGTTGTCCCGCACCACAGAACAACCCCTCCCAACGTCGGGACAGTACAATGGGGTGAGGTTCCCATCCTCACCCCTTGCCCCCTGCTCTTCTGTCCCCTCTTCTCATAAGAGGGGAACAAAGAGCCCCCTCGGCCCAATTAGCTTCGCCCAAGGTGCACCGCTCACCCTAGGTTACTGAGCCCCACCGCCACGACAAGGCCTGAACCATGGTGGGGTCCGTAATCAAATCTGTGATAACCAGTGATAACACCTAAGATACTTTTAAAATTAAGCCTATGTGGCTCAGTATTTCTTATAACTATGTACTATAAATACTGTTAACTGTACATTTCATGATCTTTTCAGGACTGACTTCAAAACTACTGCTCTATTTTTGGATTTAGTTATTTTATGAAATCAAAAATGTTCGTATCACGCAAACTTAGAAATATGTAAATATTTCGCAATTTTACGCTACTTATACAAGGTTGATAAAAGCGAGAGGCATTAAATTAAACCACGTATACTATGTACCATTTTCAGGCTACACACCAAAACTTAGACTAATAGAATCAATAGTTTAGTCACAGGATATTTTTTAAGTTTTAAGGCCGCTCCGGTTTGTTCGACCCGGTGAGACGCAACGTGCTGTGCGACGTTGCCTTTTAGATTCGAAGGACATTTTACAAAGGTTTATAAAGAGTTTTTACGTTTTACTTTGACTATTCGCGTATTTAAGTTCTTTGAAAAACTTTTTTTTTATTGCTCTCAAACTATTTTTTAATACTTTCGGATTAACCGTAAACATGTGTAGTACATGTGGTTAAATTTAATGCCCCTCGCTTTTATCAAACTTGTATAAATCAGTAAAACCACAAGTACTTCAATATGAATTTACTTAGTTCTTTGTTACAAACTTTTCAACACCACTTTAGTTAAACACTGGCCCTAATTTAGACTGCACAAACAGTTAAGCTGGACATCAAACACGGACAGTCAAGGGGTGTTTCGAGACGACCGCAGCCGGGGGCGAACTTGTGTCAAGTACATTTGTAACTTGCTTAGTTTTCATTAATACTATCGGCAGTTGTATGGAGTGGTCGCAGATTAGAATCTGAATATTTATGTGTATATATACCTAATACATTTCAAAACGAAAGATCGACCCCTTACCACTCGCATCCAACACGTACCGGCTACTGCATCGGTCATCTTGGCGTTCATTGAAGGAGGCCTATGTTCCCCACCATGGTTCAGGCCTTGTCGTGGCGGTAGCCTAGGGTGAGCCCAGCACCTTGGGCGAAGCCAATTGAGCCGAGGGGGCTCTTTGTACCCCTCTTATAAGAGGAGACAAAAGATCAGGGGGCAAGGGGTAAGGATGGGAACCTCATTGTACTGTCCCGACGTTGGGAGGGGTTGTTCTGTGGTGCGGGACAACCCCTCTGTGGAGGTTGCGTCGCTCCCTTGCGGGGTTGACTAGCCATCGAGGTGCCCTGTTAGCTTAACAGATCCGGAGCACCTCACCAAGGCGGCACTGGTGGCACTCGCCGGGTTTAAGTGGGTAGAGCTGCGTCCATTTACCATCTTTCGGGCGCAGCGAGTCCCACATACCCACCACCAAAAAAAAAAGCCTATGTTCAGCAGTGGACGGATAAAATTCGACTGCTCGTCGATCTATCAGTGGATGTAAAAAGCTAATGATGATGATGATGATGATGATGATGATGATGATGATGTTACACTTTGATTGTAAAAACATTATTCGGATATCACGAATTAGGAGAAGCAAATCGTCAATATTGCAATATTCCAAAAAGGCGGACCCAGACGCCCCAAGGAATTCCAAATAAAGCGAATTCAGCTAATAATCGACAGATGTATCCCCCTCAATCAATTTTACACCGACACAGTTCCCGCCGGATCAACGGCTAGACGAAAAAATACGCTTTTTAGCTTACACATTATTTGGCAATCAATTGAAAATAACTTGGAAAATATGGTTTAATATTGAAATGTTGAGTTACATTCTCCGTTCATATTTATCTTTAAGTACAAAGATTTTACTCTTATAGTAAGACTTTTTTTTTCTTTAACGCCGGGAAATGCGGGGGAGTTGGTCTCCCCACGTATGTGGGACTCGCTGCGCCCGACAGCTGGTAAGTGGACGCAGCTCTACCCACTAAAACCCGGCGAGTGCCACCAATGCCGCCTTTGGTGAGGTGCCCCGGATCTAGTAAACAAACAGGGCACTTCGACGGCGAGTCAGTCCCGCAAGGGACCGACGCCACCTCCACAGAGGGGTTGTCCCGCACCACAGAACAACCCCTCCCAACGTCGGGACACAGTACAATGGGGTGAGGTTCCCCACCGCCACGACAAGGCATGAACCATGGTGGGGATAGTAAGACTTAGTATAGACATCATCATCATCATAATCAGCCTCTATCCGTCCACCGCTGAACATAGGCCTCCCTCAATGAACGCCAAGTCGGCCGATCTGTTGCCACGGAGATCATCTTCCCACCTTTTTAATGGCCGATCAACACTTCGTCTACCCGAACGCGGCCTCGACTCTTGAACCTTATTGGCCCATCGGCCACCCGTTCTGAGTGTGTGACCAGCCCACTGGCATTAGAGACATGATAGTATGTATTTGGGTGGCGGTACGTTACGTAATACGTTAATTCTTTTATGATATATGGCCATGCAAACTGACAGACGAGCCATATGGTGGTAAGTGGTCATCCTCACCCACGAATATAAATCTCATTGGAGGAACACCATAAACTCATGAGTGGCCTAAAGACATGAGATGGCAAGTCTCGGCGCCAGTAATTACACTGCCTCTCACCGCTCTCGTACTTAGTTGAAAGCAAAGCTGTTTCATGGCAGGGATATATCATGGCACAAGCACATTCCACCCCCTGGTAAAATCGTTAAAAACCGACACCGATATAACCGAAAGAGAGGGGAGTAATGTTGTGTTGTGTATGAAAACTAATTCCGCCAAAGTGCTGCGACGTTGCGCCGGTTCTGCGCTCTGATTGGTCGAATGATGGCCATTGATGGATGATTGGCCGATTGGGCTGAATTTGTTGTTTGGAGTTGAATTGCTGTTAGGTCAGTGACAAATCACTGACCTTTTTTTACTACTGACCATTACTACTCTATTCTATATGCTCGATGAAAACCGATCAATAGAAATCAAGACATGAAATAATCATTATATTATGATAGCCTTGTCCTTTCTCGTCATCATGTCCGAGCCAAAATTAATCCTAATTTGATCAGCTGTCAAGTGTGAAAAGAACAAAGATACTTTCGGATTTATAATATTTGATATAGAATATTATAATAGATCAGTGATTAAACAAAAGCTAATATCTCAAAAGCTTTATCCTAGCTCTAATAGCTAAAGTTGGTGCACGTAAGGACTTTGGTCATAATTTAATACACATAAACTTGGAACATAATAAATTTAACGCGTGCCCTGAAATTCGGCTGGTCACAATATATTATGTATGATATAATATTCTATGTAATTTGTTTCATCATCATCATCATCATTAACCGTTTCCCGTCCACGTCCATAGATCTCTATATAGACAGGCTATTGGACACTTCACGCAGCATACTCATATCTGAAAGGCCGGCAACGCACCTGCTAATCCACTGGTGTAGCGGGTGTCTTTTTTTTTTAACCGACTTCAACAAAAAGGAGGAGGTTCTCAACTCGGCCGGTATTTTTTTTTTATGTATGTACACCGATTTCTCCGTCAATTGTGGACCGATTTATAAAATTCTTTTTTTGTTTGAAAGGGTATACTTGCCATTTGGTCCCATGATAAGGAAACCAGGATCTGATGATGGCATCCTAGAGAAATCGAGGGAAACTTTCGAAATTTGTAGGAATGACTAGTGTGCTTAATATTTTTTTAAATAAGCATTTTAAAGCACTACAATTTATGAAGGTCTAGAGTCGATCTGATGCTGGAGCTGGAGACAGTGGAGGGAACTCCTCGACGATTTACTTCAGTAACCTTGTGTTTGGGTTTAATTAATTTGTATTGATGAGAACTTTACACCTAGATGCGTTGTGACTGTGATTGGGGGTCTGATGATGAAGACGAAGCTCAGTTAAGGGAACTCCTAAATATTTTAAAGTAGCTACCTTGTGAATGGACTTAATAAATTTATACTGATGAGAACTTTGCACCCTTATGGGTGATACGTGCCATTACCGTTATGACGATGGAGACTATAGACAGTCGAGGGAACTCCTCGACGATATACAGATTTTTTTGGGCTTACTTCATACGGTTCAATATGCCAAAATGTCTATCTCTGTGTGCCTTTTTTAATGAATCACAAAAAATTTAGAAATAAAAAAAATTAAATAAAAATTATAACCGACTTCAAAAAATAAAGTAACTAAAATGTTATAAAATAATCGCGTGTACAATCTTTGCGTTTACCACGTCATTATTGTTACTTTTGGAGTCGGTGTCAGACAAGGTAGATAGGTAGGACCTAGAGCAACAAATACGACAATGGTGACGTATTTGTTGCTGTAGGTACCTATTTAACTTAGCTGACACCGACTCCAAAAGTAACAATAATGACGTGGTAAACGCAAAGATTGTACACGCGATTATTTTTTATGTTAGATAAGCAAACTGGCAAACGTGCCACCTGATGGTAAGTGGTCGACGTCGCCCATGAACATAACGCCCATGAAACTAGTTTACCTGGAACGAGCCCAGGCAACTCATCTATGTGTTGCCTATCCTGAGACATAAGATGTTAAGTCTCGGTGCCAGTAATTACACTGCCTGTCTTGCCCTTCTCTCCGAAACACAGCAAAGCTGTTTCACGGGAGAAACAAGCAAGATGGTGGTACCCATGCAGCCGGGAGCGCGGCACAGCGCTTCCCTCCCACCGGTATTGTCTGTGGATGTCGCTATCACTTACCATCAGGTGAACCTACTATCCGTTTGTCCCCTCTTCTATAAAAAAAAAAGCGGTCGCGGCCTCATATCCCGCCAAGTGCAGATGATTTGTATGATAGATGTTTGTACCGGATCATGAAAGTGTATATTAAATACATTAAGTACTTAAATTTATATGCGTTCCTAGTATACTGTATAACTCAAGTAGAACAATCTACGACGTTACGACGTTAGAGCGGTTAGATTAGTATATAATATATAGTTTACCTTCAATCACACTAACCTATAGTGTGATTGAAGGTAAACTATATATTTATTTTTGCGAAAAACCAAATACTAGCTAGTACAATATAATATACTATAGGTATTAAATATTAGATTAATAGAAATACTATTATCTATACCAGTGGTTCTTAACCGGTGGTCCGCGGACCACTCGTGGTCCCTGGAGGCATTCCAGGTGGTCCGCGAAGCCATCTGTTGACGCTTCTGATTAATAAAAACATGCATCGAAATAGGTTGGCTTGCTCCTTATGCGGTACGCACAGAATTTTTTTTTTTACGGATGAGATTTAGCAATATTTTACACACACACAAAATGACCGTATTTATGCTCAAAGCTCTAAGAAAGCTTCCCAATTAGTCAACAGTGCTGGTTTGCTGGGGTGTTAGCTATGAAAGAGTGACTGAGCCATATTTTCGTGAAAAAAGTATCAAAACATCGGCACAAATGTATTAAGATACCATTCTGGAGAAGGTAGTTAAGCCCCATAACAACACCATGTTTAATAACCAAGAATGTCCTTTCAGCAAGACTCGGCGCTGGGTCGCTATAACGCTTGATCCACCCAAACTTCATTAAATACCAACGTTCCGGACTTCATCAGAGCTTAAGACTGGCCATCTCCTAGTTCTGGAGGAGGGCTCGGGACCGGGACGCGCAGCCCCAATTTGGGTTCTGGGCACGCCGGGCGACCGTCGACGCCCTCTGATTGTGACGAATGACACAACACAAAGGGGAGGTGGTGGTCGCGGTGTCCTTGGACATCGCGAACGCCTTCAACAGCCTCCCTCACAGTGTGATACGGGAGGCGCTGAATTACTTTACTTTACTAGGGAGGCTGTTGGAGACGTGCCTCTCTCAGAGGAGGGTAGCCTGCGAGAACCGGTGTGGGTCCGTAGAGTGGTGGCGTGTTGGGTACGTGTCCCACAGGGATCGGCTATGGGCCTGATCCTGTGAGACATCGGCTATAACTGGGTTCAGCAAAGACACCTCCTCCCCGGGATGGATGGCATCTGCTACGTGGATGACACCCTCGTGAACGCCCGAGGACGAGGCTATAAGGAGGCGGTGTGGTTGGCCGAGGTCGGGCTTGACCTCGTGATCAGCCACATAGCTTAGGGGGTTTAGGGCCTGAGAAGACCGAAGCCCTTCTCCTCCGCGGGACCGGGCGGAAAGGACCCCCACCGGGGGTTGCCCTCCAGATCGGAGGGTTGAGGGTCAGGATGAGCCCCTATATCAAATATCTGGGGCTTATCCTTGACGGAGGGTGGACCTTCGACCCACATTTTTCAATGTTTTAAAGACACAAGTTTGCGCGTTTACCGCTAAAAAATCACCGTTCGTCGTTCCTCTACGATTTGAAGGCATTCCCCTAACTGCCGCAGCCAGCATTGGGATACTTGGCGTCGACATATCGAGAGATGTGCAGTTTCGTGGTCATTTGGAAGGAAAGGCTAAACTAGCCTCTAAGAAACTCGGCGTGCTCAGTAGGGCGAAGCAGTATTTCATGCCTACACACCGCCTTTATACAAGGCGCAGATCCGGCCTTACATGAAATACTGCTCTCACCTCTGGGCGCCCCAATATCAGCTCCTCCCATTTGACCGCGTCCAACGGCGGGCGGCTCGAGTCGTCGATGACAATGTTATCTCCAATCGGCTTGACTCTTTGGCGTTGCGTAGATATGTCGGATCGCTCTGCATCTTCTACCGCATCTACCACGGGGAGTGTTCTGAGGAATTGTTCGGATTAATATCTGCGGCAGAATTCCACCACCGGACATCGCGTAAGAATTCCCAATTCCACCCACACCATCCTGACGTCCGGAAATCCACAACATCTCGATTTTTACGGCATTTCCTGCCTCGCACCTCAAATTATATGGAATCAGCTGCCGCCTATGGTGTTTCCGAACCGATATGACTTAGGGACCTTCAAGAAAAGAGCATGCTTATATCTAAAAGGCCGGCAACGCACCTGCTGATCCCCTAGTATAACGGGTGTCTGTGGTTGTCGCTATTCACTTACCATCAGGTGAACCGACTGTCCGTTTGCCCTCTCTTTTATAAAAAAAAATTTAAAAAAAAGGTTGGGACCGAAGGTCGTGAAGGCGGCAAAAGCGCTGGGCAGACTCCTTCCGAACCTCGGAGAATTCTGCGCCGCCGGCATGCAGCTATACTGTGGAGTATGGCAACGTACGACGCGCCCATCTGGGCGGGTCACCATGCCACGCGGAGGAATAAGGCTCAACTGAGTTCGACGCAGTCTCATGACGAGAGCCTTACGTTGGACGGGATCCTGCCGCCTGGGGCCATATCCTGCGGGGGCATGGGTATGTGGGACTCGCTGCGCCCGAAAGGTGGTACTACCCACTAAAACCCGTCGAGTGCCACCAATGCTGCCTTTGGTGTCACCTTTGGTGAGGTGCCCATCTTCTTATAAAAGGGGTAGCTCCCTCGGCTCAATTTGCTTCGCCCAAGGTGCTAGGTTCACTTTTGGCTACTGAACCCCACCGCCACGACAAGCCTTGAACCATGGTAAGAAGGGTTCGCCAACTAGGGCAAGAGACGTTAATGCGGAGGTTGGGGAAGGATCACCCGCGGCAGCCGTATGGCAAAAGCCTAACGGCTGCTTTGCGTCCGGTCCTCGTGCGGTGGATGCACCGTAAGCGCAAGCCCCTCAACTTCCGTCTCACACAGGTGCTCACTGGGCATGGTTGCTTTGGTGAACACCTGTGTCGGACGGCACGACTGTGGCGCGGTGGTGGACTCGCCCCAGCACACCCTCGAGGTATGCCCGAGACGTGTGTGATGACGACAGTTATCGGAGGGGACTTGTCTCTGCCGAGCGTCATTACCGTGATGCTCGATATCCTGGCCGACGATATTCTCCTTCTGCGAGGCAGTTATGTCCCAAAAGGAGGCCGACGAGCGGGTGAGAGGCTTCGCGCCTCCAGTAACGCCCCTGTGATCGTATCTAGTTCAGGATGTGAACCTGGGTCCAGTATGACACGACGTCGCGGGGACTGCTTAGTAGCGGTCATCAGTCCGGCAGTCCCCCCTTACGAGGAGTAATCCTGTTGAACGCAGATTCGGGACCCTCAAAAAGCGGCTGAAGGCGCTTGCAGTGAAGTGGCCGTCTTCTAGTCCCGATCTTAATCAGCTGAAATATGATTTATCTCTAAATGCCATGATAATTAAAGATTTTTCCCTTGGAAAGAGTGCGTACTATTGATTGTGTTTACCAAATAAAGTTTTTATTTATTTCTTTAATAAATTTATGTTACATTCAATAGAAAAAATTCTTGTTTTTCTTTGTAACAATATTTAGCTTAGAATATAAGATTATGTATAATACCAATAAGCCAACTGGGTGGTCCCCAGCAGGACAAATATTAGGTAAAATGGTCCCTCATGACATAAAGGTTAAGAACCACTGATCTATACAGATAAATAAAATTGGAGTGTCTGTTTGTAATATTAAAATAACCGCTTTTTATTGAATGCATTTGGATGTATACACGGTAAATATACCAAAATAACATTAACAACATTTAAAATTTTTGTGTCTGTCTGTTTGTTCCGGCTAATCTAGGAAACGGCTACGCTGATTTTGACGGGACTTGCACTGACAGATAGCTGATGTCTTAAGTAACTTAGGCTATAAAAATAATCATTATCAATCAGTATACGGCTGTAAATGTATGATGACGCGGGCGAAGCTGCGGGCAACAGCTAGTAGCACATATATTTTTAAAATCAGTAACTTTAGTTACTTTCACTGTACAAACTCAAAAATAGGATTCCGTCAGCACCCTCTAAGAACCCTCAAAAGATATAAACAATTTATCACCTTAGCAATTACTTCGAATATCGCGATATCGTGATTAATGTTGATGTTTGATCTCAAACCCTCCAATTAACAGAAGCCAAACAGAGTCGGGCGACAAGTTTGTATCCAATATTCAAAACTGATTATAGGTAAACAATTCGGGGGTCTTGCAACACTAAATTCATCGGATATACATACATAATTACGTACATTGGGGTCTTAGGAGCAGCGGTTAAGCTTTTCGAAAGTTTATCTATACAGATAAATAAAATTGCAGTGTCTGTTCTTAATATTAAAATAACCGTTTTTTATTTAATTAATAAGGTTGTACACACGGTACATATACCAAAATAGCCCTTTTTACAGTCTGTCTGTCCGTCTGTCTGTCTGTCTGTTTGTTCCGGCTAATCTCTGAAACTGCTGGGCCGATTTTGATGAGACTTTCACTAGCAGATAGCTGATGTTATAAGGAATAACTTAGGCTATAAAAATTATCATCATCAATCCGCGTACGGCTGTAAATCTAAGTTAACGCGGGCGAAGCTGCGGCAACAGCTAGTAGGACATATAATTTGAATGTATTCACGAGTGTCCTATATGGTTACGGTAATAATGGTTTATTTTAATTTCTTATGTTACTGGAAAATCACACATTATAATGACACAACTTTTACGGATTTTATCGAGGTTTAACGATTCATACGTGTCCGACGCGATGTTTCGGTTACTTTACAGCAACCATGGTCACAGGAGGACAAAGCAAGTCCGGTATATTTAAATCTTAATAAACCACGATATAATCCGTAAACGTTCATTATAATTTCAAATTACCTATGTTTCAATTTCGTTTCAGGTTTTTATTCAACACAAAAATAAATCAAACTTAAGCTACATCTGTTCACAAAGCTCTGAACAAACAGCATCAGATCTCCCGATTGTTTCAATTTGAAGGTAATTTTACCCCAAGAGGAAGATAAATATTGTATCAATCAGGCTCTCTGCATATTTTAGAGTTGAAAATCGATATTTATACATTTCAAAAGAATGTGGAATTGTTTTTAAAACATTTGTAAACTCAAATCATCTGCTCCTTTTCGTTAATACCAGTACAAACTACAGACAGTACAGACTATAAATAGTACAGACTACAGACAGTATAGACTACATATAGTACAGACTAAAGACAGTACAGACTGCAGGCAGTACAGACTACAGACATAACAGACTACAGACAGCACCGACTAAAGACAGTACAGACTACAGACAGCACAGACTACAGACAGCACAGACTACAGACATAACAGACTACAGACAGCACAGACTAAAGACAGCACATACCACAGGCAGTACAGACTACAGACAGCACAGACTAAAGACAGTACATACTACAGGCAGTACAGACTACAGACATAACAGACTACAGACAGCACAGACTAAAGACAGTACATACCACAGGCAGTACAGACTACAGACAGCACAGACTAAAGACAGTACAGACTACAGGCAGTACAGACTACAGACATAACAGACTACAGACAGCACAGACTAAAGACAGTACATACCACAGGCAGTACAGACTACAGACAGCACAGACTAAAGACAGTACATACTACAGGCAGTACAGACTACAGACATAACAGACTACAGACAGCACAGACTAAAGACAGTACATACTACAGGCAGTACAGACTACAGACATAACAGACTACAGACAGCACAGACTAAAGACAGTACAGACTACAGGCAGTACAGACTACAGACATAACAGACTACAGACAGCACAGACTAAAGACAGTACATACTACAGGCAGTATTGACTACAGACAGTACAGACAATAGAAAGCACATACTACAGACAGTATGAACTACAGACGTCTAAAATACAATTTTTAGGTACAAATGTTTTTATTGGATACAGTAGACATCGAAACTGAGTTCTACCAAGTCCGTGTGAATTATCCATGCCTACTTTAACTTGTACTTAGTAGATACTCCATTTTTTTCTTCTTTTACGCCGGTAAATGCTCTGAGGCATCCCGCCTGGGGAGTGGGTCTCCCCAGGTGGGTATGTGGGACTCGCTGCGCCCGAAAGATGGTAAATGGACGCAGCTCTACCCACTAAAACCCGGCGAGTTGCACCAATGCCGTCTTGGTGAGGTACCCCGGATCTTTTAAGCTAACAGGGCAGCTCGACGGCTAGTCAGTCCCGCAAAGGACCGACGCCACCTCCACAGAGGGGTTGCCCCGCACCACAGAACAACCCCTCCCAACGTCGGGACAGTACAATGGGGTGAGGTTCCCATCCTCACCCCTTGCCCCCTGCTCTTTTGTCCCCTCTTCTTATAAGAGGGGTACAAAGAGCCCCCTCGGCTCAATTAGCTTCGCCCAAGGTGCTGGGCACACCCTAGGCTACTGAGCCCCACCGCCACGACAGGGCTTGAACCGTGGTGGGGTAGTAGATACTCCATAGTTTAATACAAGTCGTTGACAAAAACAATCAGAAGGACAATATTCAATATACAAACGTATGACGAGGAGCTTTTATCCACAGCAACAAGTCCGTAAAAACGTAACTTAAAAAAATATTTTTATGGTAATTTTTAGAAGTAATATATAAATACCTTGATAAGTTTATTCTGTAGTTTGGTGACCGCCATGCGCTCCTTTTGTGTTCTTCTCTTCTCTTCCTCTAACTGATCTTCTAATTGCTTTATTCTCTTTTCAAGAAGTTCCTGTAACAAATACAACTAATAAATATTTTTGTCCACAGTACTTATTACCGACGACATCAAACTTACAGATGCGTTCTACCCAATTTATTTTATTTTTATATTTAGTTTATTTTTATGTACCCTACAAGAAATATAAATTAATAAGGAAAGATCAATCGTACCCAGGAATCTAGTTTCATTAATTTGTTTATCGAAATCTGTGGTTAGGACGAAAAAATGCAACATAAAAGAAAATTTACATTTGCAATTTTACTTTGCATTAGTATAGACATAAAACGTCACTCGTTTAAATTCTATTCCAAATTCAAGCTCACCGGAAGTGACGTCGTTTATCCTATGTCATCGGCCGGAAACGCGACCCCCCTGCCCCCACAGTTAATATTTCAAACGCCATTTTAATTTACAACACGGTATGTTGGCTGCATATTTCTATGACATATTTTGGTTTTGTATGAATATTGTACTTGTAAGGACTGCAGAGGTCTTGGGTTCGAAGACAAGAAGAAAACAATGTTTGTAATTTTGGATGTAGTAGGTAATCCAATTTAAAAGATGATGATGATGATGTAGTATTGTTATTAATTATTAAAATATATTTTATTATGCAACATAAGTGCGACGATCTCGAAAGATCTTAACAATTAAGATCACTTATATACTGTTGAGTTTTTATTGTCTAATGACTTGAATGGTGTAATTTAAAAAAACGCCGTTGTTCAGGTTCGAACAGCACTCTTAGAAAATTCAAGTAACCACTCAGTCACAAGTATCGTTCATCTGCAAAATGAGACATGAAAACACCCAAATGGCCATTTTATGATAATATTTTTATTAATATTAATGGTGTTTTAAGTGTGAATTCAAATTTAGGCGCATCATTTAAGGGACGATATACATATCGCGTTAAGGCTCATTAACAAAGGTTTTAGAAGGCATTCGTGCAGTCTAATATAATCCCTAACTCATTATCTTAAAGTTTTCATTAGTGGAAAATATAAAATTGTTTTGTGAACTAAAAGTGGATATAGTCATAGATAAGAATTTAACTATAATTTATAAATATTTTGTTTTTCTTCATATTAGTACAAAAACAGGCATTGTAAGCATAGACTTAAAATCTAGACTAAAATTTATTTTTTCGGTCGTCTTGGCGTTCTTTGAGGGAGGCCTATGTTCTGCAGTGGACGGATGATGATTAATAATAATATAATATCTACGGACGCTTTCACACCACGTCAATCTGGTCCCGTGGTAAGTTCTCGAAGAACTTGTGTTACGAGTACCAGACAACGGAAATATATTTAATACTTTTTATACTATACATATATTTAAGATTTTTATTATATGATGGCGGGATTCGAACCCGCAACCTCCGGCTTGAGCGCCAACGCGCTTACCACTGAGCCATAGAGGTCGTCGATTATGATTATTATTAGTGGCATATATTCGTAAAATAAAAGGTGTAAACTATAGGGTAATATTAGGGTTTTGTATAGCTAAACCAAAACGCAACATATTTTAATCATATAATTTTATTAATCATCTTATCTGTGTCTTATACACACTACAGGATTATTGGTAAAGCATCAGCATGATAAACAGCAAAGTTTTCATTCACGAAATGTGAGGTTACAAATAATGCTGTATACTGTATATTATATAATCTTATTTATAATCGTGATAACTATTAAAAATTGTAAACGTCAACGATTCGTTATTCCAATCAAAATCGTACTTAGATTTGTAATGGTAATCGATCGTAATCAGAATCGACTCACATATTATTACCTACTATAAGTGACATCTTCAGACCCTCACGTCAAAGATGGCGCCATAAAGCGCATGTCATAAACAATATCTCAAAAGGGGGGGAAATGTTTTGGAAACATCGCGAAATTAATGGGCCTGGTTAGTGGATGTACTGGATATTGATACGGGAGATTCGCGCCCTTCCGCGAGATTACTCTGGGATGGCTATCCCTTATAGCGATGAGCAAAATTGGTCTTACTGGATATAAGTATAACACAAAGACAAAATGAAATATATATTCCATAGAAATAATGAGTTAAAATATTTGTTACTAGCAGCGCCCCGAGGTTTCACCCGCGTACTTCCCATTCCCGTGGGAGTACAGGGATAAATTATAGCTTATATGTTACTCTGATGTATAAGCTATGTTATTGTAAAGTTTCATTAAAATCCATTCAGTAGTTTTTGCGTGAAAGAGTAACAAACATACATCCATATATTCTTACGAACTCGCGTTTACAATACATATTAGTAGGATAGTGAGATAGAATAGGACTAGTAGGATGTAGAATTCAGACATAAAATGCTCTTTATAGAAGTTAAAACGGTTATTAAAACGGTTATTAAAACGGTTATTAAAACGGTTATTAATTAAACGGTTATTAAAACGGTTATTAATTCAATACAAAAATTAACATGTTGAATAAGTAAAATCGAGACTGAATATCCAAAAACAAGACTCAATAGGACCAAGAAGTAGACTTTAAGTAGTTGACCAAGTTGACCAAGACCGAACCAATCGAAGATTGTTCTTTTTTAAAATCTTCGGGTAGATCCTGACCCTATGTGGGACTTGCACCTGGGAGTGTCCTACCCTAAATTAAAACCACTGCGAGCGGCTTCAGCCACACTTTGAAGGTCCCGGATCTGCAGGCAATATGATCACCTCAGCGACAGGCTGGCCCCGGCGAAGGCCAGACTAGTCCTCGTAAGGGGGGACTGCCCGGCCGCTACTAAGCAGTCCAAACCAAGACTGTTTTTGCTTTGCTAAACACTGTAGCGTTGGATAATATAAATTATGTACTCATAAAAATAATACACCATAAATAGTTTCCTAAATAAAGTATCTAAACTTAAAAATAAACTTTCTTCTAAATGTAAACATTTTCTTTCTTTTCTCAATAATGCTATCACATAAAAGAAAACACACTAAAATAATCTTATTTTTTGCGGCGTTCACGCAATTTGATATGTTGCCGTAAGTTGTAATCATCGTGTATATAACCGGAATAGAGCGGTATGTTATGTGTTTTGTATGAACACAAATTACGACAAATTTGTGCTGCGACGCTGCGCAGTCTCTGCTCTCTTATTAGCCGACTCATTGCCATTGATGGACGATTGGTCGATGGGACGTACCTACATACAGATCAGTGGTTGACTTGCTATTACGTCAGTGTCATTGTAACAATATAGTTGGCTGGTAATCATATTTGTAGATAGTTCTAGTATACCAACCCATTCATGCATGATTTAGAGAATTCCATGTTAACTAAAGTTTCGCTATAATAATATACCGTGGTACGCCACGTTTTCCTAATAGCCAGGCATCTAGTCTCCCGCCCCTCTTTATCATAATACTCACTCACTCATACACACTCACTCGATAAATTCAAACCCTCATCTACAGCTCGATATAGTTCGTGTACAGGTTTAGGATTAAAGTAAAACAAATGTTCATAAGATTATGGCGAAAACTATTTAAAACGGGATATTTACCATGTTTTTCACTTTAGTTTCATGGAGATCGATTTTCGACATTATCTACGAATGTCTTCATAGCCAAGATTTGATATATCCATTTTAAGTTAGCATGGTTATTTTCATTACTTAAATTATTTAAAACTCTTAGATAGAGAATTACATAATAGACTTTAAGACTCGCGAACAAGACATTCGTAGATAATGTCGAAAAATCGAGCTCCGCGAAATAGAAGTGAAAAACATGGTAAATATATATAATCAAAGGTAAATATACCGTTTTAAATAATTTTAGTATAAATATTATATTGAGTTCCGCTAAACAAAAGTGAAAATAAATGTACGGGATATTTACCACGTTATATTGTTATTTGAGTAGTTTTAAATGTGAAAATAAGCATGTTGAGTAATTAAGCCTCGTGGCATAATCGATCCATAAGGCTCAAATACGACCCGCACCCGATTGTTGCTTGCTTTATGCTTTTTAGTATTATTTTAATGAGGTAGTATTTCGCAGACGAACCGGAGATGTGGTCAAAATTTATCAAGATTAAATTTGTGGAGACTACCATCAATGGTGGGTGGTATTTAGATGCATTATGTGGGGTCCCCAAGTCCTTGCGTCCCTTATTGATACGTTATTCCACAAGCTGAAAGTGTCCTATTGTACGACTGACTTCGCTTTGTCTTCGCATCCATTTGTCTCCTCCATTGTCCCCATTCGGGGTTCCATTCAAGTAATCGCTTGTAGGTTTTTTATATTAAAAGCGTTTACATAACCAAGTAAGTAATGAAGTGATAATTTCTCATTTTTAGACGTAATTGAAATATACAAAGAATTCGACGACCTCTATGGGTCAATTGTTAGCGCGTTGGCGCTCAAGCCGGAGGTAGCGGGGTCGAATCTCTCCAGGTAACAAAAAGTTTTCTGTGTTCTTGGATCATGGTTGTGTATTAAAATATGTGTATTTATATTATAAAAATATTAAATCTATGTATAGTATAAAAGTACTAGCTGTTGCCCGCAGCTTCGCCCACGTTATTTTATATTTACGGACGTACCCGTACCGATGATGATCATTGTTCTACTGTTTTTGTTATATCTCTAAAGGGAACAAGGCTGCGTTTTGAAAGTAAGCTCCAAGCGGCTTAAATTTTTCCGACTTTTACTTTCTTGTGAGTTAATCTTAAAAGATAGACATATACTGTCACGGACTTTTTTTTAGATCATTTAAAAATAAATAATTCTTTCACACATATTTTTTGAGTATCTTGAACCGTTTTCGCAGCGTACACAACGGAAGCCCTCAAAGATGAATAATTTTCCCCGCTTTTTACAAATTTTCCACTGTTTCTTCGCTCCTATTAGTCGCAGCGTGGTGTTATAATATAGCCTATAGCCTTCCTCGATAAATGGTCTATACAACACAAAAATAATTTTTCAATTCGAACCAGTAGTTCCTAAGATTAGCGCGTTCAAACAAACAAACAAACTCTTCAGCTTTATAATATTAGTATAGATTAAATATATTTCCGATTCAGATGGACGTGGTGTAAAAAGCGTCTATAGATATTATTATATTATAATCTTATTATATACAATCTCCTGCCACGGTGTTTGTGGTGTGGTGGTTCATAATCACTAAATCATTTTAGAGTGTGAGAAATATTTGCTTTATATGGCAGAACAATGTTTGCCGGATCACTAGTGTTTAAATATAAAATATTCGTGTCACATTTAGTAGCCGCTGATGAACTGCTATTTTAATGAAATTTTGTCCATTGTACAACTGGGTAAAAAGATAAGATAGCTTTTGCATCTAAATTATATACTGGGTATAATCATAATTTAAAACGGTGATGAATAATAAATAATGAACAATTTATCGACATTATCAAATGGATTCCCAAATCCCATCGGAATGCAAAGCTCGCCTACTTCTCCCACTCACAAGAAGTGATAACTCGAGTGAGTACCTACTCCATGTTTAGTCTTGCGTTCTCGTTGCGTGTCTCAGCTCGGTGTTTTAGTAACTTGTCAAGTTACTTCATATTCATGATCACAAAGTTCTGTGAAAACAAAAAGGGAGATTATATTGAAAGTGACTAGAACTACAGGTATCATGTAAATGGAAACAACACCTGCGGTCGGACCACCAGATAAGAACCATTGACGCGTTTGATCCCATTTGGCTAATGGACACTGGCATAACAAGTAATGAAACCGCGAATTTTTATTTGGCCAGTGGCTAGTTGAAAAAGAGATGTAGCTAACAACGTTTAAGGCAAAAAAAAATGATATTATTATGTATTTTACTAAACATATTATCTTATCTTGTCTTTTGTGTCTTTTGTAGACATTCGTAGACAATGGTGAATTATCGAGCTCCCCGAAATAATCTGTTGGCGTGTCCGTGTTTTGTTAGAGGTAGTGCCACGGTGGTTTGTATCCAAATTGGGCCGGCATGACCGGGGTGGTACCTCTCGCTCACATAACACCGGCGTTAAGTGACAGCTATGCGGTCGCGTTTCGTGCGGTTTGTGAGTTTCCGGTGGGCCATTGGGGAGATAGGGAAAAGGAGGGCAACGCATCTGCATGACCTTTGTTTGTGCGGATGTGTATGGGCGTCAATAGTCGCCAAATGGCTTCAACTGCTCGTTGCTCTCCTATGCTATAAAAAATGTTATAAAGAGGAAACATATGATTTTTTATTGTTTGTTTCTTACGATGTAACTCAAAAACTATTCCACAGATTTTGAAAATTTTTTCACCATTAGGATGCCATGTTAACACTGAGTGATTTATCAATTACTGCATTTCCCTGAGCACTTATCCCTCCCACCTGTAGATGATGGATATCCAAAACCTTTACATACTCAATTGCCCAAAACATATCCCATAACTCTCATCCCATATCATGGTGACGCGGGGATAGTCAATACCTACTCTCACCGGGACGGAGACAATGAAGCGAGATTAACCCGAACGAATTAAACTTACGCCCTGAAACCTTCGAGAAATATTACCGCGCAAGGAATAGACTTACAGCGGGTAGGTTACAGAATCATTATTGGCAGTTGTCACTGAATAACGTATGTCTTTTACATTCACTTGAGTAATTGTGTAACAAAGTTTTTAAGTAACTTAAATTCATATCTGAATCCGGACTATAACTGTGTTCAAGAGTATGGCACTGAGAGACAGCGTATTTTATCGGTGATTTTTTTCCACCACCTACATGCAAGCTCACAAACTTTACCTCTTTATAATATTTGTATTTGTAACATAAAGTATATACCTAGCAGAAAGGTATATTAACTTTATGATTTCTAACGAAGTCGTAGAAAGAAAGAATATAATATTGCTAAAATCAATGAACGAAGCTAAAATATCTTTGGCTATCAAAAATGTTAATTAGCGCATTTATAGAACATTACAAAATTTATTTTATTTATATTGTACTTTATCTAGTTTGATTAGGTTGGTAGAGCATGATCATTACACGAAATACAACAATAATGCATTCATTCACACATTTGCTGCATGGTTTGCGGAATTATTGCTGACAAATATTTAGGTAACTAGTGATCCGTCCCGGCTTCGCACGGGTAGACTATTTATAGCCTATGTTATTCGCTGAAGGCTTTCTATAGGTGAAAGAATTTTTAGAATCCGTCCAGTAGTTTCGGAGCTTATTCAATGCAAACAAACAAACAATCAAATCTTTCCTCTTTTTAAGATTATTATTAAATCTTCCCCGCTGCCACGTATCAGTTGTGGGTGAACAAATTCGAAGTCACCCCTTTCATCCATCATTAGCGGACAACGGCTAATCTGGCGGAGGGCTCTCCATCACGCAGGCAGCGGCGCCATAATTAACGCCAGATTACAACGTCACCCGTCGTTTAATATCTTACGTGGGGTCATGGGACACTCATGCAAAATTCATACTCACACAAGACTCATACGAAATTCATAGTCATACAAGATTCACACAACTCAATATTTGATCAGGGCGTTCACTTTAGAAATGTTATGTTTAATTGATTGATATGTTTAATTTATTGATGATTGATATTATAATAAGGTATATATCATGGTCAGGATTGTGTTTCCCTACCATGGTTCAGGCCTTGTCGTGGCAGTGAGGTTCATGAGCCTAGAGTGAGCCCAGCACCTTTGGGCGAAGTGAATTGAGCCGAGGGGGCCCTTTGTACCCCTCTTATAAGAAGAGGGGACAAAAGAGCAGGGGGCAAGGGACAAGAACGGGAACCTCACCCCATTGCACTATCCCGACCTTGGGAGGGGTTTTTCTGTGGTGCGGGACAACCCCTCTGTAGAGGTAACGTCGGCCCCCTGAGGGACTGACTAGCCGTCGAGGTTTTTTTTTATATAGAAGAGGGGGCAAACGGACAGTCGGTTCGTTAGTTGTTAAGGTGCCCTGTTTGCTCATTAGATCCGGAGCACCTCACCAAAGGCGGCATTGGTGGCACACGCCCGGTTTTAGTGGGTAGAGCTGCGTCCACTTACCAGCTTTTTGGCGAAGCGAGTCCCACATATCCGCCTGGGGAGACCCACTTCCCCGTGGGATGCCTCATAGCATTTCCCGGCGTTAAAGAAAAAAAAGGGTTGTGTGTTTCAATTCCTGGCCTGGCCTTTACTAGAGACATCTATATATTTATTTATAATGAATATTTTACAATCTATGCCACTACGATTTCGAGGCAATAACTATTATAGTACTGGCTGCCCGACTAATTGTTATACGATTTCATAAATACGTTTATAAAATTAAATGGAACTGAGTGCGCCAAAAAGAACAATTATTTTCATCCATACAATTTTCTTTTATTTCCTGTTAAAGGTATAAAAACAAAAATAAAATCATTAAGTGTCTCTTTGTTCCGTTGTCTCTTGTTTTTCAGCTGGGCGTTGCGTCTGATTGATGGAAATCAACCCTTATCAGCCTTTTAGGGTGGCGCTATTGTGAACCAACCTTTAGTTTTGCACTTCATTTTGAAAATATTATTGTTTAAACGGTCGTTTTTGACTTTGAATCAATATTTTTTTGTACTCTTATTTTTATAGTTTACTAGCTGTTGCCCGCAGTTTCGCCCGCGTTTACTTAGATTAACAGCCGTTCGGATTGATTATGATTATTTTTATGGCCAAAGTTACGCCCTATATCGTCAGCTATATGCCAGTAAAAGCCTCGTCAAAATCGGCTTAGCCGTTTCAGAGATTAACCGGAACAAATAGACGGAAAAAAAACCTAGGGTCTCAAACTATCTCCATATCAAATTTCACTCAAATCGGTAACAAATACACAGTCCCGGCGTTTTAGCTGCACAACTCCCGTTCCCGTGGGATTTTCAGGATAGCAACTATTTTAAGTCCTACGTTAAGTTCCAAAATATCTTCATACCAAATCTCACCCAAATCTGTTCCGTGGTTTAGAAGATAGTCTGTCTCGGGGTATTACCCGCATAGGTCCCGTTCCCGTGGGATTTTCAGGATAAAAACTATTTAATGTCCTATGTTAATTTTTAAAGTATCTTCATATCAAATTTCACCCAAATCTGTTCCGTGGTTCAGAAGATAGATAGTCCCAGGGTTTTACCCGCATAGGTCCCGTTCCCGTTGAATTTTCAGGATAAAAACTATTCAATGTCCTATGTTAATTTTTAAAGTATCTTCATATCAAATTTCACCCAAATCTGTTCCGGGATTCAGAAGATAGATAGTCCCGGGGTTTTACCCGCATAAATCCCGTTCCCGTAGGATTTCCGGGATAAAAACTATCCTATGTCCTTTCTCGGGTTTCAAGCCATCTTTGTGCCAAATTTCATCCAAATCTGTTCAGCGGTTTAGGCGTGAAGAAGAGACAGACAGACAGACAGAGTTACTTTCGCATTTTTAATATTAGTAAGGATAGCTATTTTAGTCTTGGTCTATTAGCTTTGTCGGTAGCAATGTATAAAAAAGAAGGACAAAAATAATGTGTGATGGTGCTGCCAGACGTCTTGAAAACATGTTGAAAAATGTTTACGAACGTTAGTAAACATTTTCAAACAGCAGTGTAGCAGCACCATATCTTAGAATTACGAGGTAATGCAAATCTTACCAAGCGAAAACATTTTAATAAAAATCGTAATGTATTTCTATTTATTTATACATTTATGTATACTACTTATAATTTAACTGGCTCTAATATTTTCACACACAGCATATTTCCAAAAAAACGTACTAGTTTTAAAGTGGGAGAGGTGGCTTGGAGTTAGACATGTTGGCAGGCGTTCGCTTGAGAGATTTGAGAGCAGAAGGGTGGTGAAAGTCATGTTAAGTTTAAATAAACCCATTAAATAAAATTTAATAAAGTTTAGGTAGACGAAGTGTATGTCGATCAATAACCAGGTGGAAAGACCTCCCCCCACCATGGTTCAGGCCTTGTCGTGGCGGTGGGGCTCAGTAGCCTAGGGTGAGCCGGCTCCTTGGGCGAAGCTAATTGAGCCGAGGGGGCTCTTTGTACCCCTCTTATAAGAAGAGGAGACAAAAGAGCAGGGGGCAAGGGGCGAGGATGGGAACCTTACCCCATTGTACTTTCCCGACGTTGGGAGGGGTTGTTCTGTGGTGTGGGACAACCTTTCTGTGGAGGTGGCGTCGGTCCCTTGTGGGACTGACTAGCCGTCGAGGTGCCCTGTTAGCTTAACAGATCCGGGGCACCTCACCAAGGCGGCACTGGTGGCACTCGCCGGGTTTTAGTGGGTAGAGCTGCGTCCACTTACCAGCTGTCGGGCGCTGCGGGTCCCACATACCCACGTGGGGAGACCAACTCCCCCGCGGGATGCCTCAGAGCATTTCCCGGCGTTAAAGAAAAAAAAAGGCCAATGTTCAGCAAAAAAGCTAAATGCTTATGATAATGCTGATGATGATTTTTCATATTATGAATGACGTTTGCACGACGTCCATCTAGACGGGACAACACGTCGGGCGTCTTGACGTTCATTGAAGCGATGTCCAGACAATTACAGGTTGATGATGATGACACTGAACTATGAACTATCCATTCTTAACCCGTACCTATTCCACCCTTTTTTCGAGCAACAGAACAAGACAGCGCGCATTACAAACGAGAGCATTTCCCACCGCGTGATGGGCCCCCATTTGTCAGGGCCCCCACCTGCGTCCAAGACAAATGACCTCCATGCTGTCTGTCCGTGTACTGAACATACAACCACATGTTTTTGTTTATGGCTTGCAAAAATTGCACAAAGTTTAATACAAAATGCTCGTAACAGTTTCTGCTTGCAAAAAAGATATGATATAATACTTGAAGCGCCGTTCCCGTTTACGCCTGTTATAGCCTTTTCCACAACAATAATCATTATCATAATCACCAATCTTTTTACTACTGCGCGGGTTTTCTGCTTGAAATTAGACGAGAAGATTTGTGGTCCGAAGTTCAGCTTTTTTTCGTTTGCACGGGAAAGGCTACCCGCGGGGGAGAGGGGACTCCCCAGGGGAATATGTGGGACTCGCTGCGACCGCGAGTTGGTAAGGTAGACGCAGATCAACCCTCTAAAACCTGGCGAGTGCCACCAGTCCCGCTTTTGGTGAAACGACTACTCAACGGCTAGTCAGTACCCCAAGGGACCGAAGCCACCTCCACAGAGGTGTCCCGCATCACAGAACAACCCCTCCCAACGTCAGGACAGTGCAATAGGGTGAGGTTCGGTTTCGGATCGGTTCAGTTGGCTTCGGCCAAGGTGCTGGGTTCACCTTAGGCTACTAAGCCCCACCGCAATAACAAGGCTTGAACCATTCACCTCCGCCGGCCCAATATGGGGTGGTGACCTTTACACACCCTTAAAGACCTAATCTCATCAGGCATGCAAGTTTCCTTACGATGTTTGCTTCACGATGAGCAAACGTGTCATGTTCAAGTGCACGACGAAATTAAGAAAAAATCCATATTAGATGCACTGTTCAGGATCGAACCCAGACCTCTCATTTCGAGGTCGAGCCCGTACGTTGGACCATCGTGACAACCATCAATATCCATTGTCCACTGCTGAATATGCCTCAAAAACTCCAAGATCGATTGCTAAACTTCCAACTTGAACATGGCATACGCACACCATTTTATCTTTTTTTTATGTTAGTTGGATAGGCAAACTGGCAAACGTGCCACCTGATGGGAAGTGGTCGACGTCGCCCATGAACATAAACTAGTTTATCTGGAACGAGCCCAGGAAACTCATTTATGTGTTGCCTATCCTGAGACATAAGATGTTAAGTCTCGGTGCCAGTAACACTGCCCGTCGGTGACGAGATTCCGAGTCGAACCAATATGTAAGAATGTAACACACTTATATTACACTAACCCCATATGGGTTGCGAGCCGACTATCGGCGACGCAGTTTAGAATCACAATAGTTAGGAAAGTTGCCACATGTATCAGACTCGCCCCATATCAGTTGTGGGTCGACCGAACCGATGACATACCTTATGAAAATTTGACACGTTTATTTTGGTATGATCTCATGAAAATATGATGATGAATGATGTTTATAATGTAAATATAGGTTAAATTGAGTATAATTAAGCAAGTAGCATGATAATCAGGATGATAGTTTAAAAGATATAAGCGAAAATAGTGAAAGTGTTTACCTCTCGCTCGTAATGCGTAGGAGTAAGAGAGATGCAATGATGATATTCTAATAAGATCGATTTTCATTCGTTTTTGATATTTTTATGTTATGTTAATTTAAAGTATGTGATAAGGTTTGTCCCCCACCGGTAAACTTTCATGAGGTCAACATCCAACTTGTACCAATAAAAAGATGCTTAAAAATGCTAACCTGACCATAATACGTCTTCCTGTCGGTATAATGAGGATACGAATGTCTGTGGAACATCACGATCACTATTATAAACTATTCCTGAACACGACATAACACAACACTCAAATGAAAAAACTAGGAATCAATGAAAAACTTTATACCCGACTGCGGCAAAAAGGGTTTCGATTTTAATGCTTATTTTTCGCGTCTTATGCGATTCTAATCACTGACGCTTTCTTATTATTGATCGTCTAAATGTTTGAAGCTACATTTTGAACGACTTGAAAATGTAGAAGTCACTTGTTTCTCTTCAGTCTGAGGCCCTCATATATGAAGGTTACCTACTTTCACTGAACAATAATAAGAATTAATCACAGACAATGGAACAGTAAAGATTATTTGGCGACAAGTATTGATGCGCGCGCGTCTCTACATTCACTGGACGTCTTCAGTCAATTACAATGTACAGATCAGTTATAAACAGACCAAGTTAATTGAAAAGTGTAGATCATAAAATGGTTGGTTATGTCTGACCATCAAGCATATAACCGGAATAGAGCCGTAATGTTATGAAAACAAATTCCGCTAAATTTGTAATGGGATGCTGCGCCGGTTATGCGCTCTGATTGGCCGATTGAGGGCCATTGATTGATAGCCGATGGCACGTACACACGGATCACTGGTTGGTTGAATAGCTATTACATCAGTGGCAAATCACTGAACAGTTTCTAATTTTTATGACTCACATTACTACTCTATCCGGTTATATGCTCGATGTGTCTGAAATACAAACGAAAGTAACGCGCGTTTCAAACGAAGAAAAATCATAATAATTAATTTAAAATTAATAATTTCTACAGACAACACAACAAAGCTTTTAAAAATCACTCCATGTTTGTGACAGAAACTATAAATAAAAATACTGAGAATAGATAGGTAAGTGACTGCATAATTGATAATAAAATTGTTATTATATATATTATAGTCAAATATACATTTTTGGAAAGCCAAATCAAAGTATTCTGGGAACATTGTTTCACATTCTCAGCAACCTATCAAGCTTTTCTTATTCTTTTTTTCTATCGCATCGACAAAAACTAGTGACATTTAGTACAAACCCATCAAACTCTTTAAGCTTAATTATCATCCTGTGCCATTATACCTTTTATGAAATGAAAAATCCATAAAACCTCATCATCCAGAGCATACAACCTCTTTTGCTCGTCTGCTCTGTGTTTATTAAAATTCCTACAATGATACGATGTTATTGAGCCTGTGAGCTCCGAGCCGACGAATGCCAGAGACTTTGACTGACAACGGCCCATTCAGTGTATGTAGGTTACTGCAGCAAGATGTATGGCTCAGCTGTCAATACTAATTGGTTGTCCTTCTTCCTTATACCACTATGGAGTTTAAGAAGATAAGCCTCTTTTATCAAAACTTTTTGAAGAAAGCAACATGAACGCGAAATTGTAAATACTATATTAACACCCTTAGGACATTAGTTAGTAAAATCCTTGACAATACTTTACGTAGATACATTTTTATAGAAGAGGGGGCAAACGGATAGTCAGTTCATCTCGAGGTGAAAGTGATAAGCGACATCCATAGACACCCGCTACACTAGCAGGTGCGTTGCCTTTCAAATATGAGTATGCTGTTTTCTTGAAAGTGCGTAAGTCGTATCTCTATTCTATTCTAAGAATAATCCGTCTAAACTCTTTCAAAATCCGTACATTCATTTTTGTATTATCCCAATAATAATTGAAAACATACCATGAAAACATAGCAAAGGGAGTCCAGACCTCAGGGTTTGGAAAGTTCCAGACGGATTAAGGCACATCAAAGCAATTATACCAGTTGTTGCAGCGAGCGGTAAGTAAGGCAAAGTGATATCCATTTCACAAATTTGTTTTTCCATTACTCAAATTGGGTACAGGGGATATGACAGTTGCCCTTTTTTCGTCTCTCCGCCTAATCTGATGAAAACATTTTTGGAGAGTAGGAAATTGCCATTATTGCATCAGTGATAAGAAAAATAAGAGTATAGCAATTTGTATTGTCGTCTTATTTAAATTCGCAATAAGTTTAATAGTTTTGATTGCGCCTACTTTCGATGTACTACTAATATTTAGTTTTCTGAAGAGTAGATAATTCAACTAATCAATAATTAGGTCTTAAATAGGTCTTCTATTTACAACATTGTCCATGATTGTTGTGATAACGTTGACTCTTGTTATCACAACCTGTTGTTGCGTATTTAATTTTACATGTAAAAGTGATTATATACTCAGCCTTACTCGATTTGATTTGAGATCCCCCAATAAATAGCACATGCCAGTGATATCAAAATTTTTCTTTTCATGACTGAGAAATTAGCAAACAATTCCAAAAAACATTAATTTAGATAAGTAATATCTCAAGCGACTATGGTCTAGTCACTAGTGGGTATGTGCTCGGCTTCTTGAGTCTCGAGTTGATTCCGGGTTCGATCCTGACCCCTGTGATGCCTAGAAATGGGTTTTTCTAAATTTCTACATGCGTCTGAACATGAGATCATCGCTTGCTCACTGGTGAAAGAAACATCGTGAGGAAATCTGCATGCCTGATGTTATTAAGTCTTTGGAGGTGTGTGAAGTTCACCAACCCGCATTGGGCCCACCGCATCGATGAAGTATAGCCCAACACCCACCTCGCCTGATTTCGAGGAGGAGACCCGAGCCCAGCTGTGGGATATATAAGGGTTTTGATATTATTATTTATATATAACTGAAAAATTTGCAAACAATTCCAAAAAAACATTAATTTAGATAAGTTAACTCAAACGCTCAACATTTAAGTACTTAAAAGGCTCATAAGTATATTTGTGGCAATAAAAATAATGATAAACCCTTTTGGATGAACACAGGTTATTACATATCCTGTTCTTCCTGCGATTAAGGTACTATAAAAAACATCGCTGTTGGCCACACGCCAACTCGCTATAACAGTATTAATTACTCACCAACAGATGGCGCTATTCGGCAGGTGGACTGCATAAATCCACATTCTATTAAATTCAGTTTTGAACACGAAATATTTTAGCCAAAAACCCGTAAGGACTTTTTTTCAACTTTACATCAGTTTACAGTTATTTTATGCACGGTGTTACCAGACGTGGAATACTCCTTATTACTATTAAAGTGAAGACAAAAATCCGCATGTAGGGAAATTGATTTGATATCTTACATGTTTAAAATTGGTTGTTTGTAACTACTTCCTCACTGCATACTCATGCCATGAGAAGGCAACTTATTTCATTTAGATGTTTAATTTGAATACAGATTTTTATCTATAATCAATGTCCATATGACAACTAAGTAAGAAAATGTACAACAAAAATGAGACAAATTCGTTTAAACTTTGGACAAAATTTAATTTAAAGGCCTGATTATACCTAATGAATAAAAAATAACCCGCACGTGTGAATATTAATTGAATAGCGGATCAGTAGATCAAATTACCATAATAATAGAATCTCCCGCCTCACCATTGACCACAGACTAAATATTCATACAGATTTAAAAACCCGTTCGGAAATTTCCAATTTGTCAAACCTGGCGCACTAAGCAATTATTCGGGAGAGAATAAATCGATATTTTGAATCGAAAAGGGCAACACCGGCTAAGGCCATCTATTAAATGACAGTTATCTGCATGATTGATTGCTTTTGTATGCAAAAATCCAGTTTGATGCTCGTCAAACGTTGTGTGGAATAATGCCCATTACTTTATTATCACGCGCCGAGGGCGATTTGAAAAAGTTAGACTACTCAATTTTTCATTTGCATTTATATTTTTGACATTATATTGAATATTTGGAATAGTTTGGAACAGTACATTACAACATGATACGAATTCAAGAATGTAGTGTAAGAAATGTAATTTAAAGTATTATTACAACCCGACGCCAGGAGGCCGGGTGGTCGCAGACTGCACGGTTGGCGTGGGGCAACCCCCCACTTTTATAAACCAAAAGTGAGCCAAATGGGCTCACACTAATCCGATGTAGCATTAGGGCCTTCGGGCCGTTAGCATAGATCCATCCGAAAAAAAAAGTATTATTGTAAAGGAAAAAGGCCAAGAATTACAAAAGATGAAAAAAAAAGATTGAAACTGACCAATCATGCATAGATCTATACTTTTAATACTATAAATGTGAAAGTAAGTTTGTTTGTTACGCTTTCACGGGAAACTACTTAACCGATCATCATGAAATTTCGTACAAATATTCTTGGAGGTATTAGAAGTAACATCGGATACTTTTAATGAAAAAAATCTTATCTTGCGCAGACAAAGTCGTCACCAGCTAGTTAATTAATAATTAGTCTACAGACAATTAATTCAAGTTAACCAATACTGAATGCAACTGTCAAAACATGCAATAGGCTTCGTAAAACCATTTTCTCATTTATATAATTTCCCACAGGAATATCCCTAATAATTTTCGTAAATAGCAGCACTTTCCTATCATTTAACATAAAACTGCCATTATGAATGTTCCCTAAAAGCAAATTTGAAGCCATAACAAAACGTAGGTACAAACTTTAACGGAGCATTGCAGCAATGGGCAAATAACATATGTGCCACTTAAGCTAATGCTCCTCCTCAATGGGATATGGATAGACAAGCACTCGAATGGGGAGCACATTCTCATTATCCGCGTTATGGTAATGCGTCACCATTTTATCAGTTTGCGAATGGATTGGAGTAAATCTTAGGGAAAGGGCGTATATAAATGTGTCGGACTTAGCGATAGCTAGAGCAATATTTAGATTTTGTGGTTACATTTCTATTACAATATTGTTTGTCTGACTTTTATTTATAGTTTATCTCATATCGTGTTTGTGTTCTTATCACACGCCAAGTGATAGTAAGAAATAATAGTTTAAAAATACTTTAAATGAACAAAAAAATTGTTCTCTCGAGAGAGATTCCAGGATATAATTATTATTTTGTCATAAGAAGGCAAGTGACCAGTCGGAGCCTTATGGTGACTATCGACGCCCATAGACATCCGCACAACCAAAGGTTATGCAGATGCGTTTCCCTCCTTTCCCTTATCCCCCCAATGGGGTACCGGAAACTCACAAACCACACGAAACGCGACAGCACACCAGTCACTTGACTCCGGTCATGCCGGCTCAATTTGGCTGCAAAGCGGCATGGCACTACCACTTACTAATCCTGTTACCTCTTACTAATTCTGTTTCCTTGATTGGTACACAAAGACGTAGGTCCCAAAACAGCGCCTTGCAGAACACCCGTCTTTATTAATTATTAATTAGTGCTTATAATGAGAACAATGTGAGCGAAACGTACTAAACAAATTCGTGATATGAATTAAAAGTATTCGAGGATGCCAACAATAGTTTATACTTTATTTAATATAATTAATACTGATTAAGCTTTCTAATGGCTTATTGGTATTTAATTTTGGGAGGGACGCGTTTTGTCTACATTTGTTTGCGGCCTTAATTTAAATATTATTATATATATATTTTTTTACTTTCTTAATTCTTCCACCAAATTACTTTTCTGTACAGTATTGACAATATAATTAATAACTACTGGTATTGAGGCCTTCTCTTCGGACTACGATATGACACCACATCAGATGAGACTGGCTGGTTACTGTGACTGGTTCATTTTTTTTTTCTTCATAATTATGTGTTACACTGCCCACTGCTATTAGGCGACATACAGCTGTTGATTTGCTTACTATTAAAAATACAGCGTTGAATGTAAGTAGCTTAATAATATTTCTGTAACCTCAGATCAGACCAAGAATATCGTTGAAGTTTTCAACTACATTTTTCTGTAATGTCAACATCATTTTTTTATTGAAGAGGGGGCAAACGGACAGTCGGTTTACCTGATGGTAAGTGATGCGACATCCATAGACACCCGCTACACCAGAGGATTAGCAGGTGCGTTGCCGGCCTTACAAATATGAGTACATATGCTCTTAATTTATGGTAACCGATAAATATTACCTGTAAATAAATAAAATGTCAACTATGTAAATATCTTTTATTGCTTAAAACACGGAATAATCACCAACACAAACATTTCGTCTTCCGTTTAAATTTAAATCGAACTTTGAATTTGGTAACCTGAAAGGATACTTAACACATAATTGACCTCTGCCATCAGTTATTATCAGGATCACCAAAATTGTAAATAAAACTATCCAGACGACGTAGCAATTCTCTTCCAAAGTCCACACCAAGTACGATACTAAATTCATCGCAAAATTTAAATGATCACTTACATTAAATTCGTTTTAAGTACACAACTAAACTCCATTAGTTCGAATATAATTATTTATTTCAACATGGTTGTCATTTTTTTTTAATTGGTTCCAATGTCAAACTTATAAGAAAATAGTATCTTGTCTATGGAAAATTATAACACGTTTGCGCGGGAGATTTTGTTCTCAACGTCTAACATGAAATGAACATAACAGATTAGCCAGAGATTATAGATAAGCCATTTTATTTAAGTAACGATAACGTTAATCAAGTGTTTTGTTGGCTGATATGAAGAAATGAAAAGATGTCATCATTACTAAGAAGATTCATCTGTACATCGTTAGGGCTGAAAATTAGATTTTCAATTAATTAAGAACTAAAAAAATACCAGCACTAGATCCTGTAAAACGTGTGCTATGACAAAAATATTAAAATGTCATTTTATGTGACATTTTAATATTCTTGAAATAAATAAATAAATAATGCAGGCCAGAAATGTATTATAAGCCCTGCTGGTGTCGCCACTGTCTCTTTTATACCACATAATTATATGGTAAGACATAGTACAGTCCATACAGAAATTAGTTCCGAGTTTTCCCGCTACTAACTAAACAAAACAAAATAACACAATATAAATTTATAATTTGACATGTCACTTATACAGATATAAAGTTCTCATAATGGCGGAGTGCAAAACAAACTTCAGGTTTATTTAATTCGGTTCAGACGAATTTATTCAGCTGGTTAAAGGAAAGTATTAAAGTAAGCAAAATTTGAAATGTACAAGTCATAAGAAAACATGTCTAGCCAAAGGTCGAGTGGTCTGATTCAAATGAATGCTAATATTAGTCTGCCCCATACAACCATGAAGAATTAACTGCGATACAAAAAAAAATTACATCTAGTGGATATATAGTTTTTAAAGCCTGCAGTTTTTAAAGCCCGGCTGCAGTAGCGTTAATTATTATAGATCAGGATAAGTCGGATGGAAAACATTTCATTAATTCACATTTATTTCACATTCACACCAAACCTGGTGTGAATGTGAAATATTTTATTATTATGGAACCTTTTTTGTCTATGGCTACATAGACAAAAAAGGTTTTTTATGTCATTTTACATATACTGCTTAGCAGTATATATAAAATTGCAAAATAAGCAGTATATGTCATTTTACATATACTGCTTAGCAGTATATATAAAAAGACAGATATAACTTTAGGTAATAGGTACATATAATATTTTATTTACTAAACAAAATAAAATAGCTATTTACAAATTTACCAGGAAAGGAAATATTAAAAAATAATTAAACTAGCATCATCCTAATCCATAGACAAGAACGTCTTTACAAAGTTACACAAAAGAAATAGAATTCACCTTAAGGGGGTTCGAAATAATTGCTCTGATGCACCTTAATGCGTGTTTAGTCGCGCCTAAATTGTTTTTGAAAGGTCTATGATTGTAAGATTGTCTTTGGATTACTTTGGGGAAGAGGATTTATATATTGATTGAGTCTGTCGTTCAGGGGATTTACGGATACGGGTTTTACAATGCTGGGTTTTGGCTGGGTTTATGTAGTTGGACCATTTTTGATAATTTATGACACCCAATCTATTTACTTATTTTATAGGCAAAGGCTTTTTAAAAGACTTAGCGGGCTTACAATTTGTGTCAATATGAGTAAAACCATTTTTTCATATCATCAAAAACATATTTATAACAAAACCTTAGAATTCTATGATAAAGGTTTTCTTTTGCTAAGTTAATTCCCAGTTTGTCCCTCTTTGTAACTCGAACAAATTCGAACTCCTGATGATTCGTTCTGAATACTTCACTGATTCAGTTTTCCCGATAATGCTTCCCAAAAATCTATGGTCCCAGTTAAATCATTTCAAAGAAAACTAAAAGAATTTCAATATACCATGTTTTAAAAAGTTTTAATGCATTCTGTTCGAAAGATTAAAAAAAGTCAAATTTTTATTGTGTACGATTCCCATTGTGAGAGCCTTGACATTTTATACCACAGATGTCCTTTTCTATTGATATACGGCCCTTAACTTTCGAAGACATTTGTTCGAAGTTCGAAGTTTTTAAATCAGAATACTCGGTATTATAAAATTCTATGGAAATGATTTTTTTTTTCAATATCTATCCATGAATTTACATCATTATAAAAGTATAATATTTTATGGTTTTTGCCATTAAATTAAATGTATATTATAGATTAATATTATGTATTCACAACTCTAATTAGTTTTGCAAGTTCTTTTGGTGTTGTTTGGTATGTTCTAGAATCATTTAAAATATGTAATCTACTTGTTTTACTTTTTTTGTTGGAACAAAATGTGTTTTTGATATTTTAATAATAATTATGATTTCTGTGGAATATTATAAATTATATTTCTATTATGAATCTATGGAAAATAAAATGTATTTTCATTTTTATTTAACAAATTTAACCGAAAAAATTAAATTATAAAATCGATATGTATGAGTTATGTATGTATCGATTTTACTTTTACTGAATACACTTGACGTCAAGACCGTAAACATAACAGACATTGACAGCTGGACTTTATGGGTTCTTCCCCTAAAATTACCCGGCTTTATTTAATTGGATACCGGGTATTTCTATTTATGTATAATTAATCACTTTAAGAACGCATAAAAATTATTATTAAGTAAAATTACCAGTGAGCAACGATGGTCTAGTGACTCTAATGGGTATGGGCTCGGCCTGGTCCGGGTCAATCCTGACCTGTACCTGTACATGAGACCATCGCCGGCTCACCGGTGAAGGACATCGTGAGGAAATCAGTATTTGAATGTTTGTGAAGTTCACTGATTCGCATTGGGCCGTAGCATCACAGTAGCATCCTATAGTATCTTTGAACTATGGCCCAACTCACACTTCGCATGATTTCAAGGAGGAGACCCGTGCCCAGCAGGACACAATATAAATAAATATTGACATAATTATTTTTTTAATTTTTTTATATACTTATGGGACGCCTATGTTCAGCAGTGGACAGATGGAGGCTGATGACGATGAATATATTAAGAGATTTGTATGCGAATGGCAAGGGATCGGCCGTCTTGGCTTTCATTGAAGGAGGCCTACGTTCAGCAGTGGACGGATAAATGCTGATGATTATGATGATGGTGATAATAGGATTTTTCATCTATTAAATATTTGTTAAAATAAATTGTAAAATTATTATACAGTAAGCTTTTTCAACTTTTGTAGCAAGTTAAATAGCGCCACCTACCTTATCATCGTCGAACTTCTCGGGTTCATCGCTATATGCGCGTATCTCGCGTTTGTCCCTCGAACCGCGGCGCGCTAGCAGCGGGGTTTGCGGAGGCGACACTAGCGCAAAGCTGTTTCTAGCGCTCTCTGGTGGCGACTTTATGAACTCAATCTTCCCTCCCTCGATGCAAATATTGGGTGTCAACGGATACATCGGTGACATTGCAACATTAGTATTGGCCAAATGATTGTACAACTGATTATCTTCCAGCGGTAAGCTTTTTGGCTTGTTCTTCTTTCTGTATGTTGACTCATAAGCTAACACTTGTGCTTTTTGCTCTGGGTGGATCTGGCGAACTTTCCCAGGAGGTCGATCGGGTGGTTCCGGTGACACGTTTCCATCTGTCCCAGGAACTTCATTTCTTTCATTATTCGATATCCTGTAACAAAAATATTTATTTACTTATTAGTTATTACATTATGAAAATGTATACAATAATAATAATTATTATGGTATACATTTTAAATTAAGAGTCTCATATTATGAGACTCTTAATTTACTGTAAACATAGCGCAGTGGCGCCACTTTTGTGGACTAGTTTTAAACTTACGCGTTACATACTAGATGGCGCTGTATGACTAATAAGCATGTTTAAGTTGAATTATTGGGAATAATCACTAAATAATAAAGTAATTTCTATTTTTTTTATGTATAAATGGTATTAACATGTTATAAAACTAATTAATAATTTCAAAATACTTTATTTTCCCGAAATATTTGAAGAAAATAGGGTCTAGTCTACATCGCGCTAGCGGTATTATGCGAATCGCTGACTATATATATGAGCGACTCAGATCGTACTTTGGAAGTGTATTCTTTAGTGTGATGTTACTACTGTATATAGTACTAGCTCTCGTTAGCAGGTCTACAGCACGTGACGTCACGCGCTCGTTGTCAGGCTACGCTTCTTGTAACGTGCGCCGCGGACGATCGCCCACGTGGCTGCGACGGCCCAGCGGCGCACATTCCTTGAGGCGGCCTTCTAAAAACCTTACGCGGTTTCGTTAACTCGTTAGCTTAGCTCCGGTTAAATTTCGAGCACTTCCATACTATGGCGACGAGAGCAACACTCGATCTGCCTGTTTTTTGTCAAAATTATATGGAGATTAAAAGTTCAATTTTTCGAGCTTACCTATTTTTATAATAATTTACTAATTTTGATCATGCCGGATTAATACAGGCAATTTTTTTTAAAGATTTAATGAGATACAATTTAAATTATCCGTGTTTCTCGTTGTGTGTGTGTTGTTATCATGTTTTCGATGATAATATCAATAATAATATGTTTTCCCTATGCGTGTAAAACCTTCAGTGTAATTTAGGAACACAAACTCGGAGATCGCTAAAAGGGTTTACTACAAGGGATCGGATAAGTACGGAGATACGGAAAAAAGGAAATACGCGAACAAGCAATTCTAGGATTCCACCAAGATTGTGTGGAATATTCGGCTGAAAATATTACTGACGTTATCTTTTCAGCACTACTCCCGTGGCTTAGTATTTTTATTGTTCATGAGTTACCCGCGGCTTTTCTCATAGGACTCTAGATTTAAAATATGCCTACCATGACAGGATTGTACTATTCTAGTTGACAATAACCACAGTGTGAAGTAGACAAAAGAATAAGTCTATCGTATCTATAGTAGTAGGTACCACGTAGTAACTAATATCTATTCAGATCTTCTTATGTGATTAACACTCATATCCAAATTATAATTTATACTGGTAAAGTTATCAGTATCAGCTTAGCATAATAAAGTTATTATGCTAAGCTCATTAAAACGGGATTTGATATTAAAATCTGAGAACAATTATTATATTGGTAAATAATATTATTACTTATTTATACCTATATATATACCTATACATATTATGAAATGGTCTTGATTGCATTATATGCGTGGATTGACGGAAAGTAAAGACAGTGGGTAATATGGACCATCCTGCAGAAATTACATGCAGAAAATGGGCAGTATCTACTTAGCAATCATTAGATAGTGCTTCCAACGCGTTTTGATTTTAGTGAAGCAATGTGAGGACATTTTGGCATGACACTGTAAAACGACCATGCGTTCACCTTTTATCATTAGCCCCTAACAATTTTCTTATCACAACTATGTCATGTCAGCTTCATTATTACTCGGAGCTCTAATAGAAGAACCATCCATGATGGTTTTATCACTGACGCCATGTTAGTGACTCACTGCTTGGGGGCCATTATTACATAGCGATCACCTTTCTAAAAGTATTTACAACAGTGACTCATCTCTGGTCCTAGGAGAACAGAAGCATACAAAGGTTCGCGGATTTTACTATTTTATTAAGAAGATTTAACGCTCTTTAAATTACTGTATTTCATTTTCAAAGAGTAAACCGTATAAGACGAATAGAATGTTAAGATACGAATAGAACTTTTTTTTAAGTTAGTTGGGTAGGCAAACTGACAGACGTGCACCAGATGATAGGTAAGTGGTCGACGTCGCCCATGAAAATAAACTAGTTTACCTGATACTAGCCCAGGCAAATCATTTACCTCACCATGGTTCAATCCTTGTCTTGACGGTGGGGCTCAGTAGCCTAAGGTGAACCCAGCACCTTGGGCGAAGCGAATTGTGCCGAGGGGGCTCTTTGTACCCCTCTTATAAGAGGAGGGGACTTAAGAGCAGAGGGCAAGGGGCGAGGATGGGAACCTCACATTGTGCTATCCCGACGATGGGAGGGGTTGTTCTATGGTGCGGGACAACCCCTCTGTGGAGGTGGCGTCGGTCCCTTGAAGGCGGCATGGATGGCACTCGCCGGGTTTTAGTGGGCAGAGCTGCGTCCACCTTACCACCTTTCGGGCGCAGCGAGTCTCACATACCCGCCTGGGGAGTCCCCACTCCCCCTCGGGATACCTCAGAGCATTTCCCAAGAAAAAAGCAACTCGTTTATGTGTTGCGCGCACAGAACCTATTTTACTGTTCTGTGGTTGCGCGTGCGTGCGTAGATATGTAATAGGTACTTATATGTAGCGCGGCACAGCGCATCCCTCTCACCGGTAATTATTATTATATAATTACATATATAGTTTATTGTTTAGTAACAGAATATTCTAGAAATATTTATCTTTTATTAAGAGGAAAGAGTCTATAAACATAGTGTGTTACTTTATCATAAATCATCTTAAAGTTGTTTTATTGCTCGCCACTCGTATCCTATAATAATAACGTAGAAACAATAACGTAGTATGAATCATTTGAAAACATAAGTTAATTGAAAAACTAAGTTATCCAGAACGTTCTCATTATTTTGTAATTGTTTTTAAAAAAGTAACAAAATCGCCTCATCAGCGTGTTTTGTCGAACTCTATTTCTAAATACGTCTTTCGAAAAGGAAGGAAGAAGCTTCAGATAAAACGGCGTAACTCTAACACGTGTCCATTTTAAAACAAACCTAGCACTGTTATCATAGAGTTTGTATTTCAACGTTTTTCTTGTATACCAATATTTTCGTCACCTACCATCGCTGTTTCTTTTGACGTGTTAATGGACGCAGCGTTGTATTTGGACGTATATCTAAGTGTGTTTGAACGAATTTATCTTTTTACACGTGGTTAATGTGCTTCCTGAACAGTTTTTAATGTACTGAAACTGTTTAATATTTAGCTAATTAGCTTTTAGTAACAGTGGCTGACTCATAAATATGAATTCATCAGATAGAGTAGTTCAAGGATTTCTCAATTCAATTGTTTTAAGACTGTTTTTTTATGTCATCGGAGGCAACCTAGCAGTCGGAGCCATGATGCACAACCAGAGGTTATGCAGATGCGTTGCCTTCCTTACCCTTATCCCCCCCAATGGGCCACCGGAAACTCACAAACCGCACGAATCGCACCAGCATGGCTGTCACTTGACGTCAGTGTTATGTGAGCGAGAGGTGCCACCCCGGTCGTGCCGGCTCAATTCGCCTGCAAAGCAGCAGCATGAGATTTCCTTCAAAATTTTAGTTTACATTATAATAATTGCTTAGTAATTTTTATATTATACTAGCTGTTGCCTGCAGCTTCGCCCGTGTTACTCAACTCCTTAAAGTCAAAGCGTGATGTTATATAGTCTATAGCCTTCCTCGATAAATGGGCTATCTAACACTGAAATAATTTTTCAAATCAGGCCAGTAGTTCCTGAGATTAGCGCGTTCAAACAAACAAACAAACTCTTCAGCTTTATAATATTAGTATAGATTTAAAAGGATTGGTTTTTCATTTGTCTACAACTCGTCTAGATTACTCTATGTCGTCGTATGTTTACTGTTCACAAAGGAAAATCTATAAATGGAAATCACGGGTTGATAATATTTGCAAGCCTCTTTGGCAAGCAAGGTGTTAAATATCTGGCGTAAGTCCAGTTTACAAGACGATAGACACAACTAGATCCTGTCACATCAAAGAAAGTGTCAACTCACCAAATTGAGACATCTCTAGTTTTCAATTATGTGTAACGTCCTATCCTTTAATATATTTAACTCATCATCATCATCAGCCTCTATCCATCCACAGCTGAACATAGGCCTCCCTCAATGAACGCCAAGACAACCGATCCCTTGCCACTCGCATCCAACACGACCGCTGCACGGAAATCGTCTTCCTACCTTGGCCGACCAACACTTCGTCTACTTAGACGAGGCCGCCACTCTTATTTACCTCATAGCATAACTGAATATAAAACGTTTAATTTTAAAGTTCTCTATGGTTAATTCTTATAATATGGATGCACTAACATAATAGAGGATATATTTGTATGTTTGTATGTAGGAGGTATTTCTGCGAAACTACTCATTCGAATTTAAAATCTTTAACAGTATAATGCAACTTTTGCACTAAGTGATATGTAACACTATAAGGGGCCATCCATAAAGTACGTCACACGAATTTTAGGACTTTTGAACCCCTCCCCCCGTCCTTGTCACAGGTTGTCACATTTTTATAACACCCCCCCCTCCCGTTTTTACGTCATACATTTTTAAAATTTATGTATATTAAAAATAATCGAGAGAAAACAGCTATTTTCTATTTTTACTTATTTTTATTAAATAATAATCTAATAAAATCAACATAAAGTCCAACATTTCGTAAAACCGAAAAAACAAACGACTAGTTAGAAAATAATAAACGATTAATTATATTAATTAAAGATAAAAAACTTAATTATCGAGTGTCCATGGACTTTGGATCCACCCTTTTATATCAGCTATTACTGGTAAATCAGGCACTTCATTTTCGTTCTGAATTTGAACGTCAGGAACATCCTTAGTGTCGACATCATTCTCTTCCATCCATAAAGCATCGTCATCATTCATTAAACAGAGAATTGCTAAATTATTAATAAATATAGATCAAGTTCGTAAATTTTTAAAATTTTCAATTCACATCCAAACTTTGCGTTTTAGTATTTTAAATTTTAACATGTGACGTCACAAAACTATTGACCCCCCATGCCCCTTGTCACACGATGTCACACTTCGGTGATACCCTCCCTCCCCATTAACGTGTGACGTACTTTATGGATGGCCCCTAAAAATAATCATCATCAGACCGACCAAGTTACAGCGGGGTAAGTGGCGGGCAAAAGCTAGTTGTATAGTTTTAGCGTGAATTGTTGGACATTCATCGTTTCATGCACATTCACACTGGTGTGGTAGCACCTTAAGGCGCTGTTAGGGGACGCACGGGCCGATCAGAGGGGGTGAGGTGCGGGGCATTCCGCGGGGCGCACTCCGCGCGTCCCGCTCGGGCACATTTTACCGCGTATTTTAAAAGTGCGTGTGGCGGCTAAAAAGTGATATTATAAGTAATCGAAATAACAGGAGAGTGACTGCAGTATTTTCTTTATACGAGTAGGTATATTAGGGTGAATATTTCAAGATAGACATAATATTCAGGATTTGTAAATTAAAATGAAATAGCATCCAATTACAAAATTTATGGATTTATGGCGCGGTGAATGGAACTTTTATATACTTATTAGAGGGGGTGAAGCAAATAAGTGAGGGACGATTATTTCCATCGACTTCCGTCCACGGCGGAGTGTAACATGCTATTTTAGCCGATACGTGATTTCATTATAGAAGCGTAATATCACACCGAACAAATGAAATGCGTAATTTCACATGTAACTGATAATGTGATATAGCCCAACGCAACGTGCGCTGCAATTGTAATACGCAGCGGTAATGTCCAAGTTCAAACCTCGATAGATATAAAATTGTATGTATTTTTTTTAAAGGTTCAAATCACGATAATATTATGATGCATGTTTTTTTATTTATTTTTAGAATATAAGCGTATTTTTTATTTTATTTTTAGATATTATATACCTACATGTTTTAGTGTAGTTTTTCATAAAAATCTGTTCATATTTTTCTTATTATCTTATTGTTAGTTTCTAAAAAGTTATCGAGAAATTATGTGACTCATTAGACGAATAATAAATAGAAAGGCTTAGGTGGATGGAAGGTAAATTTTAGAAATGGCTAATTCTCAAAACGGCTTATTATCAAAAAAGGGAAAAATAAGAAATATTTTAGCCCTTTATACTTATGTATATACATTTATATGTGACTGATGATGAATGATGGAGAATGTTAAATTCTAGAAATGGCTAATTCTCAAAACGGCATATTATCAAAAAAGGAAAAAATAAGAAATATTTTAGCCCTTTATTACTTATGTAGGTACATTTATATGTGACTGATGATGATGACACCAGCGCTACTAACACGTCATGTACATCGGAAGGTTGAGCGGAATATTGAAACGACGTTTCCACAAAACAGTTTATTAGTGACAAATGTACGAGTACAATATATATATATATATATATATATATATATATATATATATATATATATATATATTGTACATCTATTATATATATATATATAATAGATGTACAATGTATGTATGTACATAAATTGCGGACGAGCAAATAAACGCATCGACATTTCCACATACACAGTACATTATGTCCCTACATAATATTACAGAAGAGTAAAAGAATAAAAATAAAATACCAACGTCAACCAAGCTTCATGGTTGATTCTGGAAAAAATATTATAGTTTGTTACAAAAGTGTGTACTAATACTGGAGGAGGTCATTTTACTCTTTATTATGTACAATAGAAGATAATTGTCATCATATATTATATTATTTAAAAAATAGACTCCCTGAAAAAAAATATACGGAGGGCAATAAAAAGATCGTATTCGATGAAACAAAAACACATGATGGAAGTTGTAAAGTAAGTACTAGGTACTTACCTTTTCTTACACAGCTTATTTTGTTTCAAGTAATATTAGATTATGATATTATGTACATAGGTATTAGAAACAAAATTATGAATCTAAAAGATGTAGCTCGATTGGTCAAGCGGTCTCGCCGTGTGTGAATGTTTGCTGTTTCAGTAACCAGCCTCGGGTTCAAACCCCGCATGGAGTTTTTCTTATTAGAAATACTTTTTGTTGGGTTTTTTATTTGGAATAAATACATTTTTTTGAGGTTTATTGTTCGTGTAAAATTTACTACTTGCTTTATTGTTATTTATTGATTACTAAGTGAGTCTTCAACCGATGCGTTCTCCATTTTTTTTTATTACCCATTAATAAAATCAAAACCGAACAAAAGATTACACGAACAATAAATTAAGTTAATAATTAATTAAAAATCACAATAATTACAAAAAAACACAATCACAAAAAGAAAGTCACAAAATAAAATATATAAAACATTTGACAACAAATACGTAAATTATTTCTAAGCAGCGAGAGTTACAAAATGGCACAGGTCCGTCTAGCAACGCGACTCAGCAGTCACTGTCGCTCTACGTAGAAAAGAAAGAGAAGCGAAAAGTCGCCGCGATGGTACGATGTTTAGTTTGAATGGTTCGAGTTATCATTTAATATTATTTATTATTCCTTACAAATATCGTAATTCAATCGATAAATAAAAAAAACAGTTCCCCTTATTATAACATATTATATCACTGTTATTAATTATTTAACAAGATTTGTTCAAATAATAAAGATACAGTTGTTACAATGTTAATTTTAATGGTTATTTTATGATTTTTTATCATCGAGATTTTTTTTCGAAAATGTGTTTTGAACAAAATAGTCCACCCATAAATATGATCAAGATTAACATATTTTTTTTTTGATGCTCTCAGATGTATAAATTTCCCTAAAAAACTGTTTTGTACAGCCTATATTGACTATGCACAGCGCCTTAACTACGCTGCCGTACAATGTCATGACAGTCTGATTTATACACAAAATATTCATCCGTACCAACCAGACATATGAACGAACAAACCAAACAAACGCACACCAATAACTGGGGACTCCATCATTACTGATGTATAATGACTTAGATAAATCTATACATATAATAAATCTGTAGAGGTCTAATTTTTGTACAATAAAAAAAAATGCTCAAAACCGAGTCAGGGGGATGTAAGAAATGAAATAGAACTAATTTGGATTTTTTTCGATTTTTTTGTTTCTCTGTTTGTCTGTCTGTTTGTAATGGCTAATCTCCGAAGCTACTGGACCGATTTGAATAAAATTTTGTATGGTGGTAGCTTATACCCTGGTCAACATATAGGATACTTTTGACCCCGGTAAATTAAAGACTTCCCGTGGGATAGTTAAAAAACTGTAATTATGTAATGAAACAGCTTTGTATACAACAACTAATGAACTTAATTTGCTGATACCTTATGTTGACGTTGTATTCAAACAATGTATTGCCGTAAAAGTTCCGAATTCCCGCGGGAAAGTAAAACATTACTAAAACAGTGTCTAGCATACTGTACAACTATATGGCGCTAATAATATGAAATGTTTACTATGACAGTATATTATAGGTCATAATAATATTATAACGATTTCAATTCTTACCTGTTAAATAAATTCGTAATAAACAAAGTAGATGGCGTTTTAGACAGTATTTTACATCGCGATGGGGAAAAAAAGTTGTGTAGGAATTGTCGTTTCGTACGTTGTCCAGCCTTAATTAATTTTGTATATATTGGAAAGAAAGTTTCAAAGGTTGCCTTAAGCCTTTATTTCTGCTAAGTGATTTATATTACAATTCTAATATTGGTCAAGTGTTGGTTGAAGATTAATTTGTACACAATGCCTAGAAAAAGGTCGAAACTCTCTCAGTACTCCAGCGCAGTTAAAATATTAAGGATTATTATTCTTGGGATCTCCCAAGAATCTAATGAAGATCATGAGGCGAGACTCTGTGACTCGAGAACTAAAAAAAACCCAAAAATATTTTCAACAAAATTTTTGTCTGTCTGTCTGTTTGTTCAAGCATCACGCAAAAACTACCGGTTCGATTACGATGAAACTTGGTATAATTATACTTTACTATCCGGGGCACCAACCTGGGTACTTTTTATCTCGCAAAAATATACACATTAAAAACAAACTTAATTTTGCGGTTCGATCCCTAGACATGGTTACTGCTATACTAACATATTATATAATAAGTTTGTCGTACGTTACGTCAACCGCAGTGAAGTTTATGTTGTAATAGTAGGGCTGAAGGTCTAACTTGGCTCAAAGCAGCAGGCGGGGGCTGGGGATAACCCCCGCGAGCACCTAGCTAATTTCAGAGACATAGGTGGTAGGCCGCGCGTATCGCATCATAGTTCATGTCGTACATTTTTGACTGTTATTGCGAACGGACGTATTGAGCGGGAAGCGATTAGGTTTATTATAAGGTGTAGGAATAGATTTTAAAGTTAACAAAGTAAAGTATAGGTACTGTATATTTAAGACTGTTTAGCTGAAGTGGGCACGGACCTGTCGCTCCCTGCGGTCATCCGATGCGACGACTGACAGTGAGAGTGCATGGCAGGCGGTCCTCTCCTTCTGCAAGGTAGTGATGTCACAGAAGGAGGAGATGGAGCGGGCGTAAGAGCGCACTGGCGCCTCTTCCCGCAGGAGAGCACGGCGGCGACAGGCGGTTGCACCGCCGTGGGGGACCTGTGCGAGGCTGATCGGGGGATCCGCCGGGTCCGGACGGCACCTTAACTGCATAAGGATGCCTTATAGCCCGGGTTATAAGGCATCCTTATGTAGTTAAGGTGCCTTAGGCGGAGAAGGAGGAGGGGATGTCGCCCTCCCTGCCTCCAGTGGGGAGTGCCGGATGGCACACCGTTGTGGCCTGGTGTGGACGTTTAGTGGGTAGAGACTGCGTCCACCTTACCATCTTCTCAGATTCAGAGAGTCCCACATAACCCCCGAGACCCCCCGGACCCGGTGGTATGCATAAACGCACTCCCCAGCGAAAAATAAGGGAGGATTATTTATTCGTGTATTAATATGTTTTAGTAGATATTTCTTTAGGTATTATTATTTTAATTATATTTAGTTTTAAAAATAAACTTTGGTATAGGTATTAGTTAAAATTCAATAAAGGTTTTCAATATAGGATTCAATAGGTAAAGTTGGATAGTTATTAATTTTCATTATCTAGATTAGGTGCGAGATGATTATTTTTCTATAAGGGTAGTTTTGAAGATTTTTATATTTTTAATACGGTTTTTACGGGTTTACGGGTTTATAATATAACACGATGCCTTCCAGAAAGAAAACTTCTCTTTCTGCTACATCGAAATACGTTAAGCGAATGAGATTAGTTAGATCACAAGAATCTGCTGAGGAGCGAGAGTCCCGGTTAGACCGCATGCGAGAGAGCATGACTGAAACAAGAGCACGCATTAGCAGCGCCAATCGAGAATATAAAACAAAACATAAATAATATAAAAAGAAAAAATATAATTTAAAACAAAGTCCTTCCTCACGTCTGTCTATCTGTACGCGATTAACTCAAAAACTAGGTATAAACTAACTAAATGGATTTTCATGCCTGTTGTCAATAGGATATAGAGGCATCCTGACGCATGTTATAGTATATAATTTACCAAGACTGTATAAATTGATAAATAGTTGGATAATTATTGGGAGAGTCGGAAAAATTTAAGCCGCTTTGGAGCTTACATTAAAAACACAGCCTTATTCTCTTAAGAGATATAACAAAGAAATAAAAATATCGGTCCGGATACGTCCGTAAATATAAGTTAACGCGGGCGAAGCTGTGGGCAACAGCTAGTAAAATAATAAATATTTTTAATATTCATTAGCTATCATTGAGACATGTGTTCGGGTCTGATACTGAGAAGAAAGTAATTTATATAAACACATATATCCATGACATGCATAATTGAACAAAAAATGCACATGCAAACAGTCAAATTGTTTGCATTTTTCGGGGTTTGGAACCTTAGTGCGTGAAGCATTCAGTCCTCCGTCCAGCATAGACTTGACAAGTTATCCATTTATATATTTTTCAGGACCTAAATATGTCAACTTTAGAGAATCTAGTACGAGTACGTTTGAAGTAGACATACAAAACCACTTATGTATTTCTTTTCGAAACTCTTAACGCTTAAAAGACTAGTTATTCTATTGCGGATGACTATAGATATAGTGAGAACTTATTATTACTAAAATTTAATAATTGTATTGTAGATTAACCTAAAGTATGCGTTTTAGACTAAAAACTATAACAAAGGCTGCTATTATAGTCGATCTTAACCAAGCTTTAAAGGTTCCCGAAGTAAAGTTAGTACAAACAATTCATGATGGTGAGATAGATACCAAGCGAAGCACAGAGAGGGATTTATGTGTTTATAATAATAATAATAATAATAATATATTTATTGCAATAATGTAGTGTTACAGAGATCTTAGTAATTGAATAACATGTTCTTGTACATTCTGCCATACAGATGGCATACAGATTTACATGAAAATTGTGTCATTTCTAGCGCCACACCCACTTTAATGATATCATATTAATAGCTATGCCTATACATGATATCAAATATTTGAATATAAGGATTTTTATGAATAAAATATATTTAATTACTAGCTGGTGCCTTCGCCTGCGTTAACTTAGGTTTACGACCATATCCTTGTCGATGATGATTATTTCTATAGTCTATGTCCTAATCCAAGGTACAAGCCATCACCATTTCAACTTTCAGTCAAACTTCAGTTCAGTCCAGCCGTGAAAGATCAACAACATCAAAATATCAAAACTTACGCCTTTATAATATTACTAGCTGTTGCCCGCAGCTTCGCCCGCGTTAACTTAAATTTACAGCCGTATACGGATTGATGACGATTATTTTTATAACCTAAGTTACTTCTTGGAACTTTAGCTATCTGTCAGTGAAAGTCCTGTCAAAATCGGCCCAGCCGTTTCTGAGATTAGCCGGAACAAACAGACAGACAAAAATTTGTAAAAATGCTATTTTGGTATTATGTACCTACCGTGTATACATCAATATGCATTTAGTAAAACGCGGTTATTTTAATATTACAAACAGACACTCTAATTTTATTATATGTATAGGTTAAGATAGTGGTAAGATATATTATAAGGACATAGACTAGATAGCCTTTATCTACAAAAACCAGGATACACCCAAATCATTTTATGTATTGTCCGTGAAAACCAAGAAGTATGCTCATCGTAATGTTCGTATAATCAGTTGATTGCGATATTAATAGTAAATGTAATCTTAAATAAATTGATCGACTAGCTCTGGCAGTCACAGATTGGCATCGACAGATTTATAACTGTTATATTAACTGATTATTATAATAGCTTACTGTAGTGTTAAAAAATATAGCTGAAGTTTTGATAATAACTAATAAGTATGTGTTGGTAGTTTGTGTGTGGCTCAGAGTCAGGCATTCATTTAATTATTGATTACTTCAACTGGCATCTGTGCTACGATATTTAACTGTGTCCTTTTTATTTTATCTGCATTATGCATATGCATTACGTCTAGGATAGGTTTACTTGTTAAAACATCGTGTTTCAAATAAAGGAGAACGAATATATTTATTGTAAGTACTAATTATCCTCATCATCATCAGCCTCTATCCGTCCACTGCAAACATAGGCCGTCCTATTACTTGGAGGCCTATGTAAGTACCAATATTATATTTAATTTTAAGCCACGCATTTGCAAACTGTTCAAGAAAAGTCCTAGAAAGTCCAGGTAGGATGGACCAGTTAGTGTTAACTTGCAAGATTAATAGTTAATATTATTTTTTTATGTTAGTTGAATAGGCAAACTGGCAAACGTGCCACCTGATGGTAAGTAATCGACGTCACCCATGAACATAAACTAGTTTACCTGGAACTAGCCCAGGCAACTCATTTATGTGTTGCCTATCCTGAGACATAAGATGTTAAGTCTCGGTGCCAGTAATTACACTGCCTGTCTTGCCCTTCTCTCCGAAACACAGCAAAGCTGTTTCACGGGAGAAACAAGCGAGATGGTGGTACCCACGCAGCCGGGAGCGCAGCACAGCGCTTCCCTCCCACCGGATATATAATATATAATAACCCTTATATGTCCCACTGCTGTGCACGGGTCTAGTTACCATATACCACCATATTATACCACCATACCATACCATAGACCACCTTCAAAGACTTTAAATCTCATCAGGCAAGTCTTATATTATAATAAACCAGCTGTAAGTTTGCCAAAAAATCCAAATCAAAATCAAAATCCAAAATACATCAAAGCGAGATGCCTTGTCCAGCATAAAGGCTGATGATGATGATGACGATAAATAAAAGCTAGAGTTTAGTATGAGTAATGTTAGGTCTGAAATAAATGTAACCTACATTCAAGATTGTGGATACGCTATTATTACAGGCGATTCGCTGTTCGAGACCTGAATACAGTTCATTCTCAATAATGGTGCAGTAAATATGTATTATTATGCAGGAAATAATCTTCACATAACTAGTATTGAATTATTATTTATTATAAACTATTCTATAAGTCTAAAATTAGAATACGACAATTATTTTTAGTATACTTACCTATTACAATTTATTTGAAGTGAAAACTACCTATTGATGAGATCTCTGTACTCGCGACACAGACGTTGACATTTATAAGACGTGGACTCGCGACACCGCACACGAAACGCTGGAGACGCAGTTTGAATTTTATATGACGTGGACTCACGACACCGCTCGCGAGCCTCTGGAGACGCAGTTTGACGTTCGATTTATCTGTATAAAATTATGCAATATTTGTTTTGCAAATTTTGTTGCTTCTAAATTATGTCATACGGCCATTTTGTGCGCCGTTTAAAATGTATAGGTTGTCATAATCTTATACAGCCTGTATTATATGTATTTGAATTTAATTGTTTTGTTTTCACTTCTATCGGCAGTCCCTGGGGACTGGTCGAGTTTTTTTTATTCTAAACAGACGTAAGCGCCAAATGACAATGACGCCATATCTTTAGCCTAATTATTCTCCGGTTTCTCTCCAAGAAACCAGAGAATAATTGAAAAATAATATACTGGTGAGTCGGATGGGTCCTCCGCATGAAGACTTTGCGGTGTTGCATCTAAATGTTCATTTTGCTCCTTTATTATCAAGGGCTCCATAATGGCATCTCCGATCCTATTATATGTATGTATAAAAATATAAATATAAGCTACTCTAACTTGTAGGCACTCTCCTTAAAATCAAGCTAAGCTGGCTTATGCGAATTGGCGAACCTTAAAGTTTTCAATCTTATAAGATGCAGGATTCACTACTGATGATGAAGCGTTGACAGATATATGCACGAGAATTTTATGCCATTTTTAGGGATCAGCTAAGGGGATAGGTTCGAATCCGGACTAGCCGAGGCTATACCAGTAGACCATCTATATAATGGTTTGTAATGGTCCGCGACCACTGGTGGTCCCTGGTTCCACGATGGTTGAGCCATCCCAATAAATAAGTGACAACGAGAAGATGGTAAGGTGGACGCAGACTCAACCCACTATACCCCAGCGGTGTTCTCCTTGTCGTCTGGGTGATCCAGCGAAGGTTAAGAAACACTGGTCTAACATTAACAAGACATTTGACAGTACCATTTCATAAAGAAAAACTTATTCTTCTGTCCCCAGGTCAAGCTCGAACCCAAGCCCGTACGTGTGGTATTACACCAACGTAATGACCTTACGGGGAAACGGTACACCATTGTGTGGTGGAGCTGATTGACGGCCAGCGACCGCATTACGTTCGGTTTGTCTGTTTTGTTGAAATGTGGGCAATATACCGTTTTCTATGTTTTTGAAGTGAACCGAACAGAAGGCGCGACTAGATTCTCAGATTTTCATGAAGTTTTACTTCAATAGCGCTTAAAAATTACACAGACAAACTGGTAGACGTGCCACCTGATGATAAGTGGTCGACGTCGGCCAAAACATAAACGAATTTACTTGGCTCTAGCCAAGGCAACTCATTTATGTGTTGCCTATCTTGTGACATGAGATGTTAAGTCTCTGTCTTGCCCTTCTCTCCCAAACACAGCAAAGCCGTTTCACGGGTGAGACAAGCAGGATGGTGGTGGACAGTCGGGAACGAGGCACAGCGCAACCTACTGCTAAATTATGTTACTTGTGTAGGTAATCAAATGGCAGGCAAATTGTTGTCGACCATGAAGATAAACGAGTCTGATTTGGGTTCAAAGTAGGCAACTATGAGTCCTGGAACTAAAACAATGACAAACGAAACTTGTTATGCACTTGGTGCAAAGCTTGATGCATTGTTGGTGGGCGATACTAATCATTAATTAGTCAGCTCTTCGTAGCTTGTTATTAACATAGACAGAATTCTCTGCACTCGGTTGTTATGTTTATGGATTTTGTGCTCCTGTTAGTGCCTAGAAATGGGCGAAGGAAAATATCGTGAGGAAACCTGCGCCTGATGAGATTATAAGTCTTTGAAGGTGTGTGAAGTTCACCAGCCCGCATTGGGCCAGCGCATCGGTGAACTATGGTCCAATACCCTCCTCGCCCGACTTCAAGGACAAGACCCGTGCCCAGCAGTGGGATATGGGTTGATATTATTTAATATTTAAAGAAAGATGTAATAAAATAAAGCAACCACAGCGTGATGCTGTTTGCCGTCACGTCATTCGAGTCGACCGTCCTTTCTTTTTTTTTTTTTTGCTAAAACGCTGGGAAATGCTCTGAGGCATCCCGCCGGGTATGTGGGACTCGCTAGCCACTAAAACCCGACGAGTGTCACGAATGCCGCCTTTGGTGAGGTGCCCCGGATCTAATGAGCAAACCCCCAACAATGCCCCACCGGCGCATTTCAGTACAAACGATTTTAGTAGAAACGTCGACTCTCGAGTCGACGTTTCTACTAAAATGAGAAAATGTATCATATCAAAATATGCATATTATATTGCACATCGATTTACAGCTTGGCAAAAAAGAGTATGGAAAAAATGAGGGCGCCACTTTCACTTAGGTCTCATCATAATATGGAACATCAGTAATATAATTTAATCAAATCGTTAAAAATAAATGTGAAACACTAAACTTTACTCAAAATCTAGTATTTGTCGGCCAAGTATTGTCAACATCATAGGTTTCCATTTAGTAAAATACTTAGTTCCACCTGTCACCACGTCATACTCTTTTTTGCCAAGCTGTACAAATGTGTCAAATTATTATCGTTATCCAAAAGTCCGTTATCGGTCTTTACGTACCACATTAAAAATGTTACTAGCCACTACCACTCAATTTACCATTGACACTCCATGCAACATTTTCCCATTTTTAATATACGTAACGGCACAGCAACCCTTCAAGGGTATGACGTAACATCTGCATTCCTAAGTGCCTCTTACTTAGTTGAACCCTTATCGCTGAACGATCATAAACTGAAGGGTTTTATCTAACAATGTAACATATCTCTGGAACTTTCTAGAATGTGTTGTATAGTCTGTACTAATACAATAAAGATCAACGCGTTAATCTCCAGAACTGCTTTTTTGGCATTTCATAGCCAAATTATCAAGGAGGCTATTTATTTTGGAGTAATGTCGCGTAACAGTAACAGTAACAATTTGTTATCTATACTATAATATTATAAAGCTGAAGAGTTTGTTTGGTTTAATGCGCTAATCTCAGGAACTAATGGTCTGATTTGATTTGATTGATTTTTTTGAAAATTCTTTCAGTGTTAGATAGCCCATTTATCAGGAAGGCTATTATAGGCTATATAACATCACGCTGTGACTAATATAAATTAAGTAAGTTAACGCAGGCGAAGCTGTGGGCAACAGCTAGTTATTGATATACTAAGGAGGTTACATAAGTAGCTGTTACCAAATTATCTTTGGATTTGAAAGGGTCTCCAGAACTGATATCGCGTTTCTACAGTTTTTTTTTTGTACTTTCAGACTTTTAGGCGGAGGCCAATGTTTCAGCATTGTTGTACGTGGGTCTTGTTAACGAGGCGGTTTCAGCCAAAATAAGTCTAGGTAGAACTCCGGTTTTAAACAGTTTCATAGTAAAATAAAAGAGCATACTCATATTTGAAAGGCCGATAACGTACCTGCTAATGATGTAACGGGTGTCTATGGATGTCGCTCTTCACTTACCACCAGGTGAAATGACTGTCCGTTTGCCCCCTCTTATATAAAAAACAACCTTACGTATCTAAAATCTTACATGGTATCAATGATATACTTATTTGCATGGTATCATCAAAACGTGTTCAAATGTGTCTCATTGTTGTCATGAGATCTATTAGCTTAGCTTTTGTCTATGTTTATATTGTTAGTTGTTAGTATCGTACCTCATTAAGAAGAATATTCCTACTCAACTGGCCTTTTTATTATAACATGGGTAGGCAAGCTGTCGGGTAAGCTACTAGAAGGTCAGTAGCCAATATAGTATCCCGACAGATGGCGCCCTTATTTGGTTTGCGAGATTAGTATTTGGAGGTGAAAAGTTCCTTGCTTCAAACCATGTTAATATGATAATACTGCAGCTTTATATGCTGTACCTGTAACAAAATAAAAATAATTGTTAATTTCACTTCCAAAATCATACTTCGGGTTTGTAGAACGCAAAATTGGCAATTAAATAGACATTCTTAATACACTATAAAAACTCTTAAAAAGAATTAACATGTAAAAATTAACAAATATATCGGAAATACTAGTTTTCTATTTTAGCTTACAAATAATTATTACTCTAACTATTAAATTAAAAAGGTAGGTAACACATCCCCTTCGCATACAACATCGCCATCGCATTACATGTTTACTGTGGGTGTGTCCCGGGTATTCTATTGATTACTCAAATAACGTACTCCTACGATAAACCTTCATATGAAACTAGAAATACAAATTAATTTTATAACAAACCAGCTCTTTTGTTCCTGCACTAAAATTGTCTTAATCTTAACAATATGTTTTTCCATAATAACCTACAACCTTCCTGTTGTGTTCCTGTTAACCAATAATTGGGCTGTCAAATGAGAATAGAGAAGTGATATTCATAGTAGGGATATACGTAATAGACACAGGTTAGATGTACCAGTGATTAGACTTTCAAAAGTAAGCAATTCTTTTAAATATCCCAGATAACGTTCAAAAGCTGTTTAAAAATAATTACCGGTGGTTTTTTTTTTTTCGGATGGATCTATGCTAATGGCCCGAAGGCCCTAATGCTTCAACGGATTAGTGTGAGCCCATTCGGCTCACTTTTGATTGGGGGGTTGCCCCCCGCCTACAGTGCAGTCTGCGACCACACGGCCTCCTGGCGTCGGTTGTGAATTACCGGTGGGAGGGAAGCGCTGTGCATGGGTACCACCATCTTGCTTGTTTCTCCCGTACTGGCACCGAGGCTTAACATCTTATGTCTCAGGATAGGCAACACATAGATGTGTTGCCTGGGCTCGTTCCAGGTATACTAGTTATGTTCATGAGCGACGTCGACCACTTACCATCAGGTGGTACGTTTGCCGGTTTGCCTATCCAACTAACATAAAAAAGCTATCCTTAAAAAATTTGAAAAAAGTGATTCAAATAATAAGAATATTAAATAAATGTTATGTTAATATTAACTTTATTTGTGAATATCAAAACAATATGGTTTACGTAAACGGGAATAGGCCCATCCACGCTCATTCCGCCATCAGTCCCCGGACTGACTCTCATTGTCACTTGAGTCATGCAGGCACTTTCGTATTGTTTATGCCTTCCTTCAGGTAAATTGTCTTATAGTATAACGTTTGTTTTGAACAGGGTTGCCCCTCGCAAAATAATAAACTAAATCAAATTTACCAACATTTTCGCTTTCCATTAGGATTAATTTAAGTTGATTGTTGGATGCAAGTGGCGAGGGATCGGTCGTCTTGGCGTTCTTTGAGGGGGGCCTATTTTCAGCAGTGGACGGATAGGGGCTGAGGATGAATGAATGATAAAATATATATGCCGCCTTATCAACTGTCTCAATACGGTATTACTCCAGAAACTAAATAACCAACTAACACTTCATGGTATTTGATAAGTACCCAATGTTATTAATTACTAGCTGTTCCCTGCAGCTTCGCCCGCGTTACTCAACTTCTAAAAGTCACAGCGTGATGTTATATATCCTATAGCCTTCCTGGATAGGTAAATAAGCTGTCTAACACTGAAAGAATTTTTCAAATCGGACCAGAAGTTCCTGAGATTAGCGCGTTCAAACAAACAAACAAACTCTTCAGCTTTATAATATTATATTAGTATAGATTATGTTTCACAATCATTTTTAGACGTTAGAGACTCAGCAAAGCAGAGCTACGGTTATCTGGACCAACACTGATATTTCTTTGGGAGAAATCATGGGAAAACACATTCATAAAGCATTTCTTAATAATATGTACCATGTGTATGTATGTGTAATTATAATTTTTCACATGAACTTCCTTTTTTGTTGTCTATACAGACAGAAATGCTGTGTGAGGGAGACACAGCCGGGGGATTTATAACAGCCCCTTTCTTTAAACGACTATACATAACAACAACACACTAAGATGCATTCATAATATTATAAAATCTGTTTTGTCATTCCGAAAGTTCAAACCAACGATGTGAAACGAATACAAGAAATGGAAAAGTCGTATCCATTACAAAAACCGCATACTTCCTGATTAAATAACATTATGTCAACAATAAACCGCAGTTAGTTAACTGTAGGTTGTTTAACCTCGGTTCATGTGCATCCGTGATAAGTTAACCGGACAGTTTAACTTTATCTCGAGCGACGGAATGATCAAAATTTAGGGTTACCCTAACCTATTATTATTTGTATAGGTATATATTATATGTATATATATATATATATATTATCTGTCATGGTGTTACTTGAAAGATGCCTATACCAAACAGGGCACGGCAAAAGGTTGATAATGATGATGATTATAGGAGTAATGCAGATGGCAGTGGTAAGGATAAAAATAGTAGATCGGAACGAAGCTATTTTCCAACTCTCAATGACAAACAAACCATAGGATTGAATTTTTTTGCATAAGCGGGTCGATGAAGTCTTTTAGAAATGTTGCCACTTGTCAAAAAGGGCTCAATATTTAAAAAAAAACAACGCATAAACGAGTCGGGTCAATTAAACATAGTCTCGAATAGACAGAGGTATATTATCTAGTGACAGTTTACCTATTCTACAAAGGTACAAATAAAAACTTAATGGCGACAACCCTTGAGAATTGCTGGCAAACTTGACATTCCCACGGCATCACAGTGTAACAGGGCTCGTAAAAAGATCGTGAGCGCCAGTTCCCCACCTTATTAGACCCCGTACCGAGAAAACGCGGCTGTCCAAAGCGGCTTTCAAAATGTTTACCGTAGCCTCTATTCCCTTGTCATTTAAAAAAACAAACTGTCAAAATATGTGAAGTATGATTATTTTATTTTAAAATGACGACCAAGAGTTACATCAAAACTTCTATAAAATATAGCCAAGAGCAGGTAATAAATTGTAAAAACAATTTTGATATTTATGTACTTTTTGGTATGGTTGATTATTTAGAACATTGGCCTTACGATAGTTAAAAATCTTATTGAGTTGTAAGAGCTTGTATGAATTTGTAGTACCTATCCGACATTCAGTTCTTGAAATAGGTCCAAGTATTACGAGATATCGGAACGCGAAAAGTCAATATCATATGCTGACGTAAATCTCATACCAAAACAATTTGGTGACGATGAAAAGACGATGGCTCTTTTTTTGACCGTTAATACGACATGATATACTAATAAGTAAGGACCTGTCAAGATGCATCATCATCATTAACAACCCTGAACAGACATATCAGCCGCTGAACATGCCTCTTTTAATGAACGCCAAGACCTCTGATTCCCCAACACTCGCATTCAACTATGCCCGACTGTCTATACACGGAGACTGTCTTGCCATTTAGAGGTCTGTCTCATTTCGGTTTCCCGATGCTAGCAAAGAAAAAAGAACTAACTCTACAAAGTCCGTTAAAGAAATAATTGAGATTGTCGATGTAAACGCGAATGAGATTCCCACAACGCGGAAACAAAGGCGATCGATCCGATTAAGGCAACAGATTAGGACGCGTGGACCGTGACCTACGCAACCTCACTTGTCATGCACTACAGACTTGATAGTTGATACTAGGTTACAATTGAACTTATGGTTTATACCTATTTGCACTACAAGCAATTTCTCTTATAGTCATCATACTTACTTAAACTAATTCACTCGACTATAATAGTGAAGTTGCTTAGAGCAACTTTGGAGTGATAATTGGGCACAGTGATAAGTGGACATTTTGTATTTTAAAAAAACCAACCTGTCACAGGGATTGCCGATAGAAGTGAAAACAAAACAATTAAATTCAAATACCTATAATACAGGCTGTATAATTATATTATGACAACCTATACAATTTAAACGGCGCACAAAATGGCCGCATGACATTGACATTTCAATGTGTTTGACTATTGGTTATGTAAACCAATATTGCATAATTTTATATAAATAAATCAAACGTCTTATAAACGCCAAATTGCTTCTCATAACGGTGGTAACGGTGTCGCGAATCCAGAGATTTTATCTCATCTATAAAAACATTAAAAAAAAATTAAAACCGACTTCAAAACTACTAAACTAAAAAGTAATAAAATAACAGTTTCTTTAATTTTTGTGCTTACAACATATAATCAACTTAATCTTCTACTAAAATACAATCTTTGCGTTTACCACGTCATTATAGTTACTTTTGGAGTCGGTGTCAGCCAAGGTAGGTAGGTAGGTAATGTACAGCAACAAATACGACACCGACTCCAAAAGTAACTATAATAACGTGGTAAACGCATAGATTGTATTTTAGTAGAAGATTAAGTTGATTATATGTTGTAAGCACAAAAATTAAAGAAACTGTTATTTTATTACTTTTTAGTTTAGTAGTTTTGAAGTCGGTTTAAATTTTTTGTAAAATGCTTTTATTTCTTAATTTTTAGTGATTCCGAAATTCGTCATCTTGGCGTTCATTGAAGGAGGCATGTTCAGCAGTGGATGGATAAAGGATGATGATGATGATGGTGATGATGATGATGATTACGATGACCGCGACATACTATGGTGTGCTACCAAAGCATCCTAAACAATTGTTACATCGACACGTAATAAAATTATCATATCATCAAGATAAACAAAACCAACCAAATAGGCATTATTGGGAATAACTAAAAAACGGCTTGTCAGATCTTAATACAATTAATATGGGACCAAATTGGAAACACCAGCTTTCAAACAAAAAAAATAACCATCGAAATCCATTCACAAACGGCGGAGATATCGTGTCACATACATACAAAAAAAAAAAAAAAAAAAAACATACAGACGAATTGAGAACCTCCTTTTTTTTTGAAGTCGGTTAAAAATATGCGTACCACGCCTAAAGAAGTTTTCACTTCAAAATCACTTTTTGACACTCATGCTAAATTAAACTCTCATAATAAAAAAAGTCCGGACAATTGAAAATGATCAACAAGTGAGAAGTGTTTATAGATTATGTTAATGTAATGTAAATATTTAGTAAGGTTAAGTTAGGAAATTAATATTTAAAAGGTAAAAAATATTCTGTTAGAGGTTACTTTTATTGTACCTAAGCTAAGTCAATAGCGGGACTAATCGAAGATTTCCATGACTTGCCTGGTTATTTTGCACAAAAGGACTAATCCGTATCTATCCGTACTAGTTGTTTACGTTCATAGACAGACACCTTTAGCCACTCACCTTCTACACCGATGGAGGTACCCATCGGTGTAGACGCTGTAAAGTAGTAAAAAACGTCGGTAGTGAAAATCATAAAATACGATAAAATCTGTAAAAAAAGTTTCATAATAACAAGTGCCATTAGAAAACAATATCTAAACTACGTTGTTTAATCTTTGTGCGAGATAACAGTCATGCAGTCTGTGTCGGTTACGCAAGCTCGTTTAGTATTCGACGAGCGGTGCGTTGCTGATTGGAAGTGCTCGCACACCAACGGAATTAGTAATACAAATATATAAGTTGGGTAAATGTTGAAATGTTCTTTATTTATTTGGTTTTAGTTCCTGGTTCTGTTTTTATATAATCTTGATTTTGGCTGCGTTTTACGTAGGTATCTGGTACGTTAGTATTTTAAGAAGTCACTTATCAAAACTTTTTAGAGCAATCCAAGTAGACTAAGATCGTATCTCAAGGTAAGCAACGCATGGACGAAGAACCCTGCATTTGATTGGTTGACTTGTAGAACAAGATCGTGATAACAAACGCCCGAAGCATTGACTTTAAATCCTGTATATCGTCAAACTACAGAACTTTACTTTATTCAAATCCCAATTCACACTTGCGAGCGCATAGGTTATGGCCAAACACTTTCCCCACCTAATTTCCGTAGAACCAGCCTATGTAAAATTTATTCACTCACTGCTGGATATAATATCAGCCTTGGCGTTCAGAAGAGAGGTCAGCGGATTCTTGCGACCTTTAATTACCAGGTCGCTAGTCCACCTAGACTAGCTGGTATATCAGGGAGGCCTGTGCTGCGCAACTATGCTTGTTCCTCCCGTGAAACAGCTTTGCTGTGTTTCGGAGAGAAGGGCAAGACAGGCAGTGTAATAACTGGCACCGAGATTTAATATCTTATGTCTCAGGATATGCAACACATGAATGAGTTGCCTGGGCTCGTTCCAGGTAACTAGTTTATGTTCATGGGCGACGCTAACTACTCACCGTGTGCCAGTATGCCTATCCCAATTAACATAAAAAATTAAAACTGCGCTGTCCGCTTTCCAATTTCACTTAACCCATTACTTCGTTTCAATGAACGCCAAGATCGCACATGGTTTTGCTCGTGCTCAATGTATCTCAGTGCATTAAAATAGCAATCTATTCGTGTCCCCTGACATCATTGTTCTGTGAAATACTACACAAATAGTACACCAGTGGAGTAAGTGATCGGTTTCAATATGCGCACTGACATTTAGTGCTTTGCACATCACTAGTTGGCTAAAAACATATTTATCTGATGTAAATATAGTTTGAGTGATGTGCGTGAGTCTTACTTAGGGGTGTTCAGACGGAGTGCGGTTAAGCGTTCCGCGATCTCCAACTAGACGAAATTTATCAATATCTAGTTAGTTATATTTAAACTTGTCGTTAGTATCTCGATTGGATGTATTTTTAATAATAATTTTCTGGTGTAATGTCGAAAAAATTTTTTTTAACTTAATACGATATGGTATACAATAGTTTCACTATATTGTGTTATTATTTTCGGTGGGCTATTGGGGGTTTCGGGAAAAGGAGATCAGCGCATCTGCATAACTCTGGTCTATGGGCCTCGGTAGTCACCATACTCCGACTGACATAAAACCCAACCAGTCACAGGGACTGCCGATAGAAGTGAAAACAAAACAATTAAATTCAAATACCTATAATTTCTAATATCTGTGCCTATAATACCTACAGGCTGTAATATACTATGACAACCTATACAATTTAAACGGCGCACAACATGGCCGCATGACATTGACATTTCAGTGTGTTTGACGATTGGTTATGGAAACAAATATTGCATTCTTATATAAATAAATCAAATGTCAAATCGCGTCTCATAATGGTGGTAACGGTGTCGCGACTCCAGATATTGTATCTCATCAAAAAATATGCGTACCGCGCCTAAAGTAGTTTTCACTTTAAAAAAAAATGCACTTATACATGTTCACAATAGTTTATCTGAAGTAAATGTGTATAATTACACATTTACTTCAGTAGTGGCTGAAATTCTGACAACAATCTACCAATCCGTATTCCCTTTCCATGGTTTTTAGGAGATTCTTCACTAGCATACATATGAACTACTCAGATAAACGTGTAGCGGGAATCGTCATCTCAAATAGACAAAGCAACGTCTCGTCAACATCGTCAAATTACCTTGTGGTCAAATATTTAGGATGACTGCGCTTTGTGGTGATCACCGCGCTTGTGAAACGGTTTGTATCGAACAATGTAATCGATACGTATATTAGATTTCGCAAAACGTTTCAAAGGCTGTGGTCGGATACAAATGGCATAGTAAAATGGTACTGTGACACACTTGACATAGGCAAAGATAAAGCAGCATCCATGCACGAGTAAATTACTTTCTTACATTTATACTAGACGTTGCCCGCGGAATCGTCTACAATAACTAAGAATATGTGTTTCCGGACTCATGTATGGCCCATTATTTGTATACATATTGTATGTATTTTTATAGCATTGGAGGGCAAACGAACAGTCGAAGCTTTTTGACTATCAACGCCCATACACATCCCACCAAACAGAGATTATTCAGATGCGTTGCCCTCCTTTTCCCTATCCCCCCAATGGACCACCGGAAACTCACGAACCGTACGAAACCCGACATAGCTGTCACTTTACGCGGATATTATGTGAGGGAGGGACCACCCCGGTCGTCGGCCTATGCCGGCTGCAAACCAGCATGGCACTACCTCTAACATAGTAAGGTACTTAGAGTAACGGAGATAGAACGTCTTAAATCTTAGACCACATGCTTGATCCCCACCATGGTTCAGGCCTTATCGTGGCGGTGGGGCTCAGTAACCTAGGGTGAGCGGTGCACCTTGGGCGAAGCTATATGCGCCGAGGGGGCTCTTTGTACCCCTCTTATAACAGGGGACAGAAGAGCAGGGGACAAGGCGTGAGGATGGGAACCTCACCCCATTGTACTGTCCCAACGTTGGGAGTGGTTGTTCTGTGGTGCGGGACAACCCCTCTGTGGAGGTGGCGTCGGTCCCTTGCGGGACTGACTAGCCGTCGAGTTGCCCTGTTTGTTTTCTAGATCCGGGGCACCTCACCAAAGGCGGCATTGGTGGCACTCGCCGGGTTTTAGTGGGTAGAGCTGCGTCCATTTACCAGCTGTTGGGTGCAGCGAGTCACACATACCCGCGTGGGGAGTCCCAATCCCCCGCGGGATGCCTCAGAGCATTTCCCGGCGTTAAAGAAGAGACCACATGCTTGGTAATATCCAAAACTACGGCAGTGCATGAAACCTTTATAAACTGCGGCCTAATCCAAAAAACTACATTGAATAGTCAGATTATCTCTATATGAACACAACAACAAATAGCGCAGAAACTCGTTTTAGCCTAAATCATTGTAGAACTGATTATACGATCAAGATGATGTTGCTATTATTGACCATACTAACGTTTAAATGGCTCGCAAATTATGCGGAACCACTCGCTTAACCTTATCTAAAAGTATATGGACTAAGTTATGCGAGGGCCGCTAATAGCGCCGTATCGCGGGTTAACCACAGATACAGCAAATGGACTTTACACGAGCGTGTATCCTGTCGTGAGTTTTTTATACGTGGATCAGTGGTGAGACAGCTTCTGATTTGACATTCGACTTGGTGTAATGCAAAGAGGTAGGAATTTAAATGACTAAGTCTTTGGTGTAATGTAACGGAGTTTCAAACAGAGGTCGCTATCAAACGTCTAAATAAAACTGTATACTGTACTACTGTTTAGGTATATTAGAACAGGCTATCAAAAAAAGTTTTATACTTTTCTTATGTAAATAACGTATTCCAGTTCAAAATCAATCTATTACCAAAATTTGACTCTAGTTGAACTTGTTGATATACAGCTTGGCATAAAAGAGTTTGGAGAAACTGAGGGCGCCACTTTCACTTAGGTCTCATCATAATATGGGAAAAGAAGAAACTAGAAGAGAATTTAATCAAATCGTTAATAATAATAGTGAAACACTAAATGTTACTCAAAAGTCGACCAAGTATTGTCAAAATCATAGGTTTCCATTTAGTAAAATATTTAGTTCCACTAGTCACACGTCATACTCTTTTTTGCCAAGCTGTACTTGTGTGGTTGATATAAACATAGTTGGGGTACATAAAAATATTGAATCCGTGGATATAATATTATATTTTTTTTTTTTTTTTTTGCTTCCTCGTACCGTATTTGTAAGACTTGAACTTACCATACGAGTACATAAACGTGGTTGTCAATAATATTTTTATAAACTTGTAAGATTTGTTTTATTCCATTTCAGATAAACTTATTGCTGCGGAAGTAATCAGTATATGCTTGTACGCGCAACGTTAATATGCTAATTATGACTGTGGTTTTAATATGCACATTTATAAATTTCACAATTATGAAACTTAAAAGAAAGTGTAAAGAGTGTTTATAATGTTTACGTGAATTTCTCTAATTATAATGAAACAATTTTGACGGAATTATCGCGGATTTTTTAGTTACTCCACGTCTGTTCTCCGTGTATAACATAAACCGCGAATAAATCCTTACAAGTTGTTTCATTATGTACTTAACCACATAAAATGTACACACACTATAATCACAGTGTAATATGACTTTGGTTATACTGTGGTATAATTATCCCTCGTATATTAGGTCGCGCGTTGGTGCTCAAGCCGGAGGTAGCGGGTTCGAATCCCCCCAGGGAACAAAAAGTTTTCTGTGTTCCTGGGTTATAGATGTGTATAAAATATGTGGATAATATAATAAAAATCTTAAATATATGTATAGTATAAAAGTATTATTTATATTTCCGTTGTCTGGTACCCGTAACACAAGTTCTTCGAGAACTTACCACAGGACTGGATTGACGTGGTGTAAAAGCGTCTATAGATATTAGGTATTATATTTTATTATTACCTATTAGCATTTCCCAGCGTAAAAGAAAAAAGGTGTTAAAAGTATATTATTAAACTACCCAGGAACCGTACAATAGTTATAATAAAGTCGTCGAAACCTAATTTCAATATTTACAAGGTAATTATTTTAATATTTTATTCATATACCGTTTTAACAAGTTTACTATTTCCAAACCCGTTTGTAAAAAGTGTGAAGACACTGAATTTGATAAAAATAAAGGATTGTTCAATTAAAATGGCGGCGCACCAAAGACTGCAATATCTTAATTAAGATTACAACAAAATAGCGATGTATGTACTTAATTAAATTCTTTACTTTTGTAGATATGTAATTTAAGTTTAACTTGCCTATAAAAATGAGTTTACATGGGAAGTGGGACTGAGTTTGTTTCGCCAGTTCTTCACAGTGGGCTCGCTTTGGAACCGGTGGTTGATTCAATTAAGGTACTATGCGAAAATATACTTTTTACTTTTTTCAACCAACATTTTAACTGCTTTTTCATTCAGATTAGTTTTTTATAACGACTAAAAATTTTAATGTAAATGTATGCTTGTTTGTATGTTTGCAAAATTTATTTTTACTTTTTATAATAGACAACAAACGGGGAATCAAGACACCTGTTGGCAAGTGGCCAGTGACCTGTGCCGTCCTAGGTGTACGAATGGCACATTTCAGTGTCGAAGAACCTTTACTTGTAGAGGCCGCGGGTAGCAATTTATATGATGAATTTCTGCTGGATATATCCTTTTTTTGTTATAGGTACGCCGGGAAAGGCATCCCGCGGGGGAGTGGGTCTCCCCAGGCGGGTATGAGGGACTCGCTGCGCCCGAAAGGTGGTAAGTGGACGCAGCTCTACCCACTAAAACCCGGCGAGTGCCGCCAATGTCGCCTTTGGTGAGATGCCCCGGATCTGTTGAGCAAACAGTGCACCTCGACGGCTAGTCAGTACCTCAAGGGACCAACGCCACCTCCACAGAGGGGTTGTCCCGCACCACAGAACAACCCCTCCCAACGTCGGGACAGTATAATGGGGTGAGGTTCCCATCTTCAATTTCCTTCGCCCAAGGTGCCAGGTTCACCTTAGGCTACTGAGCCCCACCGCCATGACAAGCCTTAAATCATGGTGGGGCTGGACATAGACCTCTGTCAATGAACGCCAAGACGGCCGATCACTCGCCACGCGACCAGGAACAGCGACTGCATGGAGATCATCGTTCTTTTGTATAGAACAGGGGGCAATCGGACAGTCGGTTCACCTCAAGGTAAGTGATAAGCGACATCCAAAGACACTCACTATATCATTAGCAGGTGCGTTGCCTTTCAGATATGCGTATGCTCTTTTCTTGAAGGTCTCTAAGTCGTATCGGTTCGGAAATACCGTAGGTATGTGGCAGCCGATTCCATATTATATTCACTCTTATATAAAAAAGGTGATGAGTAGGTATATAACTAGTTGATTTATTTAATGACACCCTAAATGTTGAGGAAGGTTAAAGGTTATTTATTTTAGAGGACATTTTTTTCAATTTTAACGGTTAATCAAACCGTGGAGCGTAGCTAGTATACATGTGAAAGAAGTTTTCCGTGGTAGACCATAACTTGGTTTTTTTATGTCATAAGGTGGCAACGGAGCAGTCGGAGCTTTATGGTGACTACCGACGCCCATAGACATCCCCACGACCAAAAGTTATGCCTTTGCTCCCCTTTTCTCTATCCCCCCTGGGCCACCGGAAACTCACAAACCGCACTTGACTAATATGTGAGCGAGAGGTACAGTTACCACCCCGGTCCTGACGGCCCAATTTGACTGCAATACAGCATGACATCTCTTGCACACCATGATCATTTATTTATATTTATATGAATTAATATTTGTCCATGTTTCTGTACTAATGACTCTGGCAACATCGTTCGGTAGATAACATTTTTCCAAGTTCGTTGCCGTTCCGTTTATTTTTAGATAATTAGATGTTTTACCTTACCTCATGACAGCATCTCACTAACAAGGACATCATCAGTTATATTCCTCTATAATTCTAGACTTGTAGACCATTAAAGATCATATTTGTTTAAACCCTAAATTTATCCGATAAGAACCGGCGGCAGCTTTATTGACATTAATATTAAGTTTTAGGTTATGTTTACAAAAACGAAGAGGAGAGGGAAATAATAATAATATGTTGGGACAACTCACACACGGCCATCTGATCCCAAACTAGGCAGAGCCTGTTCTTATGGTAACCAGACAACTGATATATACTTATATATTTATAAATATATTATAGATAAATTACACCCAGACACAGAACAAATGATCATGCTCATCACACAAAGATTTATCCTGGGTGGGGATCGAACCCACGACCTTCTGGTTTATCAGTCAGGGTCACTAACCACTAGATCAACAGGCTAGTCGAGTTAAATACTTAGTGATAAATCTTAAAACAAAAACTAATATTTTAATAATCAAAATATTTATGCACTAACTGTTTCCCGTGGCTTTACTCGTAAAGTAAAATCAAACCTACAAACTAATGATGTTGTTAAATTGGAAGTATCTAAGTTATAATATAACTAGCTGTTGCCCGCAGCTTCGCCCGCGTTAACTTCGATTTACAGCCGTATCCGGATTGATGATGATTATTTTTATAGCCTAAGTCAAAATTGGCCCAGGCGTTTTAGAGATTAGCCAGAAAAAACAGACAGACAGACAAACAAAAATTGTAAAAAATGTTATTTTAGTATACATCCATATGCATTTAGTATAAAGCGGCTATTTTAATATTACAAACAGACACTCCAATTTTATTTATCTGTATAGATTATTTTCACATTCGTAGACAAAGCCGAAATATTAAACTCCGCGAAATGAAAGTGAAAAACATCGTAAATATTGCAACAACAGTTATTATAAACCAAATAGACGCAAAAAATGGGCAGAGAAGAACAAAGGAAGCTTCTGTAACACATGCCGCGCCAACATCCGTTTGGCAAACGGCCACGACCCGTCCACGTGGCACATTGAACACTGTCCAATACCAATGTCATTACTAACCGATAGATAATATACAAACACTGACTAGCGAGTGGACATGGTCCTTTTAATGATCGCCGAGATCGCTAGTCCGATATACCCATACTAATATACATACATATATTTACCGGTGGGAGCTGCTGCATGGGTACCACCATCTTGCTTGTTTCTCCCGTGAAACAGCTTTGCTGTGTTTCGGAGAGAACAGGCAGGCAAACGGCAAAATAGGCAGTGTAATTACTGGCACCGAGACTTAACATCTTATGTCTCAGGATAGGCAACACATAAATGAGTTACCTGGGCTAGTTCCAGGTAAACTAGTTTATGTTCATGGGCGACGTCGACCACTTACCATCAGGTGGCACGTTTGCCAGTTTGCCTATCCAACTGGCATTTAAAAAAAATTGGGACTCGAGCCTAAACTCGAGCCGACAACATAGAGACTGTCATCAATCTAGTAACATCGATTTTTAAACTTTGAGAATGAAATAGGATCTTACCTATGTACCTACAGATGAAAAAGTATCCCATAATCTCAGATAAAATATCAAAATGCTGAACTTGAGGCTCTTGGGAAATAAAGGTGTAAGTAAAAAGGGTGATCCTTTCCCAAAAATACAGACATTTCCTAACTACACCTGCGCTACAAAAATTGCTAACTTAGTTAGACCTAAGCTTATCTATAGGCTAAGAATTAAAAAAAAACATTATGAAACGATGTCAGTTTTCAGAATAGCCGTTTAAAGACCGCCTGTTTTCTTTAATTGACTGAGTAAAATTTTGTTGTAGACCACCAACCACTAGGCTATATGATGTAAAACTATGTTTTTAAAATATTTTGCCGTAACAGGTAAGTATCATGCTACTTTGCAGCAAAATTGTGCCGGCACGGCCGGGGTGGTACCTCTAGCTCACATAATACTGGCTATGTGACAGCTATGCTGTCGCGTGTCTGCGGCTTGTGAGTTTCCGGGTGCCCATAGGGAAAAAGAGGGCAATGTTTAATAATCTCTGATTGTACGAATGTGTATCGGCGTTGATAGTCGCAGAAAGGCTTGGACTCCTCGGTTACCGTCCTATGTTTAAAAAACTATAGCGTTAATCTCTCGTTTTAGTAGGTTCCACAGTCTTACTCACTAACGGCGGAGAGAACTAAATTCATTAAGAAACCGCTTGCCATTTCATTCCTTGGTGATTTAGAACCTTAATCTCTTCACTAGTTCTTAACAATTGGACTAGAGAGACCGGTGGAGGGAGAGAGAGACACTATGATGCTAGAACTGGTGATGTCTCCGCATTGTCGTCATGAATGATCATCAGTTGGCAGCTCTTCAAAATAAATACCGCCAATCATAACGCATGCCTAGAAATCCTAAACTCGATTGATTGCTATTTATACTGAAACATGTCTACCATTTTTGAGCTTCATACTAACAAAACTGGGTTGTTTGTTATTATTATGAAAATAGGGTAATAAATTCCTAAAAAGTACTCCTCGTGTTAGTTCTTTTAACAGTATCATTTTGATGGGATGATGATCGTCTGTCTAGTTTTAGTGATCAAATTCCGTGGGGTAGGAATTTTCCCCAAATATTGTAAAAAGTGAGAAGTCCCTTAGTTGTTGAGGAAGTGTCCACGTGTCTTGGTCCACCAATATTGCGTGTGTAAGTTTATAACTTTCTAGCCGTGGTTCCTAAACATCTAATATCAAATACGGTTCAACTCCAACCCGACGCCAGGAGGCTGTGGGGCCGTATACTTCACGGTTGGTGGGGGGCAACCCCCCAATAATAATAAATCTTAAGTGAGCCAATCGGTTCACAATAGTCGGTTGAAGCATTAGGTCCTTTTGGCCATTAGCATAGATCATACCGGAAAAAAACGGTTCAACTGTTTGAATGCCATCTTTTTCTTGCCGTATTTAAAATATTTTGTTAAAAGTTCAATTTCATTCGCTTTTTTATGTTTTTTTTTCGCTTTTGACAGACTCATAAATTATCTCTTATCGGCTTCTCAAGGGTTGCCAGAAGAATAATTGGTCACTCAGGATTCCCAAAAAAGCAAAATCTATTCATAAGACTTATGAGTTGTGTGCTTATGTTTACATCTGCAAAACCACCTTACCAGTAGTCCAAAAATCATGTTTTTCTTTCAAGATAAGTTCTCGAATTTAGGATACATGGGTAGACTGATAGGTTTTATCTAAGAAATATGAATAATGGTGGTTTTCAAGATACGACTATGGTTGCTGTAAAGTATCAGAAACGTCGGGAACGTAATCTTAATAAACCGCGATACAACCTGTAAAAATATTCGTAAATATTAGAAAATACTCTTGATACTATTTTCACGTACGTTTAATTTTATGAAAGTGATGCAAATGTATTGACACCAATAAAATAAACTTACAATTCCCAAAAACTTTCAATCACGAGTTTCGATCACGACTCAATAATATTTTGGCGGGAAGTCCAAGAAAAAAATTGATGGCTTGGCGTTCTGTGAATTAACTGTATATTTTGAACTGACCGTAGATTGTTATCGTTAGTCATATTTTATGGGGGCAGGTGCTGGTGATGAAGTAGCATTTCGCGAAAGACTTTCTTTTGAAATGAATGAATAATGAAGAGGTTCAAGATAATAAGATAGTTTTATTTTGGTTATTACTAACATGCAGTGTGCGTTACATATAGAGCATACGCTCTTCATTTGAAACTCATTATTTAGATAGTCTTCATGATCATCATCATCAGACCCTATCCGACCGACCCTCGCCACTAGCATTTCGATAGTCTTGCAAATGGTATTGCAATTTTTATCAAAAATAATAAACGATTATTATTTAATACAGTAAAACCTACCTTAGTAGGCTTACAACAAATAATAAATATTATGCAACAATCACAGCACGTTAACCTAGCCCCGTGGTGAGGTCGTAAGAACTTATGTTAGAGGTCCCTACTCTAGGAACGAAAATTAATTGAAGAAATTTATATAAATACATACATATTATATACACGTCCATGACCCGGTGCAGACATCTATATTCATCATACAAATTATCTGCACCTGCCGGGATTCGAACCCGCGACCGCTGCGTAGAGTGCCCAGTAGCCTGACCTGGTCTAGTATATTCAACATATTTACTTTGGTTACTATATTCGTGCGAAATATTAGAATAGAATATGTTTATTTCAGGCAAAAGAAGTGCCCATAGTTGGTGTGTTAGTTACAAAATTAACTTATAAGTATGTTAGTAGTGTTAGTTTACCAAGGTTTTTAACCTTTTGTTGTAACTTCAATTTTCTCAATGTGAAGTTAGCTTAATTTATTACAAAAATAAAAATATGCCTAATAGGCAGTATTAGTATCTAAAGAAATATTTAATAAATATATTAAAAAAATGTTCATCCAAAAGCGCATTTAATAGCGCACATTTTAGAAAATAAGGATTGAAAAAAAACGTTATGTCAGTCGATATTACGGATCAGCAAGACGATTGAATAGCAAATCCTTGAGGAATCTAATATTGAAGAAGAAGAAATTGATTGAAGTGTGTCAGTGGGCTGGTCACGTACTCCGATCAATAGTCGTAGTAGTAAGTGAGGTTCTGAATTCACCTTAGGAATGTAAAAATAATATCTATGTACGCTTTTACACCACGTCAATCTGGTCCCGTTGTTAAGTTCTCGAAGAACTTGTGTTATGGATACCAGACCATGGAAATATATTTAATACTTTTATACTACATACACTATATTCTATATATGTATTACACATATTTAATACACATCCATGACCCAGGAACACAGAAAACTTTTTGTTCCCTGGCGGGATTCCAACCCGCTATCTCCGGCTTGAGCACCAACGCGCTAACCATTGAGCCACAGAGGTCGTCGTATTGTGTTCATACTTGTTCTAATTTAGTGGCAAAAGAGGAGCTGTTTCAAACAAGAAGCAGGAAAAAAAGTGGCATATGAAAAGGATGGTGACGACAGGCGCACAGATGATGATGAGTAACTAAAGTGATCTAAAAACTAAAAAAAAAAACAGTCGCCGATGTTTTTGGGACTCTCATTACCATGTTTCCTGTAAATTATCCGAAACGGCAGGAAGGCAAAAAATAAAAACCTTACCGCAATAAAATCCTCAGAAAGTTGTTTTGCCTCGTCCTGTGTTATTCTATTATCACCAATCCGTATCCGTTCTCCTCCATCCTGAATTGCCTCCTAGATATCCACTGCTCTATGACAGCCATCGATCATATAACTGGAGAGAGTAGTAATGTGAGTTATACAATTTTGAAACTGGTCAGTGATTTGTCACTGACGTAATACCAATTCAACCAGCCAGTGGTATGTATGTACGACCCATCGGCCAATCATCCATCAATGGCCATGAGTCGGTCAATCAGAGCGCAGAACCGGGACGGCGGAGCGTCGCAGCACAAATTTGGCGGAATTTGTTTTCGTACAAAACAGATTTTCCGGTGGGAGGGAAGCGATGTGCCGCGCTCCCGGCTGCATGGGTACCACCATCTTGCTTGTTTCTCCCGTGAAACAGCTTTTCTGTGTTTCGGAGAGAAGGGCAAGAGAGGCAGTGTAATTACTGGCACCGAGACATTCCAGAAACATCTTATGTCTCAGGATAGATTAGTTGCCTGGGCTCGTTCCAGGTAAACTAGTTTATGTTCATGGGCGACGTCGACCACTTACCATCAGGTGGTACGTTTGCCAGTTTGCCTATCCAACCAATTACCGCTCTATTCCAGTTATATACTCGATAGCTGTCATAGACCCATCCGTCGCCAAGTATCCAACCTAAACCTTGGCAGATCCAATCGTGACCTCCATTGAAAACCTTGACGTCGTCCACTTAACATCAATTCTAACCTATTTCCTACCCCAAGACCTCAAAACTAGACCTTTAGACTCCTCACTTGGGTCCATTTTACATGAGCAATTTTTTATTCTATTATATCCCATAACAAAGGAATTGGCTCACAAAGATGTTTCTGGAATGGCTGCACTCGTGAATGCACTGGCTTTTGACTTGTAAAATGGCAAACTTCAATACCTCTAAAAATAGCCTTGAAAGGGGTTTTGTTAAAATATTATAATGTATTCAAATTGTATATATTTTTGTTGCAATAGACAAGTCGCTAACACAGCCACTGGATGGTAAATCTTCATCTTCATAATGATTCCACCCACACCCACTTTTGGATCCATTATTCTTATCGACTTAAATATCCATAAAACAGCTCTATCTGATGTACTCATTCTATACAAATCTATCTTAAAGAATCAAACGTATAATTTTAAAACGATGTAAAAAAGTCCGTTGATCCACGCACGAGCCCAGCCAGCTGTTTGATTGGTCGGCTTTTTGTTCCATATTCGAAATTGAAACACAGTCACAATATGCGCAATTACAGTGATGAACGGATGTGTCTCTCACCTGCGCGCATTGTTTAAATAATTTAAAATTGTACAAAAAGTGCAACATTAAATTCGTATAACAGTACATACAAAGTAGTTACAATAGCCCTTCACCAATATGTTATTACTCGTATTGTCATATCGTGTTTTTGTAAAATATTCTTGCAACAATGTTACTTTGGATGATGATTTTGTACCAACAATACCTTTAACCATAATTTCATTTAACCATTACTTTAACCATCATATGCTTATGTAAAAGCAAGGAATTTACAGTGAAAGACGAAAGGATCACATACATACATGTTTGCAAATTTCGATTTCTAGATTATATTATTAGTAACTTTAAGAACATCTTTGTTTAATCGATGTATGAAAAAAAAAAAAAAATTAGTGCTTCTGAGATTTTTTCACATAAATCCTATAGTGTCATACGTCCTTACATTAGAAAGTTATTCGAAAATACCCTATGATACATCAATATTTTGGTTAGTCCTATGACCTATCTACGCAGAAAATGCTAACTGTATCGTTAATCTGTGACATAACTGACATATTATGCTTCATTTTGATTTGATAATTTTAATAATGGGATCCCAAGCAGTTGGTAAGAGCCAGCCATATATTACGCAGAATATTTATGTAGGTATCATAGGTTAGTTTCTAATAAATTTGTAACGTTAGGAAGTATGACACCTCAGTCCTCCCGTGACCATAGTTGCTATAAAGTATCCGAAAAGTCAGGCTTGTAAAAATCTTAATAAACCGCGATAGTTCCTAAAATTGGTTGCACTACTATTGGTAAACATTTTTAGATTTCTTATTAAAGAGATAGTAATTTGTTTCCCAATTGTTTTATTTCCTGATAAGAAAAGGTCTGATAATAAATTCTATACATTGTTTCTTAAAAAGCAAACAATCCATCATATTTTTTACGGAAACCCTTAAATACGCGTTCTTATTAAAGAGATAGTAATTTGTTTCCCAATTGTTTTATTTCCTGATAAGAAAAGGTCTGATAATAAATTCTATACATTGTTTCTTAAAAAGCAAACAATCCATCATATTTTTTACGGAAACCCTTAAATACGCGTCTGAACGAATTTTAACAAAAAAACATCGAAAAGTCATATTACGTCGACCGGGAGACAGATCGTCTCAACAGTCAGTCAGACAGGGCGCACCTGCCACGCATTTCCTGCTCATTCGCTTTTTACTCTTCTTTGGTATTTCCTGATTCACAGATTAATGCATGGCAGAATGACGGTTTTTGTTAATCAAAATTATGTGATTGAGTGTGCATTAAAGATGAAATTGGGTTTTTAGTGTGAAAAAACTATCGTGAGATCTGCAGTTAATAGTAGGAGCAACAAATTATTAGTTTTCTTTAAAGTAAGTAATAATGACGTAAGAAGAAGAAAGTAAAGACAAAAAAACGGCTATGGATCTAATTCTATAAGTATACATTCTTCTATCTAAAATTATTAATAAAATCACGCTCTTAGCAACTGGTGCTCGAAATGTATTAATTGCAGATTTCTCTAATTTTATTAGATGCAAACACACAATCTAAAGACTATCAGAAACTTGTGAGCAGACTATAGCAAACTGTTAAATGTATTTGACCATTAAAAGATACAATAATTTTATAAAGTAATAAACATCCCAAGATATAAAAGAACGCTTTTTTCAGATGTAATTATTGTAACAGCCATATTGCAATCGAGCAATTCATACTTTTATTATTACAAAAATGCGAGTTTTACTTTAAAAAACCTTAATTATTTATTGGAAGATAAAAGGGCTATTTTAACATTCCTGTTATATTGGGAATTTAATGTGGAAGTTTTTGTTCAATTTAAAATTATTTAAACAATGCGCGCAGGTGAGATACACGTCCGCTCATCACTATAATTGCGCATATTGTGACTGTGTTTCAATTTCGAATATGGAACAAAAAACCGACCAATCAAACAGCTGGCTGGGCTTGTGCGTATGAATGTTAACGGTGTTTCTATAAGTTTTCTTCTAAATTACTTGCTTATTTCTTTATTGATTAGTTTCATGCTAGTTCTAATAAGTTTAACCCTACAGAGAAGACAGGTAGCAAGACTAGATTTTGCGAGTACATAATTTTTTAAGCATGTGACAAAAAATGAGTTAAGTCAAAGTCGCCCAACTTTGACTTACCATCTAAAAAAACCGGATAAGTATCGAAAATTAAATACAACAATGTCGGCCATACAAAAAAACAAAAAGAAAGCCTTTTCCATCTCGTTCATTACTCTATGTAACTCCGTATTGTTTGCGAAGAGTCGACCGACTTTCTTAATTCTATTCAGCTTTCTGGTTCCCAACTTTTTGTCCAGGCACAATGGTGTTCTCACAGTGGTGTGGTGAATGGTGTTTATAAACCACATAATAATTACTGTGGTATTACAAAAAGCTGTTTAAATTTCTTAATATACGATTGTTTTAAAAACTTTGACGATCTCTGGGGCGCAATGGTTAGCGCGTTAGCGCTTAAGCCGGAGGTTGCGGGTTCAAATATCGCCAGGGAACAAAAATATTTTCTGTGTTCCTGGGTCATGGATGTGTATTAAATATGTGTATTATATAAAAAAAATCTTAAATATATGTATAGTATAAAACTATTAAATATATTCCCGTTGCCTGGTACCCATAAAACAAGTTCTTCAAGAACTTACCACGGGACCAGATTGACGTGGTGTAAAAGCATCCATAGATATTATTATTATCAATGTTCAAGTAGGAAGAACTAGCGTGATTCGAGACACGTAAACTGACAGTCGATATACCTAATTGTCGTCACCTAAAGCGTATACGAGTTCTTAATGTTTCAGACTTAGAGAACTGAACCTTTTTTGTCGCAGGGAAGTCTTTTATGAACGTAGCCAGGACCGTCGGGTAGATCCTGACCCTTTGTGTGACTTGCACCTGGGAGTGCCCTACAATAAACTAAAACCACTGCGAGTGCCTTCGGCCGAATTTTGAGGGTCCTGGATCTGCATGAAACACGATCACCTCAGCGGCAGGCTGACCCCGGCGAAGGCCAGACTAACGTAATAATCGTGGACTGTCCGGCCACTAGAAAGCAGTCCCCGCGACGTGTCATACTGGGTCCAGGTTCCCATGCTGAAGCCTGACACGAGCACCGGGGCGTTACTGGAGGCGCATCAAATAGCGCCTCCTACGCACCCCCGTTCGACGAGAGCCTCCTCTCTCAGCCACTCGTCGGCCTCCTTCTGGGACATTACTGCCTCGCAGAACCTGTCCGTCCAGGACTCGTCGTCACCTAGCATCCCGGCGTTGACTAAAGAACTCAACTGCTACAGTGTAAGTTATTAAATCCTGTAGTGACTTCTTTGAACATGAAAGGTGCCTCATGCAAGTAATGAGAAGGATGGTCGTACCTACGCAAACGAGCTTACGGTACAAAGCGCATCTCGCGCGTACAATGCGCCAAGCTTCGAAAATAAAGCATTAGATTATCATTTGTTTTATTATTGCCAAGCTTTAAGCTCGTTTCCCTGTTCTATAACCCCACTTATGTGATATCCAATTGGCTAATGCGTGATGAACGATATAACTTTAATGGAGGCAAATATAAATTCTTCAATAAACAGCCTCCATGGTGGAATGTCGCCATGGTATGCCTACCGTATAATTGTCGCAATTACTTAAACAAATATGTAGGGCATTCTGGTAACTTATGCAATGTGTCACATAACAGAGGGACGGATTCTGACGATGTATTTCTCCTACCTGGATGTGTAACACCATATTATTTCATTCGTACTAGCTTTCAGCCGAGAATCGCGAAATACCGTAATAGACAACCTCTGTGGCTCAATGGTAAGCGCGTTGGCGCTCAAGCCGGAGGTTGCGGGTTCGAATATTTTCTGTGTTCCTGGGTCATGGATGTGTATTATATAAGAAAAATCTTAAATATATGTATAGTATAAAAGTATTAAATATATTTCCGTTGTCTGGTACCCGCGACACAAGTTCTTCGAGAACTTACCACGGGACCAGATTGACGTGGTGTAAAAGCGTCCATAGATATTATTATTATAGTATAGAGGCTGAACACTTTTGCTATAAGGTAACTTATAGCAAACCTGGTCCATGCAAGGGCAGGCTTGACCTGTAAAGTGACGTTGACTATCAAGTGACTCACCTGTCAGTTCACCTATTTACCAATATAGTCTTTCCTACCAACATCATATATGGTTGATGGCCGGGTTTGCAAGATAATCGCTTTGGATGGATGGCGTATGTGTGTAATTTCCATACAAACGCAGATCAGTAATTCCTACAATGTTTGACGTTGACCATGAAAAACTAAGTATAATGTAAATTTATCTCGTCGTTATCTATGTCTGTATGTTCCCAAAATCGTAAAAAATATACATTTAAAAAATACAAGCTTCTAAACTTTCATATTTCAACACTGATTTTATCCCTACTTTGGGCGAAAATAAATAGTATACCGAGCACGAAAGCTCAAAAATAAAACCCGTACAGATATACTTTAGTTATTCAAAAGTTGAAATAAGTTTATATTATAAAGACACACTTCATAGTTTTTCTATAATAACTGTTTTGCTAAAAGGACATTTTCGGAATGACTCATTGTGCGTTTCATTCTAGCACACATGTTCGCGTACTATGTCAGGTGAGATAGCATTTTGTCAGAGTTCGCGCCGTCGACTAGTTCAACCTTAAACAAATATTTAACATGTTCTCACTTTTATTTCGAGAAGTTTATTTCACTATTAAGACAATAAAAGTGAAAAATATTGTAGATATCTTGTTTAAAACAATTTTAATAGCTCTGCTTATATTATTACTTACAGAAATAATGAAAGTTGTATACACTATACAGTAAGTGAACACGTTATATACAATTTTATTGTTAACCAGAAAATGATTTCAACATAAAATGAATCACACGTTTTATTATCGTGTCACAAAGTGAAAATAAAATAATATCAAAATCACTTTCTTCGAAACCTGTTGTTGATATTCTTTGTAGTTTACTTTTGGCATCGTGTATAAAGCCGGATAGAATAGTAAAATCGCGAATATGGTCACTGATTTGTCACTGCAAGCAATTTAACCAACCAGTGATCTGTATGTACGTCCCGTTGGCCAATCATCCATCAATGGCCATCAGTCGACCAACCAGAGCGCAAAACTGGCGCTACGTCGCAGCACAAATTTGTCGGAATTTATTTTTATACAAAACATAACATTACCGCTCTATTCCAGTTGTACGCTCGATGACGATGGCAAACTGGCGTACTACCTGATGGCGCGTCCATCAGCCAGCAAAGACACCACGGTCCTGGTTATTTCTTCCGCTAAACAGTTTTGCTGCCACCTAGACGAGAGAAGGTGGTAACCTTACGTCAAAAGATGAACGCATGAATGAGTTAGTAGCCCAGGTACCTCGTCTGCCTTGCTTATTCAACTAGCATGAAAAATGCTTCATACTTCATATATCATAATTTTCAATATATCTCAGGATTCACGTGAGAAGCCGAGCGTAATAACGAGTATCAGACACGGGATCAGTAATTTAATTTGACGGACTGTTAATTAAGTGGCTCAAATATTATATTAACAATTGAAGACGTCAGTTAAGATATGTTTGTGCTTCAGTTATTAAATCAACTGTCAGATAAGTACACTAGGTAGTGAGGTAGCTTAGTAGTGGACGGTGGTCACTAGGAGGTATTGATGATCTTTGTAGTAGATCATCATTCCCAACCATGGTTCAGGCCTTGACGTGGCGGTGGGGCTCAGTAGCCTAGGGTGAGGCCAGCGCCTTGGGTGAAGCTAATTGAACCGAGAGGGGCCTTTGTACCCATCTTATAAGAAGAGGGGACAAAAGAGCAGGGGGCAAGGGGCTAGGATGGGAACCTCACTCCATTTGTACTGTCCCAACGTTGGGAGGGGCTGTTCTGTGGTGCGGGACAACCCCTCTGTGGAGGTGGCGTTGGTCCCTTGCAGGACTGACTAGCCGTCGAGGTGCCCTGTTAGCTTAACAGATCCGGGGCACCTCACCAAAGGCGGCACTAGTGGCACTGGCCGGGTTTTAGTGGGTGGAGCTGCGTTTTTTTTTTTGGAAGGGCTAGACTTATCGGCCTGATGGCCTTTAAGCTCAATCGGTACAGTAAGTGAGCAGATGGCTCACTTAAGAAATATTCGAAAGGGGGACGCCCCCCTCCGCGCCCCGCAGGGGGCGCTGTTCATCGCACGCGCTGCTCGGGAGAGCAGGATTTGGACTAGTCAAATCCGATAAGGTCGACGAATCTTTTACGGTTGAATTTAACCTATCATCATGAGGGCCGGCCCTCATCCCTCCCTCTGGAGAGGGAGGCGGGTCATGCGCGGTGCCCAAGCAATCTAGCGGTAGCGTAGTGCTAGCGCTGTTTGCGCGGTCTGGGTTTGTGTCTACTCGTATCGGATTCGATAGAGCTGCGTCCACTTACCATTTTTCGGGCGCAGCGAGTCCCACATACCCGCCTGATGAGAACCACTTCCCAGGCGGGATGCCTCAGAGCATTTTCCGGCGTTAAAGAAAAAAAGATCATCATCATTATCAGCCTCTATCCGTTCACTGGTGGACATAGGCCTTCATCGATGAACGCTAAGACGGCCGATCCTCCGCCATTTTTTTTGGGTGACGTAGGGAAATGCTTTAAGCATGTAGTAATTGGGTGGTTCATGACCCTATGTAGGACTCCCACTTGGGCTCCACAATATAAATTGGTATACCCAAACTAAAATTACTGCGTGCGCCTACAGTCGCTTTTTGAGCAGCACATACCTGGAACAAATAAAAATTATCAATCAAAATTTGTTTCATCTCTTAATTAAAACTATTTAAAACAGTCTCATGAACAAGGCATTATATAAATTGGTATACCCAAACTAAAATTACTGCGTGCGCCTACAGTCGCTTTTTGAGCAGCACATACCTGGAACAAATAAAAATTATCAATCAAAATTTGTTTCATCTCTTAATTAAAACTATTTAAAACAGTCTCATGAACAAGGCATTCGTAGTTAATTCCAAAATAGGCGCGAATTAAAAGTGTCCACAATATAAATTGGTATACCCAAACTAAAATTACTGCGTGCGCCTACAGTCGCTTTTTGAGCAGCACATACCTGGAACAAATAAAAATTATCAATCAAAATTTGTTTCATCTCTTAATTAAAACTATTTAAAACAGTCTCATGAACAAGGCATTCGTAGTTAATTCCAAAATAGGCGCGAATTAAAAGTGAAAAACTTCATGAAATTCACAAAAATACGTTTTATTAAAATCAAAAATCAAAATCAATTTTTTTTATTCAAAATAGTACTAATACAGTATCTTTTTGAACGTCAATTGAATCTACCACCGGTTCCAAGGTAAGCCCACTGAGAAGAACCGGCGAAACAAACTCAGTGGAACTAATCTTTTCAAATAATATATATTAATAACAATTTTAACATCTTATCTTGAAATGCCCGGGAGGAACGCCTTATTCCCAGGGTGTGGTATCTTCCATGAAATCTTTTACTTTATAATATGCTTTACCACACAAACGTTCTTTAACAACTTTTTTGAATTTTTTTATGGAGAGCTTTTGAACGTTTTCTGGGATCCTATTGTAAAAGCGTATACAGTTGCCTTTAAAAGAATTGCTTACTTTCGAAAGTCTAATCATTGGTGCATGTAACCTGTGTCTATTACGTGTATTCCTACTATGAATATCACTTTTCTTACAAAATTCATTTATGTTTTTACGGACATACAGTAAATTTTCTAAGATGTATTGAGAGGTGACAGTCAGAATTCCTATTTCTTTAAATTTTTCTCTCAAAGATGAATAGGGAGGCAACTTGTAAATTGCACGAATAGCCCGCTTCTGCAGCACAAAAATGTTGTTTATGTCGGCTGCATTTCCCCATAAAAGTATGCCATAAGACATAATGCTATGAAAGTAGCTAAAATATACTATTCGCGCTGTATCTACATCAGTAAACTGTCTTATTTTTCTCACTGCATATGCTGCTGAACTGAGTCTATTCGCCAATTTAGCTATGTGGGGACCCCACTGCAGCTTAAGATCTAGAGTTATTCCTAGGAAAACTGTGGAGTCCACCAATTCCAAGTTTTCACTGTCTAATTTGACATTTATTGACATTTATTTTAAACGGCCTAGACCGACCTGTACCCATCACTACTCCTGGGTAGCCAGGTCTGGAGCCGCAAATAATTTAATCAGGATAATTCAGGAGGATATTTTTTTCAGTTACCCAAATACCCCACCATGGTTCAGGCCTTGACGTGGCGGTGGGGCTCAGTAGCCTAGGGCGAGCCCAGCACCTTGGACCAAACTAATTGAGCCGAGGGGTTCTTTGTACTCCTCTTATAAGAAGAGGGGACAAAAGAGCAGGGGGCAAGGGGCGAGGATAGAAACCTCACCCCATTTTACTGTCCCGATGTTGGGAGGGGTTATTCTGTGGTACGGGACAACCACTCTGTGGAGGTGGCTTCAGTCTCTTGGGCGACTGACTAGCCGTCGAGGTGCCCTGATGCTCAACAGATCCGGGGAACCTCACCAAAGGCACTCGCGAGATTATAATATTGGGTATTCGGAATGTGTCGCGAGTCCCACACACGTGTTAACAAAAAAGCCTGGAGAAGAAGAGAAATTGTTTTGTTATTATTTACTGAAATGTGATCATATCTTAAAGAATCCATCTGATCATATTGAAGTTCATTAAAAGTTGATAAATGATAAAAGTAACGACTTAATCGTCGTCAGGTTATAAGGCGTGTGCGCTCGGTGAAACAAAAGGTGGAGGCTTTGTTCCACTGTCACATAAATACTGATATGGATCGCTGCGGGTATAGGCACAGGGCCGGACTGGGGCCTGACGGCCGTAATTATCCTGCAGGTACTCCGAAACATCAGTCATAACTTATAGGAATAATGTTATTGATATTTTTTGGAAAGGGTCAGTAATTTTGGGCTAGTGGGCTTTTTAATTTTTATTAGTGCAGTAGAGCTAATAATAATGAGACCTTTCGTCCATTGTTGTAAGCACACAAAAGAGTCTAGGAGGTAAAATACCTATATACAAATTAGCCGAAAATTATAATGGGGCAGAGTTCCTAAAACGAGTAATAATAAATTTATGAGAAATAAAAGTGATAAACATGTTAAATATCCCGTTTTAAATAGTTTTAGTAATAATGACCAAATACTTGAGATCAGTAATAGGCTAATTAGACTAACATATCCTTAATATGAAACAGGCTAACTTATACTCGTTACTAGAATAACTTTCTTCCGACTGATAGCCATTGATGGATGATTGGTCGATGGGACGTACACTGATCACTGGTTGGTTGAATTACTATTACGTCAGTGACAAATCACTGACAAGTGTCATAATTTTATGGCTAACATTACTACTCTATCCGATTATATGCTCGACGCTCTCTTCAATATATAGTAGGCTAATTGATATATACCAGTAGGCTAAACTATCTTCAATACTACAATAATTTGTCTGTAACAGTATATATATATTAGTATCTTCAATACTGGGCTAATTTTAGCCCAGCCCAGCCGCCCCTGGCTTATCATTTAAAAGGTCATCAGCCGATATGCGAGACCGCACGTGAGGCAGCATCGTTAGATCAGGCTTGTTTATTTTTACCCACTCAAAAGCACTGAAGAGCTTTCTTTGTGGGGCCCGAGCTTTGCGGTTGTGCAACTCATATTTTTATTTCGATTGCGAAAGCTTTTTGATCTTTTTAAGTTTAATGTTTAGTTGTATGCGTTATTGTTATGCCTTTGTAAATATTGATTTGTGTGTCATGACCCTCTGTCATTTGAAAGGCTTTGACAGGTAAAGGCTTTCGAGGACCGGTATATAAATATGTAGTATAATTGAAAATGTTTTCATAAGGAATTACCAAATAATATTTAGAAGTCACCATAAAATAGGAGGAAGATTACTTAGATTAGAATGATAAGACACATTTTAGCTCAAAAAAAAAGAAATATAAACCATAATTCTACGAAATAAAGATATTTTGATTTGAAAAAAAACTCCGTGTTTATATCGCCTTATTTGTACCCCAGCAATGAGTGGCCGACAATAAAATGTCTGGAATAAAGTTTCTGAGTAATATTTAGTGATTTAATTGTCAAGACGGAATAAGCTTTCGAAGCACGTTCGGTGTGGTGACAGGAAGCTCCATCTACTGAATATCACGGAAGAATATCTGTGGGTTATATTTAATATAAATAACCTTTATTTAGATCAAAAGTTATATCAGCTTTAGCCCGGCTCGGCTTCGTTAGTGAGAATTTAGAGTTACGTACCATCATCATCATCATCATCATCATCATCATCATCATCATCATCATCATCATCATCATCATCATCATCATCATCATCATCATCATCATCACCATCATCATCCAGTATTTACATTTTTTAGTTCACGAGACGTGGCAGTCTTTTTTTGCACTGTGTTCTCTGGGATACTTATCTTTGGTATCCTGTTTTTGGTGTGAAGACATTCACACTACACACACACTGCCTGTCTTTCATAAATGAGACTTTGCAAGAACTTGGCCCAAGCCACGGTACCAGCTAGTATCTATTAAATAGCAACAAACATCTTTGGTATATGACTCCTGACGGCGTGACCCGAGGGTCGGGTTACTGCTGGGCCAAGCTGTTTTGATGTTGCAACCTCGGATCGTATTACCCTTGGTGTTATTGCGAGGTTTGTGTTTTTGGACGACGTATATTTGCTGGAAATTTCCGGAACTAAACAGCAGTCGGCCTATTGATGATAATAAACTGTAAAGTAAAACATTAAGGCCTTTTTTGTTTTGTAAGGTAAGCTGGCAGATAGTTACCGATATCACGCGAAAATTAAGCTAGTTGAAGTGGCGGTGGGCTGGTCACACACTCAGGAGAACGGATGGCCGATGGGCCTATAAGTTTCTAGAGTGGAGGCCACGTCCGAGTAGACGAAGTGTTGGTCGACCATTAGCCAGGTGGGAAGATGATCTCCGTGCGGTGGCCGGTCCGTGTTGAATGCGAGTGGCGATGGATCGGTCGTCTTGGCGTTCTTTGTGGGAGGTATATGTTCAGCAGTGGATGGATAGGGGCTGATGATAATGATGATGATGAAGCTGGCAGATTGGCCACTGTAAGTGCACACGCGTACTTTTAAACGCAAGAAAGTATATATAATAACTCTTATAAGTAACTCTTGACGTTAGTAGTAAGAGGTAGTGCCACGCTGCTATGCAGCCGACTTGGGCCGGCACGACCGGGGTGGTACGTCCCGCTCACATAACACCGGCGTCAAGTGACAGCTACGCTGTCGCGTTTCGTGAGGTTTGTAAGTTTTCGGTGGCCCATTGGAGGGATAGGGAAAAGGAGGGCAACACATCTGCATAATCTCTGGAGTATGGGCGTCGGTAGTAAGATTCGACTGCTGGTTTGCCCTCCTATGATATAAAAAAATAGTAATTTCGCTTTCTCTCTCCTGAAAAAAGTAGACGATAGTTGAGTATCATAATGGCTTATCTATTAGCCTAGTATCGTAAGGTACTCTTCTCTGATAACTGATAACACATTAAGATACTATAGGAGAAATAAAAATAATCTAATACAAATACATATTACCAAATAAGAAAAAATCTGCAAACCCAGAACTTTCCAAAACAAGAACACGTTTTCCCACAACATTTGTGTAATTAATTTAGCAATGCGATGCCGCGCCTACAAATGAGAAATTAGCTATTAAATGTACAAAGAAAATGGATGCCCTGGCTTCACGCAAGTCTAGATTACCAGCATTTATCACGGCCTGGTCGACTAATAAATTATAGAAATTGGCTCCACGGCTCTGATCCCTCTCACATATTTGTGTTACGATCTTTTGTTATAAGTTTCATTGGTTGTGTTATCCAGCTAACAAATTATGATCATAAATCTGTAAACTTCGAGTGTTAATATAAAGCGTAGTGTTATATTATTATATCTACACTAATGTTATAGAGAAGTATATGAGTTAGGACGCAGGAACTATGTAGTGTTATATTATTATATCTACACTAATGTTATAGAGAAGTATATGAGTTAGGACGCAGGAACTATGTAGTTTTATATTATTATATCTACACTAATGTTATAGAGAAGTATATGAGTTAGGACGCGGGAACTATGTAGTTTTATATTATTATATCTACACTAATGATATAGAGAAGTATATGAGTTAGGACGCAGGAACTATGTAGTTTTATATTATTATATCTACACTAATGATATAGAGAAGTATATGAGTTAGGACGCAGGAACTATGTAGTTTTATATTATTATATCTACACTAATGATATAGAGAAGTATATGAGTTAGGACGCAGGAACTATGTAGTGTTATATTATTATATATACACTAATGTTATACAGAAGTATATGAGTTAGGACGCAGGAACTATGTAGTTTTATATTATTATATCTACACTAATGATATAGAGAAGTATATGAGTTAGGACGCAGGAACTATGTAGTTTTATATTATTATATCTACACTAATGATATAGAGAAGTATATGAGTTAGGACGCAGGAACTATGTAGTTTTATATTATTATATCTACACTAATGTTATAGAGAAGTGTATGAGTTAGGACGCAGGAACTATGTAGTGTTATATTATTATATCTACACTAATGTTATACAGAAGTATATGAGTTAGGACGCAGGAACTATGTAGGTTTCGTAAGTACTCATCTCTACCTCTACCATGAGTTTTGTTACAAGCGTAAATGACATAACTATAGTAGTTACTAAAACGCAACACGAATAGAAAACTAAGGTATGATATAGTTTTCTATTTGTGTTGCGTTTTACGTAACTACTATAGTTATGTATTTACGTGTGTAACAAAACTCATGGTAGAGGTACATGAAACGCACGAAACGCGACAGTTTCGTGCGTTTTGTGAGATTCCAGTGGCCCATTGGGTGGGATAGGGAAAAGGAGGGCAACGCATCTACATATCTAATATTTGTTGTGTGGGTAGGCGGTGGGTAATCTCTTTTTACCTGCCTACCTGTGGAAGATTGCATAACAATAGTAAGAAGAAAGCTAAGAGAAAATGACATGCCAATGGAATATGCTGACATTTTGGAACATTGCCTTACATCTGGCTATATGTTGTGGAATAATTATTTCTACAAGCAAGTAGATGGAGTGGCCATGGGCTCACCAGTATCCCCTGTTGTTGCCGACATATTTATGGAGGACTTCGAGGAGACTGCTCTGCAAACTTCGCCCATAACACCCAGGTTCTACAAGCGGTACGTAGATGATACTTTCACAATATTACCATCTGATAAAGTAACCATATTCTTAGACCATCTTAATTCCATTAATTCCAAAATTCAATTCACAATGGAATTAGAAGAAAATAATTCTCTAGCTTTCTTAGATGTATTAGTTATCCGTAATCCCAACAATACCTTAAGCCACACAGTGTATAGGAAGCATACCCATACGGATATGTACCTAAACTGCGAATCTCACCACCATCCAACACAGTTAGCTACCGTGGGTAAATCTTTGTTTCAGAGAGCACAAGGGATCTGTGATGAGCAACACCTGGAGACCGAACTTCAACATGTCAAGCAAGTACTGCGTGACAACAAGCTTCGGGTACCGCGTCTCCGTCACAGTGAACGTGTGAAACCAGCCACCGTCGAGCGAGTACCTGCAGTTCTCCCGTTTATTAAAGGCGTCACTGACAAGATTGGCTTCATCCTAAAGCGAGCTTCTATAAAAACTTATTTCAAGCCGCCAAAAAAGATAAGTCAATTCTTACCACCTGTCAAGTGTCATATACCCTTACAAGATGCAGGAGTAAACAAGCTTGATTGTGACTGTGGTCTCTCCTATATAGGCCAAACTAAAAGATCTATTAAAACTCGCGTCAAAGAACATATAGCTGATTTAAAACACCGTCGCTACACTAAGTCTGCCATCTGTGAACATAGTCTTGACAAAGCTCGCCATTATATCAGATTTGATAAACCACAAGTCCTCGCAAAAGAACATAGATTCCAACCAAGGATGATCCGTGAGGCTATTGAAATTAAAAAAACATCCTAATTTCAATAGAGAAGATGGCTGGCTTCTACCACCTGCTTGGGATCCCATTATTAAAATTATCAAATCAAAATCCAAGCATAATATATCACAGATTAAAGATACAGTTAGCACTTTCTGCGTAGATAGGACTGACCAAAATATTGATGTATCATAGGGTAGTTTCGAATAACTTTGTAATGATAGGACGTATGTCACCTCAGTCCTCCCGTGACCATGGTTGCTGTAAAGTATCCGAAACGTCGGGCTTGTAAAAATCTTAATAAACCGCGATAAAATCCGTAAAAAATTGTTTTATTATAATGAGTGAAATTCGCGTAAACATTAGAAAACAATATAAAAAAACATTATCATGGTATTGCATTTATTCGAATATTCTTGGCGTTCATTGAAGGAGGCCTATGTTCAGTGGTGAACGGATGAAGGCTGATGACGATGATGATGATTATATTATATTATCTCAAAGTAATGCGTTCGTAAGCATTTTAATGTGCTTTTATCTAACAAAATAAAAAAACTTGGCGAAAATTACCATTTTTTTCCCGTTACACATCAAATCTTTCCTTTATAAATACAGCCCATTCTTTATTAGGCCCACCTTCAAAGCTACAGCTGCAAATTATCCATCATAATATCAAAGATAATTAAATTGCAATAGGAATTAACTCATTACTTTCACCGCACTTACCAGCAGGTGCCGCATTCCTTTCTCATGTCGATTGGTCACAAGCTAACATTTTGATTACAGCATTTGAGGGTGTAATTGCCCATTTGTAAGGTTGTCTGTTAATAGGAAAGGACCACCATGGTTCATGACCATAATCATTGCTAACCATGAATATAAGTTCTCCAGAACTGATCAGCTGATCAGTTCTGCTCTAGCTATAGAAGATAAAATAGTTTTCACGATTTTTTGCGGTCTATTAAGACTTTTTGAAGTGACATCTTCTTTAGCATCGTTGTGATTTGAAAGTCGATGAAACGAAAAAGCGACAGTAAAAAGAGACAGACATAAATTCATAAGATTTAACGTGGGAGAGAATGAGATAGGATATTATACAGTGTTTCTTATGTTCATGATTTTTGAACGTTTCACGTCCACGTATGAATTGAACACATGTTTTTTTTCCTTCTGTGACTTCGATTGTTGTAAAGAATTAAAAACGTCGAGAACGTTGCAAATAATAGTAAAAAATCTTGATAAACCGCGATGAAATCTGTAAAAAAATGATACATTTTAGTAAAATTTGCGTAAATGTTGGAAATAATTGTTTTTCGTTGCCTATTTTAGGACAAATATGGGTAAATCTTGTTGCCAGTAAAACTGGAATCAAAAAAAAGTTAAAGAAGATTCAAAGTAAAAAGTCTATCAGCAGACGCATCCCGTGCTGTGACAGGATAAAGTATATTTATTTGTTCATAACAGGATTCCACCTTACGACTTCTTGGAAGAACTGACTCCTTAATGGGTAAAAAAAGAGGAAACAATTTTTAATTGAATGATACTCGAGCAATAAAATTAGTTATTAGATTGCAACATTGTAAATCTTATCGTTGTCCTTATATGGCATATTATTTTTAGGGCTCCGTAGCCAAATGGCAAAAACGGAACCCTTATAGATTCGTCATGTCTGTCTGTCTGTCTGTCCGTCCGTATGTCACAGCTACTTTTTTTTCCAAACTATAAGAACTATACTGTTGAAACTTGGTAAGTAGATGTATTCTGTGAACCGCATTAAGATTTTTACACAAAAGTAGAAAAAAAGCAACAAAATTTTGGGGGTCCCCATACTTAGAACTGAAACTCAATTTTTTTTTCATCAAACTCATAAGTGTGGGGTATTTATGGATAGGTCTTCAAAAATTATATTGAGGTTTCTGATACCATTTTTTTCTAAGCTGAATACTTTGCGCGAGAGACACTTCCAAAGTGGAAAAATGTGTGTCCTTTCCCCTGTAACTTCTAAAATAAGAGAATGATAAAACTGAAAAAAATATATGATGTACATTATCATGTAAACTTCCACCGAAAATTGGTTTGAACAAGATCTAATAAGTAGTTTTATTTAAAACGTCGTAAATCGTAGACCGCAATTTACCTTTCATTTAATCAACTCAAATATTGAAAAAAAAAAACATTTTTTCAAAATAAACCATATTTTTTGTTAAAGTGTCTAATGTTGTAAATTATGTAATGGTACGGAACCCTTCATGCGAGTGTCCGACAAGCACTTGGCCGGTTTTTTAAATGTCTTTATCTCCCACTTTTATTGTTCTCTTTTAGTTCATTATTTTAGGACAATCCACTAGTAACCACAAATAATATCTAAATGGTTTTTTCTAGGTAAGAATAGGCTTAATACGTATGAATGTATTATAATTTGTAATTATGATCAAAAGAACAATAAGGAAATTAGTTTATTGTATGTAATCTTAGTTTTTTAAGTTACGGTTTTACGGCGTCTTCAAAAACTAATAAAATTCAAAAGTAAACCTTTCTTATAACGTATAATAAATGTTGGCGCCATGGAAAATACATTTATTAAAGCACTAGCTCTTCCCCGCGGATTTACCTATTCTAAAGTTAGAAAAAAGGTATCTTTTGAGGTGTCTATAACCTCAATAAATCATCTCAAATGCAGAGATTCGTCTTCAAGTCTATCGTCCAAACAAAGTAAATCTTATTCTCATTGCATTAGTTGCAGAAAACCTTAACGGTTGGGGGTTGCGCTGTGCCGCGCTCCCTTGTTGTTGGTTGTTGTTGTTGTTGGCAGAATTCTAAATAAGTGCCTATTTATTTTGAATTCTGTGTTTGCTGCATACGTCTGGTGTTTACCAGAGGGGAGGGGGGTGCGCTGCTTGACTGGCTGTGTCTGTCTGAATCACTAGCAAACAACGTAACCTCTTATGTCTCAGGCCTGGGCTAGGTCCAGGTAAAGTCGTTCATGTGGTACATCTGCCATCTCTTACTGACGGTCGGACTTCGGCGACAAATGGCGCCCTTTCCTGCCCCTTCCCTGCCGGACACTCCGCACTTGAAATCCAAAAAACAGACGCTGTATGCGACTTGGGAGTCTATCATGTGTTACGCGCACGTTCAGAATCGATAACTTAAATAGTGTATTCATTCCGATTAATTTAAAAAGTATATCTGTCATCGGTGTCGGTAGGATATGTCAACATCTTTGTGGACATATCCTAACGACTTCACTTGGGAACGAGCCGCCTTCGTGAAAAGACTAAGGTCAGTACTGGTGTGATAATTATTTTTAATAGGAATAGCTAGAGTGGTAAATGTAATAATTCCTAGTGATTGATATAATATTATGTAATAAAAGCATAAAGTGATACGTGAAGCGTTTGATTTCCCTTACTTCTGAGGTGTTCGTAACACATGATTCTAGGCTCATGTTTGATTCTCACGTTGACAATATTATTGCAAAATCCTCAAGAGCCTTGGGACTCATTATGAGACTAAGCTCCCCCTTCAAACTTGTGAAAACCCTTAAAATACTATACTGCACGTATGTTAGAAGTCACTTAGAATACGCCTGTCAGATATGGAATCCCTGTTATGATAAGTATATTACTCAGATTGAAAACATTCAAAAGCGTTTTATGCGATATCTATGCTACCGCCTAAAAATACCGTACAGTTCTAATGATTATCTATCTCTGTGCAAGAAATTCCACATTCAACCTTTGTTTATTCGACGACAATTTGGCGATATTATATTTATACTAAAAATAATTAACAACGAAATTGACTGTCCAGATCTTCTTAGTAAAATAAACTTTTATGTACCTACTAGGCAACGCCGATTTAATCCGCCACTAGTTATTCCACGCTACAACTCCAACTACAGGCGTAACTCCTGCCTGGTGCGAGCTAGCATTGAATTTAATAATGTATGTAAAAAATTCTCCTTTGATCCACACACATTGAATAGCAAGAATGCAAGAGATAAGCTAAACCTTAACTTCTTTGAAAAGAATAAACTTTGTTAGATTTAGATAATATTATTAACTTTGATTTTTAATGTTCTATTGCTAGTGCCTAATTGTTTGCATGTTTGTACTACTCTTAAGTCACTAATTGTGGAAACCTATAATTGGCTTCGCTACTTCTATTCCTATGCTATTTTCATAACATTTGTAAGCTGTTGGTTTTCCTAAATAATAAAATAAAATAAAATAAAATAAAATAGACGACGTTGGCCGCGTCATGTCTCGTTTACGTTTACGTTTGGTGTTGTGTATCACTCGATGTATGCCAGTAACAGTAGTGTGGGTCGTTGGCTTTACTCGGTTGTTATTCAAACGGCTCAATGTAAGCCTCCTAATTAGTTAAGCAAACATTAACATGGTTGCTGCGATGTAATATGAATAGATACAAAGCCGAGAGGGTCAAAGAAATTGAATTTTTCCGTAATTGCTTTGTAATTTGACTGCCAATAAAAACAGCGTTTTTAAAAAATACTATGTATGTCTATGTTATGTTATTATGTCCGTGTTTGATTGCGAGTAGCGAGCGATCGGTCTCCTTGGCGTCCACAGAAGGAGGACTATGTTCAGCAGTGGACGGATAGAGGCTGATGATGATGATGTCTATGTCAATAAAATATATATCGCTCCCAAAAACGGTAGACCCAATAAAATATTGAAATAGAAAGATCCTTAATTTTCTTTTTATATTCATCATAATCAATCACAGAACTGAACTTGTCTTTTTGTTTTAATTAAAACGAATAAAGTTACAAGTTATTTATGTGTTTATACTTGCATTAGTAGGTAATTATAAAAATGTCAAAGTTTATTGACGTGACAACGTGTTATAATTCGATGGAGCCGGCTGCAAGAACGAAAAAAGATGACGTATGCGGCGTTACCTCGCTCTAAGGCGTTCCATTTTCTTATGACGTTGTCACGTTCAACTATCGTCAGTAAACCGACTTACAGACAACCGATTTTTTTTCATTTGCAAATATTATATCCGATAGCTTTAATTGACGGTCGGCTGGTCCTGGCTGGCAACCGAGCAGTCGGAGCCTTATAGTAACTACCGACGCCCATAGACATCAGCACAACCAAAAGTTATGCAGATGCGTTGCACTCCCTTTCCCTATCCCCCAGGGCCACCGGAAACTCACAAACCGCATGAAACGCGATAGCATAGCTGTCACTTTACGCCGGTTTTATATGAGCGATAAGTACCACTCCGGTCGTGCTGGCCCAAATCGGCTTCAAAATAGCATGGTAATACCTCTTTCAAATATACATTTAGGTATATAAGATTTATACTTTTATTTTATTTTTATCGTGACAAAACCTTCCCCCTCTTATAAGCCTTGACTTAGTTAATCTAGACTTTACAATATATCATGTACATATCTATAAAGAAATATCTCGTTTCTATTGAAGTTACTGTGGTTTTTTATCGTTTAATTGTGAATGTTAACTTACATGTAGGTACTTACCATTGAGCGTGAGTTGTAAAATCTTGACCGTTTCCACACAATACATATGTCGTAATGTACATTCTAAATTTCAAGATGTGGTACAGGTTTATATACAAACTAATGATAATTATCGTAAAGCGGTACGTAACTCGGTGGTAATATTAACTGGCCTGTTGGTCTAGTGGTTAGTGACCCTGACTGCTTAACCAGATAGTCGTGGGTTCGATCCCCACCCAGGACAAATGTTTGAGTGATGAGCATGATCATTTGTTCTGTGTCTGGGTGTAATTTATCTATTATATGTATGTATTTAGAAATATATAAGTATGTATCAGTTGTCTGGTTGTCAAAGCCTGTTGCCTAGTTTGGGATCAGATGGCCGTGTGTGAGTGTTCAATGAAATGTGGTGCTGGTGCAAAATACTTAGTAGGTATATCGTTGACTGATTTTAGGACCAACGACTCCATCATTCAAGAGCTCGGCATCAAACAGCATCCTCCATCATCGAAGCTCGTATTCTGACTTTCTTCTATCATGTATCTCGCCCGAGATGTTTCCGTGGAACGCCTCGTAATTCAGGAGAAAGTCGAAGGCACTAGACCACGCGGCAGATCACCGATGCAATGGACCGATCAGGTGAAGGCTGCCTTCGACGGGCGGCCATGAGTGTACCAGAAAGGCAGCTGTTCGCGAGGATTGGCGACGGATAGTAAAGCGCGCCACCAACCCTAAAGTGATGACCATGACCGCTCTGAATTATCAAGAGTGTAAAGAAGAAGAAGAAACGGAAATATGCTGATGATGACGGTGATGATAATGATGTACCCCCACGTTTCTTAACGTACTTTCTTCAAACAACACGATCTGTAACAATTGTGGACGAGAAAATGTATAATTACAGACGATTGAGAGGAACTCGTGACCGAGGATCTGTCAGAATCACCTCGTGAAGTAATTGTCTGAAGATAATGTGCAGATAGAAAGTGTTACCGGGTTGCCAGCGAGTTGCCGGGTAAATGTACTAGAAAAATAGTATGGTCATTTGAGTGTCAGGTTTCGGCCGTCTTGAAGTTCATTAAAATGCATATATAGCAGTGGAAGGAAACGACGATTCACGTATGTAATTATTATTTTGATGATCATTTGTAAAACGATGATATACAGAACTCCTGTTACATGCATAAAGCCTTTGCCTGTGTCAAAAAAAAGGCACAGGTTAAAGACCTGTCAGTAATACGTGATAATGAAAAAAGTAAACTGTGATCACAGTAACAGAATATTGTAATATATATATATATAGCCTGACCAGCAATATATAAACCCTGCGTGGTGTCGCCACTGTATCTTTTTTACGTCAACACATATTATCGTCCATACAGAAATTAGTTCCGAAATTTTCCGCAATATGGCGAGGGTTTTTATTCTTCTGGTCAGGCTATACAAACATAAAACTAATATACAATGTAACTATGACACATAAAACCTCGAGTGAGAGTTAGCTCAAAGAATCATATAGTGTTAAGTTAATACCCAGAAGAAAAAACCAAGTATGCAAGACCTCAATAATATAAAAGAACACGCAATTTCTCTTAAATAAAGACCTAATGTTAATAAGATCTCGCAGTAGCCAGTAAGACGATACTCAAATGCTAATAATTTCCCGTTCCCAGGCCCCGCTCCCACGGACACACGGATTCGATTAACAGAATCTGATTGTACGTGCTAATTAATCTCGACTAGAAGATGCATTTGGGTGCGTTTGGATTCACCTTCACTGATTTCGTTAGATTATAAGGAATACTAGATGTTTGATTATGAGTACTTTTGTCTCTAATTTAGCGGTTTTTGCGACTCAATATTGCTTAGGTTCTTTAATTCAGTCCTAGAGGCGAGGGTAAGAGAGGTAGTGCTGCTTTGCAGCTAAATTGGGCGGCACGACCGGGGTCGTACCTCTGGCTCACATAACACCGGCGTCAAGTGACAGCTATGCTGTCGCGTTTCGTGCGGTTTGTGAGTTACCATTGGGATAGGGAAAAGGAGAGCAACGCATCTGCATAGCTTTTTGTACTGCGGATGTCTATGGGCGTCGGTAGCCACCATAAAGCTCCCCCGACTAGACAAGACTACTCGGTTGCCTCCTTATCACATAAAAAAAGAATTTATCTCATCATCAGCAACCTTTTTCTGTCCACGGTTGGACATAAGCTACTTTATGAAACGCCAAAATGTCCGATCCTCTGTCACTCTCTAGCTAAAGTACCGTAATTTGTTTCATTATATGAAGCACGCTTATTTTTATTCGCTCCTTACATATGAAATGCGTGAAATCAGAAATGTACCGGTGGGAGGGAAGCGGCTGTGCCGCACTCCCGGCTGTATGAGTACCACCATCTAGCTTGTTTCTCCCGTGAAACAGCTTTGCGTGTTTCGGAGAGAAGGGCAAGACAGGCAGTGTAATTAATGGCACCGAGACTTAACATCTTATGTCTCAGGATAGGCAACACATAGATGAGTTGCCTGGGCTCGTTCCAGGTAAACTAGTTTATGTTCATGTATAACATCAGGTGGCACGTTTGCCAGTTTGCCTATCTAACTAACATAAAAAAAAGTAACATATAATAATTTCATCCCGTCTCCAACATGGTTATTATAGGACCTTTACTTCAGAACCCTATAGGCCTAATTCTCCTCGGTTTCCTATCATGATAATCCGTCGTTGAAGCTAGTATTGTCCACTGACGGATGACTTTATTTTGATTTATTCGTAAGAGATTTCCAAGACTTTACGAGTGCCGTAAGACACTATCAAAAGTTGGGGTTCAAACCCTACCGATTCTCATATATCAAAATTAAGCCATACTGTTACGTACGTCGTCATATTCGTCTACAACAAGCAAATAAAGACTTTTCTCATATATCAACAATCTAAAAAAATCTGTATCGGACATGACCTACGAAGTGTCGTTACACAACCTGCCATTTAAGGGCTGCCTCTCTTCCTACAACGTCACTGGTTCCCAACATTTTTATCGCGAGTCCAAATACGACGGACCGGTTCAAACTGGCTGAACCTGTCTGGGTTTATCGCGTGGTGCAAAAACAATAACAAAATATGAATAATGGGTTTGGTAATTATAGTTTTACAGCTCAATTGTTTTTGATTTATTCTCGAGTGATTGTTATAATTATGTGTTTTTCGTATTAAGTACTTATATATAATAAATATTTAATAATAATTTCTATCGCTTTTAGCTTTTAAGCCGTGGCTTCAATAAATCTAAAAAATATCTTACCAATCTAAATTTTATCAATAAAATACAAAGGCTGTATAAAATATATTTCATATAATAATCACTTCATTCATCTATTTCTTATATATAAAAAATAAAATAAAAGAATTATATAAAAAAAATATACATTTAAAAAATACAAGCTTCTAAACTTTCGTATATTAACACTGATTTTAGCCCAGCTTTGAGCGAAAATAAATAGTACACGGAGCACGAAAGTTTAAAAATAAAGCCCGTACAGATATAGTTTAGTTATTCAAAAGTTGAAATAAATTTATTTTTAAAAGATACACGTAATAGTTTTACTATAATAACTGTTTTGCTAAAAGGACGTTTTAGGAATGAATTATTTTGCATTTCATTCTAGCACGCATGTTCGCGCACTATGTCAGGTGAGATAGCAATCATTTTGATGGAGTTCGCGCCATCGACTAGTTGAACCTTAAGGTTTAACACCCGAATACTCAAACGAATCTCAAATTTAAGACGTACTTAAACTCGTGTTGTCCCTCTTTTTTTCTTTGAATTGTCTTATATTTGAAATTCGTTTGAGTATTTGGGGTTAAGTCATCCAGGTATAAAAATACTGTAATACAATCCGAAAGATTTGGTTGTTTACCTTATGATAAGGAGGTGTCTAAAGAAAATAATCGCCATTCCAGCTTAAGCTAATTTGGAAGATCCTTACGCCGAACATAACCTTGTCAAAACGTTATAACATAAAAGCGATAACAACATAAAACTGAATAGGATCAATAAGTTGTTTGTTCGATAGGTTTTCTAATTGGATATAAAAACATTATAAAATATTGGATGGAACTTGTTGTTTTAAAATTCATGCAGAGAAATATCAAATAACTGGTACGACGTTTTATAATCAAAAGATAAGATCACAATATTTCATGCATAAATTAAAAATAAATTAAAACATAATTTTTATACTCGCGTGTACGCACGATTTTTTCTTTTATTTTAATTACAAAGATACCAGTATAATGACAGACAAACAAACACCTATTAAAATGTCGAGTCACTATTAGTTCCGAGCTGCCTTCCGTGATTAGTTTTTCTTTTGTAATGCCTCTAATATTGTCAATGTGAGTGACATTTTAAATTTATACTATAAATATCCAGTTTAGGGCGCGGCTCCACCGCGCCGCACGCAGAGGCCTACGCACGTTTGTCAAGTTTGGCTTTGTAAGAAGAATAGGTATGTGATTATTTACACTGCAACCCACGGACACGCTACGCATTAATTATTGACATTTCTTGCAATTGACATTGTAACACACATGCGTAGCCCCTGCGTGCGTCGCGGTGGAGACGCTCCTTTAACCTGATTTAAAATTAAAGTGAGTTATAACTATGTTAATAACATATAGCCTGACCAGAAAAATAAAAAGTTCTCGCCAGAATACGGAAAATTTCGGAACTTAGTTCTGTATGGACGATACTATGTGTTGACGTAAAAAAGATACAGTGGCGACACCACGCAGGGTTTATATATTTCTTGTCAGGCTATACATATTAATAATATGTTGTTTTTTTGCCCAAAGAGTATTATTTTTCAACGAAGTCTAAAAGAGAAATTATTATTAAAGATGTAGATGTGTAGTCACGGAAAGAAAAGGTTCGACAGTTTTCAAACTCATTACATATCGCGAGAATAATAATATGTTATGACCCTTTGAAAGAAGGAAAATTAGCAATTAAAAGAAACAGAAAATTATGTTTAACTGTTTGATAACAAAGTTCAAATTGATTCAGATCAATGTATTTATCTTGTCTAATAATATTGCACTGGTGCAAGCTAAAACAGATTTTAAGGCGACGAACGTTTTCATTCCGTGACTATACAATATGTATTACGTATTTGTTTTGTGGACAGATAGTAATTTGGAAAAAAATGCTTTTTTCCTTATTTTATAGAAGAGGGGGGAAACGGATACTCGCTTCACCTGGTGGTAAGTGATAAGCGAGATCCATAGTACGTTGCAGGCCTTTCGAATATGAGTGTGCTCTTTTCTTACCCATTCAGTGTCATATTGGCGACAAATTTTGTTTTCAATTAGCCACACTAGTAGCTGAAACGGACTTTTAGTATTTCATAACGGGACAAGGACCGGATGAGCTGACAATGGGTCAATACCGTCAGGTACTCACAAATTAAAATAATTTCTCCCCAGTCAAATGAAAATAAACAGCTAACGTGTTAAAATGACCTTCTTTAATTTCCTCATAACATTACCATAATTTTCACCCTTATCCCATTTACATAGGGAATATGATTAGCGTTTTTATTATGGACATCAAGATACGTAGTAGATTGCTGGTTGGCAACGTGTTGAGATGTCGGACATTCATTACGGGCTGTCGATGTAACGCTAATGGTTGACCGGAGTACAAGCGCCGGTGGTAAACAAATTATCTTGGTGACTCATAATTGGTAACCATGGTTCACGGAATATAGGGATAGTATAATCTGCGATTATTTCGTTCAATATTTTGTCTTTTTATGAATGTTTTATAATTTAGGTTTTATAAATTAATTAATCGTTCAATTAGAAAAATAAATTATAATATTTTTCTCGTTAATTACTTTCTTTTAAATAAACGACAAAAATGTTTGTATTTTCAGCAAAATACATTTCATGAATTTATAAATACCTACTACGAGTCAAAATTGTCAACTCACATTATGGAATCTCTTTATTTTTCTTCCTCTCTTTATTTCTCAGTAGGTACTTACATTTTAAATTTTCTCTGACAACATGTTTACATTTCCTTCTTGTGTTTTCTCCTGGAATATGACCAAAACTTATTTATCGAGGAAGGCTATATAACATCACGCTATGACTTATAGGAGTTGAGTATCGCAGGCATATATAAATTACCATTTTAACGCTGCCAATAATTTTAATGTGTTTCATTAAAACTTTTTGGAGTTTACTCCTTAAGAAATGATTTGAGTTATACGGCCCGGTACGGAAATTTTATGAGGAGTAAAATCAAGTGTAACACAAAAGTTGAGGCGTTACGTAGAAAGAGACAAACATATAAATCTGTATGATTGAACGTGTAAAAGAATGAGATGGAATACATTACATAGCGTATCTTAAAATAATGCCGCCAACGCCATCTAACACGATATTACAGCACTAAAAGTCAATCACACGACCATTATATATGCAATATTATAAAATATTTAAACAATTTTAGCTAATAATGAAAAAAAATGGGAATAATACTTTATACCGTTGCAATGATTTGCAAGACAAATAAGTATCCCTATAGCTAAAATTGACGTGACGTTATTATGAAGGATTTTAAATAAAACAATGTGTAGGTACATACTAATTATTATTTTATTTTTTCGTCTATTATTAAAATATTGACTAGGTAAATTTTTACTGTATGACTATCACTGTCTCTTTTCTGCGTCCACTTAATATATTATTTATATCTTTGCACCATTAATGTATGTGAAAAAATTACTAACCAAATTGCATATGAAATCACAATTTTGATTTTTATGTAATTGGCATTGTATTAATTTCCGTATAGAAAACTGTCTTCATGTAATTTCTTACGTTATCATAGTCACAACTCACAATGGTTTTTTAAAACATGAGTGGATAAGAAAATAAAACAACTAGAGCACATTCAAGATTGAATAATTAAAAACACAAACTAGGGAATACTACGTTATTACAAACATGAATTCCAAAATTCAAAATTGAGAAATGTTAGCACAGACTAAAAAAAGTCATTACGTTCCAATATTCGCGGCGATTTTAAAATTATTTTAAATTTCAGCCCAGAAAAGTCTAGTAATTTTAATATATATTTATTCTTTTCAAATATTCTTTTTCATATTTTCAAAATCATATTTATAATTTGCAATTTATTTCTATCAATAATACAATAAATTGAAACTCTTCAATTTGATAATTAATCAATCAGAAACTTTAAAATTTTAATGTTGCCTCCCTAAATATATTATTTGGTGTGACCATTGATCTTGGTTCAAGTTTAATTGTACAAACTTGTCAAGTAAAGAATTTAATTTCGATTAAGTATTAAATAGGTACAGGCTATAATTGTTAAAAAAATAAATCACATATATTTTATATAAGAATAACTAGTCTTCAACATAAAACATGTAAAATTTCATAGACAAAAAAAACTAAAATAGCGCCATCTAACGCAATATAACGACTTTCTAATCTCATACAAAAAACCAAATGTACTAAGTGAAATGCTCCCTGATCTTATTCTCGGGTCCTCCTCTTTGTTATTATTATTTTGTAACATACTTTGTGTAATACGCTTTATTGAAGTAATATAAATAATCCGAATAATTACAGATATATTATGTTTATTTCTCTTATCATTTTAGCAGATGCGTTTATTTACCCTTTTTTTCTACTCGATATATATCATAATTATCGTTCGTAAGGAGTAAACTCCAATCGTGCGTGGGAGCTGACACACACACACTTTTTTTTTAAGGATTTTATCGTGTTTTACATACGTTAAGATTTTTACGTACGTTTTGGATACTTTGCAATCTCCTCCCCAGACCAGGTTTTTGTAAAGTACCCGAAACTTTGAATTGGCTAAAAACTAACTATGGGTATTTATTTTTATAAATGAGCAGATGGTCGTTTCAACTGGTGGTAAGTGATAAGCGAGATCCATAGACACCCACCCGCTACATCATTATTATCATCATGTTGTCATCATCTAATAAATCACGCACTAATCGTCCTCACTTCTTATCCCGTGTGGTCACCGCAGTCTTCAGTCAAACTGTTCTTTATTCCGGTTTCTGACCACACATCGATGTGCGATAAATTATAAATTCACAATTAACATTATCTTATCTGCACTGTAAGAATTTTTTATTACTGTCGCATTCTTGACGTTTATAATTAAATTGTGTTATCATGAAATATGCTTAAGGAAACTTGAGCGATATTTTGGTGACCATAGATACAGATTTAAACAGGACTATGCAAGACTGCACCATTTTTTATTCTCTTGTCTAAGCATGCAGGGTTTGTCATATTGTTGTTAGCATTCAAAGTAGTCAAAATATCTACCCAACACACATTTTTCAAAATCTGAGCAGCTAGAGTGTTCATAAATATCTCAGCGTACAGACTGTTCAATGGTATCTAAGCATTCAGAGTCGTAGACAGAGTTAGAATTCTCTGTCAGACGTCAGTTGATATTTAATTAAATCTGTATTTACTTAAATGTGTATTTAGTTCAGAATTCGTTAAAAGCACACATTTCGTATAGTGAGATGGATGAGAACATAAAGTGTGGCACACATTCTCGAAAAAAATATTCAAGTATAGCAAACACTCTCGAGAGCTCGGTTTATTTTACAAGTCTGTCATCTCTATGTTTTGTGCCATTTTTTTTACCCAAATCAGAGGACTCGTGTGTAGTTACATAAAACTACAAATATATCCAGTTATAAAAATGCTTTCGTGAGACGCATCTTCCACAATCTTGCCGGTAGTGAAAAACGTGTGTTGCTAAGCATATAATATTCCAAAAAGGACATTTCTAATACGTAAGTATAAAATGGACAACTGCCCAGAACAAAAAATCGAAGAGCTACTCACGGGTTTACCCTGTCAGCTGCTTCGGTATATGCTATGCTCGCTTAGGTTTCTAAGGTCAATATTACCTATATTGAATGTGTATACATCATAAGTTTTTGAAATGTTTGGGTGCTAAGATAAATCCGACGCTGACTGTACAAGAAACATTGATTGCTCTATCAAATTTACATACTATATATTAAAAAATAAATAGTAAACAATACTAAATCCTCACCAAAGTTAATTAGTTGTTTCACTTATTTTAATTACTTGTGAATCTATACTTTATACTACATCTATGTATTTGGTATTAATAATCATATAGGCTTTTTATACACAGCGGTGGCGCCAGCGGGACCAGTTTTTTTGCATTTCCATTTTTAAATCATGTTTTTATGGTCACATTTAATTAGTTATTGATTCGCACCTTATACGAAGGACTGACAGTGACACTGATCACGGACAAAAAAATGATCATGAGCAATTGATACATTTAGCAGTAATAATTACTAAAAAAAATCGTGTCATGTCCGTGATGAACTCCTCAGCTGCTAAACCGATTTTAATGAAATTTTAGATTTCTTTCTCTCTTTAAGATACATTTACTCTTGCCTTTATTTTTCTTTTTACGCCGGGAAATGCTCTGAGGCATCCCGCCTGGGGAGTGGGTATGTGGGACTCGCTGCGCCCGAAAGATGGTAAATGGACGCAGCTCTGCCCACTAAAACCCGGCGAGTGCCACCAGTGCCGCCTTGGTGAGGCGCCCCGGATCTAATGAGCAAACAGGGCACCTCGACGGCTAGTTAGTCCCCCAGAGGGTTTGTCCCGCACCACAGAACAACCCCTCCCAACGTCGGGACAGTACAATGGGGTGAGGGGGACCTCACCCCTTGCCCCCTGCTCTTTTGTCCCCTCTTCTTATAAGAGGGGTTCAAAGAGCCTCCTCGGCTCAATTGGCTTCGCTCAAGGTGCTGGGCCTCACCCTAGGCTACTGAGCCTCACCGCCACGTCAAGGCCTGGACCATGGTGGGGATTCACTCTTGCCTGTGGACGTCTTACCGTGACACTACTATAGGCGTTTTCTTCATGACTTGATGATGATTAAAGTTTGACCATGCAATATGTTCCTCTCGGGACATTTCAGGATAGCAACATGTAAAATTTGTTTTAGAATATTGACTAGGCTAAAATTGCTGAGTTTGTTAGCCGATTCTCCTCGACGAGCTCGCCTTGACGTTCAAAAAGCTAGCTTTCTGATACTACCTTTACTTATTATACTTAGGTAATCCCGTAGAACACACATCTGGGACCCTCAAAATGCGGCTGAAGGCGCTCGCGGTGGTTTAAGTTTACGGGTAGGGCACCCCCAGGTGCGAGTCCCACATAGGGTCAGGATCTACCCGAGATCCTGCGTAAAAAGCATTTCCCTGCCATAACAAAAAAAACCGAACTACATACTGATCCGATTTGAAACATTATTTCAGTATTAGACAGCCCATTTATCGAGGAAGGCTAACTAACTAAAAAAAATAACATCACGCTGTGACTTATAGGAGTTGAGTAACGCGGGCGAAGCTGCGGACAACAGCTAGTTTTGAATAAAATAAGAATTTTAACTATGGATAGATTTATCTATCTAGATATATCAAAATATAATGAAACACTTCAACGTGGACGAAGCCGGAAGGCATATACGATGGCGATTCAATTATGCTAACTTAAATTTCCAACGTCAAGCCCAATTTTTCCACTCACATAATAGCTTTAAAGGGCACGAGCCATCCAGCTTAAGTGGATTAAGCTGGAGCCGGGATGTGCGGGATAAGAGTGAGCGGGAAATTTTTGAGATTAACTTGATGAAAAATGATAACATTCTAGGAGCAGACAAGTAAAATTGAATAGTTTTATTCTATAGGACTAAATTATTTTAAACTAACGCGATCACTATTCATGTTTATAATATATTGTTACGGGTGCTTACTGCGTTTAGAGATTTATTGAGGTCCCGATATTTCGGCAATGTTTCAATCGCCATATCACGGGGAGACTAACGTACGGTGCTGGTAGATAGCGACAGATCAGAAAAATCTGTCTACCGTCTTTCTTCTTTCTTCTGACGGTAAGACTGAAGAAAGACGGTGGACAGATTTTTCTGATCTGTCTACCGTCTTTCTTCACTGACTAAAGTTTTAATTTATTTTACCATAAAGTTGAAATAACACCTAGTCCTTAATAATAATTATGGAAATACATCACCAATTTAGGTAGACGAGGTGTTGGCATGTCATGAACCAAGTGGGAAGACGATCTCCGTGCAGTGCCTGTCCGTGTTCAGCAGTGGAAGGATAGGGGCTGATGTTGATGATGATCTTGATGATCACCATTATATAGGTACTAGTTGTTACACGCAGGTCCGCCCGCGTTAATTAATTTGCAGTCCTAGCCGTATCCCTCAAGGATAATGTAGCCTTACACTAGAAAAACCCCAGGTGAATTTATGTTCATGGGCGATGCTGACCACTTGCCATGTTTGGCACGTCTGCCAGTTTGCCCAAAAAACATTAAAGTATTGATAGTTTTTTAACATGCGCATTGAGGAATAGTTTGATATAGTCTACATTCATATTATGGAGATCTAATAATAATATCTATGGACGCTTTTACACCACGTCAATCTGGTCCCGTGGTAAGTTCTCGAAGGACTTGTGTTGCGGGTACCAGACAACGGAAATATATTTAATACTTTTTTACTATAGACATATTTAAGATTTTTGGAATAGAATAGAAAAGAAGAAAATTTATTTAGTAGATTATTACACTGTTACACGTTATATATAATACCTACACGTATTTAATACACATCCATGACCATATATTTAAGATTATTATTGTATAATACACATATCCATGACCCAGGTACACAGAAAGCTTTTTGTTCCCAGGCCACTGAGTTTGTTTCGCCGGTTCTTCTCGGTGGGATTGCCATGGAAACGGTGGTAGATTCAATTGACGTTCAAAAACATACTGTATTGGTACTATTTGGAATAAAAAAAAATGATTTTTGATTTGATTTGACTACCTCCGGCTTGAGCGCCACGCGCTAACCATTGAGCCACAGAGGTCGTCAAATCTAAGAGTTTGGATGTAGGTAATTTTTGAAAGTGCTCATCTGGTTTGAAAAAATCTTTCATTATTATAAGCCTGATCAGAAATATATAAATCCTGCATTGGTCTGTGGTGTCGCCATTATATCTTTTATACAGTACCACATATTATAGTCGGCGAGGTTTTATTATTTTGGTTAGGCTTTATACAATTAATCATTATCAGTCGAACACTATAATCTAAGTTAACGGCGTAGCTACGGGTTGAGGGGTAGTAAAAACACCGGTGTGGTTTACCGGTGGGAGGGAAGTTTACCGGTAGGAGGGAAGCGCTGTGCGCTGTATTTCTATGTGTTACGTCTGTGCCGTCAAAACACTGTACAACGCTGCACCGACCATGATAATAACGTATAAGACCTAACACAGACTAGACTCTACCTATGGCTCTACCTCTCACTCTTTAAATTTCTTATACTCTGAATCTTAAAGGATGAAATAACTTAAAGAAATGTTCAACTTTCAACTAGACAGAATAATGAGTATAATTATTTATTAATCAGCATATTTATATATAATAATGTTATTGTTAAAGTGTAAAAAAACCATAAAATATATGCTGGGACAACTCTCACACGGCCATCTGATCCTAAACTAGACAGAGCCTGCTGTTATGGCACCAGACAACTGATAAATACTTATATATTTCAAAATACATTAGATAGGTACATAATATTATAAGTAAATAAATTACACCCAGACGCCAAGATGGGACGTTGATTTTCTTGCAGTGGCCGTTCCTAGTTGGGATCGACCTGGTCTTGGGGTTTGAAAATGGCCTGTACCAGCAGTGGACGGAATAAGTTTATAAAAAATGAATATGAAGTAAAATGCTACAAATAGAAATTTCATATCACTAAAATAATTGCCTTTCATAGATAAAATCAAAGACAACATAAAATTTAAAAAAATCGGTTGTCTGTAAAGTCGGTTTACTGACGATAATTGAACGTGACAACGTCATAAGAAAATGGAACGCCTCAGAGCGAGGTAACGCCGCATGCGTCATGTTTTTTCGTTCGTGCAGCCGGCTCCATCGAATTATAAGACGTTGTCACGTCAAAAGTATTAAAACACAAATTGAATGTAATAAATTATTTGTTTATATACTATATTAAATTGATCTAAGTTTCGTGCATTTATGTGTATCTAGTTTTACGTCATATCAAGTGGAAGCACCTTAATACAGACGTGCATAGTGTTCGTACTCGCATTATCTCACGCATCGCACTAGCACATAACAAAACGTTACCAGTACCGGGGATAGGAGGTAGCGGGTTCCAATTTATAGGCACCATTTAGACAAATCGCAAATATGCTTAATGGTAGTCAGTAATGTTCGCTAAATAACGAAGTTAGGCCCTTTTTCAAGCTGCTTGAGAGAAGAAATAAGCTACATTAAAAGGACACATATCAAATATTTCTTATCCGTCGAAAATCAGAAGATAAATTAATGTTATTATATAAAATGCATTTAAAGACCTTTATTCTAGAAATTCGTTGACCCATAAGACAAGTCGGTTTCATCTATTTTATATTGAACTAGCTGTTGCCCGCAGCTTCGCCCGCGTTAATTTAGAATACAGCCCTACCCGGATTGATGATGATCATTTTTATAGCCCATGTTACTCCTTATAGCATCAGCTATTTGCCAGTGAAAGTCCCGTCAAAATAGGCCCAGACGTTTCAGAGATTAGCCGGAACAAACAGACAGCCACCACCTTGCTTGTTTCTCCCGTGAAACAGCTTTGCTGTGTTTCGGAGAGAAGGGCAAGACAGGCAGTGTAATTACTGGCACCGAGACTTAACATCTTATGTCTCAGGATAGGCAACACATAAATGAGTTGCCTGGGCTCGTTCCAGGTAAACTGGTTTATGTTCATGGGCAACGTCGACCACTTACCATCAGGCGGCACGTTTGCCAGTTTGCCTATCCAACTAACATAAAAAAACAGCAAGAGAGACAAAAATTGTAAAAAATGCTATTTTAGTAAATGTACCGTGTATACATTCATCTGCATTTAATCAAAAATCGTTATTTTAATAATACAGACACTCCAATTTTATTTATATGTATAGATAAATATTCTTTACTATATTGAATCTTATATGTCATCCATATACGCGATCTCTTACCACTTGCACCACAAAAGCTTCATTTTGAAACTCCATGTGTTTAGCGAAAACAGTTCGCTTCTAAGATATAAATCTAGATACCATGTGAAGTGTTTAAGCATCGATGGTGTAATTAGAACTGCATGCTTAAGCTCTTTCATCATCATCAGCGCGTAACGATTTACTGTCCACCAAACCGAGTGATTTTCGTATCGTAACTAAAAACCGGCCCGACATAAACGCGTTAGTAGCTTCCGATAAAACCATGATAATATGGGCAAAAGGGCAAATTTGCCGCCTGAATACTGATGCTAAGTGCGCAGAGTCAAAAGTCGGTACCAATGCAAGGAATCCTCCCACCGGTAGTTTTTTATTCATCCTCTCAAAGCACCCTGTATACGTAGAACTGATCTGACCTGCCATTATCTAACACGAACTATTAAAGAAACATAAAACACACACATTTAGTTATTCTTAAAAGCAGTTTTGTCATTTCTAGCTGTCTCCGGGCTTCGATCCCAAGGACTCACAATTAGTGCCTTTTCACACGTGCCGGTTGCCGCGTAGCCGGCGCCGGGTATCCGGTAGCGAAGTGTAAGCAAACTACGTCAGTACGTGTGAAAGCTGCCATACACGCCCATACCCTTATACCCTTCGCTACCGGATACCGGGCGCCGGCTACCCGGCAACCGGCACGTGTGAAAAGGCACTTACAGTCCTCGAGATTAAAGCTCGAAATATACTAACATTTACCAACAGTTTACATTTTATTTCAACGTGTCCTGCTATATATAGCCTATAATATACATGCTGCATTGCCACATTATTTTTCTATAATATGTACGTATTTACAAATATATAAGTATATATCAGTTGTCTGGTTGCCATAAGAACAGGCTCTGCCTAGTTTGGGATCAGATGGCAGTGTGAGTGTGGTCCCAACATATGATTATTATTATTGTTAACATAAATTTGAGACACTGATGATCACTATTTTATAGCCATAATCACTCATAGATAATGTCGCGTCATTGTCGCGTTATACTGATTAAAGATTTTTTAAATCAGACAAGTACTTTAGAAGATACTTCCTACATTCAAAATCAACAAATTAACCTCTTTATAATATCAGCATTAGACATACCTACATACATTGCATAAGTTTTTTAAAAGCTGTAACAGTGTCAAATGTCTTAAGAATGCAAATCATGAACTAGTGTCGTCTATATAGCCTGGCCTGGCAATACGAACAGTGTCGGGTTCGACATTTCATGAATATGTATGCATTGATACGTTTTTGTTTATTTCTGTTTTGAGAAACCTTAACACGAGTTCTTGCTAGTTTACTAGGTTGACGTGGTGTGAATACTAGAATATATATAAATATTGCAGGTTTAAGTGCTTTGATTGCAGGTGTTAGTTAAGGTCTAAAAGGATGGCGATGTAAAATGGACAGAATTGAAAAATAAAAACACCAGAATTTGTTGCTTATTAGTTGTCATAAAATTAATATGGTTGCTCAAACCGATCACGAAAAAATCGGCAACAATCCTAACATTATGTTAAGATAGCGTGGACTGGCGGTGAAAAATCGACAGAAATGAAAAATAGAAACACCAGAATATGTTGCTATTTTGACCCCGGACTCGATGGTATCCTTATAATAACCATGAAAAAAAATGTACATAGACAAAACCTTAAATTGCTTAAACTTAAAATATCTACGAACATGTTACCGAGTTAAAGTATCATTCATGCAGCCAGAATTATGGCCTATAATCAATATTTCATAAAAACGCCGTTTAGCAGTAGAGTCTGGTCAAGAGGTTGTAATGGTGAAATAGAGATAAAGTGGGTAAGAGTGCAAAAAACTCAATCACAATTTTTATCTTCGTGATAAACGAAGATAAAAATTGTGATTGAGTTTTTGACACGCTTGATTTTAGCTTCACCTGTATGTATGTTTGTAACCAACTTCTTTGGGCGCGGTTTTGACCCACTCCTAACGGCCAGATTTCGTTCAAACTTTGTAGATTTATCGAGGACCGATGACAATAAAATGATTTGATAAAATTATTTCAATATCCTGATCAGGATGTGGTGCTTTCTTACAATAAGTAATATCATTTTTTAATTAATCCGTTTAATTATTTTATTAAAAATTATTTTCTTAGTTTGCTATTAAAGAGTTTTATTTTAGTTAACTAAATTTTTTATATTTATTTAGTTAATTAAAAAACTATTTTTTAAGTCTTTTATGGATTGGAAAACCAATACAATGAGGTATCGCACGAATTTTAACGTGTAAAATCCAGGTTCCAATAATTTTAAGAATAATAAAGAAATAATCGTGTCAATTTAAAATGTTAACAAACTTTTTTTCATTATTAGTGAAAAGACCACAAAAGCTTTAGACATTAAAAAGCTAAACATTTGGAATTTGAAATCGCTTTGAAGAAAAATGTTAAATGTACTTAATGAAAGTCAGGAATGGGACTCTTTCAAAGAAAAATGCCGCGGAGAAATTAATTGCACAGACCAAAGGTATGTTAAAAAATTATGCACTCTTAATGGTCTAATTAATGCACACTTATATGTGAATGTTACTGTTTGTTGTTTCTTTGTAGTGTAACAACTATCACTTAATCATCATCACAAGGAACCCCAAAACTAGGCGATAAGGGGGTTGTATCATTACCTAATAACATCGTTCATACAACCGGAATAGTGCGGTAATGTTATGTGTTTTGTATGAAAACAAATTACGACAAATTTGTGCTGCGATGCGGCGCCGGTTCTGCGCTCTGGTTGGTCGACTGATGGCCATTGATGAATGAATGGCCGATGGGACGTACATATAGATAATTGGTTAGTTGAATTACTATTACGTCAGTGACAAACCACTGACCAGTTTCGGAATTGGCTCACATTACTACTCTATCTGGTTATGCTCGATGCCTAATAATAACAAAGCCTTGGACCTCTTATAGGAGAGATATTACTACACGAGAATCATCGTTCCACCTATTCCAAATAGGGTCAACCTACCCTCTTCATGAAGGTGGCTCATTAAGTCATATGAAGATTTATTATTGCTGGTCTTACTACGACTCACGAGAGCCAGAAGCTGTCGGTATACTAGGTCGTCACAGTGTTCTTTATAAGTATTTAAAAGAATCGTTTTAATGTTCGAAAATTTCATCGACAATCCATCAGCCCAACACTATTCCCAACAAAGATATTCGAACGATTCCGATAGAAATACAATGTTTAGTGTCGTGTCGTAAAGCCAGCTGTTAATTGGGCTTCATGTTTTGGAGTTACAACTGCGATAAATTTATTTGGAACGAGCTAGTCGACTTCCATCTCTATACTCCACCCACAAACTGCACATTCGTGTACAAAATAAATTAAACTAGTCTACGCCCACGGCTTTTGGTATGCACGGTTTTGATCCAGCACTGATGAGGAAATGGTGACATTATGGTTTTGAGGTCGATAGACATAGACACTGCTTTTGTTTTGTTTAAATTATAATAATGTTCATCGATATCGTTGGATAAAATAATAGGTTTAAATGTGAAAATATGTTATAAATGTATCATCATCATCATCAGCCTCCATCCGTCCTCTGCTGAACATAGGCCTCCCTCGATGAACGCCAAGACGACAGATCCCTCGCCACTCGCATCCAACACGGACCGGCCACTGTACGGAGATCGTCTTCCCACCTGGTTAATGGCCGAACAACACTTCGTCTACTCAAACGCGCCCTCCTTTAATCGTTCTTCTAGTGTGTGACCTGCAGCCCACTGACACTTCAACGAGATTATTATTCGCGTGATATCGGTAGTTCCCTGGCGGATGTCTTTGTTCCGAATCCTATCTGCCAAAGAATCCAGCATAGCACGCTCCATTGCACGTTGAGCTACGGCAAGTATTCGGACTAGTCGTAAATTTAGAGGCCACGTTTCGGCCTTGGGATTAGTAATGAATTCAAAATTACAATTAATTAATAAGATGTGACCCGAGTAGCCCAGGGTCTCTCAAATTCATCGTCCGCCCCTGCCTACCCCAGACCTCCACTGTCAAACTGAATAACGGCAAATACTTTTAGTTGCACACTAGGACACACACAAACGCGGGCACGGACACGTTTATCCACACTTTTTAAAGCCTTCCCGTTATATATCTACTGTTGCCCGCAGCTTCGCCCGCGTTTACTTAGGTTAACAGCCGTACCCGGATTGATGATGATTATTTTTATAAGTTACTCCTTATAACCAGCTATCGACCAGTGAAAGTCCTATCAAAATCGGCCCAGCCATTTCAGAGATTAGCCGGAATAAACAGACAGACCAAAATTGTAAAAAAAAAACTATTTTAGTAATGCACCGTGTATAAAATATGCATTCAATAAAGTGGTTATTTTAATATTATAAGTTTTAATATTACAATATTACAGTCCGGAGTATACCGTTAGCTTCCATTGATTCTCATGACTGACTCAGAAATGATCAATATAACTTGAGTAACTGCAGCTCCGACACTTATGGTGGTAATGATGATGAAGCATGTCCTATTCTAGTACAGGAGCTATTATAACGCTGATGGTGATGACAGCAGATGTTCATGGCATCTGCTAATCTATTTTAGGGTACCGTACCGAGAGAATAGGACCCTATTATCGTTGTTGTCTGTCCCCCGTGTAGACTGTATCTTCTGAATCGTGGTAGATACTTTTACTAATATGTTTTATAAAGGCATAAAAAACATATCCAAATAAGTACAACTTGGCAAAAAAGAGTATGACGTGGTGACAAGTGGAACTAAATATTTTACTAAATGGAAACCTATGATGTTGACAATACTTGGCCGACAAATACTAGATTTTGAGTAAAGTTTAGTGTTTCACATTTATTTTTAACGATTTGATTTAATTATCTTACTGATTTTCCATATTATTATGATGAGACCTAAGTGAAAGTGGCGCCCTCAGTCTCTCCAAACTCTTTAAAGCTGTAAATGCGTTGATTTTTTCTGATTTTGACTTCTTTGTAAGAAAAACGTCAAACTTAATTAATCACTTTACTTAGAATAAGTTATTTATACTGGAAAATTATTAAAATGTATTATTAATTAACTACTAGCGGATGCCCGCGACTTCGTTTGCTCAAAATTAGATTTTGGACAATTCACACAATATCTTTATAAAAAACTTGTACATCAGAATAATAAGCTACATTATTGTACAGTTTCATTAATATCCATTCAGTCGTTTTTATGTGAAACAGTAACAAACATCCATACATACAAACTTTCGCGTTTATAATAGTAGTGGGATTAATTAAGTTAACTCTTACACGAAAATTTGGTGTAAAACATGTTGTTTTTTTATGTTGGTTGGACAGAGAAACTTGAAAAGAGCCACCGATGATAAGTGGTCAACGTCGCCCATGAGCGACCTGGGACCGACTCTGGTACTCATGCGTCGACTGTCCTGAAACGTGGTCAAATCCGCACTATAGGCAACGCATGAATGAACAGGTGAACACTGTTTATCGGCGCCGTTTACCACCCACTCCCAGCCCCCAGGCCAGTTTACATCCAACCAATATAAAAAATAATATAGGTACGGAATCCCAGGCCCGAGTTCAGATAGCTCTCGTGTTATTACTGTACGCTGTACAATGGCTCTCCAGGACACAGAAGGCTATTAAAATACACATTACCGATTTGTCTCACTCAAAACCTGTAAGGTAGTGCACATACTAGCGCATTTTTTTTTTCTTTTATTTCTTTTTCTTTTACGCCGGGAAATGCTCTGAAGCATCCTGCCTGGGGAGTGGGTCTCCCCAGGTGGGTATGTGGGACTCGCTGCGCCCGAAAGATGGCAAATGGACGCAGCTCTACCCACTAAAACCCGGCGAGTGCCACCAATGCCGCCTTGGTGAGGTGCCCCGGATAGCGCATCTTATTTTTAGGATAGACAAACATTTTTTTTATTAGTGTGTGTCATGGACGTTGTGTAAAAGCGTCCAAAGGTTTTATTATTAAATAATAATATGATAATTCATATTTATACCATTGTCAGTGGGTTTACTGAGCACTAAACAACTTACCCTTATTATGAGTTGCAATATAGCTTCATGTTGTGCCTGTTACGCTTTTTTAACATAATTTCTTACAAATATTAGTTATTGTTCAAACGGTACTTTTTCTTCGCATCAAATTACCTGTAAAAGAAAAATATATATACAATCAAAATATAAAAAATTAAAAGAAAACCCAGACATGTTTTAGTTCGAGAAGAGGTTTCATTTTAGGAACATTTTGTGACGTATCATCTGAAGGTTTTTTTATGTTAGTTGGATAGGCAAACTGGCAAACTTGCCACCTGATGGTAAGTGGTCGACGTCGCCCATGAACATAAACCAGTTTACCTGGAAAGAGCCCAGGCAACTCATCTATGTGTTGCCTATCCTGAGACATAAGATGTTATGTCTCGGTGCCAGTAATTACACTGCCTGTCTTGCCCTTCTTTCCGAAACACAGCAAAGCTGTTTCACGGGAGAAACAAGTAAGATGGTGGTACCGATGCAGCCGGGAGCGCACAGCGCTTCCCTCCCACCGGTAATTTCATCATCAATATCCAAAATAATAACAGTAACTGCATGAGGAACGATGTTGAATATGCTCGTCTACAAAGATCATATCGTGTCGGAGCTGTTTGAAACAGTGAACACAGCTTTACATCAATGTACCTGCAATACATTCTCCAACAGGTAATGACAGGATTATAATCGAATTTATACACTAAAATGATTTACTGAACGATACTGAGTACACATACTGAGTATAAGTTATATTAACAACTAGTTACTCCCATGTTTCAATCGCCACAATATAGAAAAGATCCAAAATTATCTTTGTTATATTCAATGTAAAAAGTTATATTAAATCCGACCGGCTCTGTTGATTAGTAAGTTGAAATAAATAAAGCAAATTTTATATTTCCATGAATCCATATTTTTACATACGATTAATATCACGTTTGGTGCAATGAACTGTAAACTACTGAAGCGATTTTAATGAAATTTGGTATAATGTGTAGTTTGGTCTAACTTGAAAAATTAGATATTTTTGGACGCCATATCCGTAGTGCTGCTACAATCTTCGGCTATTGCTACTAGCAATATAATCGGAATATGCAATTAAAATCATTATAAGCATTTTTTACTCATATTATAAACGCGAAAGTTTGTAAGAATGCATGGATAATATAATAATAATAATATCTATGGACACTCTTACACCGCCTCAATCTGGTCCCGTGGTAAGTTCTCAAAAAACTTGTGTTACGGGTACCAGACAACGGAATTTTTTTTTTTTTTTTTTTTTTTTTTAGTTGGATAGGCAAACTGGCAAACGTACCACCTGTTGTTAAGTGGTCGACGTCGCCCATGAACATAAGCTTTAATATATACTTTTATACTATACATATATATAAATACTTTTATACTATACATATATTTAAGATTTTTATTATATAATAAAAATATTTAATAGAAATTCATAACCCAGGAACACAGAAAACATTTTGTTCCCTGATAGGATTCGAGCCCGCTACCTCCGGCTTAAACGCCAACCCGCTAACCATTGAGCCTCATAGGATGTAGGTATAGGTGTTACTCTTTCAAAAATTACTGAATATATTTTAATGAAACTTTACAATAAAATAGCTTATGCATAAGAATGACATAATATAGACTATAATGATTTATCTCTGTCATCCCACGGGAACGGGAAGTACGCTGGTAAACCGCGCTGCTAGTATCTAATAGTTACTTAAAACTTTAACGAATGTTTACATAGTGCACAATATAACTACAAAACACTCAAGCTCGATATTAGGTAATATTTGTTAACAAAAATCGATAGTGTAAGGGTGCACACAATAGCTCGTAGGGTGGCCATGGGGGATGCTTTGTCCCTCGCACGTGGTAAGATCGGATTCGCCACTTTAAATCAGATCCTGCCATGAGAGGCTATCGACAGACTTCATCCTGTATTCGAGAGAGACGATCTTATTTAAGGTTGAAGGGATGCGCTTTGCCGCATATACATAGGGTACCATATACTCCTGCCTATTTCTGCTGTCACAGCTGTGTTCTGTTTCGGAAAGAACGGCAAGGCAACTAGACCGTAGTAGTAGATGAAATCGTTTTGCTTCATAGGCGACGCTGACCACTTACTATCAGGTGTTAATTCTGCCAGTATTAAACTAACACAAAAAATGCATAAGTGCAGAGACATGTTACTGTTTATGTAATAATCATCACGCTGTACATATCTACTGTGATGCATTTCTTTCGAAGACTTGCATCGAAGAAATTTGGCTTCGGTATACCTATGTAGTTCTGATATATTTAGTATTCTTTTTACCCGACTGCAAGAAAAGGGTTATGTTTTTCGCGCCTATATTTGTTTGTGATATCGTTTATTCCCTCATATCTTTCAAACCACTCGATGGATTTCTTTAATTAATATAGTGTTACGTTCGTCTCATTAGTCCGAGTGTTCTTAGATATGTGACATAAAAATTTCCTAGAATTTATTATAATAACATTTTTACAAGCATTTTTTTCTTAACAATTGTATCATCATCATCAGCCTTTATACTTTCAATGCTGAACATAGGCCTCCTTCAATGCAGCAAGACGGTTGAAACCTATGCAAATGTATGTATACCAATTCAAAACTTTTAGCAGTAATACTTTTGAATACATTTTATTATTACATGGCGGCCACTAAAAGGCTCTTACATATATTTAACATCCCGTCTTTTAGTTCCATCATCAACTACAACATGCCAGACCTATTTCATCAAGATATAACAAACATCCATCTGTCGTCAGCCACCGTGAGTATTTCTTTATAGCTGTACTAGCTGGTGCCCGCGACTTCGTCTGCACAGGATAAGATTTTAGTTTTTTTGACGTGACAACGTTTTATAATTCGATGGAGCCGGCTGCACGCACGAAAAAACATGACTCATGCGGCGTTACCTCGCTCTGAGGCGTTCCATTTTCTTATGACGTTGTCACGTTCAACTATCGTCAGTAAACCGACTTTACAGACAACCGATTTTATTTTTTATAAAAAGTATCCTACGTTACTTCTAATACCTCCAAGAATATGTGTACAAAGTTTCATGATGATCGGTTAAGTAGTTTTCGCGTGAAAGCGTAACAAACATACACGCTTTCACATTTATAATATTAGTAAGGATTATTAGTTCATTAAACAAACATTTAATACATTGGGATCATTCTATTTATATCTTATCAGTGCATTATATTATGTGAGGTCAATGACACGAGCACAGATAACTGCGGTGACACGAAATTTGTTGTGATTGAAAATGTTTTTACGGGGCTTAGGATTAGTGTGGTGTCCCCACCATGGTTCGGGCCTTGACGTGGCGGTGGGGCTCAGTAGCCTAGGGTGAGCCCAGCACCTTGGGCGAAGCTAATTGAGCCGAGGGGGCTCTTTGTGCCCCTCTCATAAGAAGAGGGGACAAAAGAGCAGGGGGCAAGGTGTGCGGATGGGAACCTCACCCCATTGTACTGTCCCGACGTTGGGAGGGGTGGTTCTGTGGTGCGGGACAACCCCTCTGTGGAGGTGGCGTCGGTCCCTTGCGGGACTGACTAGCCGTCGAGGTGCCCTGTTAGCTTAACAGATCCGGGGCACCTCACCAAGGCGGCATTGCTGGCACTCGCCGGGTTTTAGTGGGTAGAGCTGCGTTCATTTACCATCTTTCGGGCGCAGCGAGTCCCACATACCCACCTGGAGAGACCCACTCCCCAGGCGGGATGCCTCAGAGCATTTCCCGGCATTAAAGAAAAAAAAAGGATTAGTGTGGTTTATTAAATTTACTAATGCCAAAAATATAAATACTTATATTTAATTTTCACGCAGGTTAAATCTTCAGATGAATCGCAAACTATCTGCGAGAATCGAAATATTCTAATAAATGTTATTTTTATACTCCTTTTTTTATGCCGGGAAAGGCATCCCGCGTGGGGAGTGGATCTCCCCACGCGGGATGCCTTTATATATATATAAAGGCAGGGATATGTGGACGAACTCTACCCAGTAAAACCCAGCGAGTGCCACCAATGCCGCCTGTGGTGAGGTGCCACGGATCTAATGAGCAAACAGGGCACCTTGACGGCCAGCCATTCCCTCAGGGGACCGACGCCACCTCCACAGGGGTTGTCCCGCACCACAGAGTAACCCCTCCCAACGTCGGGACAGTACAGTGGGGTGAGGTTCCCATCCTCGCTCTTGCCTTCTGCTCTTTTGTCCCCTCTTCTTATAAGAGGGATACAAAGAGCCCCCTCGGCTCAATCAGCTTGGCCCAAGGTGCTGGGCTCACCCCAGGCTACTGGGCCCCACCGCCACGTCAAGGCCTGAACCTGGGTGGGGTGATTTTAAATACCTATTTTTACCAAGTTCATGGTCCAACAGACTTGATGAAGTTTGATATTCGTTACAACTTGACTTCTTCAACCATTCCTGACTAAAAGGAAGGAAAGGAAGGGCCATCAGAGTCCTATAAAAGATGATTCCATTTCTATCCTCCAGAGTACGGAACCTAAAACCTGAACTAAACCACAATATCAACTAAACTAACCTAATCTAAAAGCGAATTGCAGTTCAAAATAATTTACATGAACACCTAAACCCAGATATGACAGCTAATATCGATTCTGGTCTGACCTTGAACCTAGTAACAAAATTGGAAGGTCGCCATTTTGGCTGGAATCTGCCGTACCTTGTTAGATCACTGCGGCAGTGCCAAATAGAGCAGTATATTTAGTCTGTTATAAATTACCCATCCACCCCCGAAAAGTTTAGTTTTTAATATAGAAAATAGGGCGAACGGACAGTTGGTTCAGTGGGAAATTAAGTTTTTTTTGTACGAAGGGGCAAACAGATTGAGGGGGGAGTCGGTTCAGTAGTTAGGGATCACCGTCATCCATAGACACCCCGGGGGGTTTGTAGGTGCGTTGCCGGCCTTTTATGAAACATATATTTTATCCATAATATGTATGTATTTACAAATATATAAGTATATATCAGTTGTCTGGTTACCATAAGAACAGGCTCTGCCTAGTTTGGGATCGGATGGCCGTGTGTGAGTTGTTTATATGAATTATATATTTGGAGTGAATTTGATCATTAAAATCTTCGATCAACAATAAAAACATGAAAACATTTTTTTTTTATAGAAGAGGGAGCAAACGGACAGTCGGTTCACCTGATGGTAAGTGATAGCGACATCCACTGACACCCGCTACACCAGAGGGTTAGCAGGTGCGTTGCCGGCCTTTCAAATAGGAGTATGCTCTTTTCTTGAAGGTCCCTAAGTCGTAACGGTTCGGAAACACCGTAGGAGGCAGCTGATTCCATATATTAGTCATGCGAGGCAGGAAATGCCGTAAAAATCGAGTTGTTGTGGATTTACGAACATCGGGATGGTGAGGGTGAAATTTGGAGCTTTTGCGCGATGTCTGGTGGTGGAATTCTGCTGAAATGTCATCTAAGCAAAAAAGCTATGGCGAGTATATAATAGCTATTCTGTGATACCTCATGTGATACTATACTATAAGGATTATATTTTTTATCAAAACCTACATCTGAGATATGTATTAAATTCTGTTCTATTATATAAGTTTCAATAGTATTTTATGTATTGTATAATTAGTAGAAAAAATGGAGTTGACGTGCCTTGTTGGACAAAAACTCCTATTTAAATAAAGATAATAAAAAAAGGATTATATTTTTATATTTGACATAAACAATTACATATATTATGTTCTAATAATTCTAACGTCTTCTGTCCATATTGGGGAGGCGTATCAGTTTGTTGTGTGAATGTGAGTACCGACATGTAAGCGTGTGACAACTATGAAAATAGACAATCTTGTTCTTCTTCTTCAGTATTAGCTTCCTCAAGGATTTGCCAATGTCAGAGAATAGACAAGCTTTAGTTACCCGTGTTGTTTTGTTTCTCATTTCTAAGATAATTCTTAACCTATTACGTCTTACAAATAGGAGACCAATTTTCTATCGACTTCCTACTCGATATCGAATCGATAAAAACCATTTAATTGCAGATCGTGCTATCGCTATCGACTTGATGTCGATAAAACATCGATGGAGCACTTCCCTACGACATATTTATGGGCTATTAATCTCGCCTACATGTATAACCTCTTCCGTCGTTTCTATTATATTTTTAATGACATGAGACCGTGTATTTGTTATAAATAAATATTTACATACATGTTAATCTTATATGGTAAATATAAATTAGAGAGAGAAAGAGAATGTGTGTTGACTACTTTTTATATTTCATCCAGCCAGTAAGTGGTCACGTTGCTTATGAACATAAACGCGCGACTTTTGCCTGTCCTGCCCTTTTCTTCCAAAACAGCTTCATGTCAATAGGCAGGATTTTAACATCATTCCATCGATAACGTAATTACATACATCAATATTAATATAATATAACTATAATAGTGGTTTATATCTATACTAATATCATAAAGCTGAAGAGTTTGTTTGTTTGTTTGAACGCGCTAATCTCAGGAACTACTGGTCCGATTTGAAAAATTCTTTCAGAGTTAGACAGCCCATTTATCGAGAAAGGTTATAGGCTATATAACATGATTCTGTGACATATAGGAGTTGAATAAAGTGGGCGAAGCTGCAGGAAACAGCTAGTTTATTATAAATATTCCATCCCCGATTGGGTTGGAACTTGCTACCTCTGTTATTTATCCTACCACTACACCTGCCCTCATACAATGGTTTCATTCAATACTCGATCAAATTCTCACTTCTTCGGTATATAAAGTCAATAAAATACAGTCAAAATATAGACTTTTAATTAATATCTAAACTAGTTTTGTCTCGGGGATTCATGTTGCAAGAAGATTTATCTTACAAACTAACGGCACTTTTAAATAAAACTTTCTTCTTATCTTTATCATCAGTGTTGCTACATTATGAAAGAAAGGATATCCTACTCTTACATGGGCAGTATGGTCAATAGCCCTAGAACCTATCATCATCAAGCCTTACACATCAAGCCAACCTTGCATGTCAGGATAGGCAAAAAAGACGTGATCCTGAGTCTAAACCTTAAAAAATATTCTAATGTTCGTAAAAGTATTTTAACGACCTCTATGGCTCAATGGTTAGCGCGTTGGCGCCCAAGCCGGAGGTAGCGGGTTCGAATCCCGCCAGAGTACAAAAAGTTTTCTGTGTTCCTGGGTCATGGATGTGTATTAAATATGTGTATTATATAATAAAAAATTTAAATATAATATGTATAGTATAAAATTATTAAATATATTTTCGTTGTCTGGTACCCGTAACACAAGTTCTTCGAGAACTTAGCACGGGACCAGATTGACGTGGTGTAAAAGCGTCCATAGTTATTATTATTATAAAAGTAAAATATATTTTAATTCCATTTTTAATTAAGTTATTTTTGCAACTGTAATCTCCATGTCTGAATCTACAGCAAATCAAAATAAACTTAACACGGCTACACATTTATCATGCGGAAAGTCACTAAGGCTTCTCACCACAAAACGGAATCGTAATTTGAACCAAGCGTATCTTAACTATTTCCCGTTTAGATTAACTAACCGATACATTTAAACTTTATTAACATCTTAATTCCGTATCAGATGAGACAAGACACTTGACGGTGACTCATCCAGAAGGTAGATTTGATCGTGTTGAATGAAGAACTATGGTTATAAAAGAAAAGAAGTTAAAAAGAAGGAAACTGTAGAAATGGCCATATCATAGCCCTATGGTAAGAGGTAGTGCCATGCTTTGCTGCCGATTTGGGCCAGCACGACTCGCTCACATAATACCGGCGAAAGTGACAGCTATGCTGCCGCGTTTCGTACGGCTTGTAAGTTTCTGGTGGACCATTGGAGGGATAGGGAATAGAAGGGCAACGCATCTGCATAATCTCTGATGGTGCGAATGTGTATGGGTGTGGATAGTCGCCAAAAGGTTTCAACTGCTCGTTTGCCCTCCTAGCTATAAAAAAATTAAGAAGAAAGAATCTTTGATGAGTCTCTCCACCCTCAATGGTTTATTTTCTTTGGTTAATGGTTTCTATAATATCTAATATTGAATAATATTATAAATTAAAAGAAAGAAAGAAAGACCAGTTACAGCGTCTCTGGCCCACCCAAAATAACTAGAGGAAAACATTACTGATAGTAAGTAGAAGTAATTTTGTAGCGGTACTGCCGATATTATGGATTCTTCAAAGAAAAATTGCCATACGTTACCTGAGGACTCAAAACTACCGTCAAAATCTATGAAAAGACCGCCCCTGATTTTCAACTTGGATAACCAAATTGGGACCTAAAACGCAACTCGACAGATGTGTCGAATGTGTTTCAAATTTCAGTTATCTCGCGACCAATTACGGGATATCACCTCACTTATAGCAGAATGCGGATTTGGTATCACTGTATTTGATTTCGAGCCGTATTCTCTTTGAGTTGGAGGTCACAGTCGCTTGAATTTCACTATCGACCTACACCCACGCAGGCTCTCAATGGATTGTCGCAATCGAGCGTTTTGATGAGTCTTGATACTTTCATTCAAATGTATGACTATTCCCATAACATAACAGAACTTGACAATTTTCTTTATAAGGCCGTCTGACAAAGGACTAATTCAAAATGTATTATGTTTTGTCCCAATAAATCCCTTTGATAACACGTAGAACTAGATACAAATATACATATTACACACTGGAAGACAAATAAGGTCTTCGAATCTTCTACTTCAATTTTACGCGTCAAGACAGAAACTATTATCTGTTACATGGGCTTGCTGATGCTTTGTTGGTTGGTAGAAAGAAGAAGGCACGAATTACTGACACCCTACTACGATTCAAACCCTGTCGTGGCGGTGGGATTTAGTAGCTTAAGATGAACCCAGCACCTTGGGCGAAGACAAATGAACCGAGGCGGCTGCATTTTGTACCCCTCTTATAGGAAGAGGGGACAAAGGAGAAGAAGGGGACAAGGGGCGAGGATGGGGATCTTACCCCATCTCACTGTCCCGACGTTGGGAGTGGTTGTTCTATGGTGCGGGACAACCCCTCTGCGGAGGTGGCGTCGGTCCTTTGACTAGCCGTCGAGGTGCCCTGTTTGCTCAATAGATCCGGGGCACCTCACCAAAGGCGGCATCAGTGGCCCGTGGCACTCGCCGGGTTTTAGTGGGTGGAGCTGCTTCCACTTACCATCTTTCAGGCGCAGCGAGTCCCACATACCCGCGTGGGGATACCCACTCCCCGCGGGATGCCTCAGAGCATTTCCCGGCGTAAAAGAAAAAAAAAGGAATTACTGACACCGAAACCTTGTTCGTGTTTTAGGTTAATTAAGCAAAAAATGTGTTTATGTCTATTACAATAAAGGTTAGTTAACTCCTTTATGATTGACGACTCCTTTTACCATTATTTTTTTTTGACGCAGGGAAATGAAACGCATGTAAATCCTTGGTCGGTATTGGTGCCCCCGACGCAGTCACTATCTAGCCACTATGCCATTGATACCATTTTACAACCACATTTCCTGTTCCTACACGGATCATTGATCATAAGTATGCGGGCTAAGTGTTTGTCTATCATTAAGTTTCGGCGATATCGATATGGCCCGTATCATTAAATGTGTTTAGTCCCAAACTCCTTTTTGTATTCTAAAACTTTTATCCTTGTTTCTTCGTGAATCCGCCTTAAAGTGATTATAATCGGATGGAGAATGCCTTGGAATAACCGTTAAGGAAACTTTTTTTCTTATTTTATATCAGAACATCAAGTTTGTCCGACCTGGCCTTACCTTAGTAAGGCCGGTAGGACTTATCCTACGGCAGCAGCCGCTTAGACCGGTCACCTAACCTGGACTCAACAGCACTTACTTGCCTTTTAAATGTAAGAGATACCACTATCTTTATGTTTGCTGACCTTGAAAAAGTCCTTGAAAAGGCTAAAAAAGGACACAGAAAAAAACCAAAGGATCAAAAGCACTAAGGCCCACTATAAAGGCTGCGCCACACAGTCTAGGGAAGTGATCGTTGCTTAATACGCCTTTATGATATTATATCAACGGTGATTGTATATATTCTTGTTTCTGAGATCGCCGATGTGCTAGAATAGACACACCATGTGGGAATCAGGTTTTGGCCTCAAGATATATTATATTGCTGGGTTATTTTTTGACTGTTTTAATCCTGTTACTAATTTTAAGATCAGTAAAGTAAGAATTAAGATACACGGAAGTGTTGTTCTAAGATGTTTGTTTATCTTAATTTTGGATTTTATTGAATCCACAATTCAAGCATTATAAATAACCTTTTTCGGTTGGTTCAACAAGATTCCCTTTGTAAAAGGTAGTGCCATGCTGCTTTGCACCGGAATTCTTCTATATACTCTTTATTAAAAAACTTAAATCGGCTTAGTTTCTAAAAATTGGTTATCTGTAAAGTCGGTTTACTGACGAGAGTTGAACGTGACAACGTCATAAGAAAATGGAACGCCTCAGAGCGAGGTAACGCCGCATACGTCATCGCATACGTCATGTTTTTGCGTTCTTGCAACCGGCTCCATCGAATTATAAGACGTTGTCACGTCAAAAAATAAAAAATAAATTGGGCCGGCACGATCGGGCTCTCTCGTTTTTTATTTACTTTTTATATAGAAGAGGGGGCAAACGGATAGTCGGTTCACCTGACGGTAAGCGAGAAGCGATATTTTGTGTAGCAGGTGCGTTGCGAGCCTCGTTTGCCGTTTGCTACGCTATAAAAAAATTCCAAATTTTTTATCGCTGACTCTATACTCAATACATCACTAATACGAAGGCGTCTCTGTCCTACTTATGAACAGATTACATTTATGTGAATTTTAAAATACAAAAGAAATATATGATTATGGCAACAAAGCGACTATAATATCTACTAAGTTGTGGGTGTTATTTTGTAACGCCACTTAAAAAACACGCCAATAGATAACCGCTTTTGGGTTTTTAAATTGGACTAATGATTTAGGGCCTTTGCTTTTTATAATCTGTTTATGATTTCATAGGTGCGGGTACGATCGGGCTGGGCCATATGCGAGTTGACTTAACGGCCTGCTCTGAGAATGGTGAATCAAGATCTTGTGTAACAGATAGCTTTTTTATGTTAGTTGGATAGGTAAATTGCAGATGTGCCACCTGAAGGTAAGTGGTTGACGTCGCCATGAACATAAACTAATTTACCTTGAACTAGCCCAGGAAGAGGGGACATAAGAGCAGGGGGCAAGGGGTGAGGATGGGAACCTCACCCCATTGTACTGTACCGACGTTGAGAGGAGTTGTTCTGTGGTGCGGGACAACCTCTCTGTGGAGGTGGCGTCGGTCCCTTGCGGGACTCACTGGCCGTCGAGGTGCCCTGTTTGTTTACTAGATCCGTGACACCTCACCAAAGGCGGCATTGGTGGCACTCGCCGGGTTTTAGTGGGTAGAGCTGCGTCCACTTACCAGCTGTCGAGCGCAGCGAGTCCCACATACCTGCGTGGGGAGACCCACTCCCCCACGGGATGCCTCAGAGCATTTCCCGGCGTTAAAGAAAAAAAAAGGCAACTCATTTAGATGTTGCCTATCCTGAGACATAAGATGTTAAGTCTCGGTGCCAGTAATTACACTGCCTCGTCCTTCTCTCCGAAACAGCAAAGCTGTTTCACGGGAGAAACAAGCAAGATGGTGGTACTTATACAGCCGGGAGCGCGGCACAACGCTACTCATTCACCGGTTTTATCATTATTTATTATAAAGGGGATATTATATTAGATTTTTTTTTCTAATGTTTACGCGAATTTCACTCATTATAATAAAACATTTTTTTACGGACATTAAAACATTTTGTAAAAATCTTAATAAACCGCGATAAAATCCGTAAAAAATTGTTTTATTATAATTAGATTATTTTTTCATTTTTATTATGCGAAGATATTTTGACATTGTCTACGAGTTCCTTGCTAACGAGAACTTTCTACAACAAAGCTGAACGATTTCATGCAAAAAAAATGCAAAAAACCAAATATTCCATACGTTGGAAGTTTAATTAAACTCTTGCATGTAAAAAGTTGTAAAATGGAAAGGCAATTTGAGTGCGAACCGCGAACGATCAAGAACAGTATTGTTGGAAAGTTTAAAACAAAACCCATATGAAGTCGAAATGGACTTTTCAATGGTTTGGTTATAGAGGTTTACAGGATGTTCTGTCATATAATAATAATATGTTGGGACAACTCACACACGGCCATCTGATCCCAAACTAGGCAGAGTCTGTTCTTATGGTAACCGGACAACTGATACATACTTATATATTTCTAAATACAACCGGCAACCGGGACGTGTGAAAAGGAACTTAGTTGAAATTTTTACTAATAATCTATTTCTGTTGCCGCTATTACAACAAATACTAAAAAAATCCAGAATAAAATTTAAGGGGCTCCCATACATACGTGATTTTTTTCACGTTTTCGCTCGATATTAACGGCTACAGGCGCTTGAAATATTCACAGAATATTTAGTTTTATATTCTCTTTACAATAAACAAATAAAATAAAACAAATATTTAAGGGGCGCTCCCATTCAGCAGACATGTTTTTTTGCCGTTTTTAAAAATGGTCTGGAACCCTTCGTGCATGAATCCGGCTCGCACTTGGCCTGTTTAATTGCTTCAAATACTGACGATTAAATACGATCAGTAACTATTACGTTCAAGACCTGACCACTCATCGTCGTGTTGTCCTTTTAATCCTAAATACATAAAATATATTATTATGTTTGTCTATCTTATGCCCTACTTCTACATAGTTCGTGTAAATATTTGTGCATTCTTCAGATGTGGGTGACACGCTATCTGAACAGTTTATAAGATGAACAAATATATATCAAACGAATATGTAGGTACCTACGCATATTCAAACAGCAGGTTCGCTGTGTTTCGGAGAATGGCTGGTCAAGCAGTGTTACATTATTTCAAGTCGAAAGGCAACGATCATCGTTAGGCAAGTCATTCATATGAATTGCCTAATCTTGTCATGTTAGTGAGCGAAAAAAATTTTGATCAAAAAATCCGCTTCTTAAATTTTGATTGGTTTAAGATGGATTAGGTAGACGAAATGTTGGTCGGCCACTAACCAGGTGGGAAGACGATCTCCGTGCAGTGGTCGGTCCATGAGAGTGGCAAGGGATCGGCCGTCTTGGCGTTCAGGAGAGGCCTATGGTCAGAAGTGGACGGATAGAGGCTAATCATGATGGTATGATGTCAAACTAAAATATGTTTTTTAAAATTAGTTGGATAAGCAAACAGGCAGACGCACCACCGAAAGACCGTATTGTTGTATTGAGGTATAAGGACGTTGGCAGTGACGACCATTAATATAAATTCATCTGGAAGACTGGAACTCTCCCGGGCAATTTATTCATGCGTTGTCTATCCTTACTCGATGGAAAGTCTCAGGGCTACTAATTATACTGCTGTTCTGTCCTTCACCTTTTCGGTAGTAGCATAAACGATCACATAATACAAGATGAAGTAATTTTCCACAAAATTCCAGAATGATCCGATGATAGTACAGCCGTAGTAACAAACAAACTCACAAACATTCACATAATATTGCTAAGAAGTCATGAATATCGTAAGGTATCCATGTTTGAATGTTTGATTATACCCGCCATTTTGGATTGTGTGACATAATATGGCCTATGACACACGTGTTGAAACACATCGAATGACACAATCAGACATTCGTAAAGTTTGGGCGCCAAAAACGCTAGTACGACTTTGACATAATTAGCCAAAAAAATATTACTTATCCTTGAAGTGGTATTTCAGTTTACCTGTAAAAGAAACAAGAATTTGTTAGACAATAATATCACTCGAACTTATTTGTTTTATCTATATCTATACAGATAAATGAAATTAGATTGTCTGTTTGTAATATTAAAATAACCGCTTTTTATTAAATGCATACACGGTACATATTTTATCAAAACGGCATCTTTTACAATTTTTGTCTGTTTGTTTTATTCCGGCTAATCTCCGTAACGTGTGGGCCGATTTTGACAGGACTTTCACTGACAGTTATTTGATGTTATAAGGAGTAACTTAGACTAGAAAAATAATCATCATTACTCCGCATACGGCTGTAAATTTTAGTTAACGCGGGCGTAGCTGCGGGCAACAGCTAGTTTAACATATTATCATAAATAATTACACCCCGATACGAAACTATTTTTGAAAAACGTGGACAGAACACCTATTCGCTGATGTATTGCAGATTGGCAAACTTCAAATCCCGTCTAGACTCATTTCCTTAATATATTATAAGTTATAAACACATCATTACACGGAAACGGACAATATTCAGTCGTGTGAAATCTATGCTTAACTCGCTTCTAATTTATACTTACCTAAATTAAAGAGCTCTTCGAAGCTACTGATCCGAATTAAAAGAATAACCGATACAAACTGCGTTACTGAGCAAAGCTATAAATACAACAATAATTAGTATAAGATTGTAAATCTAATGAGGGGAAAGACGCAAAAGCAAAAGAGAGTTTCACAATATTTTTAAAGTAACTACTGAAAGATTCCTAACCTCTTCCAAGTCATACATATAACAAACGTGTGTAAGTAAAATGTTGCTTTAACATCTGTTTATCTGTTTACGAACTACTAACGCTCAGATAGTTAAAAATATACAACGAACCGTCTTTATGGACCGATCGTCTATTTGGGTTATAACATGCGTCTCTGTAAAATCGTTATCAACTATTGCTTCAATTGAAATAGCTGGTAAACACCACTAATCTCCAAGAATTTGCTCTGTTTTTTGCTTTCTAGAGATAACATATTTGCAGTAGAGTAGCTACTCAAATTTCTTGTCAAAAATTAACAAGTATAAGTCTAACAACACCAAATAAATCTCTCGTAGGCGCAACTTGCTTAAGGCGAGTCACCAGGACTGGCGGGGTAGCGGGCGTCGCGACGTCTTGTGAAAACGCTAGATAGCATTCAAGTTTTGGGATACATTTTAATAAAAAAAAAAAAAGACATGAGATTAAAAAAAATTGCACATTCACTGTAGTATGGAAAATTTAATATTTCCATACAAAAATTATGTGCAAACTTACATATTTGATTAGTAAATTATTCGTTTTAGTTTTTATTTTAGCCTGTTTTCAGGATTTTTTATGATGGAGTTAAGTACATCCTATCGTGTAACCAATTTGCACATCCTTTAGACAATATCTTTAGGTATCTCTGATATTTTTTGTGAGACCGTTATTTAACAGCAGATATGTCAAAAATTTAATTTGGTAAACCATTATTCCCGTTTCGCCTGCGGTGACTCGCCTTAAAAGGGGTTCAAACAATCAACATACCAATGAACATTTCTCTATAAGTATTAATATATTATATACAACACGTGAAACGAAAACCAGTCTGCAATTAAAAAAACACTCACATACTGTTATAGCTTTAATTTTGAACCAATATTGTTCCAAAAAAAGAAATTTAAGTCTCCTTTGCCGCGTTTCAAAGCAAATGGAAATAAAAACAAAAATTAACACAATTCCTTCCAAAATTTGTTTATACAAAAGGAGCTCGTGTAAAACAAGATTTAAAAGATCAATTAACGGTAAAGGGTGATAAAATAAATTTATAGGCATTAATTGTTATCTCGAATTTCGCTCGTGGCGTGGCCTTGGATTTTAATAATGCGTTTGACCCGCTGACACATTGACTCAGTTGAACACTTGTAGGTCTGATAATATCTACATATTGTATACGATGTGAATCTTCATACAATAGAATTGATTTTAAAATTTTGTATTTTCCAGTAAATTAAATCTATATTCGAGAAAAATCGTTTTCTTTCTACGTATTACTAAACAAATAATAATAGTGCGCAGAAATGAAAATTATTTAAGGAACAATTCGCTTGTGCAAAGTATATTCTGGTAACAGGCAAAGTATATAAGTCCAATAATTTGAAAGGGAGTTCCGCGAGGCTCCGTGATTGTACCTATCCTGTGGAATACATATATGTATATCGAACAGATAATAAATAATCTTAAATAAATAGTATTATATTGAAACAATGTTTTGCACGCCGGACAATCTAAATTCTTATCAAAATAGAGAAAAATGAAATTCTTTTCAAGTTTTCTTTTGAAAAAGAATTTAATTTTTCAGAGATTTCACGAGATATCTGCATCCCATGAGTACAGTTTAAATCTTTCGTAGAACTCAGAGTAACCTAATTGATACTAAGACCTAGCTAGTCTATTAGCTTTATTGATGTCACAACCATTAATCTCAAGCTTCTAACTAATAGTACCCAATCTAAATCTACTCTAGTGGAACGAATTGATGGATTGCCTGTTGGATTAAACTATCGCCCATACAACGGTTGTACTAACTTTATGTGAGCTCATAGGTGCTATTTAGATCCTTATTACTCTAAGCACCTAAGGAATTAAGAGAGGGGTCATAAATTACTTTGTTCTATTAGTGTACGTAACTATGAATACCTACAATCTTCTATTCAGCATCAGCGTTTCTGCTACTTCTGAATGTTACTCATTCATTACCAACCTTTAGTTAATGAGCAACTCCTCTTGATTTTTCGAACTAATTGGCCCACTGTTATCAACTATGTAACATAAATTGTAATCCGCCAGAAGTCGTGCCATTACTGCATTGCAGCCAATAGACCGACACGACCGGGGTGGTAGCTATCGCTCACATAGCACCGGCGTACAGGGACAGCTAAGCTGACGCGTTTCGTGCTATTTGTGAGTTTCCGGTGGTCTATTGGGGGATAGGAAAAAGGAGGGCAACGCATCTGCATAGCCTCTGGTTGTGCGGAAGTCTATGGGCGTCGATAGTCACCATAAGGCTGCGACTGCTCGTTTGGCTCCTTATGATATAAAAAAACCTAGAGATAGTTTTTTGTGTTTTTATAACAATGAAGAGCAGTCGATCTGAGCCTAAAAAGGAAATAATTCGAATAAATAATTAAATCGACAAGTGCATTACCAACAAGCTTATCTCTTGATTACGTCCACAGTCGTACTGGGTAACGTCACATTCTCACGTGATCGGTTCGCGTAATACGGAATAGTAATTAATTATGTGTGCATAATATATTAATTAAAATTTATCGCCTTACGTGTGTAACCATAAACATATTTTTTAAAGGTATTAACAGTATAGGCAATGATCTTGTAGAACATATTTTTTGCTTTTATTTCGCAGAGATATTTCGGCACTGTCTACGAATGCCTTGTTCACGAATTCGTAAACTAGTGAATATCCATGGGATTTAGACAATTTTAAAAGTGAAAACGATGGATAATAGTACCCATTACCCAAGTAGATCGGATGGCTCAAGGGTCAATAAGGTCCAAGAGTGGAGGCCGCGTTTAGGAAGACGAAGTGCCGTTTAGGTCAGCCATTACCCAGGTGGGAAGAGATCTTCGGGCAGTGTTCCTTGTTGGATACGAGTGGCAACTGGCACGGGTTCGGCTATCTTGGCGATGATTGAGGGATGCGTATGTTTAGTTGTAGTCGGAAAGAAGCTCAGGACGACGATGATGAAGAAATGTGAAAACAACCATATTATTTAAATCTAGTATTGATTGCAGTTGATACAATCGAAGTCTTTAAGTATAGTATAAATCAATTTAAGGTTATCTGTAATGTAACAGATGACTTCAAAATTTTGTAGGTCTTGAATTTTTTTGGTACCGTGATTTGTAGTGCTATTATATCACATTCATAAATTATATCACAACTGCAGTGGTTTATGAAATCCTTCATTATTATACCAAAAATAGTCTATTAAACTAAAAATACACATCACTAAGTGTATATTCCGTGAAATGATTTCTTCCGTGTCAAGAAATATGGAAGCTTGCTCTCAAGGGTACGAGTAAAAACTAGTCTACTTACCGCTACGTTAATAATCCTGTTACTTCGACGTTTATAGTTAACATATATATCGCAGATGATGTTTTTTATGAATGTATCTATGATACCATTATCAATAATTATTAATAATATTTTTAAATTTTTTGTAAGAGCTAGTGTCATGCTGCTTTGCAGCCGTATTGGGCCGGCACGAGTTGGTACCTCTTGCTTACATAACACCGGCGTCAAGTGACAGCTATGCCACATTTCGTGCGGTTTGTGAGTTTCCAGTGGCCCATTGGGGGTTAGGGAAAAGGAGGACAAGGCATATGCATAACTTTTGGTTGTGCGGATGTCTATGGGCGTCGGTAGTCACCATAAAGCTAACTGCTCGGTTGCCTCCTTATGACATAGAAAATAATAATTACTTGTACTAAGACATACCAAAAGAACTGAAATGACCATCGGACAATGGTGAGAATCTTTAAATGGTCCCTAAAAATGACATGCTCCTGTGTCTTTACAGCTTTCCTATGACCAGATTGTACCGATCCCTTAAACTTCAAACCTATTATCTTACACCTAATCTTCAAATACCATCTCGTATTACTAGATGCTATCATTACAATCTTAATAAAATCAACCTTAACACTTGGCAATAGGAGTGAGGATTGCCAATACCGACGTTCTCTTGAACGTTAAGCATTGCCAAGGTTAGCAGAGTCGCGAAAACAATAGAAATTGCGACCGATATGATTTTTATCGAGATAATGTATTGATGTTTTGTATGGGCTGATGCTTCGCTCCCGTCACCTTACATTAACAATGGAATACAACCCTATGGTTATTGATAGCGTATGGCCCGTATGGTATGGGTTTATATCTAATTTCTTATATGAAGGACAGCACAGGCCTGTCCTGCTCTTACAATATTCCTATTATAAACTAGCTGTTGCACGCAGCTTCGCCCGCGTTATCTTATATTTACAGTCTTAGACGATGATCATGATTGTTTTTATTGCCTACTCCCTATAACATAAGCTATTTTCCAGTGAAAGTCCCGTCAAAATCAGCCCAGCCGTTTCCAAGATTAGCCGGATCAAACAGACAGACAGACAGACAAAAATTGTAAAAAATGCTATTTTGATATGTGTACCGTGTATACATCCATATGCACATAAAAATGATTTTTTTTTAAGTTACAAACAGACACTCCAATTTTATTTATCTGTATAGATACACTTATTTACTGGGAACGAGTCTTACCATCTTAGTATAGTACATAGTAATATAACAAGGTTTGTCAGTTTGGAGGTTACCAACATCCCATCTTAGATTATGATTTTTTTTGTTTCTACAATACAATGCTAAGTATAAGTCCGGCTACCGTAAATCTTAGCGGCGAAGCTAGTAGCTATTTTTGATTGGAATTGATTTGCACTGATTTTCTCCGTCTTCCGTGCGAACCTGATTGGCCACCGGCTATATCTCATAAACAATACAGTCAACACTACATATAATATATTGGCGAAACTAAACGAGCTCTATTGGATGAGTGATGCCAGATCGAAATTGAACTTCTTAATAGGTAGGCTCATGAATCGTAATCAACTGTAATATCCTTGTTATTGTACATCATCAGCTCGGTGGCATGATCATCACAGGGATTGGCTTCTAATTTGGAGTAAAGTCATTATGAGATCTGTAACCTGTTCCAACTTCCACCATGTTGCTCCAACAAACGGCTTTGGTATTTAAAACTATTTACCAAGTTCCAAACGGGATTTTATCATCTATACTAATATTATGAAGCTGAAGAGTTTGTTTGTTTGTTTGAACGCGCTAATCTCAGGAACTACTGGTCCGATTTGAAAAATTATTTCAGTGTTAGACAGCCCATTTATCGAGAAAGGCTATAGGCTATATAACATCACGCTGTGACATATAGGAGTTGAGCAACGCGGGCGAAGCTGCAGGCAATAGCTAGTGTTTTATATTTATTTTGCGGACCTCGATATTTCGACATTATCTATGAATGTCTCGTTCCTGTCCTTCGTGAAATGGATGCTGTAAAGTATCCTAAACGTCGGACACGTAAAAAACTTTATAAACCGCAATGAAATTCGTAAAAGTTATTTAATTATAACTCAAATTAGCGAAGTATTAGAAAACAATATGAATGATTATTTATTAGTAGTAGTTTATTTAGTACATATTATAATTTTATATTGTTATTAATATTTTAATAGTATTAAACCAATTGTCTATAATAAACTCTCGTTGTTTCCAGTCTCGAGTCTAATGAAGAATATAGAGGTAGATTATTCGTCTTATTCACACAATAAAGATGTCATCCTGATAACAAAACTAATATTAAAACATTAGCTCTGACAAATATTTGCCTACGCTGGAAATATTGCACGATAGCCATAACAATATTAGTGTTGCAATGCCAAAATTAACAGCTAAGGTGAATAAAATACCTTTCACACGTGAAAGGAAACGCAGCGATACTCAACCACGCTGCTGATCTTTATCAGTAACGATCTTAATATTTATTTTAGCAAGACTTTAATAACATACTTAACAAAATAAAAACAAATCATACCTACTCAAAAAAAAGCAAAAGCATGTTCTTCATATTGTCACGTAATTCGCAATATCACAATGCCATAAAAATTAATTGACTAACGATATAATATAGAACTTATTTATGAAACTGCTCAGCCCTTCAACTGATTGAACAAACTTACATACCTACAATCATGGCCGCCGCAGGCCAGATGTTTTTTAATGGTAAGGACCATACGTCACATTAGGATTATGGCCGTATAAACGTGGACTGTCTTACCTTTTTACCGCGGGCTAACATTTAGATTACCTTCTTTAAAGCTTTATACTATAATTGTTATAATAATAAAATTATATAGATTCCTTTGATACTCGAACATACACCACCAGATAAACAAATTTGCTCATGATGCACTAGTAAACCCTATAGTTTCAATCGTAATAAATTTTAATTTGACAATTTCCAACTATCTATTAGTCGAAACTCGAAAGTCACCACTCTATCAAATGTTTATTAAGTAGGTGCTTAAAAATTATTTCTACCGGTGGGACGGCCGAGGGATGCGCTGTGTCTCGCTTTAGTCTGCATGGATACCACCATCCTGCTCGTAAAACGCGCATACGCCGCAGTACGTGTGAAATACCATAGCAAAACTAAGAGCACCGTTGTAAATAAACGGGGCGTATGCAAATCAGGTTAATATCTAGACCAGATCGCCGACGTCATTGCTACACCTCTTAGGCAACGGCTATGCCTCCGACATAATTGTTTAGTACCACAATCTCGTGGGAATACTTTGCTTGGTTAGGTTGAGGAATGTAAGAGAGCAACTTTTTTTTTCTTTAACGCCGGAAAATGCTCTGAGGCATCCCGCGGGGGAGTGGGTCTCCTCAGGCGGGTATGTGGGACACGCTGCGCCCGAAAGCCGGTAAGTGGACGCAGCTCTACCTACTAAAACCCGACGAGTGCCACCAATGCCGCCTTCGATGAGGTGCCCCGGATCTAATAAACAAACAGGGCACCTCGACGGCTAGTCAGTCCCGCAAGGGATCGACGCCACCTCCACAGAGGGGTTTTCCCGCACCACAGAACAACCCCCTCCCAACGTCGGGACAGTACAATGGGGTGAGGTTCCCATCCTCGCCCCTTGCTCTTTTGTCCCCTCTTCCCATGAGAGGGGTACAAAGAGCCCCTCGGCTCAATTAGCTTCGCCTAAGGTGGCCTCACCCTAGGCTACTGAGCCCCACCGCCACGTCAAGGCCTGAACCATGGTGTGGTGCAAGATAGTACTTTAAATGAACATGGGTATGGATGGATTTCTGTGGTAATTACTAATTTTACATTTAGGTTGAAAATTGACTCTTGGGAACAAGACCATGTCCAAATATCTTATCAAAAGCAAATAAAATATGGTGAATATCGTTTTAAAGGTAGTAAATATTAACTAAATGTCTATGACCACTTTGATTTAAATATAGTACCTATCTTAAATTATAATGAAACATTTTTTACGGATTGTATCACGGTTTATTTACGATTTTATTATTTAAGATTTAATCGTCGTGAGCGACGATGGCCTAGTGGGTATGGGCTCGGCCTCTTGAGTGACAGCCGGGTTCAATTCTGACCCCCCCCCCCCCGTGATGCCTAGAAATGAGTTTTTTTTCTAAATTTCTACCTGCACCTGACCATCGCTTGCTCACCGGTGAAGGAAACATCGTGAGGAAACCTGCATGCCCGATGAGATTAAGTCTTTGAAGGTGTGTGAAGTTCACCAACCAGCATTGGGCCAGCGCATCGGTGAACTATGGCCCAAAACCCTCCTCGTGCTGTAAAGTATCATTATAATGCTTGAAATTCGCATAAACATTAGAAAACAATGGTATCTTAAAGTCCGATCAAATCTTGTTCAAAAAACAAAATATTTCGAAATCATCAAAAACATGTCGTAAATGAAAAAAACGACATTAGATTGCACAAGTCATGTTTTGATGACATTAAAATTTGATATATAGGTGTTTCAACCAGTTCTTGAGGCCTCTGATAAATTTTCAAATGTTTGAAAGTTATGATTAGATGAACGAATTCGGATAAACTGTAAAGGTCTGAATATAACGGTCTAAATTTTGGCATTTCTCCAGAACAGCGCGTGCACCATCTTGTTTGTTTTACGTGAAATTTTATGAGAAATGTTATTTAGTATGTTAGTACGATTTAACGACGATATTATAGTGTAATGTGTATTAAAATATATACGCTTTTGTTACTTTAAACATATATAATTATTGAGTTTATTCGTTTCAATCGATGAAATATAATACGCTTATATTTTACTAGCTGTTGCCCGCAGCTTCGCCCGCGTTAACTTATATTTAGAGCCGTACGCGGATTGATGATGATTATTTTTATAGCCTAAGTTACTCCTTATAACATCAGCTATCTGCCAGTGAAAGTCCATCAAAATCGGCCCGGCCATTTCCGAGTTTAGCCGGAACAAACAGACAGACAGACAAAAATTTAAAAAAGGCTATGTTGGTACATGTACCGTTTATACATCCCTATGCATTTAGTAAAAAGCTGTTATTTAATTATTACAAACAGACACTCCAATTTTATTTATCTGTATAGATATACATGTATAGATTATAGATTTATTTTTATATTTACGACGTACCAAAACTTTTTTCATGGATTTAATGGCTTTTCTAAAGTCTATATTATGCTATCATCGGCTATAAAAGTCCTAATAAACAGTGATAAATTTCGTAAAAACTAGCTTTTTATATACATCGTGACAAACAATACTTGATTAACTGGTCTCATAATGCAAAAACAATAACAAAAAGTCACAGCTGCTTTTTATAGTTCTATCAACTAATCGTTTTTTAGCCTAATGTTGAATAAAATTTCGCATGGCAACACTAAATAGGCTTTAGTGTGAACTAAGTCACTACCGTATCGCAATTTTAACAGTGTCAAATAACGGTACTTCTTTCATCGCGATATTAAACACGCATTTTTCGCGCCATCTTCGAACTACATTGTTCTTTTTTTTTATTATTGCAACACTTTTAAGGTTTTTGGTAATGAAGCCAATAATGGAAAGATTAGATCTCCTGATGGTCTTAAAAAGAAACAGTTGATCCGAATGATAGCGGTCCATCCAAAGATGAGGTACCTACTTGCTTTTTTTTTAACGCCTGGAAATGCTCCGAGGCATCGTCTTGATAGTGGGTCTCCTGGCGGGTATGTGGGACTCGCTGCGCCCGAAAGCTGGTAAGTGGACGCAGCTCTACCCACTAAAATCCGGCGAGTGCCACCAATACCGCCTTTGGTGAGGTGCCCCGGATCTAATGAGCAAACAGGGTATCTCCACGGCTAGTCAGTCCTTTAGGGAACCGACGCCACCTCCACAGAGGGGTTGTCCCGCACCACAGAACAACCCCTCTCAACGTCGGGATAGTACAATGGGGTCAGGTTCCCATCCTCGCCCCTTGCCCCCTACTCTTTTGTCCCCTCTTCTTATAAGAGAAGAGCCCCCTCGGCTCAATTAACTTCGCCCAAGATGCTGGGCTGACTCTACTACTTAGCCCCACTGCCACGGCAAGGCCGGAACCATGGTGGGGATGAGGTGAATGCTGGGCATTGTTACCAAAGTTCTCTATCTATCTATCTGAATATCTGAACAAATACATCTCATAAACATATTTCCTATAAAATATAAAACTACCAAATCCGTGAACAGTCAACAGACTGATTGACAATAATTTCATAAACGACACTTCAATAAAACGACCACAAACGCCAAAAGGACTAATAGCTAACTTTTTTGACCATTTGGTGTTCGTTGCAAGTCGCTGTGCTTATTCCTTAACGGTATAAAGCTTTTTATTAATAACTTTCAAGTGGATACGACGTAGGCGGTAAAATTTTATGACCAAAACAAATCGATATTGATATCTCGCTTATCAAAAGTGCAGATGTAGGTTGAATACAAAATGGCGTTTCCTTAAATAACCATTACCGTTAAATTGTTATTTTATAAAAAAAAATTTAAATAACAATTATGAGTCTAGCTTTTATAACTGTTAACTTGTTTTTTAGAGTTCCGTCCCACCCCACTATGGTTCAAGCCTTGTCGCGGCGGTGGGGCTCAATAGCCTCAGGTGAACCCAGCACCTCGGGCAAAGCAAATTAAGCCGAGGGGGCTGCTCTTTGTAGCCCTCTTATAAGAAGAGGGGACAAAAAAGCAGCGGGAGAAGGGGAGAGGATGGGAACCTCACCGCATTGTACTGTCCCGACGACGGGTGGGGTTGTTCTGTGGTGCGGGACAGTCGTTCCCTCGAGGGACTGACTAGCCGTCAAGGTGCCCTGTTTGCTCAACAGATCCGGGGCACCTCACCAAAGGCGGCATTGATGGCAGTGGGTAGAGCTGCGTCCACATTAACACCATTCGGGCGCAGCGAGTCCCACATACCCGCCTGGGGAGACCCACTACGACGCGGGTTGCCTCAGAGCATTTCGCGGCATAAAAAGGGTTCCGTTCCTCAAAATGACAAATCAGAATTTGTCCGTCTGTCCATCAAATCAAAGCCATTTGCCATAGATTTATAATATTTGGTAAAATTTTCAGGTCTCACAACATAAGCAACGGAAATACGGATTTTTTTTGTTACATTACACATAAACGCGTTTTTCGGAACCCTCAGTAAGTGTCTCTGACTCGCGTTTATCTGGGTTTTATTTTTTAGTTTTATCATTCATTTTTATATTAGTTGCAAACCGGACAACGCTCTTAGTGTCAAAGGTCAACGTCGCTGATGACGTCACTAATTTTGCTCGGGACCCTATTCGTACCGGGCTCAAAGGATAACGATGCCTACGTTTCGATATCATTCATTGCAATTCGAATTTATTCTTCTTTTCTGCAAGAGAAAAATTAGCAAGAGGCTCTCCTCCAGACGAATACTTCCCAGCACACGCTTAGGGTGCGTCTTTGCCAGAAGATAAGTTTTATTCTAGAATTTCTATTAATTGCTATTTCAATTAGGCAAGAAAAAAAAAGATTCTGTATGGTTACGGAACACTAATTTGACCTTCTCCTCTCCAACATTGCAAATACTAGTCAAGCCTACCAGCAAATAGATCTAAGTCCCATTGAAGGTCGAGAGAGATCACCAACGCGGCCTAAACCTCGATAGTAGCATCCATAATCTCAAGAAAAACTATATAGTCTTCTGTAAATTCTGCCTGCTTGACAGCAGCAAAGTCTATCTTTAAGGCTACGAACCTAAACCCTAAGGCTATGAAGGTTCATATTCAGCCTATCATCATTCTCGTTGGAAGTTAAGCTACCTACGCTTCAAGACCTAGATAATATCTATAATCTAAATAAATACCAGTTCGGTTACCTCTAACTTATGGTATCGCTGTGGGCCATTCCAAAACCCGTGTGGTCTGCAGCCATAATACCCGCCAGATCCCGCTACCTCTATTAACTGTTATCATGGGTATCTTTACCCATGTTTTGTTCTAATTTTCAGGGTTCTATGTCTTGTGAAATATTATTAAGTCTATTTTAATTTGGATCATCCATTTTTGTAAGTAGATTAACGTATTATAATGATAAAGAATGAAAAAGAGTAGCGGAAGGAAGGGAGAGAGAGAAGTAGAGAAAGAAGCTACAGTTTAAGTGAAATACATGTAATAAAATGCGGTATTCCATTCACAAATACTTTATTTGATAGGCCTACAATATGAAACCACTCCTCAGCAATGATGTTCGATTAACACAAGTGAGTCTCTTTGATCACAATATAATCCGGCAGAGTAACGTCCTTCTCAAAGTATACTGGTAAATGCCCCGCAACACCACCATCGGCGTCCTTTTATACCAAACTGACAATAGACAAACCTAATACTACCAACACCCACAAAATCGATATTAATATAAATAATTCAAACTACTGAAAATCATGACATACAGTACAGTCATTCTGGTATATTTGAAGGCCTTTTAACTTAAAAATAAATTGTATAACTATTACTGCAATTTATAACAATTTGTAATACAGAAACACCAACAGTTTTGTTATTCAAGTTCATAGAACCATTTTCAGCAACGGTTGACAACAGCTGTCTGATATTTATTAGTTCGTTAGAAGAACCTGTCCTCCAAACTTTACCATTTTTGACTGATTACCGAAGATAACCTTCACGTGTTTTGAGTATTTTTTATATGAAATGTGTATATATTTGATCCGCAATTTCCGTACTACCTTCCCAACGAAGGTCGGCAAAACCGGTCCCACTTCCACCGACCTCAAATGTCAAACAATAAATATATTATTTTATGATTATTAAACTATACTGGAATTGATTTGAATAAACAATTTACGTAGTAAAACAATATTATTGATGTATTTTATGAATAAGGCTAAAACGAATCTAAATCAACATGATCAGCTACTATCCAGTATTTGATATAGGCATCCCGTCAAGACCGTCGACCCCCCATCATTGACTGTTAGCAAAAAAACAGAGCTCTAAATAAACTATTTAATAATCCGTTAAATATTTTACAACACTTATTTTCCGTTCTTCCCATTCTATGTCAAATATTTCTGCATTCTATTTTTGAAAAAGACACCAAGAAGTTCTTCTCTTTTTTCCCAAACGCCCACAGATGTCATTCACCATGTTGTCAACATGACGCCATTAAAAAAAAAAATTAAATATTGTTTCTGTAGTTTTAATTACCATTAAACATTTGTTAACATTTTTAAACAATCTTGTACATGAAGAATTTACCGTTAAAAGACGTTTTCTCCTCCTAAAAGTATTTTTAAATATTATTATATATTGATTTAAAACTTTATATACTTTAACCGCATGTAAAATCATATTTTTAATAAGCAAAAGAGGGTGTACAAACTAGTGTACAGTATTCGAATTTTTTATCGAAAGCTTTTAATGTATTTGGTTAACGGTTCCGATGAAACGTGCTTCCGATGTGAGCTTTTGCAATTTTTTGCACGAAATTATCAAAATACTTCGCAAAAATGGGTTTAATGGAAGTAAATGGATTATATTGAAGCGATACTTTTTATAACAGTATTGTTTTACGTACAAAAAAGGGGAAATAATTGACAATTATTTCGTCATTATATTATTCTTTGTTAAAAAAGTTTCTAAAGGTTTCCTGTGTTAAAACATGTTTTTGAGTTTCTGATGGCTCATTGGGGGGATTGGGAAAAGGAGGGCAACGCTGCATAATCTCTAGTTGTGGGTATGTCGATAGTCGCTAATAGGCTTCAACACATTTGCCCTTCCATTCTATAAAACAAACATCAAAAGATCCGCATATTCGTCATAATCACAATTAATGACATTATGACGTAGCACAATCCCAAGCTAACACAGCTGTGACACAAAACAAGCCGACATCCTTCCCGCTTATCGTGTAAACGGAATTACTACAACGTACGAGCAGACCTATGTTCTGATTACAATAATAAATGCAGAACGTAGCTAGAACACGCTGAGGCACTTGCGTAAGGATTGAATTAGAATGTCATTACTGCTGCTTAAAAAAAATCCGCCAAACATTAACAAATGGCGGAAATTGTAAAAACATAATATAGTGAAAACCAAGCGTGGCGGAAAATATTTGATGAGCTTTTTTTCAATAAATGCAATTAAGATTCGATAGATTTCATATTATTTATTGAATACTACGAATAAATATTGTTTTATTACGCGCACGTTATTTACCAAAACAGTTATTCGTAATGGAAATGAACTCTAATCGAAATTATTAATAAATTTTATGATAATCGTTTATTAACTTTACTGTTTAATTCTAACAATATTTTATGGTCGCTGTAATGTTTGTGCGGAAGTTAGCACAATCATTCTCATCAGCGTTTACGATATACGTAAAGCTAGTTAGGAGAAAAAAAGACTATGGACTGGGCTTGAACACTATATTAAGACTTAGTTATTTCTAAGGTTACTGATATTACTAGATGGCGGATCGTAAGTGAAAAAAAAACTTGATTAAAATAACTAGGTATGTTGACCTCATTTTACAATAATCTATTATTTTCGCTCATAATAGTCGTCCCGGGAAATGCCGGGAAATGGGAGGTAGTCCCACATACCCGCCTGAGGAGACCTGGGTAGTAGGTGGTAAGGTGGACGCAGCCCTACCAACTAAAACCCAGCGCCGCCACCCGCCAATGTCGCCTTTGGTGAGGTGCCCCGGATCTGTTGAGCAAAGAAAAAAAAAAAAGAAAAGAGCATCTTGACGGCTAGTCAGTCCCTCAAGGGACCGACGCCACCTCCACAGAGGGGTTGTCCCGCGCCACAGAACAACCTCTCCCAACGTCGGGACAGTACAATGAGGTGGCCATTCTCGCCCCTTCGTCCCTGCTCTTTCGTCCCCTCTTCTTATAAGAGGTGTACAAAGAGCCCCCTCGGCTCAATTAGCTTCGCCCATGGTGCAGGGGTAACCCTAGGCTACTGAGCCCCACCGCCACGATAAGGATTGAACCATGGCGGGGATTGTAATGTATGTTATATTATATGTAACTTTAACCCCCAAATACTCAAACGAATCTCAAATTTAAGACGAACTTAAACTCGTGTTGTCCCTATTTTTTTCTTTAATCTGACACGTCGTAGGATGTTGGATGGAGCTTAAGTGCGTCTTAAATTTAAGATTCGTTCGAGTATTTGGGGGTTAGGCTTCAAAAATTACAATAAAAAAGCAAATGATGAACAACACTCAGCAATATGGAAGCTAGTTACTAATATTATACTTTTTATAACTGTATATTCTTTTAAAATAAATTACTTGCCCAGCATTTATGGTTGAAATGTCCTATTTATTTTATTTCGTACTCATTCCATGCTATATACTTATGAAAGTGATAAAATAAAATTATTGAAAGCAATAAAATGGAGTGGGTGTTTATTTAAATTGCCTTAAGAGGTGATAAGGCGAAGATATATCAATAACGATGTCAAAAGTTTTATTTCCTAAAATGTTCAAAATGTCACCGAAAGTTTGATTAATTGGTACATGACTTACATTTTAAATTCATACATGAGATAATTGGACGGATTCCATAATATCAAAGCTTTTATGAAAATGGTTTTGCAATTTAATATTTATGCTTGCACTTTGAAATTTAATGTGTTTTTGATGTGCATAGCTCAATGGTCTGACCGTGCTGATTCGAAATGAAAATCGAGGAAATCTCTTTGTGTGGTCTGCGGTGAATAACATCGTGAGAAAGTTATTCTTTTCTTTACTAGCCTATGCTGTGCCACTGCTGGGCAAAGGCATCCCCCAAGCTCTATCCATATATCGTGAAGTTTCGTCACCGCCGGCCAGCCAGCCTGGTATGAGTTTAGGACCTAGGTTATCACGCCATCTTTTTCGGGGCCGGCCTCGGCGACGTCGTCCATTTTCTGGCATCTGTGGTGATATTTGCCCAGCGGTCGGAGTGCATTCGGCTGACGTGGCCTGCCCAGTCCCATTTCAGCTAATAGCAGCTTTGATGCCCACGTTAGTTACGCCCGTTAATGAGCGCATTCATTATTAGAAAGAAAAATAGTACCTATTCCTATATTTCTTTAACATTTAACAGTTTACACAAACTGGTTTACGGTTTTACCTGTCTCAGGATTTAAAAGATAACTTCTCAAAATTAAATATCTTTTTAACCTTTGTTAATCGAGTTATCAAATGCAGAAAGAAAGACGGGTTCTGGAGATTTGCGCGTTCTAACAAACAAGCTTTATTAGTATGGATTATTATTATACATCTTACACTGAGCCAAGTTTTTTAGCCAAATTTGGGTTCGATCTTAAGATTATATGATTTAATTAAATTGTATTGTCTATTATATTATAATTATAACAATGTCATCATCTGATTAATTTAACAGTGTACGACCGTGTATTTATTATGCGATTGTCAAGCTCTTGTCAACACAATATATACACAACATACGTTTCGTCACTGTTTTATTTATAAGCTTCACTTGTATAAGTAATGTAAATCATATTTTCCACATGTGATTTCTGTATGGTTACGTTACTTAATTACAAAACGAAACCCTTATAGTCTGTCTATCTTTAAAAAACATTAGAGTAGTTCCCGTTGACATAGAATCATGAAATTTGGCAAGAAGTATAGGCACTGTGGTCAATCAAAGTCAACGTCACATAATACTTTTTTACGGAACTGCGTGTGTTTTTCGCACATTTTCGTTTTCCGCACAAATACAAATTACGTATAATTTACAATATTACCGCGCCATATTAACGTATTCACAGTATGATGTCTTCTCGTCGACACTTTAACCTCTGGCATTTGAAGATGGTTTCGCATATTGTCACGAAAACTTCTACATGTGCTATTCTAAGCGTTATATAAGTACTAAAAACGTATGTTAATTTATCCTTGGAACTTGGGTAATCGTTAATCAGACATACGACTTGAGGTAAAGATTGCATAGTTCCAATAACCAGTCATCGAGAGTTATCACTTTGAAAGACTTATTGGTTTGTGTTTGTGAAGGATACTTTTGAAATTACTTTCGAAATGCTTCTAGGTGATAACGAATATGTTTATTTCTTTTTATCTTTCTCATTAACTTGCTGTTCTACAAAATACTTTTACACTATCTATGTGTTCTACATTCGAATGTAGAACTATCTAGAGCATTTTGTCTTTACAAAGGCTGTAAGGCAAAGTAGACTCAAGACCAGTCTCGGTGCCAGTAATTACACTGCCTCTTTTGTCCTTATTTTTTTTTCTTTAACGCCGGTAAATGCTCTGTGGCATCCCGCGGGGGAATGGGTCTCCCCACGCGGGTATGTGGGACTCGCTGCGCCCGACAGCTGGTAAGTTGACGCAGCTCTACCCACTAAAACTCGGCGAGTGCCACCAATGCCGCCTTTGGTGAGATACCTCGGATCTAATAAACTAACAGGGTACCTCGACGGCTAGTCAGCCCTCCAAGGGACCGACGCCACCTCCACAGAGGGGTTGTCCGCACCACAGAACAATCCCTCCCAACGTCGGGTCAGTACTGCCTGCTGCCTGCTCTTTTGTCCCCTCTTCTTATAAGAGGGGTACAAAGAGCCCCCTCGGCTCAATTAGCTTCGCCTAAGATACTGGGCTACCCTAGGCTACTGAGCCCCACCGCCGCGTCAAGGCCTGAACCATGGTGGGGACTCTTTTGCCCTACTTAAACACAACACAGCAGTTTAGTAAAAGAAATTGGCAGTCCTACAGATTTTTTATAAGTCTAAGAGAAAAGAAATTACTCTGATACTTAGAATATCATATAAACACAGTCGATGTGTTTGCGTAAATTATCTTATTAGAAAGTTACGTTGACGCAACAGCCACATAAAAATACACCGTTTTGGAACAAGTGACCGCGAAGAATTAACAGAGCGCAGAGCCTTATGATATATATAGAAACTGATATGGGATGAAAATAACACCATCATGTAAACATCTGGAAAACTCTTTTCGCGGAATTAGCGGAACTATCATCAGAGACTTTCTGCTACTCTCATTGCATCCAGCTGGGCACTACTTCTTTCCCTATCATGGTCCACAAAAGTAACCGCGCTTTATTTAGCACTAGCTGTTGCCTGCAGCTTCACCCGCGTTACTCAACTCCTATAAGTCACAGCTTGATGTTATATAGCCTATAGCCTTCCTCGATAAATGATCTAACACTATCTATGAAAGAATTTTTCAAATCGGACCAGTAGTTCCGGAGATAAGCGCGTTCAAACAAACAAACTCTTCAGCTTTATAATATTAGTATAGATTTAAGGACATGAATTAATGGCATATTCCAGAATTATCGATGTTCGATGCGTTATATCATCATCATCATCAGCCCCTATCCGTCCAATGCTAAACAAAGGCCTTTTTTACCGCAGGGAAATTCTTTGGGTAGATCCTGACCCAATGTGGGAGTCGCACCTGGGAGTGCCCACCCTAACTAAAACCACTGCGAGCGCCTTCAGCCGCTTCTTGGGGGTCTCGGATATGCCCCTGCATATGCAGGGGACTGACTGGCCGCTATAAGTAATCCCAATGACGTCGTGTCATACAGACCCAGGTTCTCATCCTAACCCCACCATGGTTCAGGCCTTGTCGTGGCGGTAGGGCTCAGTAACCTAGGGTGAGCGGTGCACCTTGAGCGAAGCTAATTGGGCTGAGGGGGCTGTTTGTACCCCTCTTACAAGAAGAGGGGACAGAAGAGCACTGGGCAAGGGGTGAGGATGGGAACCTCACCCCATTGTACTGTCCCGACGTTGGGAGGGGTTGTTTTGTGGTGCGGGACAACCCCTCTGTGGAGGTGGCGTCGGTCCCTTGCGGGACAGACTAGCCGTCGAGGTGCCCTGTTTGTTTTCTAGATCCGGGGCACCTTACCAAAGGCGGCATTGGTGGCACTCGCCGGGTTTTAGTGGGTAGAGCTGCGCCCACTTACCACCTTTCGGGCGCAGCGAGTCCCACATACCTGCGTGGGTAAACCCACTTGCCAGCGGGATGCCTCAGAGCATTTCCCGGCGTTAAAGAAAAAAAAGGTTCTCATCGTAAGCCCGTTCTTGTTTAGTTAGTCTAATAGAGCTAGTTATAGGCTGCCAGCAACTAGACGGGTAAGATCCAACAAAAAAAGGTTCTCATCGTAAGCCCGTTCTTGTTTAGTTAGTTTAATAGAGCTAGTTATAGGCTGCCAGCAACTAGACGGGTAAGATCCAACAAAAAAAGGTTCTCATCGTAAGCCCGTTCTTGTTTAGTTAGTCTAATAGAGCTAGTTATAGGCTGCCAGCAACTAGACGGGTAAGATCCAACAAAAAAAGGTTCTCATCGTAAGCCCGTTCTTGTTTAGTTAGTCTAATAGAGCTAGTTATAGGCTGTCAGCAACTAGACGGGTAAGATCCAACAAAAAAAGGTTCTCATCGTAAGCCCGTTCTTGTTTAGTTAGTTTAATAGAGCTAGTTATAGGCTGTCAGCAACTAGACGGGTAAGATCCAACAAAAAAAGGTTCTCATCGTAAGCCCGTTCTTGTTTAGTTAGTCTAATAGAGCTAGTTATAGGCTGCCAGCAACTAGACGGGTAAGATCCAACAAAAAAAGGTTCTCATCGTAAGCCCGTTCTTGTTTAGTTAGTCTAATAGAGCTAGTTATAGGCTGCCAGCAACTAGACGGGTAAGATCCAACAAAAAAAGGTTCTCATCGTAAGCCCGTTCTTGTTTAGTTAGTCTAATAGAGCTAGTTATAGGCTGCCAGCAACTAGACGGGTAAGATCCAACAAAAAAAGGTTCTCATCGTAAGCCCGTTCTTGTTTAGTTAGTCTAATAGAGCTAGTTATAGGCTGCCAGCAACTAGACGGGTAAGATCCAACAAAAAAAGGTTCTCATCGTAAGCCCGTTCTTGTTTAGTTAGTCTAATAGAGCTAGTTATAGGCTGCCAGCAACTATACGGGTAAGATCCAACAAAAAAAGGTTCTCATCGTAAGCCCGTTCTTGTTTAGTTAGTCTAATAGAGCTAGTTATAGGCTGCCAGCAACTAGACGGGTAAGATCCAACAAAAAAAGGTTCTCATCGTAAGCCCGTTCTTGTTTAGTTAGTCTAATAGAGCTAGTTATAGGCTGCCAGCAACTAGACGGGTAAGATCCAACAAAAAAAGGTTCTCATCGTAAGCCCGTTCTTGTTTAGTTAGTCTAATAGAGCTAGTTATAGGCTGTCAGCAACTAGACGGGTAAGATCCAACAAAAAAAGGTTCTCATCGTAAGCCCGTTCTTGTTTAGTTAGTCTAATAGAGCTAGTTATAGGCTGCCAGCAACTAGACGGGTAAGATCCAACAAAAAAAGGTTCTCATCGTAAGCCCGTTCTTGTTTAGTTAGTCTAATAGAGCTAGTTATAGGCTGCCAGCAACTAGACGGGTAAGATCCAACAAAAAAAGGTTCTCATCGTAAGCCCGTTCTTGTTTAGTTAGTCTAATAGAGCTAGTTATAGGCTGCCAGCAACTAGACGGGTAAGATCCAACAAAAAAAGGTTCTCATCGTAAGCCCGTTCTTGTTTAGTTAGTCTAATAGAGCTAGTTATAGGCTGCCAGCAACTAGACGGGTAAGATCCAACAAAAAACCCAGCTTAAAAAATGTTGATAGTCACGGGAATAATCTATACTAATATTATAAATCTGAAGAGTTTGTTTGTTTGTTTGAACGCGCTAATCTCAGGAACTACTGGTCCGATTCGAAAAATTATTTCAGTGATAGACAGCCAATTTATCGAGGAAGGCTATAGGCTATATAACATCACGCTGTGACATATAGGAGTTGAGTAACGCGGGCGAAGCTGCAGGAAGCAGCTAGTTTTAGAATAAAACAAGATGAATAATTTAAGATTAATAATTATTAACACTTTTAATGAATAAATAAAATACAGGCACATACACAAACGCATCTAGGAGCGGCGTACTAGGACATTACAGCGTCATATCATCAAATACTTTCCTGACTTAGAATCTGACCCATATTGCGATTGCAACATTTTTATATCTGTGCCTAGAATGTCTAGAATGGCCAACGTATTAAATTATATTAGCGTTGCGTATTATAGAAAAATGTCTTCATATGCAATTACCGCTGGGTATTGCAATTTGCATGGTATAACGTATTACATTACATCTCCTGTTTAGTTCTGATACTGTACAGTCATCAGCACATTCTAGAAATCATTATCAACATGATATCGATACTTGGATTTATGCGTTTGCCTTCTTCAATATGGCAGTCTTATTTCGACCTGATTCTGCCTTATATCTGATGAAAGGACAGAACTTATATACAGTTTTAAACGCATTTCCAAACCACTGGATATCGCTCAAATCTGGCACTAGTAACTAATTAAGATCGGTTGGAAAAAATCGCCCAGTAGTAGGCGATAAATGAAGATCTCGCATCAGAATGGATATGTCAATACTTCTTAAATCTCCTATGACGGAGGCAAACGGACAGCCGGTTCACCTGACAGTTATGAATCATAGAATACCGCCCGTAGACTGAGAATCCTATCCTCTGTCTACTATACCGCCATACATGTGCTATGCCCTCTATGCCGGCTTTTAAGAAATAAGTAGTTTCTTAAAAAATATTCAGATTAATTTTTTTTGACGACCTCTGTGGCTCAGTGGTAAGCGCGTTGGCGCTCAAGCCGGAGGTTGCGGGTTCGAATCCCGCCAGGGAACAAAAATATTTATTGTTTCCTGGGTCATGGATGTGTATTAAATATGTGTATTATATACTAAAAATCATAAATATATGTATAGTATTAAAGTATTAAATATATTTCCGTTGTCTGTACCCGTAACACAAGTTCTTCAAGAACTTACCACGGGACCAGATTGACGTGGTGTGAAAGCGTCCATAGATATTATTATTATTAATAAAGACAAATAACAGGTTTCACTGACTTAAATAACAATCTTTAGTGGTCGTGAGAGACCTATGAACGATAACGATGATCTTACACACGCAAATACGCATAAAGCTATTAATTTATTATACAAACAGACAACCGGTTTCCAATATTACGTAACTGAATTACGTTGACAATGAACGAATGTCTCATCCTGAAATAGAGGTGACCTCCATCTGGAGAATCCTCTTGTCAGTGTTTTAGAAATAGGAAGATAATCTGTTCACCTTAAATCGCCTGGGTTAAGGTGTGATTGATATAAAGCCTTCATGAAATGCTCTTAAGAACTAGAACTAAAACAAATCATAACAACCTGTTTCTATGTTTTCTAATACTTCAGATGTTTTGCATGAACAATAATTATGACGTAAGGATCGAACCTGGAACCCTTTCTTTTAGAAGGGGCAAACGGATAGTCGCTTCACCTGATGGTAAGTGAAGAGCGACATCCACAGACACCCGCTACACCAGAGGATGAGCAGGTTGCCGGAGTATGCTCTTTTCTTGAAGGTCCGTAAGTCATATAGATTCGGAATTTTGAAATTTATTAAAAGTGTACCCATGTGTCATCCACTGATATATGTTAGCGGTCACAGATTCGAATCCGAACAAAAAATAAATGACAGATTTCTATGCCGCGTTCAACATTATTTTATAAAAGGTACATAATATTATGTTTTATATTTCAACTAGCTGTTGTCCGCAGCTTCGCCCGCGTTAACTTCGATTTACAGCAGTATAAGGATCGATGATGATTATTTTTATAGCCTAAGTTACTCCTTAAAATATCAGCTATCTGTCAGTGAAAGTCCCGTTAAAATCGGCCCAGCCGTTTCCGAGATTAGCCGAAACAAACAGACAGACAGAAAAAAATTGTAAAAATTGCTATTTTGGTATATTAACGCGTATACATCCATATGCATTTAGTAAAAATCGGTTATTTTAATATTACAAACAGACACTTCAATTTTATTTATCTGTATAGATGTATAGATTACGTACTACTTATAACACAAGTTTTTACAATACTAGACCAGGTTAAGGAGCAATTTAACTTCGACCGAAGTTACCCTCGAGTCATGTCGCAATCTAACTTAAACTATAATTCTAATTTATAAATACATAAATAACTGATGTCCTTTAGAAACAATTTTGTCATGACCTCTTAGGTCAAGTTCCAAACAGTTTGAATAGCTTTGAATGTGTAATTAATTATAACATCAGCTAATTTGTTCAGTATAGAATCCAGTAGCGTATGAAATCGTGTCGCTTTATCTAACACGAAATAACTAAGACATTTGACCCACTAGACCTTTCTATACCTTTACTCGCGTGGACATCAGATTTGGAACAAAAGTAAGCGACTGTGTTTGGAAAAGGAGACGCGTGAGTCGGACGCGCGCTGAGGGTTTCGTAAAAAGTTTTTTTTTTTCAAAAATTACCATTTTGGATTTATTACTTTTTTATGTTAGTGTGATAGGCAAACTGGCAGACGTGCCAACAGATGGTAGGTAAGTCGACGTCACCCATGGACATAAACTCGTTTACCTGGAACTAGCCCAGGCAACTGTCTCTGTGCCAGTAATTACACTGCCTGTCTTGCCCTTCTCTCCGAAACACAGCACCGCTGTTTGATGGGTGAAACAAGCAAGAGGGTGGTACCCATGCAGCCGGGAGCGCGGCACAACGCTTCCCACCCGCCGGTATATTACTTATGCTGTGAGAGCTTACTTCTTGTCCGACCACAGAAGTACCAACGTAGACTTCGAAGCTCAAGTTCAAAAGGAACGGAAATATCGTAATTTCAATAAAATATTTTCTCAGCCCTTAAATACCATGTTTTAATGCTTTACAAAACTGGTGACTTCTGACCCACCAAATATATTAATAACTAGCTGTTGCTCGCGGCCTCGCCCACGTTAGATTTACAGCCGTATCCGGAGTGATGGTGATTATTTTTGTAGCCTAAGTTACTCTCTATAACATCAGTTATATGCCAGTGAAAGTCCCGTCCAAATCGGCCCAGCCGTCTCAGAGATTAGCTGGAACAAACAGACAGACAGACAGACCGACAAAAATTGAAAAAAATATTTTTTTGGTATATGTGCCGTGTATACATCCATATGCATTGAGTAATAAGCTCTTATTTTAATATTACAAACAGACACTAATTTTATTTATCTGTATAGACTAGATAACTTCTGTCCGCATCTTCGCTCGAGGTAGCTTAGACTAATCGAGCATACAACCGGAATAGAGCGGCAATGTTGTGTTTTCTAAGAAAACAAATTTCACCAAAATGCTGCGACGCTGCGCCGGTTCTGCCCTCTGATTATCCAACTAATGGCCATTGATGCGTCGTACATATACAGATCACTGGTTGGTTGAATTGCTATTACGTCAGTGACAATTCACTGACCAGGTCCGGAATTTCAAGGCTCACATTACTACTCTATCCGGTTATATGCTTCATGTATCCGGACTATGAGTACTGATATCTCTGGTGATGATTACCAGAACCTAGAAACTGGTGAAAGATTTTTTAAATCGGAGTGACTTCGGAGATGGTCTACATCCAAACATACAGTATAGATCCCTAAGCCCCTAGAGATTACGTAGATTCGTAAGAGGGGGTTCACGAAAATTTATTATTTTAAGTCAGAGCAGAATCAATTGATTAATTAACCAATGAATTCTCACTTTTTTACTAAGCGTTAATTCGTGAAAAAAAACTCAGTCAACGCAATTTCCATAGTTAAGATCTAATTTTCACATTTTTGACGTGTTTTAAAAATATGGAGTAGGGGTCCACCGGAATGAGCTAAACTTTGCAATTTGAGAAAAATAGTTTGGGAACCTCTGGTATAGATAGTTATAGTATCAATTAACATGCATATTTATTATGTAACTACCTACTTACATATAATTATCTGTGACGGAAGCCGATACTAGAGGTAAAAGTGGTTCAGGTAGTTTATATTAGCTAAATATAGGCCTGTTTGATTAAACGATAAATAAAGTTCAAAATAAAATTAGAAATCCAATAATAAAATAATTTGTACATAGCTAATTAACTGGCATTTTAGCTGGAACAAAGAAGTTAAAAAAACATCGTCAATCGTCATTGTTTTTGCTAAACAATACATTGGCGATTGTTACCGTCGTACCTTTTAGAGTTCCACTTCCTAATGAACACTCCGAACATGTTGTATCCAAATGCACTATTTTACAAATAATTCACATCACTAGCACTCAACTATTTTTACACACAACCTCTGCAGTGCATTCCACTGAAAATAACCAAAACGTTTTCAAAAAAGTCAACAAAACTAGCACATCAACATTAAATAACACCAATACAATTTTAAAGTTGATTTAAGTGCGCAAATCCAGTTTAAATTTAAAATGTGTTTGCGTTGAAACATTCGATTTTCAAACGTCGAACACAAACGGCTGTACACGACACGTACGTCTCAGGCGACGGATGCGAGGCGACTGACTGGCTAGCAAGTAGCAGCTAGCTCTAAGCTCCCACTTGCAGTATGCAGCTGGTGTATATCCCGGTTGCTTTGTTAATAAATTTTAGATGTCAACCGCTGCAATTATGTTAGGCTGAATGAAATTGGCGTTCGATTTGTGGTGTTGCTATTTTGCGGATTGCAAAATAATTCATAATGTTTTTAAATTAACGTGGTTATTATTATTATCACGAGACTGAACAAGACATTCGTTGATAATGTCGAAATGACTCCGCGAAACGAAAATCGAAATTAAAAAACATATAAATATCCCTTTTTACATACTTTTAAAAATCATAACTTCAAAACTTATTTCGTAATCATAACTTTAAAACTTATTTTGTAATCACAACTTTAAAACTTATTTCGTTGGAAAATCTATTTGAAATTTAATCTAGTTATTAACTGCATCTGTAAACTTTGTTATTTTAATATACAATTAAATTATAATTTTATTTTTAAATAAATAAATAATTTTGCACTTCCTTATTCTAATTACTTGTAGCGGGGAAATTAAATTGCATATTATGAAAAAATTTTAGTCTTACGTATGATAGAATTAACTTGTTTAACTGGCCTTGCCCCAGTGTAAGTCATAGTACCTACACCTACCTATGATTTACACTTTGGTTTATTACACCTATCAGAGTTGGTTAGGTAATTATATGCCCAAATAGTTCACGTAATAATCTCACAATCACATATACTGACATAGGCCTTATTCTGTACAAATCTTTTTTCGCGATAAAAATGCTAATAACGCATACGACCATCAGGATCTGTGTATTTACATGGCATTCGGCTTTGGCTCTAACCGTGTTAATGCATCTACAAACCCTGACTAACAACCCTGTGGATTCCATCAGCCACCAAAACTGAGAAGCTCAACAGGGCGCACTCTCTACATATCCTACCAGTAAGCAATTACACTGTCCTTCTCTTCGAAATACAAATCTGTTTCACACAAAAACTCTTGCTGATGGTACCCATATACAGATACAGATGGGCGCGCGAGTCAGCGCATCCCTCCCACTGCACCGGTAAAATTAATGATTGACAAAACCATAAAGCCACGTCCTTTTAACCCTTTTAACTAATGATTTGTGGGTGGTAGACGATGATAAAGAAATACATTAATGATTTCCATCAATTGTCATCACAAGTAAATATAATCAAATGAATAAAAGTGGGATTATCAAAGAGCATCAGTTTCAACTCTAATTTAATAAGTTTCAGAGATATAATCATAGACAAAACTTAGATACTGTACCGGATACCCATTGTCTATGGGCGGGAGGTCTCCTGGGACACGTATCTGATCGATATGACGCAAGTCGACCCAATTCCAGCAACTTTTGTACCAAACTGTAGCAGTTGTTCAATTATTTGTATTGTTTTACTCCAATCTACGTTGGAACATTTTACTGCGGATTTCGAGAAGTTTCTAGAAAATGCCCGTCCTAAAGAGTGATTTGATGGTAGTCTCGTAATACTAAATGTCCTAAAAGCCTAACAGTGGACAAACTAAAGTAATGAACGAAATAATGCGCCAGGAATCTGATATATCCTATATATGGTAGAGGCGTTGTTTACACTTTACGCAGTCTTGGTTGGTTTGACTAGATAATCATCAAATCCCCACCAAGATTCAAGCGTTGTCGTGGCGGTGCGGCTCAGTAGCCTAAGGTGAACCCAGCACCTTGGATGACGCCAAGTTCACGCCAAGCTTTTTGTACGCCTCTTATAATAAGAGGGGACAAAAGAGTAGGGGGGGCAGGGGCGAGGATGGAGACCTCACCCCATTGCACTGTCCCAACGTTGGGAGGGGTTGTTCTGTGGTACGGGACAACCTCTCTGTGGAGGTGGCACCGGTCCCTTGAGGGACTGACTAGCTGTCGAGGTGCCCTGTTTGCTCATTAGATCCAGGGTACCTCACCAAAGGCGGCATTGGTGGCACTCGCCGGGTTTTAATGGGTAGAGCTGTGACCACTTACCATGGGGATACCGCCTGGGGAGTCCCCCCTGCTTCAGAGCATTTCCCGGCGTTAAAGAAAAAAAAGGTAATTATCAAATCACTTTTTTCCACCAAGCTATTTATGTTTCTTAGGTATTAGAATTTAGAGATACTTTAATACGGACCTATTATATTGCATCTCGGGGTAGACAACGAATCTAAAACTTCACTGGCTAATTAAATAATGGACTGGACCGATGTGAACATATTTGTGACCATCTTTGGCCACTGACTATTCTACAAGTTTGCTTATCTATTCTAATAATGTATAAAATATGTACGGTTTTATAAAACAATTTTGCGTCACGCTTACCAAGTTTTTATTTTGGGGCAAGGTCTATTGATCAGCCAAGGGTTTTCAGCATGTCGTGACCTATTTTTAAATAATCCCAGGCTTTGCCGTAGGACGTAATAATCTAGAAAATTCTTGACTGCAATAAAACTTTTCTTTTTCAGATTGCGATGTTATAAATTACTAGACATATAAATCCGATAGTCTGTCCGTGTGTACCTATTAGAAGATATAGGTTAGAATCTGTTAGAGTGACACTTCTGGCTGATTAGTGTCACGTAACTGGTTTTTTGTCCGCGGTTGTAAGTTTGATCCCCGTCAGGAACACTTAATTCGTATGAAAATATGTACATATCATACATCTATAGGTATATATGATATGTACATATTCTTCTCTAAGACGGACGCACGCAAAGTCCTGGTTGGATGTACTTATAAATTTCTCAAATTCATTTTCGTTTGTCATTGTGGGTACAATAAAGGACTTTTTACTTTTACCAGACTAGGCTGTACACATTTTTTTTTATTTAAGGAGTCTCTCCTGTATCTAGAGGACAGCCATAAGCTGATCACATTTATGTCCTCACATTTGAGAGTTCATGGACACTTGCAATAATTTTCGTCATCAAGCAACATAGATTGACACTTACAATTTGATTACACAAATGTTTGTATAGGCATTTTATAATGAGGTTTTTCGGTTACATCAATGTTTGCATACTGTGTATATTAATGTTGGGTCGGCCATCAATTTTGTGAACAGTAAAGCATGAATAAGCACTTTATTTTTTACTGATGCAGTTTTATACTTGTTAATCATATATTTCTCTGGCGACCTTTGTGGCTTAATATTTAGCGCGTTGGCGCTAAATCCGGAGATAGCTGGTTCATATCCCGCGTTTCCGTATTCCTGGGTCATGGATGTGTATTAAATATGTGTATTATATTATAAAAATCTTAAATATGTATATCATTGTCTGGTACCCGTAACAGAAGTTCTTCGAGAACTTACCACGGGACCAGATTGACGTGGTGTAAAAGCGTCCATAGATATTATTATTATTAGTTCGTTATTAACAGTGGAATGATGACACAAATAAATGATTTTTCTAATAAATACTGTTAAAACACAGCGGTAACAGGCATAGAAAATATTGTATTCACAAGGAGTCATAGGAAACTTTTTCTGCAACACAATATTTTTGTGTACACCCATGTAAATAGCGAAGATAAATGGACAGTCCAAGGAATAGTAGTTGTATTGTTCTAAAGAACTTCAAGAACAAAGACGGATTTTTTTTTTAAAAACACACAAGTTTTCTTCTTGAAGATTGTCTTTATCAACCTTAATCTAAATCTATAATTCTCCAACTAACCCATATTTAACCTATTATTACACTTTATCTTAACTCTAGAAAACCAAGGCTGACACTTACAATAGCTATCAAAACAAAATGGCGGAGTGTCCTACAAAACTTAACATGGCCACCCTAACCTACCGACATGACCACACGTACATAACACGCAGGACGTGATGCTGCGTAAGATCTGTAGCTGTACGCATCACGAATTTTAAAAGCAAGCACTATTTTAATTTAAATCTCGTAATCAGCATTAAACTAGATTTCACCCGCTACTTAACTTTGAAAAGAACAATTTTGTCAATTTAACTAAGTACATAAAACAATGTCTTTTTATTATTTGGCGGCGCTACTCAAAATTTAAGTAACTTATAGCCCGGACAAAGTAGCCCAATAAATAGAGGTACCCTTACATTAATTCCCAACAAGCAAAGTCCTCATTGATCCCAACAACTTACAACTTCACATGAAAGTTGCGGTTTTATTTTCGGCAAGCGTCAACATTTGTCTAATAATAATCTGTAATTTCTAATTTAGCCATATTGAGTATTGTATATGATATCTATATATAAATATTAACAATTTATTTCCTATTTGAGATATTTTTTTACCCGTTATACAGGATATGACGAACTTTATTTTTTTTATGTTAGTTGGATAGGCAAACTGGCAAACGTGCCACCTGATGGAAAGTGGTCGACGTTGCCCATGAACATAAACTAGTTTACCTGGAACGAGCCCAGGCAACTTATTTATGTGTTGCCTATCCTGAGACATAAGATGTTAAGTCTCGGTTCCAGTAATTACACTGCCTGTCTTGCCCTTCTCTCCGAAACACAGCAAAGCTGTTTCACGGGAGAACTTACCATGGCGTTGTGTTATTCATATTTACTTATAAATAATGGCTATTTCTATTAGACCATTTGCCACTAATAACATTACTTGTTCAGTCTTCTGTATCATTTGAACAATAAAAAGTATGCGGTGCTGATGATGCTAATGATGATAGTGTTACTAAAATAACTCGTTACATCCCGGACCGGCCTGATAGTATAACGTTTTGATAGTGAACTTTCTAAAGATAAGATGAGCTGAGACTAGATAAGGATAGTATTAATACTGTCACTCGGGCGCCGCCGTCAGGCCCCTTCAGTGACAGTGGCTTATGTTTTGGAATATCATCATCGTTTCCATCAACTAATGACTCATATTGATATTGGCAAATCCTTCAGGGAGCCGAAGTAAGAGAAAAAAGACCCATATTTTCCTAGCAGTAGGTTGCTGCTGCATATCCGGGACCCTCAAAAAGCGGCCGAAGGCGCTCGCAGTGGTTTTAGTTAGGGTGCGAGTCCCACATTGGGTCAGGATCCACCCGAAGATCCTGGCTGCATCCATAAGGATTTCCCTGCGATAAAAAAAATAGTAGGTTGCTGTTACAAAATGTTCTATATATTCTCTTCCTTTATTTACGTAAAATTCACTACTCGAAATTAAACTTCTCTATGCGAATTTTAAAGCAGTGTATAAAGATTACCTTCCCGGAATTTTTGATTCTATAAGTTTAGATTAACCAAGGTCCATAAAATGTAATTGTCTTACATCGATTTTTATCCCCATATTTAAAAGATTGGTTCCACCGGGTTTATTTCGTGGTTCTGGAGCTCACTTTAGTTGGTGATAGTTTCAATGACGTTCAATAAGCTATTTTGTGAGTACATTGAATGTAATAATACAGAAGTTCCAGATAGTGTAGTTTGTCCCAGGTTCTTGACAATTGCCTGCTGAACATCTTTTCCTTTGAGCGTGGCTTGTTCAGCAAAGAGGTTCACGGTAACAAATTTTATCGTTAGTTGTGACAGACTGAGGAGCCACCTTGGGTTTCGCCCATGAACGTAACCTCAAAAAATGTTTTTCTGAGTATATCTACCGAGACCAGCTTTTTCTGCCACGTAACTCATCTTTTTCCTTTTAATGCAAGGTTCTGTCCAATAATGCCTGCTTGCATAACTTTCATCAAACTCTTATTCTACTATTCAGAGCTGACTTTACTAAGGAATTGTGCTTTAATTAAAATATGAATAAAACAGCAGACAGTGATTAAACAGGCGACAGGCGTCTTTGTTCAGAATATTCATAGCCTTATAATATGGCTCGTGGATCGACCCTGCAGTGGAACTGTATATTACTAAATATTATCACCCTGTAATCGTGTATACATCCTCTTTCCCCACCATGGTTCAGGCCTTGACGTGGTGGTGTTGCTAAGTAGCCTAGGGTGAGCCCAACGCCTTAGGCAAAGTTCTTATAAGAAGAGGGGACAAAAGAGCAGGGAGCAAGGGGCGAGGACGGGAACCTCACCCCATTGTACTGTCCTGACGTTGGGAGGGGTTGTTCTATGGTGCGAGACAACCCCTCTGTGGAGGTGGCGTCGGTCCCTTGGGGGACTGACTAGCCATCGAGGTGCCCTATTTGCTCATTAGATCCGGGCACCTCACTAAAGGCAGCATTGGTGGCACTCGCCGGGTTTTAGTGGGTAGAGCTGCGTCCACTTACCAGCTTTCGGGCGCAGCGAGTCCCACATACCCGCGTGGGGAAACCCACTCCCCCACGGGATGCCTCAGAGCATTTCACGGCGTTAAAGAAACAAAAATCCTTTTTCAACAAACGCTAAACTACTCGTCTGGCACCAAATTCATCTTAAACGACTGCACGGAGATGATACAACATTTTTAGAGACATGCAATATTAATATTTAGAAAAGGGCATATGTCCATCAGTAGGTAGATATGGAATGATGATGGTGATAAGAGTGTCTCACAATCACCTCACCAAAGGATTTGTTCGATTGGGTTTCTAGGACATGTTACCGAACAATTATATTTATATTGTCACATAGGTAAATTCATAAGAACTTTTAGGGTGTACCTCTCCACGAGGTACACCCCAATTATTACGAGGGGGGTAGCCTGCGGGAACCGGTTGGGGTTCGTAGAGTGGTGACGAGCCAGATCCAGTGTCCAACAGGGATCGGTTCTGGGTCCGATCCTGTGGGACATCGGGTACGACTAGTTCCTGCGAGGCACGCCCGGTGACGAAGCTATAGGGAGTCGGCGTGGCGTCGAATCCGACCTCGGCCACCCGCAGGGGTGAGGGTCAGGATGAGCCCCATACTAAGCATAAAGGAGCTCATCCTGGACCTTCGGCCCACATTTCTAAATGTTGGGACCGAAGGTCGTGAAGTCGGTAAGTGCGTTGGGACTTTCACTGGCAGATATCTGATGTTATAAGGAGTGACTTAGGCTATAAAAATAATCATCATCAATCCGTATACGACTGTAAATGTAAGTTAACGCGGGCGAAGCTACGGGCAACAGCTAGTCTGTATATAAAACTTTATATGATAATAATATATTATACTTTGATATTCTTACTTCCGCAAAGCAGCTTTTGATTCTATTAACTACAAAAAAATATTAGCTTAATCTTCACAAAAATTTTGAAAAAGCCGGTAAGCCCTCCGCTTTCACGAACTGGGGCAGTAATCCAGGGAGCGAACCCCTGGGGTTTTACTTTTATTTGGCCGACCCACATTCTCTAACATATTTCTTTGTATAAAACATTTGTAAAGGGCTTAGGTTTTGTAAGGCCTTTGGTTTAGTTATGTAACCTAAACTAAGGCTATCTATATCATCTCGATGATTGAAAGACTGATATTTAAAATTATCAGTCCGTTAGAAACTTTGGGGGGAATGGGGAAAAGGAGGGCAACGCATCCATATAACTTTTGGTTGTGAGGATGTCTATGGGCGTCGGTAGTCACCATAAGGCTCCGACTGCTCGATTGCCTCCCTATGAGATAAAAAGAAAACTTGTAGCTTTAACAATCATGTGCCACCTATGGTAAGGAGTCTGCGTCTCCCTTGAACATGGGCCTTTCCTTTGCCTATCCTTAGACATAAGATGTGTCTTTGTGCCAGTAATTACACTGCCAGTTCTGGCCCTTCTCTTCAAATTACAGAAAACCTGTGGTGTTACAGCCAGAAAGTGGTAACCATGCAACCGAGACTCGAGAGTGCGGCACAGCGCTTCCCTCTTATTGGTAAATTATACTAGAATTTTCCCTTATATTGCTTATTGCCTTAATAAGCCCGTATTTGATTATCGCTTGTGAAAAAGGCCTTTGAAAGAGGCCTCTATCAGTAGACGCAAAAAGCTCCATAATAATGATGAGCAAAGCCGCGGACCTTACATAATGAGAATATACTTCAAAAGCGCACTTCTGCAAGCCCCGACTCTCAAGCTCCTGTAGCTTTATTTCAAAACTTCAGAATAAGCTCTGCAGAAAACTTAAAGTTCGATAACAATGTAAGTTTTTGCTGATATTTTTTTTCGCTCTGTAAGCCGAGAAAATAAAGAACGTTTGTTTTTTCCTTCCCCCAGTCCTGATTATTTGTTACTTTAAATTTCTTGACTATGTACATTTCTATACGTTGTGAGTAGAGTTTTATCGAATGTTAAATCCAACAGAAAATTAAAACAGGATGATGACCATAATTGTTTTCATTACATATACCTAACTATTTTTATTTCTTTTGTACTTGTCAACACCACCAAGAATATGACTATGGAATATATAATAGCATGTATAAAATATGTAAATTTGATGTAGCAAACGTAGCATCGGTGGTTCAGTGGTAGAATGCTCGCCTGCCACGCGGGCGGCCCGGGTTCGATTCCCGGCCGATGCAAAACTTTTTTATTTTTTGTTTATTCTTATCGTAATAAAGTTAACATTTTAGGACATTTTTGTTTATTTGTAACAGATCATTGGAGGCTCGTAACGAATTCATCTTTAACAACAGTAAAATTTTAGGGGAAGTCATCCATAAAATTCAAATTCGCCCCACTAATATTTAAAATAACTTCACTGAACCTGCGACCGTACTTCAACAACACAAATAGACCATAATTCCTGTTATTTTAAATTGTGATCACACGGTCACCCAGTTAAAATAAACAGTGACACATTATTTGGGTCAGCCAGTAACGAACACTGTTAAAATTAACTGTAACGGAATTTATTACATTTAGAATTTAACTAATGTGCACATTATTTATCATGAAATATAATTTTATTACTCAGAATTTAGAACCCTAATAAAGCAAGTTGAAATAGTTATCACAAATCATAATGAAAGTTTAAAACAAAATTAACATTATATTTAGTAAGAAATTATATTAATCACAGTACCTATTGAAATTTGCTTACAAAGAATTAAAAAAGATTATTTCGAGATTAGACAATAAATATAAAACATTAATAAAAAACTGTAAAATATTTTTATATAAACTATACATTAAATTTGACCTTATAGTCATCATCCGATATGGTCTAGTGGCTAGGATACCTGGCTCTCACCCAGGAGGCTCGGGTTCGATTCCCGGTATCGGAATAACTTTTTTAACTTTTATACAAGTTAAAGAAAGATATTTTTAACATTTATTACGTTTTTTATGTTTTATTATTATTATTTGTAATTCATATACAGGTTAATGTAAATCAAATTAGTGGGAAAACAGTTGCATGATAAACTCACAAAAGCAACCCCACAACCGTGGGATGACTTCCTGGTAGGCAGCGGTGTGAGACGAAGCATACCGGACAACTCGGCCGTGACTAAAAAATGCTAGCGTCTTCCTTTCGTCACGGAATGAGGTGTCTCATAAGTATTTCATGGTCACTAAATTGCTATGTCATTGGGTTAAAACGTCCAAATATTGTTTAAATTAACTTCTATTGGTAATTTATTGATTCTTATTTGGCACTATTATAGCGCCCCGCCCCGTGTACTACCCATTCCCGTGGGAGTGCATGCATAAATTATCGCCAATATGTTATTCTGATGTATAAGCTATGTTATTGTAACGTTTCATTAAAATCCATTCTGTAGTTTTTGCGTGAAAGGGTAACAAACATACATCCATACATTCTAACAAACTTTCGTGTTTATAATATTAAATAAATAGGATTATGATACGAAGTGGCTAAGGAGCGGAGTACACTGGGATTTGGTAACGAATCAACTTCAAAATCTGTCAGATAATGTGGGTCTGTGACAACCAAGTGACAACATCTCTTTCAGTGAATTAAAACACGTGAAACCTTTAAGTGTTCCACGTTAAAACTACAAGGTCCATGCTGTAGGCGGAAAGAAAATGATAATGATGACGAAACCAAGTATTATGAAGTTGATTTAAATATTATGATTACAATAATTTTGTAAGAGGTAGTGCCATGCTGCGTTGCAACCGAATTGGGCCGGCACGACCGGGGTCGCTCACATAACACCGGAGTCAAGTGACAGATATGCTGTCGCGTTTCGTGCGGTTTGTGAGTTTCCGGTGGCCCATTGGGGATATGGAAAAGAAGGGCAATGCATCTGCATAACCTTTGGTATGGTCGTCGGTATATAATATGAGGCTTCGACTGCTCGTTTGCTTCCTTTTGACATAAAAAAAAGTTACCATTTAAATAACACGCATATATGGTATTATTCTAAACCGAAATAAAAAGATCGTACGAGTTGTACGTCAAGCTTATCAGTGTTTCCCTTATCGGTCAAATCCGACGTAACAGTTCCGTATTTTTCATCTTTTTATCGGAGAACATTTGGAGACATATCAACCTTGTCATCATCATCAACTGACGGTAGGACGAGATCAAATGGTCAAATTTGTCCATAGGCATACCTTTAGGAGGCTGAGGATTACCTATGGCTGTTGATCACAATGATACAGGGCCTTGATTCTGGGTGATAGGCAAAACACCTTTTTTTATGGAATGAAAATGCATTGTGCATTCACACGGGGACGGGTCTTCCCCGGGAAAATGGGACTCCCCGCTACCCCCGCGACGGGGAGAGTCTCGGATCTAACTAACACAGGACACCGCAACCAGTTCCCTGACCTTGTCAGTGTCCTCAAATTTGTAGGAAAATACCCTAAGGAACCCAGCGGTAGATGCGATGTAGAAGTAGAGCGTCTTTTTTTTTTTGTTTTATGCCGGGAAATGCTCTGAGACATCCCGCCTGGGGAGTGGGTCTCCCCAGGTGGGTATGTGGGACTCGCTGCGCCCGAAAGATGGTAAGTGAACGCAGCTCTACCCACTAAAACCCGGCGAGTGCCACCAGTGCCGCCTTGGTGAGGTGCCCCGGATCTGTTAAGCTAACAGGACACCTCGACGGCTAGTCAGCCCCGCAAGGGACCGACGCCACCTCCACAGAGGGGTTGTCCAGCACCACATAACAACCCCTCCCTACGTCAGGACAGTACAATTTGGTGAGGTTCCCATCCTCATCCCTTGCCCCCTGCTCTTTTGTCCCCTCTTCTTATAAGAGGGGTACAAAGAGCCCCCTCGGCTCAATTGGCTTCGCCCAAGGTGCTAGGCTCACCCTAGGCTACTGAGCCCCACCGCCACGACAAGGCCTGAACCATGGTGGGGAAGTAGAGCGTCTAAAGGAACACCAGTATTGCATCAACAATAACAAAGCGTATTCTCTTCGCATAATTTTAGAGGATCCGACTCAATAAGTGAAACGTCAAGTGACAGCTATGCTGTCGCGTTTCGTGCGGGTTGTGAGTTTCCGGTGGGTTAGGGAAAAGGAGGGCAACGCATCTGCATAATCTTTGGGCGTCGGTAGTCGCCAAACGGCTTCGACTGCTCATTGCCCCTCTATGTCATAAAAAAAAACAAATGTAAACATTCACTCTAAGACCCTGACCACAGATTGTATAATACACTAGTATGCTCACGCGGTTTCACTTATATTAACATGCAAATGATGAGCGATTTCTCTAATGGCACCTCATTACAGACATCCTCATTACAGACACACGAATTGTGTATTCTATGTCAGTGGATTATGTTTCTTTACCATAAATGAACTTAAGCTTGACACCTCTGTGGCTCAATGGTTAGCGTGTTGGCACTCAAGCCAGAGGTAGCGGGATCAAATCCCGCTACCTCTGGCTTGAGTATTCCTGGGTCATGGATGTGTATTAAATATGTCTATTATATAATAAAAATCGTAAATATATCTATAGTATATATTTCCGTTGACTGGTACCCGTAACACAAGTTCTTCTAGAAGTTACTACGGTACCAGATTGACGTAGTGTCCACCAACACTTCGCACACCCTCCAACAAGCCAACAATCAGCCTGCCGGTGGGGAGGCGCCTATATAAGCGAGAGCCACGCCATAATCTGGGGTCTTTTTGCTAAAAGAATAAATACCTAGTGTAAACTCTGCCCAACAATATTAAATTCTCTACGTTTTGCGAACCTTAAAATGATGATGAGAACTCAATATCTATTGTACTACAAGGTGTCATAAATGTGTGTATCCTTCAAAAACAAAGTATAAATAAACTTGTCGCTACTCGCTCATGGTTAACGGCGGATAATAATAAAATTAGATATTATAGGTTAAGACCTAGCCACATATTGTACGTCGATGTTACATCAGTCATCAGACCATCACGGCCCTTTCAATGAACGACGATACTGGATATCTAATTGGATAACTTATTAGAAAGATATTCGATCGACGAATTGTGAATACTTCAGGCACGTTGGAATATACGTGTCTAATAGAATATAATAATATCAACCCGTATATGTCTCACTGCTGGGAACGGGTCTCCTCATCGAAAGCAGGCGAGGAGGGTGTTGAGCCATAGTTCCCAGATGCGCTGTCCCAATGCGGGTTGGTGAACTTCAAACACCTTAAAGACTTTGAATCTCATCAGGCGTGCAGGTTTACTCCCGTTGTTTACTTCACCGCTGAGCAAGGAAAAGATTCAGGTTCAGGTGCACGTAGAAATTTAGTAAAACCCATTTCTAAGCATGACCCTGTCATCGAACCCGGACCTCTCGGCTCTCACTCAAGAGGCTGAGCCCATACCCACCAGGCTATCGTCGCTCACATCTATCCTTGTCTGCGCAGGTATTTGGGTCTAATTACTCTAATATAGGGTTGCCATCTCTAAAATTTAGAAACGAGGACAAGACGCCTAAAAACCCCGGATTTTAGAGTCCAGAACCCGGACATGTCAACATATTTTTTTTAAACATAGTCAGTGTAATAAAAAACAATTGAAAATGTCATAAATCACCTTTTTATTTATTTTCAGACCTTAAAATTAAATTTAGTCATTTTTATCATCATTTCAAATGTACCTTTTTTTTCTTTAACGCCGGGAAATGCTCTGAGGCATTCCGCGGGGAGTGGGTCTCCCCCGGCGGGTATGTGGGACTCACTGCGCCCGAAAGCTGGTAAGTGGACGCAGCTCTACCCAATAAAACCCGGAGAGTCCACCAATGCCGCCTTTAGTGAGGTGTAGGCCTCGGTTACTTTGTCATATAAATAGTCTTTAATCTTTATCAAGTAATAAACACATTATAATAATGTAACCTTTTACGAATTTTATAGTAATACTAGCTGTTGCTCACAGCTTCGCCCGCGTTAACTTAGATTTTTATCCGTATACGGATTGATGATGATCATTTTTATAGCTTAGTTACTCATTTAAACATCAGCTATCTTTCAGTAAAAGTCCCGTCAAAATCGGCCCAGCCGTTTCAAAGATTAGCCGGAACAAACAGACAGACAGACAGACAAAAATTGTAAAAACTGCTATTTTGGCATATTATGTACCGTGTATGTAATAGGCATTTAATAAAAAGCGGTTATTTTAATATTACAAACAAACACTCCAATTTTATTTATCTGTATAGATATTAAGAATTTACATTTTTCTAGTAATAGGTACATATAGAAACAAATACATAGGTATAGAAATTCACCAGTACCTATCTAGGTTGTACAAATAGCAAGGGCCTGATATTTGTTGGATGACATTTTTTTTTTTTCGGAGGGATATGCTAATGGCCCGAAGGCCCTAATGCTTCATCGGATTAGTGTGATCTCACTTTTGATTTATAAAGTGGGGGGTTGCCCCCCGCCTACCGTGTAGTCTACGACCACACGGCCTCCTGGCGTCGGTTGTGGGATGACATATTGTATTTAACAATGTTCTCAATGTTTTTGAATTTCACTCATAATAAACCTACTTTTTAGTTACCGATTTCATCGCGTTGGAAAAAAGCGTTTTTCGTCATATATTTAGGCAAACACTAGCTTATTCTAAACATTATGCTAATCAAAGATCGTTAAAATTTGGCGAGAAAATAGATTTATCCCGAAAAAAAACTTTCCAACTAAAATAATTATAAGAAAGAGAAATAGAGGTAAAACATCACACATATCGAGAGTAAAATTAAGCGAACATGTCAAATTCTTTTTTTCACTAGAAGTCGCTTCTTGTTGTCTTTAGTTGATTGAACTATAAAAAATATATGAAAAGACGTATTTTTCCACTTAACAATATTTAAAGTAACTCTAATAAAAGCACTCTATTACTTAATGATAGGGTTTATTAAATTGTACGAGGGATTGCAGTCGTAAGAGCATGCCGCGGGACAAACTAGTTTATTAGAGTTCATAACTTACAATATTAATGGTTATTTCACATAATAGCGTTCCGATTTCATATTAGTTTAAGGAAATAATGGCTAAACTATTAGATAAATATCGGTTGGACATTTTGGAATATTTTAATTTTTTATGGCATTTATTAGGTCCCATTTTTTTTGAGATGGGTAGTTACATGAATAAGTGGTCAACGTAAACTATAAACATTAAAAAAATATATGTGATAAGGACGCAACCGAGCAGTCGGAGCCTTTCGGCGACTACCAACGCCCATAGACATCCGCACAACCAAAAGTTATGCAGATGCGTTGCCTTCCTTCCTCCCGCTCCCCCGCGGGATGCCTCAGAGCATTTTATTACCATATTTTTTTTACGATAATCCAAGACCTAGTGTACCATACCTCCTTGAAACAATTATTGAAAAAGCTTCTATCTCATGTCACTCTGCCTATCCCGTCTCTGTGGGTCATCCACAAAAGTTAATCTATGAAATTAAACGCTCTTAAAAACTATACTCATCACTTTTTTAAAGTCGGCTAAGCACCCCACACATGACCAGCACATCAATGGATAAAAAAGGGTGACCACCCAGCGTGAAGCCCTCAGAGGACCTACAAATAGAGAGGGCCAATTGCCAATTAAAATCTCCGCAGGTGGGCCTGGCTAGGGGCGGTATGACTAGATGTTTAAATCTGTTCAGTGATTAGTTATTATAATCGGTATGTGTGTATTTATTATTTAATAATCTGCGTGTACTTATGTCGCTTAGTATATACGAATAAGGATGGAAATGTGTAAGTATATTTGAGTGGGTCGTTGGACGATTTCAATTGTCCGGCTACAGGCTTCAATTGTCTTTTCATGGCGTCGTGATTTCGTTTGCATGAAAAAATGTTTTTGCTTAACTACTGACTTTATAATTTTCACCAGTTATGTGACAGTAATCGTACTGAGGAGCCAATTATGTTAAAAAGTACTCTGTGGGAGCCAAAACATTAGGACAGTACAAAGTCAGTGGGAAACATCGAGCATATAACTAGAATAGAGCGGTAATGTTATGTGTTTTGTATGAAAACAAATTTCGCCAAATTTGTGCTGCATCGCTGCGACGGTTCTGCGCTCTGATTGGCTGACTGACCATTGACGAATGATTGATGATGAGATGAGACGTACACACAGATCACTGGTTGAATTGCTATTACGTCAGTGACAAATCATTGACCAGTTTCCGAATTTTATGGCTCTCACACTACTCTATCCGGTTATATGCTCGATAGTAGGAACTCTATATATGTTCTTCTTCTCCAAATTTTGCTTCCCCAAGGATTTCCCAAAGTCAGAGATTTTATCCTCTTTATTTTGAGAAATATTTCAAGACAAAATATACCTAATACGGATACATTTTGATTTATTTAATGATATTCACTCGAAATTTCCTCCACCATTAACAGAAACTTTAAGTAAACTCTCACCACATAGTATAGTTCTGCTTCCATTGGCATTTAAAACAAGGACAGCTTGGCAATGTTTTCATTCCTATTACAAGAATAGCTCCCGGGAGATCGACTTGTTTTACCGGGATGAAATGAGATACAAGAGGATAAACGCACAGATTGTATTAAACTGAGATTAAAGCTTTCTAACGACTAGGAACATCTTAATATTGTAAGTAGTAATTATATGAAACAACGTTAATTGTATTGGGGGCCATCCATAAATTATGTCACACGAATTTCAAGATATTTCGACCCCTCCCCCGCCCTTGTCACAGTTAGTCACATTTGTGAGACTCTCTAGTGTGACGTCACATATTTTGCAATTTTTACATATTGAACATGGTTTTAAATTATTTTTTAATTTCTTTCTCTTTATCAGTTTATAATTATTGTTTTAATAACATAGACATTTCGAAGTGGGAATGTGACGTCACAACCGTCTAGGACCCCTCCAACCCTTTGGCACACAATGTCACACTTGGTCAACCCCCTCCCTCCCCGTAACGTGTGACGTAATTTATGGATGGTCCCTTGCGTGAAATATCCCGTAAACATAGTTGGAAATGATATCATGTGGGCATGTAAAAATCTTACTAAATGATAGAATGTAAACATAACCATCCGGGTTTCAATGCCATCCTACGAAAAAGAATTGCGTCCATAATGCGTCGGGTGCGTGAAAGCGTCAATGGCATTTTGAGGGTCATTAGTGATAAGCCTTGTTGTCCCATTATGACGCATAGGATGCATGTGCATGTAGCCGGTGCGTCAGGTGGGGGCAACAAATATATGAATTAAAACAGTTTCATTATTACTAACATAGTTTTAAGTAGTGAGTATTACTAACGTAAATTATGGATCTTTGGTCTGAATTAAAGTATTTTTATTTTATTTCATTTATTTATTTATTTATTAGTTTTATGATGTCAATAAAAATATTGGTGCGCCTTAGTTTTAAATTGACTCGAATGCCATGACGGCAAAAGGTATTAAAGGTTTAGCGGATTTGGAACATTTTCAAGCTGTGAAGATTTTGCTGATCTCCATATTTGCCGCTCCTAAAAAATCTGCCGCCCTAGCCTACTCAGCCTGCTGGTAAATCCGCCACTGCCGGTAACTCACAAACCGCATGAAACGCGACAGCAAAACTGTCACTTGACGCCGATGTTATGTGAGCGAGAGGGACCACTCCGGTCGTGCCGGGCAGGCTGGACTTTACCTCTCCATCGGAATAGTGGGTGAGCCTGAAGGTAGAGAATAAGTACCTATTTGTTAATTTATTATTCTTAAAATAAATATTAAAAAACTCAGACAAACGCGTGTCTATATCGCGCCGAGAGTCCCAAAAACGTGTTGTTTATTTACAACAATACGTTTTTTATTAACTAGCAGCACCCCGCGGTTTCACCCGCGTTCTTCCCATTCCCGTGGGAGTACAGGGACAAATTATAGCCTATGTGTTATTAAGATGTTTAAGCTATATTATTGTAAAGTTTCATTAAAATACATTCAGTAGTTTTTGTGTGAAAGAGTAACAAACATCCATACATACAAACTTTCTTCTTTATAATATCTGTAGGATAGTAGGATAACAATTCGTTGTAAGCTTCTTGATTCTACGAAGTACCTTAAAGGTTTTTGTTTGACAGACCGAGAGACAGGCAGACAGGCAGACAGCTGACAGTCAGACAGTCAGTCAGACAGACAGACAGACAGACAGTCAGACACAGACAGACAGACACAGCCAGACAAACAGACGGACAACGGAGTGATCCTACAAGGGTAGAGTTTTGTCAATGTAAAATAGGTTTTGTCATTTTAAAGAATGGTAACCAAACGAAATGTTTTTTTCAGCTCGTCTAGACTCCAGCAGACATTCTACACCTAATGAGTGACTAGACGAGTGTTTGCTCTAGTGTACCGGAGACCATGAATAGTATACTAGCACTACAGCTGCGAAATAACAAGCTTCCGCGACGTTCTTTTTACTTTTAACGAGACGTCTGTTTTAATTGAAAGTTATAATTTCTCTTCTGTATTGTGAAGTATAACAATGTTATTTACAATTGTGTTTTTGAATTTTTTTTGATGTGCTATTTAATTAGAATCACTTTCGTGTTGAGAATCTTTTAGAACTATGTTTTTGCAAATTTAAAGAGATGTCCAGCAGTTGATTGTAAAAGGTTGGTAATGTTGATGATTTTTTAAGAGAATTTCGGAAATACTATTAATATTTTTTAATGAGATTACCGACATTTTAATATTTATAACATATTTTTAATTTTTAGAAAAATTATCTCAATTTAATAATATATATGTATAATAATATGTTTACCATGTGTATGTATGTGTGTGTGTTTATATTTAGGTATGGGTTTTAATTTGCATTGTAATTATATATATTATATAATTGGACGGATAAGTCACGAATATTTTCATAGTAAATAACTTTTCTTATCTCCACTTGGCCAACGGTCAACCACTATTTAACAAGTATTTGTCTGTCTGTCGCAACTGTCCTCATTGTTCTTCATGTTATGATCTTCCGTGCATTGTTATAACAACAATGGCGTTGCATTTTATTGGTAAACGACAACCGGGATTTCCATTAGTAGACTCGGAGCCCGCTTCGAAAAAATCAAAATTGTGATGAAACTAGCGGAACTGACGTAGGCATCAAAAATTGTAGTGACTAAGTCGTGCTTAAAAAATCTTATTATATAATATAAGGACAACTCCATCACATATGTTTTTTTATCATTATCAGCGTGAATGACACAGGCCTTTTTTTTTTTTTTTCGCAAGGAAATCCTTATGGATGCAGCCAGGATCTTCGGGTAGATCCTGACCCAATGTGGGACTCGCACCTGGGAGTGCCCACCCTAACTAAAACCACTGCGAGCGCCTTCAGCCGCTTTTTGAGGGTCCCGGATATGCAGGCAACAGACAGGATCACCTCAGCGACAGGCTGGCCCCGGCGAAGGCCAGACTACTCCTCGTAGGGGGGGACTGCCCGGCCGCTACTAAGCAGTCCCCACGACATCGTGCCATACAGACCCAGGTTCCCATCCTGGGCCCGACACGAACACAGGGGCGTTACTGGAGGCGCATTAAATAGCGCCTCCTACGCACCCCCGTTCGTCGCTCGCGGGAGGAGGCCTCGTCGGCGGCCTCCTCTCTCATCCGCTCGTCGACCTACTTCTGGGACATTACTGCCTCGCAGAAGGAGACCATCGCCGTCCAGGACTCGTCGTCACCAAGCATCGCGGTGATGACGCTCAGCAGAGACAAGTCCCCTCCGACGACTGATGTCAGACCGTGACGCAGCGCTGCCCATCTCGGGCACACCTCGAGTGTGTGCTGGGCTGAGTCCACCGCCGCGCCACAATCATGACACTCTGTCAACGGCTCCCTGCGGGCCGTCCAGCACAGGTACTCACCAAAGCAACCATGCCCGGTGAGCACCTGTGTCAGACGAAAGGTGAGGGGTTTGCGCTTACGGCGCATCCACCGCTCAAGGACCGGACGCAGAGCAACCGTCAGGTTTTTGCCATACGGCTGCCGCGCCAGGTCCGCCCCCCACCTCCGCATTAACGCCTCTTGCCCTAGTCGGCGAACCCGCAGGATCCCGTCCAGCGTAAGGCTCTCACCCAGACACCTCCTATCCGAGACATAGGAGTGCATCTCGGCAAGAACCTCCGCCACGAGCTCCCACGGAGGGTCACCGGCTAGGGCAGTGGCTGCTGCCCACGAAACCGTACGGTACCCCCGGATCACTCTTACCGCGATGACTCGCTGCGCCGACCGCAGACGGGCCTTATTCCTCCCGGTAAGGCGATCCGCCCAGATGGGTGCACCGTACGTCGCCATACTACGGCAGACTCCGGAGTATAGCTGTCTGCAGGCGGCGCTGGGTCCTCCAAGGTTCGGGAGGAGTCTGCCCAGTGCACTTGCCGCCTTCGCAACCTTCGGTCCCAACATGGAGAAATGTGGGCCGAAGGTCCACCCTCCGTCAAGGATGAGCCCCAGATATTTGATATGGGGGCTCATCTTGACCCTCACCCCTCCGACCTGGAGGGCAGCCCCCGGTGGGGGTCCTTTCCGCCCGGTCCCGCGGAAGAGAAGGGCTTCGGTCTTCTCAGGTCTGACCCGAAGCCCTAACCTCTCTATGCGGCTGATCACGAGGTCAATCCCGACCTCGGCCAGCCGCGCCGCCTCCTTATAGCCTCGTCCCCGGGCATACACGAGGGTGTCATCCGCGTAGCATATGACACCCATCCCGGGGAGGAGGCGGCCTCGCAGAACCCAGTCGTAGCCGATGTCCCACAGGATCGGACCAAGAACCGACCCCTGTGGAACACCGCACCCGACTCGCCACCACTCTACGGACCCACACCGGTTCTCGCAGGCTACCCTCCTCTCGGAGAGGTACGCCTCCAACAGCCTCCTTAGATACGGGGGCACTCCGAAGAAATTCAGTGCCTCCCGTATCACACTGTGAGGGAGGCTGTTGAAGGCGTTCGCGATGTCCAAAGACACCGCGACCACCACCTCCCCTCTGTGTTCCGCCTCAACCGTCACCGCCCGAAGGCGTTTGAGGGCGTCGACAGTCGACCGGCGTGCCCGGAACCCAAATTGGGACTCTGACAGTCCCGGTCCCGGGCCCTCCTCCAGGTGCTGAACGAGCCGGGAGGCCACAATTTTCTCCAAGGCCTTCCCAGCTTCGCTCAGCAACACCACCGGTCGCACCCCCGAAGCCGAGTCCGGGGTCCGCCCTGCCTTTGGTAGCAGACAGAGCCGACCCTCCTTCCAGGCCCTCAGGAACTGTCCGGACCGCAGGCAACGGTCGAACAGTTCCCGAAGGCTATCACCGAGGTACGCGAGAGAGAGATCGCGAGGACCCTCCCATGCACCCCGTCTGGACCCGGCGCCCTTTTCTTACTCTGGAGGCGGGACAGAACCACCTCCATTTCAGCCTCCTTGACGGGTGGCGGAACACCCTCCTCGTCCGGCGTCTGCCGAGCCATCCTGGGGGGCGTATAGCCCACGGGCGTGTCGGGGAAGAGTTCCCCGACGATCCTCCCCAGTTGGCCCCGCTGGAGCGTCTCGTTGATTGGGGCCGACTGAGCGCGGAGCTTGTTCCGCGCCCATATGTATGGTCGACCCCAGGGGTCTCTGTTGAGACCCTCAACCATCTCCAGCCAGGCCTCCTCCTTGGCTCGGCAAATGGCTTGCTGCAGGATCTTTCGCTTTTCTGCGTAGATCCTGCGCAGCCTGTCGTCCCTGTCGACGTCCTGGGGGCGCCGCCGCCTGCTCCGGGTATAAAGCCGTCTGGCCCGATTGCAGGCGGCCCGGAGACCGGCTATCTCAGCCGACCACCAGTAGAGCGCCCGCCGCAGGGGTGGACGTCTCGCGGGAGGCATGGCCGCTCTGCAGACCGCGGTGAATGCGTCGCAGAGCCGGTTAGCCGCCTCATCCACCCCTAGCTCTGACAGCGGCGGGAGACTCCACCGTCCGACTATAGCGGCCTCCTCTGCCAGTTCCCGGTCGAGCTTTGAAAGTGCCCAACACGGAAACTGGCTTCTCCCCCTGGACGACGACGATGACGCCGGACGGACGGGGGCTGGAGACACCTCGAACCTTATGTATCGATGGTCCGAGAGGGTCTCCACCTCCGTCTCCACCCTCCACCCCTCCACCCCTCCACCCCTCCACTCTGCGTGCAATGGCCGGCGTGGCGAAAGTAACGTCCCTATGTTGAGCAGGGACAGCCCGGCAGCTAGCGCCCACATGACACATAGGCCTCTCTTGATGAGCATCAAGATGGCCGATCTTGTCACTTGCATCTAACATGGCAAAGCCTGCTCCTTATAGGATTACATAAGAACGTGCTATTAGGTATCGATATAACACGAAATAAATTCGTCATATTTGTAGTGTAAGATATTGATTATAAATTACACAATAATTTCTTATTTTAAGAAACTCAACAATGTCAGAAGCCATTTTTAACAAATTGAGAATGTTTACAAAACTGTTTTTAAATATGGAATACCACAGATGATAGAACGAGTTAGATTACACCAGCTGTCATTATACCTATAGTACCGGCTGGTGAACAGGTGAGATGGTCCACAAAAAAAAATATTTTATGGGACTTCGATAACTACGGTACACCATACATATACTATTAAAACAGGTTAAAAATTTACCATGTTGTTATTTTTTTTCCACGAGACTCGACAAGCCATTCGTAGTACCGAAATATCGCTTTGCGAAATGCGAATAAAAGGGAATATTTTGGCGTTTTATGTAAATAATAGTAAAAATACGTATTTAAAAAAAAATACTTATAATATGATGTGTACTGTGAATCCCATACTATATCAAATTGTCTTATTAAATTTACTTTTAAAAGTAGGTACATGGTCTGTTAAAGCTAGTCATATCAAACCTTATCCGAACCTGTTCACCAAAGTGTTTTCTCAAAATAATAATATAATAATAATAATATCTAAGAACGCTTTTACACCACGTCAATCTGGTCCCGTGGTAAGTTCTCGAAGAACTTATCTTACGGGTACCAGACAACGGAAATATATTTAATACTTTTGTACTATACATATATTTAAGATTTTTATTATACATATATATATTTAATACACATCCATGAACCAGTAAAGAAAACTTTTTTGACACACACACAGAAAATATTTTTGTTGCCTGTTAATATTTTCCCTGAAAATATTTTTTTTCCCCGCTTACCACTAAGCCACAGAGGTCTTCATGTTTCATGAAATAGTACGACATATATTATGAAATAAAAAAAAACAATTGTTAACGGACAAAAAATTATCAAATTCTAACCATCAAAGTCAGGGTACCTCACAATTGCAGCTGTAATGTTACGTGTTTGGTATGAAAACATTTTTTTTTCTTTTACATTCTTTTGTACTATGTCCGCTCAGACTCTGTTCACGCACTCTCTATGGTTTGCTGGTAGAGATCTCTTATAGAGATAAGCACGCCCATGTATCATACGTATCTATTACATATAATATTATATAAGTTGTAATATTTTTTTATGTACATAAAGAATAAATAAATAAAACAGATTCCGCCAAATTAGTGCTACGACTCTGCGCCGGTTCTGGTAGGCCGACTGAAGGGCCATTGATGGTTGATTGGCCGATCGAACGTACATACAGATCATTTATTGGTTGAATTGTTATTCCGTCAGTGACAACTCACTAACCAGTTTCGGAATTCCATGGCTCACTTTACTACTCTATCCGGTTATATGCTCGATATTTCAAACGCTAGAACGCGAGATATATAAAATAATTATTATACTATTACGGCCATACTTTGATTATAAATTAGTTATAATTAACCGTAACATATCTTGTTTTACTGGATGGTAATATCGTTTTATCAGCTGGCCGTACACACCTGGATACCACTTGTCTCAGACCTCCCGTGACCATAGTTGTTATAAGGTATTTCAACTGTATGAAAATCTTAATAAACCGTGAAATGTTTATACAAAAATTCACCGCTGCTAGGCTTCCTGCTGAATACAATCATCCTTTTTTTGTTAACATGGGGAAATGCATTTACAGTCAACGGCCCTGGGTGGGGTCCGATGGTGCGTGGGACTCGCGGTATTATATCTTTTTTTTATGTTAGTTGGATAGTCAAACTGGCAAACGTGCCACCTGATGGTAAGTGGTCGACATCGCCCATGAACATAAACCAGTTTACCTGGAACGACCCCAGGCAACTCATCTATGTGTTGCCTATCCTGAGACATAAGATGTTAATTGCCAGTAATTACACTGCCTGTCTTGCTCTTCTCTCCGAAACACAGCAAAGCTGTTTCACGGGAGAAACAAGCAAGGTGGTGGTACCCATCCAGCCGGGAGCGCGGCACAGCGCTTCCCTCCCACCGGTGCCGAATACCCACTATAACCCCGCGAGTGCCACCAATGCCGCCTTTGGTGTGGTGCCCCGGATCTACTCTACAGGGTACCTCGACGGCTAATCAGTCTCCCAAGGTTGTCCCGCAACACTGAACAACCCCTCCCGAAGTCGAGACAGTGAATGGGGTGAGGTTCCCATCCTCGCCCCTTGTCCCAGCTACTCTTTTGTTGCCTCTTCTTATAAGAGGGGTACGTAGAGGCTAGAGCAGCTCCCTCAGTTCAATTCGCGTCGCCCAAGGTGCTGGGTTTACCGCAGGCTACTGAGCCCCACTGCAACACCAACATCCTGCCAATTTCTTCCGTAAAATTATTCCCGCTGTTTTGTCTCAGAATCATAAAAACTGTTTTCTCTAAATAAATAGCACTAAATAGCCTGTAGCTTTTCTCTTTAATAAGGCTACGTAAGGTTTTCACCTGGCACGTAAGAAGTTAAAATAAACTTTAGTTTCTTAATCAATATGAAATTTTATCTATTTTTTGACCGACGAAAAGTACAACCTATAACTTTTTAGAGTAGTTCGATTTTGATTATTCTTTTTTTTTTGAGAGGTGATATTTTAAGGATGGTCCCATGACAAGAACACCAGGATCTGATAATTGCATTTCAGAGAATTATCGAGGGGAAATTTTCGAAAATTGTAGGGGTGACTAGCGCGTTTTTTTCTATTTGTGGTTTTTTGAAGTCGGTTTATAAAAAGTGACCACATAATAAACTAAAACCTCCATTGTCTCCTTTCTATTGTCTCTATGGTATGCTATATAATCTGTGTCAAAGAATGTACAGCGCAGCCGAAACCGAACACCACCTTACAATATTGACTTGCTACTGGACACGGTGTTTTTGTACGAGTTGCATTCATTTGCATTAGCTGACTCAGGGGTGGTAAGCTAATATTGCTAAAGGTGCCATCACACTGTATACCGTTTATATATTATATCCTTTTTATATTATCTACAGACTGCCAAATATTGCCAAATAATATATAATATTAATATATGCAGTTTTGTGAATATATTTACCCTCTAAATATTTGGGTTTTAAGAGGAAATTCATCAGTGAAGGTGCATAATGTTATCTTCTTTAAAAACACCATATACATTTTTCAAGCGTATACATGTAATAGTAAATCTTTCATTTACGAGTTGGCGCCAAAACCATTTTTTATCCTGCTTATATCCAGTGACTTCTGCCTTCCTTCATGATCATCATCAAAGGCTAGGCCTCCCTCAAAGAACGCCAAGACGACCGATCCCTTGCTACTCCCATCCAACACGCACGGTAGCCTTCCTTTACGTTTCGTTAATATATAAGACATCTATGCTAAGAACTAACAACTTATCCGCGAATCAACAGAAAGTGAAGACGATTCTTCGATTCTATTATCGTGAACTAGTTTCGATAAACGAGAGTCATTGTCACCTTTCACTAGATATCATCGAGTATCCAACCCAAGGCTACGAAGATAAGGCAAATCCTCCGCATTCACATCCATAGAGAAACTTGACATAACTGACAATATGGCGTCATAAAATGGCGCCACCATTAGCACGTTACGTTTAAAACTGTAAGACACGTACATTATCACATTACAAAGTTTCTAGAATTATGTAAACACGAGCGATATTATGTCTAGTTATGTGTTGACTGATGCACTGAATCTGGGTTGTATTCAGTGAAACCATAGTGTAGCCTGACCAAAAATATATAAACCCTGTATTGTTGTTAGTTTTTTTTAAAGCATAGGAGGGCAAACGAGCAGTCGAAGCTTTAGACTACCGACGCACATACACATCCGCACGACCAGAGATTATGTGTTGCCCCCATTTTCCCTATCTCCCCAATGGGCCACCGGAAACTCACAAACCGCACGAAACGCGACAGCATAGCTGTTACTTGACGCCGGTGTTATGTGAGCGAGAGGTACCATCCCGGTCGTGCCAGGCACAACCTCTTACTACTAATACTAGTTCCGAAATTTTCCGCAATATGGCGAGGCTTTTTATTCTTCTGGTCAGGCTATATCTGATCCGAAACGATCCGAGTCCGCCAGTATACGTCCGATTTTTCTCCCTCATTTTTGAATCTCCATTTCTAAGATGATTATTGACGGACTGAAGAAGAGAGTAAGTTAATTTTCTAAATTTTGCGTGAGATACGCACCCTCCCCACCATGGTCCAGACCGGTGGGGCTCATTAGCCTAGGGTGAGCCCAGCACCTTGGATGAAGCTAATTGAGCCGAGGGGGCTCTTTGTACCCCTCTTAAATAAGAAGAGGGGACAAAAGAGCAGAGGACAAGGGGCGAGGACGGGAACCTTTGTATTGTCCCGACGTCGGAAGGGGTTGGTCTGTGGTGAGGGACAACCTCTCTGTGGAGGTGGTGTCGGTCCCCTGAGGGGCTGACTAGTCGTTGAGGTGCCCTGTTTGCTCATTCGATCTGAGTCACCTCACCAAAGGCGGCATTGCTGGCACTCGCCGGGTTTTAGTGGGTAGAGCTGCGTCCACTTACCTGCAGCTTTCGGGCGCAGCGCGTCCCACATACCCGCCTGAAGAAAGTAGAAACCCACTCCCCAACGGGATACCTCAGAGTATTTCCCGTTAAAGAAGGCGTTAAAGAAAAAAAAGAAACGCACCCCGAGAATGAATTAAGTTCGCCAAACCACATCTCGACCGATGGATATATCTTACGACTAATTTCGTGGAACCGTGTCCAACAGTAGGACGTAGTGTTGCTTGCTAAAAGTAGCCTAATATTAATATTTCAAGTTTCATCATCATCAACAGCCTCTATCCATCCAATGCTGAACTTTGGGCAAGGGATCTAGGTACTACTTTCTTTAGAATTCGCTAATGTCCAGGCGAGTCAATTTGGTGATTATATGAGGGCTGTCTAGATATAGAAGAGTTGATTACATTGATGGTTATGATGAAACAATTTTTACGGATTTTATCGCGGTTTATTAAGATTTTTACAAGGCCGACGTTTCATTATAATGAGTGATGATACTCTTCCACAATCCTTTCCATAAGTAGCCCGAATGAGTCTAATTGTTCATACGGAATAGAACCCACTATCTTTAAGCTGTTTGCTACTTAATTACATTTAATGACCACTGACCTATATACTACTAATTAGCACGTCCATAAAGTATGATAATTCCAACAGGACCACCATAACGATACAAAAACACGAAATTTATGGGCAGGTGAAATTAACAACATGACATAAAGCTAATTAATTATAAATGGTATACCAGTTCGTATTGAACTACCTACTAGATGTACAGTTGGGGTCAAAATACGGTAATTTTAAAGTGATCTATCTACTGATAGGAAAATTTTCAAACGAGTAAACTGATAGTTATGGACTATGTTCAGCAGTGAACGGATAGAAGCTGATGATGATGATGACGATTAACCTGTTAGTACCTAGATAAATTATATAAATGAATTCTATCGTGCCTAGGCATTTCATGTTGCCTATGCTGAGAAAGATGACTTGAAACCAACGGTATCAGTAACAATGCTGCTGTTCTTCTTTCAACATAACAAAGCTCACGAAATAGGTATATTATGCAGGGTGGTGGTTATCCGCAAAGCATAAAGCAGGCCTCCCACGGGTTATAATACCTAATTCACTAAAGATGGTTGGGTATTAAAGAAGTATTTTAGATCCTGATCAAAAATATGGAAGAGATAGATCCTGATCAAAAATATGGAAGACAACTATTTTAACTACGTACCTACCTACCTACTCTGCGAAGTGCGAACACTGGAAAGATGAAAACTGTTTACTCTCGTAAACAAAGTAATAGAAGACTGCAAAAATATAACTCCGTGAAAAAAAAAATATCTTGGTAGATATCCCCTTTTAATCTGTTGTAGTGAAAAATCTTTGCTTATCAAGTTGTTTTGATATGGGCTGCGAAAAGCTATAATCAATTTTTGCATTAAAATTTTAAATAATAAAAAAATAAAATTGTTTATTTTTTAAACTCTCACAGATCTAAAAACATACTCCAATAGAGATAACTGGAATTAGCACTTCCAAAATTCTAATTCAAACAATATCTAATTCCAAATAATCTCCAAGGATGTTTCGACTTTCGAGAAAATTCCTCAAATGATCCTTCAAATTTACATTGAAACGTTCACGTTCAGCTTACCTAATAAAAAAAAGTTTTATATGCACAAACTATTTATCGCTAAAAGGGAAAACTATTTATGTAAGTACGTATTATACCTACTCAATGTAATATTAATTATTATTATTTGCGAAACGCAAAAACATTTTTTTTGTTAATGCCTTTAATTGAGCATGCAGAATAAAATTCAAAAACAGAGGACAAGATAACAGACGCTTAATTTTCAGTGTTTACATGTAACACCAGTGACCTAGAAAATAAATAATAATGTATGCTACCTCATATAACTTCCAAACAACACACAAAGAAATATTACCTTTTTGGTTTCCACCGTTTCATAAGCACACCGAACATTTTCTATTTGATTTACACTATCAAGTATCACAACACAAAACTATTATGTCATTCACCTCAGTTATGAAATTGACTTATAATTGCACCTTGAATCTTCGTGACCTAGACCTACTACGTCACATCTTCAAAATCAATAACTGGCTGCTCGTTGGTAGAAGAAAAAAATAAACATATTTGAAAACGAACAGTGAAACGACTCAATCGATTTTTTTAGCGATGTTTTGAATGATCGATTTATTCGAAAGACGATTGCACGTGCACGAACTGTCAGTGCCGACTGCCGCGCTAGGACTAACCGAGTAACGAGTTACAAAATTCGATGCGGAGTACCTTCTATCGACTTGTCATATTCTGAGTCGGCTAATCGTACGAAATTTATGAAATTTTTCAAAGCGAGCGCAAAAATGGAGCAACTCGTCGGTCGACCGGTTGCATTTCTTTTATCAGGCGTGTCTATGGTGTATCAGCTGTTTTGTTTCGCGCCGTTTTGATTACTCGTAGGATATAAATAGTATAGTGCTTGGAAAAAGTTTTCCATGTTTTTACAGAAGTTGTAAAGTTCGTATGCAAATCCTCTAGTGATAATGTTTTTTTTGCATAAAATTTGACTTAGGTATTTATTTGTTGCTGTATCTTGGGCGAAGCGAATTAAGCCGAGGAGGCTTTTATAATAATAAATTCCGGGGCACCTCACCAAAGGCGGCATTGGCACTCGCCGGGTTTTAGTGGGTGGAACTGCGTCCACTTAGCAGCTTTCGAGCGCAGCAAGTCCTACATACCCGCCTGGGGAGACCTACTCGTTAGAGAAAAAAAAAAGGACCTAAGCCTTTCGAATACTCTCTAGAGCTCAGCTCTCTCCCTGGTCTATTTTGGAGTAGTGTGGCACCATAATATAAATTACTCTAACACGGCGCCGTAGCAACTAAAATATATCAATAATAAAGAAATAAATCAATAAGACACATTCTATAAATATTTGCTATTTAAGATATAAAACACATAAAATTTACATTTGCTATTATAAATCTGTAAAAAACTGTAGATAAAAAAATACATCAGATAAAACAAACCTGTTTAAAATTTTATTTGTCTATGTTACAAATGAAAATGGCTGTTCCGATAGAGCTTAAAGGCTTAAAGCTTAAAGGAAAAGTTCCGAAAAAAATGAAAACGACGTTTTATATAATCGATTTTTTATTGTTCTGCTTTCTTCTCATCGCGAAAAATGACATTGTATCCGAAGGAGAAGTAATAGATCTTGAGTGGAGATCTTCATTTACGCATTTACAGTTCGCGCGAATTAACTTGTCTGGACCATTGAATTATATTACTGAAGTTAGCTGAAATAACATAGCAAACATACATAGATACATACTCCCAACTAATCTGTGAACTAAGTGGTAACGAGTAGCGACACCGTCGATTTAGTGTTTATAAAATGCCCAGAATTAGGAATGTTTGACAAGTTTGTAAGTATTCTAATTTCACATTACACAAAACATTGTATATTATAATAGGTATTACCTAAATACAATACTTACCTTAAACTTTACTACCTAAAAAAATGTAGGTTAGTTGGCTCACTCAGCACTTTAAATAGATTTAAGTGCTTCTTCTTGTATAATGGCTCCCGCGAAAGATTTAAGTTAACGTTACAAGTCATCATAAATATCGGGTAGTTTACAAAAAGAAAGTGGACCGTAGTGGACAATGAATAGTGGACAAGCTTGTTTCTCCCGTGAAACAGCTTTGCTGTGTTTCGGAGAGAAGGGCAAGACAGGCAGTGTAATTTTTAACATCTTATGTCTCAGGATAGGCAACACATAGATGAGTTGCCTGGGGCCTGGGCTCGTTCCAGGTATACGAGTTTATGTTCATGGGCGACGTCGACCACTTACCATCAGGTGGTACGTTTGCCAGCTTGCCTATCCAACTAACATAAAAAAAAATAACCAGTAGGGAAGGGAAATATTTGAACATGGCGGTCGTTGTTGCCATTTTCACCATTTCACAGATAAGTTTGTGGGTCTGTAACTAGTTAGGAATGTGTTATGTTAGGATCCTTCCGTTCTCCGTCTATGACCTGTCTGTCAATCCTAAATCTATTGGGTACATGGACAAAGAATCATGAAACTAGGCAAGAAGTAAGATCACAAAAAAAATATATACGAACTGTTTATTCGTTGTTATATTATTATGAAAAATGGGACCTTCAGCGTGCGACTTGCACTGTACTTTTATTTTGTGTACACAATGTTATACGTGCAAACGCCAAACTCTGTATAACCAACTGTTTAACTTAAAACTAACTTCGGGGTGACAGATAAACTACACATATTATATACACTCATAAAAGCGCCATCTATGATAGCTAAGTAAAACTCTAACTCTGCCACAACGCGTCCCAGGTTCTACTGGACACAGGTTGAAACATATCTTTGCTATTCATTGAATTATAATTCAATTTAAATTAGTATCAACAGAAGTACCTATATATTTTTATTTATATACGAAAATTAAGTTTTTGTACACGTGGGTCGTTGGCTTTATTTTTGTGTAAAATAATTCATTCTGCAAACATAATATTATTAAAATTTGGAATTAGAATAAGAATTAGAACTTGTTCTTAGTAGTAGTAGAGAAAAGATTATTTATCTCTGATGTTCGGATGGTGTAATAGTTAGGTCACAGTGTCGACAAACTCATAAGCAAAGGGTTCGAATAAAAGTGCAGACAGTTTACACGATGTTTGCACGTATCAATCTTGGATGCGGACCTACGTATTAATTATTTATAAATACCATAACGTTTCTATCCCTAGAACTAGCAGTAGGTAGTAACAGAAAAAGTCCTATGAGAGGAAAGGTGAAAAGGAAACAAAATAACTTTGCGTTTTGATGTACCGAACTTGACCAGTGACCATTAGTTTGTATGTCACTTGTACGTGATTGTTTCTGATTTTGACGTATTATTATTATTATTTTATTTTCCTTTTTGTTAATTTTTTTTTCTTACACTTCTATTTCACTATACTAATTCCTTAACGTTTATCTGTACTGAGGTGCCATGTATGGATTCCTGAATAAAGTTTATTCTATTCTATTCTACAATGTATATACATATATATATATATATATAAAGTAGTCATAATGGCATTGGATGAAAATATAAACGATGCTATGATATAATTATAACATAAGATATAGATATTTAGAACACGTGGTAGAGTGGGAAGCCATGTTTTTATATTATATTTAATCTATATTTAAATAGGAGCTGTTCCATAGATTGACTCATCACGATATCTCTGGAAATATAAGACCTGGAGAGTAGAGACTTGAAATTTGGTAGGAATATTACTTTTGCCATGTAGAGGTCAGATAAGAATGTATTTTAAGAAAATCCTCCCCCTCCCCCTTAGACAGAATGAAGTCTGTGCGGGTACATCTTTATATATATATTTCTTATGTGCGTGTGTATGTCACTGAACTCCTCTTAGACGGATTTTGATGAAATTTTTTGTGTGAGTTCAAGGGGATTCGAGGTTGGTTTAGATTCACAAAAAAATATTTTGTCCAGGACAACGTCTGTCGGTGCCACTAGTAGTATTATATAATACGATAGTGCAATTACTAATATTGTAATCTTTAGTACACACTTAATATACTAATATTTAGGTATCTTAACACGAGCATCGGTGGTTCAGTGGTAGAATGCTCGCCTGCCACGCGGGCGGCCCGGGTTCGATTCCCGGCCGATGCAGTCTTTTTTGTATTTTGTTTTACCTTAATAGTATCAAATATCAATGTTATCATAAAATAATATTTTGCTAATCAACTATGTACAATACTAAACAATGTCAACAAACAAGTGTTTAGATAATATTTCTACATAAAATTGTTACAGTAAAATAAAGTTGACATATTTATCGCTAGTTGAGTCGTAGTTGGTGGCAAACGAGCTGATGATTGCGATGCCTTAAATGTGCAGCTATATACATTTTTAACTAAATATTAATTAATACTTAATCATTCCTATTTTGTTATTATTTTTCGGTGTAACAATACAATATTATCATAAAAGTTTTACAAACCATCATTTACCTACATTTAACATAATCCTGGTCCTGTAAATTTTCAAAAAACTAAACTAAAATTTCGAAAAAATGCGCGATAAAATGTAGCTTCGTTATAATAATTTCCCGTGAACGCATGAAAAATGCAACAATATATTATAGACACTTATAATAGCTATAATATAATTAACTAACTAATAAGAATACTATTTTGCATGTATGTAAATTAATCAATATGAATTTTATTGTATAGCGAGTTTACCCATATTTAGCAACAATCCTAACTTGTGACCTTTCTATTGGCATTAACTTTACGCAACCTGCCTATAATTGTCTGTCCGTTGCGAGTTTATGTAAATTTATGCTTATACTGACAAAGGCATAATAAATGCTTATGGTAGAGCAGTAAGTTATAGTTCCTTTTTTGAAGGTGGCCTTTGTGTGTGGATACCGCTTTTTTCTCCTATGAAAAAGAAACGAGACATACTGACACGGACATCAGCCATAATCGGGTCTTATGGAGACTTCTTATTAGATGGGGGTCTTTCAGTTTCTCTGCAATCTGCAAATAAAGGCGCGGCTCCACAGCGGCGCACGCAGAGGTTACGCACGTGTGTCAAAATGTCAATTGCAAGAAAATGTCAATTAATGCATAGCGTGTCCGTGGGTTACAGTGGAAACAATCACATACACTTTCTTTCAGGGGGGTTTCTATGCTGGTGGCAGGTCTCGTTTGGCCTTCACCATGCATAAAATTCATAAAAAGTGGTAAGTACTTAGTTGTTTTGTTACTCATATTCGCCAGTCTAAAAAATCAATGATCATTAGCTGACATCTATCCTGAGTTCCAAAATTCACTACAAGGTGGTAAGTGGTAGGGTCGTTGTATCCCCTACACGTATTGTGACGGTGATCACCGTCAGTAACGGTAGGTGGTCACGCTTTCCTACCACACAACCAGCTACTGTGGTAAGTACCAACGATATAATATAGTACAAAACATAAATATCAGTCTACAATCTACATAATAGTAAATATATATCTACCCTTGTATAATTATAATGAAGGGCTTGTTTGTTCGTTTGTGCTTATTTCAGCAACTAGTTACAAACACACTAGGTACAACAGTCAACCCCACTATCGAGGCTATAAATTTTTAGAAGGTTGTGTTTTCAATTACGAGGCGGTAAACCGCGAGCAAATCCATTACCTTCGATACATTTTGACCATGGACCCAGCACGCAGCAACAGAGGAAGAATTTGCGACGTATCGTCTTCAGCTACGATTTAAGATAGTATTTAAAACGTTTGTTTTTTTTTATTGACTGTAAAACGTAACATTTTCACATTGTTTTTACTTATTGCACAATAATAATGTAGAAAAATCAATAAGAATACTCATACGAAAAAGTAATCCAAAAAGAAATTGTAAATTGAGATATATTTAAGGTTCGTATTATAATATTTACGCGTGACTCTATAATAATACATCGCTGGTAACTATAATTAACGGCGCGTGTCTGTATTATTTTCTACTATTTAGATATGAGCTGATTTTAGAGTTCTTTAGCGATGAATGGTCATTGCGTTCATCATGACAACCGCAGATGTCCTGGCTGCCTGGCTGTGATTACACGAAACGGTTAGGACAGAAAGGATATTGCTGACAATATCACACTAAACCGAGATTTTTATAGGTTAGGAGAAGAAATAGAAATAAATCTATGCAGATAAAAAAATTGGAGTGTCTGTTTGTAATATTAAAACTAGGGATGTAACGATACATGAATTTGCCGATACGATACCGATACCGATTATCGAGGAAAATAATCGGCGATACCGATACCGATACCGATGGCTTGGTAGTAAATACACCCAGTAAATAAAGAATGATGTACTTTATATGCATAAAACTTACTTATGTTACATAGAATAAATACACACTCCATTTTGTAAAGTGTGGCAAAAATGGAAATTAAAAATAATGAAAAAAAAGGTAAAATATCATATCAACATTTATTTGGTTAACATTTATCAAGGAATCAAATCAAAAGTAAATCAATATTAATAATCAAAGTTCACTTTAGGAAGATTTTTGTTAAGGAAACAAAGTTTATTCAAATTACTACTTACTAGCAGATAATCTGTTGCGCAAATCATTTTGTATGAGGCCTGCAGTTGAAAAAAGACGTTCTGAGGCGTGAAGCGCGTCGTTCTTTTCGAGCGCTTTTCAAACTGTGTATCGGCTGTATTTAAATCGGCGATGCCGATATATCGGTATCGGTATCGTTACATCGCTAATTAAAACTGCTTTTATTAAATGCATATGGATGTCAACATGTTACAAAAACCAGAATAACATTTTTTTTATAATTGTTGTCTGTCCGTCTCTTAGTTCCGGCTTATCTCTAAATTTCCGTCCCGTCCCGTAAAGTCTCGTCAAAATTGCTCCAGCCGTTTCAAAGATTAGCCGGAACAAACAGACAGAAAGGCAGACTGCCAAACATTTTAAAATTGATTTTTTAATTTACCTAAGTATCGTATATGCATTTATAGTCCATTTTTTTAGAAGTGTCAAATTTAGTAAACAAACCGTGTTATTACGTAGTTCACGATTTTTCGGCATTTATCACTCACTTTCACGACATATTAGCTTACGGACATACGTAAAACTCCATTTACTATTTATTTCAATGAAAACAAACATCAATTTACCATTTAAACACTTAAAAACTTAGAAAATACGATTATCGAAAGCACAGATAACTAATATTTTTCAATATGACATTTCATCAACTATTTTTTTTTATAAAGCCAATAGGGATGTGGTCAAAATATTTTTGGGGTGAAGTGAATAAGCGATTGAACAAAATGAACTATAAAAATAGACAGTGTTCTTAAACTATATTTTAAAATTTCATAAATTACATTTTGTTAATAAATTATAAAACAATGTATAAAGTAATGCGATTTGTTATTAAGTTGTTACATATTGTTTTTTTTTTATATAGAGCGCAAAAAATGCTTACATAATATTGCAAATATCAATCTTTTATAATACTAAAGTATTTATTAAAGGATTTTATTTTAATTTTAAATATTTCTTAATATCAATTTCATCCTGAACATTTAACACTATCCCATATAATATAAAAGCACATACCACTGGCATAAAAGTCAACTGAAGTTTACAAAAATATTTTGTGGGACTTTAAAATGAGAGTTAGGATTACTCAATGAGAACTTCATCAAAAATAATTGTATCAGTATTTTTGTTTATCATGTTCGAGACAGGGTGCCGCCCGCGCAATGATTTTTGTTCATAGTAAATACAAATAAGGTGACAATAACACTAGGATCGACTTTTTTCTGGGCACTGGCTGTTCTATTATGTTAAATTTTTATTTGTGACGTCTTTTTATCGATTATTTTACAACTAGCTGTTGCCCGCAGCTTTGCCCGCGTTAACTTAGATGTACAGCCGTACACGGATTGATGATGATTATTTATCTATGGACGGGCGTACGACTTAATTTTATAATATCAATTTAATACCGTATTTTTCTAAATAGCTTTTACATTACCGCTTTATAATTGCCAATTTTTAAAGTATTAAAATGGATATAGGTAGTATGTTATATTTAACTAATATAGAATATTATGCCATCGCGAACTTTTCAGTAGGCATATTTAGGATACACAATTCTACCATACATTGATACAATAATAATTATTATCCTAACTTTCGGAACCGGAACCGGGGCCGGGGCCGGGGCCGGGAATACCACATTTGTGTAAATAGCTTTCCAACTACCGTTTTATAATTGCCCATTTTTTAAGTATTAAAATGGATATAGTATGTTATTCTTAAGAGATACACATATGCCATCGCGGACTTTTTTGTAGATCTTTCTAAGGTGTACAATAATGTAGTACATTATTTTGAACTATCTGTTAGGGTTCATCCAGCGTTTGCAATGTAAGTGCAAAAAATGTGTTTATTTACGACATCACATTAGAAACCTCTAAAATTATCAGTGTTTATCTACTATATTATTATTTATATTATACACATAAACCATCCTCTTGAATCATTCTATCTATTTAAAAAAACCGCATCGAAATCCGTTGTGTAGTTTTAAAGATCTAAGCATACAAAGGGACATAGGGACAGAGAAAGCGACTTTGTTTAATACTATGTAGTGATTAAGACTCTAAAATGAACAAAAATACCTCTAAGGCCACTTTTATTTCCTTATCTTACAGAAATTGCGAAAGACTTAAAAGAGGAACTAATTTCTAACAGGTATTTTGTGTTTACGAAATATAAATTTGTAAATTTGTTTTTTTATAAAGATGCTCGACTAATATTTTCTTTACATTCTTCTTTTTTAAGACAAATATTCAATATATTATCAGTTTTTGAAATGATTCCAGCAACTTGGTATCGTTAAATATTTTAATAATAGTGAATTTTACTTTTGTCTATGGCTCATTAATGTTGTTCATTCCTTTGCTCTTTGTGTCACTTCACTAAACTACACTATGACTCTATTTGTTTGTGGCCGGAAGTACGCCATATTTGTTTACCATTTTGGACACTTCTAAAAAAATGGACTATAGTGAAAAACTGTTAATTTGAAATTACAAACAGACACTTCAATATTATTTATTTGTATAGAAAAAAAATCACTTCTTTATTATATATATATCTATCCATGACCTAGATAATAAACATTAATTATATTCATCACATTATCTGTTCACACCCACAAGCTGACCAACAAAAGATTAAGGATGCCGTTTCGCCATTTTTGCCTACAAAAAAATATTTAGAAGGGATTTAAATATTCTTTTATAACTGGTTACTATGCACTACGTAAAAACTACACTCTAGTAAGTACTCTAGTAATAGTAAGGATGCAACCTTTTGGTAAAAAAAAATATATAACTGCATAGAAAAATAAAAAGAATTAAAAAAAGCTCTGTATAACGTTGTAACTACATAATATAATGTAGGCCCATCACATTAGATAAACATATTATAATAGCAACTGTTCACAGGTAATATCTAAGTTAATTGTAAAGTAAGATTATACTTCAGAAAAAGGCAAAAAGATCATGCATCGGCCGGGAATCGAACCCGGGCCGCCCGCGTGGCAGGCGAGCATTCTACCACTGAACCACCGATGCTATACAATCTTTATTAAAATATTTGTTTAGTTCAAGTATAATTAAGAAAAATACTATTTTGAGTCTCGTATTTTTTAATTACATAAATAAACGATTCCTATTTACAAATGCTTGAATGAATTATATGTTACAACGTAGTCCTTGTTTCGGGTCAGTCGTGTTGTAAGTTTTCTAAGGATTTTCACGTTATTGATAATTTTCCTTTCAATTTTTGTGGAAGCGGCTGTGCAGGTGGTGGAACCTTTGGTTCTGCAGCCCGTAGTTCTACAACCTGAGGTTGCGCCTTCAAACTATTCTTTTTAACTATTACCGCTGCAACTATTGCCTGTATTACCTGAAAAAGAGAATCGATGAGACCGCCACCTATAATTGTAGTAGGAAAGTAACTTCAATGTTGTTCTAATTTGAATTGTATTCTATCTATTCCTTTAACTGAACATTTTTTTCTTTCAAATCTTAATTGCCTGTTAATTAGGTTTTAAGTTGAATATTAATAAGTTATAGTAATTAATAATTGATAATATTTGCAGTGACATCTATTGTCGCAACAATGAATGGCTTGACAGTTTTAATGTAGTCCTAGTTTGATATAAATCAAATAGATGGCGCTTTAAGTAGTCATGTGTTGTGATATTATTATATTATTTACTTACCATGAGGAAAATAAAACCTAAAGAGACACTTAGCACTATATGGGAATAATGCTTATATGTAGCCAGAACTGGTTCCGTACATCCAGATTTATAATATTCCCTGTTCACTTTGCACTTTTCTCTCTCTTGCTCCTGGAGTAAGTCAGATTTGTTGGGATTGTAGAAGGGGCAGCAGGACACCGGGACGTTGGGCGGGAACTGGCCGATGAGTCTGGATGTAAAGAGTGCTCTGTAATCCTCTGGGCCGTTCACTCCGCAGCAGCTGAACTAAAAAAAGAGAAGAATCTATACTAATAATATACAGCTGAAAGTTTGTTTGTTTGAACGCGCTAATCTCAGGAACTACTGGTCCGATTTGAAAAATTCTTTCAGTGTTAGATAGCCTATTTATCGAGGAAGGCTATAGGCTATAATACATCACGTTGTGACTAACAGGGTTTAAGTTGAGTAAGTTAACGCGCCCCACCATGTTTCAGGCCTTGACTTATGAGGTATAAAATTCCGAAATTGGTACCGAATACTTATCACCAAACTGGTGAGAGGGTGTGCACCATGCTCTATTTACACCGAACCTGTGTTAATTCGTTTGTTCGTATCTCATCCCTTTTCAAACTAAACTTACTTCACTCTGTATAATAGACCACGTCTTCGGATCAACTCTGGTCTGCCGGAAGGAGTCAACAAGAGATTTGGTGAGATGGGCCTCGTCTGCCTTCCTCACGGGTACTGATACTCCCACCACCACTGCTAGGATGATGGCCAGGAGGAACAGAGTTGTCGCCGCCTGGAAAAGATTCATTCAAATCAATACAAATCAAAATATCATCATTTCGCAGATAACAAACTCGTACAATTGAAAAACGTCAAAGAAAGGTAAAAATGTTGGTAATATAAAATTTGAAAAAAAAAATCTCTTATGTCAAAAAAATTGTTAATATAAATTAATATAATATGTGTAACATTTGAAAATCATAAGGCTAACTCTTGATTGGTATCACTCGTGTATCACTGCATCTGGTGTAGTTGTCAATTGTCATTCGGGTACTAAAACGGGTTCACAAAAGGTTCACACCCATTGACAACTGACCTGATATCACTGACAAGTCAATTCCAACCATTCGTTTTATCTTCTTGTTCTAAATTCAAATTTAATAATTTTCTAAAGTCAATACCAAAACTTTGATTTCTTATTTTACTTGTAAGGTCTAGATCATTGCGAATGAAACAATATAATATAACACACTTATAGAATAAGCTTGGTGGAAAAACTTGTGACGCTAATTGAGTAGCCACTAGCCAGTTATATGATAATTCAGAACTTCAAACTTTGCAAATTCGACGAAACTTTGAAAAAACAATTACCTACTTTATCTTATTAGATACCTTTTTTCTTTTACGCCGGGAAATGCTCTGAGTCATCCCGCTGGGGAGGGGGGCCTCCCCAGGCGGGTATGTGGGACTCGCTGCGCCCAACAGATGGTAAGGTGGACGCAGCTCTACCCACTAAAACCCGGCGAGTGCCACCAATGGCGCTTTTGGTGAGGTGCCCCGGATCTGTTGAGCAAACAGGGCACCTCGACGGCTAGTCAGTCACTCAACGGACCGACACGACCTCCACCGGAGGGTCGTTCTCCATAACCGAGGGGTCGTTCCGCACCATGGAACAAGCCCTCCCAACGTCGGGACAGTGGAATGGGGTGTGTTTGCCATCCTCGCCTCTTGTCCCCCCTGCTCTTTTGTCCCCTATTCTTAAAAGAGGGGTACAAAGAGTAGCTCCCTCGGTTCAATTTGCTTCGCCCAATCTTGGAGGAGATCCTATTAGATACCTATCCCTCTTGAGAGTACTCCGGACCCCCCAACCCAAACATAGATTACAGCGTAGTATATGAACAAACGGTGGTCTACTTGGTATGATTGTTCTTCAATGTATTAATAATTAAATATTCTTAATACATAACTACTAACTACTAACTTGTTCGGATAAAATGTACATGTAATTTTTGTTAATTTTTCATTAACGTGTATCTGAACAATGATCGTGGTTTATGGGGTCTTGACCCTCAACCCTCGCGTGATATGCCACCTACCAACACCTACCACCAACATCGACGGACTACCACCACCCCTGAACTTGAATACATTAACCCAAGGTTAAGTACAGGGGGCAATTTGGATAAAAGAAATCTATATGTAGGTACTAACCCGGTAGACGTTGTTGAGCCTTGTAAATTATTTTTTGTGAATATATAGCTAGAATATATATATAGAATATAAAAGATTTACAAAAATTGGGGAGTTGGGGACTCCCCAGACTCCCCAGGCATGTGGGACTCGCTGCGCCGAAAGCTGGTAAGTGGACGCAGCTCTACCCACTAAAACCCGGTGAGTGCCACCAATGCCGCTTTTGGTGAGGCGGCCCGGATCTAATGAGCAAACAGGGCACCTCGATGGTTAGACAGTCCCCCAAGGGACCGACGCCACCTCCACTACATAACAACCCCTCCCAACGTCGGGACAGTACAATGGGGTGAGGTTCCCGTCCTCGCCCCTTGCCCCCTGCTCTTTTGTCCCCTGCTAAAATGTTTGATCTCTTCTTTATTGATATTTTTTTTTTATTTTTTTTTATTTGGTAAATAATAATAATAATAAAACAGGTAAATTTTTTTATGTTCCTAGACGCTGACCACTTACCATCAGCCTCATCTGCCATTCGCCAGTCCAACTAAAACATGTTCAAAGATGGAGATTACCGTATGCATGGGCTTGTTGTGGCGCTTCAGGCAGCCGATCATGGAGTAGATGCTGATGGTCAGCACCACCGCGGCCATGACAGCGATGATGATCATGCCCGCCATCCGCCCGGACTCCTCGGTGCTGAACAGCTTCAGGATGACCGTGGTGGACACCGTCACTGATATCAGGATGACAGCTGTGATCTGAAGTTGACGCAAGACATTAGGTATTAGTAGATAGTAGTGAAATAAGGAGTCTAGAATATTAAAAAATATTTACTATGGTTTTTTATTGTAAACGTCGCTCAATATGTATATCTATATCAAACATCATGCCCGCCACCCCCACCCCCCACGCGAATTCCACCAGGACCGACCACTGCACGGAGTTCGCAGTCCCACCTCATTATTGGAATCCGTCTTCCCGAAGATAAGAAATCTTTAATGACGAAATAAAAATAAAAATATAGAAATAGAAAGTAATGAAATTAATACAAAAATAAAGTTAAATAAGATCTTTAGTTATAAAAAATGTACATACGATTAGAACCACACATAAGACCACGTAGGTGATGCTGAGACATGGGTGGCTCTCTCTGTCGCCGGAGGAACCTCGCGACCTCCTGAACAACGAGCCCAGCTTATCATTTAGGCTCTCATGATTGGAACCAGGTGTTTCAGCATTGGCTTGGGTGTCTGAAAAAAATGTACTTAGCTTGCAACACTAAAATCGTTTTTTTCATGACGTAAATACGTTTTGGTTTGGTTTATATTATGGTATTTAATAACTTATAAAAAATATATATAATAGGGAATTTATCTGAAAAAGTTTATTTATTTGATAAAATTTTTTGAACAGCTATAAAATTTCGGAGAAATTTCTTAGTAGATTTGTGGTTCCGGAGATTAGCGCGTTCAAACATAATATGTAAAAATAATCAACCGACTACTGAAATTATGTCCTCTTTTTAAGTCGGTTAACCAGTGTCACCATAATAATTAATAACCAATATTATATTCATTAAAATTGGACAAGTAGGTACTTTAATTTCAAACTAAATTCTTGATATTTTAATATACAAGAAGAGATACGTTACAATATTACCTACTGCTCTGCAACATATTCTACCGGTAAGACTTTTCATAGAAGTTAATTATATTTTATAAGACTAAAGTTTAGTGTAAACAACGTTACATGTTTACGTAAATGCAAATATACACACATAGACTAATAAAATCATAACCTTTCAGAGTCATAGTGGAATAAAAAATATGTAAAAAATGTTTTGCATATTGGAACGTAGTTCCTTATTGCGCGTTACGAAAGGGGGCTAGACGGAAAAAATTAAGATGAAAAGTTGGAACAAAATTGTAAGCCGTGCGGCTTTTTGATTGACACATTACTGCGTCGGTAGCTGTTTTTGTTACACTATTGGGGCTGCTTAGTTAAAAAACACCAGTTCAAATCCCACCGATCTCAGTGACTTGTTTTTGTTTTTTATTTTATTTTACGCCGGGAGATGCTCTGATTTTTATCGATAAAAAAATCATAAAAAATGTATACCTACCCGAATAATTATTTTCTTATACCTTTTTTTTTGTTTTTTATTACAATTCCTGCACTAATCAATCGAAAGGAACTTTGTTCCATCCGGGTGTCCCTTGACACCTCTCTTTAGTTTTTTTTCCCCACATGTTTTGTTTCAGGGACTTACTTATGGCGGCATTTAAAAAAAGTTTCATATTTCACAGAAACGCATGATCTCTTTTTAAACAAACTAAGCTCAGCCAAGCATCGTTGCGACTCGGTCAAGTATAATTTTTAATTATAAAAATATATTAAAATTTTCATTGACAGAAAAGAAAAAATGTTTTTACTTGTGTGATTCCATCAGCTACATTCCATTTGCTGAAACAAACATACGACTGCAAACCTTTTACTTAAAAATGGATCAATGTGGGCTTCAGGATTATCCTTACTCCTTACTAATATGTATTATAAATGCGAAAGTAACTCTGTCTGTCTGTCTGTCTGTCTGTCTCTTCTTCACGCCTAAACCGCTGAACAGATTTGGATGAAATTTGGCACAAAGAAAGTTTAAAACCTGTGAAGGACATAGGATAGTTTTTATCCCGAATTTCCCACGGGAACGGGATTTATGCGGGTAAAACCCTGGGACTGTCTATCTTCTGAACTACGCAACAGATTCGGGTGAAATTTGATATGTAGATACTTTGGAACTTAACGTAGGACTTAAAATAGTTTTTATCCTGAAAATCCCACGGGATCGGGACCTATGCAGGTAAATCCCCAGGACTGTCTATCTTCTAAACCACGAAACAGATTTGGGTGAAATTTGATATGAAGATATTTTGGAACTTAACTTCGGACTTAAAATAGTTCTTATCCTGAAAATCCCACGGGAACGGGAACTCTGAGGGTAAAACTCCAGGACTGTATATCTTCTGAACCACGGAAGAGATTTGGGTGAAATTTGATATGAAGATATTTTGGAACTTAACGTAGGACTTAAAATAGTTGCTATCCTGAAAATCCCACGGGAACGGGAGTTGTGCAGCTAAAACGCCGGGACTGTGTATTTGTTAAACCACTAAACCGATTTGAGTGAAATTTGATATGGAGATAGTTTGAGACCCTAGGTTTTTTGACCCTTTGAAACTTATCATCCTTACTTCCTTACTAATATTATAAATGCGAAAGTAGCTCTGTCTGTCTGTCTGTCTCTCTCTTCTTCACGCCTAAACCGCTGAACAGATTTGGATGAAATTTGGCACAAAGAAAGTTTGAAAGAAAGGACATAGGATAGTTTTTATATCGAATATCCCACGGGAACGGGATTTATGCGGGTAAAACCCTGGGGATCTTCTAAACCACGGAACAGATTTGGGTGAAATTTGATATAAAGATACTTTGAAACTCAACGTAGGACTTAAAATAGTTTTTATTCTGAAAATCTCATGGGAACGGGATCTATGCAGGTAAAACCCTAGGACTGTCTATCTTCTAAACCACGGAACAGATTTGGGTGAAATTTGATATAAAGATACTTTGAAACTCAACGTTGGACTTAAAATAGTTCTTATCCTGAAAATCCCACGGGAACGGGAACTCTGAGGGTAAAACTCCAGGACTGTATATCTTCTGAACCACGGAACAGATTTGGGTGAAATTTTATATGAAGATACTTTGAAACTTATCATCCTTACTTCCTTACTAATATTATAAATGCGAAAGTAACTCTGTCTGTCTGTCTGTCTATCTCTTCTTCACGCCTAAACCGCTGAACAGATTTGGATGAAATTTGGCACAAAGAAAGTTTGAAAGAAAGGACATAGGATAGTTTTTATCCCGAATATCCCACGGGAACGGCATTTATGCGGGTAAAACCCTGGGACTGTCTATCTTCTAAACCACGGAACAAATTTGGGTGAAATTTGATATAAAGATACTTTGAAACTCAACGTAGGACTTAAAATAGTTTTTATTCTGAAAATCTCATGGGAACGGGATCTATGCAGGTAAAACCCTAGGACTGTCTATCTTCTAAACCACGGAACAGATTTGGGTGAAATTTGATATAAAGATACTTTGAAACTCAACGTAGGACTTAAAATAGTTCTTATCCTGAAAATCCCACGGGAACGGGAACTCTGAGGGTAAAACTCCAGGACTGTATATCTTCTGAACCACGGAACAGATTTGGGTGAAATTTTATATGAAGATACTTTGAAACTTATCATCCTTACTTCCTTACTAATATTATAAATGCGAAAGTAACTCTGTCTGTCTGTCTGTCTATCTCTTCTTTCACGCCTAAACCGCTGAACAGATTTGGATGAAATTTGGCACAAAGAAAGTTTGAAAGAAAGGACATAGGATAGTTTTTATCCCGAATATCCCACGGGAACGGCATTTATGCGGGTAAAACCCTGGGACTGTCTATCTTCTAAACCACGGAACAAATTTGGGTGAAATTTGATATAAAGATACTTTGAAACTCAACGTAGGACTTAAAATAGTTTTTATTCTGAAAATCTCATGGGAACGGGATCTATGCAGGTAAAACCCTAGGACTGTCTATCTTCTAAACCACGGAACAGATTTGGGTGAAATTTGATATAAAGATACTTTGAAACTCAACGTAGGACTTAAAATAGTTTTTATTCTGAAAATCTCATGGGAACGGGATCTATGCAGGTAAAACCCTAGGACTGTCTATCTTCTAAACCACGGAACAGATTTGGGTGAAATTTGATATAAAGATACTTTGAAACTCAACGTAGGACTTAAAATAGTTTTTATTCTGAAAATCTCATGGGAACGGGATCTATGCAGGTAAAACCCTAGGACTGTCTATCTTCTAAACCACGGAACAGATTTGGGTGAAATTTGATATAAAGATACTTTCAAACTCAACGTAGGACTTAAAATAGTTGTTATCCTGAAAATCCTACGGGAACGGGAGTTGTGCAGCTAAAACACCGAGACTGTATATTTTTTTAGTTTTTAGTTAAACCACTTAACCGATTTGAGTGAAATTTGTTATGGAGTTAGTTTGAGACCCATAAGAAGACACATAAGATGTACCTATAAGTGTAACAAGAAGGTTTTTAGATGTGTCAATAGATGGCGTTAGCAGAAAATGTAGATCACGCTATCTATTGCAAGATGCGAATCCTTATGAGGATCGCACCTTTGTATTGCACGCGTTTTTAATGAATACTGTTTCCATATTATATGTATTAGTAATTTATCCAAAATGATTTATTAATAGTATTCATGATATTATAAAAAAGGAATACTTATATATAATAATAAAATATATGAAGAAAAAATAATGTAACATTTCTTTTTCGTTTTTTTTTTGTTGCTGGTCTTAGGTACTAATTTGAATTAAAATATTGATGTATCATAGGGTAGTTTCGAATAACTTTGTAACGTTAGGACGTCTGACATCTCAATCCTTCCATGACCATAGTTGCTGTAAGGTATCCGTAACGTCGGGCATGTAAAAATCTTAATAAACGGCGATAAAATCCGTAAAAGTTATTTTAATATAATAAAAATATACTTCTAAATTAAATAAATATATTTTATAAAAAATTACTATCGGGCCTTACAGTGGAAGTTAATAGAATTCTTTAAAATTAATAGTCTTTAAATTGGAACCATATTATTTGAAAAATAAGATTTAAAACAATACTTCTTACATGCGGGCGAAGTCGCGGGTAAAAGCTATGAAATATTATTATGTATACGGTACTTATATAAAAAAAATCAATTTTTGTCTGTCTGTTTGTTCCGGTTAATCTCTGCAACGACTAAGCCGATATTGACGATGCTTTCACTGGCAGATAGCTGATGTTAAAAGGCGTAACTTTGGCCATAAAAATAATCATCACCAATCCGAACGGCTGTAAATCTAAGTAAACGCTGGCGAAGCTGCGGGCAACAGCTAGTAATTTATAATTCTTATCATCTTTTTTTTTGCTAGTTGGAGATGAACTGTGGTTAGTGCTCTTGAACATGAACTGCTCTTCCGAAACACATCTCTTTCATGAAAATATAAGCAGAATGGTGGTACCAGATGCGGGACAGCGCATCGCTCCCATATCTTCGAGAACAGAATCCCTCGCTCCGGTATAATATCCTTTTAGTGTTTGTTATGTCAACTTCATGTAGATACTGACATGTAACAATTTTGACTACCTACTAGGGCTGGACACTTCACACAGCGATCGCAGGTTCGAATCCCAACAAGTGCATGTAATTTGTATGATTGATATAGATGTCTGCACGGGTTATAGGCGTGGAATGTGTATTTGTGTTTTTGAAGTGAAAACTTCTTTAGGCGTGGTACGCATATTTTTAGATGAGATAAAATCTCTGGATTCGCGGCACAGTTACCACCGTTATGAGACGCTATTTGACGTTTATATGACGTTTGATTTATTTATAAATGATTATGCAATATTTGTTTACATATCCAATCGTCAAACACACTGAAATGTCAATGTCAGGCAGCCATTTTGTGCGCCGTTTAAATTGTATAGGTTGTCATAATCAATTAGCCTGTATTATAGGTATTTGAATTTCTCTATCTATCGGTAGTCGCTGTGACTGGTTGAGTTTTTTTTTAATTTATTTCACTACAAGTTCTTTCTCGGGGCTACGTGCTATGATAGTCGGTTAATATTCTGTGATACTGGCCTACATGTCCGATTTTTTAAGAAAAGACTCCATGCGAGCAAATACAACAGAAACTTACCCGGAGTTACCGCTGTGTTCCCCATGTCTCTTACCAATACCGCTCCTCTGCGGGCGCGCGTTTATATACATATACTTACAACAATGACGAACGGACGGACGCACCAATGCCACAACATAATGGACCATAAACTCAGGCTGCGGTACCGAAACGTCCACGGTGATTAAAACTTTATTATTATACTTAATATCAGATTTTTACACGGCGTGACATTTACGGAGAAATTCCTTTCAGATGAACGCTTACTTCAACCTTAATTAATTATATATTGTTTTTTTTTATACCATTGGAGGACTGACGATGCCCATACACATCCTTACAACCAGAGATTATGCAGATGTGTTACCCTCCTTTTCCCTATCCCCCCAATGCGCAACGGAAACTCACAAACCGCACGAAACGCGATAACATAGCTGTCACTTGAAGCCGGTGTTATGTGAGCGAGAGGTACCGCCCCGGTCGTGCCGGTCCAATTCGGTTGCATAGCAGCATGGCACTACCTCTTACAAAATTGTATTGATATTTTCATTCAAAATGGATTACTCTCGTGTAAGTTGGGTTGCTAAGGCTACCAGGTATCTACTACTGCTCGAGTTGGTAAGTATGGTTTCCTATGTCTAGAAATCGCATACTAGGATTGTACTGGTTGAGTTCTTAATTATATTTAATTTAATTATATTTTGGACTTTTATCATTAATATAGATTAGATTGGAAGTAGAGGTGGACACCCATGGGAACTCGTGGCGAAGGTTCATGCCGCGACGCATTCCTATGTCTCGGATAGGAGGGCTATTATATAGAGCCTGACGTTGTACGGGATCCTGTAGGTTCGCTTACTAGCGCAGCACGTGGGGGTATGGTATAAGCCTAACGGCTGCTCAGCGGCCGGTCCTCGGGCGATGGATGCGCCCTAAGCGCAAAGCCCTCTTTCTTTCCTTTCCTTTCTTCTGACACAGGTGCTCACCAGGCATGGTGCCTGTGAAGGACGGCCCACTGGAAGCCGGTGACAGTGTGCCACGATTGTGGAAATACACCCTCGAGGCTTGCTTGAGATGGACGGCACTACTTCGCCTGACGTCGCGTTGATCAGCGGTCGTCGCGGGGACTGCTTAGTACCGGGCGGGCGTTCCCCCCTTACGATGAGTAGTCTGGCATTCGCCGGTCGCTGAGGTAATCCCGTTGAATACAGATCCGGGACCCTCAAAATGCGGCTGAAGGCGCTCGCAGTGGTTTTAGTTTACGGGTAGGGCACTCCCAGGTGCGAGTCCCACATAGGGTCTACCCGAGATCCTGGCTGCATCTCGGGTAGATCCTGCTGACCCTTGCTGCAGCTGCAGGGGCTTACCGGGGTAGCCTAGATACATGAGAAATACGGAATGTATTTCGCATGTAAACTCTTTTACCAGTACAATGGTACGTTATCACTGAGGGACAGGCTATCATGATCATCATCACTGCGGCTACGGCTGTAAATCTAAATTAACACGGGTGCATCTGCGGGCGAAAGCTAGTCCTACTGATATTATAAACGAGAAAGTTTGTATAATGTGGATGTTTGTTACTCTTTCACACATAAATTACTGAATGGATTTTAATGAAACTTTACAATAATTTGTGAGCGACGACGCCTAGTGGGTAAAGGGCTCAAAAAACGTCGAAAAAAATGCCTCGAAATGGGTTTCTCAAAATTTTTACGTGCACTTGAATATGAGACTGAGAATATTCATTAACTCTTTGAAGATGTGTGAAGTTCACTAACCCGCAGTGGGCCAGCGCATCGGTGAACTATGGCCCAAAACCCTCCTCGCCTGATTTCGAGGAGGAGACCCGTGCCCAGCAGTGGGATATATAAATAAGGGTTAATATTATTAGATTATTTACAATAATCTTCTACATCAGAATAACACATATCTAGGATATAATTTATAAAGATATTGTGTGAATTATCCAAAATGTAATCCTGCGCAGACGAAGTCGCGGGCACATTATAATCAACATAATATCCATCAAGTGGGCAGGTGAGTGAGGCACTGACCGCGATTCAGATCCTGCTAATATAATTTGTATGATGAATAAGTCTGCTCCGAGTCATGGATGTGTTAATGAAGATATGTTTATTTTCTTAGTACATTTCCGTTTGTAATAGTAACATAAGATCATAATAATATGTCCCCGTATGTATGTAATGTAAGATCTTGTGGTTCTAGGTCCCTAGGACAACTTGGTGTGATTTGTGGTAAGTATATTTTGTTCTATATATAATATATATAATAATAATATCAACCCCTATATGTCCCACTGCTGGGCACGGGTCTCCTCCTCGAAATCAGGCGAGGAGGGTTTTGGGCAATAGTTCATCGATGCGCTGGCCCAATGCGGGTTGGTGAACTTCCCACACCTTCAAAGACTTTTAATCTCATCGGACATGCAGGTTTCCTCACGATGTTTCCTTCACCGGTGAGCAAGCGATGGTCTCATGTTCTTATGCACGTAGAAATTAAGAAAAACCCATTTCTAGGCATCACAGGGGGGTCCAGGATGGAACCCGGACCTCTCGGCTCTCACTCAAGAGGCCGAGCCCGTACCCACTAGGCCATCGTCGCTCACGTGGCGTGGCTATTGTTCTATGATAGGCACTTTTTTTTTAATTTATTGCATAGGAGGGCAAACGAGCAGTCGAAACCTTTTGGCGACTATCGACGCTCATACACGGATGTGATAAGGCAGATGCGTTGCCCTCCTTTTTCCTATCCCCCCAATGGGCCACCGGAAATTCGCAAACCGCACGAAACACTGACAGCATAGCTGTCACTTGACACCGGTGAGCGAGAGGTACCATCCCGGTCGTGTCGGCCCAATTAGGATTCAAGGCTGCTTTGCAAGCATGGCACTGCCTATTAACTTGATCAAGAGCTAGTGAGATCTACGTACTGAAAATTTGAAAATGTTTAAGCAAGGTTCTTTAAAAATTATAGAGTTTAAAATAATTTCATATAAAGTTAGTCTACTTACAATGAGTTTATGAAAAAGTTGTTTTATTTAATGAAACATTTTTTTTATTTGACAAGAAATGTCAACTGTTATAGGAATATATGCTGCATTGTTTTACTAGACTTTTAACAAATAAAAATAAACTTCTGTGGTGATCGTTTACAACATTTTGCACAACCTGCGCGAGCATTTTGTTTATACAAGGACACAACTGTATGAAAACGTCATCTTTGATATCGAGGAAGCGGGGACTCCCTCCAACACAGATGACATATTATACTAAAATATAAAAATATACTAAAATTAAAAAAAAAATACTTTCAGGAAGGAATCTGAACTCTGGTTGCATAGGGCATAAAAACTGTACCTAAGTATTAAAATACGTAAAAAAGTTGTCACATTATAATAAACGAAATTCGCGTAAATTATTTATTAAAGAAACGCGCCTAAAGATCTACTAAGTAGGTAAAAAAATACACTTACATATAGTTTTGATAGTAACAAATATTTTAAGACATAACATTATGCCGCCATGACACCACTCAGTTTATAACATCGTAAAGTGTGTGACACAAGTATTAAATTGTAAATGATTGCAAGATGTGCCGTGTTGATAACTGGAGCAAATATGGCGAGCTACTGACGGTGCGATTAACGTTTTATTTTTTTTTAGAAAAAAAATCACTTTTTTTTAACTGCATAAGTACATGGACTTTAAATAACATATAGCAATAGCATTTAACATTAAATAGAAACTTTTTTATTATAGAAGTGGGGGCAAACGGACAGTCGGTTCACCTGGTGGTAAGTGATAAGCGAGATCCATAGACACCCGCTACATCATTAGCAGGTGCGTTGCCGACCTTTCAAATATGAGTATACTCTTTTGTTGAAGGTCCCTAAGTGATATCGTTTCAGAAGTACCGTCGATAGCAGCTGATTCTATAGAGTCATCTTGCGAGGCAGGAAATGGAAATGCCGATAAAATCGAGTTGTTGTGGATTTCCGGACATCGTCGTGTCGGTAAAATTTGGAAGTTTTACCCGGTGGTGGAATTCTGCTGCCGGTATTAGTCCGAACCATTAATTCCTCAGAACACTCCCCATGGTAGATGCGGTAGAAGATGCAGCGCGATCCGACATCTCTACGCAGGTCGCAGCGCCAAAGAATCAAGCCGATTGGAGATAACCTTGCTATCGACGATTCGAGCCGCTCGGCGTTGAACGCGGTCAAATGGAAGGAGCTGATATTGGGGCGCTCCAGCCCAGAGGTGAGAGCAGTTTTCCATATGGAGCCGGACTTGCGCCTTGTATAATAATAGGTGGTGGAAGGCATGTAATACTGCTTCGCCTTACTGAGAAAACAAGTTTCTTAGAGGCTAGTTTAGCCTTTCCTTCCAAATGACCGCAAAATGGCACATCTCTCCATATGTCGACGCCAAGTATTCCAATACTGGCTAAGCTTAATTTTTAGATTGAATGACTTCGTGACATTAAATAAAAACAGTCCAGAGTCATAATAATATCTGTGATAATATCAAAAGGTTGATTTTTGAAGTAAAACTTCTTTAGGCGCGACTAGAGGATAACTCAGATTTTTATGAAGTTTTACTTCAATCGCGCGTAAATAGATAACACGCACACACTTTTTTTTTCATTTTGTGTTTTCTGCATAAGGCTGCATAAGTAGAAACTACTGCTGGCGATGTAATTGACCATTTCTCCAGTTAGACGCATGAATAAGTAGCCAAGTTCTTACCAAAATAGGACTTTACTAGGACAGTGCCAAGCAACTTTAACTGTATACGGACAGATAAGTCCGGTTTGTATGCATATGCATTGGTTTTGTGCTTAATGTCGTATCAAATAAATGTTTATTTAGAAGAAAATATTTAGTTCGCATAGGAATGAAATATTAAATATATTTGGCGTGAATCGAGAATACAAATACTTTTTTTTGTCATATGGAGGCAACCGAATAGTCGGAGCCTTATGGTGACTACCGACGCCCATAGACATCCGCACAACCAAAATTTATGAAAATGCGTTGCCCTCCTTTTCTCTCTCCCCCCTAATGGGCCACTGGAAACTCACAAACTGCACAAAACGCGACAGCATACCTGTCACTTGACGTCGGTGTTATGTGAGCGAGAGGTACCACCCCGGTCGTGCTGGCCCAAGTCGGCTGCATAGCAGCATGGCATTACCTCTTACAAGAAGACGGTTCTAAATTGAAGTTTCTTATTAGATATTATCAAATGTAAAAACCAGCCAAGTGAGAGTATAACTCAAACACGAAGTGTACCGTGCCGAAAAAAACGCGTTTGATGTATTGGATATTTATTTTTTCAAGTGAATTTACAACTTAATATTCTGTGAATATTTCAAATGTATACAGGTTGCCGCTATTAATTTCGACCAAAAAATGATCTCACATTTGTTGTATAAATATTAATTTTGTTCTGTTTTTAGTATTTGTTGACTGTTGTTATAGAGGCAAGTCCCACCCCCCCACCAACCCATGGCCCTATCAACTTGTCGCGATTATACGGGCCGAATCATGGGAGTGCGCACCCTAATGTCTGGTTGTTATAGGGGCAATAGAAATACACCATGTGTAAAAAATTCTACTGTCTACCGGTTACCTGTTCATGAGACAGTCTGGTGACAGACGGACTGACGGACATCGGAGGCTTAGTAATAGGGTCCCGTTTGTCACACTTTGGGTACGGAACTGGTTTTAGTGAAGTGGTTAAGAACGTCGCTATTTAATAGTAGAGATCAGAGATCAGGCGTAAATCGTGGTTTAAAAAAATCTAAGTGCCTCTTCACACGTGCCGGTTGCCTGGTAGCTGGTGCCGGATAGCCGGTGCCGGATAGCCGGTGCCGGGTATCCGGTAGCATTTATCACACACGTACCGGTGTCATTTGCTTACACTTCGCTACTGGATACCCGGCAACCGGCACGTGTGAAAAGGCACTAAGAGTTTCCGAGAATTCGACGCTTTTACAATAAACCGCCTAGTGTGTCACTCCCCTATCAAATTATTAGCACATCCACGACACGTCAGTGCACGGAGCGCTAAATAATTACACAATTGAAGGAAACAATACAAGAAGACCGCTAGATGAGACAACAATTAGCGGGGTCCAAATTAATGATAATAACATGTCTATGTACACTGCCGTGAATGGGAGGATTTCGATAATATTCTTAATCTGTATTGACAAACACTCGACGAGTAAGATATATGCAAAAAATTATGTAAAACGAATGTATTTTATTACATACTAGCTGCAATAATAATGATTTTTTCCCAGGCCGTTCCCACCATGGTTTAAACCTTGTCCTGACAGTGAGACTCAGTAGCCTGAGGTGAACTCAGCACCTTGGGGGAATCAAATAGATCCGAGGGGGCTCTTATAGGAAGAGGGAACAAAGAAGCAGGGGTACAAGGGGCGAGGATTAGGAGTAGTTGTTCTGTGGTAAGGGACAACCGCTGTCAAGGTGGCATCGGTCCTTTGAGGGACTGACTAGCCGTCGAGGTGCCCTGTTTGCTCAACAGATCCGGGGGACCTCACCAAAGGCGGCATTTTTGGCACTCGACGGGTTTTAGTGAGTATTTTTAGAGAGCTGCGTCCACTTACCAGCTTTCGGGCGCAGCGGAATCAAAATCAAAAATCAAAATACAGTTAGTTCTACATATCCGTGTGGGGAGACCCACTCCCCAGCGGAATGCCTCAGAGCGTTTCCCGGCGTTAAAGAAACAAAAAGGGTGTACCCGGCTGTCATTTGTCAAACAATACGTCTCTGTGCCACGCACAAAAGTAAAAGAGAAGATTTAAAATAATTTTGAATTTAGAACGTCCGCAGTTGCGTTCTATCGTTCTGTGTCTATCCGCCAAAGAGTATGCTATCCGCTATCGTATATTTACAACAAGGTGGCATCTTACCGCGTTTTTTAATACTTTGACTTAATTTTAAATTAGTGATTAATTACATTTTATTAATCTATAGTTCCAATTAAGATTACACAAGTCTCACTCGATGGGAATTTTCTTACGTATGATAATCATAAGTAAGATTTATCACAAGAAGGATTTATAATAGGTCTTTACCTATGAAATTGCCGTTCTGCAGAACTGGCCATTTCAAATCAAAATAATTTTTGTTTGGCTAAGAATTCTAATTTCAAATTAATTATATTTTAAAAACATGGAATTCTTTTTCCAAAAGTAGTCATTTGTTTATTGATTAGTGTTATATTTTCATCGCATTTCAATCTTTTTCGTCATCATGGATACGTTAAGAATTCGAGTAATTATGGAATATCAGTACCGTCGTGGCAGCAACGCGACACAAGCGGCACGCAACATCAACGACGTTTACGGAGCTAACACTACAAACCAACGCACCACCTATTATTGGTTTGCTGTAGAAATATTAATAACATATTTTTAATATCTGTGGTTTGCTCGCTTCCGTTCTGGAAATTTCGTCCTGAAAATGAACCTCGCGGTCGTCCGAAGACTTTGGTCGACAATGACGAATTAAAGGCGATTGTGGAAGCTGATGATACACAATCTACGGCTGAATTAGCAGCAGCTTTCGACGTTAGCGTCAAAACCACAGATCTATATTAAAAATAAAAAACAATATTCGTCCATTTGCGTTAAATTGGCAAGGTAAAAAAGCTTAACAAATGGGTGCCCCACGAACTTAATGATCGCCAGCGCGAAGTACGCGTCGAGACGTGCCTTGCACTGCTCAACAGACACACAAATGAAGGAATTTTGAACCGCATTGTTACCTGCGATAAAAAATGGATTCTGTTTGATAACCGCAAGCACTCAGAAAGTTGGTTGGATCCTGGTTCAGAACCTAAACAATGCCCTAAGCGAAAACTTACCCCTAGAAAGGGGTGATGGTCACTGTTTGGCGGTCTAGCGCCGGTGTGATTCATCACAGCTTCTTAAAAAACGGGGTGAGCATTACTGCAGATGTGTACTGTGAAAAACTGAACACAATGATGGAGAAGCTGGCACATCTACAACCAGCATTGGTAAATCGCACGTCTCCGCTGCTCCTGCACGACAACGCGCGACCTCATACTGCACGGCAGACGGTCTCCAAGTTGCAAGAACTGGGGTTGGAAGCTCTTCGTCATCCGCCCTACTCACCAGACCTTGCGCCTACAGACTACTACTTTTTCCAGAATTTGGATAACCCGAGAGGAAGTACAAAATGCCTTTGAAGAATTTGTTGCCTCCCGTCTATCTGATTTCTTTAAGAAGGGCATCAATAAACTGTCACTGCGTTGGCAAAGATGCATTGATTAAATGTGTGATTACTTCGATTAATACAAATAAAAAATACATGACAAAAATTCGTTTAATTTTTTTCATACAAAACGGCAATTTCATAGGTAAAGACCTAATATAAATAATTTCATAAAAATTTATTTATCAACGATAATATTTATCTAACTCAAGCATTACGGTTTTTATATTATAAGAAGGTGGGAGGGAAGCGCTGTGCCGCGCTCCCGACTGCATGAGTACCACCATCTTGCTTGTTTCTCCCGTGAAACAGCTTTGCTGTGTTTCGGAGAGAAGGGCAAGACAGGCAGTGTAATTACTGGCACCGAGACTTAACATCTTATGTCTCAGAATGGGCAACATATAGATGAGTTGCCTGGGCTCGTTCCAGGTAAACTAGTTTATGTTCATGGGTGACGTCGACCACTTACCACCAGGTGGCACGTTTGCCAGTTTGCCTATCCAAGTAACATTAAAAAAAAAGAAGGAAATCATATTATACATAATATACCGATATTATTTTTGCTTAATCATTAATAAAATTTAATGGAGGTAGAATTACACATGTCCATCGGTCAGTTCCTATACCATTATAATATTCATTAATAACAAAAATAACAGCACACAATAAACACTTATTTCCCGAAAAGATGAAATCATTTTTCAAATATGTCGTCCAAATACTGAGGCGTCAACTTACAGTCAGTAAGAAAAGTGTTTTTTTTTTATTTCATAGGCTATAGTTTTTCTACGTCATACAGTAAAAAACCGGCCAAGTGCTAGTCGGACTCTCGCACGAAGGGTTCCATACCATTACATAATATACAACATTAGACACTTTAACAAAATACACATTACGAGTAACACACTAGTAGTTGTATGGAAGTACCCCTTAAATATTCATTTTATTTTAATTTCATTATTTACTTCAACATTAATATATAACTGAATATTATGTCAATACTTCAACAGGTAGACTGTTGCCGTTATTAATATAGAGCAAGAAACGGCATTAGACACTTTAACAAAATACACATTACGAGTAACACACTAGTAGTTGTATGGAAGTACCCCTTAAATATTCATTTTATTTTAATTTCATTATTTACTTCAACATTAATATATAACTGAATATTATGTCAATACTTCAACAGGTAGACTGTTGCCGTTATTAATATAGAGCAAGAAACGGCAAAAAAATCACGTTATTTATTTAATTTTGTTTTGTTTTTTGTTATAGCGGCAACAGAAATACATCATTTATATAAAAAAATGTATTTTTTTCTGACAGACAGCAAAGTATTAGTAATTAGCTCCCGATTTTACCCTTCGGGTACGGAACCCCAAAAAGGACCCCAAAAGGAAAATGTTTCAGTGGCTGTCCTGGAGTTGTCAACCAATATTACTTTCTCTTTATCTAAATAAAATGTGAGAAGCAGATACAGAACAATAATAAGCAAATTAAGCAAAATGGTAGAAAAGACAAGTTAAGAAAAGCATAATTGATTTTGGTACTAAGATGTGGCTCATCTGTTTGTCTGTCCAATTGTAATAAAAGTGTTTTACATTAAAAAGATTTTAATCTATACTATACTATGTATGTGTGTGTAATTATAATGTATAATATAATATAATTATAATCTATACTAATATTATAAAGTTGAAGAGTTTGTTTATTTGTTTGAACGCGCTAATTTCAGGAACTACTGGCACATGAGTAAATAAACGGACAGAGGCAAAGCTTCATACAACCGCGCGAATCGATTGCACTACTGTATATACTGTGTGTATGAACAATAATAGAGCAAATAAAAAAGAATCATATTTTATAACATTGTTCTTAAATTATTATGGATAATTAAAAGTAAAAAGTGTCAATATTGTATACTATACTGTACTGTGTGTATGAAAAATAATAGAGCAAATAAAAAAGAATCATATTTTATAACATTGTTCTTAAATTATTATTGATAATTAAAAGTAAAAAGTGTCAATATTGTATACTGTACTGTGTGTATGAACAATAATAGAGCAAATAAAACAAATCATATTTTAGATATCCCAAAGATTTCAATACATAGGTAAGTTGTATCTTATTATTTTATTTCTACTAATTATTATAACTTTTGTTCACTAAGTATTTATGGATGTGCCTAAAGTCTAGTTAGGGAAACATTTGACCCGACATTAAATCTTAAATCTTAGCTAAACTTTACAGTAAAAATACAATAAGAAAAAAAAACAATAGGTACAGAATACGTAATTAGGAGACGATTCCTGTTCGGAAAAAAATATAATAGTTATGATAAAAACTGATATGCAATGAGCGTGCTTTGAACTTTCATTAAAATTAACCACTCTATTTAAAGGTACAACAGATTATTGCAAATAAAAAATATAAACACAAAGTATTTAGAAAAAATATTTTGTAGGTAATAAAGGTAGAATATTTACATAGATTACTACTCGATAAAAAATCGTTTTATTCGTTTAATTTTATCCACCTGTGACAACCCTTAAATAATTTTACGCGTTGTATGGAAGCTTTGTCTCTGTCCGTTTACTTACTCATGTGCTACTGATCCGATTTGAAAAATTATTTCAGTGTTAGACAGCTTATTTATCGAGAAAGGCTATAAGGCTATATAACATCACGCTCTGACTTAAAGGAGTTGAGTAACGCGGGCGAAGCTGCAGGCAACAGCTATATAAAAAAGCATTTTACAAAAAATTAAAACCGACTTCAAAAATACTAAACTAAAAAGTAATAAAATGACAGTTTCTTTAATGTTTGTGCTTACAACATATAATCAACTTAATCTTCTACTAATGTACAAACTTTGCGTTTACCACGTCATTATAGTTACTTTTGGAGTCGGTGTCAGCCAAGGTAGGTAGGCAGGTAATGTACAGCAACAAATACGACACCGACTCCAAAAGTAACTATAATGACGTGGTAAACGCAAAGTTTGTACATTAGTAGAAGATTAAGTTGATTGTATGTTGTAAGCACAAACATTAAAGAAACTGTTATTTTATTACTTTTTAGTTTAGTATTTTTGAAGTCGGTTTTAATTTTTTGTAAAATGCTTTTATTTCTTAATTTTTAGTGATTCCGAAATTCGTCGTCTTGGCGTTCATTGAAGGAGGCATGTTCAGCAGTGGATGGATAAAGGATGATGATGATGATGCTGATGGTGATGATGATGATGATTACGATGACCGCGACATACTATGGTGTGCTACCAAAGCATCCTATACAATTGTTACATCGACACGTAATAAAATAATCATATCATCAAGGTAAACAAAACCAACCAAATAGGCATTATTGGGAATAACTAAAAAACGGCTTGTCAGATCTTAATAAAATTAATATGGGACCAAATTGGAAACACCAGCTTTCAAACAAAAAAAGAACCATCGAAATCCATTCACAAACGGCGGAGATATCGTGTCACATACATACAAAAAAAAAAAAAAAAAAACATACAGACGAATTGAGAACCTCCTTTTTTTTGAAGTCGGTTAAAAATAATATATAAAAAATAATATAAAGCTGAAGAGTTTGTTTGTTTTAACGCACTAATCTCAGGAACTACTGGTCCGATTTGAACAATTCTTTCAGTGTTAGACAGCCAATTTATCGAGAAAGGCAAGATCACGCTGCAAGTAATAGAATTAAGTTAAGTAAGTTAACGCGGGCTACAGCTAGTTATATATCATTATAAACTAGAATGATAAAACGCTTTTGAAGCGACAGTACAGTGATAGGTCATAACCATCAGCCATGGCACTGACTGCCACTTATTGGTGCGTCACCATGACGACGGCGCCACAACACCACGCACAATGGGGTCACCAACCACCAACCATCGACCACCCTCCAAGGACGGGGAGGAAATTCGCATTTCGAGCCATATTTTTGGAACCTTGGCACGTATTGGGTAGAAAAGGTGTTTAAAGTGTTTTGTTTGTACCTTAAGCCTTGAAATATGTTAAACAATACATTTTGTCTATAATTTTTGTTTCTTGATCAATAGACACTAGTAAAAGTTTACTGTACAACTGTACCTGGTGCGGGTAGTCACAAATTAACACATAATATGATATTAATGCTTACTTTAACTACATGGATTATACTGTTAGATTTTTATTCATGAATTCCAATTTTTATTTCCAATTGTATTAATACATTTCAAATGTATATTTTTATTGACCTTAATCCATTTTTTTTCATTTAACTTTCGTTACAGTATAAAAGATACAGTGGCGACATCAATGCAGGGTTTATATATTTCTCCCCACCATGATTCAGGCCTTGACGTGGCGGTGGGGCTCAGTAGCCTAGGGTGAGCCCAACACCTTGTGCGAAGCTAATTGAGCCGAGGGGGCTCTTTGTACTCCTCTTATAAGAAGAGGGGACAAAACAGCAGGGGGCAAGGGGTGAGGATGGGAACCTCACCCCATTGCACTGTCCCGAGGGGTTGTTCTGTGGTGCGGGACAACCCCTCTGTGGAGGTGGCGTCGGTTCCTTGCGGGACTGATTAGCCGTCGAGGTGCCCTGTCAGCTTCACAGATCCGGGGCACCTCACCAAGGCGGCACTGGTGGCACTCGCCGGGTTTTAGTGGGTAGAGCTGCGTCCATTTACTTTCTTTAGAGTGCAGTGAGTCCCACATACCCATCTGGGGAGACCCACTCCCCAGGCGGGATGCCTCAGAGCATTTCCCGGCGTAAAAGAAAAACAAAAAAAAAAGACGTGTGGCACTCGGGGACTGCCGCGGTAAAGCTATTGCATAGCATTTTTTAATCAACTTATGCAATTATGATTTTTTTTTTTATTTTATTTATGCAGTATTTTTTTTCTTTCTTTTGTTTTATATTTAATGGATTACCAACAATTCTATGATTTAATGCGAATGGCCAATGATCAACAAATAGATAATATTCTTATGACTATAATTCATCATTTACAAACTTCAATTTAAGAACCATTTCAAATTTTATATATTATAATCAACAAAATCATATATAAATGCACTTTGTTTATTCATATTTAAAACACTTATGCACAAATTTTACTACTTTTATTTATTTATTTATTTATTAATGTTTGATATTATTTTCAAGCACTAGCAACACTAAAACTAACTTAACGGGCAAAAGTCTTGTGTCCAGCTCTTAATAAATTATCTGTCAGCTTTACAAACTGATAGTAATTAGTATATTCTATTTGTCAAATGTCAAATTTTGTATTTTGTGTTTCTAATTACAATGTTATAGATAAGATGTTGTTAATTTTCGTCATCTGCGCTTTATGAGCTATTATTTCCAGTTATTATCCCAGAACTTTTTATCTTCTTTGCCCACCGATGTACTAACTATGTGGTTTATAGTAGATAGTGTTGACAACTAAAACAACTACGAACAGCCGTTAATTTTTTCAATACTTGTTTAGTTCTTTGTTCTTATGTTCAGTACTAAAATACATTTTGTCCACTTTTATGCTTTTAAATAGTTAATAAATTCTTATTAAATTATTACTTATTTCTATTTTTAATACTTTATTTAACATCTAGATGGCGCTTTACCTATATATAAGATATAATATAGTAAAAATAATATAGTAATAATATAGTAAAAAAATAATAAAAAATAATAAAATATATAAGAAAGTATATAGGTCACCTATATACTTTCTCACAAACGGCTGTTCAGCGTGCTGCTCCGAAATCGGACGAATACGCTTACGTATTCGTCCGATTACTTATCCGATAGCTCGTCGCTCGTCGGGTGTCAGGTTTATTTCGTTACGGAATTTCTGGATTCGGTCGCCGCGCTCAAGGCCCGCGATAGAAGCTGTGCAATAGCTTAAAAAACAAAAGGTTTTATATATTTCTGGTCAGGCTATAATTAATGCATACCTACAGCTCATTGTATTGCCATCTATCATCGCCGACTTGTCTTCGAGACAATTGGATAGTCATAAAAATTATAATATATAGAAGAAATTGACATGAGAAGTTTTTTTATTTAAGAGAACTGGAATGAAGGATCGCGTACCCTTACATCGATGCCACATTACTAATTTCTTCCGTGATACTAAGTTGATGTGTTGTGTGAAGGACAAGACAGGCAGTGTGATTACTGGCACCGAGACTTATCTTAATTTGTCTCGGCTAGCTCCAGGTCCAATTTATGTTCATAGACAACTTTGATCACCTACCATCGTAGTATGTCCACCCATTGTCTAACTTACGTAAAAAAAATAATTTTCTTTAAAAAAAGTAAAACCTTTGGTTTTATAAGTGTTAATGCGGCACAGAGCAGTCACAGAGCCACAAATAAGCGTTTATATACGAACGCGTTGTATACTGAGTGTTCTAGAAAATTCATTTCCACGATAAGTATCAATGAACTGGCTTTGCGGCTTTTATTGAAATTAGAATTCCAAGGCTGAGTCCATACAAATGTGAATTTAACCAATTTATAGTTAAGTTCCAGAATTAGTTTTTCAACGCACTAATCACCGCCACAAACTATATAGTGAATACTACGTATTATCATTTATCACCGCTACTGCGACTTATGAAACAGCTACGAAAAATTATTTTTGCTATTTAATTGACAGCTCAATTTTATAAGGAAGCTTTTATACTCCAAGCACACATTAAATTTGTTTCTTTTTGCAATCATTTAAATTTTAATATTTTAAAATTGTAAGAGGCATATTCTACTTGTTGAAGGTATTAAAGGAAATGCAAGTCTACATCGGTTCCATCAGTATGTTTAGTTCTTAGCGAAGCAGGTTTTTGGGTAGCCAAAATACACAATTAAGATGATAACGCAAGGACGAGTCACCGTGCTCTGTATCCACTCATGTACAAAAGCCTAGCCTAGCCTACCTGGTCCTGTGGTGCCACTCCATTCATGCTAAGCGTCAGATCTTACTGTCACTGTAAACGCAGGGTGCGCGCGCTTTAAACTATAAAGCTTCGCTGTTTCAAATATATAATAGGGTGTCCCTACTATATATTTGAAACAGTTTCGTTGAGTTCCGATTCAGGATTAGATAACGCTTATCTGGACTAGTCAAGTCTCTAGTAGGCATTTGAACTTAGTATAGATAACTTTAACTAATTACCCACCAGTGGCTACAAGTTTGCCCAAGGGAATATACGAGAATAAACACTATTCAACATAAAAAAAAAACTATAATAACCATATTCTCTACAACATGCCTTTTTCTTCCAATTAAAGGCGTTTCCCAAAAAGCCATTACCAATACTAAATCAGTATCACGATTGATTAATGTATTCTATTAGCAGGTCATTCAACTTTACTTTCAGGAAAGCAATTCGAAGAAAACCTTCAAGTCCTGTGAACCTATGCTCAATGGAAATTTACTTTCCTATAGCTAAGCTTCGCCTGCGATATTACCTGGGTTCAATATGCATTTTTTTATATTATGTCAATATTGTTTCCACACCGGTAAAGAAATACAGCGTGAGGAAACCTGCATGTAATGGGCTTCAGTCTTTAAGCGTGTTGTCGGTAAGATGTTACCTGAACAACAATTGGATCTGTGGCAGAACTTTATTACACACTGAGTATCAGTGTGGGACCTACCTTCAAATGAATGGTGGATTTGAGTATACAGTATAATAGGGAAGCGCTGTATCGCGCTCGCGTCTGCATGGTTACCACCGTCTTGCTTGTTTCTCCCGTGAAACAGCTTTGCTGTGTTTCGGAGAGAAGGGCAAGACAGGCAGTGTAATTACTGGCACCGAAACTTAACATCTTATGTCTCAGGATAGGCAACACATAGATGAGTTGCCTGGGCTCGTTCCAGGTAAACTAGTTCATGCTCATGGGAGACGTCGACCACTTACCATCAGGTGGGTGGTTTGCCAGTTTTCCTATCAAACTAACATAAAAAATATATCTTTATCTTTATATATATATATATATATATATATATATTTCTTGTGTGCGTGTGTATGTCACTGAACTCCTCCTAGACGGCTGGACCGATTTTGATGAAATTTTTTGTGTGAGTTCAAGGGGATTCGAGGATGGTTTAGATTCACAAAAAAAAAATGTACAGAACAACGTCTGTCGGTGCCACTAGTATTATATAAAGTAATATTTGGCCGAAGATAGATCTACAGTTTTTCATTTCCTTAGACGTATTTTTCATTTTAATAATTCCTCAATATCTTTTTATAAGTATCTCGTAACCCCAAAAGCTCTGTCGGCTATAAGTAAGGAGGCGCTGTACTGCACCTACATCTTTTTCTTCTGTTTTAGGCCGCACAAAAATGAGTTGTCTAAACTGATCCTAGGTCATGAGCTACTCTGAACACTTACCATCAGCTGGTTAATGTCACTTGGCCCATCTAACATAAAAAATCATCATCATCATCCTCTATCCGTCCACTTCTGAACATAAGCCACCCTCAATAAAGACGGCCGGATACATTGCCACTCGCATCCAACACGGACCGGTCACTGCACGGAGATCGTCTTCCGATCAACAAAACGTCTTTTAATCTTAGATTAATCAAAGGTTTTAATCATAATCGTACATATGAGAAAAGATAAGTCTAATGAGATGGTAAGTCAACGTACTGGTCCCGTGGTGTTGACCTGGGGGGTTGTGGCGCGGTGGCCATGGAGATCAGAACTCTGTATGTTCTCAGTATTTATAAGATTTATATGTAAGATAAAGATAATATAAACAGAGGACTAAATAAATCTTTCTAAAACTATATAAAACGGTATTTACAATTTTACTTTAGTTTCGCGAAACTCGATATTTTAACATTATCTACGAAAAATGTATGTCTAGAAATGTGGTGCTGGAGAAGAAAGCTTGGTATATAGTATGTAAGAGGAAGTGCCAGGCTGCTTTGCAGCTGAACCAGCTGAAAAGTACCTCTTACTCACATAATACCTACGGCCTACCGGCGTATAGTACCAGCTATGCTGTCGCATTTCGTGCGGTTTGTGAGTTTCCAATTGGGCGGGGATAGGGGACAGGATGACAACTGGTGTCATCCGTTCGCGACTTACGAAACGCATTTTGATGCGGTTTTTTATTAGATAGAGTGATTAAAGAGGAAGGTTTTTGTGTATAATACATGCAAAATATAGTAGATAAAGACTGATAATTTTAGAGGTTTGTGAGGTCGTAAATAAACACATTTTTTGCGCTTACATTGCAAACGCTGGGTGTTATGAACCAATGTATCGAGCCGCGCTCGTGCCTCCTGTAGGGAGCGCCGGCGCCTCGGGCAGTACCGCCAGTTCTCTGCGAGATCGCACACCGCTCAGTCCATCGCGAACCGTATACCGCGCCGTCCATTAATTATCCGATTGGCCAATTAGGGATTAGTGTTAATTAGATTTATATTTGAGGCATCGACACACCGGAGAAGGATCAAGACGTCGCTTATGTAATTGACCAATTTTATATAGCTCCGTGATACCGCGGACACGTTCTACCCCATTTGAATTCCGGATTATTATATATATAGCTTCCACTGCATTTCCTGCTAATCCGGATACGGGAATGAACACTGGGGATAAGAAAGATCAAAATAATGTCTTTTTTTGTCCATCCAAAAAAGTTCGCGCAGTACAATAACAACGTGCAGTACAGTACAACGTGCAGTACAGTAAAATATGCAACATGCAATACAGTAAAACGTGTAGTATTATAAAACGTGCAGTACAGTAAAACGTGCAGTACTGTAAAACGTGCAGTACAGTAAAACGTGCAGTACTGTAAAACGTGCATTACAGGAACTTCGTGCAGTACAATAATAACGTGCAGTACAGTAAACCTTGCAGTACAGTAAAACATGCAGTGCAGTAGAACGTGCAGTACTGTAAAACGTGCAGTACAGTAAAACATGCAGTATAGTACAACGTGCAATACAGTACAATGTGCAGTACAGTAAAACGTGCAGTACAGTAAAACGTGCAGTACTGTAAAACGTGCATTACAGGAACTTCGTGCAGTACAATAACAGCGTGCAGTACAGTAAACCTAGCAGTACAGTAAAACATGCAGTGCAGTAGAACGTGCAGTACTGTAAAACGTGCAGTACAGTAACTTAATGCAGTACAATAAAATCGTGCAGTACCGTACAACGTGCAGTACAGTAAAACGTGCAGTACAGTACAATGTGCAGTACAGTAAAACGTGCAGTACAGTAACTTCGTGCAGTACTGTCAAACGTGCAGTACAGTAAAACGTGCATTACAGTAAAGACGTGCAGTACAGTAAAGACGCGCAGTATAGTAAAACGTGCAGTACGTACGGTACACCTCTTTTAGTATAGTGAATAATAATAATAATAATAATAATAATACATTTTATTTCAAGCAATTACAGCTCATATTATTATATAGTAGAATAAGTGTAATAATTTTAAGTGTTCAATCACTTAAAATAGACTAATGTTCTTTATTTAAAAATTTCATAAATTACAATTTGTTAATCATCATAATCATAACATGATCCTAAATTAACATAGTACGAAAGACTATAGACCAGATCTGTAAAAAGGCTAATAAAACTCCCAGTTTAATAGTATAAAGGTAATTAAGACCCTTTATTGTTCCTTGGTGCGTAGTATTCTCGAGTATTGCTCACAGGTATGGAATCCACGTTATAATGTATACATTGATAGGTTTGAGTCCATACAACGTAGATTTTTGAAATATCTTTAGTACAAGCTGGGAATCAAGGACTGCAATTATAATGCAAGGTGCCGTAGATATCATTTTCTACCTTTACAGGAACGGTGACAAATTGCTGACGTTGTCTTCCTAGTTAAAATTGCTCAAAATCGTGTAGATTCTCCGCATTTACTCTCAAAGATTAATTTGAGGGTGCCTTATAAAACACTTGGGCAACCTATATGTTTGGACATTTCCCAGACCACTTCCAATTATAGACAAAATTCTTTCTTTATTCGTGCCGCAAAAAGCTTAAACAACGTGGTGGTGTCTCCACAGCTTGATATTTTTGTCTCTTCAACAATTCATTTCATGAATACTTTAACGAACACTTTTTTTTTTCTTTAACGCCGGGAAATGCTCTGAGGCATCCTGCGGGGGAGTGGGTCTCCCCGCGCGGGTATGTGGGACTCGCTGCGCCCGACAGCTGGTAAATGGACGCAGCTTCTACCCACTAAAACCCGGCGAGTGCCACCAATGCCACCTTTGGTGAGGTGCCCCGGATCTAGAAAACAAACAGGGCACCTCGACGGCTAGTCAGTCCCGCACGGGACCGTCGCCACCTCCACAGAGGGGTTGTCCCGCACCACAGAACAACCCCTCCCAACGTGGGGACAGTACAATGGGGTGAGGTTCCCATTCTCACCGCTTGCCCCCTGCTCTTCTCTCCCCTCTTCTTATAAGAGGGGGACAAAGAGCCCCCTCGGCCCAATTAGCTTCGCCCAAGGTGCACCGCTCACCCTAGGTTACTGAGCCCCACCGACACGACAAGGCCTGGACCATGGTGGGGTTAACGAACACTTGGTTTGATGGCTGTCGAACTAATCCTTAGTTGTGTGAGAAGTGCTTCATGAATTTTTATCTAACATTTTAATAATATAACTGTATCTAGCAAACAAGCTATTCTTTTGTAACTTAATTGTGAAAACATGTAATTGGTGTTTAGTTTTATATTTAGTTAATTATTTTTATACTATATCACTGTTTGTTTTCCAAATAAATAAAAATAAAATAAAATAGTATGAAATAAAGTCATTTTCCGTCTGTCTGTCCCTATATATACTATATATACTACGCAACTCCTTTTGATGCAGTATTTTTTTATACATAGAGTGATTAAAAAGGAAGGTTTTTGTGTATAATACATGCAAAATATAGTAGATAAACACTGATAATTTTAGAGATTTCTAATGTGATATCGTAAATAAATACATTTTTTGCTCTTACATTGCAAACGCTTGCTAAACCCTATAAGAAAGATCAAAATAATGTACAACAGTATTGGACTTCTTAAAAAGGTCTACAAAAAAGTTCGCGGTAGTATATGTCTATCTCTTACTTTGCCCACAATCACCATTCTGTTACTTTACAAGAAGTAATGGCTTATTTACGAAGCGATTTTAAGCAATACAGCATTAATCCTTATCCAATTAAGTACCTTAAATACATAATAAAAATTAATATGACCCTTTACAGCGTGTAGTTTTATGAATATTTTCTAAGATATTACAGATTTAAAATGCAGGGACATTTAACGTCGCAGGCTTAAATTTGAGCGTTGAGTATTTTTTACATGGCCCATTATAAGTCGCTCATCAATACAAATCAAATCATTTTTTTTAATTCAAAATAGTACCAATAAAGTATATTTTTGAACGTCAATTGAATCTACCATCGGTTCCAAGGCAAGCCCACTGAGAAGAACCGGCGTAACAAACTCAGTGGAACTAATCTTTTCAAATACTATGTATTCTATAACAATTTTTACATCTTATCCTGAAATGCCTGGAAGGAACGCCCTATTCCAAAGATGTGGTATCTTTCATGAAATCTTTTTCTTTATAATATCCTTTACCACACAAACGCTCTTTAATACCTGTTTGATTTTTTTAATGAATAGCTTTTGATCGATTTCTAGGATCCCATAGTAAAAGCGTATACAGTTAGTTGCCTTTAAAAAAAATGCTTAATTTTGTGAGTCTAATCACTGGTTTATTGTGTAGGTATATCCCTACTACGAATATCACTTTTCTTACAAAATTCATTTATGTTTTTCCGGACATATTCAACAACATATTTCAAGAGTAACCTCTAAAAAACATGTTTTTATTGTCTAATGACAAAAAAGCTGTGAACGTTGTGTATAAAGACATTCTATAGAATATTTAGTATCAGCATTGCGCCCCTGCGAAGCCGGAGCGGGTCGCTAGTATATAATATGTATATTATATACAAATAATTAAATGATAACAATTTTATGATATGATTTGCTAATTGAAGGTTTTTTCACTAAATTCAAAGTAAGTTATCAAACTTATTAAAATAACATAAACTAATTTATATTATAATTTTAAAGAAATTTCGAGGTTTTAAAAAAGAAATTAAGTAGTAAGAGGTAGTGCCATGCTGCATTGCAGCCGAACTGGGCCGGCACGACCGAGGTGGTACCTCTCGCTCACATAACACCGGCGTCAAATGACAACTAGTTTCGTGCGGTTTGTGATTTTCCGGTGACCCATTGGGGGGGATAGGGAAATGGAGGGCAACGCATCGGCATAGCCTCTGGTTGTGCGGATGTGTACGGGCGTTGGTATCATAAGGCTCCGACTGCCCGTTTGCCCCCTTATTACATAAAAAAAGTTTTATAGTTTGTTATATTGGGAATATAGTTTTGCAATATCATTTTATACGAGACTTTTTTAAAAGTGAAGTTAGTATAAAAACTTAGAACAAGCACCACGCTTTTTTACAATAAGTAATGTCATTTATTTTGTTAATCCATTTAATTCTTCTATTAAAAAATATTTTCAAATTTTTAGTACGGTTTGCTATTAAAGCGTGTTTTATAGATTTTTTTAAACTATAATTTATTTTATCATAATATTTCATCTAAATAACTATATTCAGGGCCGGACTTAAACATAATGCCGCCCCTGGGCACCGAAAAAAATGCCGCCCCAATACTGCAGTTTCCCTTAAACTTATGGTTTATTACCTTATTTTTCAAAAATAAAATAACTAATTTATTATACATTATTATAATATCTGTGCATATTATATACTGCCTATTGTATATTGCGAAAACATAAAAAAATAAATATTTGTTCGCAATCTAAATGTTGTCAGTACGTCTGATTTGATGCATAGAATATCTACCAACCCGACGCCATGAGGCCGTGTGGTCGCAGACTTCACGGTTGGCGGGGGGTGACCCCCCACGTTTACAAACCAAAAGTGAGCCAAATCGGCTCACACTAATCCGATGTAGCATAAAAAAAGCAAAAAAAAAATAGAATATCTAAGCTATTAGCCTATTATATATAGCTAAGAGACTATTTGCACTCATTGTAGATCGTAAGAAGTTTTTTAACTCTTTTCAAACATGAATACGATCGTTCTGGCGCTACAGTCTGTTGCAGCTAATATCATAAATCCACGTTTGGAAACCCAGTGTAAAGGTCCTTTATATTATGTAAAAATGAATTTCTTTAATTATCTATTTAATAAAAAAATATTTATTAAAATAATTAATTAATTATATTTAGCAATCTTGATAAGCCTGGAAAAAAAATCAGTTTTTAAATTTTGCCGCCCTAGAAAATTTGCCGCCCTGGGCACTAGCCCCGACTGCTCCTATTGTAAATCCCCCACTGACTATATTATATAAAAAACTAGCCATCTGTGAATGTGTCTGAAAATTGCATGTGAAACATCCATGTTGATATTCATCATCATCAGCCTCTATCCGTCCACTGCTGAACATAGGCCGTCCTTAATGAACGCCAAGACGGCCGATCCCTTGCCACTCGCATTCAACACGGATGGGCTACTGCATGGCGATCGTCATCTACCTAAACGTGGCCTCTACTACTCTACTCATTCATTCCGACCAGCCCCTTCAACGAGCTTATTCTTCGCGTGATATCGGTAGTTCTTTGGCGGATGTCTGCGTTTCCAATCCTATCTGCCAAAGAAACACCCAGCATAGCACGTCCCATTATGACACGCTGAACTACGGCAAAGTTGATATTAGACTTATAATTAATTAAAGTCTATAACGACAAATTAAATAAACTAAAAGACATACCGTTTACCTTCATACGTGTAGAATTTACTGTGAAGGCACGCCAAAGATGTTGCACATCATGAAAACTCAGCATATTTTATTAAGCATTATAGAAAAAAAATCCATAAACTCTAGACTCTACTTAACTCTACATAGATGCTATAGAATTTAGATCTCTATCAACAGTACACATCTTTACAAGTGGAGGTCTTAGTAATTTAGGGGTCTTTGCGCGATTCCAATCAACGCACGCGATCCCACAAAATATATAGGACTAAATACTCGCCACACCATTAGTACTGGCCGCTTACACCATAAGTTGACGCGACGCTTAACCGCGCGAACGCGTTTTTAAATACAATTCGAAAATTAAAAGCTTGTCAGTTTATTATTCTGTGTTTGACGTGAATTTTAAAAATGGAAGGCTGCGGTACTAATTGTATAAAATATTTGTTGGTGGTTTTTAATGCTCTGTTTTTGGTAAGTATTTTCATATTTTTTTAAATATATTCTTGATTATTAAAAAAATATATATACTTGTAGTGCGTATGTTTTCATTTATATTTAAAAGAGTAGGTACGGGTATAGCGAAAAAGAAAATAAAACGTAGATAATAATTTACGGCTACTTTTATGGGTCTCTTTCAATCGACGCAACAAATGTCAGCTATGTTTTACATAGAATAAACATTTGGCTAGTTTGGTAGTTGTGTGTTTTATTACTTAATCCACCGATAACCTGACTACTCACCACCAATTAAAAAAAGTTTATATACATTAAAGTGTTAAAAATGGAACAGGCTTAGAGAACAGGCTTTTACTGCCTTATGTCGATGATTTTATTATAAGCATCACACAATACTTTAATTAGTGTTATCATTTTAGGATATTAACAGCTGTTGAACATGTTTACTAAAGAATTACATATTTTATACTATAATACATAAAAACCTACGTCAGTGATGCATTGAATTCAGGTCAAGAACAGGTCCTTGATCACATGGGATGGACTGTTGGTGGTATTTTTGTCTGAATACCATGTTTATAAATTACACCTTAACATAGATTAATTTAACTTATGAGATTTTCCGAAGTTTTATACAACTTATACACGATTACAAAATTTAATTAAAATCGCTTTTACAATTTGTGAATGAACTGACATGTGAATTTTATATTTTATTAATATTTTTAATAGAGGTACTTAGTGTTGCTATAGGTATAAAACATGGCTTTAAACATTAGCTGTAGCCTCTATCAAATCCCTGGTACGTGTTTATTTTAGTACCTACATCTTTCTCCGTAGTACAGTTTATAGATGACGCGGGGATATTTTTGTCATCTTGTGTACAATCCGGTGCCCCAATTTCAGTCCATCATCATCATCATAATTTTCAAAGGTCTAAAAAGCTATAGGTCAATTGAGGTTACCTTTAATATTGACCACGTATAAGTAGAGAAGGGTAGTTGTAGATTAAAGTATTTTACCGGTTTACCTTATTGAGCAGTGGACGCGACTGCAGAAATAAAAGATGCAACGCAACTGCATTTTTGAAGTGAAACTTTTTTGCGCGCATGAGGATAATTTTTTTACGGATGAAACGTCATGAAAATGTGCAACGTTTTTGTACAAGAAGAGGGAGAGAGTGATTGAGACCGATTGAGGGAGAGTGAGAAAGGGCGAACGTTGCATGAAGCACATAACCATGGAGTGGCAGCTTCCAAGCGAGTGAGGAAGATGAGGAAGAGGAGAAAACGAGGGAGAGAGTGAGATAGAGCGCACGCATCGCAAGTCTCGAAAATTTAAAGCTTTAGATTAGTATAAATATAAACGAGATTTAAAAATTAGTTTGCCAAATAAGTTTCACTTCTGACATGTGTACTTTGTACGGACGCGCTTTTATGGATGATAAAGAGAGGATAATATTTCAATTTTTAAAATATATTCTACTTATACCAAAAATCAAGGGACTTACTAGACATTCAAGGTTAAATCAGTCGTTGTTTTTTTTTGATGGAGTCGACTCTTCTCTTCTAGATATTTTCCATGTGAATACATCACTGTAGATAAAAAAATATATAGAGATACATGGGGTTTCGAGATTTTTTTTAAGTAAATGACTAATGCCTAAACGGGGTTAAGTTGAGTAAGATACTCTAGGTAGGCGTTATAATTCAGTGGGTGTATAAGCCAGCGTGGGCCGAATTTTCTGACATATTTACTTGCAACAGAACTGTTATAGAAAGCAGAAATGCAATGTAAGTTTAAGTAATATTAAGTGTAATTAAACCGATTTGATGAAACCATCGAATTAGGATATATCGATAAAGTTTCATTAGGCATTAATCGTTGATAAACTTTATTCTAATAAACATTAAAGTATACATGTGTTTTAATAATTATTTAAATTCAATGTATTTTTACATTTTATTTCACTTTTTACAGCTCATTGCTTATTTAAAAATACTAAGAATTAGATCAAAAAATTATATAGACAAAGTTTTAAACCTATTACGATTCAAAAGTTTTATTGCACAGATTATAAATACGTTACATTAATATTGAACGAGTTTTTATGCCAGCGATTCTAAAAGCGGTCTGATCGTTTTACTTAAATAAGGCAAGCATCTAATGACATACAGCCTCGAATGTGAGTTTTTTATTATTTGACCATCTTATTTGAATATTTATGTAGAAAGTCCGTTCCGTAACGTTTTAGGGAATTATATTGGGTAAAAGGATACATACCCACAGAAGGTGGAGATACATATTTATATATCCATACTTGTATGGTCTGCTCTATATCTCCTATTTTGACCCATCGCTTTTCAGATATAAAAAACAGGTTCTTGATTTGAGCTATTATATGCCTTACGGTTTTACTTATATTCCAAATTTAAAGCATTGGCATGAGATTTACCGTTCTTGCAGGGATAATTTAAGCCTTTGACTTTAAAACCCTGGGGTATAAGTTCGATGTGAAGTCGATTCGACTGAGTGCAGAGGAAAACTGCAAATATTTTACATTCTGCGATGTAAAGTAGACACTTCGAAAACCTGTATTATATACTGTCCTTGCTAGATTTTCAGGGTGTGCCCAACGTTGTGTATTCTTACCTTAACAATAACTGATGATGACACAAACAAGCACTTGCTTAATCATTTCAAATGACACATCTTACGATCATAGTCATTATATGATTAAGCACGAGCCGGAAATGCAATTAAACAATTGCATAAGATTATGTCATTAGTCATTGCATGTGCAAAAAACAACAAAACAATAGGAGACCTTTTATCCCATGTGCGCGATTTCTTCTGATTGTGTACCTATCCGTGGGAGACAAGAAAATAAAAGTTCAAAATGAATGTCATTTCAATAAGTATTAAGTATGTAAAATTTCAGTTATTTCATCACAGATAACAATACTAGATCTTAGCGCAATTTATATGTATGGACCAACTTTAGGTTTCATATCCATTATCATCACCATCATGATCATCATCATCATCATCATAATCAGCCTCTATCTGTCCACTGCAGAAAATAGGCCTCCCTCAATGAACGCCAAGACGGCCGATCCCTTTCCACTCGCATCCAACACGGACCGGTATGGATTTTTTTTTTCGGAGGGATCTATGCTAATGGCCCGGAGGCTAATGCTTCATCGGATTAGTGTGAGCTCATTCGGCTCACTTTTGATTTATAAAGTGGGGGGTTGCCCACCGCCTACCGTGCAGTCTGCGACCACACGGCCTCCTGGCGTCGGTTGTGTAACTGTATGGAGCCGCCATGTTTAATGGCCGATCAACACTTCGTCTACCAAAACATGGCCTAATGAATAAATATAAATCATAAAATTTGTTAACTTAGTAGTTCGAATATAAAACATCCAAATTAAGAATTTTCTCCAATTTTTTAAGTCGGTTAAAAAGTTTCTGTTAATCTCAGTTAAAGTTGAAGTTCATGAAGTTGGGTTAAAAGGTTGGTTTTAATGGAAAAGCTCTTGGTATTTGATAAATGCATATTCTTTGAAGTTTCGAAAACGCCATTACGGAAGGACATCAATCGGATCACGCGAAGCGACCATCAAGTTTAGGCCTCCGCCCCCTGTATGCTACTCCGCCCCCTACATGGTCCAATGATAATCATAAGTCGTGATGTCACTTTACTTGATTATAAACAGTTCTATAATGCTTGATTGATTTTTAAAGTTTCTTTGAATTTTTCTTTAAATCGAAGAGGTGAAAAAAAGTTTTTTCCAAATTTTGGGAAAAGGTACTAGAAAAAAAGTTGAAATAAAAGTTGTAGAGCATCAAATTTTATAAAGAAATGATGAAGTCTTTATGTTAAATGACTTAATTACTATCCGAGATAATTTTAAGTTTAGCGAAACCTTAAAACTATCATCGTGCTAGGGGATGATAGGAACAACTGTAAAAATAATAACTTGTTAAAAAAATTATATTTTTAACATGTATTTTTAAAGTTACTTAAAAATAAACTTAAATTCTAGAGTTTTTTTTAATGTTTATGATAAAGTTATAACAATTCAAAATTTTCAGGACTGAATTAAAACAGCTTTACTCGATTTTTTTTAATATTGTTTTATTTCATAAACTGACTATAATATGCGTGGGAATTTTATTTTTACCTTTTATTTTTTATATGGTTTTTGTGTAATGTATATAAATATTTATATATTAATCAACAATCACACCACGTTAACCTGACCCGTGCTAAGTTCGTAAGAACTTGTGTTTCAGGTTAGGAAATGGATATAAAATTAAGAAATTTATATAAATCTATAGGTACCTACTAATATTATAAAGCCGAAGAGTTTTTTGTTTGAACGCGCTAATCTCAGGAACTACTGATCCGATTTGAAAAATTCTTTCAGTGTTAGATAGCCCATTTATCGAGGAAGGCTGTAGGCTATATAACATCACGCTGTGACTAACAGTAGTTAAGTTGAGTAAGTTAACGCGGGCGTAGTTGCGGGCAACAGCTAGTACATACATACATGTCCATGACCAGGTGCAGACATCTATATTCATCATACAAATTACATGCACTTGGCGGGATTCGAACCCGAGACCGCTGTGTAAAGTGTCTAGTCGCCTGACCACTCGGCTAGCCGGCCGTTTATGAAAGTACTCTACGTCTACCTACTTATAACAAAGAACCAATTTGTAAAGTTTTTTCTTTCTGTAACGGCTCGACCAATTTTGATGGGCTTTTTAAAGACTTGACTTTAAGATAAAGAAAGAAAAAAGGGTTCCGCGAAAAAAATTTGATCAACATCCCATGATGATAAAAATCAGTCACTAATAATTATCTAATCATAAATAATAAAGTTGCAATTAAATATTAATATCATTAACGCTACCAAAATAATCACCAGTCCAGATCTAACTGAAGTCAGTAAATCTAAGTCACTGCGGGTGAAGTCATCAAACAAAGTCACAGTTCAGTCGGTTAGGTCATCAATGACTAGCGGGCACACACCATGACGTTGTCAATGGGCGTGCTGTTTGTTTAATACATTATGTATGTAATGTTTATGTGGATTGTGAAACATCTTTCAATGTAGTAATCTGTACACAAACTTGCTTAACCGATTGTAAAAGCGAAGATCTCCTTTTATTATCCTATTTTTTATCCAAGGGAGTGGGGGGGGGGGTTGCGATGTGCCGCGTTCCCGCACAGCAACACAGCTTTGATGTGTTTTGAAGCCCCACCATCATTCAAGCCTTGTCGTGGCGATGGGGCTCAGTAGTTTTTCCCATTGTACTGTCTGTACTGACTGTGTGTGACGTTGGGAAGGGTTGATCTGTGGTGCGGGACAATCCCTCTGTGGAGGTAACGTCGGTCTTTTGAGGGACTGACTAGCCGACGAGGTGCCCTGTTTGCTCCATAAATCCGGGGCACCTCACCAAAGGCGACATTGGAGGCATTCGCCGGTCTTTAGTGGAAAGAGCTTGTGTGTTTCGGAGAGAAGGGCGGGACTATAAGTACTAAGCGGTGGCTGGTACAGACTTAACACCTTGTGTCTCAGGATAGACAGCCCATGAAAGGCTTGCTTGGACTAGTTCCAGATAAACTCCTTTATGTTCATGGCCGACGCTAACCACAGGCCACCAGGTGGAACATTTGCCAGTTTGCCTACACAAGTAACATAATATAAATGTAGCTGCTTTCCGAAATAAGGTATGAGTGTTAAGAGAAAAAAAAGCAACGTTTAATTTTTCATCTAAATATTTTAAGGTCCTCATGCATTTATGCATTGCAGGCAAAGTCAATGTTAATTCACGAAAACTCGATACTAATTCTACAGATTTTGGTCCTGTATTTATCCATCCTGTATTGGTCCAATTATTAAAATGGTCGAGGTCCACTGTTCTTTGATGTCAGTTGTGTAGATATCTTCCTTTTTTTTCTTTTCCGCCGGGAAATGCTCTTAGGCATCCTGCGGGGGAAGGGGACTCCCCAGGCGAGTATGTGGGACTCGCTACACTCGAAAGATAGTAAGTGGACGCAGCTCTACCCACTAAAACCCGGCGGGTGCCACCAATGCCGACTTTCGTGAGGTGTCCCGGATTTGTTGAGCAGCAGGGCACCTCGAAGGCTAGTCAGTCCCCAAAGGGACCAACGCAACCTCCACAGAGTGGTTGTCACGCACCACAAAACAACCCCTTACAACATTGGGACAGTGCAGTGGGGTGAGGTTCCCATCCTCGCCCCTTGTCCCCCCTACTCTTTCATCCTCTCTTTTTATAAGAGGGGTACAAAGCGGAGCCCCCTCAGTTCACTTGGCTTCGCCCAAGGTGTTGGGTTCAGCTTGAGCTACTGAGGCCCACCGCCACTTCAAAGCTTGATCCATGGTAGGGTGTAGATACCTTCCTGTTGTATCTTTCATCAACACGAAACAGGACAACTTCATCTGGGACACATTTAGTAAAATATGTGTTTTGATTGCCGTAAAATTAAACATAGATTTTATCCTTATGTTACAATTAACTACATTGTTATGTATTCGTGTTTGCCGTTTGGTAATCTTGTAAATTCGTCATACGTCCGTCGATGGATTGACTATTATTTTACTGCTATTGCCTGTTTATTGAATTATGGCCAATCATCATCACCTCTTATCCGTCCTTTTAAACATGGAGCCTTCAAAAGATCTTGAAGTGTCCGCTACGAAAATTGTTATACATACATTTCTCAATATATGTATAATAAGTTCTATCATAGCCCCCTGAGGAACTGACTAGCCGTTGAAGTACCCTGTTTGATCATTATATCCGGGGCACCTCATCAAAGGCGGCATTGGTGACACTCGCCGGGTTTTAGTGGGTAGAGCTGCGTCCATTTACCAGCTTTCGGGCGCAGCGAGTCCCACATACCCGCGTGGGGAGACCCACTCCTCAGCGGGATGCCTCAGAGCATTTCCCGGCGTTAAAGAAAAAAAAAGATGTCATTCGTTTCTATTGGTAAGAAGTAAACCTCGCCCAATAACATAAACGGATTCACCCGAAATGGCACAGGCAACTCATTGTGTCCTGTGTTGGTCAGATCCGGGACACTCCCCTTCAGGCGACCAAGATAGTAAAGCCTAGTATTGTTTTCTAATGTTTACGCGAATTTCACTCATTATAATGAAACAATTATTATTACTGATTTTATCACGGTTTATTAAGATTTTTACAAGCCCGACGTCTCCCATGGTTGCTGTAAAGTATCCGAAACGTCGGGCTTGTAAAAATCTTAATAAACCGCGATAAAATTAGTAAGTCTAGTATCAGCAAATACCCTGGCTGTTCCGCTCTCACTGTAGCAATTAGCAATTAATTAAATAAAATCAGACACGCGCCACATGCGTATTTCTTCCACCGGAAAAAGAAGCTAGATAGCTTTATTTATTTATTCTTTATGTACATGAAAGGTACCTATTTAATCCCTTATAGAAATTTCTGCCAGCATACCTAAAAGAGTGCGTGTAGAAAACTAAATGCGGACATAGAACAAAAGAAGAATGACAAAAAAATATTAATATTAAAGCTAAGACAAATATTAAAGGAATATAGCTTTCCGTTTTCGCCGTCTCTACTATTTTATTATTAGGCTATTGTGACAGGTATCTTATATGTATACACTTATTTAACACAAAGTAAAATAAATAAGTACTTAAAATTCCATAGACATGATACATAATCTCAAGGTATATTCCCATTATTTATGCTCCATAAGGTAAGCGTCCACACGTCCGCATCGTAGACATCGCACGTATTTTTTGTATAGAAAGATCACACTTCGGCAATGCCGACACCGATGCTCCGAGACGCAACTTTTGTGATGCGTGCCGATGACGTCATACGGAATTCCGATCAGTTGGATTTAGCTTGAGACCCATACGATCACTGTCAAAATCCAAATGAAGTGGCATCGGCAATCCGATTGCTGGTAGTTGCGTCGGCAAATCCGATCGCTGCCGATACATGAAAAACTAGTCCGTTTGATGCGATGCGTACGATGCGCACATGTGGACGCTTACCATAAATCACCATTTAGTATTCCATCCAATAGGTTCTAATACCTATAATGTGAAGTCAAATATTCCGACGGACGCACATCGATTGTCAACTAAGTTCACGTCGGCCATCTTGGTGACGTCACAGTACAATGACGATTCACGACATGGCGTTATTGCCACGCGTTACATACGGTGCATAACACACGAGCAGTTTTGGATATTATAAATAATGATAGGTACAATATAGAGTAGAGAAACGAAACTGTTTCCCGAATTTGTAGTCCAAACAGACTATATATTGACTGGCCAGTTAGTCTTGTGGTTAGTGACCCTGACTGCTAAACCAGAAGGTCGTGGGTTCCATCCCCACCCCGGACAAATGTTTGTGTGATGAGCATGATCATTTGTTCTATGTCTGGGTGTAATTTATCTATAATATTTATCTGTAATGTATTTACAAATATAATTATGTATCAGTTGTCCGGTTGCCATAAGAACACGCTCTGCCTAGTTTGAGATCATATGGCCATGTTTGAGTTGGCCCAACATATTATTATTATTCACTGTCAATCACAATCACATACTCGTATTGACATTGGTACAAAAAAATATAAAAGAAATGCAAACAACAAGAATATAATTAAGATCTACTTTTTAAATATTTGAAAGTTTGATGATAAAGCATTATAATGAATACACAAAAAAACAAGTCAGTACAACAAGAAGGTAATTAATTCCAATTTCAAAAGATTGTGATTCAAAAGTGCGTTAAAAACAAGTAAACATACTAGTACCGCGATATTGCTGGTATTCTACAAATAAACCTGGGCCTGTAGACAAAGTGACATCGCTTTGTAGACGAAATTCGATATCGTCTTTGAGATAACGATAATAATTTTCTAGCCAATGATCAATCAAAGATCGTGACAGTGCAACGACAACAACTGTCAAGTGTCAACAAAGTTCGACAAGAAGTGTCAAATCGGACCAAAAAATTAAAATTAATTTCTATGTATATAGACCTCATACACACTATAACTCATAAAAATTGTGAAAATGTTTCCCTCCATGGCCCACGCCCACGGATAACGAATCAATATCAATAATAAAATAACATAAGTTTGACATAAGTGTTCGATAGCCAATTGACAGTTTATGATTTTGTTACGAATTTTAACATTGTCTACCAACTTGCGATAACGATAACGAGTGACATAATTGACGACGGCTTATGTCAATCCCATACATTTTATTCTTTTCGAACTTCGTTTTCTTTTTTCTAATGTTACTTTGTCTAAGGCCTCTGTAACGGCTACAGTGCAAACGAGCAGCCACAGACGAGTCCTGCGATACATTACGCATTAAAAATCAATCAAAAAACGCTCGTCTGCCGTGTCACTTGACCTTAGTTTCAACATGGATACCATATCGAAGCTTTGGAGGGTGATTGGAACTCGAGATTATATTGTAACATTGAACAGCAGACGTTACAGGAATTCTTATATTTAATTCTTAAACTTACCACGGGGCTAGGTTAACGAGGTGTGATTGCTGTTTAATATTTATTTATTATATGTGTAAGTTTCTAGTGCCTACAACTCTTGTGTTTTGTCACTTGTATGTCTATTACATACACGACAAAATTGCAAACATAATATGTTAGTGTCACATAAATCTTGGGTCGTGTCAACTGTTGCTTGTACGTTAGGCAATGTATTTTACGAGTTTATACTAACACTTTATTCCTTACTAGGCTCGATCTGTGTGAATTTTTGCTATTATCATTTTAGAAAGAGGTAGTGCCATGCTGCTTTGCAGCCGAATCAGCCGGCACGACCAGGGTGGTAACTCTCGCTCACATAACACCGGCGTCAAGTGACAGTTTGCTGTCGCGTTTCGTGCGGTTTCTGAGTTTCGGGTGGCCCATTCGGGGGTTAGGGAAAAGGAGGGCAACGCATCTGCATTTAACCGTTGTTTGTGCGGATGTGTGCGGTACCATACAATTCCGACTCGTTTGCCCCCTTATGACATAAAAAAAACCCGTATCATCATCATCCCGTGGACGGGAAATGGTCGACGTGCTTACAATTTAATGTGGTAATTATAATTATACTATAATATATATATTATGTACATCAGTTTCGATCCCTCAGTTAAGGCGTAAAAAGGTCAGCTCCTGCTTTGCAGCCAAATTGGGCCTACACAACCGAGGGTGCCTGTCGCTCACATAATACCGGTGTAAAGTGACAGCAATGCTGTTGCGTTTCGTGCGGTTTGTGAGTTTCTGGTAGCCCATTTGGGGGGATAGGGAAAAGGAAGGCATTGCTGCTCGTATGCCCTCTTATGCTTTTTTGTAACTTTTCCGTTTATTACAATTAAGGAAAATCTTATAAATCATTATATATATCTAAAGGTCATGCTTATTACATTTGTTAGTAAACACGTAAGTACGTAGGCACTAAAGTTAATGGGCCATGTCTAATGTAATGATGGTAGTTTATTACTTGTATCGATTTGTAATAAATTTTCAAATGTGACTGGGGATGGTGAAGTATTGACCTGGAAATCAATTTCCATCGCCCAAGAATTATGTTATCAGGCGTTAAATATATATTTTGGATATAAACGGTTGTACTAGATCTAAAGCAAAAGTAGCGTTTTAGAAAAATAAAACTGGTCTGTAGACAAGACTAGATTGTCTTTTCCAAGATATTCTTATATCTAAAAGATCCGAATATATCTGAGAGTTATTAAAATTGTTAAACAGGATATTTACGTATTTCATGTTCGTTAATATTTCGTCTTTGTCCACGAATGTCTAGTTCACGTTAAACTTGGTAAATGTCCCGTTTAAATTATTTTAATAAAGTCCTACTAATATTATAAACGGGATCATTTTTAAGAATGTATAGATGTATGGATGTATGTTTTACGCAAAAACTACTGAATGGATTTTGATCAAAACTTTACAATGACATGAGCTATGTATGAGAAATACACATAATTTATGCCTGCACTCCCACGGGAATAGGAAGTACACGGGTGTAACCGTAGGGCACTGCTAGTAACATATAATCTTATATCTCAAACTTTATAGGAAATCTATCATTCTTTTCATAACATGTGCTAAAGCTATCATATCTTTATATATATAATTCTTCTGTGCGTGTGTATGTCACTGAACTGCTCCTAAGCGGCTGGACCGATCTTGATGATTTTTTTGTGTGTTCAAGTGGATTCAAGTATTATTTTTTCCTTATCGCCGGGAAATGCTCCGAGGCATCCCACGGGGGAGTGGATCTCCCCACGCGGGTATGTGGGACTCGCTGCGCCCGAAAGCTGGTAAGTGAACGTAGCTCTACCCACTAAAACCCGGCGAGTGCCACCAATTCCGCCTCTGGTGAAGTGCCCCGGATCTAATAAACAAACAGGGCACCTCGACGGCTAGTCAGTCCCCCAAGGGACCGACGCCACCTCCACAGAGGGGTTGTCCCGCACCACAGAACAACCCCTCCCAATGTCGGGACAGTACAATGGGGTGAGGTTCCAGTCCTCGCCCCTTGCCCCCTGCTCTTTTGTCCCCTCTTCTTATAAGAGGGATACCAAAAGCCCCCTCGGCTCAATTAGCTTCGTCCAAGGTGCAGCGGCTCACCCTAGGCTACTGAGCCCCACCGCCACGTCAAGGCCTTTTTTTTTTTTTTCTTTATCGCCGGGAAATGCTCTGAGGCATCCCGCGGGGGAGTGGGTTTCCCCACGCGGGTGTGTGGGACTCGCTGCGCCCGACAGCTGGTAAATGGACGCAGCTCTACCCACTAAAACCCGGCGAGTGCCACCAATGCCGCCTTTGGTGAGGTGCCCCGGATCTAGAAAACAAACATGACACCTCGACGGCTAGTCAGTCCCGCAAGGGACCGATGCCACCTCCACAGAGGGGTTGTCCCGCACCACAGAACAACCCCTCCCAACGTCGGGACAGTACAATGGGCTGAGGTTCCCATCCTCACCCCTTGCCCCCTGCTCTTCTGTCTCCTCTTCTTATAAGAGGGGTACAAAGAGCCCCCTCGGCCCAATTAGCTTCGCCCAAGGTGCACCCCTCACCCTAGGTTACTGAGCCCCACCGCCACGACAAGGGCCACGTCAAGGCCTGAACTATCATATGGTGGGATTCGAGTATGGTGAATCGAGATTAGAATTTAAAAAAAAACTAATTCACAATAAAAAAATAAAAAAAATATTTGGTACCAAACAACTCTTCACTAAAAATTAAACCAAAGTACTCGAGTCACACAACCTCTTAAACAGTGTTCTTCAAAAATTTCCCAAGTACTCTAAATACTTCAATCTTACCACACCCACTAACATAATCAATAAGCTTTCATTAGTTTCCATAACCTTTATGGCTTCAGGTCTTGTTGTAAAGGTCAAAGCAAATCAAAGAAAACTTTACTTTGAACTGTGTCAAAGAAATTTTTATTAATTAAATGCTGGTACTTATTGTGTAGGGTTTCAGGTCTCTGAAAATAGCTAATTGGTTTTGAAATTGAAAAACCAATTTCGTTGAATAAGTCTTGTATCATCATCATTATCATCAGCCTCTATCCATCCTGCTGAACATAGGCCTTTTTTATTGACGCAATGGAAATGCTTTGCGTATTCACCCGAGGATAGGCACCTTCACGCACCACAGAGGTTCCCGTCCTCGCCCCTTGCCCCCTGCTCTTTTGTCCCCTCTTCTTATAAGAGCCCCCCAAAGAGCCCCCTCGGCTCAAGTAAGTTACCGGTGGGAGGGAAGCGCTGTGCCGCGCTCCCGGCTGCATGGGTACCACCATCTTGCTTGTTTCTCCCGTGAAACAGCTTTGCTGTGTTTCGGAGAGAAGGGCAAGACAGGCAGTGTAATTACTGGCACCGAGACTTAACATCTTATGTCTCAGGATAGGCAACACATAGATGAGTTGCCTGGGCTCGTTCCAGGTAAACTAGTTTATGTTCATGGGCGACGTCGACCACTTAAAATCAAGTGGTACAGCGCTTCCCTCCCACCGGTTCGATATTCCCTAACCTAACTAAAATATTTGTAGAGAATAGACACTTAATGACAATAAATATTTAGTATAAGCGACCATTTGTAAAAATGGGAATAAACTATAAAGTTACCTCGTGTCTCCGTTTAAGAAATCCTAGAAAATCACTCAAACGACCTTTGCATGTTAATTATTACCAAAGTGGTGAAAGGTTACAAGGAGCCAGTGAATACGGTGTGGTGGTGGTGGCGATCGGTGGTGGCGATCGATGGTGGCGACCGGCGACCCACTTCCGTGACCTCTGGGACTATAATGGGACTATAAATACCACGTTTCCGGCTAGCATCGTAACTTTACATAAAAGTAGATATAATATCCATCAGCATTACAGTTCATTGCTGAGTAAATAAAACGGCATATTGTTTTCTGTTTAAACGAATTTAACTCATGAATGAAACAACGCCATTTATGGATTTCCCCCTCTCCTGGAGCACTGACCCTGCTGCTACCATGGTTGCTGAAAAATAGGATGTAACCTAATACTAAAAGTTATAAAAAATTCGCTTGGCCTGTGCAGTGCAGGGTCCGGGTTCGATTCTGACCCCTGTGGTTAAAAGTCGTTGAAGGTATGTGAAGTTCACCAACCCGCATTGGGCCAGCGTACCGTTGTGGTATCGGTGAACTACTCAACACCCTCCTCGCCTTTTTTCGAGGAGGAGACCCGTACCCAGCAGTGGGACGTATAAGACTTTTTTTTTTTCGCAAGCGTTCCAAATACACCCGGTATACATACTATACCTACATAAATACATAACTTTCAAAAATATATTTACGGACATTTGATTTTTTATTATATTTTTATCATAGCGGCCATAGTAAAATCACCATTCAAAAGATATATATATATAGCACAGCTAAATCTTAATAATAGTCGTTGATTTTAGCACCGAACTAAAAAACAGAAAAGCTAAAAACATCAAGAATCGTTTACTTCCCAATGATATCACTCGGGGCTAAAATTAAACTGTACCAATTAAGCAATTGTTGATCGAGGACTCGAGGAGGTTGAGAGGATCTCCTCGCTTATTGGGGTCAATGCTGATCTTCTCGGTCACATGGCGCCAAAATATTAAAGAACGAGCGTGATTATATCGTCACCGTCATCAGGAGTCATCGTCAGTTTTAGACATGACACTAGGTTCAATAATATACAGCTTTTCGCACATCTATAATATTATGGATCCTTTTAATATTTTTTCTCATTAGAGATATCGTCTTAATTTATCTATACGTTTAATTAGTTTCTTAGTCAATTAATTAAAAGCTAATTAAAAGTGTAATCCTGAAACGAATCGTATTATGAAGCACCGAAGGACGACGGTATAGTTTTTGTATGACTGTTTCTATATGCTGAATTGAAAATTGTTTACTATATTCAGTCAAAATTAAAATACACATATCTAGTATATACAATTCTCGTGTCACGGTGTACGTAATTGAACTCCTCCGAAACGGCTCGACCGATTCTCATGAAATTTTGTGTGCATATCGGCTAGAGTGCAGAATCGGACAACATCTATTTTTCATCCTCCTCAATGTTAGGGGTGGTCAACTCCTTTTTTTTTTTTTTTTGACAAAAGTTGACACAGGCGAAGCTGCGGGCAACAGCTAGTCTAATATATAAAATTCTCGTGTCACGGTGTACGTAATTGTACTCCTCCAAAACGGCTCGACCGATTCTCATGAAATTTTGTGTGCATATCGGGTAGGTCTGAGAATCGGTCAACATCCTCAAGAACCCCTCAAATTTTAAAAGTTAACGCGGGCGAAGCAGCGGGCAACAGCTAGTCTTTTTATACATTTATATTCCAAATATTGATTTACATCGAGCATATAACCGGAATAGAACGGTAATGTTATGTCTTGTACAAAAACAAATTCCGCTAAATTTGTGCTGCGACGCTGCGCAGGTTCTGCGCTGTGATTGGCCGACTGATGACCATTGATGGATGATGGGACGTACACACAGATCACTGGTTGGTTGAATTGCTATTAAGTCAGTGACAAATCAATGACTAGTTTGGAATTTTATAACTCATATCACTACTCTATTCGGTATACTTTATATGCCGATGACACATGTCTATTTTATTTCGGGACTAATATTCACGACATTATTATACAAGCACAAGCAGACTTGGATGTCTTATCTGAATGGTTCCAATATAATTTATTAACCATAAACACCAATAAAACTAGTTATATTATCTTCAAATCTAAAAATAAAACTATTCCACCACATGCCTCATTAACAATAAATAAATCCCTATTAATGAAACTACCAAAGAAAAATATCTTGGCCTAAGAATAAACAATTACCTAACATGGAATGACCAAATTGATTACATTAAAAAAAAGTTGTTCTCTAATTGGTTCACTGCGTAATCTATACGGGTGTGTTCCCCGGCAGACACGTTTCATGATATATAACTCCTTAGTCAAATCACACTTGTTATATTTGATCGAAGTATGGGGCAGCGCTACAAAATCAAAATTACAAGAATTACAGATAATACAAAATAAAATAGTAAAAGCTCTCTTCCAATACCCATTCCTGACATCAACAAAAAAGATCTACACCGAAACTGGTATACTTAATATTAATCAACTTTACGTATATAATACATGCATAATTATAAGGAAAATCATTGAAAAAACTATTAATATAAACTTAACTTTTATTAAAAAAATACAAATTACGAAACGCAGTACTCGCCGACCAAGTTTGCTTGTACTACCTGGGATACGAACCAATTACGGCAAAAAAAGTATAACTTTTGAAGGAGCACAACTTTATTATAAGCTACCACCTGACATAAAAAATGTGTGCTCATTTAACATATACAAAAAAAAACTATTAGAATATGTAAAAACAATGCATCTCGACTAAATTAATAAATAAAAAAGTAAATTATACAAATCAATACAATATTATGTTAAGTGAGCACCTGAGTAGTGAGTACCTATAACTGTGTGACGACCATTAAAATTATATTTATACATGATATGTATTATCAAATGTTCTCATGTAAGTGACTCTTTAAACCTAACCTATATATATATGCTTGATGGTTTAGGTGGATGATATTTAATAATTTAGTGATAGCGGGAATGAGCAACGTTTACCCGTAAACTTACAATTAATTCATTTTAGATAAAGCTTAGCGTAGACGAAGTGTCGGTCAGCCATTAACCAGGTGGAAAACGATCTTCGTGCGGTGGCCGGTCCATGTTGGATGTGTGTCTTGCCACACATCATGGATCAACCGTCTTGGCGTTCATTAAGGGAGACCTATGTTCCGCTGTGGACGGATAAAGGCTGATGATGATGATGATGATCATAATGATGATGATGATGAAAGCTTATTGTTTTTGTATGAAGAGAAATGAACAGTTAAGATAAGCCCCACTACATATAGCGCACCCTCACGCTGTTTAGTATTAGTTTTCTTTTTAATATTTACATAGAAAAAATGACAAGATAACCAATGGTAAGTGGTCCACATCACCCATTACCATTCACCCGTGATTAATCCAAACAACTCAATCAGGTAATGAGTTAATGTATGTTTGCGAACTCCACGTGTGATCACAATCAGCCGTTACATCGTGCTCGGAGCGGAACGGCCCTGACAATGTCACCGAGTCATTATATCTGCAACGTGACCATAATGCACCGATGGTATCTAGCTCACAATGAAAGATAATTTTATATTTTTATTATCTACCATTGCTTTTTTTAGTTGGATAGGCATACTGGCAGAAGGGCCGCCTTACGGTGACTACCGACGTCCATAGACATCCGCACAACCAAAAGTTATACAGACGCATTGCCCTCCTTTTTCATCTCCCCCCCCCCAATCAACCGGAAACTCACAAACTGCACGAAACGCGATAGCATGTGCATAGCTGTAACTTTACGCCGGTGTTATGTGAGCGAGAGGTACCATTCCGGTTGTGCCGGCCCAATTCGTTGCAGCACGGCAATACCTCTTACGTACGTAAGATGTCGACGTCGACCGTGATCATAAATTATTAGTTCACCTGGAACTATCCCAGGCAACTCATTCATGTGTTGCCTATTCTGAGACATAGAAGTTAAGTCTCGGTGCCAGTAATTATACCCGCGACGTCGTGCCATACTGGGCCAGGTTCGCATCCTGACCTGCACGAGCACAGGGGTGAGGGGCGTTAGGCGGCGCATAGGCTAGAGGCGCATTAAGTAGCACCTCCTACACACCCCCGTTAGTCGCCCCAGGACTCATCATCACCGAGCATCGCGATGATGATTTGCAAACACAATCTTTGCGACACCACTCTTAGCTAATCTCGTAAGTCATACTGCTCATACTGTAAACCCACGTGTATCATAAAATCTTTAATCACTGTATCAATCGCAATCAGTATTTCTTTGTGACATGACACCTCTAATAGTCATTGCGATGACTACGAGTATCATTACATGTAATCAGTTCGCCCACGTTTCTGAACACCTACTATTTTAGACACTAGCGTCTATGGGGCTGACATATTTACGGCATCTGTGTAGCACATTAAACATAATATTATGGGTTTATAGTCAGTTGTAACATATATCTTAGGATGTTTTACGGAGTTGTTTATTTACCACAAGATGAAAGCACATCAGTAAGTAAAGTTTATTTACTCATCTGATGGAAGCTAATGTCTAAAATTTACTATTCTCTTTAAAATATCAATAAATAAATATTTATTACATGATGTTAATCTAGTTCATTTATAAAAAGTACTTACCAGTATTTTAAGATATAGTACTTGATACTTAAAATTTCTTACAAAATATATGCTCCTAACGGCAGTCGAATTTGAAAACCTACATGTACTGGCATGTAAGGCTCCACTTCTTACAATAGGGGATCTGTAATTTCTGCAAACTTGAGAAGACTGCAAAATTTCAAAAGGGTCCTCAAACCCCTTGGAAATTTTGGCGTCAATAATTTCAATTTAATTCAGACATTCCAAAACGAACAAAAATATAAGTTGGTTACCTTTCTTTTTCTTTAACGCCGGGAAATGCTCCGAGGCATCCCGCGGGGGAGTGGGTTTCCCCAGGCGGGTATGTGGGATCGTTGCGCCCGAAGCTGGTAAGTGAACGCAGCTCTACCTACTAAAACCCGGCGAGCGCCACCAATGCCGTCTTCGGTGAGGTCGGGACAGTACAATGGGGTGAGGTTCCCGCCCTCGCCCCTTTCCCTCTGCTCTTTTGTCCCCTCTAGATAAGAGGGGTACAAAGAGCCCCCTCGGCTCAATTCGTTTCGCCCAAGGTGCAGCGGCTCACCCTAGCCTACTGAACCCCACCGCCCCGACAAGGCCGGAACCATGGTGGGGATAAGTTGGTTACCTGATTTTGAAAACCTTATTTTGTTTCTTTTCAATACATTCATTTTTAGGTAACTTTTGTAACAGAAAAAAATATCAAACATACTTTTTCTTTAAAAGAGATTCACATCTTATTGACAAAACGGGAACGAGCCTCTTAACTTTCTTCGTATACGAGTCTATACAATATTTTCTTTAAAATTTTAGAAGAAATTTCTCCAATTATTATCGTTCTTAGCACAATAAAATAACAAAACCCATTTTGTCGTTTACGTCCTTTAGTTATAAGGTCGTGCGCGTATGTAGAGCTTCTCCTGCTCAGGACGCTCAGTCCCCTCTGGCGCGTGTCCAGAATTAGAATTATTGTTTAAAAAAATAGGTAAGAGGTTAGCCGTTAGGAGATTATATTCGTTTATCCGTATTAAAAATGTTTTTCTTTATACTGTTAAAATTTTCAACAATTGATGACATTAATTGTTTTTGTTTCCAGATCTTTGGTATAGTGATCATCTCAGCAGCATGCGTGGACATGGGCATGATCAAAGACTTCGCGGGCATGGAGGCGACTGGTCACGAGACCGACGTGGTGCTGATCGTGGTGGGCGTGCTCATCATCATCGTCGCCGGCTTCGGCTGCTTCGGCGCGTGGAAAGAAAGCCCTAAGCTCCTCTATATTGTAAGTACTTAGTTGATTGAAAACCATATAATTAGCAGCTGTTAGAAAATTTGTATCAAGAAGTTTTTCATGCTTATCATGATGACCTACGGTGTCAAAACTTGCCCCCTAGTCGCAGGGTCGGTGCACAAGTTTACAATTCACCGTATTGCGGAATGGGATTTGCTTGGAACACCTCTAGGAGGTAAGACATTCAACTTGATTTTTACGGCATTTCCTGCCTCGCACGACAAGTATATGGAACCAGCTGCCACCTACGGTATTTCCGAACTGATACGACTTAGAGTCCCTAAGTCAGTTCGGAAATTCAAAAAAAGAGCATTTTTTTAAAGGCCGACAACGCACCTGCTAATGTAGCGGGTGTCTATGGATGTCGCTTATCACTTACCACCAGGTGAAATGACTATCCGTTTGCCCCCTCCTATATACAAAAAGAGTATAAATAAACTGTTGTTTTCTTTACACAAATTTATATTATAAGTTAAGATTGTAGCGGGCCAATTTCGTTTAACGTAAAGTAGTAGATAAATTTATACTAATATTATAAAGCTGAAGAGTTTGTTTGTTTGTTTGTTTGTTTGAACGCGTTAATCTCAGAAACTACTGGTCCGGTTTGAAAAATTATTTCAGTGTTAGATAGCCCATTAATCGAGGAAGGCTATATAGTATATAACATCACGCTGTGACTTATATGAGTTGAGTAACGCGGGCGAAGCTGCAGGCAACAGCTAGTTTCTAATATTATTTATGACAAGCCATGGGAGTACAGGAATAAAAGCCTATATGTTATTGTAAAGTTTCATCAAAATCCATTCATTCGTTTTTTTGTAGAAGAACGATAAACATACATCCATACTAACTTTCGCATTTATAATATTACTACGATAGTAGGACTAGTAGGAAGTCGGTATTTTGGTTTCATCATCATCATTTTCAATCCGTCCACTGCTGGAAATTCGCCTCTGAATGATCGCTAAGTCACGGGAATCATCCCCTCCCCCCTCACTAGCAACTACGAAGATTGTAGTCTCATCTAGGTCGAAACCACGTTCTCGACCATATTGGTCAACTTTATTTTAAATTATTGTGACCGCGATACCTTTGAAATGGCTAGATTTTTTTTATCGTAACATAGTAACAAGAAGTCTAGCTGTAAGTAGAAGAATAGCTGCTTTAGGTAAAGTAGCTATTTTTGGCTATTTTTACTCAAGACTTAAGCCATAGATGTAATCAAGAATTGCCTAGGTTACCTAATAAATACAGTTTTATAGGTCTACCGTGACCGGCCTCTATAACTTACGGCACCTAACTAATCTTGATCTTGGTCTTGCGTGAAAACTTTTATACTACCCAAGGTCATACCGGCCATTAGGTATATTTTACCAAATAAATATATTTTTTACGATTAAATGGTATCCGTGAGCTTTTTATTACAAAATTAGGGAAAATATAAATGCGATTAAAATAAAACATTTCGTTTTAAAAACGATTACTATGTTAACCCTAATGCTAAAGATAAGCAAAAAATTAAGAAATACATAAATCCATAGGTATTATAATATACACATCCACCACTCCAGTTTTACCGGTGGGAGGGAAGCGCTGTGCCGCGCTCCCGGCTGCATGGGTACCACCATCTTGCTTGTTTCACCCGTCAAACAGCTTTGCTGTGTTTCGGAGAGAAGGGCAAGACATGCAGTGTAATTACTGGCACCGAGACTTAACATCTCATGTCTCAGGAGAGACAACACATTGATGAGTTGCCTGGACTCGGCCCAGGTAAACTAGTTTATGTTCAGGGGCGACGTCGACCACTTATCATCAGGTGGCACGTCTGCCAGTTTGCCTATCCAAAACATCATACTAATTATGTTCCTTAAATCCTGGGATTCGAACCTGCGATCTGTCTTTTGAATAGAACAGCTAGTTGGATGTTTCTTGCTTCATCATATAAAACTATTTTTGATAAAAAAATCATCAAACACCAACATGATGGTAGTAGTATGAAGTCCACCCCACCATAGTTCAAGCCTTGTCGTGGCGGTGGGGCTCAGTAGCCTAAGTCGAACCCAGCACCTTGGGCGAAGAAAATTGAACCAACGGAGCTGATCTTTGTACCCCTCTTATAAGAAGAGGGAACAAAAGAGCAGGGGGGCAAGGGGCGAGGATGGGAACCTCACCCCATTGCACTGTCCTGACGTTGGGAGGGGCTGTTCTGTGGCGCGGGACAACCCCTCTGTGGAGGTGGTGTCGGTCCCGTGAGGGACTGACTAGCCATCGAGGTGCATTGGTGGCACTTGCTGGGTTTTAGTGGATAGAGCTGCGTGCAACTTACCATCTTTCGGGCGCATCGAGTCCCACATACCCGCCTGGGGAGTCCCCCTCCCCAGCGGGATGCCTCAGAGCATTTCCCGGCGTTAAAGAAATAACGATCCACGATATGGGGATATTTCTTACTCCATCATACAAAACTATTAAACAAATTTTAACAAAAATTGCCGATGCTAGTAGTTCGTTTATCTCCATGGCAATTTCCAGTTCGCCGGCTGCCTCATCCTCATCATCTTGCTGGAGCTCTCTGTGGGTATCGCGGCCGCGGCCCTCCGACCCCAGATCGAGGGCACTCTCAAGACGCAGCTGCGGGCCTCCTTCATCAAGAACAAGTCCACCAAGGAGGAGGACTCCACATACAGGGAGTTCTGGGACCGCATCCAGAGCAACGTAAGTGGATTATAATAAATAAATTAAAAGTATCTTATTTTAAACTTGAAATATTTCAGTTTATGTAAAAAAATCAAACAATTCCGAAGAAAAGTGTGCGTGTACTTATGTACCTACACGCGTTAGAAGTCTTTAAGACAAATACATACATAGTACAATTTCATTACTCTAAGCTTTTTGCTTATTGTGTAGTTAAAAGCTATATAAGAGGTAGTGCCATGCTGCATTGCAGCCGAACTGGGCCGGCACGACCGGGGTGGTACCGATGGGGCATCGGCGCCATGAGGCTCGAACTGCTCGTTGACATAAAAAAATATTCTTCTGACGTCTATACTTTCATTATGTGAAAATTGTTATATAAAATAATATTGACTATAGCTAACTTCAGGGTGTCGGTTTATCGTAACGGTGTGCGCGTGCATCGTAAAAATTTACTCTCATCATTTTTCCCTAACGCGCCAAAAGAAGCATAACTTCAAACAGATATTTGTGATAAAGATAATGAAGAGTAAACTATACAAAAGTCCTTCAAACCTTTGGATCGACGTACCCTAAATGTGTATTTACAAAATTATATTAGTCTTTTCATTAGTGTTACGAACGCTGATCTAGTTTAATCAGCAACCAAGAATTATCATAAAATCATACTCTATATTATTGACATTTCGGCACCGCATCTGCAAGACCTCCGGGTGATTATAATTAGCGTACAGATATGTGCTGCATCTTATGTATTTAAAAAGAGTATAAAGACTGTCAGGTGTTGGTAAGGGCCGCTGGGCTCATTTCAAAATCATCATTGTGGCCTTATATGTCCCAACTCCCACTGCTGGGCACAGGCACCACGGGTATCCTCTTCGAAGTCTGGCGAGAAGGGGCCGTTTGGGCTCTACTATTCGCTTGCCCATGCGGATTGCGGAATGGTAAATTTCATACCTTCTAAAAGTCTTCGAATTTCCTCAAGATATTTTCATTCACCGGTGAGCAAGCTGTGCCATAAGCTTGTCTAAGTTGTAGAGCAATTTTTATTGTAGCTTATATAACCTATTTTTCCCCGTTATTCGTGAATTTCCATTTTGTCGGACCAAAGAAGCCATAATTTTATTTTTATAAGCAGAGTGGCAAAGAATTTCAATTCAATCAAAATTGATTGCAGTTGGAGTGCTGCGGAGTGACCGGCCCGGATAACTACGTGGCATCGGAGCCGCGCCTCAACCCGTCGTTCAGCTGCTGCCCCGCCGACGGCACCGACCGCGCCGACGAGATCAAGCGCTCCGACTGCATCTCCCTCTCCAAGTACTACCAGATGGGCTGCGAGGACAAGGTGCTCAGCACGGTGCACAGCGCGGGGCTCACTGTCATTGTCTGCGGCATACTCTTTTGCTTTTTGGAGGTAACTACTTTAGGGTTGAACAAGTCGATGGCGCGAACTCTAAACAAAAGAAGGCTATCTCACCTGACATAGTGCGCGAACACATGTTCGCGACACGTGACAACTTTGTGGATTTCATTCTAACCCACAAATGCTAGAATAAAATCCACAATGGTTCGTTCCTGAAATGTCTTTTTTTATGTTTTAGCAAAGCAGTTAGTATAGAAAAACTAATTTGTATATATTTTCAAAATAAATTTATTTCAACTTTTGAATAACTAAACTATGTCTGTATGGGCTTTAATTTTGAGCTTTCGTGCTCTGTATACTTCGCACAGAGTTGGGCTTAAATCAGTGTGGAAATACGAAAGTTTCTAGAAGCTTGTATTTTTTAAATGTATATTTTTTTCGTTTTTGCGTACATACAGACATAGATAATGCCGAGATCAATTTACATTATCCTTAGTTTTGGATGGTCAACGTCAGACATTGTAGTAAATACTGTTCTGCGTTTGTATGGAACGATGAGTGACTTGTGTATCCATAAGTATGGACTCTTATCGTAAGATCCTTTTAAGTTTCATTGCTAGGCACCATCGAGCATGAAAACGAATAGAGTAGTAATGTGAACCAAAAATTCCTAAACTGGTCAGTGATTTGTCACTAACGTAATAGCAATTTAACCAACCCCATAAGGACGTCCCATCGGCCAATCATCCATCAATGGCCATCTGTCGGCCAAACAGAGCACAGAACCAGCGCAGCGTCGCAGCAAATTTGGCGGAATTTGCTTTCATAAAAACACATAACATTAACGCTCTATTCCGGTTATATGGTCGATGATGGGCACTGATCTCTTCAAAATTAGGAGATGGGTATAAGGCCCTGCGTTGGCCCAATGCTGGTGGCAAGCTTCACACTCTAAAAGACATCACAGTTCCGGCGAGCAAGCGATGTTGACAAGGACAGGAGAGCGGGGCAACTTAGAAAAATCCTTTTTAAGAGTGCATTTGTTAAATTCTAAACCTCTTCCCTTTAATCCGAGCCTGTACTCTTAGTAGATCATTATAGCTCACTTCTGGACTCCTAGTAATCGTTTTATTATACTACCGCGCCCCTGATGGGTACCACCTTCTCCCGTTAAACTTTGCTGTGTTTCGGAGAGAGGTAATTACTGGCACAGAGACTTAACAACTTATGTCTCAGGATAGGCAACACATAAATGAGTCATGTGCCCTAAAAGTTGTCACTGACCAGTTCCGGATTTTATGAGATCACATTACTACTCTATCCAGTTATGTGCTCAATGCAAAAAACTTACGATTTATGTTAATCCGTTTATTTTCAGGTGACCGGCATAGTGCTGGCCCTCTGGCTGGCCCACAATATAAAGACGCATGGCAAAAGTCGAGACACAGCCTAGACACCTGCCGCCATTTTGTCTTTACTCTGCACTGTCCTAACATTTATAAATGTAGAATATTTTTAGACTTCTAAGATGAAATAAGCACCGTAAAGAGAATTCAAGTGGTTTATACTATAGTATATAAAATATTAGCAAAGGAACTTAGATATTTTTTGTATAATGTTAATGACAGTATTATAATATTTACTGTATAGGTAACGTTACGTTAAAAGAGCACAGTTTGCGTAATTTGATTGTTGTAATCTATTATGACTTTCATTAATATAAGTCTTAGAAATTTACGGGCACAGATAGATTGGTTCAACAGATCATAATAATATAATCATAATATACTGTATGTAATTAAATAATATTTTTTCATAATAATATACATATTATAATGACGTACAATGCACGGAGCTTAGATAGAAAAAAAATTACATAAATCTAAGCTCCGTGTACAGTGTGTAAAATTAGAAATAATTTCTGATGTACCTACAAAAAAGGTACAAAGAAAACCCAACCAGTCCCAGGGACTGCCGATAGAAGCGAAAACAAAACAAATAAATTCAAATACCTATAATACAGGCTGTAAAAGATTATGACAACCTATACAATTTAAACGGTCATATAATTTAGTGGCGAGTCCAGGTCATATAATTTATAAACGTCAAACTGTGTCTCCAGCGTTTCGTGTGCGGTGTCGTGAGTTCAGAGATTCTAAAAATATGCGTACCGCGCTAAAAGAAGTTTACACTTCAAAAAGAAATACTTCCCTAAAAGTAACCAGGGCAGGTAAACAATAAAATCGGGATGTAATATTGAACTAAATTAGTCATCTTGTCTTTTTACATAACGTTACCTATACTGTCAAAGTCATAAAAAGATTCCTAGACAGATTTTTATCACCAAAATAACAAAGTATTATTGTTCTCAGTGATTTAGGAGTAATTTATTTAGATTAGTTAGTTTTATACGTTGGTTTCTAAGTCGATAAGCGCTAGTTACTTTTTCTAAGTTATTTCTAAGGTTTTGCGAAGTTACCATTATAGTTTCTAAGTGTTTTAATTAAGCATTTACTAGTCATTTAACAGATCATCTATAATCCCGCCATTTTTTATAAACCATGTTATTTTTTTATTATATTTATTTATTTAAACACATAACATCCTACGTAGATTAACGTTGTTTTAAACTAACGCGATCACTATTCATTTGTTTGGTGTTTACCGCGTATATGGTTTTATTGAGGTCCCGATATTTCGGCAATATTTCAATCGCCACGATCACGGGGAGACTAACTGCTGGTACAGAAATATCGTGACCTCAATAAAACTATAAACGCGGTAAGCACCCGATACAATATTTATTTAAATATTATAGACAAAAGCAATGTTTTTCAGGAAGATATCCCGTTCTGTTCTTACATGAACTATTACTAGTTATTACACTATAACTAGTTAACTACAGAACGCTCAATTTGTCTTGTTCGGTCTTTCTTTTAAAAGGCAGCCAGGAGGCATCCCGTTAGGAAGGCGGGGACTCCCCAGGAGGGTATGTGGGACTCGCTGCGCCCGAAGGTTGGTAAGGTAGACGCAGCTCTACACACTAAAACCCGGCGAGTGCCACCAATGCCGCCTTTGGTGAGGTGCCCAAAATCAAATCAAAAAATCAAAATCAATTTTTTTTAAATTAAAAATAGTACTAATACAGTATCTTTTTGAACGTCAATTGAATCTACCACCGGTCCCCGAATCTATTGAGCAAACAGGGCACCTCGATGATTAGTCAATCCCTCAAAGGACGGACAGCACCTCCACAGAGGGGTCGTCCCGCACCACAGAAGAACCTCTCCCAACGTCGGGACAGTGCAACGGGGTGAGGTTCCCTTCCTCGCCCCTTGTCCCCTCTGCTCTTTTGTTTCCTCTTCTTATAAGAGGGGTACAAAGAGCAGCTCGCCCGGTTCAATTTGCTTCGCCCAAGGTGCCGGGCTCACCTTAAGCTACTGAGCCCCACCACGACGACAAGGCTTGAACCTTGGTGGGGATCTTGTTCGGTCTGAAGTTAGCTAGAGAGAAGTCGCAGATGTCACTTATACTCTATATTTGTAGATAAATCCTGTCAAAGGACCGTTTTTAACTCAATGATGGTTAGCCTCGGCTATAATTTGCACTCCTAAGTAATCCCTTTCATCATTGTACACTTTGCCGATCTTGTATTCACTTATTATTTGTTGTATGTTCGCCTAATACCTGATGGTCTACCTCATGATACTTTGACAACAAAATATATTGGACGCTTATTACTTTGCTTTATTAATAATAAAAAGATTCCGTTTTATTTTCATTATTATTAACAAATATATTTTATTTTATTTTTTAACCATTCATACATATAGTGTATGTTAGCGGTAAATATTTAATTCGAATATGTATAAGTATTTGTAATATTCTTGGACGTGTATTATATAAATTATATAATTAATTGTTGAACGTAAACTTATTTTAAACAAAAACGTTCAAAAACTTGCAAGAGCCTTTCAACCTTTAAACCTTTCAAAACGTATCAAAGCTTTTATTAAATAGAATAAGTCCAAAGAAAACGGAAGTCAAAAGAAAAAAAACCTAGGTAATGTTTATTTAATATTGTTGATTTTAATTTGCAAATGCTCCAGTGCATTCATCTGTTACGTATTACCGATAAAAATAAAATCCCAATTTTATTTTCATTACAAAATATGTCTTGCAATTTTATTAGAGCCTGACCAGAAAAATAAATACCCTCGCCATTTTGCGGAAAATTTCGGAACCAATTTCTGTATGGACGATATTATGTGTTGACGTAAAAAAGATACAGAGGCGACACCACGCCGGGTTTATATATTTCTGGTCAGTCTACAACATATTTTTGGAAAATAGATAATATAAGAGTTTTTATTCTTGGACTAAAACCATTGTCGACATGAATTGATCGTCTGCACCAAAACAGTTAAGTAAAACGTGATTTATGTTTTTAGATTTTATTAAAGTGAAAATAATATAAATGTTGCTATCTTAAAATAAATATATGTGTTTGACAATTACCGTGATTATTATTATGAAACCTTATCTAATTAAAAAGCGAATTGCATCGTCACATTTTACAAAAGGCAGGATCAATCGTTGATTGACACTGATATTCTCATGAATACCTAAGGATTAAAACATCATGCCATACGACCATATAGTATGCGTTTCAACTGAGGAGATGTGTGTGTGGAGAAAAGCGGACAAATGTTTCCACTGATGCGGTGTAGAGATTTCGAACTTGATAGAATAATTCACGGTCCACTCCTCTCCAAGTCTACGTCCAGCTCCGTGTCAGTGGAAACGCGCCCTTAATATGGATTGAATGGATTCTGCATAAAAACTAACAGACTAAGTAAAGTTGCTCGTTTCTATATGAGGATGTCAGATAATAAATACATCTTAGTCATTTACCTAAGCTTTAATACGATGCAATTGTCTTTTTTTTCTCCACTTTGGCGCTACCCTAAGCTAGTTCGTTTTTCGATAATAGATGGCGCTGCTTATATCTTTTAGCAGTGCTCCTGAATTAGGAACAGTTTTCTATTAAAGAAAATCATATTAAAGAAACTAGCTCAGATCTTGAGCTTTGGTTCTTTTATTTTAGAAATCCTCACTTTGAATTAATAGTCCAAAACACTCTCAAAAAAATTTGTGCTCATGCTAATACCTACATATACAAAATTTTCGTGCTAGTTTCAATTTGGGAGAAGTCCCGGATCGATTATGAATAGAATTGGTGACTATATAAAGTTAATAACAAAAGTGTATACAAATAAAGTGTATACAGTGAAATGACAAAACCATGCTCGAAAGATTTCGAAGACTTAAATGGTGCAAATTAAGGGACTTTGTACTTTTTTATGTTAATTTCATAAATTTTAACAAAATTCGATGAAAGATATTTTCGTTTTATATTAAAATATACAATATCTTTTAACAGTGCAAATATAAGAATATATTTCTTTTGAAATTTAAAATTTTTAATATTTTGAAATATAAATTATTTCAGTGATAATCTTAAAGCGTTGGACCCCATATCGACCCAGCTGTTAACATACAGCTGTCCTTTTGAAATACAAAATTTACATAATAAAGATTATAAAAAAAATATAAACATGTGCCTGTAGTGAACTTTTTGCAGCTACATTTGATTTTGAATTTTGAGACTAGGGTGAACTAACATTTTGTACACAACATTATAGATCCTAGTAATTCTCCACTATTTTTTGAGCGATGTATTGTCTTCAACAGCTGCCATAGTTTACCAAATATTTAATTAACGATTCCTTTTCTTTCTCTCTTCATAAAAAGGTGGATATAAGTAGCTTTATATATGTAAAAGAGTGGATAAATGTAACTTAAAGCTTAATAGTTTTTTTTAACGTTACGTTTAAGGACGGTCAAAAGAACTACTTGTATCCGTCTTCTTCCGGATATGAATGATATAAAGTATTACATTAAATATATTGAATTTGAATTCGTTATATAAATAAAAATAAAATCACTACTTAATATCACAGAAACCAGCTTAAAATGTGATAATTTCACATTGATATTGCTATGAACATGAAAGAGTGTCTTAAATTCTAGAAGGTATTTTAAAGTGAGTATTTGAGAAGTCAGAATTCGACTTACGACCTTACTTCATTCTTTACAATATTGATACGTCATACTGCGTCTCTTTCGTAACTTCACTCAGATTAAAAAAATTAGGAATAAACATTTTTATTTTTTACTACTTAATTTGTGCTTTACAAAAATATTTTAAAACTACTTAAGCGTGATTTTCATTATAGTTAAGATAGTAACTGTTATATAAACATGTATTTAATTTCGTATAAATGCGCAAAGTTTTAGTATAAAATAATATTTATTTTAGAAAAATGTGAAATGTAAATTTTTTAAACGTTTCCAAAAGTACTCTTGTCAATTTGGCCTTAAAATTAGTGAGCAACTTCTAATTCGTATATCACACACAAACAAAATATCTTTTTGGGCCAAGTAAGAATAAATAGAATAAATTCATCAAACGTCTAGTTACTAAAATTTTAAATTATATTTCTTACTCGATCATAAGTTCTGCATTCTGACCCTTTCATAATAATTTTATACATTCTAGGATCGGATCTTGGGATTAGGATTACCATAACATATTATATCGATCCATATTAGAAATAGATGTTTTCAAAATGACAATAAAATCCGTCAGAAGTTTTATAACATACAAACTTACTTAGCCCAATAACTTAGCCTAGTAACTTGTGACTTTGAACTTTGAACACGACGGTAGTACACATTTCACACGCGTGATGACTGATGTGTAGAAAGCTAAGACTCGAAGTGCGCTTGCAGGTTCTGCTGGAGTTTCCTCCGCTCGTTCCTCACCGACTTGGCCATCCACAACGCTAGCACGATGCACACAATCTGGATAGAGAAATAAGTACTAAAAAATTAGATTTTTATATACCAGTCGCTACAGTGTTACGTCATTTTGCATTTTTATATTATTTAAAAGTAAAAAAATCCGAAAAACCATAATGGAGTACCCAATTTACCAAAAGAATTGGACGCATGACAGCTACCACCCGAACACTACCTTCATCCCGCGTATTCCCGTGCTAGGGGAAGCGCGGGGCGTTTAGGTGGTCGCTGTCATGCGCCTAATTGTTTTGGTTGAGTAGTACATGCAGTTACATCAAAATTCATTCAGAAGATTTTGTATGAATCAATACTGAAATACGCAAGCTACGATTCAAGCATAACCGATAAAGCTGGCCATACCAGGTAGTAATTGGTCAAACCCGATGATCATAATTAGTTTGCCAGAGCCATTTCTAAGTTACTTAGCAATTCTTTACCTTCCTTAAGACCAGATATTGCTGCTTAGCAGTAAAAAGAAGTAGGATGATGGACATTTTTGCATAGGTACCCTTGCAAAAATGTCCACCCATCCTAATCATCAGAGTGTAATATGGACAATATACTTAATATTGTTACATTCAACTGCCAGCTCCGGTGATATTTGGAGGAGCACCAGCTGATTAGCGATCGTCAATATGGCTTTCTACGGAATCGCACAGCTGGTGATTTTCTAATATTCTTAACGCAGCGATGGGCGGAGGCAGTTGAGAGCAAGGGGTAAGCGCTGGAGGTTAGTTTGGCCATAGCGAAGGCTTTTGATCGGGTCTGGCATAAAGCACTTCTAGGAAAGCTACCGCCTTATGGGCTTCCCGAGAACTTATGTAAGTGGATCTCCAATTTTTTGGCAGACAGGAGCATCATGGTCGTAATCGACGGTGCATGCTCGGACCTCAAGTCTGTTAATGCTGGTGTACCGCAAGGCCGTGTACTATCTCTAACCTTGTTTCTTCTGCATATCAACGATATGCTGCAAACCAGCGGCATTCATTGTTATGCAGATGACAGCACTGGAGATGCCTTATACACTGGCCGCTCTAATATTTCTCGGGAACAAGTCGATAAGTGTCGGTACAAACTTGTATCTGAAATCGAGTCTCTGTTGGCCAAAGTCTCGGAATGGGGGCGACTTTTATCTAGTCCATTTTAGCCCCAACAAGACACAAGTTTGCGAGCTTACTGCTAAAAAATCACCCTTCATCATTCCTCTACAATTTGAAGGCACTTCCCTAACCGCCTCAGCCAGCATTAGGATACTTGGCGTCGACATATCGAGAGATGTGCAGTTTCGTGGTCATTTGGAAGGAAAGGTTAAACTAATCTCTAAGAAACTCGGCGTGCTCAGTATTTTCAGGGCAAAACAGTATTTCTTGCCCAATATCAGCTCCTTCCATTTGACCGCATACAACGCTGGGCGGCTCGAATCGTCTATAATAATGTTATCTCCAATCGGCTTGATTTTTTGGCGCTGCGTAGAGATGTCGGATCTTCTACCGCATTTCATCTTCTACCGCATCTACCACGGGGAGTGTTCTGAGGAATTGTTCGGACTAATACCTGCAGCAGAATTCCACCACCGGACATCGCGTAAAAATTCCAAATTTCACCCACACCGTCTCGATCTCCGGAAATCCACAACAACTCGATTTTTACGGCATTTTCTGCCTCGCACGACTAATATATGGAATCAGCTGCCTCCTACGGTATTTCCGAACCGATATAACTTAGGGACCTTCAAGGAAAGAGCATACTCATATATGAAAGGCCGGCAACGCACCTGCTATTCCTCTGGTGTAGTGGATGTAACTTTTCACTTACCATCAGGTGAACCGACTGTCCGTTTGCCCCCTCTTCTATATAAAGTACAATAAAATCTACTGAGGCCGAGAACGGAGAACTTAGCTTCTTGTGAGAGGTGCTGCTGCCTTTATTAGTGTTTAGTTATTGTTTTAAATGTATCTTTGTTGTCAATTTTATGTAAAATTGTTTCAATTTCTCTTTTTTTTCTTTATTTATCGTTTGTTTTTAATTATTTATTTCGATATTTTATTTTAATGTAGTAATTGTACCTAATTTTATGTTCATTGTAGACCGTTGCAGTTTGTCATCATAAAGCACTTATTATTATTAATATACCTCTAACAGCGTAAATATGACTCCATTCGATATGAATATGTTTCCCTTCAGCGACTTCTTCTGGCGTAGGGCCTCCTCGCAGCCCTTCACGTAGTAGGAGCGGTCTGCCAGGCAGGTAGCGTGGAGGTGGCGCCGCGCTCCCCCTTCTCGGAGGGGGTGGGCGCGTGAGCAGCACGAGGGGGGGATGTCCCGGTGCAGGATCTCGTAGTCTTGGGGACCGTCCACGCCGCAGCATTGGTTCTAAAGGTAATTACTAATTAGCATTGGCTAAGGATGTTCCTTTCACGAACCCCAAAGTGACACGAGTATTAAAGAACTAATCTAATTTTATGTCATACAAGCACATACAAGCGTACTCACGATTGTAAGTGAAAATCGCCCATAGCTCCAATGAATCAAAGAAATAAATGCAATATACATGTCAAAAGTAATATCTTTTAGGGTTCCGTAGCCAAATGGCAAAAATGGAACCCTTATAGATTCGTCATGTCTGTCTGTCTGTCCGTCCATATGTCACAGCCACTTTTTTCCGAAATTATAAGATCTTATACTGTTGAAACTTGGTAAGTAGATGTATTTTGTGAACCGCATTAAGATTTTTACACAAAAGTAGAAAAAAAAAGGGGGTCTCCATACTTAAAACTGAAACTCATTTTTTTTTTCATCTAATCCATTCGTGTGGGGTATCTATGGATAGTTCTTCAAAAATGATATTTAGGTTTATAATACATTTTTTTCTAAACTGAATAGTTTGCGCGAGAGACACTTCCAAAGTGGTAAAATGTGTGTCCCCCCCCTGTAACTTCTAAAATAAGAGAGTGATAAAACTAAAAAATAAAATTAAGGTACAAACAAATAACAATATGTATATGCAAACTTCCACTGAAAATTGGCTTGAACGAGATCTAGTAACTAGTTTTTTTTAATCTATACTATTATCTATACTAATATTATAAAGCTGAAGAGTTTGTTTGTTTGTTTGAGCGCACTAATCTCAGGAACTACTGGTCCAATTTGAAAAATTCTTTCAGTGTTAGATAGCCCATTTATCGAGGAAGGCTATAGGCTATATAACATCACGCTGTGACATATAGGAATTGAGAAACGCGGGCGAAGCTGCAGGCAACAGCTAGTACGTCATAAATCATAAACCGCAATTTACCTTTCATTCAATCAAATCAAATATAAAAAAAAATCCATAAACATAAACCATATTTTTTGTTAAAATGTCTAATGTTCGAACAGTAAAGCGCACCAAAGGGCTCCGTACCATCACATAATATACAATTATGTAATGGTACGGAACGAAGAGTAGATTTTGGACTATTTAGTTAAATCTGATACGTTCGACGGTCTTTATCAAGTGGTATTATTCTATCGGGAAGGAAGTGTTTGTTAGGTTACATAAAGTTGTGTATGTACGATAATAAAATTATTATAGTGTACTTAAATAACTCGCATAACTTTTTACTATAATACTCTCGCACCACTCGTACCGTACCCTCCGTAAGGGCAGACACTTGACAGCAGTGGATGAAAAAAGCTTGATGATGATGATGATGATGATGATGATGATGATGGTGATGATGATGACGATGATGATGATGATAATGATGTTATGGTGACTATTGTCAATTGTTAAAATCACCTCAGATTGCAAGCTGTCCCAAAACGCCTGGTGGGGGGGCGAGTTGTCGTCGACGGTGGTGTTCCTGTAGAATTGGACCCGCAGCTCGCTGGTGGGGCCCACCCACGCGCTCAGCACTGCGCCCCCCACCCCCACCACCACCTCCACCGACACCAGGAATATCAGGAAACACGCGTGCTAAGATACAACATTAGAAATAGTATAATAGGTATAATGGATGTCCATAGCTTCAGATTATGAAATCAAGAGATGAGCTGTGCCGCATGGGTACACCAACCTTATTTAGTCCGTGAAACAGCTTTGCTGTGTTCGCAGAGTGCATGTAATTCCTGGCACCAAGTTACCATCCACCATCTTACATACGTACTTAAGGATAGGCAATCCCGAAGTTCGAACGAATAGCCAAGTACAGTCACGTCCCCACCATGGTTCAGGCCTTGTCGTGGCGGTGGGGCTTAGTAGCCTAGGGTGAACCGCTGCATCTTGGGCGAAGCGAATTGAGCCGAGGGGGAAGAGGGACAAGGGGCGAGGATGGGAGCCTCAACCCCATTGTACTGTCCTAACGTTGGGAGGAGTTGTTCTGTGGTGCGGAACAACCCCTCTATGGAGGTGGCGTCGGTCCCTTGGTGGACTGACTAGCCGTCGAGGTGCCCTGTTTGTTTATTAGATCCGGGGCACCTCACCAAAGGCGGCATTGGTGGCACTCGCCGGGTTTTAGTGGGTAGAGCTGCGTCCATTTACCAGCTTTCGGGTGCAGCGAGTCCCACATACCTGCGTGGGGAGACCCACTCCCCCGCATTTCCCGGCGTTAAAGAAATATATATATATATATATATATATATATATATTATAGTGTCACGTGGTTCGTCTTCCAGTGTATATCCAACGAACAATACAAATCGCTTTGTCTGCCATATCCCACTTGTTTCTTCTGTCAACCAGCTTTGATATACATATTATTCGACGACCTCTGTGGCTCAGTGGTAAGCGCGTTGGCGCTCAAGCCGGAGGTTGCGGGTTCGAATCCCGCCAGGGAACAAAAATATTTTCTGTGTTCCTGGGTCATGGATTTGTATTAAATATGTGTATTATATAATAAAAATCTTAAATATATGTATAGTATAAAAGTATTAAATATATTTCCGTTGTCTGGTACCCGTAACACAAGTTCTTCGAGAACTTACCACGGGACCAGATTGACGTGGTGTGAAAGCGTCCATAGATATTATTATTATTATGAACGGACAGAACTGATACATTAATGGGCATACTGAAACCTGTCATCTTTCATCAAGACTGAAAGAGCTTACTCTTTTATCTGCTAGTCCGATATCGGATATATAAACTCACCACATAAAGTACCCTGATGTTCTCCCGCAGGGATCCCACACACCCCAAGATAGCGGTGACGAGCAGCCCCAGCCCCAGCGCGAACAGGAAGGCCAGCACCCCGCGGGAGAGCGTCGACTGCTCCGGCCGGGAGCCGCGCATGTTAATCACGCTGATCGCCATCACGATCAGCCCGAACAGCTGGTGATATCATCACAAACATTTTGACAAGTCCACTTACAATCTGTGATAAACAAAATTGCTCTTTTACTGATTTACTTATTTAACTTGCTAGGTACTTCTTTGTTAATAATTTCCTTAAATGCTAATACATTCATTTTAACGAAACAAGTTTATTAAGATTTATTAAGATTTTTACATATCCCACGTTTCGGATACTTTACAGCAACCATGGTCACGGGAAGACTTATGCATTATAATGCATTATAAAGGCATTTTTTGAGCGACGGTGGTCTAGGGCGTATGAGCGTGAGAGGTCCGGGTTCTGATCGGGTCCTGATCCCTGTGATGCCTTGAAATGGGTTTTTCTTCATGTCTCCGTGCACCTGAACATGAGACCATCGCTTGCTCACCAGTGAAGGAATCATCGTTAGGAAACCTGTATCCCTGTGTTCACTAACCCACATTGGGCCAGCGCATCGGTAAACTATGGCCCAACACCCTCCTCGCCTGATTTCGAGGAGGAGACCAGTGCCCAGCAGTGGGACATATTATTATATGTATATATTGCTTATTGGGTCTTGGTATTATTCTTCCTTTGCTCTTCACTATTTAGAATTATGTGATTACTTTATTTTATGATTACTGTTACCAGAAACGTCAGGAAGGTTAAATACTAATCATCATCATCATTATCAGCTGGACCTATGCTTCTTTCAATAAGTGAAAGCTACGTTTCAATAAGTGAAGTGGAAGCTACGTTCGAGAAGACGGTGGGTAGGTCTCCATCTAGAAGGGTCGACGAGTGTCCTGCGGTGGCCGATCAGATGGATGCGAGTGGCGGTCAATCGGCTGTCTGTGTGTGTGTTCTTCGATCAACAATAAGGCCCTCTTCGCGTTAATTAAAAATATTAAATATTAATACCTTCACAAAATTCGCAATTTTTTAACGCCTTTTAGTTTTATTTATTTAATTTATTGTACATCTCAAATAACGCTTTTTTTAACTGAAGTAATTTGTGGTTATGTACATGTTTTATTTCATTTTACCATAAGAATTATAATGCATCACGTACTTCATCCGTTGCCTTAATTCTACTTAAAAAAGAAAAAGTACATTATCTATTACATTTTGAAGCCTGTTAGATATTAATTTAATTTGGTTATACTTTTCGCGCCTTTGCCGCTACTTACGGCTGGACCATTAATTTTATGCTGGATTAAATTATTATGTATTAACGTATGCATAAATGAAAGCCTACATAAATTATTAAAAATTAAATGTGATTTTATTAAATGTTCTGGAAAAATGCATTTTTAATTGTTCAGCGCCGGAAGTAGGTATTAAGCTAAAAGTTTAAAAACCAAAAATATATTAGCCTCATTAATAATAATAGAAATGTAAGAACGTCCATTTAAAAAAAGTATATTCACTATTCTTAATAAACCTCCTTCATGAAGGCTTAACTTATCTTCGGAAACTGCATCCATTCGACAATCATCATCTAAATAACACCACACAGCAATAATTCCAGAAGTTTATCTAAGAAAACAAAGCAGCGAGCAATAGATAGATACATCCATATAAAAGTAATGAAAGTACTATAGGTATATATAAAACGTTAGAAACACGCATAGCTTATAATTAGGCCGATCAATAATATCGATTGACTCACAATGAATATAATGTTGAACAAAGCGAGGAAGAACTTCATGCAGCGTATGTTTCGGGGCTTCATGGTGTCCGGCGAGAGTGGCGTGGTCACGACAAGTGAGCCCCATATCGATCATTGCATTTCACGACCTGCTGGGCTAGGGTGTAACGTGGGCATGGGCGGAGCGGAAGCGCAAGCGGAAACTACCAACACGCAGTTGAAAGTGCCTTTAACGTATATTATAATACGGTGCCTGACAGTCTAGTATGAGAGGATTTACAGGTGTGAGGCCACGAGTACCTACCTACGTACGGGCACCTGTTGGCCACCATCCTGCCTATTTTTCCGTCAAACAGGTTCACTATGTTTCGGAAATAAGAGCAGGACAGACAGTGTTAATACTGGCACCGAGACTTACCAACTTATATTTCAAATAGACAACGTCTGATTGAGTTGCTTGAAATAAAACAATCTCACTCAAACTTGTCACCGAGATGTGATAGTTTCAGTGGCATACTTATGACACTATCAATTAGCTAAATTCATACTTTACAAATCTAATCCTTTCAAAGTTTCACAACAAGCCCTTGACCGTCTGTATAAAAATAATGTGCCAAAAACTTGAAGTACAATTGTAGCATTATTTTATATTATATAGCCTGACTCTATGAAAATTCTTCTGGCTATTTATGATTAAAAAAAATATAGATCTTCTATGACTATTCACCTGATCAATAAGAAGAGAAAAAAAAACATCTTTGATTTATTTTCTCTTCTATTTTCAGAATTCATATTCTTATACCATAGCGTTTTCAACCCGCTCTGCTCGTTGCCGTGATCAATGCGTGTATGTAGAACGTGGGAATCCAGGTGTCCAGTTCCCCTCACGCCGGGGCGACTTCTTTGTCCAACTGACCCCTGAATTATTGAACATCTTCGCCAATCCATTTGACCCTTTGTACAAGTTAATTCCACTTACCTATATATTGATTTATTTGTTGCCTACTGTCAGTGATATAGCCTATTCATACGTCATGTCAGTGAGAGCGCATGGCAGGCGGTCCTCTTCTTCTGGGAGTTAGTCCCAGAAGGAGGAGGTAGAGCGTGAGAGAAAATGAAATTAAAGATTACCTTAAGATGGCCATCCGCAGCAGAGACCAGGCCATCATCAATGAACTAACCAGGACTTGAGGACAATGGGACGCCAAACACCAACCAGAGCAGCCCAACAATAAAAATAAACATTTAGTCAATTATTAACATTAACCAGCTATGAGCACCGGGAGTGAATCACTAGGATCCACACCCTAACACTACACACACAGGGATTAAATCTAACAATTTAACGATGACAAAATAAGAGGAGCCTAGAACCACCTACTTGAGCGCGCGTGACCACCATCCACCGCGCAAACACTTTACCAGCATCAAGTGTTAAGTATAGGGATGCCGCCCACTGAGTTTCTTGCCGGTTCTTCTCAGGATAGGGCTAGGGTTCGAACCGGTGGTAACATGTCACTCTCCCTCCATCATCTCGATGGCTCCTCTTAGGCTAAACAGTATTAAAATCATCATCATTAACAAAACTAAAACTAGCGGAGCAAATAAAAATCATTACTTTACTACTTTTATCGAACAATGGTGCGGACCAAAGGTCTGCAGAAAAAAAAAAGGAAAAAAAGCACCTCTTACCGCAGGAGAGCGCGGCGGCGACATGCGGGCCTTAGCCGATAAGGGGGTCTGAGCTTTAAAGGCACCCTTATGTTTTCTAGGTGCCTTAAGCGGAGAAGGAGCAGCAGACGATATCCCTCTCCCTCGAGAGAAGAGTGCTAGATGGCACGCCATCAAGACCCCGTGGACGTCCACAGCCGGTCTGGCCAAACGACGAGGAGAACACCGCTGGGGTTTAGTGGGTAGAGTCTGCGTCCACCTTACCATCTTCTCGGGCGCAGAGAGGGCCCCCAGACCCGGCGATATGCGTAAAAAAATACATACGTCATAATATCGTCATATCATATGCTTGAAGTATATATTCCTACCTTTTTGGCTTAAAGTCTCAAAAGCTTGATGAGAATGACAGTTGTCGATCCAATACAATTATCTTTTAATTCTCAACTCTTTTTGTCCATTGCTGGACATCTTTAATCTTAATAATATTTTTAGGAATCAGAAGTGAAATACAATTTAAATTAACAATTTATTGAGCTTACTAAAATAACAAGTTATGGTTTACAGATAATATTAAGATGTAAATGCGTAGGTACACGCATGTGTATGCATAAAGCACCTTCCTCCTTTCCCACATGCATACACCAAAGTGAACCACACGCATCACAAATACTACTACAGTCTTCTACACAATTAGAAGAGAACGGCTATTGACAAACTTAAAAAAATGTTGCTTACTAAATGTTATTACTCGATAAATGACTTTTTATGTGATGACAATATTGTTTTTATTGCTTGTAATGTAATTTGAATTTAAATTAATTTAATTTGACCAATTTACAATGTTGACAATCTTATATTTATTTTATTATAATACTTGTACAATAGGATTAAGTTTGCCTCGATTTATATTTTATATTATTTAACACATTTATATTCAACAATTTAATCTTATCGACTTTTAATGAATTCATGCATAATGTGCCTGATAAATAATTAATTTCTAATTTCTTACTCTTAAAAAATTTGCACACCATGAAAATGGTAAATTGTGAGGTATGATTTTTTTTTATATGTAACATCTCTATAACCACAATTTGAGCAAATAAATAAATTATTATTATTATTATTATTAACATGACCGATAGTCATTCGGCCAGACTTCTGTCCTCCTCGAGCTCGCAGATACAGGCCTTCGGGTCTAGCTGTAGCCTCAATTTTAAAGGTATAGTTGTGTGTGCTGGTGACATAATAAAACATTCCTACCGCTCAGCCGTCCTACCCGCATTTAAAAAAAATATCCCTAACAATATTATAAACTAGCTGTTGCCCGCAGCTTCGCCCGCGTTAACTGAGATTTACAGCCGTAAACGTGATAACATCAGCTATCTTCCAGTGAAAGTCCCATCAAAATCGGCCCAGCCGTTTCAGAGATTAACTGGAATTAACAAACAGACAGACAGCCAAAAAAATAAAATTGTTTTTTGATGTAAGTACCGTATCTATCAGATGTATTTAGTGAAAAGCTGTTAATTTGAAATTACAAACAGACACTTCAATTTTATTTATTTGTATGGATTAAACAGAAATGCACAATCAAAAAATCGGTTTTCTGTAAAGTCCGCTTACTGACGATAGTTGAACGTGACAACGTCATAAGAAAATGGAACGCGTCACAGCGAGGTAACGCCGCATGCGTCATGTTTTTTCGTTCGTGCAGCCGCCTCCATCGAATTATAAGATGTTGTCACGTCAAAATATTTTAAGACTTTTATTAAGACATTTTTAAGCATAGTAGTACTCGTGAAAGACACAGCACACATCCAAAAATTTAAAGGGACGAAATAAAACAAGAATATGCATTTGTTTTTTGTAATTTTTATTAGTGTGCTTATATATATGCAGTTCATATTCAAGTAAGTCATTGTTTCTTTAAAATTCCTTAATAAAGTTATAAGTGAAACCGTTAACAAATTATATTTAGTATCTAACGGTTGCTTTGTAAACTGTAACTTTGTTCTTCGCGTAGTTCGCTACCAACATCGCCAGCAGCATTTGTGTGGCCTGTAAAGGATAGAATTATTAATTAGTATCAACAAAGTTTATATACAACTAGCTACTGCCCACAGAATTCCTTAGATTTATGACCGTATGCAGACTGATTTTGATTATCTTTACAGCGTATACGTGGGTAACACTGAAAATGTTTAGAACTGGCCAGTTAGAAGGCCAGTTGTTCCATCGATTGCGACGATGTGTAGAAAGAAACGGAGATTACTTCGAAAAACAATAAAAGTATTGGCAACTTTCTACATTAAGCCGTTTTTCATTTTCTAAACATTTTCAGTGTTACCTAGGTAACATTCAATGATATTATATGAAATGATTTGATGACCTCTGTGGCTCAATGGTTAGCGCGTTGGCGCTCAAGCCGGAGGTTGCGGATTGAAATCCCGCCAGGGAACCAAACAGTTTTCTGTGTTCCTGGGTCATGGATGTGTATTAAATATGTGTATTATATAATAACAATCTTAAATATATGTATAGTATAAAAGTATTAAATATATTTCCGTTGTCTGGTACCCGTAATACAAGTTCTTCGAGAACTTACCACCAGATTGACTTTCTTTTTTTTCTAGATGTCGCCCATGAACATAAACTAGTATACCTGGAACAAGCACAGGCTTTATGTGTTGCCTATCCTGAGACAAAAGATGTTAAGTCTCGGTGCCAGTAATTACACTGCCTGTCTTGCCCTTCTCTCCGAAACACAGCAAAGCTGTTTCACGGGAGAAATAAGCAAGATGGTGGTGCAGCCGGGAGCGCGGCACAGCGCTTCCCTCCCACCGGTAATTGACGTGGCGTAATAGCGTCCATAGATATTATTATTAATGATAACGTAGAATTGTTCTGGTATAAGAATTTCTTAAATTTTATGCAGTAGTTTCGAAGATATTATTACCTTAAATGCATCCAAACTAACAAACATTAACATCAAATATTTTTTTTTTCAGATCAAATGCGAGCCTCTTTTCGTAGTAAGCATAAGAGATTACAGCTACTAAATAATGGCAATGTTTTTGAAAATATATATAATACATATATATGACGAGACAAATTCTTTATAGGAATTGTTTTCCCTTGACGAGCGTCGAGCCTACGACCTTTGCGTGTACCGATCATTACAGATGTGAGCTGGCGATACAGACAAAATACCCGTAGTAATTATCAATATCCATCAGCTATTAATTGAACTGTTTGACATTAGGAATTCAGGGACAACACAAGTATAGTCTGACCAGAAATATATAAACCCTGCGTGGTGTCACCACTGTACCTTTTTACGTCAACACATAGTATCGTCCATACAGAAATTAGTTCCGATATTTTCCGCAATATCGCGAGGAGGGTTTTTATTTTTCTCGTCAGTCTATAACAAGAATTTATTTGAATGCCTAATCAAGAACACCCAACAGTTTGTCTGAAACTATTTCTTTATATATTTACCGTTTATATGAAGGAAAATTAGGTAAATGTTGATTGCAACAGCAATAATTAATAAAGTAGAGCAAAAATTATAATGGAGTTTATTACTCTTAACGTATAGTAGGTTAATTGTTTCAACTTATTCAAGGATTTTTCACTGAATCATGTATACTTAGGACAAAAATATTTAGTATCTACTTTAATGGTTTTCGGTTGTAATATTCAGGAGTGCAGGATGCTAGTAAAAGTGAATTTCATTTCGAAAATAATGGTAACCTCAAACCAAAATCCGGTGACTGCTACTCCGATGAGCCATTCGGCGTCTGACTTCAACATGTACAGGATCTCATCTTCACAGCCCACCTTATAGTAGCTGTCAGAGCTGGAAAAAAATAACTGTGTAAAGAACGATAATAAACTGTCACCCGGACTGCCGTGCCGTCACCGTCGTGATGTGAAGTCGTCAGCCCCAGAAAGGGGAGAGTGACGCTAGGGACGTATTAAAGCATTTTTGCAAGAGGGTGCTTTTGATTTGTAGAGAGTGATGAATTGTTTGGGGTAAGAGAGCGTCTAAGCAGATGTACCCTGTTCGTATCCCGCGTTTCACTCCATATACCGAGAGGTGGGTAGAAGCATGGGAAGCTCACATGACCAGTACTCCATCTCCCTCGTTAATCTTAATCATCACTCTTATCATTTCTCTTTCAATAAGCGCTAAGACGCTGACTCTCCACTCGCACCCGACTATAATCCTCATCACTGTGATTACCTCATATACAAAAAATATAGACTTGACTAATACGCCACCACCAGACTAGGCCCATTCCAAAAAATGTTGATATCTAGCTTACATAGGAACTTCATGGGAAGTGTCCTACGATACTTGGCTATATTTGCAACGCCAAGGGTGTCAAGATTAATCTACTCGACTGACCTAAACTTTTTCGATTGTGAAGCCGCCGTTAAATTGTCTACCCACCTTACACAAGACTTGTACAGCTGTTGCTGCGCGTACGCAGTTCTAGCGCGGTAGGCGCGTGGGCAGCACGACAGGCTTATCTGCTTTTGGGTGGCTGCGTAGTCTTCCGGGCCATTCAGACCACAGCATTCGTACTGAAAAGAATGACATGTTAGACGCTGCGATAATATTTATATATCTCTTTAGACTATTAGCCATTGTCATTGACTTCTTAACTTGTTACCTAGGTAGGATGTCCTAAAGTCTGAAATAACCAGATTGTCAACTTGTTGTTTACCAATAAGTGCATATTTTGCCCTGCCTAAGTCGCTAAGTCGCTAAATTCTGCAATGTATTGACGAGGCACTTATATGTATAATTAAGAATCACAGAAATATAAATATATCTTCAACATAGAAGAAACAAAAAAGAAAGCGATTCGAAATTTCTTGACAAAAAAACTAATGTTTATGAATGTATTACATTCTTGACTATTAAAAAATACAAAACGCACAGCTAGCTGTAGTTCATCCCATAATTTCTGATGGTTCGGGTCGTCAATGGTTTCATTTCTGAAGAAGTCCTCCCGGAGCCATTCGCTGACCCTGAATTGGAGGCCGTACCTCTGGAGGGATACGTAGATGGATATCAGCAGCTGCAGCACCACCATGATCATGATGAAACCGATGTACTGAAATTATATGACAGATCACAAATTGATTGCGCAGTGGTCCTTTTAACCCCTGACACAAAGAGAAAATTGATAACGCCCATAAGTTTGACCGCTAAGTGTTTGTCTGTAGCACCATAGTATCTTATAAGAGTGATATAGGTGCAACAGCAGTTCTCTAGTGGTGGTTTTAAAAATGTTTTATCAAAATCGATTAAGCGACTTTAGTATTAGCTTGCTTTTTATTTCATTATTTTAATTCAGTTAGCATTTTAAATGATGATGTTTTATTACTGGTAAATGCGAGTAAAGTATTCAGTGCTTCACTGTGCTCTGGACATACTCAACTGACAAAGTTACTGGCCCCTTAGAGATAGTTTAGATACATTTCCACCCATATGGACCATAGGAGGTCCAAACTTACTATCCAAATAAGAAGACCACATACCAGGTACAAAATTTGAACATGTTCTTTGAAAGCGCCCACCGATCCTAAAGCAGCCACCGCCACCAGCAGCAAGCAGGCCACGATGATGATGATATCACCAGTGAAAGTCCCACTGGCGTTGTCCTCACCGTACTGCTTCAGTATCCTGGTGTCCACCACCGCAAATACGAAGGTGGACAGGGCTAGCAACTGTCAAATAAATAACCTTAGCCAGGTAGACGTCACCTACCACAGGGCTATTTACAAGTTGGACATTACAATTTACATATAGTAAGCCAAATTACAACAAAATCGGTAGAGTGGTTTTGGACATTTTGCCGGACGAACATTATGACGTGAGATTTGCAACTTTTTAGGCAACGCATGGAAATGGTCTTGGTCTTGGAGGCGCTTGTTTTGCTCGCAAATTAGATATAACTTTTTTTAAATAGCCTATTGGATCCCACTGCTGGGCAAAGGCCTACCAGGCAAAGGCTTGCTTTGCTTCACTTATCGTGTTTCTGTGCCAGCTCCGACCAAGTCTTATTATAGGCATCCTGAACGTCACGCCATCATTTTCGGGGTCTGCTTCGACGTCTTTGCCCAACGTGTATCGGATGCACACATATCGATGGGCACGGATGGTCACACATTGGGTGCCTCAGATATAAATAGCACATCTTTATTTCAAACAGTTTTTAAGCCCTTAAACCAGTTTTAGGGAATGATTGATATAAACGAATAAATAATAATGTAGTGTATCAAATTGTTATAAAAACTCACAATGCAACATCCATTCAGAACAATCAGCAGGGTTTTGGCGCAGCTGTGACTGATCTCCGTGCAGCGCCACATCATTGTGGCACCAGGGTCAGACGGGTGACATTGGCTGAATCCCATTGTATACTACCACTAAACGCTCCATACGTTGTCACACTTTACAAAGGTTTAAAAGCATTTATGATAAAGTACTAAGGGCGAGTTTTCTATGAACTCATTTGCAATTCAGTGAGAATTGCCAGGTGATTAATAAGTAGTTTCGATGAAGTTAAGAAAGGAAATCAATAGAGTCTTCATGTACTAATAAAGAAATCGTCCAGTTACATTTCTGCCGGGTGTACCACGAATTTCATCAAAATATGAAAGTAGGCAAAAGTACAGCCAATGGCTTACTTTTTTCACTTTTCAGCCCGTAAATGCTCTTAGGCATCCCGCGGGGGAGTGAATCTCCCCAGGCGGATATGTGGGCCTTGCTGCGCCCGAAAGATGGTAAGGTGGACCCAGCTCTACCCACTAAAAGGGGCTAGTCAGCCCCTCAAGGAACTGACGCCACCCCCACAGAGGGGTTGTCCGGCACCACAGAACAACCCCTCCCAACGTCGTGACAGTGCAATGGGGTGAGGTTCCTATCCTCGCCCCTTGTCCCCGTCCTCCTATTCTTTTATCCCCTCTTCTTATGAGGAGTACAAAGAGCAGCTCCCTCGGTACAATTGTCTTCGCCTATAGTGCTGGGTTCACCTTAAGCTACGGAATCCCACCGTCACGAACCATGGCGGGGAGCCAATTGCTGCCAAAGATGATGATTAAGTATTGTTGTAATAAATTAAATAAAGAAAATGTGTGCGAGTTGAAAGAGAAGTAAGTATATCTGTCAGTGTTTTAATTAATTGAAATAAAAAAAATTGTGTAAAACCAATCGCAAGGCAAACTCATTCAAACAGCTGGCTATCGTGTCCAAACTGTATATTTAGTTGGATGGAACTGCTCAAAGTTTCATCATCATCATCATCTAGCCGTCCATTCCTGAACATAATCCTCCCTCAATTAACGCCCAGACGGCCGTTCCCTCGCCACTCACATCCAACATGGACCGGCCACTGCATGGAGATGAGATCGTCTCGAAGTTTGCAAACATTAAAATTTGGAGGTCATCCTGGATAGAGGACGCGATACGAAATATGTAATATAATATGTAAAATCTACATTATTTTAATATAAATTTTACATTTCATGAGATAGCACGATTTAGTTCATGCTTCCGATTTATTTAGATTTATTATTAATGAAACATGTCTTCGGTTTTTAATTTTATTAAAATATATTCAATAATTATATTTTACAATAAAATAAGTAAATAGAAATTATTTTAAAAGCTTATGATTACCAAAATCTACAATACTAATCTTATCATAGCCACAAAATGCACTTAATTTAGAAAAAGCATCATTAAATATTTCACAAAAACCTTAATCTAACATGTGAAGACATGTTGTTACATGGTTCATCTATTACTTAAAACAAATTATATATTACACTTGACATTATTAAAGATATAAAAACAAATTATATACCTATTGACATTATTAAAGATTTAAAAACAAATTATATATTACACTTGACATTATTAAAGGTATAGTTAGATACTTATGTCAACAAGTCCTTTCTAATACACTGTTACTTTTTAAAATTAATCCTAATCAAGTACATTAATTGTATTTACATTTTGTCATCAATAAGATGGCGTTATACTTTTTACCTAAATTTATTTTGATTGAAGACTCAATGATATTCACTTTTAGGTGAATACTTGATAGGATCCCTATTCAAATTTAAAAGAATCGTAATGGGATATAGAAGAATACAATATGCGCAATTCATTTGGTTCGGTCTGAAGTAAGCCACAGCGACATCGCAAACGTCACTCAATGATTTTTATATAAAACATAATGCACATGCTCTACTTCTGCTACTACCTCTACAACTACAGTCTGGTCAAGTTATATTGCGCAACTGTAGTTGCAGGTCCATAACTAAATGTTCCACTTTAAAACCTATAATTGAAGTTGGCCATACCACCATAGTCTGGCCTCATGCCTGATGTACGGCCGTAGGTACCTTGGAGGGAGAAGTCACCGTTCCTGCCAACTGGCCACTTGCCTCCAGCAGCCGCATTGAGCTATAAATAGGAAAAGTAAATTAGCTTTAACAAGTGTCACCAGCTGTAGATCATCCACTGTTAGTGACCTCTTCTTTCTTCTATGAGGCATTATTTTGTGGATCGGAAAGAAGACTACGCAGTGTGGTGCCGAGACCTACCGGGTACCATCACAAGTCTAAATATCATATACCGTATCGGGACAAGGATTGGTATCTATAGTGATGGTTAGCTCAAAAAAAATTCTTCATGTTCATATTTGATTTTGACAACTTATCAGATGGTGTATATTTGCCTTTACCATGAAAACATTTGTGCTCTTGTGGGTGAGGTTTAATGAACTAGTTCTTCATAAAATCTAGAAACACCGACTTACCGAAGTAGGTCCATGTATTTGGCGGCTAATGTCCAGGGAGGCTGCAGCGTTGGGGTTCTCCCACTTCAGACCTCCACCGAAGTGGCTGGAGTCGCCGTTGGGTCCCAGAACACGGCTGCCGTATAGTTCTCCGTTTAGTTTCCCTCGATTGTCGTTGAATATTTGACGATCGTAGCCGGCTTTGCCCTGGGAATTGATTATTTGTCAAAAGAATATAGTACTGGGAAACTTTTAAATTGACAGACTGACTTTTGAAGGGTCTCTTAGTGGCAAGCCAACACACAGCCGTTAGAAATAAAAACCACTTACTTTAAAACAATATTACTTGAAAAAAAAAGTATAAGGAAAGAGGTATAGGTTATACCAACTTCATAGAATACAGATCAATTTATCCTTAGTCAAGTCACACTAGTTTTTTAACCTTTTAACTGTATCGACTTTTATTTATATAAGCGACTTCAAAAAAAAAGAGGAGGTTCTCAATTCGTCTGTATGTTTTTTTTGTAATTGATGTTATGTAAGTATCGATACTCACAAAAAGTCCGTTGTCATTTTGTCCAAGGGTCCCGAAGACCCGACCGTCACCCATCTTATGGTCCACCGACAGGTCGCGACGGTCCCTCTGGTGGCTGATATACCACTCTGGATAGCTGTAACGACAGAATCATTGAATTTGAGCAAGCAGTAGACTATAGAGTATACTTGAGTATAGAGAGTCGTTTGAACGTAAAGAAGATAGATACATACTGAAATTGGTCAATCTCAAAATAGAAAGAAGGTCTCAACATAGAAAGAAATATAAGAAATAGACAAAGACAAGAGACCCATTGTAAAACGAGTTACTTGGTGGTAAACATCGAGCATATAACCAGATAGAGGAGTAATAACCCATGAAATTCCGAAACAGGATAGTGATTTTTCATTGACGTAATAGCAATTCCACCAACCAGCGATCTTTGTGTACGTCCATCGGCCAATCATTCATCAATGGCCATCAGTCGGCCAATCGAAGCGCAGAACCAGCGCAGCGTCGCAGCACCAATTTGGCGAAATTTGTTTTCATACAAAACACATAACATTACCACTCTCCATGGTGGTAAATTATCAAACTCGTGAAAATAAGCTTTTGCAAGACTTCATAGCCGTCCACTTAGTTAGGTAGACGGTTTGCCTACGTTTTTCAAAAGCTTATTAATTAATCTAAAGGGTATCTACCCTCAGACATGATATTGCCTCTCCACTAGTAAACTTAAAGGAAGATAATAATAGAAAAAAGAATAAAATGGATGATCATTTCTTATATAATATATAAAACACATTTTTATACAAAACCGTGTATAATTTCTAGTTTGAAACTCAAAAACATCTATAGTACCAACTTTAGAAGAATTTTGAAAAATGAGAAACAATTATAAATTAAAAACATGTATTTTTCGCTGTGAAGGAACATAGCATAGTGTTTGTAACTGCTTGATCCAAAGAGTGATATAGCTAGATGATGATGATGCTGATGATTATAATAATGACAATCATTAGGTTAAACAAGATCTCTTACTCGTCATATGGCTGTGGGTACATGTCTTGGGCAGACGCAGCCAGGACGATAGCGGAAAATACCAAGAACATCATCTTCACTGAAAAAAAAAAATTATAAAATAAAATAGACATTCTTTATTCAAACATCAGTATCGTTTTAATATGCGTATGTAATAATTTACTAAATATTCAGTAGTAAAACATTTTATAGGTATAAGAATTTGACTTACCGGTTAATATTTAACACGAATAAAACTTCAACTACTTGTTCTCAATGTTTCAGATGAACTGATCTCTCCCAGCCTGAGTTAGTATTTATATGAGGCACTGGGGAGTCCCTGTTTTCCTGTATTAACTCCGTTGATAGCGGTACAGTACCTCTTATCTGTAACGTCATGTTGAACCCGATGCTTAGGGTCGCGGGGAATCACTTTATCTTCATTCGTAAGTTTTTTTTTTTTGAATTTGTAATTTGAATATCAGTCTCTAAATTAGTTGTTTAATTTAACTAGCTTGATTTAAATACCGGCTTCGTCTGTTTTTTTATCACTGCTATTTGTAGATGCTCATTATAATTATTTAGGTATCTTACATATTATAGTATCCTCAGGATGTAAACTTTTTTTTCTTTAACGCCGGGAAATGCTCTGAGGCATCCAATGGGGGCGTGGATCTCCCCACGCGGGTATGTGGGACTCGCTGCGCCCGAAAGCTGGTAAGTGGACGCAGCTCTCCCCATTATAATCCGGCAAGTGAGGTGCCCCGGTTCTAATGAGCAAACAGGGCACCTCGACGGCTAGTCAGTCCTCATGGGAACGACGCCACCTCCACAGGGGGGCCGTCCCGCACCACAGAACAACGTCAGGAGAGTACAATGGGGCGAGGTTCCCATCCTCACCCCTTGACCCCTGCTCTTTTGTCCCCTCTTCTTATAAGAGGGGTACAAAGAGCCCCCTTCGGCTCAATTAGCTTCGCCCAAGGTGCAGCGGCTCACCCTAGGCTAACGAGCCCCACCGCCACGACAAGGCCTGAACCATGGTGGGGTGCTTTTGAACATCTGGCAGAGACAAAGTTTGTATAGAGCTGGTGTATCTGAGAGCTAGCTAATTAATGTCTGTGACTATATGACTAAAATTTTTGAAATATGTAGTTGATATTACTACTAGCACATGAGTAAATAAACGGACTTTTATATATATTTATTTTTATATATATATTTTTATTTATTTATTTATATTTATTTAGATATATTTCCGTTTACTTACTCATGTGATACTAGTTACTAGGGCTACTTAAACCCTACAAACACTAAAAATCCTTGAAATATAATCATCATTGACAACCTCTGTGGCTCAGTGGTGAGCGCGTTGACGCTCAAGCCGGAGGATGCGGGTTAGAATCCCGCCAGGGAACAAAAATATTTTCTGTGTTCCTGGGTCATGGATGTGTATTAAGTATGTGTATTATATAATAAAAATATTAAATATATGTATAGTATAACAGTATTAAATATATTTCCGTTGTCTGGTACCCGTAACACAAGTTCTTCGAGAACTTACCACGGGACCAGATTGACGTGGTGTAAAAGAGTCCATAGATAATATTATTATTATTATTATTTTCATCCTCTATACGTCCAAATATTATTCTTAATAGTAAATAATACTTATTATACTAATACGGAATACCTAATGTGAAAGTCTTTAATTTGAAATGTTAAAATTTAAGCAGATATTATTTAAAATTATGTGATAGAAATTTAGTAACCTTTCAGTTTAAGATATGGCACTCACTCATATAAGTGAAGAATGAAGACTTAACGAAAACCTAATTAGTTATTAAATTGAATTGTTACAAAGAAAAAATAAAACACAATATGTAGTTATAGTTTTTATTAACCTATACTTAGCATTGCTATAAAAATGTAAACAATGTAAGTGCCAAACCACTGGTTATCAAAGTTTTCTAACAGTCATTATTGTCTCAATAATCACTGTTATAAACTAAAATAGCTTAACTAACAAGGGTACGTACATAGAAATAGATTCATACATTGCTGACTTGCGACACATATCTAATCATAGATAATAATAAATAAAAACAATAAATAGTATACTAATCTTTAAAGTGAATATACAAGAATTTCTTGTTCTCAATAAATTATATTGTAGATCGAAGTGTTTTAAAATATTACAAGTTGAGCTTAATTAATACAAGAAGACATAGTGTAATTAATGTTGGCATTGTTTGAGCAGGCGCTGTGTTTTTGTACCAGCTATCCACCGGTGATCTGAGAAAAAACATTATAACTTTAATATTATTGATAAGATATTAATTACACACATATAAGATGGTAAATAAGGGTTAGAAAGATAAGTAAAAATAATAAAAAATATCTGGCTGGATTCATGAAAAAATACGAAATATTTTATTTTTTCGTAAAATTTTATTGGCCACAAAATCGACACGCAATACACCAGATTAATATAATTCGTACATTCGGTGTTTTTTTCTATCTAAAACTGACTTTTTGTTATCTTATTATTATTATCAATTTTTTTTAAGTAAAACTTCTTTAGGCATGAGTAGGTAGCCATCTGCCATCAGCTCCTAACCTACTGTTCCGTTTGAGCTTAAAGGCCATCAGGCCGAAAAGTCTAGCCCTTTCAAAAAAAAAGACCAGGTAACTCAGATTTTTTCTGACGGAAGTAACGCTAAGTATTCATATAATATTCAAAAAAGTAATTTACATTGGTAGTGACTCGTGAATAGAATATGTCATACTCTTATACTCCACACTTCTTGGCTTATACACCAACTAGTGGCAAAGATCATAATAAATTAGGATTATTTATTTCAAAATTTTATGGAGTTTTACTTCGAATATTATTTTAAATAAATTAATATAAACCCTGGGTGGGTTTATTTTAATTTAAAAAGAGGGTTTTATTTTGAGACATGACACCCTCATAATTGAACTCAAATTAAGATTACAATAATTACATACACAAAAAATAGTTACCGGCGGGATATCCGAATATCCGGCTCGATTGGCAAAACAGCCATTTTAGATCTAATTCTAAATAATTGAAAATTGCCATTTATTAAAATAGTTTTATTGCGTCTGACAAATAGCGTTTATGTTATAAAAGGCGCTTTAATTTTTCGCTGTGAAGAAAATGTATTTTTATTTCGTAGATTTTTATGTATTTTTCTCGATGTACATAAATATTTGAATAACCAAATTATTTACACAATTCTAAAAATATACTGTTTTATAATTTTTACTTAATATATGTATATTATATAATTCATATATACGATACAGTAGCCAGTTCGAGGAGAATGGAGGTCTTCGATGCAAGGCTTTTAGCATTACATTATCATGAATTATTATAGATTAGGTATTTATGGTCCACATTTTCGCTTTGGATTATTAAATTAAATATTGTCTTTAAAAAAATGTATATTGTATTTTTTTCTAATTCAAAATAACTTTACATTTCATAGTGTAACACTTAAAACATGTTATACAATAAAAATCAAGAAACCATGATCCCAAATAAAAAATACCTCCGTCAGAATTCAGGTTCCGAATCTGAAAAACGAGAAAAACATTTCACCTATCACCTATCAGTTATTTTATATCTGATTTGATTCAGCCTAGCATTTGTTAATTGAATTTGCTGACTAGAGGCTAAGGATACTAGATATTAGTAGGAGTTATCCTAGGAGTTCTCCTACTAATATCTAGTTCCAAATTTATACTGGACTTACGAAATTATGAATAAACATGGATGCACTTTGAACATAGTTAATATTAAACCTACTGTTCCATTTGGGCTCTATCGACAGCCTCGTTAAACCAGTTTCAAATGTTTTATTTAAAATTAGATTTAATATCTAACCGGTTTAGGTCTTATTTTATTACTAGCTGTTGCCTACAGCTTCGCCCGCGTTATTCAACTCCTGTTAGTCACAGCGTGATGTTATATATAGCCTATAGCCTTCCTCGATAAATGGGCTATCTAACACTGAAAGAATTTTTCAAATCGGACCAGTAGTTCCTGAGATTAGCGCGTTCAAACAAACAAACAAACTCTTCAGCTTTATAATATTAGTATAGATTGTTTCCACCTGTACTAAGCCCATGTCTATTACAAGTGAAAGGTACAGTTATATTATCTACATTCCAAACTTTTTGAATGGTTTCTTTTTATGATAGTTATAGCAAACGAGCAGACGAGCCACATGATGGTAAGTGGTCAGAGTCAAAAAGCGGCTGAAGGCGCTCGCAGTGGTTCTAGATTGGGTACACTGTCCAAGTATTAGTCCCACATAGTTCCAGGAGCCTTACCTGAGGTAACCCAAATCCAATACGAGTAGACGCAAACCCAGACTACGCTAACAGTGAAAGCACTACGCTACCGCTAGATTGCTTGGGCACCGCGCATGACCCGCCATGATAGGTTGAGTTCAACCGTTAAAGATTCGTCGACCGTATCGGTTTTGACTAGTCCAAATCCTGCTCTCCCGAGCAGCGCGCGCGATGGACCGGGCGCAGAGGGAGGCGTCCCCCTTTCGAATATTTCTTATGTGTGCCATCTGCTCACTTACTGTACCGATTGAGCTCAAATGCCATCAAGCCGAAAAGTCTAGCCCTTCGGAAGCCAGCAGTTAGAGACCAGCAGGATGGTGGTACCCAAGCAGACGGGAGCGTGGCACAGCGCAACTCTTATGATTAGATAACTCATATAATGTTATAGTTACACGTATGTGTATTGTATATTATTAATAAATTTGTTATGAAGTATGTTTATGTTTGTCAAGTTTTAACGCGATCTATGTTTGTAAACTATTTATTATCTTTAGAAGTTGTTTTCAGTCAATTTTCCAATGAGATAGCGATGTTTTGCTATCATTTCTTCATTTCTTCTGGAAAGTTCTTAAAACAGAAAAATAAAATATGGCAGTTATAATTAAAAGTTTATTTCACAATCTTCTTATCAAACGGCTGCTACAAAAATATTTAAACTAGATAGCTACCAAATTAAAAAAACTGTGTATAAAGAATTATTACTATTTACTACGAAATGGTGGAATAATGCATGTCAAAAAAATACCTATTTAGATATGAGTAAAAAAATTATAAAAGTATAGATAGTTGTTGATGAGAATGGTATAATTAATAGTAATCTGTTGTAAAGCTTTAATGTAAAAACAATAAATATATTAAATCATTTATTTTTTATAACTTAAACGGGTTTTTATTGATATCACAAATATTTAGGTTCAATTTTACTCAAAATTATTACAAATATTCAATGGCGAATGTTTGTTACCCCTTAAATCTAATAGTACAAAATGATTACAAAATTCCGATGACTCCGCAAGCGACGCGGCCACCAGCGTTGCCAGTCTTCTTGGAGTCAGGATGATCAGATTTGCCGTAGTCATCGGCCTTCTCGTGCAAGACTACCGCTCTGCCAAGGATGCAGTGGGGCCCGTGGAGGGAGATCTTGCTGTCAACGAAGTCAATCGTGCTGTTGTGGTGCTCGTCGAAGATGACGTTGCCCAAGTCACCCACATGACGGTTCTCGTCGTTGGGATGACCGTGCTCTTTCTGTAATGTACATTATTCAGTTTATTCGAGGTTTGAACAAAATACATAACATCTTGATATTATTTGATTTTATAGGTTAAATTAGATACTTTACATCAATCATCGAGCATATAACCGGATAGAGTGGTAATGTGATCCATAATATTCCAACACTCGTCAGTGATTTGTCACTGACGTGATAGAAATTCAACCAACCAGTTATCTGTATGTACGTCCCATCGGCCAGGCCAATCATCCATCCCCACCATGGTTCAGGCCTTGACGTGGCGGTGGAGCTCAGTAGCCTAGGGTGAGCCGCTGCACCTTGGGCGAAGCTAATTGAACCGAGGGGGCTCTTTGTACCCCTCTTATAAGAAGAGGGGACAAAAGAGCAGGGGCAAGGGGCGAGGACGGGATCCTCACCCCATTGTACTGTCCCGACGTTGTGAGGGGTTATTCTGTGGTGCAGGACAACCCCTCTGTGGAGGTGGCGTCCCTTGGGGGACTGACTAGCCATCGAGGTGCCCTGTTTGTTTATTAGATCCGGGGCACCTCACCAAAGGCGGCATTGGTGGCACTCGCCGGGTTTTAGTGGGTAGAGCTACGTCCACTTACCAGCTTTCGGGCGCAGCGAGTCCTACATACCCGCCTGGGAAGACCCACTCCCCCGCGGGATGCCTCAGAGCATTGCCCGGCGTTAAAGTTAAAAATGGCCAATCACCCATCAATTGGTCACCAGTCGGCCAATCAGAGTGCAGAACACAAATTCGGCGGAATTTGTGTTCATACAAGACACATTACCGTTCTATTCCGGTTATATGCTCCATGAGATCAATCATAGTCATCGTAGGACGCAAAAAGAATCGTAAAAATTCGTTTCTTTATGATAAATGAATATCGCGTAAACATTAAATTAACGAATCATTATTTAAATACTTCAATAAAAAAGCTAAGCTATTTTACATCAAAAAGTAATTTCTCAAGTCAAAGCCAAAACCAGGCCAACTCACGTGTTCAGGATTGTAATGGGATCCAGTGGAGGCGCAACCACCGGACAGGTCTCCCTTCTCGTGGACGTGGAAGCCGTATTCCCCAGCTGGAAGACCGGAGATGGTTCCTTCAACGTGCACCTTGCTTTCATCCAGTTGGGTGAACTTGATGACTCCCACCACGTTCGCCCCTTGGGGGCTGGATATCCGGACGATAGCCCGGAGGGCACCAACCTGAAAAAACAATTATAATAAATATTTTCGTTTAAATGTTTGAGAGCCACTGATACACAAAGATGAATATTTTAAAATATGGCAAATAAAAAAAAACGAAAGCTTTATGAGATACTAGCTGTTGTTTGCAGCTTCGCCCGCGTTACTCAACTACTATTAGTCACAACTCACAGCGTGATGTTATATAGCCTTCCTCGATAAAATATGGGTTATGCAACACTGAAAGAATTTTTCAAATCGGACCAGTAGTTCCTGAGATTAGCGCGTTCAAACAAACAAACTCTTCAGCTTTATAATATTAGTCTATATGTGCAAGAAGCACGTATCTCATAACGCCAAAAAACTGAACCTGACCTACCGGAATACTAAGGAAGACTAAAAAGTACTGAAGATTTAAAGAAATAGTCCAGAAGATAAGTCTCACCTATCAAAATATTAGGTCTTGTGGAACTAATTTAGTGCAAAGCTTGTCTCTTTTTTTGATATCGTAGGCAAATCCTTATGGATGAAGCCAGGATCTTCGAGTAGATCCGGAGCCAATATGCTATCTGGTACATACTTGTTGAAGACTATTGTATTGTTTTTTTTAAATTTTGAATTATCGAACTTTGAAACGTATATTGTTCAGTCTTTTAACTCATGACTCAGCACAATTTTCAATTTAGTTATAAATCTTAAAATTTTATACAATTTCTAATATTTAAGCTTTATATTAGCTTCATGAGTTCACCTGTATGTTTGTTTGTAACCGACTACATTAAACCAACTTTAAGACGACATATTAAACTGAAACTTTGCACTTAAAAAGTTTAAGGACTGATGAAAACACAATAATTTAATAAGTTTGTTCCAATATCCTGATCAGGATAATCAGGATAGCACATCCAAGGAAGGTATAAGGCGCGCAAGTTACCTACATCACTTGTGTGGTTTTTAGTTTCTCACTCATTCTAAAGTGATTGTCATAAGTTGAGTAGCGTAAATTAATAAAAAAATCCATACTAAAAAGTAAAAAATAAATTATAGTTACAAAAACTAAAAAACACGCTTTCATAGCAAGCCGAACTAAATATTTGAAAATAATTTTTAATACAAGAATTAAATGGATTAACAAAATATTAATTATTGTAAAAAAGCGTGAGGTGCTCGATATTCATTGGTAAAAATATTTCATTGGTATCTATTTCTAAAAGTGAAGTTAGTATAAAAACTTAGTACAAAGCACCACACATTTTTTTTAACCCATTTGATTCTTGTAATAAAAAATATTTTCAAATTTTTTGTTCTGTTTGCTATTAAAGCGTGTTTTAGTTGTTTTTTAGGGTTCCGTAGCCAAATGGCAAAAACGGAACCCTTAAAGATTCGTCATGTCTGTCTGTCTGTCTGTCTGTCTGTCCGTCCGTATGTCACAGCCACTTTTTTCCGAAACTATAAGATCTATACTGTTGAAACTTGGTAAATAGATGTATTCTGTGAACCGCATTAACATTTTGAGACAAAAGTAGAAAAAAAAACAAAAAAAATTGTGGGTCCCCATACTTAGAGCTGAAACTGAAAATATATTTTTTTTATCAAATCCATCCGTGTGGGGTATTAATGGATAGGTCTTTAAAAATGATATTGAGGTTTCTAATACCATTTTTTTCTAAACTGAATAGTTTGCGCGAGAGACACTTCCAAAGTGGAAAAATGTGTGTCCCCCCCTGTAACTTCTAAAATAAGAGAATGATAAAACTAAAAAATATATATGATGTACATTACCATAAAAACTTCCACCGAAAATTGGTTTGAGCGAGATCTAGTAAGTAGTTTTATTTAATACGTCATAAATCGTAAACCACAATTTACCTTTACATAAACCATATTTTTTGTTAGTGTCTAATGTTGTATATACAATGTAATGGTACGGAACCCTTCGTGCGCGAGGCACTTGGCCGATTTTTTATTTTTAACTATAATTTAATATTATAGTTAAAAAATATATAATTTAATATTATAATATTATTTACGAACGATGATGTGAAACATGTAGCATCTAGTGTCTGGTCACGACAATGTCCGACCGCGTGGAGGAAATAATTGGAAATTGATTGATGGTAGCCTTCACCACTAAAAATAACAAGCATGCGTGAACCACCATTGAAAATTTAAGTAAAATTTCTAGCTTCTTACATAACTATTAATACATTGAAAATAGAATTTAACCTCACACTAAATTTCCGATGAAAATTTTCTTTTTTATACGGCATATAAGGCATTGAGCATTAAATCATAAAATGCTGACAGATGAAGCTTCAAGCGCCATCTTGAAAAATAATTCTTGGCCGATATCTCTTGACACTATGCACTTTAGGGCAAAAGTAATTGAGACCATTACCTATCTAGAGAATAAAATTTCACATTTTTTTATTTATTGTAAACTTTTTTGTAGACTTACTGTTAGCGATTTATGGCCCATTTAATGAACCGGTTTTCCGGCTTAAATCTTAAATTATTATTGGATTGGATGATAAATAAAAGAATTCCACCAGGAATAGGATCACAATTTTAGGAGGGCGTAATTATAATTTCCAAGAGTAATTCCTGGTGCTAATATTTTTTTTGGGGTAGATAGTTATAATCTATAATATTGTAAATTTTAACAGCTTTTTAGTATGTGAGTTGGATAGGCAAACTGGCAGACGTGCCACCTGACGGCTAGTGGTCGACGTCGCCCATGAACATAAACTATATCTGGAACGAGCCCAAGCAACTTATTCAGAACTGCATTTTTCTTTTTAATAATAATCCAACTCAATAAATAACTCACCTGCTCATGATGAGCAAACGCCACCGCAGCCAATGCCAGCACTATTAGATATTTCGCCATGTTTTCCTTTTACTGTAAGTAACAATCATATCATGAATACGGAGGTAAAATAAACATTCAAGTAAAATATAAACGACGTCTAAAAAACTTCGAAAAATATCAATAGGGCTAGTCACCGCAGGCGAAGCGGGAAAAATAGTCTGCTAAATCAAAATTTTGAGACATTTACTATTAAATAACGGTCTCACAAAAAATATCAGAGACACCTAAAGATAAGGATGTGCTAATTGGTTACACGATAGGATGTAGGTACTTTACTCGATCACATAAAATCCTGAAAACAGGCTAAAATTAAAACTAAAACGAATAATTTACTAATAAAATATGTAAATTTGCATATCATTTTATATGGAAATATTTAATTGTCAATAAAACAGACAACGCGCTTTTTTTAATCTCAAGTCCTATATATTTTTTATTCCAAGTTTATCCCAAAACCTGAATGCTATCTAGCGTTTTCACAAGACGCCGAGACCACAAAATAAATATTATTTAGTATTTATCATAGATTAAAAATTACCGCGCTCCGCAAAAAACAAAATCTCCTTGATGCGGCAAGTAAATATCATAGTGTGTGTAAGAAAATGTCCAAGCATGCTAGTGTGCGTGAAGAATACAATTGCCAGCTGCTTTACTATACCCTAAATTAATGGGAAAAATTATTTCATGCAATGATCTAGTTACTAGTAGAACTAAGTACGGTTGTAAATATGGCTCAGAAAATATGTGTAAGGTTAATTTATATCACAAAAAAATATTGAATTTTAAACAACATGCCAAGAGTTGAGAGTAAATATTTTAGTTGTAAGTAAAATATTACTTTTACTCAAACGCTTGACTCATTATAATGAAACAATCTTTACCTCCTCCTCCCTCCTCCCATGACCATGGTTGCTATAAAGTATTCGAAACGTGGAGCTTGCAAAAATCTTAAATAAACTGCGATAATATCCGTAAAAATTGTTTCATTCTTTACTTGATTATATTTTTTATTTATTTATTTATTCTTTATGTACATTAAAAAAAAAACAAATATTCCAACTTATATAACAGATACTTAAGATACATGGGTGTGCTTATCTCTACAAGAGATCTCTACCAGCAAACCATAAAGAGTTCGTGAAGAGAGTCGAAAGCGGGCACAGTACAAAAGTACACAGTACAGAAAAAAAAAGACCAAACAAAAAACAACTAAAATTAAAACATAAAGGCGCTGACCAATTAATTAATAACAAAATAAAAATAATAATACGATAATAATACATACGTCTATTAACATAATAATATGAACTACTTATAATAAATACATACATATTACATATACACTCATATATATACATACCTGATATTAAATATATACAATAAAATATTAAATAATAATACTTACATATTATACCTACATATAATCAATCTATAAGGATGATAAGTAATGGCTCTTTAGTCTCGATTTGAATGTGGACACTGATTTACTTTGCTGTACATTATCGGGAAGGGCATTCCACAGCTGAGCCGCACAAACAGAAAACGAGTTCGCATAGAAGGTAGTGTTGTGGTAAGGGACTACTAGAGCTTTTTTAACGGTGCAAGATCTTACAGGCCTGTCGCTCTTACCTACTTATTTATTCAGTATTTAAAATAATTTATAAATAAAAAATGGTTCAGTAATAATGACTAGGATAGATAAACGAAGTAAGTATTCTATATAATATAAAAATCGCAACAACGGGGACTTGATTTTGGTATACGCGGCAACACTGAATAGACATGAATCCTAAAGTTTCATGTTATTTTATGATTAAATTTCTAAATTATATGATACTCACACACAATTATGTGATCCCAGAGTCTTTCTTATTTCTTGTAGTATTTATTCTTACACAGTTTCACTACGCAAACTGGCATTTAACTTCAGATAATGACCAAAATTGTATAAGACACTCTGTACCTCCACCTTACACAACGATTGCAACGAGACTGGCTCAGGTACGCCGAATTCGGCGTGGTATTTGTTGCCGCACATTACTAGTACGGCGCGGTATCTAGTCGTAGCGCAGCAGAGACCAATATTTTTATCTATGGTTTTTATTTTGTGCCGAGACGCCCGCTACCCCGCCAGTCTTGGTGACTCGCTTGGTTATCAAGCGAGTCAACCGCTTCGTGTGTGACCTATTAAAGTCATGACACATATTTCCACACCAGCGTAATAAACCTCTCTCGGATGCAGTCGATCAAAAGTACACTACAAGATTTCTTCAAGTATCGCGATGAAATTATAAAATGACCATGAACTAAAATAAACTTTGTATACTATAATTATTCATATGATACTATAATTATTCTATTTGACCTTTATGGTAGTTATATTGACTGCATTTGCACCTGACATACAACATAATAGGTACTATAATCATGACTACATATAATCCCGATACTACAAATTATTTTATCCATACAGATTACCGCAAAAAAGCAATACCTACGTTTTTTAATCACATGGAAAACCCAAAGCTAGTTTTGCGACGACGGAATTGAAATAGTAACAAGAATTTACTAGGAAATATTATTTATAAGATTATAACACTATATCAATTTCTGACTTCATAAAAATAATATATAATTATCGTAAAAAATACCAAATTATGCGCATTTTAATGACTTCCGAGATTTGCAACTGTCGTGAGACGATTGCAAAAAAGAAGGAGGAATGAAAGGCGGTTAATTCGCAAACCAAAACTAAGTGGTACACAAAGCCATTTGGCATTTACCGCTGGTATCAATATAGCTTGTTTTTTTTAATGAAATCATGAAGTCATTCAAGAGAACCAGCTCTTATCCACTTATAACCAAGGACAAGTGACATTGACAAAATGTACTAACAAAACCAGCCTTCTAGACTCCAGACAATAATACATGTTATTTAAGTAGTTTATCCATAAAAAACGTATAGTTTGTTTACATTGTTTTATTCCCTTAGATTATTCATCGATTGATAAAAAATTATCCATTTGCCAAGCCATTGTTTATAGAATAGGACATAGACATTTATAGACAAAGTCTATTAAAATATTCCTAAGGTGTGTCAGTTGCGAATGTAAATTATAATCTACGCGAGCTAAGCCGTGACTGATTATTTTAATATAGTAAACACTAGTTGTGCCGGTTTTATTCGACTTTAAAATTTCTTCAAAAAATTAATTTCCCCAGAAATGGGTTATTAAAATTAAAATGCAAACGGAATTTCCTAAATCCAATTGGTAATTCCAAAGATTATAATTATCCTTATTAGTAAAAAGTTTTCGTGAAATTTCACTAATATTTGGGAAAGTCCCGAATTTTGTGGACTATAAAATTTATATAAAGCTAAAAAACGCTTTTTAGCGATTCAGATGTTTTTTCTGATATATTTGTAATGCGTGTGTGCATTAATGACGACCTCTGTGGCTCAGTGGTAAGCGCGTTGGCGCTCAAGCCGGGGGTTGCGGATACGAATCCCGCCAGGGAACAAAATATTTTCTGTGTTCCTGGGTCATGGATGTGTATTATGTGTATTATATAATAAAAATCTTAAATATACGTATAGTTTAAAAGTATTAAATATATTTCCGTTGTCTGGTACCCGTAAAACAAGTTCTTCAAGAACTTACCACGGGACCAGATTGACGTGGTGTGAAAGCGTCCAATAGATATTATTATTAATATTGATTGACTCTGACTGCTAAACCTAAGCTAGAAAGAAGGTCGTGGGTTCCATCCCCACCCGGGACAAATGTTTGTGTGATGAGCATGATCATTTGTTCTGTGTCTGGGTGTAATTTATCTATAATTATGTTTTTAGAAATATATAAGTATGTATCAGTTGTCCGGTTACCATAAGAACAGGCTCTGCCTAGTTTGGGATCAGATGGCCGTGTGTGAGTTGTCCCAACAAAATATTATTACATTTTATAGTTATTATAAAGAACACTATATAATGTAATTTATTAATTTTAATGCTCATTCCATGTCCTGAACCTAGTTGAGTGTAGGTCAAGGCTTATGTAAAAAAAATAAAGGGGCGTAAAAAATACCTTTCAAGTTGGCGGAATTCAAACCCGCGACTAGTCTTATACATTGACTACCATTACGAAACAATGTCTTGGTTGCTGCTCTATCGTATTATTATATTTAAGAGTCATATTGTTTACGATTAGGTAGGTACTAAGCTATTTTTGTACATTTCATAATATTGTGTAACTGGTAGATTGGACAATCTTATCTTAGACGTAATAATATATAATATTATACTTTTAAAAAGTTATAACTTTAAAATATGTACTAAAATACTAGCTTTATACAAATGTTGTTTGCACTTTCTTTTTTATTTATTTAGTTTTAAAATAACTAATAAAAAAAGTTTATGCTATTGTAATACTTATTATTATTTTATTTTTGTTTTTTTTACTTATAATTTCAATAGTCAGTGATGCTATGTTACTCTAAATAATAATAACTTGAAAGGTCATAGCTTTAATACATTATTTAACTTAATTAAATACAATAGACGACTTACCTCAGCGGGTTCAGATAGCGAATGGCCCGCAACATCTCAACAACATATTATTTGACCGGCTCGCCGACCGATATAGCCTGATCTACATAATACCACTTAACTTGCGCTTTCAATGGCGATACAAGGAAAAGTTAGTAACGAGATGGGTCAGGCTAGTGTGGTTGTGTACCGGTTTCTCTGTGCAACATAACATCAATGAGCGAATGAGTCATTTAGTAAACAAATGGACGAAGAGTAAGCGAATGCAAATATTTGTGGAATGCAAAGAAGCTGATAATAATTGTTTCGATAAACTTACTCACCCCACGTTAACTTAGTCCGGTTATTCACGCGTAAAAAGATGCAAGCTTTAATAATAATAATTAGACGTTTATTAACTTACCTAATTAGAATTAAATTCGTACAAGGCTTACCTTATTATTATGGCAACATTTATACGAGCTTTGTTCTTTCGTTACTTTTTTAATACCATAATGATATATTTAAGGGAGAAAATCATCTCGTGCACCACCATAATGTGGGTTAGAAAAATTATGATACTGTCAAAGATATATAGGCTTGTCGGCTAGTTAGGATTTTTTTAAGATCTAAACTAGTAGACCGAGGTCTCTTCTACTTAATCTGTCTATAACTAGGGCCACGAGGCTCAAACCTATCTAAGTTTTGGTGTGTTTGGAGGCCCTTATGAGACCCCCGTCCCTTCTAACAAATCTATGTGTGAAAGTGTTACGTGCGTAAACACTTCACTCGTATAAGCGAACATTGTCCGCTTACGCCTAAACGGTTGTTTATTCTGTTTACAGATCATCAGATAGAGGCTACGTAGTCCTACTATGGAGGATATTTGTTCGATTGACTCGGACCACCTCGTTCCCCTTAGGAAGATTAGACCTAAATTAATACAGCCCCTACTGGGCCTGTGACATACTAAAAATTATCCAAAAGCGAATCACGGCGCTTTTGTCAGGGTTTGCAGGGAATCTCTATACAAGTCATCGCGACCAGAGATTAATAACGATACGACTTCTAGAAAGTCAAAATTAGAAATTCCCTGCAAACCCATATCGATATGAACCCATATCGTTCATATAGATATGAACGTTAGGCGTTCTGGGGGTGTCGTTAGTGTACAGGGTAAAGAGCAGAGGTGCCAGATCCGAGCCCTGCGATACCCCCACCCTTATCTGCTGTAATGAGGACAGAGTTCTAGAGATACGATTTACTCACCTAATGTAATCTGAAGTACTCTAAAGTACAGCACATCCAAGGAACAAACGTTCCTTGGATTTCGATAATCACGAATTATTTTTAACAAATTCGTTTATATTTTTGCCCACATTCATCATGTATAAAAAATGTATTGAGATGATGATGATTAATAAATTGACTCAAAAATAAAAATAAAATCTTTGAATGATTCTCTTAATGACATGGTGGGACCCAGACAGTACGCTTATAGCTTATTATATCTTAAATAAAAGTGAAAAACAGTTTTATACTTGTTAAAAATTTTCATAACATTTTTAGAACAAGCTCTTTGACTACAAACCAAAATTGAGATAATTTATCATTCTTATCAAAAGGTTATTTAATTTCAACGATTGTGACGATACTCTCAATGTGACTCGATATCTATACCGATATATATAAGACATATATATATTATATCGATATATATATAAGGTGAACCGACTGTCCGTTTGCCCCCTCTTCTATAAAAAAAAAAAAAAACTAATATAAATATTTCGGAGTGGCGTTCAGGAGACAATATTTCCAGATGTAAAATATGTATCTGTACTTCAGACATCACATCACATGGCTTTATGTCAATACATAAATGAATATTAGCGAAATTAATGGTTTTAAGATAAATCTATATTTATTACAAGGCCTAGCTGACGGCTTTGCTCAGCGTACTTAAATACGCTTATAATTTTTTTTTATTTTTTTATTTATAATAAGGACAACCAATGGTATTCGATAAGTTTTAAGTTGACATCTTAAAGCAATTAAATCCAATAACAGGTCATCACGGCTAGTTATTAGTTTATAAAACAGAGTTTTTTAAGAGCACTGACAGTGGCATCAAGTACATAATAATAATAATTTCTTATGATATACAATGCAAATGAATATAATAGAGAAACTTGACTAAATAAAATTAACTTATGAAAAAACTATCACTCAGTTGCTTCCTAACTTGCGACACGCTTACACAATATGGATCAAATGAGTAATCTTTACAAACATTATTAAAGTCTCTACTTGATCGCACTATGTATGAGTTTTGTCTATAATTAGAAGATGAACTTGGAGTATTTAATGGGGGATTATACCTAATACTCTTCGTAGGGACATTAAATTTTAGTTTACTCAATAGATCAGAGCAATTAATTTCATTACGCATGAGCTTTATTAAAAATGTAACATCTGCGATTCTGCGGCGGTTAGTAAGTGGTAAGATATGTAGCTTTTTACACATATTTAGGTAGTTCCCCGAATGATAAGGCAATTTTAACTTATAACATAGGTATTTTATGAATCTCTTCTGTATGTTCTCAATTCGATCAATATATCTCGCATAACAAGGATTCCAAATCTGTGAAGCATATTCGAGATGACTCCGAACAAATGTGCAGTACAAAATCTTAAGGGTTTTAGCTTTTGTAAAACCAGTAGAGCACCGCATAATAAAGCCGAGTGCTTTGGAGGCTTTAGCCACAATGCTATCAATATGCTCATTAAATATCAGTTTGGAGTCGTGGAATACACCTAAATCCCGCATTACATTACGTCTAGATAGCGGTAGGTCATTTATTTTATATGTGGTAATAATATTAGAAAATTTGCGGCTAAATGTGATAACAGAACATTTTTGCGGATTCAGATCTAGCATATTGATTTTACAGTAGTTGTATAAACGTGACAAGTCAACCTGGAGCAGATCCACATCAGCCTTCGACTTTACTGTAGCAAAAATCTTCATATCATCAGCAAAGCATAGGACGTGAGATGAATGAAAACAGGAAACTATGTCATTTATGTAAATCTTAATAACTTTAAATCTAATAGTAATATCTTTAAATCTTTAACTTTAATCTTATTACTTGCTTATAATATTTATCTTTAAATCATTTATATACTAGCTGTTGCCCGCAGCTTCACCCGCGTTAACTTGGGTTTACAGCCGTACCCGAATTGATTATGATTATTTTTATAGCCTAAGTTACTCCTTATAATATCAGCTATCTATCAGTGAAAGTCCAATCAAAATCGGTCTAGCCGTTTCAGAGATAAGCCGAAACAGACATACAGATTGACAAAAACTGTAAAAAATGTTATTTTGGTAGGTACCTATATGTACCGTGTATACATCCAAATGCATTCAATAAAAAGCGGTTATTTTAATATTACAAACAGACACTCCAATTTTATTGACATGTGTAGATTATTCCCAAGTTTTGACTTTTCCGCCATTCTAAAAAATTACAAAACAACAAAACTGTTTCTCGGAAATGAGCAGGGTGGTACTCATGCAGACTGACAAGGGAATTCCCAATTCCTTAAAATTTTGGTATGTTTGTACAAGCTTATCTTCTATGACCATTTTTATTATGGAAAAGCTACCCTTGTGTGTCCCACTGCTGGTAACTTCGAGAGGGAGACCCCCTTCACGAAATTAGGTGAGGAGGAGACCCATAGAGAAGATTAGAGACTTTCCTCCTCCGCCTCAAATGAGGCCGAGCATTTACCAAATAAGCCATGGACACTGAATGAAATCCATTCTATCTAAACTAATTTGTTCTATCCGCGGGCGATCGATAGTGATCGTAGCTGTATGTACAATTGCCTAACGTATTATGAAAGCCGACGGTATGCCTTGATCTAAATATGTTCAATAAGAACCACTTGTATGAGCATATGTGTAACTTATATCTGTGATTTTTCTCATGTAGAGTTTTTTTATGTTAGTTGTAAAAACAAACTGACGTACCGTCTGATTGGACAGGACAGGACTCATGGACCACATGGATAAACCAGATTACCTGGAACTAGCCAAAGCATATATATCCCCACCATGGTTCAGGCCTTGTCGTGGCGGTGGGGCTCAGTAGTCTAGAGTGAGCCCAGCACCTTGCCCACCACCCAGCAGCCCGCGAAGCGAATTGAGCCGAGGGGGCTCTTTGTACCCCTCTTATAAGAAGAGGGGACAAAAGAGCAGGGGGCAAGGGGTGAGGATGGGAACCTCACCCCATTGTACTGTCCTGACGTTGGGAGGGGTTGTTCTTTGGTGCGGGACGGCCCCTCGGTGCAGGTGGCGTCGGTCCCCTGAGGGACTGACTAGCCGTCGCGCTAGCCTGTTTGCTCAATTACACTGCCTGTCCTGCCCTTATTTTCGAAACACAGCAAAGCAGTTTCATGGAAGAAAAAAGCAGGTTGGTGACCTAGACCTAGACCTCAGACCTAGTTTTATAAATAGCTAGCTGTAAATATAGCCTTTGTCACCCAGTGATAACGCAGTCCCAAGACAATACAAGACAAAATATAAATTGGTTTTTTTATTCGATGAATATTTCGAAAATTACTTTCTACAACCTAACTGATAAATATATTTATTTACACCTTCACTACGGAACAGGCCCCTATCGGCCGCGGTACTTTAGCCGGTGCGGACGAAGAAACCTATGTTTGTATTCTAAAAGTACAAAAAATTGTATACTTACATCATATTTTCGCAATGTAACATTTAATGTACCATAGTCCTGCCACGCAATGGCGAAAATATCGTAGGGGGCGCATTTCGACCCGCCGCCGCACAAGGTGAATGTTTACAATTTTACTTGCCGCAGCCAACGTGTTAAGTTAGCACAGGTTACATAGGTAAGAAGTAGTGACATGTTGCATTGCATCCAAATTGGGCCGGCACGGGGTGGTACCTCTCGCTCACATAATAACACCGGCGTCAAATGACAGCTATGCTGTCGCGTTTCGTGCGGTTTGTGAGTTTCCGTTGGCCCATTAGAGGGTAGGGAAAAGGAGAGCAACGCATCTGCATAACTTTTAATTGTGCGGATGTCTATGGGCGTCGGTAGTCCCCATAAGGCTCCGACTGCTCGGTTGCCTCCTTATGTCATAAAAGTGTGGCGCGTCTCAATTTGAGAAGGACAGTCCTTTTGAAAAATGTGTCCACTAAAGTTGTCGTAAACATGCTACATATTAAAAGCTTTAGAAAATCTAAAATATGTTGAGAATGCACTCCATGAAGTAATACTTTATAAATATATATAAGTAACATACTTATTTAACTAATATTTGGTTGAGAAACCTCTGTTGTCAATTACAGCTCTACGTTTTTCTCTATGTTGCCTTGTAAGAATTGGTACTTTTCTAGCCAGCCTACCAAACAATTTTGCTTCAACTAATCGCCTACGGACTAATCATACGGATACGTTTCGTCGATCATCTCCAGCAAAAACTTATTTTCGAGTCAGGTTTGAGGCTTTCAAGGGATCCAACATAGTCAAACGAACTATAAGCATAATATCTTCGCGAGCCGTAGTCATACTCGGTCGAACTTTTCTAGGTACCTGGTCCGACGTGCCATGTTGTTTATAATAGGCAATAGCGTTAAACACTTTCTTTACTGAACATTCTAATTGATTAGCGATCTTTCTGTAGCTCCATTGTTTCTTAAAATGCAAATTTACTATTATTTTCCTCGTTGAAACATCACTACTCTTATTTTTACCCATTTTCAACAATAAATATGAAAAAAGAAACCGGAACTGCTTAGAAATGGCGGGAAATCGATACAATTATCTTAGAATTGTATTATAAGCTTATTATTTTTGTATTTTTTTTACTAAGAACATACATATAGTATTGTTTCTAATTAGTTGTCCGGGCAGGCTATGGATGTAATATTTCTTACTGGTGTATGTTTTTTTTAAATCTACATATATATCAGTCATTAAAAAAGTATTGTTTTATAACTCCGCCATGGTTCAGGCCTTGACGTGGCGGTGGGGCTCAGTAGCCTAGGGTGAGCCCAGCACCTTGGGCGAAGCTAATTGAGCCGAGGGGGCTCTTTGTACCCCTCTTATAAGAAGAGGGGACAAAAGAGCAGGGGGCAAGGGATTAGGATGGGAACCTAACCCCATTGTACTGTCCCGACGTTGGAAGGGGTTGTTCTGTGGTGCGGGACAACCCCTCTGTGGAGGTGGCGTCGGTCCCTTGTGGGACTGACTAGCCGTCGAGGTGCCCTGTTAGCTTAACAGATCCGGGGCACCTCACCAAGGCGGTACTGGTGGCACTCGCTGGGTTTTAGTGGGTAGAGATCTACCCATATTTAGCGTCCATATTTTACCATCTTTCGGGCGCAGCGAGTCCCACATACCCACCTGGGGAGACCCACTCCCCAGGTGGGATACCTCAGAGCATTTCCCGGCGTAAAAGAAAAAAAAATTGTTTTATAAACTAGGTAGGTACAAGTATATTTTGACTTAATAAATAACGATGTATCCCTGCCACATTACGTTCAAAATATTGTTTAAACTTATAAATTAGGTTAGATAATAGGTGTTTCTAATTATATGTCCACCACTGTATATATATTGTATTTATACATAGTTCAGTAACATATAGGTATGCCGAAACATAAATGTTTGTTTATAAACGTTTCGACAATTAGCGCAATATTTCATTTTATTTTAGAGCTATTCATCATCACCATTTTATGATTACGATATTTATTTCAAATAATTATTTTTGGTCCAAAAAAACAAACTTCTTTGCGCGCTCATCGTTATAACGCCATCTAACGGTGAATAACGAAAACAACTAATTTTCCCCCTAAAAATATACACGATTGTTCTCACTCCATAATATTATTATGTTTATAATCTGTCCGTTGCTATAAGTGCTTATTGATCTTATATAATTAATAATAATAATATAATAACATCTATCGACGCTTTTACACCACGTCAATCTGGTCCTGCGGTAAGTTCTCGAAGAACTTATGTTACGGGTACTAGATATGAGACAGACAGACATGAGAGGAAATATATTTAATACTTTTATACTATACATATATTTAAGATTTTTATTATATAATACACATATTTAATACACATCCATCACCCAGGAACACAGAAAATAATTTTGTTCCCTCGCGGGATTCGAACATTATATTTTTATTACATAATTATTGTCAATAAACAAACGCTAAAATAAAAGGATAGACTAGAAGTATTATTAAACTAACATTGTATGTAATTGTTCATCATTAAATAGTTTATGTCAAGTCTCGTAAACAACATTCGTAGACGTTGTTTGTGTTGTGTTGTCTTGTGAGTTTCAAACTATTTTAGCCAGTACCTAGCCTCCATTTAAAGGTTTATAAATATTTTGTTTCAAATATAATATATCGAAGGTTACTACAATAGCTGTTTGAATAATGTCTAATATAAATATTCATACCGCGTATGTATGTGGCCTTTACATCCTTCTGTACACTGTTATAGATACATTTGATACCCGTGGCTTTTTACCTGCGTTAGCCACAAAATCAAAAAAAAAAATTCAAAAAAAAAAATAGTAATAAATAGACTAACAAGTATCGTTTTGAAACCCAATTGAGTCTACCGCCGGTTGCAAGGAGAGTCCACAGAGAAGAACCGGTGAAACAAACTCAGTGGAACTATGCTTTTCAAATATTCTTTAACAAATCTTACAAGTTATCTTGAAATGCCTCGGAGGAACGCTCTATTTCCAAGGTGTGGCATCTTTCAAAAAATTACGGACGCCACCTTCACTGAGGGGTTGTCCCGCACCACAGAACAACCCCTCCCAACGTTGGGACATTGCAATGGAGTGAGGTTCCCATTCTCGTCCCTTGTACCCCCTACTCTTATGTCCCCTCTTCTCATAAGAGGGGTACAAAGAGCAACCACCTCGGTTTACTTGGCTTCGCAAGGTGCTTGGTTCACCTTAGGTTACTGAGCCCCACCGCCACGACAAGGCTTGAACCATGGTGGGGACGTATATCCCTACTATGATTGTCACTTTTCTTAGAAAATTCATTTATGATTTTCCGAACATACATTAACACGATCGTACTGATTGTGATTATTCTAATGGACTATATTATAATGGACCTTTCTTATAATAATCTCGTTGCTCAATTTTATAGACAAATTTTGGGTTTTTAAAAATTCAGGTAAAACCAGTACATAGTTTGCTTGTAAATCAAGTGATCAAGTGACAATCGGTACGAAGATTTCTGTACTATCTGTTTGGGCATTAATATTGAAAAAGCATACTGGTTCGCCTTCATTACATAGTACGTTCTGCTTATAACAATAACAATAATTAGGCTTCAGAAGTTCCAACGACCGATAGAAGATTCTTAAAAAGAACTTACCAGCTTATTTTGTTTTTCTCTACACTTGTCACAACACACTACACCACAAAAACGCGAGCGTTACCTCATTGAGTTCGATAGGAACAAGGCTTTGAGAAGGCTGTTAGGGTTATCACCTATATACGCATCAGGAGCGACGCGTTTCTATTTAATAGAAGCAACGAAGTTTGAAAAGAGAAAAAAAAATGTGTATTGTCGGTTTTCCTATGTATTTATACGAATTTTACCAATTGTATTGTGGTTAATAGTTTAGTCGATTTTATGCCGGTAGTTTATTTTTGGCATTTCGTATAAATTAATAAGCTCATTAACAAAATAGGTGTGAGGGAACCGGTGGGAGGGAAGCGCTTTGCCTTCTGGGCTCGTTCCAGGTATACTAGTTTATGTTCATGGGCGACGTCGACCACTTACCATCAGGTGGTACGTTTGCCAGTTTGCCTATCCAACTAACAAGGTGTACTTCTATACAGGTATACTTATAAGGTGTACTTCTATACAGATATATAAAATTGGAGCGTCTGTTTGTAATATTTAAATAACCGCTTTTTTTAATGCATATGTATGTATACAATTTTTATCTGTCTGTCTATTTGTTGTTAATCTCTGAAACGGCTGGGCCATTTTTTATGGGACTTTCACTGACAGATAGCTGATGTTATAAGGAGTAACTCAGACTATAAAAATAATCATCATCAATCCGCGTAAGGCTGTAAATCTAAGCGCAAGCGAAGCTGCGGGCGACGGCTAGTGTGAAATAAATTTATGACTGGAAATTCTCTATCATGTCTGTTACCTGTATTATCTCTCTTTTGCTTTTTAAAGGTAATTTAGACTCAGTGCTCCAACGATTTTTACTATCATTATGGAGACAAAGCTATTAGAATAAATTCGAAGATTATAAAGAAAATAAACAAAAGAAGATAAGTCAAATTCGTTGCATTTAATTTAATTGCGTTGCAGCATCGTTGCAGAGTGTAGTTGGCGAGCGCCTTAACGACGTGCCCCAGGCTAATGAGGTAACAAGACCTACATGCGGACCGGTAATATCACGATTACTGTGTGATAATATATCTTGGAGAAAAGTTATGATGCATAAATAGAACAAATAAAATTTTTCCTAACAATATCCTATTCCAATGTCAGGAACTCAAAAAGTCGTGGCGGTGGGGGGCAGTAGCCTAAGGTGAACCCAGCACCTTAGGATAAGTCAATTGAACTGAGAGAGCTGCTCTTTGTACCCCTCTTTTAAGAAGAAGGGACAAAAGAGCAGGGGGGATAAGGGGCATGGATGGGAATCTCACCCCATTGCACTGTCCCGACGTTGGGAGGAGTTGTTCTGTGATGCGGGACAACTCCTCTGTGGAGATAGACGAGGTGCCCCTTTGCTCAACAGATCTGGGGCACCTCACCAAAGGCGGCATTAGCGGCACTCGCCGGGTTTTAGTGGGTAGAGCTGCGTCCACGTTACCATCGGGCGCAGCGGGTCCACATATTCGCCCGGGGGGGGGGCCCTCCCCCGCGGGAAGCATAAGAGCATTTCCGCAAAAGAAAAAAAGGAATTTTATCGCGGTTTATTAAGATTTTTAAAAGCCCGACGTTTCGGATACTTTACAGCAACCATGGTCACGGGAGGACTGAGGTGTCATACGTCCTATCATAACAAAGTTATTCGAAACTACCCTATGATACATCAATATTTTGGTCAGTCCTATCTACGCAGAAAGTGCTAACTGTATCTTTAATCTATGACATATTATGCTTGGATTTTGATTTGATTCGCGACAAAATCCGTAAAAATTGTTTTATTATAATGAGTGAAATTCGCGTAAACATTAGAAAACAATATGAAAAAAAGGAACTTAAAAGATGGAAATGAAAAAGATTTTTTTTTCATCATACATTCAAATCTGTGACCTCTAACATAATATGCCCGTATGTATTACATTGCATTGGATTTTGATACTACAAGTTTTAGGTTGGGTATTACATAAAATTATAAGACGGATGGATGAAACTTTTCAAAATCTCGTGATTATTAAGTTTCACCCATCCGGCGGTAGATGGCGCTGTTAATATATTCTTGTTTACCTCTACATCAGCTTGGTAGTTGAGTATAGACTGTGGTATTCATTCAATTTTAGAATATAATTATATAGCTCACAGATATTAAAAATAAGATATAGCTCCTACCTATCTATTGGGTTGTCAGCTTAAGATAAGGCCAACTTAATTCAAAGGTATATATATATATGTTTGATCTTTTCCAGAAAATCCGAACACCAAACCGTATCTATTAATCACATTCATCACGATATAACAACATAGAGTAACAAAATATATTTATTAGTTAGTTCTTATAATAATTTGAAACATTATTTCGTTTATCCAGGCTCTTTCCTGAAAGTGGTTTCTGGGGGCGGGGCGGGTTCCCCCTGCAGCTGCGAGAGGGCGCAGCGCACTGCCGTCAGCGACTCTGGGGTGGGCTTCCTGCCCGGGGCGTGTGGTCTGTGCGGGCGGGACACGCGCTCCGAGGTGGTGGTAGACTCTACAATATTAGTAAAGTATCAGACCATGTTTTTCCTAAGCGTTGTCCAAATTTGCTTTTTAAAAGATAGACAGTGCTTAGGATTTTTAGAAAACTGATCTAAGAGAGTCTGGAGGACCACGCCTATTCCGTGACCGTACCATCCTTATCCCTTTAATCCCAATAATTCCCAACATGCGACATGCTCAGCTTTGTTTTTTGTGAACTCCATATTAATTAGACCATTCTAGACTTAATAATGATGTAATATAATGATGTAGTATAATGATGTCGTATAATGATGTAGTATAATGATGTATTATAATGATGTAGTATAATGATCTAGTATAATAATGTAGTATAATGATGTAGTATAATAATGTAGTATAATGATGTAGTATAATGATGTAATATAATGATGCAGTATAATCATTATATATTCGTTGTTATTAATAACATCTCTCTACCCTACTCCGATGTAGCATAGATCATTCCGAAACAAAAAAATCTACCCTACCATCTCTTCTAATTTCTATTATCTTCAACCCACTGTTATTCCATGACATAGTTTAGTATTATGTATATCCCTTTTACTTATATTTTCATTCAATCAAATTTCTGTAATAGTCTTATATAACATACGGTTGACCCTAGGTCGATTTTCCACGTCTTCCACCTTCCCGCAGCAGTTGCAGTAGTAGCAGGGCACTCCAGGCAGCCCGCAGCACAGCACCCCCCAGGCCCACCTCACCAGCCTTCTCCCACAGCACCCCTCCCTTTCCCTCCCGTGGTGGTAAACAAACTCCCTATTCATTGTCAACAGTCCATAATACGGTTATTTTTCCTTTTTTACGAGTTTTTTATGAGACAATATTTTGACGTATATTTGTTATGACTTATATGTCAAAAAACTATGCGTATTGCTTTTGCTATATTAAAAAAAGAAAAAGATGGCTGCAGCTAATCATATAGAGAATGTGTCGTCCTTGATAATGCTAACATCTTAAAATGCTAACATCTTAATTTGCTGATAGAACAAAATATTAAGAAGATGAAAAATGTTGGTATTGTATTCATCGTGTTCTAGATCCAAGTAAAAGTGAATTCTATAAGAATACTAAGCCAAGCGTAGGATATGGCAAAAGCCAAAGTTTTTTTTACCTCTACACTGCGAAAGTAAATAGTCTAATATGTAATAACTAATAAGTGATTGTGTGTAAAATCTTTTTTTAATAATTAATAGAGTAAAAATGAAGGCAGCAATTTATGTCATTGTCTATATTAAATCATATTTTAACAAACAATCCTTCATCTTATTTTTGTATAGAGTCGTGACTTTGCATTTAAAAAACATTATTAAGCCTTTATTAATAATATCAGTGTATCTACTTGTGTGCCAGTCAGAGACGGATAGTTCACGACATCGAGACACATTGACATAATGTTTCCTATTAGATTTAACTCCAAACTTCTACTTAATATTTTAACAATACCGTGTCTAAGTAATTGTTACGTCACGCTTCTCAATCACGGAGCCTTGGCAGTTCCTCACGAAGACCTAATGACAAACCATCCTCACGTATTCATTACACGAAGTAGAAAAAAACTACAGCTTTTAGCCGTGCAGTGTATCATTTAATGGTCGCCTTTTGAAAAGACGGCACGCTTTTCAAATTTAGAATTACGATTTTCGCGCGGTCCGTTCTCGTGTTTTTTTTTGTCACTATGAACGCAAGATATTATACTTTTTTCTGTTATATTTTATGGCTAATATCTGTGAATGGCCAGAGTTTTCAAGCCATTCCTAGTTATGGGCGAAATTTATTAATTAAGTCATTACCAGCGATAGAAGATTATCAAAGCAATGTGTATGAAGTTTATATGCCGCCGTATTTATATGTAAGTAGAATCTATTAATTTATCTAAATTTTGTTTTATTTTATTTAATAATAGTTTTCTATTGTAAATTTAGGATTACTTTTAATGTTTTGATATAATTTATACAATATTGGGCACAAGTTAGGAAACATTTTTTTTTTCAAATTAACTAGAATTTGATGCATCCTAATTGATTATTTTACTTATACAAAAACTGCTCCTGTTACAGTTTCTTGAACCTGCAAAACCGTCACTTGTCAATTTTTTGCACTTATTTGGGGTCTCCGAACTTCTTTCATAGATAGGTACAGTCAGCATTCGAAAATCAACAAAATAAAAGTAATATCAGGTTCAAAATAAAAGGTATATCAAAATATAAGATTTGTTTCACAAAATAATGTTGCTTGCCTTGAAAATTGTACAATTACGAAATAGGTACGTGTTATTATTCCTTTTTACTTTGAGAATATAACATAATATTATAATTTTGCTTTCCGCAATGACCTTCGTACAGACAATAACCATCAAGTTTAAAATTTAAATGAATATTTTACTGGTAAAATTTGGCTTATTTAAGGTCATACGGTCTATTTATGTGTATAAATACGTCACTTAGCATGGGGTGCCGCGGTCCAAATCCAGCTAGAAATATATTTTTTTTTGAATTTGAATTTGAAGTTTGAATTTTTCAACGATGTTCTATGGACTACAATTTATTAATCCATTTAAATACAAAAAATTGTAAAACGAAGTTTTTTGTTGTAAATCTGGCCGAAAGGATTGATATAATGAAGCAACTTTTTACGTACTTTATCGCGGTTTATTAAGTTTTTTACTTTCCCTACGTTTTGGATACTTTGCAGCAAAAATGGTCACGGGATGACTTAACAGGAGGACCGCGACCAAATCCGTAAAAAGTTATTTAATTACAATAAGTGAAATTCGCGTAAGCATTAGATAACAATATGAAAGCATTGTATTATTTATTATTAATGTTAGCATAAATAATTTAACTTTAAATAATAATTAGCAGCGTTCATTTGAACTCTAATAATTTTGCACTTTTTTATGCAGTCAGTACACGTCTGAGAGCACAAAAAATATACTCATTACCATCATTAAAATATTGTTTCTTCATTCACCATAAACCACAGTAAGACATTGCGAAATCGTCACTATAAAATTTATTAATTATTTTTTACAATTAGGTGTAATTACATTTGTAATCAGATTGAATGTTAAATTTACCCTAATTTCCTGTGACATTAATTAAGCATGCAAAATTTCATAGTAAAAATTATTAAAATACTTAGTATACAATATATTGTGCTTGCCTTGGAACCGGTGGTAGATTCAATTGACGTTCAAAAAGATACTTTATTGGTACTATTTTGAATAAAAACAATTATGACTTTTTTATTTTGTGTGCCTTCCCACCATACATACCTACATAAAATTATATTGGCATAAATCAAAGATTTGTAAAGTTCATTAAAATTGTTTTTCATTTTTACATTATGATGTTTTTAATCTTTTCTATAATTAACAACATATTTATTCATCCTCATTTCATTTTTTTTAATTAAGAATGTTAATAAATAATCTAAGGGAAACAATTAATTGCAGGACCTTGGCATCGGCAGTTCGTTCCCAGTGCCCCCTGTACGTTCTGAAAAACAAATCGATTTGGCTGTGAGTATAGATTATAGAAACAATAATTTAATGGAATTGACAAATAAAATAATTGCCGTATATTATAAAAATGTCTATGTTAAATAGAGCAATAATGAGTACGTATCATCTACTTAAATACGTAGTATCGATGGTACATATCTATGATAGGTATAAAAAGAATCGTAATCGTCGTTCAAAATATTTACTTCCTGTTAATTAAGACAATAAAAAAATAAAAATGTTGATAACGATATGTAGATAATAAAAAGAATAACATTCCGTTTTTTGTGCCTATATTTCCGGAATTTCAAATAGCGCTTCCTGCTGATCTCTTGTTTTAAAGATTTTAACTATATATATGTGAGTTATTACATGTTTGGACAATTAACACAAGCGTGACCAGCCCAAACCATTACATTAATTGATATCCGCACGATTTACCCAAACTTGTTTCATTGTTTTTATTGAATACCAGCAGCGACACGCGACTTCACGTGAAAATTATCTTATACGATACTAACTTCTTTATTAACTCCAATTACTTATGTGTCTTGTTGAGGATGAACTTAAAATAATAATACAAAATATGGCTTGGGACCTTGGGACTGGAAAATGTCACATAAACGATCCTTGTGAGTTAAAATCATACCGTCACCCTCTCTGTAAAATTAAGAAATGATTTAAAGTATGCTTTAATTGAATAAGCAACCAAAAAAGCAGAAAAGCGCGGTAAAGTTTATCTCTTAAGTTTTTTTTTGCATGGGAAAATCATAATGATACCACCGAGCCATGTGTATATGTATGTAGGTATGTATATAACTATTAATCTGATTTTCGTATTTTAATATTTAATATTTATATTGTTATTTATCAACCCAACCCTATGATGTTCCTCTGTACCGCGTTGACGGTTCATGGGTACGAAGGACTACCATAACCTCGACTGCGGATGCCCTTGCGGTCTCTCCTCTGGGTGATGTGACATGTCACGCCACCGCCTTATTGTTGTAACACTTACGGGTGTAACACAAGTTCTTCGAGAACTTACCACAGGACCAGATTGACGTGGTGTGAAAACGTCCATAGATATTATTATTATTATTAAAAAAAATAGATTAACTCCACATTACCGGTGGGAGGGAAGCGCTGTGCCGCGCTCCCGGCTGCATGGGTACCACCATCTAGCTTGTTTCTCCCGTGAAACAGCTTTGCTGTGTTTCGGAGAGAAGGGCAAGACAGGCAGTGTAATTACTGGCACCGAGACTTAACATCTTATGTCTCAGGATAGGCAACACATAAATAAGTTGCCTGGGCTCGTTCCAGGTAAACTAGTTTATGTTCATGGGCGACGTCGACCACTTTCCATCAGGTGGCACGTTTGCCAGTTTGCCTATCCAACTAACATAAAAAAAAAAAAACCCAATCACCCGTGGGAGTGTTGCGCTGAGCCATGCTACCATATGTATAGGTGCCTTCCTGCTTGTTTCTCCCGTGAAACAGCTTTGCTGCGTTTCAGAGAACACCACATTCTCCGCCTTAGACTTCAAGGAGCATCTAGGAGCCGTTCAGCTCGGACCCTAGTGCGAGCGGCCATCCCCGATGCAATCCGCCCGCGGTCACCTCAGTAGTGCTAGCGCGCAGTCGGACATGGGTACATATAAAAGTACTCAGACTCTGTGAGAAACGCACGTTTGCGCACAACCACGACGCCAGCCCCAGTCTACTGCGTTGGGAGCGAGTTGTAGAGCCACCTGCTCAGCTGTTTCACTCCCAGTACGCATTCCTCCAGGGGTGCGCTAGACCGAACAACCCATCGGCCATGCATGCCTTCGCCGTGCATGGGATTGGGGGTAATTTTTAAAAGAGGTTTTCTTCCTCATATCCTCTGGTTTTTAAGGAGGTTACCATCCTCTGTTCCCAGCCTCGTGCATTGGGAGTGATTTCGCTCCTCGTAGAGCTTCGTAGAGCCTCCTGTACCTCTACCATGAGCTCGCACATGACATAACTATACTTGAGCAACACGAATCGAAAACTATACCATACTTTAGTTTTTATTCGTGTTGCGTTTTTACGTAACTACTATAGTTATGCCATTTACGCTTGTAACAAAACTGATGGTAGAGGTACTGCTTATGTTTCGCTCCCGGTACGCATTCCTCCAGTGGTGCGGATCCGGTTAGTTCACCCGATGAAATGTTGGGGACCTCATAAGTCCTGTCTCGTGTTTGGAACTCTCAAATCAAACTGTGGAATGAAATAAATATTTTGAATTCATGTTAAATATTTTAAAATTATTGTTTAAAAATATTCTTATATTTCAAATATTGCCTGCACATTGCAACCTCGCCGGAATACGGAACTAGGACGTAATTCTCAATATCACGAAAAAAATTAATTTGAATAAAATAAAAATTAAATTTCAGTGAAAAATGTACGTAATGTGAGAAATTACGTAACATAATATCTATTATATACATTTTATACAATAGAATTTCCATTTCCAAGGAATATTTATGTCTACAGGAAGAAGCTAGTCTGAGTTCTGACCTTCAATTTCTTTGGTTAAGTCTTCTTCCTCTTTTAATGCCTACGTCTAGAATCGATGTTTATTAAATTTTGATTTAAGATTTTTAACTTAAAAGAAGGAATTTATCAATAAGGCATTTTTGCAGTCTTTCCACTGTTATCGACTTGTCATAGTTCTTCAGTTTTATAATATATAGATCATTTTTGAAGTTATACTTCTTTAGGCGCGTTTGGGAAAAATGATGAGAGTAAATTTTTACGATGCCCGCGCACACCGTCATGAAAAACCGACACCCTGAAGTTGGCTATAGTCAACATTTTTTTTAAAACAATTTTCACATAATGACAGTATAGACGTCAGCAGAAGATATTGTTTTTAACTATACCATGAGCAAAAAGGTTACAGTGTAATGAAAATGTACTATGTATTTGTATAACGCGTGTACATAATAAGTACACACACACTTTTTTCATTAGAGATAACCTGGTAGATCTATTTTTTTTTTTTTTGTTCAAAACAAAAAAGTACAATATTTTTTTTTTCACAAAAACCCAGCCTCGAAAACCTCACAGGGTTTATCTGGGCAAGGTGAGTCGTACAATATAAACTCACACATACACAATCACACAATAATAATTCAGTTATCAGTTTTAAAGTTGACAAAATAATGTTTTAGTCTGGTTTTATATTTTTCCCTTTTAACATACATCTGCACTAGCTCAGAGCTCTTCGGGTAATTCATTTACTAACTTTGGAATTAAATATTCTATTTTACGCGTTCCGTATACATTATTTGCTTTAGGTACGTAATATTTATTTATGTAAGTTATGGGTCTTAAATTTGTTGGTCGCATTTTCTCCTCTAAGAATTCTGGGTTATTAATTTCTGTTAAAATAGAATATTTAATTTTATTGAAGACATTCATACACCCACAATATTTAAATAGTTCATCCGCATTTTCCCCATATTTTTCTTTTACATATTTCAGCACTATTATTTTAAGTATACCAAATTGTAGTCTACGAATTTCCTCGATGTATGTGTTGTATGTTCGTCCGTAACTGCTTAACCCGTAACCAATGACATACTCAGCTAGGGACAGGTAGATTAGTCTTAGAATTTTATAGGGCAGTTTATATTTGAGTACTTTTATTCTTTTAAACATAAGGTAATCAGACATACTAAAGCGTTACGTCACCCATGACAAAAAACAAGATTACCGATGGGGGGACACGCTGTGCCGCCCTCCCGTCTGCATGGGTACCACCATCTTTCTTGCTTCTCCCGCGGCACAGCTTTGCTGTGTTTCGGACAGAAGAGCAAGAAGTGTAATTACTGGCACCGAGACTTAACATCTTACGTCACAAGAAAGGCAACACATAAGTGATTTGCCTTTTTTTTCTATCTTTAACGCCGGTAAATGCCCTGAATGCATACCGCGGGGGAGTGGGTCTCCCCAGGCGGGTATGTGGGACTCGCTGCGCCCCAAAGGTGGTAAGGTAGACGAAGCTCTACCCACTAAAACCCGGCGAGTGTCACCAATGCCGCCTTTGGTGAGGTGCCCCGGATCTATTGAGCAAACAGAGCACCTCGAAGGCTAGTCAGTCCCTCAAGGGACCGACGCCACCTCCACAGAGGGGTTGTTCCGAACCAAAGATCAACCCCTCCTAACGTCGGGACAGCACAATGGGGTGAGGTGCCCATCCTGGCCCCTTGTCCCCCTGCTCTTTTGTCCCCTCTTTTTATGAGAGGGGTACAAAGAGCAGCTTCTTCGGCTCAATTTGCTTCGCCCAAGGTGCTGAGTTCACCTTAGGCTACTGACCCCACCGCCACGACCAGTCTTGAACTATGGTGGGGATAAGTGAGTTGCCACTTGCCTGGGGTTAGTTGCAGGTAAACTAGTTTATGTTCATGGGCGAAGCTGAACACTTACCTTACTTTGGTGGAACGTCTGCCAGTTTGCCTATCCAACTACTATACAAAAGGCAAGGCAAGGCCTAGGCAATTTATTCATATCTTATATTTGCGACATTACTGTCTCTCAAAAGGAGGCCGCAGAGCGGAAAAGAGAGAAGACAGCAGATGCCGTCTCGCTCCGGACACGACGGACGGGGGTTTGGCTAAGGCGATACATATGCCTCTTGCAACCTGTATGATCTGGGACGAGGAGTCCGGATTGGAACCTGACTCCATTGCACAATCCCGGTATCGATTGGGGTAACCACAGATATTTGAAATAAGGGGTAACTCTAGGATGCCGAAGTAACCCCCTGAATTAAGGATTCCGGTCCTTCTCGACCGGTCAGTCGCTGAGGTATCCTTTTGCTGATAGATAGATAGTGATCCGGGTCACCACATTATAATTACGATGAGTAAGACAACCCGCATTTATATATTTTTAAACATTTGTTTAAAACATCTAAGGCACAGGGATTCAAAGATCAGACGGTTTTAATTATTAATATATCAGAAATATCTTATTTATCATACAACAATTATGTGAGAATCGTAGATTGTGTTGATCTTGACACGATTGTGCGCACAGCTTCCGACAATTAAGCAGATGGTATACGATACTTTAATTACAATAATCTTATAATATAACGACTATTATATTTTTCTATTTTTTTTAAGGCCGAGAAATGCTCTGAGGCATGCCGCCTGTGGAGTAGGTCAACCAAGACGGGTATGTGGGACTCGCTGCGCCCCAAAGGTGGTAAGGTGGACGCAGCTCTACCCACTAAAACCTGCGGCGAGTGCCACCAGTGCCACCATTGGTGAGGTGCCCCGGATCTGGAAAACAAACAGGGCACCTCGACGGCTAGTCAATACCGCACCACAGAACAACCCCTCCAACGTCGGGACAGTACAATGGGGTGAGGTTCTCATCCTCGCCCCTTTCCCCCAGCTCTTTTGTGCCCTCTTCTTATAAGAGGGGTACAAAGAGCCCCCTCGGCTCAATTAGCTTCGCCCAAGGTGCTGGGCTCACCCTAGGCTACTGAGCCTCACGGCCACGTCAAGGCCTGAACTATGGTGGGGAACGAATATTATCTATAATAACATACAGAAGGAATATGTGTGTTTGGATGAAGAAGGCAATCAAAAATTCTTTCACCGGTATAATGCAACGTTACCTTTTTTTAATTATTTATATTAAAAGTATAGTAGGAGTCTACTATACTAATGTTAATAATAATTATTATTATTTATGTTTAGCCTGAGCCCTGACCAGAAAAATAAAAACCCTCGCCATATTGCGGAAATTTTCGGAACTAATGTCTCTATGGTGTGTTGACGTAAGAAAAAGGTACAGGGACACCACGCAGGGTATATATAGGTACATATTTCTGGTCAGGCTGTAGATCAGGTAATTTTGAAAATTACCTCCTACATCGTAACTGACAAACTTTACCTATTTACCTATATTAGTATAATATATAAACCATCGTCCGTTATCTTTGTAGTAGTACTAAGGTCTAAAAATAAAATGAACAACATGTTTTTTTCTCTTTTCACGTTCCCACACTCAGATGAAGTAAAAAAAGGTAGATGACGCACGGCCTTTGCTAATACTGAAGCCACAAAACTCAGCTCCTTCATGTAAATACACGCGCTCACGCACACAGATACACCAAAACTAAGCTCATTTTTGTTAGTATCTTACGAGTCGTCGTGCAGTAAGTTTGCCAAAAAAATATCGTTCTGTGTAATTAAATGGTGTAAAAACAAAACAAGACCAAAGAGTCTAAAGATATATCGTTTCACACAAAAATAAACACAAGACTATATTCTTTTAAGATATTTTAACACCATTTTGAGGTTAATCAACATAAATAATATTATTGCCCCGAAATGACGTATCGGGAGAGTGTTGCCAGAAGTTAGTATTTCTAATAGCCCAATAGTGGGTAAGTCAATTGCAGGCAAAGCCATAGCAAAATAATTAAGTACAGAGGTGACATAATTATTATTTTATTATTTGATCGCTATATGACTGAATCGAAATGACCTCGTATAACCCATGTATAACCTATGTTGTATTTTTTTTTGGGACTCACGTACCTACAGCGGGACTATGTACCTATTTAATTATTTATAAATTTAAAGATTTACCATTTAATAAATTAAAAAAAATGTAACAACACGTGTGGCTTGCAGAGAAATGTTTTTATAATTTAAATGTTTTTTTTTTAAATGGAAAACGACATATTATGTATTTAATTTAAATTGTGTATTGATAAAATGTGACTTTCTAATTACTATTATAGAACTTGTTTATTTTTTTTAATATCACCTATGTATTTACTACATTCATGGGAATAAATAAATAAATAAAACAATTGTGTCAATAAGATATCTATTGAGACAGTTTATAAAGTGATCCTACATGCCTCCTACATATTCGTAATATTATTGTATTTTATAAAAATATTCACTGTCGCATTCACTTATTACCTATTTTTATTAATATACAATTTTAAGGGATATTTTAAAAAATGGCAATCCATCATTCACTCACACATACTTAAAAAAGTGGCTTCACTTTCTTGTTCCAAGTGAGCTGTCTACCTTTTTTTACTTCATCTGAGTTCCCACAGTGGAAAATCCAAATGGAAGTTTTTGAACATAATATTTATAATTGCTGCTTCTATCAACGTGAAAAGATTAAAGATTAAGTATATAATTATTAGTGATAGTGATAATTCTTTATTTGTATCTATATATCATATATGTAATATTATAATACGTGTTAGATGCGAGTGGCGAGTGATCGGCCATCTTGGCGTTCATTGAAGGACACACACTACGATACGCACGTCGCACACATTCAAAGTTGAATAATGACAACCATAGAAATATTAAGAACTGTGTATGGAAATTAAGATTATTTATTTATTATAATCAACTAAAGATTACAACTAAAACTAAAAAACCTTAAAAAATATAATATAATAACTTAATTATATTAATAAAAAGGAGTCCCTTTAGGCAAGGTCCCGAAGATACTGGCAGCGTTCCCCCTTTGAATTGCTAGACTAATTCTTTGTCCGAGGCAGCTGCCAGCTCTTCGGTCTCCTGTGATGTCGACTAACCTTTTTGTTATTTCCTTAAAGAGCATTAAAGCGCTAGGACCCCACGGACCAAGGGTCTCGACACCGAATGAGACAAAATCATATTCGGAGCCTAGACCCCTGTATTTGCATATTTTAGCTTTTTCAGTCGCTTCACAAGCCGCACCAGCTCTGTTGATGGTTCCATGTAGATGGGAAGGGGCCAGCGTGTCTGAACAGGTTGCATCCCACACCAGCACCCGGCCCATCTTCTCTCTTTCCATCTTCTCTTGCCATCGTCTCTTACAATACCAGTCGGCTCAAGTAGACTTGGCACGTCGACGGTGGCAAGGGACCGGCGTATTATATCGTTGAGTGCAGCATGTCTCGAGAAGCGGCCTGCACTTTTTTGGCATGACAGTCCATGATGTCCTAGCTTGTCGACATCACTGCCACAGGGACATTTATGGGGAGCGCAGACCGGAACCCCAAGCCGTAGACAGGTTGCGATTCGGAGCGTGTCAGGCTCAAGAAAAGTTCCTGTATTTGACGAAGGGTACGCGTGAAGCCAGTAGCCGGCCTCATGCGTACCTACGGCCAAAAGCCTAGCACGCGCCGGACCTGTACTACAGCTCAAAAGATTCTCAAAAGTCAATTTGCAATTTACGACGTCCCAGCTCCTCTGTGAATTTGGAGAAAATGGAAAATTTTGACCTGGGCATGCAATTAAGAAAGCGTTTCTAGCTTCTTCCAAGCCAGCAATCTCAAATTTTGAAGGGGATGCCCTTAAAATTTTACTTATGAGATTTGCTGAACTATGGACAGAAGATAAGAAGGCTGGTAAAGCGACACTGGAAATTTTGCGAATCCTTAAACCCCCATAGCGGATGGGTAGGGATGCTTGGGATCAAAATTGCATATTGAGAATCGATTCTAAGCTAATTTTGATTAAATCGTCTACTTGTGCCAAAAGATCTGGGCGATTCCAAAAGGAGCCGCAACGGAGCACATACGTAAATTTTGGGACGAAAAGACAGAATTTTAAGATGCAAAATGCATAATGTGGACTAATTTCAAGGAGACGGTCAGCAGAATTTTGAAATTTAGTAATTGAATTATTAATATATTCAGAAATAGATTCATCAAAAATTGGAGAACCTAAAAGGTAAAGGGAATTACTGTTAACTATTTTAATATTTGGAGCCAAAATATTAAATTTTTGTTTTACGTCATTTAAATTTAAGTCGCAGTTATTTATAAAAAGTTCGCATTTGCTAAAATTAAGCTCCAAACCAATGGCTTCAAATTTATTTTTGATTAAAAAAAGGTCCGAAAACGCGGTATCCACATCACCTCCTAGGGTTCCGTCGTCCAAATACCAAACGTTGAATTTAGAATTTAAATTTTTGATTATCGAATTTATAGCCTAACAAAAAATTGCAGGCCCAAAGGGATCACTCATCACCCTGTTGACAACCTACTTCCGAGGACAGTTCATTAGAACGGAGAACTTATTTCAAATATCTATGATGACAACAGTGTCAAACAATAGATGACTGCATGACTGTATGACGTTTAGTTTTTATTAAAGTTATAAAGCGTAGACTGGGAATCCTCTTAGATTATATTATAAATTAAGAATAGGATTCTCTGTCTACGTTATAAAGCATTAGTTTTTCGACCTACTGTCAAACTGTAATTGAAGTTGTTTTTTTTTTTTAAATTGAGATCAAATTCCGGTCGCTGGGCGACCTATAGTACAGTTTTATTGTATGTGCCTCGTTGTAGAAACAAACTCCCACATTTACTAATATTATAAACAACCAACCATCTTGACGTTCGTGTGTTGGCATTGACGTTTCGTGGTGATAAATTATTGGATAAATACACATGCATATTAATCTTGTATATTCGTGGTGTAATAAAACTTGAGTGTAATTGAAAATATGCTTATATCATGACTTCCCAATGACCCGCCATCTTCCGCTCACATCATCACTGGCGGTAATGGTTTCGAGGTTATTGTTTTTCGTGGATGTTTCTCCTCTCATCTCTTGAGATTTATTAAAAGTTATATAAAGGACAGTCGATTTTTGCAATATGTGTGTACATATGTGTGTATAATTACCTACCTATAGCGGGAATCGAATCCGCGGCCACAAAGTATAGGGAAAGCTTATTAACTTATTATAGGTACAGACGACCGCGAAATATGATGACGGTGTATGGTGATTAAGATCTTAGATCAGTTTTTAACTATAATTGTTGTAACCTTACTAGTTTAAATCTAAAATAAAATAAATTACCGTTTTACTAATTGCGGTTGTCGTATTTTTAATGTCCAATCCTGAGAAGATCCGGTAAAAATTATGAGTTTGGCTGCCACATTTTTATGATCTGGCGTCTTAAATACGTTTGTTTTTAACTATAATGTGTTTTAATTAGATCATTACATAGAGTCTGGGAGTATTATGGCATAGAAGGGAAATGAGCAGTAGAAGTTTTAGACTACCGACGCCCATACACATCTGCACAAACAGAGATTAGTGCAAATGTGTTGCCCCCCTTTTCCCTATTCCCCCAATGGGTCACCGGAAACTCACAAACCACATGAAACGCGACAGCATAGCTGTCACTTGACGCCAGTCTTATTAGAGCGAGGTACCACCCCGTTCGTGCCGGCCGAAGTCGGCTGCATAGCAGCATGGCACTACCTTTTACTAAGTCAAAACAAATTACTAGATTTATATATATTTTTTCGAATTGACCTATGCTACGCTTAATCGGAATAGTAACCAGTTGAGCAGAAGACTCATCTAAAAAGAATCACTCGTAACCATAGACTTATACGACAGTATAATATTATTATGCTCGTAAGAGTGATTACTCTGAAGTGACAGCAGAGATAAATTTAAATATAATTCGATCAAATGGTTTTATTTGACATATCTTGTTAACTTCTATACAAGGTTGATAAAACCGAGAGGCATTAAATTAAACCACATATACTATGTACCATTTTCAGGCTACACACCAAAACTTAGACCAATAGAATCAATAGTTTAGTCACAGGATATTTTTAAAGTTTTAAGGCCGCTCCGGTTTGTTCGACCCGGTGAGACGCTACGTGCTGTGCGATATTGCCTTTTAAATTCGAAGGACATTTTACAAAGGTTTACAAATAGTTTTTACGTTTTACTTTGACTATTCACGTATTTAAGTTCTTTGAAAAACTTTTTTTTTTATTGCTCTCAAACTATTTTTTTAAAGTTTCGGATTAACCGTAAGCATGTGTAGTATATGTAATTTAATTTAATGCCTCTCGCTTTTATCAACCTTGTATATAAACAGTATTTCGTCTTATCACCATCTTGCTTGTTTCTCCCGTGAAACAGCTTTGCAGTGTTTCGGAGAGAAGGGCAAGACAGGCAGTGTAATTACTAGTACCGAGTCTTAACATCTTATGTGTCCGGATAGGCAACACATAAATGATTTGCCTGGGCTCGTTCCAGATAAACTAGTTTATGTTCATGGGCGACGTCGACCACTTTCCATCAGGTGGCACGTTTGCCAGTTTGCCTATCCAACTAACATAAAAAAATCACATGGGAGTGTAAGCATTGTTTAAGGTCAAATTTAATGAGTATCAATATCCAAAACGTGTCCAAGACCTACCATCGCGTGCTGATAATCATCTTACCTTGTGTCAAGGATGTTCTTGCCAAGACAGGTGTTAGCAACCTGCAGTAATAAGCATAATTAATTTTTAGCCATGTTAAAGACTGTTAAGTTTTCCTTTCTAAATATCGCCTTGGTTTACTTAATCATAGACTTAAACTACACGGACAAGAATTAAAATACCTGGTATCCATTTTGCAAAAAGGAAACACGCAGACACTCATCAATCTAGTCATTCTATGTTGTTGCTTAATACTTTATAAATTGTCTTATAAGCCATATAAAAAAGCTAATCCTTATTTCAGGCACCTGGGCCCGTCGGTCTCCAAGCTGTTGCTTATCTGAAAGCTGACGAGGAGTCTGGTGTGGAAGGCACGCTGGTCTTCACGCAGGTTGTACCCAACGGTCCGGTCAGGATTGAAGGTAACGTGACGGGGCTAGCGGCTGGTCTACATGGTCTGCACGTTCACCAGAGTGGTGCTATTAAGGACAACTGCAAAGACATCGGACCACATTACATAGCTTTTTATGTATGTATATTTCATTGACTAGATTTGTTACTAAATACATAATTCCTTTCGCCAGAAATACATAAAATTTGAAACGAACAAACTAACGCTATATATTTTTTTTTTTACTTTACTTTATTTCACTCGGTCCCTTTTTATGCCAGACTCAATTTAATGATAATGATTAATGACATGAAAGATGGAGAGAAGTCGATAAGAAATTGGCGGTAGTCCAATGACGCAAAACGCCTAATTTGTTTTTTAGCAACACCATATATGCGCATTGCTATTGTAGACTTACAGGCGCTATCAGTAATTAAATATGTCTCTATTATTTTTCCCCTAGTCTCCTAGACCTTGTAAAGTTCACGGACAACCGTTATTATAATAACCCCGCAATAAGACAGCATTAACTGTATTTTAAATAATTTAAATTTCACCAGGGCCGTCACGGAGGGCCTCGTGATCCCGTCCGTCATGTTGGTGATCTAGGCAACATAAAGGCAGAAGACGGCGCCACACTCAACGTTAAAATCATCGACAACGTCATATCTCTTACCGGCCCAAGATCAGTGGTTGGACGATCTATAGCGATTTCGAAAAGCGAAGACGACTATGGCCGGGCTAGTACGGAGGACAGCGCCCTCAATGGCACATCGGGACCCTCGATTGCGTGTGGGGTCATTGGCTATTTGAATTAATTTATATCGAGCCCTAAAAAGGCTATAAAAATATCATAAGACCCCCTCCCTCCTCCCAGATAAGTCCCAGCTACGCCTTTCTATAAAATATTCCGTGTAATTAATATTTATAAGATATTATGCCTTTTATGAGCCGGATGTCTGCGTTGCAAAAATTAATATTTATAAATGTGAATTATTTTATTCGCATAGAAAATGGCAAATATTTATTTTTACACATTACCTACGGCTTGTTATTTTGCTTATACGTTACAATGCACTCTGTGGCTTATACGATTGTATGGTTTTAATGAGTCTTTAATAACGTAGGTATAACGTCGAAATATCAATCTCCGCAAAATGTTTACGGGTTTTACGGTAATTTATTACGAATTTTACATTATGTATAAAATTTATTATGATTTATATTCCCGACATTTCGGATATTTTACAACCATGGTCCCAGGCGGATCGTACTCCTGCAGTGCTGCTAACAATTATTTCTTGTTGAACTCCAACCTACATCCAGGAGAGAGGCTGAGAGTGATGATCAGAATCCATTAGCAATATATGTATAATGCTATAAGTTTTATGTTTTTATACATTTAAATAACTAAGGCACACACTCTCACACAATCTTATAAAAACTTAGCCAACGAAGTTATCTTTACGCACATACGTATTATATTACACACATTTACGTCAAATTTACAAAAGGAGTGAAATAATAAATACCATATGTAATACCTCCACATAATTTATTTGTTATACAAAAATTAACAAAATATAATAAATAGTAACAAAAACAGCACCGGGTTTGTGCGTCATGGTGTGATGTATCGTGACTCGTGTACCAGAAGAGCTAATGAACATTTGAGACGGACGGCTGCAAGACACGCTGGAAGCTCGTATAGAATAAGATTTGCTTTTGTAAATAATTGCAATAAACTTTACATTTCTTGTAAAAACATACTTTTAATCTTAATATAAACTTAATCCTACCGCTTGCCAACATGACTACTCAAATGCATTATTGTAGACCGAGAGACGCGACCAGACTGTCTACTTTGGCGATGTATGCCTTTTGTGCGTCCTCCTTGGACATGCCTTTCTTGCCGCTCCATGCCTCGAATTTAGCCTTGCCCTTCAGGTCGAACATGCCGGGTTTGTCTGAAAAGATAGAGGCACGTAAGTATCGATTTTATCTATCTATGTAACTACACTTACTGACTTTATCATCATCATCCATTTTCCGTCCACTGGATATAGGCGTTTTTAAATGAACGCCAAGACTGACTTACTATCTAAGAATTCACTAGCCGAGTTGTTATAACGTTATAATTATTATTTACCTGAAGACGATGATTTAAGCCAAGTTAGAATATTCTAAATAAAACTAGATCAAAAACCGTTCGTTTTGTACGTGTGTGTGTGTGAAATTTCTCTTTTATGAGTAACTTCACATTAAACTATGACTGCACGGTATTTGGACCTAGAACTAATTATCTCCGTACAGTGGCCGGCATAGTAACGCATGTAGCGTCTATTTCGCTCTAACATATCCTATAATATGACCTCCCATAGCCCAATAAAATAAAATAAAATTTATTTATTTCAGGTTAATCACCCATATAAGTACAATATTAAAATTTAAATGATAAAAATAATACCTAATACTAAAATCAAATACTAATAGAATTAATTTCGAAAAGATTACAAAATAAATTTAAAAATTTAAAAACATGAAACAATAACATTACCAATATATCCCTAATTGACTTGCCTCTTAGTCTAGTGGTTAGTGACCCTGACTGTTAAACCAGTAGGTCGTGGGTTTGATCCCCACCCGGGACAAATGTTTGAGTGATGATCATGATCTGTTTGGGTGTTTGGGTAATTTATCTAAGTACATATAATAATAATTAGGTATTTAGAAATACATAATAATATATAGGTTGTCCGATTACCTAGTTTGGAATCAAATGATAGAGATAATGTCGAAATATAGAGGTATGGGTATCCCGATTGTTGCGAGCTGTGATGCCAACTCACACCACAAGGTGTGGGGCAGCACGGATTGCAACAAGAAGGGAGATTTATTACTTGAATATATTATTAGCACGGACCTGGAAATAATGAATGTAGGCAACACACCCACGTTTGTAACTAGAACAAGGAAAGAGGTTCTTGATATAACATTAATGTCAAGCGATGCCTCCCATCTGTTGAAAGACTGGAAGGTTGACACCTCTTATGCCTTCTCAGATCACCGCAGAATAACATTCCACCTGAACTGCCAGCTGGAAGTAGTAAAATTTAGAAATAATAGGAAAACAAACTGGGAAACTTTCGACCTAGCGCTGAGTGAGTGGATTCCTGGTAAAAGAGAATTAAGAGGAAAGGAAGAAATAGAACAAGAAGCCTGTAGGCTTGAGAAAGCTCTTAACGATGCCTATCTCAAAGCCTGCCCACAGAAAGAGATTAGACCGGGGAAGGGACAACCCTGGTGGAACAAATCCCTGAACAAAGCAAGGAAAAGGACTAGAAGGGCACTTAGAGTCGCCTTGAACAGGGACGACGACGAAAGCTGGAGAAAATACAGAGAAGAACGCAACAATTTTAAGTACCAGAGCCGCAAAGAAAACAGAAACGGGTGGAGTACATACTGCGAAAGCGTTACAAAACAACCAGAAGCGGCCAGGCTGGTAAAAACGCTAGCAAAAGACAAAACCTGTAAATTAGGAAGCCTAAGGAAAGGTGACACCCTAGTAGTGGAACCCAAAGAAATACTTGCAGAAATGATGGCCACACACTTCCCGGATAGCACAAGCTATTCAGAAGAAGACATGGTTGTCACATCAGGTGAGAATCTAGCAGAAGCGAAAGCGGAAGCGGAACTGATTATCACCGAAGAAGCATTAACATGGAGCATTGCATCATTCCTACCGTATAAAGCGGCGGGACCCGATGGCGTCTTTCCCAAGATGCTACAAGTTGCCCTTAAGTATATCAAAGATGACCTACTCACCATATACCGGAGTAGTTTAGCAACAAACTACATCCCCAGTAGCTGGAGAAGAGTCAAAGCCGTCTTCATACCTAAGCCAGGGAAGGTTACATATCACGAGGCGAAATCCTTCAGATGTATAAGCCTTTCTTCGTTTGTATTGAAGACACTCGAGAAGATACTAGATAGACACATGAGAGCAGGGATAGAAAAGAGTTCAATGCCGCTACACGCCAACCAACACGCCTACATGGAAGGAAAATCCATTGACACGGCACTACACAACGCGGCAATAAGAATTGAAAGAGCTATAGAGAACAAAGAATATGCCCTTGGCTGCTTCTTCGATGTAGAGGGAGCCTTTGACAAGGCCACTCCTCAATCCATTGTGGAAGCACTTAACAGAGAGGGGATATCTGGACAGATAACGGGATGGATAACTAATATGTTAAAACATCGCTCGATACAAGCTGACTTAGCGGGAACAACATGCACCATTCGAGCAAGAAGAGGATTTCCGCAAGGAGGATGCCTATCTCCGCTCCTATGGTGCATTCTCATAGACGAATTAGTATCAAAGATAAACGCCATGCACATCTACATACAGGCGTACTCAGACGATGGTCTAATTCTGGTCACAGGTAAAGTACTGAGCGTGACCAGAGACATCATGAAGCGAGGAATTGACACAGCGCTACGATGGTGCAGGGATAAAGGGCTAAACCTGAACCCAGCTAAAACCAAGCTAGTGTTATTCACAAACAAGAGGAAGATTGATAGCATGATTCCATTGAGAATCGATAACGAAAATCTAGAGGTAGTCAATGAAATAAAATATCTGGGAGTAATCCTAGATAGAAATCTGAACTACAAAGCCCACGTTAAAGAGATCTGCACAAAATCCAAATGTGCCCTTGTGCAATGCAGGAGAGCGGTAGGTAGAACCTGGGGCATGAAACCAAATGTGGTTCATTGGATCTACAAGGCCATAGTACTACCAAGAATTCTACATGGAGCCTTAGTGTGGTGGCACAAGGCACAATTAGGAACGAACAGGAAAGAATTCACAAAAGTACAGAGACTAGCCAGCATCATGATATCGAGCGCCATGAAAACAACACCAACGGCGGCTCTAGAGATGATACTCGGCCTCAACCCAGTTGATCTCACGATCAAGAAGAAAGCGACTGAACAATGGTTCAAGCTTAAGAGCAACAAATTATGGAAGGGAGGGCACTATGACAAAGGTCACGCCGAAATAGCAAAACAGTACGAAGAAAATCTATCCATGATTTTATCAAACAATGATTTGATAAAGAAGGAGAGAATCTTCGACAAGAAATACAAGATAAGCATAGGCTCGAGAGATAACTGGAACATTAACATCGACCACCCAAAGACAACGATGGTCGGCTACACAGATGGATCCAGGAAGGAATCGACGAAGTTATCAGGGGCTGGCGTATATATTAGCCATCCAACTGAAATGAAAGCATCGTTTAATCTAGGCAGATTCTCCAGCGTATTCCAAGCGGAGATATTCGCAATACGAGAATGCGCCAACATGATCAAACAAAATATCACTAGCGCACAGAGGATTGAGAAGGCAGTCATATACAGTGACAGTCAAGCGGCATTGAAGGCCCTCAATAAGAGGGAGACTACCTCAGCACTGGTCAAAGAATGCAAAAACACCCTGCAAGATCTAGCAGACCAGACTGAGACAGTAGTTGCCTGGGTACCTGGACATGAGGGTAATGCGGGCAATGAAGAAGCAGACAGACTGGCGAGAGAAGGAGCCGATGAGACGTTCATAGGCCCTGAGCCGAGACTGCCAATAGCACACAGGATAACAAAAAATGTTATAACCCTGAGAATAAACAAAGAAACAAACCAGAGATGGAATGACACGAAGAGCTGTAGACAGTCGAAATTCTTCATCTCGACGCTTGACAGCAAGAAGACCAAAGAGTTGCTCAAACTCAATAGGGGCAACATTAGAACAGTTGTGGGAATATTGACGGGACACTGCCCACTCAACAGACACCTGTCAATAATGAAGCTAGCAGAGGACCCTCTGTGTCCTAAGTGCAAAGAGAAAGAAGAGACCAGTCTGCACTTCATAACGGAATGCCCAGTATATGCATACGCAAGATGGGAGCTGTTTGGAGCGGACGAGCTGAAGAAGGAAGATTTGGCAAATCTAACCATAAGGCAGCTAAGTAGTTTTTGTAGATCAACACGTAGGTTTGAGGGGGTGACACCAGAGGGGCAAATGATAACCCGTCCCCGCATCTAATCCCAGAGGCGAGCCCGGGGAATTGGGTGAAATGGTCCCGTTAATGAGGACTGATCACCCGTCTGGCCTTGCTGGCGTCCCCAACCCTTAAATAAAAAAAAAAAAAAAAAAAAATTGGAATCAAATGGCCGTGTGTGAGTTGTCCCGACATATTAAATTATATTATTATTATATCCTGTTTTATATCCTACTAATATTATAAACGCGAAAGTTTGTAAGAACGTATGGATGTATGTTTGTAACTCTTTAACACAAAAACTACCGAATATATTTTGATGAAACTTTACAATAACATAGCTTATACATCAGAATAACATATAGGCTATAATTTATCTCTGTACTTCCACGGGAATGGGAAGTACGCGGGTGAAACCGCGGGGCGCTGCTAGTATATGAAATCGATGAGCAGTGCCCTAATTTGTGGGAGGGTAGTGAAACAGTTTTGCTGTTTCGGAAATGAGATCAAGACAGGCAGTGTAGTTTCTGGCACCGGGATGATTCCACCTTAGGTCTCGAGATAGACAAACCTTATAAATTGCCTATCCCACTAACATAAAAAATTGTCTAATGCTTAACATATTATTGTACTTTTCTTGATTTTTTGAAAATGTTTACGCTGACAAGGTTATACAGCTACATATACCTACGGGCAGTGCCGTCTTTACTATAAGGGCACATGGGGCCTGTGCCCAGGGCCCCATCCTCACGGGGCCCCGAAATACGAAGACATGTGGGTACTGTTCTTCCAGTAGTATATTTAATACTACTGCTGGTCAAGTACTTAACGACCAGCGGCATACTTATATGTATATAATATTATGTTTGAATTATTACGATATTAGATTTTACATATTTTTTCTTATCTTTTCAAAAGGACCCCAAATTTTGTGTGCCCAGGGGCCCTAGCATGGCCTAAGACGGCCCTGTATACGGGTGGGCAAAGTAGGGCATAAAATGATTACGAGTTGATAACAAACGTAATGATGTCATTAGCTGCATTATCAAAAACCTGTATTAAGTATATTTAAAAGCGTTAAATGATAAAATCGCAGATAATCGTAAATATGATTTATTGTATTTATCAATACGATACCGGTAAATATTTGTTAGAATTGATTTTTATCAAAATTGCGACTAAAATAGGTCACATGACTGCTCGCATGTGACAAGTACCGCGGCAGATTATAAGAAGCATTACAAAGTACAAACGATGTCATGTATGCCTAAAGTTTTATCTTCCATAAAATTATTGTTTATATATATTATAAATCATTTATAATCTATACCCTAATCGATTTTCAAAAGTTTGTATTCGTTTATTAGCCTCCCTTTTTTACGCCGGGAAATGCTCTGAGGCATCTCGGGGGCGAGTGGGGACTCCCCAGACGAGTATGTGGGACTTGCTCTACCCACTAAAACCCGGTGGCTCTGCCACCAATGCCGCCTTTGGTGAGGTGCCCCGGATCTGTAGAGGAAACAGAGCACCTCGACGGCTAGTCAGTACCTCAAGAGACCGACGTCACCTCCACAGAGGTATTTTCCCGCTCCACAGAACAACCCCGCCAACGTCGGGACAGTACAATGGGGTGAGGTCCCCATCCTCACCCCTTGTCCCCCTGCTCTTAGGTCTCCTCTTCTTAGAGGGGTACAAAGAGCAGCTATCTCGGTTCAATTTGCTTCGTTCAAGGTGCGGGGTTCGCCTTATGCTACGGAGTTCCACCGCCACGACAAGGCCTCCCTAGTTCCACCTTCTTCTATTTAAATTCTTCCATTAATATTATTAATAAATTATTATGATGAACTAGCAGCGCCCCGCGGTTTTAACCGCGTACCACCCATTCCCATGAGAGTACAGGGATAAAACCCTTTATGTTATTCTGAAGTACCTATAAGCTATGTTATTGTAGAGTTTCATTAAAATCCATTTAATAGTTTTTGCGTGAAAGAGTAACAAACATACATCCATAGACCTTTTTCCTGTACATATTTTAAAACAGGCTCTCTTATCAAAGCTATTATGTAGTAAATTTAATTCTACTATAAGCTTCAGGATTATATTTGTACGAGGTATGTACAAATATAATCAACAACACAATACAAGAGCTTCAAACCACTCGTTTTTATAAACCGCATAAGTACGCGTATAATTTTCGTGCTAAAACCGGTTTTTCCGAAAAAACTGCTTCCACCGCTTATTTAAAATTGGCATCACAAATGTCGATGTATTTCAACGACCCCATATGCATGCAGACGCTGTCTTGATCATTTAGAGTTTAGACTTTCATGGTCATCATTCAAACAACATCAACTGTGAAGTTATTTATTGATTTTTAATGTTTACGCGAATTACACTTGTTATAATAAAAGTGCTTTCCACTTTTTTTTTTCTTTAACGCCGGGAAATGCTCTGAGGCATCCCGCGGGGGAGTGGGTCATCCCAGGCGGGTATGTGGGACTCGCTGCGTCCGAAGCTGGTAAGTGGACGCAGCTCTACCCATTAAAACCCGGCGAGTGCCACCTCTCCCCCAACCTCTCCCAACGCCGGGACAGTACAATGGGGTGAGGTTCCCGTCCTCGCCCCTTGCCCCCTGCTCTTATGTCCCCTCTTCTTATACCTAAGACACAATCGATACAAAGAGCCCCCTCAGCTCAATTAACTTCGCCCAAGGTGCTGGGCTCACCCTAGGCTACTGAGCCCCACCGCCACGTCAAGGCCTGAACCATGGTGGGAAAGTATTTTTCCAATGACTTTTTCGTGGTTAATTATAATTTTTTACACTCCCGACGATTTACACAGATCGTGGTCAATCCTCCCGTTGCAGTCCATTATTGTTAAATTTATTAACATTTCTAGTCTCCACCCGACGGTGACGCTAACTGTACTGTGTGTGACGGTGACTAATAATGATAAATCATAAGTGAGCCAAATCGACTCACATGTAACCTACGAATAAATAATAAGTCAGGAAATGTAACTGTGTTATAAAAATGACCCAACAAAAGTCGTGTCCAAGTAGGCGGGGCTTTAAAGTCGTGTCCAGCGCGTCATCAGTCGGACATTTTTCTTACAAGCGAACACATGTCAAACTTACGCATACGTTTTCGTTTTTCATTATGAATTGCAGCTGCTAATCTTCATGCCATCATTTGTAGTGAAGTGGTGCAGGAGCCATACAAAATTAAGACCTCCAGGGATTACTTCTCACTAGTAAATAGTTGTAAAATTATAATATATTCAAATAAGTTAATGTAATAAGCAAACCGAGATGGTCAATACTATGCAAAATGAAGTCAGTCAATTTTTGAACAAATGTAGAAGGTATTTTATTTATTATTCATGAAATGTATAATATACCTAATATGTTTATATTTTTATCATTATTTAAATGTATATCGATATAATTGAGGTATTTTAAAAATGATTTTGCATTTTGCTTGCTTTGTTTTCTTTTAGTATCACAGCCGATCCAATTCGGAAAAATAAGTAGTTAGCTGCAGTTAAGCTTGAAAGACAAGAGTATCCCGGGGAAGAGCCTATAAGGAGGCGGTGCGGCTGGCCAAAGTCGGGCTCGACCTCGTGACCAGCCGCATAGAGAGGTTAGGGCTTCGGGTCAGAGTTGACAAGACCAAAGTCCTTCTCTTCCGCGGGACCGGCATTAAAGGACACCCTCCTGTAGCTACCCTCCAGATCCAAGGGGGGATGGTCAGGATGAGCCCCCAGATCAAGTATCTGTGGCCCGTCTTTGACGGAGGGTGGACCTTCGACCCACATTTGTCAATATGGGGATCGAAGGTCGTGAAGGCAGCAAGTGCGCTGGGCAGACTTCTCCCGAACTTCGCCCAGCGCCACACCGCCGCTTGCAGGCAGCTATACTCCGGAGTATGGCGATGTGTGGTGCATCCATTTGGGCGGGTCACCTTACCGCGAGGAATAAGGCCCAGCTGGTACCGTACAGTATCGTGGGTGACAGCCACACAGTGGGGGCAGACTGACCTAGCCGGTGACCCCCCGTGGGAATTTGTGGCGGAGGTTCTTGCCGAGACGCATTCATATGTCTCGGTTAGGAGCGCTCCCAGCGAGAACCTTACGTTGTACAAGATCTACGGGTTCGCCGACTAGGACAGGAGCATTAATACGGAGGTGGGAGGAGGACCCGGCACGGCAGTCGTATGACAAAAGCCTAACGGCTGCTTTGCATCCAGTCCTCGAGCGGTGGATGCGGCGTAAGCACAAACCCCCTCACCTTCCGTCTGACACAGGTGCCAACAGGTATGGTTGCTTTGCTGTGCTTGGTTCACTTATTGCATGACATGGTCCACGCAGCTATCACTCGACTGTCATAGGTGACATTGCAGCATGCGCGCCGACCAATACCTGCATTTATTATGAAATTAAACAAATCACCAAAGACGTCTATTTGTAACCTCGAAAGTGATTGGTATTTTAAATCATACGTCGTTTTGGTTTAAAGTAGGCCCACTTTTTATGTGTCATTTGTTCTGAGTTAGACTTCCTGACTTATTATTTATTCGTAGCATGTAACCAACAAAGAATTATGGCCGTTTGGCCGTTCGCGTTAGCATAGAACTATCCGAAAAAAAAACTAGGTAGGTACGTGCGCACTGTATATTTGCTCCAAGCTCTGACTTTCTATCGATTAAAAGATTGTGCGAGAACTTAATTAATATTAATTAATACCCATATTACTGACGCCACTAATTTACTATTATAAATTTATTGTAATTTGTGGCATGTTTTACATGTCAATGTAACAGTGGTTACGAGTAGTATTTCAGTTGTTTTTTGTTCAAGTTATGGCATCGAGATAAGAGAACCTTAATATAATAATAGTTTCAAACAATAGCGTGTTCAGTGATATTTTATATTTACGATCATAGTTAACACTGAGGTGAATAAATATTTTCAAACAAACTTTTAATTAAACTACAAATTTGTATTGATTTTCAGGAACGGATTTTAAGAATTATTAGTTCAAATAATTAAATGACTATGCATCCTGTTACATACCAGTGTTCATCTAAAACTGGACTTTAACGCCGGGAAATGCTCTGAGGCATCCCGTGGGTAGTGGGTCTCCCCACGCGGGTATGTGGGACTCGCTGCGCCCGAAAGCTGGTAAGTGGACGCAGCTCTACCCACTAAAACCCGACGAGTGCCACCAATGCCGCCTTTGCTGAGGTGCCCTGGATCTGTTAAGCTAACAGGCACCTCGACGGCTAGTCAGTCCCGCAAGAGACCGACACCACCTCCACAGAGTGGTCTCCCGCACCACAGAACAAACCCTCCCAACGTCGGGACAGTACAATGGGGTGAGGTTCCCATCCTCGCCCCTTGTCCCCCTGCTCTTTTGACTCCTCTTCTTATAAGAGGGGTACAAAGAGCAACCTCGTCTCAATTAGCTTCGCCCAAGGTGCTGGGCACACCCTAGGGTAATGAGCCCCACCGCCACGACAAGGCTTGAACCATGGTGGAGATGCATATTAATATCATCCATGCAATTCCTATCCTTTACTCTGCCTAATTTCTATGATTTTTATATTTCGAAACACACCGAAGTTCTATTTGAAATGGGATGTTTACCGCGTTTTTTTACTTTTGTTTCGCAGAGCTCGATATTGTGACATTATCTTACGTCAAAAACATCGTAAATAACGTTAAGTATCGTAAAAACATCGTAAAAAAACGTAACATAAAAAGTTACGTTTTTAACGTTACTTAACCATGTTCACATAAAACATCCAAGTTATTCGGTGAAAGGATATCGTTGCAGAACCAGCCAAGCTGTTCAAGTAATGATATACTTTATTTCCACACTATTTTTTTCTAATGGTTATTTAGGGAAGAACAATATCCCCACCGTGGTGCAAGCCTCGTCGTGACGGTGGAGCTCAGTAGCCTAAGGTGAACCCAGCACCTTGGGCGAAGCAAATTGAACCGAGAGAGCTGCTCTTTGTACCCCTCTTATAAAAAGAGACTTATAAGTAGAGGGGACAAAACAGCAGTGAGGACAAGGGGCGAGGATGGAAACCTCACCCAATTGCTCTATCCCAAAGTTGGAAGGGTTCGTTCCGGGATAATCGCTCTGTGGAGGTGACGTCGATCCCTTGGGGAACTGAGTAGCCGTCGAAGTGCCCTGTTGCTCAGCAGATCCGGGACACTTCACCAAAGGCGGCATTGGTGGCACTCGCCGGGTTTTAGTGGGTAGAGCTGCGTCCACCTTGGCATCTTTCGACAACGAGTCCCACATACCCGCCTGGGGAGTCCCCCTCCCCCGCGGGATGCTTAAGAGCATTTATCGGCGCAAAAGAAAAAAAATGGAAAAACAATAAACATAGCATCTTTTCTATTAAAGTGGAACATCAGACCTTCATGATGACACAGCTAGTATAATTACTAATAATTATTACCATGAAACTGATAATTATTTCTGTAATTGAGCATGACGTTATATAAAGCATACACAATATTTTATATTAACGGAATATTGATAATTATTACATGAATTAAATCTTGTAATTTGTGTGCTAATTTGAATACAAAATGCTATAAACTCAATGGTACAAAGGTTAGAATGTGGGTTCAAGTTCAATAAATTCATGACAAATACAACATTAAATTAGGGCCTAAGACAAATTCTGGCAAATGTGTTATGGGTTATTTGATAAAAAAATAAAAAATAAAAATTGGTAAAATAAGTAAAATAAAAAAAAAGTAAAAATTCATGATCTCAATACAGACAATCTACATTTAATTCCACCAGATTCTGGAAACCTCTATACACAAAGTGGCATATTCCTACTACACCATTTTAAGCATGCTAACACATGGATGACAATGGAACTTCTTAATGTGTTTTAGAACTCACAATTAATATAGCTTAGTTTACAGGTATAGTATAGTATAGTTTACAGGAAGATTGTCTAAGAAGTCATTGAAAAAGGCTTACATCCAGAAACGGAAGGAAAGATGTTGATAGTGATAATTTAGTGCCCTTAGTATGTAATATGTTGAACAACTTACTTGCTGGGTCAGCATCACCAACAGAGGCCTGTTTGAAGTAGGCGTATAACTCCAAGAGGTCATTGTCGCTTGGCAGGGATTTCAGGTTCCTTACATTGGCAGCAGCCTTGTCAAATTGCTGTAATAAAATACATAGATATACATAGATAATATATCCAACGGCACATTAATTGGTGTTGGAGATGATCATTATTCTTATCATATAAGTGATAGATTCATAATAAATGATGACCCAAATATTATCAAGAAAATAATCTAGTAAAATAACACTTTTAAAAATTAAGAATGAAAAAAATTTAATTCATTCGATTGTTCTAGATTTTTTCACAATCTTTATGATCTAACCAGAAGCGGTCATGGCTGTTAAGCAGCTTTCACCTTGCTAGTCTTTCTAAAGCAAGAAAGCAACAGAATTATTCAAGAACAAATCTTTAATATTTCTATGCTACGGACAATTTATGTTTATGCTTTTTTTAATTACCACATACTAAGGTTAACTACTAAGGTTCATTAACACTACATAAACACTTTAGAAAGACCTTTGGACTAAGAAATAGATAAATTATTTTGACCTTATAACTTAGAACTTACCTCTTGGAGAGACATGGTTATGTTATACAGATGTGTACCTACGAAAAATATAATAAAAACATTTAAAAATTATATCTACATAGCGGGTAATTTTACAATTCTACAAATCAAATATGGTAATAAAAGTGTGTATACAGCATTCGCTAATCTTACACTAGCTGTTTACATTCTAATGGCTGAACTTTATCAATGAAAATTTAAATTATTTATAAACTTACGTTGAAAACCAAACACAACCGCTAAGTGTGAGCGCGAACGGGAAACTAAATATTAAATAATAATGAGCAGTTGAGCAGTAGTCGGCGAATACGATTACCTACTTGATACTTCAACTCACGCCAATGACGTGTCGATTATTCGTACGGTGTGAACTATGAAGCAAATAAGATTCACGAGTTTCGTGAGTAAAGACTAATGACTATTATCGATTCATACCTAAAAGATAGGGCTAAAAGGCAAAAGCATTTAATTGATTTGATAGTTTCCCTTTAAAACATTCCATTCAATTTCATTCCACCATCCACGTAACATATGTTAGTTGTCAAATGTCAAATGTTTATTATTTATTATTTTCATTTAAAGGCATTAGCTACTAGGCTATTAGCCATACAAAATACAATTATTCGGTCTGTAATACGGAGAAATGGCGGGAAACCACAAGGAGCGCGGCTTCGCCCCTCTAGCCCCCATCAATCAACTATCATTCCCCATTCCATCCACACAAGGCAGTCCACCACAATATTTGCCAAACAATCACATTATATATTACACAGATTAAGATTTTAAAACAAACACTATAGAAAACCGCTAGAACAGCCCTATTACGAAAACCACTCCAGAACGGTACTCCATAAGATTCGCCAACCAATCACAATATATAAAGATCAAGTTTTTAAAACAAACACTATAGAAAACCACTCTGAATGGACAAAACACAAAATAACAATTAATTAACGGGAAACCAAAAAAACACAACCGCGCGTCCCGATGCTTCCCGCCATTCCCCAATATCAAATGTCAATGTCAATTTGTCATATTTTTTTTTTGTTAGTTTTGTAACCGGCTAAGACCTGAGACCTGAGACCCGCGGGATGCCTCAGAGCATTTCCCGGCGTAAAAAGAAAAAAAAAAGGCTTCGCACGGGTGAACATATATTTTTTAATATTTTTAACTTTTATTTATATTATTTGTTGTTTTCTTTTTATATTTTTAGACGCTAAACTTTACCGCGCTTTTCTGCTTTTTTGGTAGCTTATTCAAATATAGCACATTTTAAATCAATTCTTAATTTTACAGAGAGGATGCCTTCGCCTGATTACTATGACAGAGAAATATGAGACTTTATGATTATAACTCTACGGTGCACCCATCTAGGCGGATACCTTACCGCGAGGAATAAGGCTCAGCTGCGCTCGGCGCAGCGGGTCATCGCGGTGAGAATGATCCGGGGGTACCATAAGGTATCGTGGGCGGCAGCCACTGCTCTGGCCGGTGCTCTTCCGTGGGAGCTCGTGGCGGAGGTTCTTGCTGAGATGCACTCCTATGTCGCAAGAGGCGTTAATGCGGAGTTGGGAGGAGGACCTGGCGCGGAAACATGGAATTAACAATTCCAGTTATGTTGAATAAAATATTAATTCCGGTTAAGGGTTAAACAAATAGGAATTCTGAATGTCGCCTCTCAATACATCTTAAAAAACTTATTGTATGTCCGAAAACACAGAAATTAATTTTGTAAAAATAAGTGATAATATATTCATAGTACTTAGTGATATACGTTGTAGACGCGGGTTAGATATATTAGTGATAAGACTCATAAAAGTAAGTCACTCTTTTTAAGGCAATTTTAAAGCTTTTCTAATAGGATCCCAGAAAACTTTCAAAATCTATCTTATAAAAAATTAACAAAATATAATATAGAGCGTTTGTGTGATAAAGAATATTATAAATTAAAAGATTTTCAGGATAACATGTAAAATTTGTTATAAAATATTTGAAAAGATTGGTTCCACTGAGTTTTTTTTGCCATTTCTTCTCAGTGGGCTCGCCTTCTAACAAGATACTTTGTTGGTATAAAAATATTTAATATTGATTTTGATTTCGATACAGTGATTATGCCTAAAAGTATCATGACTTTAATAATAACTATTATTATTTTGTTAGCTTTATATTTATATACCTAATCTAGAAAAAACTTTAAAACATAATCATAAGATAATAACTCTGACTGAATAATAATGTGATGATAATTAAATGTTAACAATTACAATAATAAAAGATAATTAAGCTTAGACAACTGTGATTTGAAGGACTTGCCTTTGTTTACATCGCAAGAAATATAATATAATAGTCCTATTCTAATTAATAATAATTAATTAATTAAATTATATGGCGATATGTATTTTTTATAATTTATATGCTTTTTTTAAACCGTGGGTCGGGATTTTAAAATGTTTAACGTATGCGTTTGAATACAATAAATGTATTCTACGATTTCATTTAAATTCTTTTAAGTAGACGCTTTTCTTTTATCCTGCGTAGAAAAAGGTATCTAGACTTGTCCGACATGTTCATTGTTTTAATGTCAATCATTCGTTCATCTATCAGTTTTTCTAGGAAAATGTATAAAATAAAAAAAATAAACGTGTAAATGGTATTATAAAGTTCTTTACTCTAATAAAACAAAACAGCATATTTTTTTTAATAATTGTCATAGAATAATTTCTAGAGAGGTTTGAACACAAAATACGCTCTCCTGAAAACCTCGTTTTTTACATGTACGTAGGGGCCGTCGTAATATTCTCTTGTATGACAGTTGTTATCATCCAACCACCATATTATAACCGAAATAGAGCGGTAATGTTGTGTTTTAACTTTGTTTTGTGAATGAAAACAAATTCCGCACTTTGTGCTGCGACTTTGCCCCGGTTCTGTCCTCTGATTGGCCGACTCATGGCCATTAATGGATGATTGACCGATGGGACGTACGTCCCATATAGATCACTGGTTGTTTGAATTGCTATTACTTCAGTGACAAATCACTGACCAGTTTCGGAATTGTATTGCTCACATTACTACTCTATCCGGCTGTATACTCGATGTTATCATCACAGCCAATACAACGTTTATAAAATCCGCTACCTATTGAATATAGCCCGCAATGAACAGCAAAAAATAAAATTAATGTGCGTCGACCAATAATAAAAATAAAACAATTATCGCAATCTCATTTCCGGTTGCACGACCGACTTATTCGGCAGCCATATCCCAATTTAAAGTAAAAGTGAAAATAATAAACTTTCTATTCTTTAAAATTCAAAAACAGAAAATATCAAGTACAGGCTAGAGGTGAACTAAAAGTTATTTACATCAACAAGTAGGTAATCGGTGAATAATTTGACAACAAAAGTCAATGACACAATATAAATATTTATATCTAATAAGGGTTAAAGTATGAAATTGCCGATTGGTGCTGAAAATTTGGATTTTTTTTTTAAATTTAACATTTATTAAACCAAATAAATTACCATTATTATCTATACATTGCTGCCATCAAATAGGAAGGTCATTTATGCCTTTGCGATAGAACTTTGGTGATCGAGATTCGACAAACTGTGTGAAAGCATTTTGTACTGCCTCCTGAGAAGAAAAGTTTTTATGACGTAGAAAATTGTCCAAATCACGAAAAAAATGGTAGTCCTTTGTAGCAAGGTCTGGCGAATACGGAGGGTGACGAATAGTTTCTAATTGCAGTTACTATAGAGTTAAAACGGTTTCTCGTGCTGTATGAGGTCTCGCATTATTATGGAGTAATAATGATGAAAATCGCTTCATGAGTCGGGGCTGTTTCACTGCTAGTTTTGTTATCATTGTTCGGAGTTCGGCACAGTAGTCATCTGCCGTAATTGCTTGACCAGATCGAAAGATCAAAAAAAATTGAGAAAGCTATAGTGACCATGCTGAGACCACCAAACAGTTACCATTACCTTTTTATTAGTAAGCTTTGCTTTAGGACACTATTGCGGCGTTGGACTGAGGTCAGTCATTGCATTTTTCGCTTACGGTCATCGTAAAGAATCTGCCTTTCATCACATGTAACAATTCGATCCAATAATCCTTCATTTCTGTATCCATTCAACAAGGCAACATAAGTTTCAACACGCGTTTCTTTCTGCAGATCAGTCAAATCATTGCATCCATTTTTCATTATTTTTTTAATTGATTTGACGTGAATGAGTCAATATTGTTAGTAAGGTAACCATTCCGCTAATTCCTGGCTAGTTTGGCTCGGATCGGCTTCAACCATCTCTTTCAATCCACGTGGTTCAATCTTCAAATCAAAGTTTCCATCACGAAAGCGTCACCAAAATCGCACAGTGCGTTCATTAGCAGACCCCTCTCCTAACGCAACATTGATATAGCCAGCTGTTTCTGCCGCGTTATAGTTCCGCGTCGGAACTCGTATTCAAAAATTGCTCGAATTTTCCATTATTCTTGTCTATGCTTAATAAACAACTGAAAGTCGATAATCGAATGTTGCAATTTTTTTAAAAGAAGAACTACATAGGTTTCACTCTACAAAAAGTTTCACTCAAAAATCTCAATTACCATGAAGGTTCTTTAAGAATTCGAAGTACTTATTACATTAAAATGGCAATTTCATACTTTAACCCCTATTATATTATATATATTATACATAATATGTACTGCTTGGACCAGATATCAAATGTCTAGCAAAATATACTTTATGAATCAAATCAAATCATAATCAAATTAAATCAAAAGAATATTCAAAATATTACCAATCTTTTTGAACGTCAATTGAATCTACCACCGGTTCTAAGGCAAGCCCACTGAGAAGAACCGGCGAAACCAACTCAGTGGAACTAATCTTTTCAAATAATATCTATGTATTATATAACAATCATAAATATCCTGAAATGCCTGGGAGGAACGCCTTATTCCCAGGGTGTTGTATCTTCCATGAAATCTTGCTTTATAATATCCCATGCCACACAAACGCTCATTAATAACTTTTTTGAATTTTTTCATGGATGGTATGTTTGAAATCTAATGATTAACCATGATAGCATCCTCATTCTCTTTTCTTTCTATGCCCAGCGTGGCTTAAGGCGACTGAGACTTGAGAAACCGTAACTAAAGGATTACAATTTTACCTTCCGTTGATCGTTATTACAATAGACAGAGTATAAAAAGTAAATATGAGTATGTAGTAAAATGAATATTTAATATCTTTATTTATTTTAATTATCTTCAGAAGATTATTCACATAAAAATTACAATATTTCTACAGAAAATAATAAATATAATTTTCAGAAAATGTAAAGTCATATGCCGTTAAAATTCAAATTACGGAATAAAATGGATAGGAATTACGAAATTACTACAAGAAATTAAATGTGAAATTATAAATATGCATATCATCAAAGATGAGGTCAAAGAATGTAGTTTTTTGTTGTTGTAACACGTAAAGTTGCTCTTAGTATCTACGGAATCTGGATGTAATGTTCAACTGATATTGTAGTCCTACTGACTAAGGGTCCAGCATTTGGCCTGTTCTGCCACTCTATCGTCCCTAGGTACTCACTTCACTGATCAGATTGTAAGAGGCAATGCCGGTAGAATAGGGCCGGCTCGGCTGTGGTACCTCTTGCTCACATAATGCCGGCGTTGAGTGACTTCTGTGCTGTGACCTTTCGAGCGGTTTCTGAGTTTCCGGTTGCCCATTGTGGTGGCACATATTATCAAGATCTAAGCAGATTAAACCTCTTCTTTTACTTTCTAAACATTACATATGTACCTACCGTTAAAACCACGAAAGCAAGATCTTTACTGGAAGTTGCTAAGAAATGCTAAAATGATTTACTTTACGTAGATATAAGGTTTAAAAACCATCCGGTGTATTACGGTATAATAAGCAATAAGTAGGTAGGTACTCTAAAATTATATTACAATACCTGCCATGTTCGGATGCCACCATGTATTTAGGCATTTCTTAAAAAATATAATTTTGTTCATTGCATTAGTGAAACAAGGTAAGTAGGTATTACAATATGACAACTTGAGGTTTACGAGTATTTTTGTTCATAAATATTTTACTGTATAGATTTTGAATAAAACACTTGTGGGTACCTAATGAAGTTTTACGCAGTTTATTGCCGTTTATTAACTTTTCACATAAAAGTTGTTTCATTATAATTAATGAATTTCGCGTAAACATTACAAAACCATAAATTCAGCAGAAATTAACAATAGAAGTGACAAAGATTATAATAAAAGAAAAAACGTTTGATTAAAAATTTATTCAGTCCTTAATAATACATTGTTCATTATAAATTATATTTAAAATTTGGAATAATTAGCGCATTAGATCATAAATTAAATTAAATTATTACTAGATTTATGCGAATTTGGATTGCCATTGTTGTGCAAGGTCGATGTACTGTTTCTTGGCATCGTCTTGTGAAATACCTTTGCGGCCTTTCCATGCGTTGTATTTCGCTTTGCCGACCATGTCGCTGGGTTCACCTAAAAATGAAGTTAAGTTATAGTTACTAATCCAAAGATGTCTACGGTAGTAAAATAAGGAGAGATAAGACTTGTTTCGTGACGTTTCTCTCTATTAAGGACACTCGAGGTATGTATCAATAGATATTGTACAATTCCCCACCATGGTTCAAGCCTCGTCGTGGCGGTGGGGCTCAGTAGCCTAGGGTGGGCCCAGCACCTTGGGCGAAGCTAATTATTGAGTCGAAGGGGCTCTTTGTACCCCTCTTATAAAAAGAGGGGAGCAGGGGACAAGGGGCGAGGATAGGAACCTCATCCCATTGTACTGTCCCGACGTTGACAGGGGTTGTTCTGTGGTGCGGGACAAGTGACAACCCCTCAGTGTAGGTGGCGTCGGTCCCTTGAGGGACAGACTAGCCGTCGAGGTGCCCTGTTTGCTCATCAGATCCTGGGCACCTCACCAAAGGCGGCATTGGTGGCACACGCCGGGTTTTAGTGGGTAGAGCTGCGTCCACCTTACCACCTTTCGGGCGCAACAAGTCCCACATACTATCAGACTATCAGACTATCAGAGCACTATCAGAGCATTTCCTGGCGTAAAAGAAAAAAAAGGTATCAATAGATATTCTACAATTCATCTTTCTAGCGCCATTCACATGTAAAAAGTATAATAAATAAAAAAATGATTGTTATACAATGCAGTAATGCCCCTGGCCTTATAGTAAATGAGGCATTTAGGCACATTTTATAAAAGGTATTTGACTAACCTATTTTACTCTTTTTTGACACCCCTGGCTACTTCTACAAACTTATTCTACTCCAAAACCAGGTCTGCATATAAGATATATAAGAATAGTGATACCTATCGGTGGGACTAGTGAGAGGAATGTGCTCAGCCTATCGCATACCACCATCCTGCTTTTATCGTCCGTGAATCAGCCGTCTTTAGCCTCTCTGTGCTCGGAAAGAAAGCTGGGGCAGGCTAACTTCTAGGCTAGCTTCAGTACTTGTTTATGTTCATGCTGACCATTTACTACCAGGCACGTCTGCCAGCTCATCATCCAACTAAGTACGTACTGATATTGCAGTCTCCGACGGTGGCTTGCTTGAACAGAGAGTAAAGAGCCAGATTCTCGCTGTCTCCGGGCTTGGTCTTCCAGTTCTTGACAGACTCGGATACTTGGGCGAATTGCTGTCAAATAAATAATAATAATGATCAATCTTCGATGATTACTTTGTCAAATTGTAGAATAGTGTGTTTTTGTACCAAATAAAGATATTATTATTATTATTATTATGGGGAACTGTTTTTTAAACGACTTCGAAAAGGAGGAGGTTATGTTCGTGTGTATATTTTTTTTTGTTCTCAGCTCATGGCTCGTTTAGCTACATTTACGGGGCTAAACCAAGTAAATGAAGCATGTGGTGTTACAGTAGAGGAGTGTTGTGTTGTGTTATTTCGTTTGCTTCTATGGGCATAAACTTCCTCACTATCCTGCAGGTATTTAGTATGACGGCTTTTTGTAGGGCAATATAGTTGGATTCATTCAGGTCTAAGAGTTTAAGGCTATGTTTAGGCGTTTAGGAATGACACCGGTGGAGGAAATGATAATGGATACAACATTATTATTATTATCTGTCTTTATATCATCATCATTCCACTGCTGTTTCCGTTAATGATTGCAAAAACAAGCTGCTCTGTTATTATGCAATTTAGACTGACTTCTATACGAAGATCGTCACGTCATCTTATAGCAAGACGTCGACCTAGAAGGCTGTACGCCTTTATATAATTGTCACGATGATGATTATGCGACTATTGGTTGTCATCATTATCATCATCATCAGCATCTACATCCTAACAACATTCCAACTGCTTTTAGGAGTTTGTGTTAAGTATATTTAAATATAATTTCTCACAATGGGAATTCTATACGCAAATAACACACAGGAAAGTCAAGACTTTATCCTGGTGACTTCTCAACATTACTTCTATAAATCCCAACAATAATATTATTCTATTAGATGACGTGTGCAGACATCATCATCATCATCATCATTCTCCGGTGGGAGAGTTGGCTGTGCCGCGCTCCCACCTGGTTGGGTACCACCATTCTGCTTGATTCTCCCGTCAAACAGCTTTGCTGTGTTTTGGAGAGAAGGACAGCACATGCAGTGTACCCCACCATGATACAAGCCTTGTCGTGGCGGTGGGGCTCAGTCGCTTAAGGTAAACCCAGCACCTGGGGCTAAGCTAATTGGACCGAGAGGGCTATTTGTGCCCCTCTTGTAAGAAAAGAGGACAAAAGAGTAGGGGGACAAGGGGCAAGGATGGGAACCGCACCCCATTGCACGTTGGGAGGGGTTGTTCTGTGGTGCAGGACAACCCCTCTGTGGAGGTGGCGTCGGTCCCTTGGGGGACTAGGTGCCCTCTTGCTCCACAGATCCGGGGCATTGATGGTATTTGCCGGGTTTTAGTGGGTAGAACTGCATCCACCTTACCGTCTTTCGCGCGCAACTAGTCCCACATACCCGTCTCGAGAGTCCCCTCTCCCCCGCGAGATGCCTAAGAGTATTTCCCGGAGCAAAAGAAAAAGAAAGGGCAGGCAGTGTAATTACTTGTCTCAGAGATTCTCCAATAAAAATCAATATCAAAATGAAAAAACTCTTCCCAAGTCCATAGTACTAAAACACCTTAACATTCTTCCCATAGTGTGTACATTCCTTAAATCATAAATCAACAGATTCCTACAAAGTCGTTTGATAAATAATTATTATAATCTATACGAGGTACTTACATCGTTGAGAGACATTGTGGTGGGGTAAAGCTGTAAAAAAAAAAGAAATTGTATTGAACAACTATTTATTCATTCATAGAGAAATATATATCATAATGACAAGATGATTTTTAACTATGTTTATTTAACAACTACACGATTGCAATAATTTCTACATTCGTCTATGGCTGACAACGCATTCGAGTTTCGGACTCCAGATTCGATTCGAGAGTACCTCCGAAACTATTACACTAAAAATGAAACAAAGTGTTCACCGAGAATTGAACCCTTCGACGTCTCTGAACGAAAGAAGGAACTTTATTCGACAGAATACGAACTTCACCAATCCACCGTAAAACTGTGGCTTACTTTAGCTTACTTATAATTTATTATGTCCTAATCTAATAAATGTCTATTTATACATATTCAAAGGTACACTAGCCCATCGGTGTGACTTATACGAAATATAATTATTACCTTCTATTATTATATTATTGTTATGTTCATTAGATAATAATAATAATGTAAACATAATGATAACAAAATAATGATGTTACTCACCAGGGGTTGGTCGAGATCGAAATCAGCAACGGAATGGGGATTTTTGTGCGGATTTTCAGTTTTTGGCACTTCTTTATCGCGGGCTATCTCTGATAGCGATAGGACTTGTGCTTCGAGTAATTTAAATTACAGACCCTCCATATCTATATGATATGACTTGAAAATGTTGTGTCGTCTGTTGCACGGAAATATTTAATACTTGCTTGCTTTTGCATGTTACTTTTTATGATACTTGTTTAGGCAAACGGGCAGATGATGGTAGGTTAGTGGTTAGCGTCGGCCATGAACATATGAATGCATATGAAACAACGCCAAAAAGAGGGCCTGCTAAACATAAGATTGGAGGAGGCAGAGGCAACGACATACAATAACTTGACCAGGAAAACGATAAAGGGGAAACAGATAAAACAACACATGGCCGCATACAACGCCACAGCGGGCATCGTTCCCCTAGACGAAGTACAAACTAAGAGGAAAGGTGTTCCAATATTGAAGGCACCGGAAAGCGACCCTATTGTAGTAACCACCAAAGGTACGGAGATCTGGTTGGACGACAGGATCTTAGAACAAGCCAAGATCCTGAAGGAAAATGATCCTCCTGATACATGGGAACTGCCGAACACAAGATGGGTCAACGGGGTGCCAGGATGCGGGAAGACCACCTGGATTATAGCCAATTTTGACAAAACTAAGGACGTCGTCGTGACTGCGACCGTAGAGACGAGGAAGGAGTTAAGGGAAAGGATCGCAAACCGCGCAGGAGCGGACGCAAAGGCCAGGGTTCGCACACTGGCTTCAGTACTCGCCAATGGGGCGAGGGGATTCGAAAAAATCGAGTGCGAGCGTCTCATCGTGGATGAAGTACTCATGAATCACTTCGGCTCCATTGTGATGATACTTAAGATTGTTAAAGCCAGAGAACTGCTCCTAATAGGAGATATTAATCAACTACCATATATCGAGCGCGAAAATCTATTCCCGATCCATTACCATCGTCCCAACGTACTAACACCAATAACAGAGGACTTACTATGTACCCACCGTTGCCCACAAGACGTAGCATATGCCCTGAAAGACATCCACAAGGGCATATATTCCTCCAGTCAGGTAATCAAATCACTAAACATCCAATCCACACTGGAGGTCAATAACAAGAAAGATGAACCCAAAAGGTTTTTCTTGACATACACCCAAGAAGAAAAGCAGACCCTAATAGACCAAGGGTATGGGAAGGGGGGTCCAAAGTCCTGACTATCCACGAGGCCCAGGGACTCTGCTACGAAACGGTGTACATAGTAAAGACTAAATCAAGGATAAAACTACACGACAGCGCGTCTCACGCAGTTGTAGTCCTCTCGCGTCATACCAAACATTTCACATACTACACCTGTGACAGCGATGACGCATTGGGCAAGCTGATAAAAGTCGCAGCAATCCCTGACCAAGAAATAAACAACTACAACTTAAAAATGGCAATTAAGAACAGAGACCACGCCATTATAAGAAAAATTTTAACCCGAAACTGAAGACAAAGGGGCGCGCCACAGAATCCAGCGCAGCCGAACCAAACAACTGACCAGGACTTGAGGACACGCAAACCGAACTAACACTCATGACCAGCTATGAGTGAATCACTAGGATCCACACCCCGTGACACAACTAACATACTAATAACGGTGACAAAATAAGAGGAGCCCTTAACCACTAACTTGAGCGCGCGTAACCACTAAACACCGTGCAAACACTTTACCATCTATAAGTGTCAAGTATAGGGACGCTGCCCACTGAGTTTCTTGCCGGTTCTTCTCAGGAAAGGGCTAGGGTTTGAACCGGTGGTAACATCGTTTCTCCCTCTTCCACCCCAGCGGCTCCTCTTAAGCTAATCAATCAATTATAGTCAACTAACCTAACGAACTCCAAATTTGCGGATCAACAGAAAACCAGTCTAACAATGGTGCGGACCAATGGTCTGCAAAAAAAAAAAACATATGAATGAGTCGCCTTTTTTGTTTTTTTTTTACGTCAGGAAATACTATGAGGCATCCCGCAGGGAAGTGGGTCTCCCCAAGCGTGTATGTGGGACACGCTGCGCCCAAAAGATGGTAAATGAACGCAGCTCTACCCACTAAAACCCGGCGAGTGCTACTAATGCCGCCTTTGGTGAGGTGCCCCGGATCTGTTGAGCTACCAGGGCACCTCGACGACTAGTCAGTCCCTCAAGGGACAGACGCCACCTCCACATAGGGGTTGTCCCGCACAGCCCGCACTACAGAAAAACCCCTCCCAACGTTGGGACGGTACATGGGGTGAAGTTCTCATCCTCGCCCCTTGTCCCCCTGCTCTTTTGTCCCCTCTTCTAATAAGAGGGGTACAAAGAGCAGTTCCCTCGGCTCAATTTGATTCCCCCAATGGTTCACCTTGGGCTACTGAGCCCCACCGCCACGACAACTCACTGGCTAAAATATATTTTTTGTTTATTTCGTATTACAACTTTGGTACATTTTTACAGGCATACACTGCGTCATTACCAGGCGGTAGATACCTAATACCTATTACTGGATATGACCTTTTCAATAACGTCTAGTCAGGCGGTTTCCCGCCACTGGTATCCACCTGGCTACTGCATCGATAGTCACGTTTCGCTTACCCTTGGTTTTCTATTACGAATGTCATCGCCACGCCAAAACCAAAGCCCGGTGACCAACTAGTGAGGCGTCATAAAGTTTACAAGCTCGATAGCATTTGTGCGGTGATAACAAGTTATCTGGTATTATGGGATACTCGATAATGTTTATTATTGTATACACTGATATAGTTTCACGACACACAATATCATGTCATGAGTATCAGTCGCATGAAGTTGTAAGCGGATCTTTCTTTTAATGCTAAAACAAGCGCCATTTGTCGGAAAACGGTGATGTTCACGAGAGGCCTATAATTTCTACGATTGCTATAATGGTAATATACAAACGGGCTGGTAATCTTAAAAGTAAGTAGACCACACTGATGCATCATCAGTTATGCCCATATTGCGCTTTGTTCGCTTGACAATTCGGTGGATACCGTGGATATGCCTTTATCATCTGGTGCGAATGAAGCCTCATTATACATATCTTGCCATCAACATGAGACGATTCTCTGACTCTCTGATAAAGCCTTTGAATGTGAGTGAAGTTCACCAATCAGCAATAGGCCAACGCATATATATTACGAACCATAGCTTGATACCCTTCACACCCCATGTTAAAGTGGCACTTGACCACATTGAAAAATAAAATAGAAACAAGATATCCATATCGCCGTCTCCCAGTCTTTTACTTCGAAGCAAATATGAGCTGACGAGTAAATATAGTTCTGGTATTTTGAGAGGCCTGGGTATTGGTGTTACATTGGATATGATGATTTTATCGGCCCAAGTTGGAAGATACACAAACATCATGGAAAAGCCGGGAACTGTTTTAGACTGAAGGGAAAGTTGTCTTACTTGAATCCAAGTTGTAAAATGGTGTCATAAGATAAACTAGTAATGTGTAGTACTTGAGTATACGCTATCTTTCAAAACGGGCCACCTCAAGTGGTTTATCACAGACGCACCTCCGCACCACACCCACTGACGCCACGATAATCCTGGTCAACATACAAGTTGACTTACATGAACAGTGAACACTCATAAAAAATTCTAGATTATATTTATTGGACCAACAGTTAAAGATTTTCGTAAAGTGTAAACGATGTTTTGTCGGTTTTTTTTTCGAATGGTCTTATGCTGACGGCCTAATGGCATTTAGAGCTCCACAGCTCCCTCGCCGGGTCATCCCGACGACGAGGAGAACACTACTGGGGCTTAGTGGGTAGAGTCTCGGGCTCAGAGTCCACATAATCCCCGGGCCTCCCTCGACCCGGTGGTATGCCTAAACGCATTCGCAACACAGCGAAACAAAAAAAAAAAGGTTATGGGAAGGTACAGCCAAAGTAAAGCACCAAATATGATATCGCCTCCAAAATTAACAATAATGAAGTGGTAAACGCAAAGATTCAAAATAAGATCTCGGTGCTGTGGTCGGTCCATGTTGGAAACGAGTGGCAAGGAGTTGGGCGTCTTGGCGTTCATTGAAGGAGGCCAATGTTCAGCAGTGGATGGATAAAGGCTGATGATGATGATTACTATGACCAGTGGGGGATTTACAATAGGGGCAGTCGGGGCTAGTGCCCAGCCGGGCGGCAAGTTTTCTAGGGCGGCAAAATTTAGAAACTGATTTTTTTTCCAGTCTTGTTCAAGATTGTTCAATTTATTTAGTTAATTCTTTGAATAAATATTTTTTTATTAAATAGATAATTAAAGAAATTCATTTTTACACAATACATATAAAGGACCTTTACACTGAGTTTACAAACGTGGATTTATGATATTAGCTGCAACAAACTGTAGCGCCAGAACGATCGTTTTAATGTTTGAAAAGAGTTAAAAACTTCTTACGTTCTACAATGAGTGCAAATAGGCTCAATAGCTTAGATATTCTATTTTTTTTTCGGAATGATCTATGCTAACGGCACAAAGGTCCTAATGCTACATCGGATTAGTGTGAGCCGATTTGGCTCAATTTTGGTTTGTAAAAGTGGGGGGTTGCCCCCCGCCAACCGTAAAGTCTGCGACCACACGGCCTCCTGGCGACGGGTTGGTAGATATTCTATCCATTAAATCAGATGTACTGACAACATTTAGATTGGGACCAATTTTTTTTATGTTTTCGCAATATAATATGTAATGCAATGTATAATAAATTAATTATTTTATTTTTGAAAAATAAGGTAATAAACTATAAGTTTAAGTGAAACTGCAGTATTTGGGCAGCATTTTTATCGGTGCCCAGGGGCGGCATTATGTTTGAGTCCGGCAATGACTATGACCTCGAAATACTATGACGCGTTACCAAAGCATCCTATACAGTTACTTTTTATTCATTTTACATCGGCAAGAAGTTAATAAAATGAGCACATCATCTAGGTTAACTAAAATAAGCATTATTCGGAAAAACCCAAAAACGGCTAGATAGATTTTGATCAAATTATTATGGGACTGTATTAAAAACACAAGATTAGAAATAGACAAAAAGAATCATCAAAATACATTTACAATCGACGGAGTAATCGTACGACAAACATACATAAACAAGAAGAACTGAAAACCTCCTGCTGACTGCAGCTGTAATGTACCCCCACTATAATTATACTCAACTAGTCTAGAGCTTTCGCTTTATTCCAACATCGTTATAAATAACTCGACAAAAAAACCAAGTACAAATTTCGTGTAAACTTTGTCACGGTTCTTTATTTAGCGTTATATCTTTATAGCTGTCGAGATAGAGCGGACACAGGATTTATACGATTCGTGTGAATCATTGCCACGTCGTGGGTGATAACGTGGCTCATGGAAAAGTACGCTGATAAAGTAGTGTGGTCAGGTGACTGGACGCAGGGGTCGCGGGTTCGAATAGCCAGGGGCGGAAAATTTGTATGAATACTGCTGTCATGTTTTTATGTTTGACTAGCTACAGTCTGGTGAGTAGGGCGGATGACGGAGAGCTTCCAACCCCAGTTCTTGCAACTTGGAGACCGTCTGCTGTGTAGTATGAGGTCGAGCGTTGTCATGCAGGAGCAGCGGAGACGAGCGATTGACCAATACTGGTTGGAGATGTGCCAGCTTCTCCATCATTGTGTTCAGTTCTTCACAGTACACATCTGCAGTAATGCTCACCCCGTTTGGTAAGAAGCTGTGATGAATCACACTGGCGCTAGACCACCAAACAGTGACCATCACTTTTCTAGGGGTAAGTTTTCGTTTAAGGCATTGTTTAGGTCCTGAACCAGGATCTAACTAACTTGCTGAGCGCTTGCGGCTATCAAACAGAATCCATTTTTCATCGCAGGTAACAATGTGGTTAAAAATTCCTTCATTTGTGTGTCTGTTGAGCAGTGCAAGGCACGTCTCGACGCGTATTTCGCGCTGGCGGTCATTGAGTTCGTGGGGCACCCATTTGTCGAGCTTTTTTACCTTGCCAATTTGACGCAAATGGACCAATATTGTTTTGACGCTAACATCGAAAGCTGCTGCTAATTCAGCCGTAGATTGTGTATCATCAGCTTCCACAATCGCCTTTAATTCGTCATTGTCCACCAAAGCCTTCGGACGACCGTGAGGTTCATTTTTCAGGTCGACATTTCTAGAACGGAAGCGAGCAAACCAATAACAGGTGGTGCGTTGGTTTGGAGTGTTAGCTCCGTAAACGTCGTTGATGTTGCGTGCCGCTTGTGCCGCGTGGCTGCCACGACGGTACTCATATTCCATAATTACTCGCATTTTTTACGTATCCATGATGACAAAAAAGATTGAAATGCGATGAAAATTCACTAATCAATAAACAAATGACTACTTTTGGAAAAAGAATTCCATGTTTTTAAAATAAAATTAATTTGAAATTAGAATTCTTAGCCTAACAAAAATTATTATGATTTCAAATGGCCAGTACTGCAGAACGGCAATTTCATAGGTAAAGACCTATTATTATAATTATAAAGGACGGGCCTACCAACTGACTAAATAACAATTATATTTACATTTTTTTCCTAGCTTTAGTTTTCGTAAAAGTATCAATGACTTCGATTAAATTTCCCGTTCCCAAAAAAATAATCTTAACTCGAATTCACAATAAAACGCACATCGATGAATAATAAAACGCACATATCACTATCCGTCAAATTGACAACACTGCCAACCTAAAGAAAGAATTTAGGGGAATTCCATAACTATTGAATTTCTCTAAACTGAGTTGTCCCATTTTTCAATTTCCAAAAGTTCAGTTCGATCGAGATTTCTGGTAAGGATTCGAGGGCACCCTGAGCTTGAGGGCCCCGGGGCACTGCCCCGCCTAGCCCCTAGATAGCTACGCCACTGATTACAGTTAATAAGGATAGCTAATATATGTGACCTGACACGACTCAACCCCGATTTCCGTCCTCTTCGAGCTTGCAGATGCAATAATCCTCTTGACTTCCTGCACCTCTCTTTTTATAGGCAGAGTTGGGTGTAACGAGATCTTTGGGGCTAGCCCAGATAACTCAATCATGCATCATGCTGGTAAGAGGTCTCGGTGCCAGTATCTTTTTTATTTTATTAATTACACTGCCCGTCCAGCAAGCCAAGCACAACCCTCCCACCGGTATGATTTTATTGACATATAATATGTTCGTTTTAGTTGCTTGAGGTAAGTAGTTTAGAAATCAATAATAATAATATCTATGGCCGCTTTTATACCACGTCAATCTGGTCCCGTGGTAAATTCACGAAGAACTTGTGTTACGGGTACCAGACAACGGAAATATATTTAATACTTTTATACTATATATATATTTAAGATTTTTATTATTATAATACACATATTTAATACAGATCCATGACTCAGGAACACAGAAAATATTTTTGTTCTCTGGCGGGATTCGAACCCGCAACCTCCGGTTTGGGCGCCACAGCGCTTACCATTGAGCCACAGAGGTCGTCAAAATCAATAAACAGGAACTCTAATGGTTGTGGTTAAGGTTACATTAATTTTCACCTGCAAGTGTTTGGTTCTTCCAAGACAATTTTTACTAACGTCAAGTAATGTGGAATATGCATGCTTTTATTTTTATCTACTTTAAGAGTTTCCGTTTCTCAAAATGACAAAATGGAACACTTATAGGAACACTTTGACCGTCTGTCTGTCAAATCAAAACATATAGGGTCGGTACTTCCCACTGACTTAAAATCACGAAATTTGGTAAAACGCTAGGTATCACAATATTAAATAGGCCACCGGAAACTCACATACCGCACGAAAAGCGTCAGCATAGCTGTCACTTGGTGCCGATGTTATGTGAGCGAGAGGTACCACCCCGGTCGTGCCGGCCCAATTCGGGTGCAAAGCAGCTGGCACTATCTCTTAAAAATTATTTAGTTATTTTGAGCCATTGAATTGCAGTCTTTGCAAAAATAATATTTATTTTTAATCCAATATCAATCAAACGCGCTTATCAAGATTTGTGCCGTAATTAACACTATCGGCCCAGAGACACGATACGAAAGCAATATGAAATGGGCGATTAATATTACATAATATATGAATGAACTTGAACTATTAATACTATTTATAACATATAATATTTATAACATAAATACATAATCGTCGATGATGATCACAAATCATCATCATCAGCCTCTATCCGTCCACTGCTGAACATGGGCCTCCTTCAATGAACGCCAAGACGGCCGATCCCTTGCCACTCGCCTCTAACATCCATTCCAGAGTATGCTTACTTATATTTCTAAAGCCAGTATTGCACCTGTAGCGAAGTATCACGAGTTGATGATAGCATACCATTAGATGAACCGACTGTCCATTTGCTCCTTCTTCGATAAAAAAATTTAAGCCAGGCATTCAAGGAAAAGGGTTCTATCGTCTTAGCGTTCATTGAGGGAGGCCTTTGTTCAGCAACTGACGGATAGGGGCTAATGGTGATGATGATCCAGAGAAATTCTTACCGCGAAATACTATTTCTTCTATTATCCGTATGTTCATACGGATGTGTATGGACATAGCAACAGGGCTCCTTGCTGGCAGATGCCTCGAGAGGCCAAAGTTCTCCAATATTGATGATCGTTCTAACATGAGACAACTGCATCTAACATACTAAACTCTAGCAGGAAGCTAGCAGGGGATGTCTGCCATTACCTATGTGTAACTGCCAGTTAATTTATTTACTTTAATTTTTCTCGCATCCACGAAACGTGGGAGCGAGAAATCCTAATCAAGTACAAGCCACCCGAGAGTAAAAGAGACAGTGAATAAAGCACCGATATGTCACTGTTTTTGCGAGTAAATAAGAGGCCATAGCGGCCCAGTCTGTTTTACGTCCCGGCGTAATACCCTACTATTTTGTGATTTTATTATTTTTCGTGGGATAAGAATTGAAAATATTAAATGTGGTGTCATGTTTTGTGAATGATCGTGACGTTAAAGAAGAAACACCCTTGTTTCTATTTTAATAAAAAGATACACTACACTCACGCATGTATATATTTTTATGTCACGTCCCCGAGTCGTCATATTGTATCTTGTACATCCTAAATCTATGGCAAAAACTGTAATAAACCGAAACAGAGTCCTTAAAATTAGTTTCAATAGCCATAATTAATTTCGTGTGAACATTAGTAAACAATACACAAAAGAGGGATATATATCAATGAACAAACACGTACATCATTAATGTATTTATTGATCAGTCTCCCTAAACGCGGCGGTGGCCTGGATCTTGTCGTAGGGCACCATCATGGGGTCGGTGGGAGGCATCAGAACGGTGGCCGCCAGTACCGGCCCCCCGCCCTTCAGCAGCAGCACCCTCAAGGTGGAGCCCTCACCCGCCCGCCCCGTCACCGGACGGAAGAACACGTCCGGGTTTAGGTTGTCGTCAAATATCTCCTCCACTAGCGCGGGAAACTTGAGCGTGTTACCCGGCGGGAGCAGGGGCACCTGGGGGGAAGGCAGATTTAATTAACCAAGTAGGTTGGGGTGGTAAAACATTGTAATCGTTAGGGTGACATTGCAGGCACATGTTATGTGTGTGTGTGTGTGTGTGTGTGTGTGTGTGTGTGTGTGTGTGTGTGTGTGTGTGTGTGTGTGTGTGTGTGCAAACATGCGTGAACGTATGCGTACGTGCGTGAGTATGTGCAGACGTGCGTGCAAGGCTAAATGTCGTATACAAAGAAGATATAAAATGATTTTTCCCGCAAACACAGGGACTCAGTTGTCAGTTTGATAAACATAAAATGAAATTACTTTTTTTTTCTTCTTTAACGCATGGATATACTCTGAGGCATCCCGCGGGGGAGTGGGTCTCCCTTCGCGGGTATTGGGACTCGCTGCGCCCAAAAGCTGGTAAGTGGACGCAGCTCTACCCACCAAAACCCGACGAGTGCCACCAATGCCGCCTTTACAGAGGGGTTGTCCCGCACCACAGAACAACCCCTCCTAACGTCAGAACAGTACAATGGGGTGAGGTTCCCGTCCTCACCCCCTGCTCTTTTGTCTCCTCTTCATATAAGAGGGGTACAAAGAGCCCCCTCGGCTCAATTAGCTTCGCCTAAGGTGCTGGGCTCACTCTAGGCTACTGAGCTCCACCACCACGACAAGGCCCGAACCATGGTGAGGATGAATAAGTTACCTAAGCTAGTAACAGAAAACTTTTTATGTTTATGGGCAACGCTGATCACTTACCCACAGGTGGCACATGTTGTCTATCCAACTAACATAAAAAGACGTAGCATAGCAGACCATCAGATGTTAGTGTAACAGTGAAGGTCGGTAATGGTGATCTACTCACCTTGATGTAGGGCTCCCGGAGCCTGTAGCTGGCGGAGTGTGTGAGGAACAGGATCGCCAGTCCTACTGCTGCCTTGTCCGGGGAGGTGTTCTCCACCGCCAGGGTCACGCGGAACACCGGCCCGAAGCCTTCCACCTGAAATCATAGAGCTGCGTCGTAGGCATTTATACATTATTTAAATTAAATAATTGTGTTAATTTCAAATTAAGATATTCAGTGCTTAGCAGCTCAATTAAAAAAAAAGGTGTTTTTTTTTCAAAAGAACACCAATACGATTGAAAATGGGTCCATAATATTATGTAGTTTTAAGGCTCAGTCAAGTTTCATTTCGATAAATGAATAAAACAATTGTACTTTTTACACGCTTTATCAATATTCATTATTAAAAATATTTCATCGGTATCTATTTAATATAAAAACTTAGTTACAAGCACCACGCTTTTTTACAATAAGTAATTTTGTTGACCCATTTAATTCATCCGTTAAAAATTATTTTCAAATTTTTAGTTGGTTTGCTATTAATGCGTGTTTTTTTAGTTTTTTTAACTATTATTTATTTATTATTTAAATGGTCTAACTGAAAACTCAAGTTAGCCGGTTAGCAAATAGTAAAACGTATAAGTGTCAATGTGACTTATTTAGCTTATTATCTAAATATATTTTATTTTAATTAAGGAATAATCAACTACTTTAATTTTTGATAGATTTTATAAGTAAAAAATAATATAAAGATTTACTTTATGCTACTTAGCATAATACGCGTATAATGGCCAATATGGCACATTGGACCTTTTAGGGTGTTTTAAACAAAAATATTTTTAACAAAAACTAACGTAGAAGGGCCAATGTGACGTAAAAATAACCGATAAATGTATAAATAAAATAGTGTAGTGCAAATGAGGAGGATAGTTGTCTTAGATAACGAGCAAAGTTTCGTAAACTTCGGTTTTATCAATCGACAATTATATCTAATTTAAACTTTGGAAGCCTCTCCTGTAAAGTTGTAATTTTGCATTTTGGCCCATATACGTAGGACCCATCGATATATACTGGTACCTCTGCGGCCAGTGTCACGGGCTCGCAGTCCCCGCGCGCCACGCCGTTGTCGCAGCGGTCGTGTGCCGCCAGCAGCGTGCGCGCCGCCGCCAGGCGCAGCCGCGACAGCTCCAGCTGGAACGACCAGTGCATCGCTGCAACACAACCGTAAAAGATTTTATAGAAGATACCACACCTTGGGAATAGGCGTTCCTCCCAGGCATTTCAGGATAACAACATGTGAAAATTGTTATAAAATATTTGAAAAGATTAGTTCCACTGAGTTTGCTTCGCCGGTTCTTCTCAGTGGGATTGCCTTGGGACTGGTGGTAGACTCATTCAATTAACTTTCAAAAAGATACTCTGTACTATTTTTAATATAAAAAAAATGATTTTATTTGATTTTGCTATCAGTGTTTTATTATTTAGTTACTTCAACAAAATAAACACCAGTTCAATAACTTAATAACTAGCTCAAATATAATGAGTTGAGTGCAATCACAATGCAAATGAGGAACATTGAAAACAACATTGAAAAAGAATACTTAGTAACATGACCATTACATACAACGAGAATTGATTAGCACAAAATTCTGAAGAAACATTAATAAGAACGAAAATAGACAGTATTATATGAAAATTGAATTCAATGTTACATAATATACAATAATAACGACAAGCGATATAAAAATATTTGCACATTGAATACACAATGAATTGAAAGTACAATATAAAACAACAGAGGCGTGTGATAGAAAATATGTTAAAACAATCTTTTAAGGGAAGAGGAGTATTAGATAATTAATATATTAGTCATATAATGTGTTAGACAAAGCAAATAGACTTAACACATTATGTCTCAGGATAGGCAACACATAAATAAGTTGTAAATGTAAGAGGTAGTGCTATGCTGCTATGCGACCGACTTGGCCCGGCACGAGCGGGGTGAGGTGACAGATGTCCTACCGTTACAAAGTTATTCGAACTACCCTATAATACATCATTATTTTAATAAGTCCTCTCTACGCAGAAAGTGCTAACTGTATCTTTAATCTTAAAACACCGTCGATACACTAAGTCTGCAATCTGTGAACATAGTCTAGACAAAGCTCGCCATTATATCAGATTTGATAAACCACAAGTCCTCGCAAAAGAACACAGATTCCAACCAAGGATGATCCGCGAGGCTATTGAAATTAAAAAAACATCCAAATTTCAATAGAGAAGATGGCTGGCTCTTACCACCTGCTTGGGATCCCATTATTAAAATAATTAAATCAAAAACCAAGCATAATATGCCACAGATTAAAGATGCAGTTAGCACTTTCTGTGTAGAGAGGACTTATTAAAATAATGATGTATCATAGGGTAGTTTCAAATAACTTTGTAACGTTTGGACATCTTTCACCTCAGTAATGCCGTGACCATGGTTGCTTTAAAGTATCCGAAACGTCGGGCTTGTAAAAATCTTAATAAACCGCGATAAATCCGTAAAAATTGTTTCATTATAATGAGTGAAATTCGCGCAAACATTAGAAAACAATTCAATTTGACTGGAAATATTAATATCAGATACAGGCCTAGTGACTGTATAAAGCGCGATGTATAAACTATAAATTATAACGTCTTGCGTCTACGATCTAGCACATTGGCGTAGAGCGAATGTTATAAAGTTATAACTACGGCCTACGCTAGCCGCCTCGCTACATACCTAATGGAGCGAGGCGCTACGTTATAGCGCCGAATAGGAATTTATATAGCGTACGCTATACGTTGAGTAGGAATAGCGCGCTACGTTATGGCGCTATGCGTTATATTAACCACCACTACTAGTGACTAACTACGAGACTAACTCAATCGAGGTATGGTGGTATTATGAGATACCTTGCGCGTTGTCCCGTTCTCTGGCGGCCTGCTCCAGGAACAGCTTGGACTTCTTGGGAATGAGCCAGGGCCTCTGCAGCGGGGCGGCGCCTACCTCCACCGAGCAGTTGGAGCTGAAGTCCGCCGTGCGCTTCAATATCTTCAGCATAAGGTTACCACCTACAAATAAACCATTCAAGACGAGAATATTTTTGAAGTTATACTTCTTTTGGCGCGTCAGGGAAAAATGATAAAAATAATTTTTTACGATGCGCGCACACACCGTCACGAAAAACCGACTCCCTGAAGTTAGCTATAGTCAACATTATTGTATATAACAATTTTCACATAATGACAGTGTAGACGTCAGAAGAAGATATAGTTTTTAACTATACCATAAGCAAAAAGGTTACAGTGTAATGAAATTGTACTATATATTAGAATAACTTCTAACGCGTGTACATAAGTACACACACACTTTTTTTGTAATATCCACACCTCATTCATATAACGGACTAGGTTAATCCCGAAAATATTTCTTTATAGATTAATAACTTATATTGGCATACAAATTTGCTATTCCTGAATACTCCTTTGCTGTATTTGAACCCACTGCCATTGTGTAGTGTCTACGCAGGAAGACTGAATCAATAAATAAGACTCACTGGCGGTGATGATGGTGAACACATGTTCCTCCTGCCCCAACTGGCCAAACTTCATCACTGACACTATGTCTGAAAACGAAAACAAAATGTGTTTATTTATTTTTTATAAATAGTATAACGATAATAGTAACCTCATTTCTATCCCAAGTGCAAACAGATTGTAACTGAACTCTAAAAAATAATATAGAGATAAGAGCTTAACTACCACTGTATCAGCTGTATTAATGATACCACTCCCCTTAAAATAAGGGAGCATATTTCTAAGGGCTAGGCTGGTAAAAAACTAACCCAACCAGTCTCAGGAACTACCGATAGAAGTGAAAATAAGACAATTAAATTCAAATACCTGAAAAGACTATGACAACCTATACAATTTAAACGGCGCACAAAATGACCGCATGACATTGACATTTCAGTGTGTTTGACGATTAGTTATGTAAACTATTGGTTAAGCAATATTGTATAATCTTATAATCTAATAAATCAAACGTCAAACTGCGTCTCCACTGGGGCACCTCACCAAAGGCGACATTGGTGGCACTCGCCGGATTTTAGTGGGTAGAACTGCATCCACCTACCAGCTTTCGGGCGCAGCGAGTCCCACGTACCTGCGAGGGGAGACCCACTCTCCCTCCGGGATGCCTCAGAGCATTTCCCGGCGTTAAAAGAAAAAAAAAGCGGCTCGCGTGCGGTGTCGCGAGGCCACGTCATATAAACGTCAAACTGCGTCTCCAGCGTTTCGTGTGCGGTGTTGCGAGTCCACGTCATTTCAGCTAGAACAAACTATGCCACAGGATAAGACTAATAAGTTGAGTCCAATGGCTACAATAATCTATCTACACTACCTACCTCTTATAAACATGGAGTCTCTCTTTGCCTTTCCATCATACAGATGTAGATGTCCCGAAGTCAAAGCTACAGCGGTGAGCGTCACTCCCAGGTGAAGGATCGGCACCAGCGTCATGGCTACCGGCTTGTGTTCTAGAGGTATGCACCATTGCTTCCTGCCCTAGAATACAAAAAGAAAAGAGAGATTCTATTATTTTACCAATAATAAATAGTCAAATTTGTCAATGAATTAATAGTTGTTGGATGCTTAACAATCATGTTTGTTTGTTTGAAGGTACTTATCTCCAGAACTACTAGATAAATTGAAAAATTCTTGAAAACCAGCACAGTCAATATTCTATTATTACCAGAATATATTTTATTCTAAAGGTATTTTTGATGTTAAATCAATTCCTACATGGTAAACAACTGTTACCATATCAATTATCATAAGAATGGTAAGTGGTTACCTTTCTGGTGTAGCAGGCGAGGGTGTTATCAGCACAGATGACCATGACAGTGTTGTCAGTAGTCATCACCTCTACGGCAGTGATGTGGTCATCGGTGGTAAATAATATTCTACCCTCACTCCATCCTCTTTTCACCACACAAACACACTTTTCTCTGTAATATTTAAGAAGGCATGATATTTATTCATCTATAAAAGAATATCAGTAGAAAAATAATTAGGATTAGGAATAATCATATTATTGATATTCAATTTTATTGCAAGCATCTGACTTGTTAGACTTTTGGGCTTACTTCTGGCATTGTTGTATCGTGAAACGTAAGGTTGTAAGTCTTGGTATCAGTATTTACTATCCCTGTCCTGCCCTTCTTTCTAAAACATAGTAAACCTGTCGCTCTGAAGAACTATGCAGGATGGTGGTAGCCATGAGATGGATGGACTGCACTGCACATCCTTCCTACTCAATATATTTTTTATATGTTTAAATTTTACCTCCTGGTCCTAATGGGGCCAAGACTGATTGCTTCTGCATATGTAGTAATTTTAAAACAAATAAATTACAATATGAAACATTATTTACTAAATAAGCCTCAACAAAAAAGACAGTGCTATGAAAGTGCATTTTGCTAAAAAATATTAAAAACAATGTTGACATAAAGTGATATTCAGTGTGCATTTTGAGGCAATAATGCCAATTCACCTTGTCGCCACTGTTAGTCTACAGTCCACATTATAAAGTCCTGTCGAGACTATTTGATATGGTGTCCGTTTGACAGGACAAAGTTTTACCTAAATAAAAATAATAACAATAATTTTACCACAACATGTTATAAATGTTAAGTAAATTTCATGCTGAATGTGTAACTAATAATAATACCTACTGAGGTAAGTTGAGTAAATGTTTGTGGGTCTAAAATAAGAATATCTCCATCTTCAGATCCTACAACAAGACAACTCACAGCATACTTATCAACTGAGCTCATTTTTAGTGTATTAATACAAGCTATCTCAGCATATCTTTTCTGTGGCATTTCGTTATATGTTTCCAAATATTCAATCTGTTGTTCAACATTTAATGTGAGGAAATCCTTGGACTGGTTACTCAGAAATTTATCTGGTATCTTCTTGAGACCTTCAATTAGTCTTGATATAAGTTCCTCCTTATGATTTTCAGGATCCATCAACTGAAATAGTAATATATTGTGATCTGTAGCATAGTCACAATTGAATTATATAAATCAGGAAAGTTTTTCCTGTGATGTAGATATTATTACAGCAAATGTTAATTCCACTACTAAGCCACCTGGTTATATGCTTGATCATAATATTATAAGTTAATAGCAGTGTTTACTTTTAATGATTTTGGTATTAGATTTAAATTTAAGTCAATGTTATAATGAAACAATTTTTATGGATTTTATTGAGGTTTATTAAGATTTCCCGTGACCATGGTTGCAGTAAAGTATCCGAAACGTCGGGCTTGTAAAAATCTTAATATACCGCGATAAAATCCGTAAAAATTGTTTCATTATAATGAGTAAAATCCGCGTAAACATTAGTCAATGTTAACCATTTTTTTTAACATACCAAGATATTAATATCGACTATCTTGATTTTATAATAGCCTCCTGGAGAATGCCAACACTACATAGACAGATTCCAGGGAGGCCAATACAAATCCAGTTGTGGAACAAACAGGCTTAATTCTGATGATAAATAAACTGCAACAATTACTAATGTCTATATCTAATAAATCTAAACTAACCTAAATCTAAACTAAACAAGTTTTCAAAAAAAAAAAACAAAAAATTACCTGCTTCCAAATATCCATTTCACAAGAGTTAAGTTCAATACAGGGAAGATAGTACTTATAAAATAAATTCATGCCTCTGTACACATACACGCAGGAACTGAATGCAACTGCCAGCAATGGTAAGGTAGTTCTAATTTCGCTACTGTAAAATCCTACCACACCCAGAGGCAAGTCGGGTATAGCGAAATCAGATATTAACATTGCACCTTTAAATATCTGCAAATTAATAAAATATTGATATTTATAGTCATGTTATTAAAATACCTTTCAAAGTTTCATGTCATTGTTTTCTAATTTTTATGTTATTAAAACGTTGGGTACCTATATAAAAATCGAAAGAAACTGCGATAAAGTCCGTAAGTGGTTCATTACTTTCTGTTTATTAAAATACCCCAAAGTACCTATTCATGTTGTTAAGAATGACTCTTTTTTTTACATGCTTATGATACTTAGTACCTAAGTATTACTTACCTTGACCCTAGGACCATCGTCGCCTTTTCCCAAGTCACCAACAATCAGCTTAAATTCATTATCATTTTGTAAATCTACAAGAATAACATTAGATGGCAATGTATTCAAAATTATTTCATCCGTACCGACTTCTACATCCAACCACCGACTTAATCCCCCCATCCTTTATAAATTAGAGTAGTATCTTTATTTAATCCTGTAGTGTTGTTCGACTTACAAAGTATATTTAAGTTTTAACCACAGTTAAAACACTTTTAGCTCATGTTTAACCAATGTTAAAATAAATAGATTACCACCTCAAAGTGTTATAATCAAAGTGTTTAACATTTGTCATCACAGTTAATAATTAAAAGTTAAAACAATTAACAGCGTCCGATTGCGCCTTGCGGTTACTATAGCAACCTAAATGGCAACAGCCAACAACACAACAGCTGTCATTTGTCAGCAACATTATATATGAGGAATGGCGGGAGGCATCGGGACGCGCGGTTGTGTTTTTTTGGTTTCCCGTTAATTAATTGTTATTTTGTTGTTTTGCCCATTCGAAGTGGTTTTCTATAGTGTTTGTTTTAAAAACTTGATCTTTATATATTGTGATTGGTTGGCGAATCTTATGGAGTACCGTTCTGGAGTGATTTTCTTAGTAGGGCTGTTCTGGCGGTTTTCTATAGTGTTTGTTTTAAAAACTTAATCTGTGTAATATATAATGTGATTGTTTGGCGAATATTGTGGTGGACTGCCTTGTGTGGATGGAATGGGAAATGATAGTTGATTGATGGGGGCTAGAGGGGCGAAGCCGCGCTCTTTGGGGTTTCCCGCCATTTCTCCGTATTACAGACCGAATAATTGTATTTTGTATGGCTAATAGCCTAGTAGCTAATGCCTTTAAATGAAAATAATAATAAAAAAAACATCAGTGATTGTTTGTTGTTATTGTTATTATTAAAGATGTACCTACTAAATAGTAAATACAACAAACATATTATGTTTACCATAAATTTAGAAGAATGCGTGTATGTTTTTTGTGTTTTGTTACCACAATGATACTAATTGCAAGCCCTTAATTTTATGGTAAGTTTATATTGGTATCTTATCTCAATTCTTATCTTTAGTTGGTATAAATCTGTGGTAAAAATGTATTATACATACCGCCACATACGAAATAAAAGTTTAGAATTGACCCATTGTCGGTATTATAATAAATAATTGAAAATTACCTTTATATATAATATAAAGGTAGTTTTTATAAAATACGCAGACCGATTAAAACATCACCCTAACCCATTAACGAATACACTTCTAATGCGGAACCCAATTAACCGCCTAAAAAGAGCAAATGTGCTACCTGAATAAGGAGAGTTAAGGTGGTGGTCTTAACTCACTAAAAGTTCCTCCTACTACAACAAATCTGATTATAGACTACTATCTGATCGCAGATTACTAATAAATGGAAAAAAAGTAATATAGTAAGTATATCTTCTGTTATATGAGCGTCTAGTTCTAGTAGGTAATCGGTATGGCTCGACCACTCGAGTATATAGTAGTTGTAGGTCTAGGTTCGATCCTGACACCTGTGGTGCCTTGAAATGGGTTTATCTAAATTTCTAAGAACACCTGAACATGATACTATCGCTTGCTCACCGGTGAAGGAAAATATTGTGAGGAAACCTGCATCCCTGATGAGATTAAAAGTCTTAGGTGTGTGATTAAGGGGATTAATGTAATTTAATCTAGGTAAGTTCATCAACCCCCACTGAGCCAGCGCATCGGTGAACTATGGCTAAACACCCACCTCGCCTGATTTCAAGGACCCATGCCCATTGCCCAGCAGTAGACCAATAGAGGCAATGAGAATGATGATTACAGTAAAGGACCATTATTATGGGAGTTGGATCATCTAAGACAGTGCTAATCTTTTCTAAAGAAAAACTTATTGCAAACTGATTTATCATATTATGATGAGAAAGATACATATTTGTGTTCATTTTATTTCTAAATAAAATTAAGGTTACACAAGTCGCTCATCTTTCCATACAAACGCAGAACAGTAATAATTACAATGTTAGACATTGACCATGAAAAACTAAGTATAATATAAATTGATCTCGTAATTATCTATGTCTGTATGTACCCAAAATCATAAAAAATTATATATTAAAAAAATACAAGCTTCTAAACTTTCGTATTTAAACATTGATTTCAGCCCAACTTTGGGCGAAAATAAATAAAGTATACGGAGCACTAACACTCAAAAATAAAGCCCGTGCAGACATACTTTAGTTTAGTTGTTCAAAAGTTGAAATAAATTTATTTTAATAAGATACATTTAATAGTTTTTCTATAATAACTGTTTTGCTAAAAGGATATTTTAGGGATGACTCATTGTGCATTTCATTCTAGCACACATGTTCGCGCACTATGTCAGGTTAGATAACATTCATTTAGTTGGAGTTTGCGCCGTCGACTTGTTAAACCTTAAATATCTGAATCTATATATCCCTATTCTTTAGGTATCTATAAGTATGTAATTTAAGTTTATAAAAGCAGAATTTAATTTTGAACATTATAGAAACAAAAGTATTACGTTGTACTTAATTTTATGCTTAAATATTTTTCTTATTAAGTAGGAACAAGAGTGACATATTACTATTATTGGGTACTAGCTGTTGCACGCAACTTCGCCTGCGTTAACTTTGATTTACAGCTGTACCCGGATTGATGATGATTATTTTTATAGCCTAAGTTACTCCTTATAACATCAGCTATCTGTCAGTGAAAGTCCTGTCAAAATCGGCCAAGCCGTTTCCCAATTTAGCCGGAACAAACAGACAGACAAAAATTGTAAAAAAAAGTTATTTTGGTATAAGTACCATGTATACATCCAAATGCATTCAATAAAATGCAGTTATTTTAATATTACAAAGAGACACTTCTTGTCGAGGCGGTGGGGCTTAGTAGCCTAGGGTGAGCCGCTGCACCTTGGGCGAAGCGAATTAAGCCGAGGGGGCTCTTTGTACCCCTCTTATAAGAAGAGGGGCAAAAGAGCAAAGGGCAAGGGGCGAGGACGGGAACCTCACCCCATTGTACTGTCCCGACGTTGGGAGGGGTTGTTCTGTGGTGCGGGACAACCTCTCTGCGGAGGTGGCGTTGGTCCTCTGAGGGACTGACCAGCCGTCGAGGTGCCCTGTTTGCTCTGTTGAGCAAAGAGGGCACCTCGACGGCTAGTCGGAGATCCGGTGCACCTCACCAAAGGCGTCATTGGTGGCACTCGCCGGGTTTTAGTGGGTAGAGCTGCGTCCACTTACCACCTTTCGGGCGCAGCTAGTCCCACATACCCTCCTGCGGACACCCAATCCCCCACGGGATGCCTCAGAGCATTTCCCGGCATTGAATAAAAAAAAGGCAACAACTTGTTAAAGGTGTTGGCATATTTAACGCACCCAGAAATTATCTATTGGATTAAAAAAATCGTTTTACATATGAAAGCTTTTACCATTTTTATATAGGTAATTCGAAATATGTGTAATTAAATTTATTGATGTATGGCTCCGATGGCTATGCAAGAGGAAAATAATACTTTCCTCATGAGTCATGAGTCACCCAGACAAGTGTTCTAAGCCTTGGCGAGTTTCACTGGTTTTCGTTTTATTCGACAGTGGAGAGCATTTGACTCACTAACCAGTTCTCGGGCAAATACACGGAAAGGCGACACGCGCCCCGTCTAGCCGCTCCATTGGAATAATATCTGGTGATGAGGCTGATGAGTAAAGCTTATTATGTATAAGCAAATCATTGAGGAATGTTCGTACGAAAGAGGCTTGTATTGAGGATAACATAGCTAAAATACTGGCGAGTAATAAGGCATCTTTTTAACTGCGTTCGTTTTGATGGGATTATTTCTCTTATATTCGTTTCTATACAAGAGAAAGGTATAAGTTCTTTTCTTGTTAATCTTTTTAAGATTCCGGTGTTCTGTATTTAATATTTATACGTCTTTCTTGACTTCTTTGACTAAATCGCGTCTTGTTTCAGATGTGTCATTCGATACCAATGATATCTAGTAAGATTTTTATAATGTTAGGAATAATGACCTGATTCGGCTGCGGACCCTTATACCGGAAGAAAGTTAGAAGCAGGCTTAGCCAAAAATACGAAACGTGTTGAGTGTAAGTACCTACTACAGTCGTTCGTACTTCGTACAGATGTCTAACAAAATATAGCAGTAAAGAATTGAGTTTGTGAAAAACTAAACGTTTTTGTGCAGAAGTGTAAAATTAATGGTCGGTTATGGTTTATTTATAAGCATGGTATAATTAACACAACCGTTTGTACTAGTAGTTAGTACGGCGTGTCATGGTCGAATCGTGTTTGACGTCGGATTCGCGACGGCGCGGCGTTAACCGGTCGACGGCTTCCGATTTGTCGGAAAAAAAGTAACATTCCAGTATTTGTTAAATGGTAATTGCAATTTGCAACTATAAATATTACGCCGGTAATGCTAAAAGACATTTATAGCTTGTTTATAGCCTTAGCGGTAGCGGGGTATCGCGCGTTTGTCGCACTTACGAAGACTGTACTGTACTGTACTGTACTGTACTGTACGCCGGGATGTACTGACGCTGGTCCATATTGTTTGTTCTTAAGTTAGTCTAAATCAATAAAAACAGAGATAAGCTCGTGATTACTGTTGTAACCGGGTATATTAACGGTGATATAAAATTAATATGTTAAGGCAGGGCTTCCAAACGCAAAAGCAAGCTCATCCTTCTTATTCGGATCCATTCAACCTTATCAATACCTATCTCTTTTAATTTTGTGGGAATACAGGTGTGAGCCCCAAAGGGAGATCTCCGACCGAGCGAGATAGTATGCTCGGCCAGGCCGAAGCCCACTTGCTATCAATTCAGCTGTTGTAATGTATAGCAACGAGCTGTGGAACTTCGATAGCGTGATTCAGGAATTTGGCGCTGATTGGTCCGCCACATCACTCCCCCCCGAAGACCGGAGGTCGAATGACGAATCTTGAAGTCTTCGGTTTGTGTCGCCAGGGTCGTCACGTCATGTCGGGTTTACAAATGTGGGATGTAAGGTGTGAGCCCCAAAGGGAGATCTCCGACCGAGCGAGATAGTATGCTCGGCCAGGCCGAAGCCCACTTGCTATCAATTCAGCTGTTGTAATGTATAGCAACGAGCTGTGGAACTTCGATAGCGTGATTCAGGAATTTGGCGCTGATTGGTCCGCCACATCACTCCCCCCCGAAGACCGGAGGTCGAATGACGAATCTTGAAGTCTTCGGTTTGTGTCGCCAGGGTCGTCACGTCATGTCGGGTTTACCAATGTGGGATGTAAGGTGTGAGCCCCAAAGGGAGATCTCCGACCGAGCGAGATAGTATGCTCGGCCAGGCCGAAGCCCACTTGCTATCAATTCAGCCGTTGTATGTATAGCGACGAGCTGTGGAACTTTGATAGCGCGATTCAGTATTGTGGCGCTGATTGGTCCCCGAAGACCGGAGGTCGAATCTTGCTTGAGTTGCCAGTGCCAGAGAGTCCCAGTGAGTCGGAACTGTGCTGCTGCTGCACGGGCTCCAGTGAGTCGGAGTGCTGCCGTGCGGGGCCGATACTACGTGCTGACCAGGAGAGATGTGCTCTGCTTGTGACCGGTCGTGTAGTGAGAATGTCCGTTGAAGCCGATGAGGGTTCGCCCAGGGCTGCGGTGCGTTGGGCTCATTGGTCAAGGTACTCGAAGAGGCTGAAGCTGGCTGGCGTGGTGCGGAGAGGGGTAGGGGAGTGATGATAATGAAGTTCAGAAGGAAGGTGTGCTCTGTCGAGGGTCACCAATGTGGGATATTGGTGAAAGGCGTAAAGAAGGTTGCATGTTCAAAACACGTGTGGGTCACAAATGTGGGAATACAGGCGTGAGCCCCAAAGGGAGATCTCCGACCGAGCGAGATCCGAAGCCCACTTGCTATCAATTCAGCTGTTGTATGTATAGCGACGTGCTGTGGAACTTTGATAGCGCGATTCAGTATTGTGGCGCTGATTGGTCCGCCACAATTTTTATTCTTATATGTTTTTATTTTCAAATAAAAATATAATAATAATTTGGTGTTTTTTAATAACTTGTTACTAGGCTAAAACTACAACTGGTATTTTTAGGTATACCTAAACTATAGTTTTTGCTAACATTCAAGGGGTTCACAGTTAATATAAGTTAGAAAAGCCCTGTGTTAAGTTATTATTGTATAATATGTTATTGGGTTTTATTTTATTTCTGATATCGTCACGTTTTCATTACGATCATGGAACAGTAATGTATTATGAAAGTGTGTTCTAATAAATAAATAAAAATATATTATATTATTACTTAATTTATTACCTACTACAAAAAAATCGGTTGTTACAGACAAGTCAACAACAACAAAGTCGGTTTACTGACGATAGTTGAACGTGACAACGTCATAAGAAAATGGAACGCCTCAGAGCGAGGTAACGCTGTCACGTCAAAAGGTATACTTTAAGTTAAATAGTTATTTAATGTTCTGATGTAGATAACGGTATGGCACTAAACATTTTTAGTGAGTCATTAATCTGCCAATATGAACAGTTGTAAGATGACGGTTTAATTGATGTCTCGCTGAGTTTGGCACGGCGAGACCTGAGAGCCGGCTGGTGGTAGCGGTGTGCAGACAGCTGGACCCCGCACCGTTAGTTTACACTTGATTGGCGATGCTGGATCAATTGCACACTTCTATACTTTATAAGATTAAACAATATCTTATTTAAAATGTCACATTTAATTAGAAATGTTTAAGATCTAAAATTAGGTCTTAAATTAGTGTCTTGATAGGTCTGAGTGTCCTAAGGATGTAAATACATATTTACTGCGGAGATCGATCGAATTAAATTATTATAGATGCATGTTTGAGCCAGTCCTCTCGTGACCATCATTGCTGTAAAGAATATAAAAAATTAATACACTGTAATAAAATCTTGCCTTATTATGAAGTTGTCTTATTATGAGCGAAATTCGCGTAAACGTTAGAAAACATTATTAAAAAGAAGACATACAAATATATGGCCTATCACAACTGTCGGGATGTATGTTTATCATCTGACTAATATCCCTGACACAGTTGTTTGTTTGATCGCCGTATCACTTTCCGGTTAGGAACCAACGTGAAGCCTATGTAACTGCGCTCCTTATAATAATATCTATGGACGCTTTTACACCACGTCAATCTGGTCCCGTGGTAAGTTCTCGAAGAACTTGTGTTACGGGTACCAGACAACTGAAATATATTTAATACTTTTATACTATACATATATTTAAGATTTTTATTATATAATACACATATTTAATACACATCCATGACCCAGGAACACAGAAAACTTTTTGATCCCTGGCGGAATTCGAACCCGCTACCTCCGGATTGACCGCCAACGCGCTAACGATTGAGCCACAGAGGTCGTCAATTATATTTGTTATAATTTAATAAAGACTAATACATCGCATAAGATTCTATCCGAGTGAATTCTAATTTTCTGGCCAAGATTAAATATTAAAATGTATTATATTCAAATATAAATATGTTAAAAAAATTAAGAACCAATAAATTAACTAAGTTAACTGAACGTCAGCTGAGTCTACCAAAGGTTCCAATAACTGAGAAGAACTGGTGAGTTTAACTCAGTGGTACTGATGCAACAGATTAAGGTAAAGATGGTAGATCTTTTTGACAATGTTGCCTGTTCTTTATTCAAAAAAGCAATGCTGTGCGGAAGAAATAAGCGCACCACATATAGGTGGACAGTAAAAAACACTTTTCACCGGCAGCTAGTTTCATAAAATGTAAATGTTTGATAAAAACTACACGTTCACAGTGTTCTGAACACAACAAGGTTTTTATTTGATTAGGTAGATGTTACGGTGTGTTACCGGAAGAGATGCAATATCAATAGACGCGGAAGAAAGTGCCATTGTACCTTTCATAACGTACCTGTAAGAAAGGTGTAGGTACCTAAAAGGCAGAGAAAGTTATTTTTTTTAATGGGCATATACGTAGGTACCGGTGGTCTTTAGGAATCTAAGTTTCGTTAGAAATATTACACACTGCTTATATCCTGAGACCATCGAGCATATAACCGGAATAAAGCGGTAATGTTATGGGTTTTGTATCAAAACAAATTCCGCCAAAGTGTTGCGACGTTGCGCCGGTTCTGCGCCCTGATTGGCCGACTGATGGCCATTGATGAATGATTGGCAGATGGACGTTTACATATCACTGGTTGGGTGAATTGCTAATGTCAGTGACAAATCACTGACCAGTTTTTGAATTTTATAGCTCACATTACTACTCTATCCGGCTATATGCTCGATGCATTAGACTAATAAAACTTAAAAGTTTATTGTATAAAGTTTTAATTAGGTAATTCTACTTGCTTCTTGCATCTTAATTATTATCTTCTTCAGTTCGATCCACAAACCTACTATCTCGACTCTCGTGTTATATTTAATGAAAATGAGTACTTACTTATTATTTATTTATTTTATATCATTCATTACTCTACCATTACAGCTTAACCAATTCGATAGTGTCGTAAAAATATAGTTAAACATATACAATACAAATTTTTTAAATATACATAAAATTATACTTAATACTACGAATAAATAATAAGTCAGGAAGTCTAACTCAGAACAAATGACACATAAAAAGTGGGCCTACTTTAAACTAAAACGACGTATGATTTAAAATACCAATCACTTTCGAGGTTACAAATAGACGTCATTGGTGATTTGTTTAATTTCAGAATAAATGCAGGTATTGGTCGGCGCGCATGCTGCATTGTCACAGACCTATGACAGTCAAGTGATAGCTGCGTTGACGATGTCATGCAATAAGTGAACCAAGTCAATAATAAAACAATATTATTTAATATTTTCTTTACAATGATTTCTTTAGGCCGAGTCCACCGACGCGCCACAATCGTAACATACTATTACTGAGTACCTGTGCCGTGTGAGCATCAAAGCAACCATGCCTAGTGAGCACATATGTCAGACGGAAGGTGAGGGCGTTTGTGCTTACGCCGCATCCACCGCTCGAGGACTGGATGCAAAGCAGCCGTTAGGCTTTTGTCATACGACTGCCGTGCCGGGTCCTCCCCAAACCTCCGTATTAATGCTCCTGTCCTAGTCGGCGAACCTGTAGATCACGTAAAACGTAAGGTTCTCGCCGGGAGCCCTCCTAACCGAGACATATGAATGCGTCTCGGCAAGAACCTCCGCCACAAATTCCCACGGGGGTCACCGGCTAGGTCAGTCTGTCCCGCACTGTGTGGCTGTCACCCACGATACTGTACGGTACCAGCTGGGCCTTATTCCTCGCGGTAAGGTGACCCACCCAAATGGATGCACCATACATCGCCATACTCCGGAGTATAGCTGCCCAGAGAAGTCTGCCCAGCGCACTTGCTGCCTTCACGACCTTCGATCCCCATATTGACAAATGTGGGTCGAAGGTCCACCCTCCGTCAAGGACAGGATCAGATACTTGATCTGGGGGCTCATCCTGACCCTCCCCCCTCGGATCTGGAGGGTAGCTACCGGAGGGTGTCCTTTAAGGCCGGTCCCGCGGAAGAGAAGGACTTTGATCTTGTCAACTCTGACCCGAAGCCCTAACCTCTCTATGCGGCTGGTCACGAGGTCGAGCCCGACTTTGGCCAGCCGCACTGCCTCCTTATAGGCTCTTCCCCGGGATACTCTTGTCTTTCAAGCTTAACTGCAGCTAACTACTTGTTTTGCCGAATTGGATCGGCTGGGATACTAAAAGAAAACAAAGCAATCAAAATGCAAAATCATTTTTAAAATAACTCAATTATATCGATATACATTTAAATAATGATAAAAATATAAACATATTAGGTATATTATACATTTCATGAAGAATAAATAAAATACCTTCTACATTGGTTCAAATATTGACTGACTTCATTTTGCATAGTATTGACCATCTCGGCTTGCTTATTACATTAACTTATTTGAATATAATATAATTTTACAACTATTTACTAGTGAGAAGTAATTCCTGGAGGTTTTGATTTGTATGGCTCCTGCACCACTTCGCTACAAATGTTGGCATGATGATTAGCAGCTGCAATTCATAATGAAAAACGAGAACGTATGCGTAAGTTTGACGTGTGTTAGCTTGCAAGAAAAATGTCCGACTGATGTCGCGCTGGACACGACTTTTAAGGCCCGTCTACTTGGACACGACTTTTGTTGGGTCATTTTTATAACACATTTATGTACATTTCCTGACTTATTATTTATTCGTAGACTTAATACACATATAAACATTTAAATACATATGTCAAATAGTTAAAAATTAAATTCATTAAAGGTAGAAACTAAATTATATGGTAGAATTTTTAATATAATAATATGTAGAATATTAATTCATATCTAAAGCCAACACAGATTGTCCATAAAACAACATAAAATCTTCATAATTTATACCTAATATAAAGAATATTGTAAAGTTCATATAATTTATAAAAAAAAATGTGTTCGCCAACTTTAATGGCAATCAATTATACTGCAGCACCATCATTTGGAAATATAAATTTGATTCTCATCAAGAGAACACACAATAGCCCACTTTCCGCGATATCGGATAAATCAGATGATATTATACATACAGACATCCTTATGATAATATTGTTAGATTGTTAGTAACATTTTTAAATTAAAACAAATGGATCATTATTTTCAAACTATGTGTGTTATCGTACAGATATTATTGGCGCCAATCAACGATACTTTTTTTCTTCTTTTATGACAATGAGCCTTTTACTATTTTCCAAACAAAACAATATCATTTTATCATGCAGTGCCAATATAAAAATTAAAATGTTCACATAGCACGATTCACGAACTTGAAAAATAAAACTTAAAACGATTCCTTCTTCTTCTTTTCTTAGTCTTGGCAAAAATCTCCGTTTTTTATAATAAACGTATTTTTTACGTGACAACGTCTTATAATTCGATGGAGCCGGCTGCAAGAACGAAAAGAAAAACATGACGCATGCGGCGTTACCTCGCTCTGAGGCGTTCCATTTTCTTGTGACGTTGTCACGTTCAACTATCGTCAGTAAACCGACTTTACAGACAACCGGTTTTTTTTTTCATTTTTACGTGACCAAGGCGTATCATATAAATAGCGTGTTATTCTAACCAGTCTTACTGAAATTCGTCCGATTATCATAGTAAAGGCTATCAATCAGTAATTCTACTGCTTGTGACTTTCTGGACTTACACAGTGCGGGACGCCCCCAATCTGTCTTCTGGGAAAGAATAAAGATGCTTTGTGGAAATATTATGTCAGTAGGTACTCATGCAGCCGGAGTATCACAGTAGAAATCCGTGATTCATCCTGCAATATAATAAATGTATCATAAAAAGCGTTGATAGCAACAGAATCTCATCTCCGCAAGCGATCAGCAGCCGCAATAGAGCGTCAAATTGGAAGCGCGCGCCGGATGCCGCGGCTAGTACTATAACCGAGTTACTGTAACCGGTTCATGACAATTAGGATGTTATTTAATAGTATCTGCCATCTGGTGCCCGAAGCTTTGCCCAGGTTAACTTAGATTTACAGCCGTCCCGCAGGAAAGCACGGAGGCGACAGGTGGTCGCACCGCCGTGAGGGACCTGTGCGCGGCCGACCAGGGGATCCGCCACGCGCGTGTAAAGTCCAAGCTATAAGGCACTCTTATGTGTTCAGTGTGCCTTAAGCGGAGAAGGAGGAGGGGATGCCACCCCCCGCCTCCAGAGAAGAGTGCTGGCCGCTGGGTGGCACACCGTTGTGGCCCGGTGCGGACGTCTAGCTCTCGCGCCGGATCACCCAGACGACAAGGAGAACACCGCTGAGGTTTAGTAGGTAGAGTCTGCGTCCACCTTACCATCTTCCCATCTTCTCGGGCACAGAGAGTCCCACATAACCCCCGGCCCCCCCGGACCCGGTAGTATGCCTAAATGCATTCCCCAGCGAAACAAAAAAAAAAAAGATTTACAGCCGTATACGGATTGATGATGATTATTTTAAAACCTATGTCACTGAGTGTTACATAGCAATGGTGAAAAAGTTTTTCAAATCAGTTGAGTAGTTTTGAGTTAATTCGTAACAAAGGAACAAACAAAACACATTTTAAGTGTAAACATTATTAAGTACTTAATAAGTTCCAGAAGTAAAGCTTATTTTTAGAATATTAACAATTAACAGTAGTCTGTCTCGACTAAGTTAATAAGCTGAGTTGCTCTTTACTACGGAGTTCGCGAGCCACAGAGTAATATCACAGTAGGATTGTTTTGGTAAAAGGAAATCATAATATTTGGTTCTTATATATTATACTGATACAACTTTTAACGGATTTTATCGCGGTTTATTGTGGTTTTTATATCCCGACGTTTCGGATACTTTATAGTAGTCGTCCCGTGACCATACTTACCCGTAACACAAGTTCTTCGAGAAATTACCTCGGGACTAGACTAATTGAATAAAAAAAGAATTTTGAAAATCGGTCCACAATTGACGGAGAAATCGGTGAACATACATTAAAAAAAAACACACGAACATATATTATCATCCTCCTTTTCGAAGTCGTTTAAAAAATAGGTTTTATTCGCGTCAACATTAGAAAACTAAACGTAGTGATTACATTCTCTTGGTAGAAAACAATGTGTTATATTACAACAAAATTATATTCACGAGATTTTACTTCAAATATTTGTTCATGTGTAACGTGAAGGACATCAATTAAAAATACATTACAGTGACCATGATCAAGGCCGGATTGCCGATTGCATTGATGAGCATCTTTCAATGAAGGCTGATCGATGAATCTAGAATTAGTTATGCCCCTTTTGTCTTAAATTCTGCGGTATTGATGCTGACGTGACAATTTGAAATAATATCGTGATAGGATAGTAACAGTCGCATCTCCAATTATTTTAGCCCGTATAATCGTGATAGGTGGATAAAACCATGACCAGGATTGTGGAATCCTTTCTTTTACTTTTCATTAATTCCTACTTTACAGCGTATGTTATAGAATAAAATAGTAACATATAAAATTAAAAATATTTAATATACCATGGTTTTATAAAGAACCTTTTTTTCTTAATTTTTCTAATATTTTCATTAAAGTTTTCAAGTCATGAGCTAGGCTCATTAGGAAGTTAGGTTAAAAATTCTACGCGGATAGTCAAAGCCCAAAGCTAGTTAATAAAGACATGGTAAAACAAAGACGCTGTAACAGAAGTCAAAAGTTTTCTTTCGGATCGGCTAGACTTTTCGGCCTGATGGTCTTTAAGCTCAATCGGTCCTGTAGGTCTTTAAGCTCAATCGTTAAAGTAAGTGAGCAGATGGCTCACTTAAGAAACAAGTGAAGTCAAGGGCTTTAATTATACTATCATACCGTTGTGCCACTCTACGAACGGGTTAACGACCAGGCGGCGCGGTCCCTCCGCTGTTTGTTGACACGAGATGCGCAATGATATGGACGCGAAACATTATGCCAGGAATTTACATTAGATACAAACATACTTTGTTGTTTGGGTGACGAGCTACTACTTTTCTTCCTAGCGCTTCCTACGTTACGCTACCTTTTTTTGGAAATGCTTTGAGGCATACCGCGGGGGAGTGGGTCTCCCCAGGCGGGTATGTAGGACTCGCTGTGCCCGAAAGGTGGTAAGTGGAAGCAGCTCTAACCACTAAAACCCGGCGAGTGCCACCAATGCCGCCTTTGGTGAGGTGCCCCGGATCTAATGAGCAAACAGGGCACCTCGACGGCTAGTTAGTCCCTCAGGGGACCGGCTCCACCTCCATAGAGGGGCTGTCCCGCACCACAAAACAACCCCTTCCAACGTCGGCACAGTACAATAGGATGGCAGGGGGCAAGAGGCGATGAGGTTCCCGTCATCGCCTCTTGCCCCCTGCTTTTTTGTCCCTTCTTCTTATAAGAGGGATACAAAGAGCCCGCTCAGCTCAATTAGCTTCGCCCAAGGTGCTAGACTCACCCTAGGCTACTGAGCCCCACCGCCATGACAAGGCCTGAACCATGGTGCCTGGTGGGGACCTTACGCTACCTTGCGATTTCTACCATTTCTTGCTAACAGCTTACATACTGCACACAAGCAAGCCCTGTTAGAACCCACACTTATGAATCTTAAAATAGACTTTGAGTTGGCCTAAAAGGGATGTCAATTTCACTTAAATTAAATCTCAGCAAGTCAGTCGAAAGATTTTATTAATGTTACTTGGATAGGCAAACTGGCAGACGTGCCACCTGATGGTAAGTGGTCAGCGTCGCCTATGAGCATAAACGATTTTACTTCGAACTAGCCCAGGTTGTTTAGTAAGAGGTAGTGCCATGCTACTTTGCACGGGCTGGCACGACCTGGGTACCTCTCGCTCACATAACACCGGCGTCAAGTGTCAGCTAAGCTGTCACTAAAATTAAGTAGCATGCAAAATCAAACTTCCATATTATTAATTATACATACTGATAATAAACCGGTAAAAAATACCGGATTTTAATATTATGTGTTCAAACTAACGAATAATAAAATACTAAAAACAGAAGGAGAATCTTCTCATCATGCTAATATATAAATGCGTATGCCTTTTTAGGTCTTAACCGCTGATTAGATAACTCATAACGATAAAGTTTGGCCTAAAAAGAATCGAGGGGCGTTAACAATAATTACATATTATTATAATTGGTATTTAATATTGTTGTATAATTTTATTTGGCTAATTCTATTTACATTTTTCCTTGGCAGTTCAATTTCGTTAGATATATAATATATATGTACTTAGTGTTGTTTTCCTTGAACAAGGTCATTGCTTGTTTTTGGCTCATTAGTATTATATCCTTACGGTATCTTCACAGTAACTTTGGGCCCACCTCCGCGTACACACATTTTGTAACGAGTCGCCAAGCTTTTGAAGAAAACTAAAATACCTAGTCTTGCACTAAATATTATTACAAAAAAAAAACATTTTTTCTATTGCACGTAACATGCAATGCAATACTATGCATGCCTGGGATATCATGACGATTTCCCCAAGTAAAAAAAAAAGTACATAACGTAGATTATTTGAACTCGCGCCCCGCCGAGGGTAGACTGATTAATATAAATGTATACATATACCGAGGGTTTATGTTATATTTAATTATTAATCAGTTATTAGTAAGTATATGTGTAGTTCTGTAAAAAAATCGCTTGTCCCTATTTTCGGTACAAAGTCAGTCATTTTGTCCTTTGAAATAACTCTTTATAAAGTGAAATGCGTGAACGTGAAAAGTTTGAACGCATGACTGCCCTCTGTCTGCACGATCCTACATTTTTCTAATCGATTAATTTGATTTGACAGTGGAGTTTAATACTGAAGATACTTTCTTTATAATGACCTTTCTTATGTTTGTGTCCGCAAAACTTAAGTAGCTGATGGATTTATTTAATTTCTGAACACTGTATTGGTTAGGGGTAATAACTTTTTGTTTTCTATAGAAATTATGAATTAGATTGCAAATATATTTTGCTACTATTATTAGATTCTTATCGCATAGTTTCTACAGAAATGATAGTAGTATGTACACTGCTTCTCCAGCATGGTTCAGGCTTTGACGTGGCGGTGGGGCTCAGTAGCCTAGGCCCTAGGGTGAGCCCAACACCTTGGCGAAGCGAATTAAGCCGAGGGGGCTCTCTGTACCCCTCTTATAAGAAGAGGGGACAAGGGGCGAGGACGGGAACCTCATCCCATTGTAGTACTGTCCCGATGTTGGGAGGGGTTCTGTGGTGCGGGACGTCCCTTCTGTGGAGGTGACGTCGGTCCATTGGGGGATTGACTGACCGTCGAGGTGCCCTGTTTGCTTATTGGATCTGGGGTGCCTCACCAAAGGCGGCATTGGTAGCATTCGCCAAGTTTTAGTGGGTAGAGCTGTGTCCACTTACCGGCTTTCGGGCGCAGCGAGTCCCACATACCCGCGTGGGGAGACCCACTTCCCCGCGGGATGCCTCAGAGCATTTCCCGGTGTTAAAGAAAAAAATAATACATTGCCTGTAAGATTAAGGGTATTATTGTGTATTCTCCCAAAACTATAGGTATTTAACGCACCGAATCGGTTTGCACTTGCGTTGTCGGGAGATGTCTTTATATGAACTCCGGTGACCTACCACGGCCGGCAAGCACGCCACAGTATACGAATATGCAGTAGATTGACTATGCTCGAATTATTCTTAGATGTGATAATTAATAATCATGCATAACAAAATCTTGTTATTGTTATAGTTATCTAGTTTTGGATTTATAGAAATACTAGCTGGTGCCAGCGACTTCGTCTGCGCAGGATAAGATAGTTTTATTTCTTCACTAATTAATCGAAAGGAACTTCGATCCATCCGGGTGTCCCTTGACACCCCTCTTTAGTTTTTTTATATAAATCCCTATCCTATGTTACTTCTAATACCTCCAAGAATATGTGTACAAAGTTTCATGATGATCGGTTAAGTAGTTTTAGCGTGAAAGCGTAACAAACATCCACGCTTTCACATTTATAATATTAGTAAGGATTAGGAAGGATGAATTAGGTCTAAAAGGTAGCGCCATGCTGCTTGCAGCCGAATTGGGCCGGCACGACCACGTCAAGTGACACCTATGCTGTCGCGTTTCTTGCGGTGTGTGAGTTTCCGGTGTCCCATGGCAGGGGATGGGTAAAGGAGGATAATGCATCTGCATAATCTCTTGTGTGGATGTTTACGAGGTTGACCTTTGTGGCTCAATGGTTAGCTCCTTCGCGTTTTAGCCGGAGGTTGCGGGTTCGAATCCCGCCAGGGAACAAAAAGTTTTCTGTGTTCCTGGTTCATTGTGTATTAAATATGTGTATTATAGATTAAAAATCTTAAATATGTGTATAGTATAAAATATTAAATATATTTCCATTGTCTGGTACTCGTAACACAAGTTCTTCGAGAACTTATCACGGGACCAGATTGACGTGGTGCAAAAAGCGTCCTTAGATATTATTATTATTATGGGAGTCGGTAGTCATCTAAGGCTCCGAATGCTCGTTTGTCCCCCTAAGGCCTAAGCTATAAAAAAAAATCAAGGAGATTAAAAAATTGTAGACAAACATATTCTTTTATACTATATTAATTGTTTAAATTGTTTTAAAATTCAACAAAATTTAGTTGTCGTGTGCTAGGTCCAGGTTCATTTTCATCGACCCATACATCATCGATTAATGTTAGACACAGGTCTCCTCTGAGAAGAGGGTCAAGGCCAGGCTAGGAAATGATTGCAAATCAGAAATATTTTGTGATAAAGGTTTCTCATTTTCTTTATTGTCGGACAATTTGGATTCTTCAAGTGTTAACAATTTCTGGCAGAAGACATCACTACATAGTATAAACTATAAAGCAAAGTCGCTTCCCGCGTCTGTCTGTATGTATGTTTACATCTTTAAAACTACACAACGGATTTTGATGCGGTTTTTTTAATAGATAGAATGATTCAAGAGGAAGGTAATACATGCATAATATAGTAGATAAATACTGATAATTTTAGAAGTTTCTGATGTGATGTCGTAAATAAACACATTTTTTGAACTTACATTGCAAACGCTGGATGAACCCTAACAGATAGATCAAAATAATGTACTACATTATTGTACACTTTAGGTTCCAAAAGTTAGGATAATTAATTATTATTGTATCAATGTATGGTAGAATTGTGTATCCTAAATATGCGTACTGAAAAGTCCGCAATGGCATAATATGTCTACATTAGTTAAATATAACATACTACCTATATCCATTTTAATACTTTAAAAAATTGCCAATTATAAAGCGGTAATGTAAAAGCTATTCACAAAAATACGGTATTAATCACTACATATTATAAAATAAAGTGCTACGCCCGTCCATAGATAAATAATCATCATTAATCCGTATACGGCTGTATATCTAAGTTAACGCGGGCGAAGCTGCGGGCAACAGCTAGTTTGTGATAAAACTGTATTGAGATTCTTTTTCCTTATTTTACTTTTTTTATTCGCCATTTCAATTATATAACTAAGTACTACACAAACTCAAGTACCTATTTATTTACACTAATTAAAGGTTTTGTATTACTAACTAATTACAACTAAGAGCAACAATTGTTAGTAAGTATTAAGTAGCTATATTATTTACACTGTGTCGTCTTATTTATTTAGACGTAATAATATAAAATGCGCGGTAACAAAGTAGTCACGAGCAAAAGCGGCACAGGTCCTACTTCGATGACGCCCGGCTGGGGGGTACTAGCGCGACGTGGTGCGATGCGCGAGAGCCATTTTTACCGTTTTTTATTTTTCAAAAATTTTTGAAGTGACATAATAAAAATCTACCCAATCATTTCCACGTCATCTCCGTTTAGCAATTTAAACGTAAAAGTTTCATTAAAATTGAGTTACCCGAAGTCTCATACTACTCAAACTGCTTTTAAAATCGACGTTACTTTAGAATTTTTTTTGATCATGTAAAATATTAAATATTGTATTTTTATCCAAAAAAATCCCTAGATCAAAGATGTATCTATACCCTATTTTTTTATTATTATTTTAAAATGACGACTTCTATGAAAACACCTCGATCTAGAAACAACAATTTGGGATAAGGGGCCCTTAAAGGGCGGGGCGGAGCTATCCGAGAACTGAATGAATATGAATAATGGAGCTCCGCTCAGCAATGAAACCGCGTCGAGCGCTTTCGCAGCGAGTGATAACACATCGCACCCCCCGGCGAATAAAGTCGCAAAGCCAGATTACGACTTTTTTAATGTTATTGCATAAACGTATTCTACGAGCCATAATACATCTCTGTAATTTATTTCATATTTTTCGTAGCAGTATTAAAGAAGTTACCAGAAAATATTGCTTAATTCTACGGAAAAAAATTAAGGACAAAATCAGCAATCTGCCCTTACTGATACATTCTATGTGTACCAAAACAGCAACCTCCATTACGACTTTATTCTGGTGAAATGTGTTGGTCGAATTTACAGTAATACTACATTACAAAATATTGAACAGCTCACTCAAACAGTAAAATAATATTATAGCGTTTTGTTCATAAAATATTTTTTCAGTAATAACCTATTAAGGAAGCAAACAATATTTTTATCGAAGCGGACACACAACTACGCATAGACTGCCCTAGGAGGATACCGGTCGCAAGCACCGGAGAATCACTCTCAGACTTCTGGACTCACTCACAGATAGACTGGACCTGTACCTGAGACTGAAAGCCTGGGCACCCCTCCGTATTTTGGAGGGGGCGGGATTACAACAAAATGTGCTCAATACATTAACTGTCCGAAGTAAACGGAGCAATCGGCAGAAGTTCTCTATCACTATGACCGTGGATTTAACATTGGGGGGCTTTATACAAATCTAAACGCCGTACACTACTGCCTCCAGATAGCGAAGTCGACCTTGCCCTTTTTGACTTAGACACAGATATCCTATCCAGCAGATAATTCTTATCTCTTCTATACAGGTTACAAATAAGAACACTTTTTGTACCGCGGGCTGGAGTTTGCGCGTGGCTCCACTTGGCTCGTCAGGCCACTGTCTGGTTCGGATTTCTGTGCCAGTTATATGCCCATCATGGCTTCTTTTTGCGGGCTACAGTCACGTTTGGCACCATAGGTCATCTGATTGGAATGGGATGCAGAGATGGTGCTGCAAGCCATGGAACTTTTTTTTGCTCTGCAGTCAGCAAATCCCAGCCGTGGCTTGGTTGATCCTACAAGATGGCTACACGTCATAAGTGGGAAACTTACCGAGCTTGGGTCAATGCATCGATATCCCAGGGTGTAAATACCAGCGAATTAAAAAATGAGTAAGTATAACTATGCTTCCAGGTCGTTCATAAGAAGTTTTACTAAGGCAAAAGCGGAGTACGTGAGGAGAATTTACAAGCAATTGGTCTAACTTCCTTCGGGAATTCTTGCATTTTGGTCGTTCCTTTGGCGAATGTCTGTTCAAGGGAATGTTTGTAAGCTATTGTTACCATCACTGCACATGAAGGGCCCTCACTCATTGGCCCATACCGCAAAGGATGAGGCTGACCTTCCAACTCTCTTGTTGTTTCCATCTCCACTTCGGATACCCGAGAGAAATACCACCGACGATCCCTCGGAGAGATACTTTAAACCCGTATGCCAGAAATAATTTTCCGACAGAGCTTAATGCGCAAAGCCTTCTTTTCGTTGGGCATCTGTTAGTGCTACGAACTTGTGCTTCTTAGTTTGAAACAGTCCTTCGCGTTTCTTTCGGCACTCTTATTCATTGGGCATCGTTCCACGCTCGTGGAAGACAGCTTTAGCATCTGATCCCTAAGAATGGGGACCACTCAGACCCGTCCAACCATAGACCAATAGATTTAACTGCCTTGTTCTCAAAGATTATGAAATGCAATGTTAACTGCCAGCTTCGCCAGCAGCGGTATTCAGAGGAGCACTAGCAGATTAGCGATCGTCAATATGGCTTTCAACGGAATCGCTCAGCCGGTGATATTCTAATATTCTTAATACAGCGATGGGTGGAGGCAGTTGAGAGCAAGGGGAAGCGATGGCGGTTAGTTTAGACATAGCGAAAGCCTTTGATTAGGCACGGCGTAAAGCACTTACAACAAATCTACCGTTCTATGGGCTTTTCAAGAAATTATGTAAATGGATCACCAGTTTTTGGCAGGTATGAACATCAAAGTCGTTGTCAACGGTACATGTGTTTACCTACCTTGTTTTTTCTACATGCACTTCATACGACAGCACCGAAGATACATAGGCCATTCTAATATCTCTCGGGAACAAGTCAACGAGTGTCGGAACAAACTAGTGTCTGAAATCGAGTCTCTGTTAGCCAAAGTCTCAGAATGGGGGTGACTTAAATAATCTAGTCCAATTTAACCCCAAAAAGACATAAGTTTGCGCATTTACCGTTAAAGAAACACCCTTCGTCGTTACCCTCCCATTTGAAGGCACTTTCCTAATCACATCAGCCAGTATTGGAATACTTGGAGTCGACATGTAGAGCAATGTGCAATTTCGTGGCCATTTGGAAGGAAAGGCTGAATTTGCCTCTAAGAAACTCGATGTGCTCAGTAGGGCGAAGCAGTATTTCATGTCTTTCCTCTGCCAAAATTATACAAGGCGCAGATCCGGCCACACATGGAATATTGCTCTCATGATATTCAGATTGTTCTTCTGAGTGTGTGACCAGCACACTACCATTACAACGTGCTTATTCTTCGGGTGATATTGGTATTCGGTAACGTTAGTTCTCTGGCGAATGTCTGAGGAATCGACCGCCTTAGCGTTTATTGAAGGGGGCCCCCTTCATGGGCCATGTTCAGCAGCGGTCGGATAAAGGCTGATAATGATGATTATTTACATCGATGTCTCGATTAATTTTGCTTTTCATGTTCGTAGGGGAATATTTGCTACAATGGGAAGAATAAATTAGTATTTTACAGCTAATGTTATTTACCAGAATAAGAAGGTAATATGCAAATACAAAAAGTGGTCACTTCAAATGTACCGAGAATAAACCCGTAATGTGATCTTACTGAATCGCGCATGCATGTAAAACACAACTACTAAATCCGCAACACTTTTTTACGTTATGAATTTAATTTCGATATTACGACGAATAAAGTCGTAATATGACATTGCGGTACCGAAAAAAGATAGCGATGTCGGTAATTTATATTTTATTAAATATCTGATATGGTATTATATTTAGAATCATAATCTTTTAATATTGTACAGCTTGGCAAAAAAGAGTATGGAAAAAATGGGGGCGCCACTTTCACTTAGGTCTCATCATAATATGGAAAATCAGTAATATAATTTAATCAAATCGTTAAAAATAAATGTGAAACACTAAGCTTTACTTAAAATCTAGCATTTGTCGGCCAAGTATTGTCAACATCATAGGTTTCCATTTAGTAAAAACTTTAGTTCCACCTGTCACCACGTCATTCTCTTTTTTGCTACAAGCTGTAGCTACAAAAAAAATAACCTTTAAATGTATACCTCATCTACTTATATGCGGCTAATACTTATTAAGTTATTACGAAAAATCAGTTTTTTATTTTTCCTGAACAATTTACTTTTTTGTATTACGACTTTATTCGCCGGGGGGTGCGACATATTTATTTAATTGAAGGGAGGGATTTATAAAAAAATTACACTATGATGACCGTTTTAAATCATATTTTCTACATATTATGGTATTAGTTTTATTGTACAAAACGTGAATTTACTCAAATAAAATGGTTCTTTCATCTCATTTTGGCCTGTCTATGCAATTATTTTTTTTGCAGCAAAATATAAATAATCGTGTATCCAACAACTGAAATGTCATGATGAAAAAGTGTTAAATAACATGTATTTTTTTTCAAAACTTAAATCGGCTTATTTTCTAAATAAAATATAATTCAAAATTCCATTTATCGGAAAAGCGATGTGTATGTGAATGTCGGTGATGGCTTACCACCAGGTGAACTAAATATCCGTTTTCTTTTACTATAAAAAACAAATATATTAATACAACACATTAAACACGTTAATCATTCATTTAAATATTTGGTTATTGTGTGTAGTACAAAACGCCATTTAATGGTTAGCACCATTTTACACCGGGATAAGAAAGTAATTACGCCATCGTTTGCTATTCAAATTGATTTCAATCAATTATAAGGCAATTAAAGTAAACGGACTTCTAAACTCACTTATTGTTACGTAATTTTCTAGCTTTAAGTAGATTTTTAAAATATATTTACGCATATATACGTGAACAAAAATCGACGTATTCAAATAATATTATTAAATAAGATGAGTCATTAATATATGTATTCCATCAATGTTTTACTTCTTATATGAAACATCTATAGTCAGTCTTGGTAGTAAAATCGACTTGAGTGTCGTGACAACAAACGGAATGACGATGTTATGAAATTTTATAAAACCAGGTAGAAAGACGATCTCCGTGCAGTGGCCGGTCCATGTTGGTTGCGAATAACGAGGGATCGGTCGTCTTGGCGTTCATTGAGGGAGGCCTATGTTCAGCAGTGGACGGATAGAGGCTGATGATGATGATTAAATTTTATATCAACACTGATGTTTCTCTGTTCACATCTGCCGGGCGTCATTTAACGCAAAACTTTTTTCCTTTAATGTTACGGGCCACATTTTGTACTACAAATCTTAATCCACGGAGGAAGATGGGGACTGTCTGTTCTACTACTAATTGTAAAGAGGATAGAGTAGAAACAGAGAGCTGAATAAGATTATAATATTATGTACTAACAGAATAATTTTCATCAACCTGTAAACAGCTATAAACTATAATTTGGGTTTTAATAAAAGCCTACCTGTTTTCTGTAATGTCGGCTTACGGATAATAATTTTACGTGATAACGTCATAAATCATAATGTGTCACAAGCCGAACGCTTAGGCCGATCGTGCCTATCTAACACTCGTTCCGCGCTCTCGCTTGCACGCTCGACTCAGGCGGATCGTGACACTTTTTCGTGCGTGCAGCCGTTCATCGATTTATAATTCGTTATCACGTCAAGAAGGTAATTTTACATTTTAATGGAAATTATGATTTTTGTATTACTAGTCACGAACACAGTCATCAAATCAAGACCTAGAAAATACCTTGTTTGCCTCTGGCAAGTCAAAGGCAGCTTTAATGTATAGTGGGCACGTGATCTTGAAAAACATTATCCGGTTAAAAACCCGAAGGTTTATTGACACTTCGTTAGGGCCTCGTATGATTTTTTTTTTTTTTTATTCATCCTTATAATGAGCTGGATAGTTCGGCATTACCTATCTACGAATGCCTTGTTCCTGAGACTAATATTGTTTTAATTCCATTTAGGATGGTTTGAATGTATACAGTTTTGGTTATTGGTTCACTTCTAAGAATAATGTTTTTCGAGGATTTACTATATTTATGGTTCGCCGCTAGTTATAATAATAATACTTTTATTTGCAAAACCCACAATTAATAAAAAGCTTAAAATATAAAACAATTTTGGATATAAGTGAGGACATTGCAAACCCGGTCTCAAGCTCGGCATTTGCTGGCATTGCTGTCAGCGCCGATCTTCCGTTGAGCCGCTGGGTGACAGCACGGTCGCACCAACGATCACATTTTGCCATACATAATATTAAAACAACAAATACAACATTTTCACAAAACATAAAATTAACTTATCAGAAAAAAATGTTTACCGCCGCTCTAAATGTTTACATTTTTTATTTTATTTTTACTATTAGCGCTGGCAGAATGTCCCGACAGATGACTATTTTCCAGACACAGAGGAAGAAAAAGAACACAATACCGAACAAAATAAAAAAAAAATATAGTTCTTCTTTTGCTTTGTGGATTTCGCTACATTGTATGGTCTTTGCATGGTCTACTACTATTTTAATCAAAATACGTTATTATTGGGCTTATGGAAATAACATGGTGGTATCGTTGCAGCCTTGCAGCCCTTCCATCACTTTTGGAGTATATTTGCAATATTATAAGCTTATTTAATGTGGAGAGATCGTGACGATGTCAAGATACCCCAAAATCTGCTATTTGTGGTCGAAATACACATGAATATTAAATCTGTGTACATTTATTAGGTACAAAAAAATCTGGACGTGTTGTATTTTTTAAACTTTCGCACAGGGTCTTATGCGATTGCCACGGGCCTCAGGCAGTATATTTATAACTTCACTTGGTGTAATGATAACGTCTGTTTTCAATATACCTATGTCCCTTGTATACATGGAAAGGGCAGGTACGTGCCATGTGTTCCAAGTAACAGAACGTAACAACATGTGTTATACATCACCTCACCCGCCGCGCGCTTGCAAAATAATCCTAAACATCAGCTTTCGACTGCTGCAAGGCTATTTTAACGTTCTTGCTATTCATGCCGCGTTCACAATGGATGTACACGGACAAGTGTTTATTGGCAAACTTTTACTATATTGTTGCGCTTAAGTGTTGGGTTAAATCAGAAACAGGTATTTGTATTTCAAATTATGTTATTTTAATAAATTGTAATTATATATTTAGTAATTCTATATACATATACACAACCATTAGCGACTTTTCTGTTCCATTGCTGGTCTCCAAAAAATAAATCTGTAGTTCACCTTCGCACACTTTCAAGGACTGATAAAAAGACTCTTCTCTCAAAGAAGAAGTAGGTCGTATCAGTCTTATGTTTTCTTCATGAGGAAGAAGTCATGACAAAATCAGGTATGGAGAAAGGTGGAAAAGCCTGCTTTTCAGGGCCGCACCGGTGGAACCACTGGTGGACCTAACCTGATAAATTATATAGGTAATATTATCTATATAATTCGTTTTTATTAATTTTTAATACACTTCATTTATTTAAAAGCATTAACTTCAAGGTCGTAAGAAGACAAATAAGATTCAGCTAATGACTTCACTGTTTGCGTTGTCCGTGATAAGATTGTGAAGTAATTCGCCACTCGCACATATTGGTCAAGAGCGAATCGTACGTTATGAGTAGGGTTTGAGAATAGGTTATTGTTGAAGATGTTTGGTATGTCACCAAACATCTTCAAGAGGACAGACTTAAAATATTAGAACTGATATAAACTAATCTTTAAAAGAAGACAGATGCATTTTATTGATTAATCCATTATTTTAAGATAGAAAGACTAGTTCATTAAATGGGCCATAAATCATTAATCGTAAGTTTTACAAAAAAGTTTACAGGAAATAGAAGATGTGAAATTTTACTCGCTACATAATGGTCTCATTAACTTTTGCCCTAAAGTGCATAGTTACCGAGATATCGCCCAAAAACTTCTTCTCAAGATGGCTCTTATTTTATGCTCAGTAAGTGACCCTTATAAAGAAAAAATTGGAGCGGAGTGCGAGGTCAAATTTAATTTTTACTGTACTATAAGTTGGAGGATCGTAAAAACAGTTAAAACAAAATAGTTAGTGACGCAATCTGCTTTCACCGAACCTATCTCGCAGATTTTGAAAGTTACTTAAGCGTTTAAATACTAACCAAATAATTAATTTTGTTCAAGTTCGCTCGTACAAGTAGAAGATCATTGGAATTTCATGATAATATGAGTTTTATTTCGATGGTCTTCATTTCTCCCGTGAAACAGCTTTGCTGTGTTCCGGAGAGAAGGGCAATACAGGCAGTGTAATTACTGGCACCGAGACTTAACATCTTACGTCTCAGGATAGGCAACACATAGATGAGTTGCCTGGGCTCGTTCCAGGTAAACTAGTTTATGTTCATGGGCGACGTCGACCACTTAACATCAGGTGGTACGTTTGCCAGTTTGCCTATCCAACTAATATAAAAAAAACATACTTTAATTATTTTTCTCAACTGGCGAGGATTTATACGGGTTCTTGTTAGTCCCAAAGATCTCCATCATGGTTCAGGCCTTGACGTGGCGGTTGGGCTCAGTAACCTAGGGTGACCAGCTGCACCTTAGGTGAATCCAATTGAGCCGAGGGAGCTCTTTGTACCCTTATTATAAAAAGAGGGGACAAAAGAGCAGGGGGCGAGGGCGGGAACCTCTTACCTCACCTCATTGTACTTTCCCGACGTTAGGAGAGGTTGTTATGTAGTGCAGGACAACCCCTCTGTGAAGGTGGCTTCAGTCTCCTAAGGGACTGACTAGCCGTCGAGGTGCCCTGTTCGCACAACAGATCCGGGGCACCTCACCAAATTGGTGGCACTCGCCGGGTTTTAGTGGGTAGAGTTGCGTCCACTTACCACCTTTCGGGCGCAGCGAGTCCCACATACCCGCCTGGGGAGACCCACTCCCCGCGGAATGCCTCAGACCATTTTCCGGCAGAGAAGAAAATAAAAGTCTTATAGATTGATGGAAGGTTACGTATTGTGGCTCGCAGTCTAAATATTAAATACCACTATCCAGGTTATTTCTTGTGACTAATTGTAGAGAGACATCATCAGATCCGTCCACTGCTGAACATAGGCCTCCGACAAACAACGCCAAGACGACCGATCCCTTGCCAAAATAAACTGCTATCAAATGATCATAACTCTATGCTGGATTATCCCTTCTTCCAACCACGGATACGGACGGTAGACCATCACCTGTTCTGCTATGCAAGCTGTTATTACACCCAGTGATAAATGTGAATGCATTTTCTCGCGCACAAAAAAAGATCCATTTAATTATGTGTTCCTGACAAAAGCCTGTGTTGCAGAAGAATTATAGTAGTAATAGTATTATGGGTAGTATAGTAGACAATTAATGAATACAGCGAAGGTAGATACTTGCTGAAATAAAGCGAGAAATAGTGGTTCCGATGTAGATGGGTGTACGGCATAAAGCCTAGTTCTGCTATTAATAAATAGTTATTTAGGAGTTAGGTTATTTAGGTTTTATACAAAGGTAATAATGACTCATTAGATTTATAAAAAAACAATTGATATTCTACAAAAAAGTGATATTTTCTCTGACTGCGTTCTCTGGGTTCAACTCAACGTCAGTTATAAAATATGATTGAAAGCTATTACAGACTGCACTTTACTTCTTATGTCCAAGAAAGTACTAATTTATAATATAATATATATACCGACAATAAAAGGTATTCCCACACGTCTATTACAGGTGTCACTCAAACATTATCTCATTTCTTCTTAATGCATCATCTTCAATTGCATCACTAATTGTTCTGCCGAAATTAGATAACATTACCCCGTGAGAACATTTCTCTACACTTTCCACCTATTACATTACACCTTTTGTATTTCATTTATGTACTTCTTTGATATTTTTGTGGTTTCATGCAATGTGTGTGTGTGTGTGTGATTTCTTTTTGTTATGTAACTTTTATATTGTTTTTATCATTATGTATTTAGTGTGCCTTAGTTTCATTTTTGACATAAAAAGTCCTGTGAAAATGATACTGCGTCATATTTTTTTACCGACTTCAAAAAGGAGGAGGTTCTCAATTCATCGGAATCTTTTTTGCATTAAATACTCATTGCTTAAATTTAACGTAACATTTTGAAATAAATGTTCACGGGCATGAGATATCTAGACTGCTGACTGTGTTGAATTTATCTCAAGTGTAAGTTTTATAAGTCAATTTGACTATGATAATGATTATTTCTATGACCAAAGGCACAAAAAGGCAAGGATTTATTTCTGACATTTTTGCACTTAGCATTTATCTAAGTATAAATAGAGGAAGCCAATGTGTGCATCCTCTTTTTTTTTTTTTTCTTTAACGCCGGGAAATGCTCTGAGGCATCCCGCGGGGGAGTGGGTCTCCCCACACGGGTATGTGGGACTCGCTGCGCCCGACAGCTCGTAAATGGACGCAGCTCTACCCACTAAAACCCGGCGAGTGCCACCAATGCCGCCTTTGGTGAGGTGCCCCGGATCTAGTAAACAAACGGGGCACCTCGACGGCTAGTCAGTCCCGCAAGGAACCGACGCCACCTCCACAGAGGGGTTGTCCCGCAACACAGAACAACCCCTCCCAACGTCGAGACAGTACAATGGGGTGAGGTTCCCATCCTCACCCCTTGCCCCCTGGTCTTTGGCCCCTCTTATAAGAGGGGTACAAAGAGCCCCCTGGGCTCAATTAGCTTCGCCCAAGGTGCTGGGCTCACCCTGGGCTACTGAGCCCCACCGCCACGCCAAGGCCTGAACCATGGTGGGGAATGTGTGCATCCTAGAATAAAATAATATTTTATTTTTTTACGCATATTCTCATTTACTTTTGGGGTCAATTAATTGTTTGCCTATTATATGCCATTATTTGTATTACCTTATACCTATAAATAGGTCACAATAGATAATAATTCATCTGTACATATTTGTTTGATTATTTGTTCTAGAGAAATCCCAAGATTTGTCCGTAATTTGTTGCATTTTTGTTTGCCATTTCAGTTATTTTATATTCTTGGGAATAGAGATGGAGGGTGCACTGAAATAAATAATTTAGCTTCAGTTTAGTAGAGTCTTAAGCTGCTGGCACAAAATTTTTAACAATGGAAATGACAATAATGACCTATTAGGGTGTGTGCAAAATGATAAATGATGTATGAGCATCACGTCCCTATAAGCCGTTTAATTATTAAATTAATATTCAGCGTCACATTCGTTGGCCAATCTTTACACTTTCTCCTTGAGGTTATATCATTGTCTTTGTTACTGCTTATTGTTCTGTCTTTAGTGCTTGATGAATTTTCCTTACATAACAACAATGACAGGTTGATGTGCTTACGCTTAAGATGAGCTTAAGTATGTTCATGTTTATGAGTGTTTTTTTAGGATGATTATTTTGATTCAGAGATTTTGAATTAAGATTATGTGAAGATTTTTTCTGCTATTCACATGGAATAATCACAGATAGTCTTTTAAAAGTTTTAAGTTTAAAATAGAGGCATATTGATATCTCAAATTATGTCTCAGAATAGACAACAAACGGATGAGTTGTCTTTTTTTTGTTATTGCAGAGAAATGCTTCTTACGCATGTAGCCAGGATCTCGGGTAGATCCTTACCCTATGTGGGACTCACACCTGGGAGTGCCCTTAAACTAAAACCACTGCGAGCACCTTTAGTCGTTTTTGAGGATCTCGGATCTGCAGGCAACAGGATCACCTCAGCGATAGGCTGGCCCCGGCGAAGGCCTGACTACTCTTCGTACTGACCGCTAAGCAGTCGCCGCGACGTAATGCCTAACTGGGCTACGTCCCCATCCTGACCAGATACGAGCACAGGGGCGCATTAAGTAGCGCCTCCTACGCACCACCGATTGGATGAGTTCCCCATAATGATGAGGCGTTATTGACGATTCGTTATGTTCATGGGTACAATACCTATAACAATAACAGAAAAATAATTAATTATTTCATAATTGTTTTATTAAGATATTCAATCTTGACCCATCTGAGACAAGTTTGCGTATAATAGCAATAATAGTGTGTCATTGAAACTCCATTGTTACTGATGTTCGATTGTCCGCCGTGACCCCGGCGACCTTCCTTGGTCACCATCCACCGTCGGTACCACCAGCTGGTGTCATTGTCTATTTGTGGCTCAACGGTTATTGTACATTATATAACCGACGGTATGCGATTAGAGGATTTTGTTGATTAACCTATTTGTGTCTACTACTTAATTTGTAGTAATCAGGTAATAAAACATATTCTTTATTAAACTCTATTCATATCTTTTAGAGATCTACAAAAAGGTAGAAAAATTATCATCATCAGTCCGGATATGTCCGTAAATCTAAATTAACGCAGGCGGAGCTTCAGACAACACTAGCTATTGTCTGAAGCTCGCGCAGCTTCGCCCGCGTTTTAGAATAATATAATAATATTAATAATATCTATGGACGCTTTCACACAACGTCAATCTGGTCCCGTGGTAAGTGCTCGAAGAACTAATAATACTTTTATACTATACATATATTTAAGATTTTTTTATATAATACACATATCCGTGACCCAGGAACACAGAAAATATTTTTGTTTCCTGGCGGGATTCGAACCCGCAACCTTTGCTTGAGCGCCAACGCGCTCACTACTGAGCATCATTATTGGAAAACTATGTTCATTTTTATCTCAATTTTAACAATTAACATATTATGTACCTGTATCATAATTCATAACACACTATTTTAAATTTTACATCATACACATATTTTGAAATAAACTTGTCAAAGCGATAAACTTTTAACGGTTAGCGTCGCAGCCTGAAGGCCTCTAGTTGACAGTTGTACGCGGCCCATGCGCCTGCGCAGACGTGTGTGTTGTGACTTGTGCCTATCACCCCTTTATATCCTGTGATAGAGGAGCTGATAGTATACCAATGTGGATTCTCTGTGGTCTTCCAAGTAGGTGTTTTATCGATTAAAAAGTTTAAAGCTATGCGTTACTGGTTAAGCGTGATGTGGCGTGATTTATTAATAAGTTATTACTGTGAATTTTAAAGCATGTTTGACTTATATAAGTCTAGCAAGTATATTCTTGGGCCTCAGTTTTAAAGAATTTCGAAGAAAAGGATTGGAATTCAACAGTCTTGAAATACCGGTCGTTGAAACGTTATTTGAATTACACACTTAGATATTGTGTCGGTGATTTTGCGTCCGTGTCTAATCAGGAACTTATAAAAATCTAAGTTTATTTACGAATAATGCAGTTTGTGTATTGTTTTATAGTTTACTATAATACCTATTCATACTATATATACATCGATAGATCTATACTATAAATAGATCTTAAATTAGATCTTACCTGACCTTAGATGTATTACTTTGGGACACGGATGTCCATTAAATCGTATGATATCCTGTATACAAAATAAACGAAGTGGCTTATTTCGATATAGGTACTTGACTTATACAGTCTCGGCGTTCATTTAGAAAGAGTAATTTCTAGTAGTAGATGGTTAAAAGCTGCGCCTGGTAGTCCTCTGCTGTAGTGAGTGTCTAAAGATGCCGCTGATCACCCCAAGTGATCTGATTGTCTGCTCTCTTCTATTAAAAAAGGATCCTTTCAGTGGAACTGGTCGGGACGAACTCTGACCCAGGCTTCAATTTGAAAGTCGAATCCTCAAGCTAGCAGCTAATTAAATCCTACATTCCTAGTTTGAAAGTGTGTTTGTGTGGCTCGAAGAGATTCACTGTTTTGAGGTAGTAAGAGTTTGAGGTAACTGACTTTTTATATCCCTAAAATAGATCACCATTCTAAGTTAATAAACGTTGAACATGTAGTACCATTTATATACTAATAGTAGTAGTTATGTAAACATTTAATATTAAATTACGACCTTTATAAGTAGGTACAACAAAATCTTAAGTAATAAATGACATATATAAGTTAAAATATATTTATTCGGGATTCGAATCCGCGACCGGCTTGTACAGCATGTCACGTACGTCTCTACCTGGCAGCCTACATTTTAAATACCCCACAGAATATGCGGGCTGACGATGATGAAGCTACGTCATCAACGTCCAAATGATTGTGTATTGAATACCAAACGGGTCTAACTCGAAACACATGAGGATAATAATATATTTGATATTAGAGACAACTATATTATGTACTTAAAGTTTAAAAGCATCTAGTATAACTTTTTTTAATATATTTATATTATTAGGGTATTCGAAACGTCACAAGAAATAACTTCAAAAGTCCATAAAAAATAAATCTTAAAAATTTAATAATGATATAGTGCCAGTGGTGGTACCGCATACATATTAGTGTACCTATGGGTGATTGATTGAAAATGATCTGTTGATTTTGAAAAGCCTTGGGTGTAAAACAACTATATATCAGTGATATTACATATCATTCTTCCAGGCCCCAAAAAAATGTATTCCCGTAAAATTAAACGTCTACTTTTTTCGCTCAGTGACTATATGCATTTCTGTGTAATTTTCCCTCTTGTGTAATATATGATATGTTTTTCGAAGAAAGTAGGTACTGTTTATATTTATCAAAGATTACATAAGAGATTGAATTAAAGCCAGGGTTTAACAAGCGGTCTTTTAAACTTCGAGAAAATTCGGTCGCGTTAAGTTATTAGACATTTATATCTTTAGATAAAACTAAAACGTTAAATTTATACATATAAGCTTGTTTTTTTATTGATTCGCGTTTTAATAAACTGAAAATATTTTATAACAATAATATAAAGTCAATTTAATCTTTATGATGTGTGTTTGTTTGGTCCATTCATGTTGTCCTCATCATCAACCCATGTGTCTCATTTGAACCTTAACAAATATGAAATAAATAAATAAATATCAACAATCACACCGCGTCAACCTAGCACCGTGGTAAGTTCGAAAGAACTCGTGTTACGGGTACTAGGAACGGAAAGAAATTAAAAAAATATATATAAATACACGTACATGATATTTATCATACAAATTATCTGCACTTGCCGGGATTCAAACCCGCGACTGCGCTGCGTTGTGTCTAGTTGCCTGACCAATGGTGCGTCCTTCGAAATATTGTAATCAACATCAATCTCGACGCAGTACGCCATCATATCTAGTCAGTCTTCTAACCAATTACTCCAATCTAAGCATTATATTATCTCTCCGTAATCTGCTGGACATAGGGTCCTATCCAGAGTACCCTGCCGGCTGCCACTCGCATACAACCGTCTTCACAAATCTATACTAATATTATAAAGTTGAAGAGTTTGTTTGTTTGTTTGAACGCGCTAATCTCAGGAACTACTGGTCCGGTTTAAAAAAAAATTCATTAGACAGCTTATTTATCGAGGAAGGCTATTTATTATAGGCTATAAAACATCACGCGCTGTGACTTATAGGAGTTGAGTAACGCGGGCGAAGCTGCACAGGCAACAGCCAGTGTTGTATAAAAAAATAAATTAGAACCCGTTAAATTGCGGTTCTGGATGTAGATATAAAAAGTCATATGACTGGATGTAGATAGTGTCCTAGTGTTTCCATTGGGGGGGGGGGGGGGGGTAGGAGGGCAAAGCATCTGTATAATCAATGGTTGTGCGGATCTGTATGGGCATCGGTAGTCACCATAAGGTTCCGACTTCTTGGTAAATAGTTTTTTGGCGTTTTCTTCTATAATAGTATATTGGAATGTGCAAGATAATCTGTCCATTCGTTTGCAATATCGTGAGTCACCGCCGATATGTTTGTTATTGATACAGATGTCTTCACTTCGCTTTGTCTACACGACATGGACTATTAATGCTACAGTGACAAAATACTAGAGTTATTTTTCAACGAAATAAGCAATTTATTGTTTCCATGTGAAACTGAATATCTACATAAGTATTAAAGTTTATTTGATGGGGGGGGGGGAATAATAACGATAGCCTTAGGTAGGTTTTATGGTACCCACCACGGCTCAAGCCTTGTCGTGGCGGTACTCAGTAGCCTAAGGTGAATCCAGCACCTTGGGCAAAGCCAAGTGAACCGAGGGGGGCTGCTCTTTGTACGCCTCTTATAAGAGTAAGAAGGGACAAGGGGCAAAGATAGGAACATCATCCCATTGCACTGTCCCGACGTTGTGAGGGGTTCTTCTATGGTGCGGGAAAACCCCTCTGTGGAGGTGGCGTCGCTCCCTAGAGGGACTGACTAGCCGTCGAGGTGCCCAGTTTGAATAATCGATCCGAAGCACCTCATCAAAGGCGATATTGGTAGCACTTGCCGGGTTTTAGTGGGTTGAGTTGCGTCCACCTTACCATCTTTCGGTCGCAGCGAGTCCCACATATCCGCCTGTGGAGTCCCCCCTCCCCCGCGGGATGCCTCTGAGCATTTCCCGGCGTAAAAGAAAAAAAGAGGTAGGTTTTATTGGTGTGCTTAAAATAACTTGGAATTGTGTAGGTCAGGGCGCTACGGTGCAAGGTCGTCGAAATCGAGACCGACCGATAACCGATAACAAAATCGATATCATGTACTAGTTAGTGCTAGCGTACCGGATTCGCCTGTATGGATCCAAAAGGATGTGTTAATAAATGTACGTCAGTACCTATATATATATATATATATATATAATAAAATAAGGATGTTTTTTGCACATTTTACACGACAAAATGTCAAACGAGCAGGGTACGCAATCAGCATGACCCCGTAAAAGATTCGTCAACGGTATCGGATTTGACTAGTCCAAATCCTGCTCTCCCGAGCAGCGCGCGCGATGAACTTCGCCCCCTGCGGGGCGCGAGGGGGGGGGCGTCCCCTTTCGAATATTTCTAAAGTCTAGCCCTTCCGAAAAAAAAACAGCATGACCCGAGTATTTTACTCACCATAAGATAAATTTTCTCTTATAAAAAAGTATTAACTGTCTGATAATGTAAAAAAGGATTTACAAGAACACTTTGACATTTTATAGGGATATGGGATTTTACTATCCTGAAAGAATAATCCGCACTATTGTTGTGAAATATCCAAGTTTGCGGAAATATAAAAATGATTTAGTGGAGTTACTGTAGACATATTCTACCGTATTAGTGTTCATAAAAAGGACTATTTTTCTTTTCTTTAACGCCGGGAAATGCTTTTAGGCACGCGGGGGAAGGGGACTCCCTAGGCGGGTATGTGGGACTCGGCCCCCGAAAGGTGGACGCAGCTCTCCCATTCAAACCCGGCGAGTGCCGCCAATGCCGCCTTTGGTGAGGTGCCTCGCATCTGTTGAGTAAACAGTGCACTTAGACGGCTAGTCAGTCCTCCAGAGAGGGTTGTCCTGCACCACAGAACAACCCCTCCCAACGTCGGGACAGTGCAATGGGGTGAGGTTCCCCTCCTCGCCCCTTGTCTCCTCCTGCTCATTTGTCCCTTCTTCTTATAAGAGGGATTCAAAGAGCAGCCCCCTCGGTTCACTTGTCTTCGCTCAAAGTGCTGGGTTCACCTTAGTCTATTGAGCCCCATCGGAACCGACAAGGGTTGAACCGTGGTGGGGCCCTATATCTACCAGTGGAAAAGACTGGTATTTTTTTAATTAAACCAGCGCCATCGAGGAGTGGCAAGTCAAGCCATGATGATGATATTTTTCTTACCAGAATACGTGATGATACGTATCGTGTACGTTTCGCTATCACGGGCCGTTATCAGAACTACGTGTACGTGTTCTTTTGTCACTATCAATGTTCTGAACTTTCTTATCCCGTGAAAATGTTCATAGTTTATTTTAGCTGAATTATTTTTACATTATTTTTAATTATTATTATATTATGTATATTATTATATTATGTATATTATTATATTATCTATATTATTATATTATCTATATTATTATATTATCTATATTATTATATTATCTATATGTCTACTGGTGCGGGAAATCGAAAGGCAGATCGAAAAGCAGAAGGTTCGTCAAAAACAATATTGAGACCGTTTAGGACTTGAAATGTTATTTATGAATTATAATAGAGTAGTGCTTTTTATTATTACTTATTATTAGAGTAGTGCTATGAAGAATTTTTGATGTGGTTTCCTTAATATAAATATTAAAAATAAAAACATTTTACAAAAAATTAAAACCGACTTCAAAAATACTAAACTAAAAAGTAATAAAATAACAGTTTCTTTAATTTTTGTGCTTACAACATATAATCAACTTAATCTTCTACTAATGTACAAACTTTGCGTTTACCACGTCATTATAGTTACTTTTGGAGTCGGTGTCAGCCAAGGTAGGTAGGTAATGTACAGCAACAAATACGACACCGACTCCAAAAGTAACTATAATGACGTGGTAAACGCAAAGTTTGTACATTAGTAGAAGATTAAGTTGATTATATGTTCTAAGCACAAAAATTAAAGAAACTGTTATTTTATTACTTTTTAGTTTAGTATTTTTGAAGTCGGTTTTAATTTTTTGTAAAATGTTTTTATTTCTTAATTTTTAGTGATTCCGAAATTCGTCGTCTTGGCGTTCATTGAAGGAGGCATGTTCAGCAGTGGATGGATAAATGATGATGATGATGATGATGATGGTGATGATGGTGATGATGGTGATGATGATGATGATTACGATGACCGCGACATACTATGGTGTGCTACCAAAGCATCCTATACAATTGTTAGTTACATCGACACGTAATAAAATTATCATATCATCAAGATAAACAAAACCAACCAAATAGGCATTATTGGGAATAACTAAAAAACGGCTTGTCAGATCTTAATAAAATTAATATGGGACCAAATTGGAAACACCAGCTTTCAAACAAAAAAATAACCATCGAAATCCATTCACAAACGGCGGAGATATCGTGTCACATACATACAAAAAAAAAAAAAAAAAAAAAAAAAAAAAAACATACAGACGAATTGAGAACCTCCTTTTTTTTTTGAAGTCGGTTAAAAACTGACTGGTGTCACCGACACACATCTATTTTTATAACTATGCAAAACGTCTCATTATATAAATGTGAAAGTAATTTTGTTTGCTTTGACGCGAAAACTACTTAACCGATCATCATGAAACTTTATACACATATTCTTGGAGGTATTAGAAGTAACATAGGATACTTTTTATGTTAGCTTGTAGTTTTATGATTATAAAAAAAAGCAAAATTAAAAATTTTGAAATAAACCCACGACGGTTAAAACATAGTTGAAAAATGATTATTCAAGTCCCTATGAACTTAATAATATGTTATTGCCACATCTACGTCTTCGAGAACCAAATAGGTGCGTAGGGAAGGGCTATGAAAACTGATACTCTGTTGTTTAAATGTCGGGGTTTTTTAAATTATTTTATCATTTTTCAACTATGTTTTAACCGTCGTGGGTTTATTTCAAAATTTTTAATTTTGCTTTTTATTTCAAACTTTTTATAGAGTATGCCCTATAAAACTACTTAATATTAAATATGTAGAAGCTAAAATTAAATATATGTATTAATGACTGCAGGGCCTTCAAGTGATTTACCACCGTATCATCTGTTTAAGAACCTTTACTGATCAACCACGAACCCTATAATGAATTCAAATTCAAATTCAAAAATTCAAATTCAAATTCAAATTCAAAATTCTTTATTGTTAGATGTAGTACGTACAATAGATAGGTCTTACAAGTATAAACAGTCCTTACATCTTACCATAACTATGGTGTACAATAATTTTTAACATTATGATGTAAATATTTTTTGTCAATTCAAAGCTAATATAATAAAAAATTCAATGTTATGCAATTGGTTAATAATAATGATTGTCAAATTATAAGCATACATTCTAAGAAAGACGAAGTCAAATTAAAATTTAAAAATATAATAATAAATATGTCAATCGGCTACTATAATATAATAATGAATGTCAAGAGAGGTCTATAGTAATTTTGTCCGTTAAGAAATCAACAACACTATAATAAGCTTTTTCACATAAATAATTTTTAAGCTTCCTTTTAAATTGTACTATATTTAACCCCTTAATATCTGTGGGTAATTTGTTATATATAATTGGTGCCATGTAAAATATACTTTTTTCCATTAATGTCGTATTGATTCTATTGATGCATAATTTGTGAGGATCCCTTTGTCGCCTATTATGTTCTCGAGACGCTAATTTAAAAAAAAAAAAATTATCCTGACAAATGTTGCTATTTCAAACATGTAAAGACTAGGCAATGTTAATATTCTATATTTTTTTTAAAAAGGCTTACAGCTATCAATAGTTTTAAGGCCAAACATTGCTCTAATACATCTCTTTTGAGTTTTAAAGATTGTTTCTTTACTAGTAGACAAACCCCAAAAAATAATGCCGTATCTCAATACTGATGCTACTAGACCGTGATAGGCAGCTAAAAGAGCACTTACATTGACAGCCTGCGCTAGATGGTGGAGAGCATAAGCAGATTTACTCACTTTTTTGCATAATACATCACTATGCTGTTTCCACGTTATTTTCTTATCGATTATTAATCCAAGAAATTTTGTGTATTCTGTTTCCTTTATAGTTTGACCATTATAGTTTATATTTAATACTGGCAAATGATGCACTCGCTGACTAAAATACATAAGTTTAGTTTTTTCTAGATTAATTTTTAAATTATTACAATTAAGCCATTCAATAGAGTCTTCTAAAGCATTATTAATATCATGTTCATATGTAGTTTTGTCATTACATTTAATTGTGAGAGTGCTATCATCTGCAAAAAGCGTTATCGGATGCAAAGTTGCATTCGGTAAATCATTCATATAAATAATGAATAAAAGCGGGCCTAAAACACTGCCTTGTGGCACACCATATATTAACTGACGTTTTTTGGATAAAAAAGTATCTTCTTTTCTCGTTTTGATATTGATTCTGGTTATTTCTGTATATTGTATATGCCGCATGAAAATCGGACTAGATATTACTGCAGCGAGTTGATACCGTAACACCTATTTAAAAATCTTCACTAATCAACCACAAACCGATTATTAAAAGCCACATTCAAATCGGACTAGTAGTTTTGGTTTTGTAAAAACAATGTTTACTGCAGCGCCCCCTAGTGAGGGGTCACCGTAACACATTTTTAAGAACATACAACACAATTTAAACCGAACCTATAACCGGAAACCACATCCAAAACGGACTTAGTAGTAGTTGCACAAACAAAATATTATGTTTTCTGCAGCGCCTCCTGTAGGGCTAGCATACGCGCACGACATAATTGTATCTACCCCTTTTCTCGTATTACTTATATGAAATAATACGAGAAAAGGCGTAGACAAAATTTTGTCGTGCGCGCATGCTAGCCCTTCTGGTGAATTTTCATCGTCATAAAAAATATATGAATATCCACCAATCAAACCAGAACCTACCACTGAATGAAAACCGCCTATATATATATAGGAGCTGTTAATATATAAATATATATAGAGATAACTAAGTCAAAATTTAATACTGATCCTGTTACATAGCATAAAAATGTAAGTTGTGAATATTGTTATGAACAATCATCATCGTCAGCCCTAAAACACCAATCTGAATGAGATTGTAAATGTATAATGATGTAAAGGAATGTAATATGTACGTTCTGTCCGTCTCGCTTATCCACATTCCTGTCACGGGCGTCAAGTCACTCAAGGTATACGAACTCACTTCTGACCGCCATTGTACTATTGGCAGCGAATCTATCATCATTATCATTATCATCATTTTCCCGTCCACTGCCGGTCAAAGGCCTCCTTCAATAAATATCACGCCCGGACCGGCCACTGGACGGAGATCGTCGTCCATTTAGTTGGGGGTTGACGTCCGTCTTTCCGGACATCTGTATAGACGCGAAATAATGTGTATCATTGAAGCCTAAAGTCCAAAGTGATAGGAATTTGAAAAAAATACGGAACCCAAAAAAATGTCCAAATAAGGACATCCAGTTGAAAACTAGTTTTAGACCGCGGAAAGAATTTTTGTAACATTCTTTAGCTTGGAAGACTTCAAATATGGCTGATACGATCGCTTTGAGTTGCATTTTCGTATTTATGTCGTCTCAAACATGTCTCTTTCATAAGCATCGATCACCGGTGGGAGGGATGCGCTGTACCGCACTCCCTGCTGTATGGGTACTACCATCTTGCTTGTTTCACCGGTGGGAGGGATGCACTATACCGCACTCTGCTGCATGGATACTACCATCTTGCTTGTTTCACCGGTGAGAGGGATGCACTTTACCGCACTCTTTGCTGCATGGATACTTCGTGGGAGGGATGCACTGTGCCACGCTCCCGGCTGCATGGGTACCATCATATGGCTTGTTTCTCCCGTGAAACAGCTTTGCTGTGTTTCGGAGAGAAGGGCAAGACAGGCAGTGTAATTACTGGCACCGAGACTTAACATCTTATGTCTCAGGATAGGCAACACATGAATGATTTGCCCGGGCTCGTTCCAGGTAAACTTGCTTATGTTCATACGACGCTGACTTACCATCAGGTGGCTCGTCTGCCCGTTTGCCCATTCAACTATCATTAAAAAAAAAACTTATAATTACTTCGTAATAAAATAAAAAGAAAATAATTGGTACTTAGTGTAACGGGTAACCAATTCTTTTCGGAATACAGCTGTAGGCTGATGATAATGGTGGTCAACTTACTCGATTGTTAATCTAGAATCCACAAGCAAAGTCTTGGGCATCATAATCATCATCATCATTTTCCTTCCACTTGTGGACGTAGGCCTCATTCAATGGATAACTTTTAAAATGATAAAAGCTATTATTAGACATCGATAGGTTTTTTCTCCACATCTGTTGAAGCGGCGAAAGTACATTCACTTGGTTACGAAATCATTGTGATTGATAACTGGACTGGCTGCTAACTGATGACCGGCCCGTAATTATCGTGTATCTTGGATGTTTAAAATGCAATTAGTAATCCCTTATCGTTTTATTCATACTTCTATTAATATACTAAAGCGAGTTTTTGTATTTGATTAGGGGAGATTAATAGGCAATTTATTTCAGAGTATTTTTAGTATATGGTAGGAAAACACGCTTTTCTATTTTTAACCTTTGATGACAACTTTTGGCTTATTGTTAAGCTTTTTACAAGCTCTTTCGGATACCTTACAGAAATCAACAGGAGGACAGAGATAAAATCCGAAAAAAGTTGTCTGATTATAATTAGGCAAATTCACGTTAATATAAAAAGCTTTCGCAATATAGGTACATAAATTCAATAATAAACAATTTAGTGACCCTGATAGCCCTGATGCAATTTTTCAAAAATTTTATGTTCACGTGTCATTATAATTGTTATGACGTATGACGTATACGTGGAGAGCTACTAGCGCTGCACGTATACGTCATTGGCGATGTCAATATGAGACGGATTTGAACTTTGTACATGACCCACAAATGTGCTTCTTGAGCAATATTTTACGCATACACGTCCATTTAAGGTAGCCAGTTCATATTACATTCAATTATGATGTGATAAGGTATAATTTACAGCTTCATATTAACCGATCAAAAGAAATCAGGGAAAAAAATGAATCATGTTTGGTTGGATAATTAACTAATTAATAGACAATTAATTAATATTTAATTTTTGAAGGAGATTTGCCGTTCAAGAATATGGTCGTAATTATACCGTAACTGGTGAAAGGTATGCCAACATTATATATTTTTTTTGTTATCGCAAAGAAATCCTCTATCTAAGCCAGGATCTTCGGGTAAATCCTGACCTGGGACTTTTTTTTATGTCATCAGGGGGCAAACGAGCAGTCGGAGCCTAACGGCGCCGACGCCCATACACATCCGCACAACCAAGGCCACGCAGATGTGCCGCACTCCTTTTCCCTATCCCCTCCAAATCGGCCACCGGAAACTCATAAACCGCAAGTAACGCGACAGCAGAGCTGTCACTTGACGCCGGTGTTATGTGAGCGAGAGGTACCACCCCGGTCGTGCCAGCCCAGTTCGGCTGCAACGCAGCATAGCACTATTTCTTACTAACTTGCACTTGATTTGCACCTGAGAATGTCCTACCCTACACTAAAACCACAGCGAGCGCCTTCAGCCGCTTTTTGAGGGTCACGGCTCTGCAGGCAACAGGAGCACCTCATCGACTGTTTATTTCTACCGTAATACAGCTTCGCATTTGTTTTGGTAAAAGGGCAGGATAGGCAGTGCAAGTTTAGCACCGAGACTTAATATTTTAAGTTTCAGTATGGCAATGCACGAATGAGTTTTTTACCTGCACAAGTTCCAGATGAACTGTTCATGGGCGTCGCAAATCACTTACCATCAGGTGGCTCGCTTAACACTAGCACAAAACACCCCTAGCGTTGTAAATACCATTTAATTGAATAACTATTATATAGTTGTATGCTTATTACCACCTAAAAGCAAATTCTTTCAATACACCAGGAGCCTGTAGATGGATTTGATTAGCTTTATGATTATTTTTAAGTATCGAATATTCTATTAGATAAATCTGGCGTAGGTGAAGCCGCGGCTATCATTTAGTTATATTATGAGCTGATGATGACCTCTGTGGCTCAGTGGTAAGCGCGTTGGCGCTCAAGCCGGAGTTCGCGGGTTCAAATCCCGCCAGGGAACAAAAATTTTTTCTGTGTTCCTGGGTAATGGATGTATATTAAATATGTGTATTATATAATAAAAATCTTAAATATATGTATAGTATAAAAGTATTAAATATATTTCCGTTGTTTGGTACCCGTAACACAAGTTCTTCGAGAACTTACCACGGGACTAGATTGACATGGTGTGAAAGCGTCTATAGATATTATTATTATTATTGAGCTGAGAATGATTAACAATTTACGAGTTAATCCTATGTGACAAACAACAGCATAATATACGCACGCAGACGTGAGAATTTCCCGTTCATGACTCTGTGACGCATTTGTTCCTGGTGTGAGCAGTTAAAGAATAGAAAATGGCGTTGCACACATGCGCGAGCGAGACACATTTAACACGTGCTACATGCGACAAAAACAATGCGTGTATGTTTGATAATTCAATATATTTAGTAAAAGCCACTTAGGCAATTGAATAAAGATAATTGTAAGCAAAATCCAGAAATTGCACAAATAAAGCGGCAAAAATACACGCATTGTCTCGGACAAGTCGAAATGACAAGGTGCTAGAACTTGCAACGGAAAACAGAAAAAAAACAAAAAATACACAAAAAGAACATACACATTTACAGTAACGGTTACTATAAAGTATTGATATATCTTCTTTTTTTTTCGGAAGTGCTAGACTTTTCGGCCTGATGGCCTTTAAGCTCAATCGGTACAGTAAGTGAACAGATGGCTCACTTAAGAAATATTCGAAAAGGGGAACACCCCCCTCCGCGCCCCGCAGGGGGCTCGTATCATCGCGCGCGCTGCTCGGGAGAGCATGATTTGGACTAGTCAAATCCGATACGGTTGACGAATCTTTTACAGTTTGATATATTAATAGAATCTGCAAAAGTAATCACTATAATGATTAATGACATATTTTTAAAATGTTAAATTGAGTCTACTTTTACTGCATACGTAGAACGTACACTAAGATACCAAGCAATTGTCGAGGATACTCCTGAAAATCAAAATCAAAATCAAAATCAATTTTTTTTTATTCAAAATAGTACTAATACAGTATCTTTTTGAACGTCAATTGAATCTACCACCGGTTCCAAGGTAAGCCCACTGAGAAGAACCGGCGAAACAAACTCAGTGGAACTAATCTTTTCAAATAATATATTATATTAATAACAATTTTAACATCTTATCTTGAAATGCCCGGGAGGAACGCCTTATTCCCAGGGTGTGGTATCTTCCATGAAATCTTTTACTTTATAATATGCTTTACCACACAAACGTTCTTTAACAACTTTTTTGAATTTTTTTATGGAGAGCTTTTGAACGTTTTCTGGGATCATATTGTAAAAGCGTATACAGTTGCCTTTAAAAGAATTGATTACTTTCGAAAGTCTAATCATTGGTGCATGTAACCTGTGTCTATTACGTGTATTCCTACTATGAATATCACTTTTCTTACAAAATTCTTGTTTTTACGGACATACAGTAAATTTTCTAAGATGTATTGAGAGGTGACAGTCAGAATTCCTATTTCTTTAAATTTTTCTCTCAAAGATGAATAGGGAGGCAACTTGTAAATTGCACGAATAGCCCGCTTCTGCAGCACAAAAATGTTGTTTATGTCGGCTGCATTTCCCCATAAAAGTATGCCATAAGACATAATGCTATGAAAGTAGCTAAAATATACTATTCGCGCTGTATCAACATCAGTAAACTGTCTTATTTTTCTCACTGCATATGCTGCTGAACTGAGTCTATTCGCCAATTTAGCTATGTGGGGACCCCACTGCAGCTTAAGATCATTAAGATCACCTGAAATGCGCGTTCCATCATACCACCTGATGGTATGTTGACGTCGCCCATGAACATAAAAACGTTTACCAGGAACGACCCCAGACAACTCATTCATGTCTATCCTGAGACATAAGATGTTAAGTCTCGGTGCCAGTAATTACCTCTCATGCCCTTCTCTCCGAAACACAGCGAAGCTGTTTCACGGAAGAAACAAGCAAGATGTTGGTACCCAAGCAACCGGTACCAGCACAGCGCATGCCTCCCACCGGATTATTAGCATATATGTACATGCAAAATCAATGTTCCATATTATTGATTATACATACTGACAATAAATCGGAGCCATTTGTACTTGGCTCGCGGCAGGAACAACACGTCGATCAGAACAATGCCTGTCGTCTGTCACTTGTCACTTCCTCACAAACAAACATACACACTTACGCATTGTATTGGTTTCCGTGTTTATTTCTTTCTCTCCCATCTATCAAGATTCCATAACTCTTAGTAAAAAACAAATACAGACTGCTTATATGCCCTGTACCTAAGTACCTGTCAGAAATGCTCGTATAAAGCGAAAAAAATTGAAATTGACTTCAAAAAATTAAAAGTAAGAAAGTAATTGCGTTTCTTTCAATTGTATGCCTTCAACTTTATATGCTGTCATCTGATTCTTCTACTAATACAAACTGCGTTTACCACACCATTATAGTTTTTTTATGTTACTTGGATAAGCAAACTGGCAAACGTGCCACGTGATGGTAAGTGGTCAACGTGGCCCATGAACATAAACTAGTATGCCTGTAACGAGCCCAGGCAACTCATCTATGTGTTGCCTATCTTAAGACATAAGATGTTAAGTCACGGTGCCAGTAATTACACTGCCTCTCTTGCCCTTCTCTCCGAAACACAGCAAAACCCATGCAGCCGGGAGCGCGGCACAGCGCTTTCCTCCCTTTTCCTTTTAGAAGCCGGTGTCGTATTTGTTGATGTACCTACCAACCCACCTTGGCTGACACCTTTCTATATTTTGATTGAGCAAATTCCGATAATAAATACAGGGAAACTTCTATTAAGTTTTGGAATTATGGAAGTGTAATGTAGAATTTATTCAGTAACTTTTGGTTATTCTATATTATTCATAAGTACCTACATCTAGAATATTTAATAGGTTTGCGTAAATAAATATCAACATTCTCAAAATCTTTCACACATAATGTTGATAAGATAAAATATTACACTAAAAACTTGTCATTTTCAAAACCAAGCGTAGTCGGTATTGAGTACTAGTATTGTATAAAATGATCATATTATAAACATGTATTATTGTTTCAGATCGCATCGTGACTGCTCTTCAATGATCGGTATGTGTTATTTATTATTATGATAATATCTTCATTTATCGATTAAAATATAGTCATTATTTTGTAAAAGGTATTATAGGACGTTATAATATTATAACAGTCCTTAGACTTGAGTGTTTATCAACTTTTTTATCAACTTTAATGATCCAATACCTTTAATGATACTACGCACAAAGGTTAAAGTGGAAGTGAGCTGGTCACATAGCGAGGCTTAGAGACAAAAGATGAACCTATAGCACCACCATATGGAGAGGACCTCAAGGAAAAAGAAAGAGAGGAAGGCACTCGCTGGGAGGACGAAATAAAAAACTCGCTGATCCCAAGTGGTGGCAAACAGCTCCGGATAGAGAAAAGTGGACATCGTTGGAGGAGGCCTTTACCCAACCTGGGGACCTTGCTAACAATCAAACACAATGTCGTAGAAATAATAACAGTACCTAAATTAAGAAGCAATGTAGCAGGATCAAACAAACGCTTTTTCATTTTATTTTTATTAATGATTCAAAGTAAAAAGTTTTAGATTAGTAGTCATACTGTTAAATCAAACCGTCGGTCTCGATCTTATCTCACTAGTGTCAAGTATACAAAGAGCAAATGACACCGCATCGGCAAGAATATGACGTCACGTGACGAATTTTGCATTTTATGCTGCGCTCCTAATCAGAAGTTGCAACGATATATTGGTGTACCGATAATATCGAATTGAAGAAATCTGTTTTAATAGACTAGACTAACTAGAACAGATTAAATATAAAATACCTATTTTAGACCGTGAAAATTCGCGGAAAACCAATTCGCAGCGTTTAGGAACGAACGTTACAATTTCTTAACTTTCGTACAAAAAATAAACGACGCTTTCGACGAAAGTTACAACTGTAGGTACGCACATCGGTTTCCTCGGAGCTTAAATGTCGTAAATGATGACTATTGAGTTTTGCGTCGAGGAAACCTGTTTGTGTTTATCCTGTGGTGAGAAAAGTTTATAGACTTTTTATGGTCATCATGATGTAGAGGTAAATTGAAAAGTTTTGAAGTTTCATCATCATCAAACTTACGAGTGATGGATCTCTGGTTAGTTTCAAGCTCTGTCGAGGGAGCTGCTCTTTGTACCCCTATATAAAAGGGATACAAAGTACCCATCTTATAAGAAGAGGGAACAAAAGAGCTGTGGGGAAAAGTAAAATACCCGCCTGGGGAGTCCCCCCCTCCCAGTGGGATGCCTGAGAACATTTCCCGGCGCAAAAGAAAAAAACGGTTCGAAAGGCATTTTTTTTTAATTCTTAACAATCGAAATTAAATTAATATATTTTGCAGTAGCCTATAAGTACTGTAAGTATCAATATTCCGTTATCGTGTTGCAAGAATGTTTCAGAAGCACTACTGTAATTGCTTTTTCAAAGACACAGTGAAATTGCAGAGGCACGTTTATCAATATTAGCTGTTTGTGTGTCATGCGATAGCCTGGTGCCTAAGTGAACGCTAATTACCGTCCGCAGTCATATAATACAATGTTCATATTTTTAATAGTCACGTTGACATATGACACTTATTCCAGGATATCGGGACAGTCAAAGTTAGTTATTGAATATAAAAGATTAGTACCGCTGAATTTATTTTGCCGTGGACTCGCATTACAACCGGTGGTGGATGAAGACATTTCACGAGCATAGAATAAAAAAATGTCTTTTATTTGGACCTGTCTGATGCATTGGATCAACAGGTGACGATTGCAGCGCCTAACTGAATTATATTTATTCGCCATCATCAGCCTTTATCCGTCCAATGCATAACCCTCCTTCAATGAACTCCAAGACGAATGATACCTCGCCACTTGCATCCAACACGGACCGTTTAATGCACGGAGATCGTCTACCCTGGTTAACAGTCGACCAACGCTTCGTCTATCCGTTCTCCTGAATGTGCGACCAGCCCACTGCCACTTCAACGAGCTTTTTCTTCACGTGATTCGGTACATTATTCCTCTGGCGGGTGTCTTTGTTTCGAATGATATTTATTAATAAAAATATCCAACAGTGAAAGTGTGACCTGCTGACGACGTTGATGGTGTATCCACAACCTGTCCATGTTCTTATGATCGGTATTCGGGTGACACTAGTCTGTGGGACATAAGGCATAAGAGAGTTAGACTTTACACCCGTTATGACTGAGTGACTTGAAGAGTAAACCCTTGACTATTGGAAATATTAATAAAACAGTAAGCGATTAGATTTATATGTCCTAATTCTGTAGGGCTAGCATGCGCGCACGACAAAATTTTGTCTACCCCATTTCTCGTATAATTTCATACATTTATTACGAGAAATGGTGTAGACAAAATTTTGTCGTGCGCGCATGCTAGTCCTACTGGTCCTGGTTCTTCTCAGCCTGTCAGTAGATGTTATGGGGCTTATGTCCAATAATATGCTTAATTTTATTACACCTGCAGTTTCTTATAATGTGTTATAAAGCGTTCAAATTCAATCTATGGACAACACAAGATATAACTCACATAAGTGCACAGAGGTAAAGCTGGAATGGACCTCTCATTCGACGCCGAACCTATCCCAAATTCAAGGTATTGGGTTCTGTAATACTAAACTCACATCACGCTACATCGGTCCCTAATGCCTCCCTCTCACCAGTCACCAAGGCCCTTCTTTGCCAATACGCGAAATTTGAACTGACCTCCGATCACATGTGCACTCGCATGAAACTTATAAATATCTCGCAGTCCTTTTACAAATTTGAATATATTCGTCCTTCATGTCACAGCGATATTCATTATCTAACATTTCTCTCACTTTGTATTCGCTTGAAAAGGTGAACCTTTTTCCGCTTTACCTAGTTTTTGACGTGACAACATCTTATAATTCGATGGAGCCGGCTGCAAGAACGAAAAAAGATGATGTATGCGGCGTTACCTCGCTCTGAGGCGTTCCATTTTCTTATGACGTCACGTTCAACTATCGTCAGTACGGACATTACAGACAACCGATTTTTTAGCAACAATGTTTTTTACTTTGATATTAAAAAAGACAAATATGTTTGGTATGCTTCTTTATTTGCTGAGTAATTAGCTCATATTTAAGGGCTTGTAGAATTTATGTAAGCTCAATCACTAAAAATAATATTTGGGGACAATTTTTATATTTAAGGATTTCAGCATTAGATACAAGTTACAACTACAATTAAGTTCGTTCCTTTCTCGTTTGTGTGATTTCCTTAATTTATTTATGAATTTTGGTGACAAATATTCAAGACGTTTTCTATAGTATTACCATATTTTGTACAAAATTAGCAATACTACTATTATACTTCTGGTTTGACCAGTTGTTTTTTTATAGTGTTGTGCCACCAGGTTCGCTAAGACAAGTTCACCGACTGACCTAGCTTACTTCAATCTACATCTATTTTATGCCTCTAGTTTTATTTTAAGACGGTTGTCATAACTTTCAAGGTATATTCATTCATTCATTCATCTAAAACAAGTCCACTGCAGGACATTGGTCACCCCCAAGGATGTCCCCAACGCCCGGTCCTAAGCCGCCCATATCCATCGGATTCCTGCCTTTACCAGATCGTCGGCCCATTTAGTGAGAGGCATTTAACCTGATACGATTATAGCTTAAAATTACTGGCCTAAAATTGAGATTGAAAAATCATATGTAAGATTAATGTGTAGAGTAAATATTGTGTAAGTAGAGCGCACAATATGTTCCTACCTTTAGTTTATTGGTGTCAATCTAATTTTGTCATGTAGACAAACAAATAGACTGTAGATTTCAGATAGACTAATAAGTGGTCTACTGGTCCGTATCCAAGTATTTCCTAATAATATTTTAACGCGAAAGTTTGTAAGAATGTAGGTATGTATGTTTGTTACTCTTTCATGCGAAAAATACTGAATGGATTTTGATGAAACTTTACAATAATATAGCAACATCATAATAACATATACGCTATAATTTAATCCTGTACTCCCACGGGATGAGAAGTACGCGTGAAACAGCGGGGCGCTGCTAGTCTTTCATGTAGTTCTCAATCTAAGACAAAAGACTGTAGAATTTGATGCCTAAATCATGTCCCTTTTTTCACAATACCTTATTTACTTTTATATTTTATACCTAAGCAACCCTAAAATCAATGTACTGCACCTAACGTGCAATAAGCCACTTTCATAATATCACTGAAATTAATGGCAATTATAAACATACCGTTTTATTACTAGGTACTATAATATATAACGTAAAGTATATATTCTTAACGTCATTCTAACCCGGTTCTACTTTACATGGACGACGTGTAATTAAGACTATACATATACAATTTGTTGTCCGTATGAAGAAATACCCAGTAATTGTGATGTATGGGACAAATGGCCGCTAGAAATTTTCTTATAAACACAACGATGCGTATGCATTCAAATCATGGAGGTCAAAGTGAGTTAACGCGTGTGTTTACATTGAAAACTTTATAGGCTACATATGCTTTTTTATATATTAAACCGCTCGTTTTTTTTAGGGTGTATTTTAGTTTTTACGTAATCAAAGAGTGACAAAAATTGTCAAAAATTAAAATAGTACGCATCTTTTTCGTAGTATCCAATCTTTCATACCTTTTATTTTTATGAAGCAGGGAAATGCTTATTACGCATCTAGTTAGGTTATCTCGGGTGATTCCTGACCCTGTGTGGGAGTGCCCTACCCAAACTAATACCACTGCGAGTGCCTTCAGCCGCATTTTGAGGGCGATGGATCTGCAGGCAACAGGATCACCTCAGCTAAAGACTGGCCCCGGCGAAGGCTAACCTTCGTAATGACCGCCACTAAGCAGTCCCCGCGACGACATGCCTAACTAGGCCAGGTTTCCATACTGACCAGACACGAGCACAGGGGCGTTACTGGAGGCGCATTAACTAGCGCCTCCTACGCACACCTGTTGGTCGCCCGCGGGGGAAGGCCTCGTCGGCGGCCTCTTCTCTAACCCGCTCGTCGGCCTCCTTCTGGGACATTACTGCCTCGCAGAAGGAGACCATCGCTGTCCAACCCAATATTTCATATCTCCTATAATGTACAACTAAATCATTTATTTTATTTATACCTATATCAAAATTTCGTGTCATCTTTATCCGTAATGAACAAAAAATATTTTCATTAAATTTATGATACAGTGTGCAGGTCTCGAATACTTCTGCCAGGGTCATTATCAATATAAGAATAATATCGAAAGTTTTGCTTTCATTGGATCTTGAGCTATGTAGAGATTGCAACATTTTTTCCGTTTTTGCGCACGTTACATCTGTGCTATGCCCACAATTCCTTATCTCCGACATCATTTGAGTCTACGATTGTATGAAATACCTCGCTAATGAACATAGAATACATTTTTTGTAACCAAAATAAAAAGCCTTAACACCGATGACCACAGGTTCATTTTTTCATATATTATCTTTCACGTGTCAGCCATTTTGCCAAGACTTGTGTCAGATTATATGTATATACGAATAAAAATGTGTGAATACATCTGTATGTCAGGTTCTAGGGTTATTCAAATGATATTTATTTCAATTATACACATGCAGATATTACATACGTTGGCTTGACAAGATTACAACCCGCGACCGCTCGTTAAGTGTATACTGACTGACACTATAAAGACCATACTTGAGAGTTAATTATAATATGTACACACTACTGACACTTTCTCGACACCTAACGGTTGTTTGTCACTATTGGTCATGGTCGATTAGAAGCTATGAAGATAGTCCGTTGGCTATTTTAGACCTGCGATTGGCGTTTTATAGAGCTAATGTCCAATCTCTATTCCCTACTAATATACAGAGTGTCCTAGAAAACAACGTCAAGCCGAAAACTGGAGCCAAGTTAACCCTGGCTCGCCATGTTCACCCTCTTGGACCTCAAGGTCAAGGAGGTGCACCAAATCGAAGCCACCCGCCTCTCAGGCGTTTCCCCACATCTCCCGACAGACATTACGCTTGAACAACATACACGGCCACACCTTCTCTTACATCCAGCACACAGACATACACCTAGCACACACACGCTCTGCAACCAAGACGAGGTTCAGAGCTTCCAGTCAGATACTCATCTCATACCATCCACACCTTTACAGGTGGAAGCAAGCTTGAGGACGGTACTGTGGGGGCAGCCTTCGTCTGTTACGGCGAAGGGCGTAGCCCGGTCAGCAAAAAGTTCAAACTTCACGACAGCTGTTCTGTATTTCAAGCTGAACTTCTAGCCATTCTTAAGGCCTGCGAGTGGGTCTTCTCTCATCAACAGACACGCACAGTAGTATACTCAGATTCGCTAGCTGCCATTCTCGCCACTCAGAATCGCAGCAATACACACCCCTTGGTCGCTCAAATACACAGCATCATACATAAAATTTCCGGGACCGTTAAGATCGCGTGGGTCAAAAGCCACACGGGTATTGTTGGCAACGAAGCTGCGGACATAGCCGCAAAAAGGGTGGCTAAATTGCACAAGGCCCCGGACTATGCACAATACCCCATTTCATACATAAAACACTTGACACGAACTCAAAACGCTTCAACCTGGCAATCTAGGTATGAGAGCGAGCCACAAGGACAATACACAAAACGACACTTACCCACACTGACACACATAAAAAAGTTACGCGCACTCACTGACACCACATTCACATTGACTCAAGCATTGACTGGACACTCATACACTAAACACTATCTCCACAGATTCAAAATTGTCGAGGACGATGCCTGTCCTTGTGACGGGACAACGTCTCAAACCATGGATCACGTTCTCGAGGATTGCCTCGATTTGCCGCGATTAGATTGAACCACCAGATCCTCTGTCAAAGCCTCCAAGTGAGCCCGTTCAGAGTGGGGTCTCTTTTGAAACACAAGCAAGCTGTAGTTTCTTTCGCTAAGCTCGCCGACTCCATCCTGAGCAGGCTAAAACATTTCAATGGATTGACATAAGTGTACATAATCTCCCGGAATCGACATTTATAATCTGTTTCTTTTATCACGACATTGTTTTAATATTAATATACTATGTAAATAACTTTACATTATTCTTTATAATAACACATTTGTATAAAAAAAGGAAAAAAAACAAACAAAAAAAAACAAAGATAAAAACAAAAAAAACAAAAAAAAAACAGAAAACTAAAGACAAGACAAAAAAAAAGAACTAAGTAATTCTATTTTATTGTATCTTTCTATTTTAATTGTAATTTTATATTTATTTAATATACATTGTACATAGTATTACTTATACTTTATACTGACTCAAAATTTTTAGTTGTAACAAGTTGTTAAATAATAGCACTTAAAAAAAAATGAGAATAGGAAAAAAAAATTGCTTAAAACTAGTTATTGTATCTCTCTATTGTATTGTTTTTAACACATTTTGTATGTAACTTCATTGCCTTCATATATTACATATATATATCATATATAAATACATAAAAAACATATTTTCATTCTTTCTCATTGTCATCATCCTTCATCTCACCTTCATTCCTCAGTAAGCCTGGCTCAGTGGTACAATGTATCAAATCGCATAACCCGCTGGACTCGCCTACCATACATTAGCACTCATTTATCATAATTCCACCGTCTCCTAAAAAAAAAACCTACCTAAAAGGAAAAAAAAAAATTGCGATAGCTGCGTGTACTCTGAATGTAACAAACACATTACTCTAACTAATAACATCATTAGACACTACTAAAAATTTCTAATTTTCGCAAAATCATAATTAAAACATATCCCTAGCTTAAATACACAACCAACAGAAATAGCAGTTACATAAGAGTACACGCAGCATTAGCACCCGAATCAACTCATTTGGAGAAAAAAAAAACCCTGGCTCCAGGGTTAAGTAGCGACAGTTACCTACCAGAAAAATATTTTAAAAAATCTTAGTTCTTCACTTTTCATGTACCCTTAAAAAACGCAATAGACTAAGCGAATATAATTCTTTATTTTTCTTAGTTTTTGAAGTGAAAACTTCTTTTGGTGCACCGCAAACAGTTTTTGTATACACAAACGTCAACGACTTCGCAACTCGCAATGAGATCGAAAACGTTGACATAATATTTATTATTATATCGCACGCCCTTTCTACTTCACTGTGACTGAAGTATTTTGTTATTATTTTGTTTCTTTTTTCATATCTAATCTCAAATCGTGTCTTAGCGCAATTTGTATACTTAGATACACTTTCGAACGAGGACGCTGATGCCTGATGTACAGACTGCTTCCCAGTCTTTTTAGGTTTTCAGATGAAAAATGTATTTGTCTTTGTAACAAGTTGTTTTATAATAAATAAAATAAAATATTGAAGCAACTGTTATTAACTATTTATTTAACCTATTATGAGTTTAGTGCTATTATTATTGAAAATCCGTTTACGATTTAACAGTTTTTTTACCTGTTGACGAAAAACAGTTACGTTAAATTAATTTGGAAATCGTCTATGACACACCTCTGAATGAGACTGAGCCGTCACGCTCGGAGGTGAAACGCTCGATCGGGTGAACTCCGGACCGCCGAGTGTGCCTGAGCGAGAAAGATAATGTCGCTGCGTAACTTCACAATAATTGAAACATCACTGCTGTTGCAACTGCAACGTACCTAAAATTATACACGAAATAAAATTCGACCTATAATATTATATCACGTTAAAGTACAACCGATTGCGCGATTTAACTACATTACAGTGACATCTATTGACCTAAATAGATACCTTTTCTAAGAAACGCAATAATAATTATAACATTAGATCCCGATATAAAGAGGACCTTCACCGAGCTGGTTAATGGATGAAACTTATTTTATATTCAATTTAATATGTGGATAAATAAATTGCATATGGGCTAAAAAAATTAGTCCAGAATTATTATTTATTAATAATTTAAAAAAATGTGTAAATTTGTTTTCACTTCTAACGGCAGTCCCTATGACTGGTTAGGTTTTTTTATTGTAATCCTGAATAATTCTTTTGTAAATTACAAACTAAAATTTAATCAAAACTGAGTCCATTTTAAATATTTTTTTTTCTCAATTAAGCACTCAAGACGTGTTCAACTCTATTTATTCTTCTAAAGAAGGACTTGGGCAATCTAAATAATTTTCACCCAATTGGGTGAAATGGTCCCGTTGATGAGGACTGATCGCACGTCTGGCCTCGCTGGTGTCCCCACCCTTAAATAATAATAATTATTATTATTATCTACTCTAGTTCAGCTGTAAATCTGTGTTAGCACAAGCGAAACCTTGAAACATGATAGATAAGGATGATAATAATTATAAAGCATATTGTTTTTTATTGTATCGAGATACTACAGTCATCATCATTTTGCGACGAAAAGATCAGTTTTGTATTGAGAATAAACATACATCTATCAGTAAGTATTTAATTAATACACTCTGATAATATATAAAAACCAAGCACAAAAACGTACCTTAACGTTTCTATTTATAAAATTATAAATTATTAGAAAACATTAGGAGAAATCCGCGAAGAGAAAACTGTTTGAGCACCAACAGAAACTAAGATGCTAATAGACGGAAGCGAAGGTTTTACTGAACTGTTTACCGATAACGAGTCGACTTGTTCGGACTTAACATGTGCGTGTGTGTACTCTCTTAATTGTTATTTTTATATATGTATATTAACAATATATACAACTACCAGCGACAGGCGTCCTATCAAGCATATAACCGGAATAGAGCGCTAATGTTATGTGTTTTGTATGAAAACAAATTCCACCAAATTTATGCTGCGGCGCTGCGCTGGTTCTTTGTTCTGATTGGCCGAGTGCTGGTCATAAGCCGATGGGACGTACATACAGATCACTGGTTGGTTGAATCGCTTATGAGTCAGTGATAAATCACCGACCAGTTTCGGAATATTATGGCTCACATTATTACACAGTACAATCATTAATTTGTAGTGATTTGGATTGTGAATCTAAACCATTCTCTAATCCACTTGAATACACACAAAAAATTATGAAAAATAAAAACATGTGACCAACAGTGGACGGGGGAAAGTTGATGATGATGACCGTCAAACGATGACAAAGTCATTAGTTGTGTTACCCGGTGCTAGTAAAAAATATGTCGTCAAAAACTAAAATATAATATCCATGCACCAGATTCCCGTCTAAACTTAGTATGACGCATACGCATTATTACTTTGTATGGCTTCTACTTTCCATCAATACTTTACAATGACACAATCTTTACTGCCTTCTACATAGCAAGTGCTAGTCGGAATCGCGCACGAAGGGTTACTTACCATTATATAATATACAACATTATACATTAACAAAAAATCACGTTTGTTGTATCATGTGTGGGAGCCTTATATATTTATTTTATTTTAATTTAATAATTTATTTTTTAAAGTTATAATGTAACTAAATATTCTGTGAATATTTCAAGTAATCTACCTCTTTTGCCATTATTAAATCGAGCAAAAAAACGGCAACAAATCACATTTCTTGTATAGCCCCCCTTAAATATTGTTTTTATTCTGGTTTTAAGTGTTTGTTGTTGTAGCAGCCAAAACATTCAACTGTGAAAGTTAAAACTGTCTACCTCACGGTTCATGAGTGGTTCAATATATACAGCCTGGTGACAGACGGACAGCGGAATCTTAGTAATAACTAATAGGGTTCCTGTTTTACCCTTTGGGACCATCTATAAAATACGTCACACGTTAAGGGGAGGGGGGTCAACCAAGTGTGACAAATTACAATGTAATAAAGAAAAAGTAATTAAAATATATTTTAAAATTAATTTCGATATATAGGTAACAATGGCAACCCCACCATGATTCAATTGGCTTGTCGTGGTGGTGGGGCTCAGTAGCCTAAGATGGATCCAGACCACTTATAAGAAGAGGGGACAAATATCAGGGGGGACAAGGGCTGAGGGTGGGCACCTCACCCCATTGTAATGTCCAGACGTTACTAGGGGTTGTTGTGGTGTAGGACAACCCCTCTGTGGAGGTGGTGTCGGTCCCTTAAGGGACTGACTAGCCGTCGAGGGGGCCCTGTTTGCTCAATAGATCCGGGGCACCTCACCAAAGGCGGCATTGGTGGCACTCGCCGGGTTTTAGTGGGTAGAGCTGCGTCCACTTACCATCTTTCGGGCGCAGCGAGTCCCACATACCCGCCTGGGAAGACCCACTCCCCAGGCGGGATGCCTCAGAGCATTTCCGGCGTAAAATAAAAGAAAATAAAAAAGAAAAGACTGTGGTTGAAGCTTTACAAAGTGCCAAAATATCGACTTTGCCAAATAAATACGAAAAATATAGTGAATAAAAATAAGATTTATTTATTTTCTCGCCACAATATGTTATATGGCATTTGTAGGTACATAATAATAGTCTCGTTTTAGTTCTAATAGTAAAAATTGTGTACATTTTAAATCTCAAAGCACGATAAAATCCGTAAAAGTAGTATATTACAATCAAATAATTTACGAGTATCGTGTATGAAAGTGAAAATAGCGTAATAGCCGTAACAGGATCAGATACGGGCTGGAGTCCAGTTATACCAGTGGGACATGGTGCGAGGTGCGAGGTGCGTTCACCTCACTTTCAAGTCTTCCTAACTAACCTGTTGTTTGACAACGTTTTTGCATTCAGTTCCGTAGTCTTTATTGATGTGAAACATCTAATGGTTCGACGCTAAAATCGACTCGAATGTCGTGATGGCGCGTCATGGCATTTTTTAAGATCGTTAGGCATATAAAAATATTTATAAATCGCGATAAAATCCGTAAAAGTTTTTTTTATTAAAATGTAAATGAAATTTATTTTCCTTCTGTTTTACTATTTCACCGATTACGATAAAACTTTAACAAACTATAGTGCGAACATACATACTTTCGGTATTGCGGTGCATATGCGTAATACCTCATACGTAATACACGTTGACAAATATTCTCAACTAAACTGAGGTAAACTGAGAACTTGTCTTTCAACGACATGAAAGCAAATTCACAAACGTAATTATTCGGCTGATTATGATCCGAAGGGATTTAGACTAGAGCCACGAATATTCGGCTACCATTCGATATTCTACCTGTTCGGCTACTTATTTATATTCGCCTTCGGTATTCGGCTGAATAGTACGCACTATTCACCCGAATATTCGGCATTGGTGGCTTTAATTTAGACCCACACAGGAACAACATTTGCAAAAGTCTTCCTTAAGATATATAACACTTTCTATTACAACACTTATTATAAATATGTATTATAATATGAATTAACATTTCCTCAATAGTAAAAGGACATTTTAGAACATTTAATATTCCAATCGTTTCCTAATGTATCGTAATGACAATTAAAATATAATTACGTGTTGTAAGTTTTCTTGAAACCAATTCGTTTGCGACAGACGCTTGAAATATGTTCGTAGATGAATTGAGTAAACAGATGTTTGTTGAAGTGAAACTTTTTTATCGGGGTTGGAAAAAAAAAATAGTGTATCATTTTTTCGTTACGCGTCACATTCTTCCGTTACGCGCCATCTTTTTCTTATCCCTACCACGCGTGATTTGAAAAATAACGTCATAAAGAAGTTTCACTTCTTACGAGTGTACGCTAGTACACACACACTTTTTATTTGTTATTGGTTATGAGTAAACTAATATTCATTATTGGGCTATGGATCATGTAATTATTTGATAAATCTATACATTAGCTGCTTGGCCCGTGGTAACTTGATTTACTGCAGCATCCGGAATGATGATTAACTTATAAAAGTAGTAGTAGTAGATTTTGATAATTATTTGCCCCTTGACTGCCTACTTCTCTATTTCCATGAGTTTTTTTTTTCAAAATTTTATGAAATACAATGTTATTGCGCGACAACGTAATTCCCCTTCCAAAATAGTAAGCAACCTAATTTACTCCTCATAAAACTTGTGAAAATCCCGGTATGATAGGTCCAAGCGTTTCAGAGACTAATCAAAAATGACCGATAAAATATTTTTTATATATGACGTATGTATGTATCTGTATCATATTATGTACCCAAATACATAATTTTGTCTAAATATACGGGCGACACCACTGCAGGGTTTATATATTTCTGGTCAGGTTATATAATACTATTATACACATGACAAAATGTTTGAAAGGAAGGAAGTATGCGACTCATTGATCTTAAGCGAAATATTAGTCTTGCCTTTTCAAAGTCATGATCTTATTAAAACTAGTTTTAGTTATTGCCTTGGAACCGGTGGTAGAGTCAATTGATGTTCAAAAAGATACTCTGTTGGTACTATTTTGATTTAATTAGGAAAACTCACTATAATGTCAATATAATGTATATTTGTAACCGACTTCAAAGGAGGAGATTACAGAATCGAGTACTGTATTTTTTTATGTGCTGTACATCATAACGTTTAAATTTGTTTCCCTTTCATTTGAATCTAGTGATTTTCATGTGGTCCCATTTATATTTGATCAAACGTTTTTGTAGGACTAGTTGTTTTCAAGTTCAATAATGCGTATTTGTTTCGACTACATTGATGATGTTCTCATTTGTTTGTTGAAATTTGTATTCTTTCTTGTTATTTAATTTTACTTCTAACGTATGTTTTTGTAAAGTGCATTGGTCAAGTTCGTTAGGAATCGCAAAAATCACTGCGCCTAATAATGGCCCAAGAGCCAAAAAAACCGTTAAAAACCGCCTGTCTTTTAGAAGGCGTTTAATCGATGACATGTTCCACTCAGCCTCAGAAAGCATTCCGAGTGTCGAGGTCGCCCAGTTTAGCCGCGACCACAGCCGATGTACATTACATACCTGATGTGAAGGTGTGACGGTATGAATGAAACTTTGAGGCACAACGTTTTTAATATATTATGCAGAGGAACTAACTAAGGAGGAACTAACTTTGGGGTACAATTTTTTTTAAAGATATGAAGAGAATATAACTTTGGGGTACTACTTTTTTAAAGATATAAAAAGGACATGACTTTGGGGTAGTTACTACTTTTTTAAAGATATGAAGAGAATATAACTTTGGGGTACTACTTTTTTAAAGATATGAAGAGGATATGGCTTTGGGGTAGTTACTACTTTTTTAAAGATATGAAGAGAATATGACTTTGGGGTAGTTACTACTTTTTTAAAGGTATGAAGAGAATATGACTTGGGGTAGTTACTACTTTTTTAAAGATATGAAGAGAATATGGCTTCGGGGTACAACATTTTTAAATAATAATAATAATAATAAACCTTTAATTTCAGGCTGCATAGGCCCATAGATATATAGATAGGTTGTTAGTAAATAAAACTTAAAACTATGTTAGTATCACTTCACTTGCACTTAGGTCTTAGTGCGTTCCGGTGGCACTTGTCCGCGGAAGCGGCGGAACACCACGCCCTGTGGCCAGAAGATATGAAGAGGATTAAATGGAGATGAAATAACTTCGGGAGACTACTTTTTATATGAAGAGGAAGTAACTTAAATGCACAACTTTTTTAAGCTGTTGGATTTTGGATATCAAGGAGGCAGTTCTTCATCTCTACTCGATAGAGGTGTTTTCAACTATATCATTAAGAGATTAACAAAAGGGCGCATTGACAAGATTAAATATTATTCAAATTTGGTTCATATTATGACTAACGAAACTCACACGCAAAAGATCTAGGTCTTGTTGAACATTCATCTGTAAAACTTCAATCTATAAACCAAACTACGTTCCATCTTATTCCACCTCGTTACACAAAGTTAATTGATTCGCAATTCAATTCTATATCTAATACCCCACACGGAAAAAGATTAAAGCCTACTCCATAACTGTTACTTTATATTGTATTACATAAGCGTGGATCGATCCGGTGAAAGAAACCCTAGCGCTTCCTCGAGCTTCCAACGTGCATTTATACCGTATCATAAGACGATATCGATTTCAGACACTATAATATTACAGACTCTATAAAGGCCCGGTTCAACAACCCGTTTACGTCGTTCTAGCTTCCTGGTGATCTCCAAGAATATAACACCATATATAATTTCATTGCAATTAGTGTAATAAAATCAGCCTATAACATATTCTAGAATGTTCCTAAAAATGGTAGAATACCTAGTCTATATTACTTAAAAATCCACAGTCAAGTTTGCTGATTGTAGAACCTAATTATGTTGGGTGTACTGCAAATGTAGATGAACTAACGTCATTATTAAGATGAAAGTTATAGAAATTTGTCTTAAAAAGCTATCTTGATTCTTGGGACGAGGCCAGCTTTGACGGACTGCAAATTCATAGACAGGTTGACCATGGGGCCATAGAATGTAAACAAGGTCATAATCTCAAACACATTAAATTTACTCATAGAACATGGTGATTACACCAAACGGTTGATGATCAACAAACACATTTAAAACATGATGAACGACGAAAATATATCTTTATGTTCCTTTTGTCATGGTTTTTAACCTCTGACGCAAATAGATGGCAGTTTGACCGCTAAGTGTGTCTATGTGTATTTCTGTGGCATCGTAGTTTCCAAATGAGTGAATATGATTGATGATTTGGGTGCGGTTTTTCTATAATTTGAAAGCAGGTTTTACAGCCGTGGTTCTTAGACACGTTTTATCTAAATCGGTTCAGTTCTTTTGTCATGCGATGGGTTTTTAAAGTTTAACCATTGATATCATAATAATATTAATACTAAGAATGTACTAGAGTGTGAGTGGAATGTTTCCATCCAACATATGCCTACTGACCGTACTATGTAAGTACGGTCAGTAGGCATATGTTGGACGGTTACAATTAGGAAGGAATGCGGGCGGACTGAGGCTCAGTGCAGTGAATTAAGAAGGAATTTATCTTGCGAAACTTACGTAAAAACACGGCTTTTTGCATTTATACACCAATTAGTATGGTTATAAGTTCGGCGGCTAAAGGGTTGCGATTGTACCTCTTATGAGTAAGGTACCATTGCCACTATCCTGCTTATTCTTGCCCATCGAGCGTATATATATAGGGCAGTACCGGAATAGGGCAGTAATGTTATGTATGTAAATAGATTCCGCCTTTGTGCTGCGACGCTGCGCCGGTTCTGCTCTCTGATTGGCAGTCTGATAGCCATTGATGGATGATTGACCGATGGGATGTACATACAGATAACTGGTTGGTGGAATTGCTATTACGTCAGTGACAAATCACTGACCAGTTTCGGAATATTATGGCTCACATTTCTACTCTATCAGGTTATATTATCTTCTTGCCAGACTGTGTAGTTCCGACTTCCGATTGAACTCGATGTTCGATGACTTACCAATTTGCTAACCAACTAAAATAAGAAACTTCATTTACTCAATATTCGTCATGAGTACATAGGTATGCTTTGGCCTTTTATCTCAGTATAAACCTAACGCATGGCGGTCGGCACGTATGGCCCTTCTATTTTTGTTTGAACCTGTTTTAATACAACGGGCGGATTTCTGAGAAGCTATTGTTTAGCTATAGAATATAGATACTATGCATTTTTATTCACCTACATTATTATCCATTTCATGGTATTGTCAATTATTCTTTGATGAAATTTCCCCGTGGTTCTTATGCTGCAATAAAATCTAACTCGCCAGGCTTATAAATAATAAATGAAGTGTTTAAATTCCCTTTAGTTCTTACCTAGACAACTGATGACCAAATAATTATAACTAAATAAAATTAGTACAGAAGGTCGTAATTGTGATAATCTACTCCAGTGACTGTATAAAGATAAAATGAACAAAATATGGAACAGGTTAAAAAGGAGATTCAAGTTAAGTCGTTTAAACATTGCAACTTTTCCTAAGAAAACCTTTTAATATTCATAAAGCGTTTATCATTAAAAGATAAGAGCTTTGTAATCACAAAAAGGGCTATAGGTATATTGCTACACAATTTTTTAATTCTTTAAAAAAGTTTTATTTAATGACGTTCATTTATCGTTAAAGAATTTCTAGTACAAAAAGAAATAATTCCCTTAATTACCTTTAAAGAATCTATACTACACAAAGAAATATTCTCTTAATTACATTTCTTATCAATACTTTTGTTTTCATAGAAATTACGAGTCTTGTTTCTTTATTGTTCTTCGGCAAAAGCATTTGCTCAGGTAATGTACATCGACCGTTTCACCCAGTCAGTTCTGTATAGGTCACGTCATGGCCCATGGGCTGCGTGTATAATCCGTGGCCGTTCGCGCCAACTCGGATCGCGGACACACTTGCCGCGCGCTTCGTAATGGCGCCACGCATTTGAAAATTCGCGTCATATATTAATATCTCCCGCTAAGACTATTATGATTCACATATTAATAGCATAACATTATATATATAACGGGTATTTAGTGATTGGTGAATTGTGCAGTGAGTGTTTGCTAATGGATTTGTTTTAAAAGAAAACGGTGAGTTCTTGATTATAGTTAAAGTTGTAAGTCCTTTGTAAGATTTGAAACTTTACGATTTAAAAACTTATAAATTGAATAAATATGCTATCAACATAATAAATATTAGCCCGTATATGGCTCTTATATCAAGAACAGTGTCAATAAAATAATATAGACAGACATAATAACTATCTGTTAATGTTTGAAACCTTCAACTTTTAAGTTCTAACTAAGGCTTGTTGCTCTAAAAAACTTTTTAGAACTAGGCCTGGTATTGAATTCCTAGAATCCCACAATGGCCGACACAAATTATAGAGTCTAAACTCTAATG